>OY292329.1:10012500-12451916 GCA_958496145.1 Heliothis peltigera | reverse complement strand
CTAACCTAACCTAACCTAACCTAACCTAACCTAACCTAACCTAACCTAACCTAACCTAACCTAACTAACCTAACCTAACTAACCTAACCTAACCTAACCTAACCTAACCTAACCTAACCTAACCTAACCTAACCTAACCTAACCTAACCTAACCTAACCTAACCTAACCTAACCTAACCTAACCTAACCTAACCTAACCTAACCTAACCTAACCTAACCTAACCTAACCTAACCTAACCTAACCTAACCTAACCTAACCTAACCTAACCTAACCTAACCTAACCTAACCTAACCTAACCTAACCTAACCTAACCTAACCTAACCTAACCTAACCTAACCTAACCTAACCTAACCTAACCTAACCTAACCTAACCTAACCTAACCTAACCTAACCTAACCTAACCTAACCTAACCTAACCTAACCTAACCTAACCTAACCTAACCTAACCTAACCTAACCTAACCTAACCTAACCTAACCTAACCTAACCTAACCTAACCTAACCTAACCTAACCTAACCTAACCTAACCTAACCTAACCTAACCTAACCTAACCTAACCTAACCTAACCTAACCTAACCTAACCTAACCTAACCTAACCTAACCTAACCTAACCTAACCTAACCTAACCTAACCTAACCTAACCTAACCTAACCTAACCTAACCTAACCTAACCTAACCTAACCTAACCTAACCTAACCTAACCTAACCTAACCTAACCTAACCTAACCTAACCTAACCTAACCTAACCTAACCTAACCTAACCTAACCTAACCTAACCTAACCTAACCTAACCTAACCTAACCTAACCTAACCTAACCTAACCTAACCTAACCTAACCTAACCTAACCTAACCTAACCTAACCTAACCTAACCTAACCTAACCTAACCTAACCTAACCTAACCTAACCTAACCTAACCTAACCTAACCTAACCTAACCTAACCTAACCTAACCTAACCTAACCTAACCTAACCTAACCTAACCTAACCTAACCTAACCTAACCTAACCTAACCTAACCTAACCTAACCTAACCTAACCTAACCTAACCTAACCTAACCTAACCTAACCTAACCTAACCTAACCTAACCTAACCTAACCTAACCTAACCTAACCTAACCTAACCTAACCTAACCTAACCTAACCTAACCTAACCTAACCTAACCTAACCTAACCTAACCTAACCTAACCTAACCTAACCTAACCTAACCTAACCTAACCTAACCTAACCTAACCTAACCTAACCTAACCTAACCTAACCTAACCTAACCTAACCTAACCTAACCTAACCTAACCTAACCTAACCTAACCTAACCTAACCTAACCTAACCTAACCTAACCTAACCTAACCTAACCTAACCTAACCTAACCTAACCTAACCTAACCTAACCTAACCTAACCTAACCTAACCTAACCTAACCTAACCTAACCTAACCTAACCTAACCTAACCTAACCTAACCTAACCTAACCTAACCTAACCTAACCTAACCTAACCTAACCTAACCTAACCTAACCTAACCTAACCTAACCTAACCTAACCTAACCTAACCTAACCTAACCTAACCTAACCTAACCTAACCTAACCTAACCTAACCTAACCTAACCTAACCTAACCTAACCTAACCTAACCTAACCTAACCTAACCTAACCTAACCTAACCTAACCTAACCTAACCTAACCTAACCTAACCTAACCTAACCTAACCTAACCTAACCTAACCTAACCTAACCTAACCTAACCTAACCTAACCTAACCTAACCTAACCTAACCTAACCTAACCTAACCTAACCTAACCTAACCTAACCTAACCTAACCTAACCTAACCTAACCTAACCTAACCTAACCTAACCTAACCTAACCTAACCTAACCTAACCTAACCTAACCTAACCTAACCTAACCTAACCTAACCTAACCTAACCTAACCTAACCTAACCTAACCTAACCTAACCTAACCTAACCTAACCTAACCTAACCTAACCTAACCTAACCTAACCTAACCTAACCTAACCTAACCTAACCTAACCTAACCTAACCTAACCTAACCTAACCTAACCTAACCTAACCTAACCTAACCTAACCTAACCTAACCTAACCTAACCTAACCTAACCTAACCTAACCTAACCTAACCTAACCTAACCTAACCTAACCTAACCTAACCTAACCTAACCTAACCTAACCTAACCTAACCTAACCTAACCTAACCTAACCTAACCTAACCTAACCTAACCTAACCTAACCTAACCTAACCTAACCTAACCTAACCTAACCTAACCTAACCTAACCTAACCTAACCTAACCTAACCTAACCTAACCTAACCTAACCTAACCTAACCTAACCTAACCTAACCTAACCTAACCTAACCTAACCTAACCTAACCTAACCTAACCTAACCTAACCTAACCTAACCTAACCTAACCTAACCTAACCTAACCTAACCTAACCTAACCTAACCTAACCTAACCTAACCTAACCTAACCTAACCTAACCTAACCTAACCTAACCTAACCTAACCTAACCTAACCTAACCTAACCTAACCTAACCTAACCTAACCTAACCTAACCTAACCTAACCTAACCTAACCTAACCTAACCTAACCTAACCTAACCTAACCTAACCTAACCTAACCTAACCTAACCTAACCTAACCTAACCTAACCTAACCTAACCTAACCTAACCTAACCTAACCTAACCTAACCTAACCTGCGCCTTTGGAGTTAGGTTTGGACGTCAAAATTTTCAATTTTCTATAAAAAATCGACAAAATTTTAGGTTTTTCGACGAAAACTTAAAAATTTTCCTCTTTACTATTTTCTAAATTCGTACCTAACGCTAGGGCTCGTCGAGACGCTTCTTTTGAGGTATCGCACGACCCTCTAGCTCACACCGAACGTCAAAAATTTGCCGCACAACCGATTTTCATACTTACCGTGAGACGCCAAAATCCACCTAAGTCCACGTAAGAAAACTAACACCCTTGATAACTTTTGTTCAAGGAGGCCGATTTTGAAGCGGTTTTTTGCGTTTTTCACGTACAACAGGCTTGTAGGCACGCATCAACCCTTCAAATTTGACATATCACTGGTGTGACGTCATTTTTTGACTACCCCACTTTTTTGACCTAAGAAAAAAGACTAATTAATTATTTTTTCAAAATTCCTTCGATAGATTTTAACCAAATTACATATTTAGATACTCACCCTTCCTACCTACCTTCCGGAGTCCGCTTCGCGCCTTTGGAGTTAGGTTTGGACGTCAAAATTTTCAATTTTCTATAAAAAATCGACAAAATTTTAGGTTTTTCGACGAAAACTTAAAAATTTTCCTCTTTACTATTTTCTAAATTCCGTACCTAACGCTAGGGCTCGTCGAGACGCTTCTTTTGAGGTATCGCACGACCCTCTAGCTCACACCGAACGTCAAAAATTTGCCGCACAACCGATTTTCATACTTACCGTGAGACGCCAAAATCCACCTAAGTCCACGTAAGAAAACTAACACCCTTGATAACTTTTGTTCAAGGAGGCCGATTTTGAAGCGGTTTTTTGCGTTTTTCACGTACAACAGGCTTGTAGGCACGCATCAACCCTTCAAATTTGACATATCACTGGTGTGACGTCATTTTTTGACTACCCCACTTTTTTGACCTAAGAAAAAAGACTAATTAATTATTTTTTCAAAATTCCTTCGATAGATTTTAACCAAATTACATATTTAGATACTCACCCTTCCTACCTACCTTCCGGAGTCCGCTTCGCGCCTTTGGAGTTAGGTTTGGACGTCAAAATTTTCAATTTTCTATAAAAAATCGACAAAATTTTAGGTTTTTCGACGAAAACTTAAAAATTTTCCTCTTTACTATTTTCTAAATTCCGTACCTAACGCTAGGGCTCGTCGAGACGCTTCTTTTGAGGTATCGCACGACCCTCTAGCTCACACCGAACGTCAAAAATTTGCCGCACAACCGATTTTCATACTTACCGTGAGACGCCAAAATCCACCTAAGTCCACGTAAGAAAACTAACACCCTTGATAACTTTTGTTCAAGGAGGCCGATTTTGAAGCGGTTTTTTGCGTTTTTCACGTACAACAGGCTTGTAGGCACGCATCAACCCTTCAAATTTGACATATCACTGGTGTGACGTCATTTTTTGACTACCCCACTTTTTTGACCTAAGAAAAAAGACTAATTAATTATTTTTTCAAAATTCCTTCGATAGATTTTAACCAAATTACATATTTAGATACTCACCCTTCCTACCTACCTTCCGGAGTCCGCTTCGCGCCTTTGGAGTTAGGTTTGGACGTCAAAATTTTCAATTTTCTATAAAAAATCGACAAAATTTTAGGTTTTTCGACGAAAACTTAAAAATTTTCCTCTTTACTATTTTCTAAATTCCGTACCTAACGCTAGGGCTCGTCGAGACGCTTCTTTTGAGGTATCGCACGACCCTCTAGCTCACACCGAACGTCAAAAATTTGCCGCACAACCGATTTTCATACTTACCGTGAGACGCCAAAATCCACCTAAGTCCACGTAAGAAAACTAACACCCTTGATAACTTTTGTTCAAGGAGGCCGATTTTGAAGCGGTTTTTTGCGTTTTTCACGTACAACAGGCTTGTAGGCACGCATCAACCCTTCAAATTTGACATATCACTGGTGTGACGTCATTTTTTGACTACCCCACTTTTTTGACCTAAGAAAAAAGACTAATTAATTATTTTTTCAAAATTCCTTCGATAGATTTTAACCAAATTACATATTTAGATACTCACCCTTCCTACCTACCTTCCGGAGTCCGCTTCGCGCCTTTGGAGTTAGGTTTGGACGTCAAAATTTTCAATTTTCTATAAAAAATCGACAAAATTTTAGGTTTTTCGACGAAAACTTAAAAATTTTCCTCTTTACTATTTTCTAAATTCCGTACCTAACGCTAGGGCTCGTCGAGACGCTTCTTTTGAGGTATCGCACGACCCTCTAGCTCACACCGAACGTCAAAAATTTGCCGCACAACCGATTTTCATACTTACCGTGAGACGCCAAAATCCACCTAAGTCCACGTAAGAAAACTAACACCCTTGATAACTTTTGTTCAAGGAGGCCGATTTTGAAGCGGTTTTTTGCGTTTTTCACGTACAACAGGCTTGTAGGCACGCATCAACCCTTCAAATTTGACATATCACTGGTGTGACGTCATTTTTTGACTACCCCACTTTTTTGACCTAAGAAAAAAGACTAATTAATTATTTTTTCAAAATTCCTTCGATAGATTTTAACCAAATTACATATTTAGATACTCACCCTTCCTACCTACCTTCCGGAGTCCGCTTCGCGCCTTTGGAGTTAGGTTTGGACGTCAAAATTTTCAATTTTCTATAAAAAATCGACAAAATTTTAGGTTTTTCGACGAAAACTTAAAAATTTTCCTCTTTACTATTTTCTAAATTCCGTACCTAACGCTAGGGCTCGTCGAGACGCTTCTTTTGAGGTATCGCACGACCCTCTAGCTCACACCGAACGTCAAAAATTTGCCGCACAACCGATTTTCATACTTACCGTGAGACGCCAAAATCCACCTAAGTCCACGTAAGAAAACTAACACCCTTGATAACTTTTGTTCAAGGAGGCCGATTTTGAAGCGGTTTTTTGCGTTTTTCACGTACAACAGGCTTGTAGGCACGCATCAACCCTTCAAATTTGACATATCACTGGTGTGACGTCATTTTTTGACTACCCCACTTTTTTGACCTAAGAAAAAAGACTAATTAATTATTTTTTCAAAATTCCTTCGATAGATTTTAACCAAATTACATATTTAGATACTCACCCTTCCTACCTACCTTCCGGAGTCCGCTTCGCGCCTTTGGAGTTAGGTTTGGACGTCAAAATTTTCAATTTTCTATAAAAAATCGACAAAATTTTAGGTTTTTCGACGAAAACTTAAAAATTTTCCTCTTTACTATTTTCTAAATTCCGTACCTAACGCTAGGGCTCGTCGAGACGCTTCTTTTGAGGTATCGCACGACCCTCTAGCTCACACCGAACGTCAAAAATTTGCCGCACAACCGATTTTCATACTTACCGTGAGACGCCAAAATCCACCTAAGTCCACGTAAGAAAACTAACACCCTTGATAACTTTTGTTCAAGGAGGCCGATTTTGAAGCGGTTTTTTGCGTTTTTCACGTACAACAGGCTTGTAGGCACGCATCAACCCTTCAAATTTGACATATCACTGGTGTGACGTCATTTTTTGACTACCCCACTTTTTTGACCTAAGAAAAAAGACTAATTAATTATTTTTTCAAAATTCCTTCGATAGATTTTAACCAAATTACATATTTAGATACTCACCCTTCCTACCTACCTTCCGGAGTCCGCTTCGCGCCTTTGGAGTTAGGTTTGGACGTCAAAATTTTCAATTTTCTATAAAAAATCGACAAAATTTTAGGTTTTTCGACGAAAACTTAAAAATTTTCCTCTTTACTATTTTCTAAATTCCGTACCTAACGCTAGGGCTCGTCGAGACGCTTCTTTTGAGGTATCGCACGACCCTCTAGCTCACACCGAACGTCAAAAATTTGCCGCACAACCGATTTTCATACTTACCGTGAGACGCCAAAATCCACCTAAGTCCACGTAAGAAAACTAACACCCTTGATAACTTTTGTTCAAGGAGGCCGATTTTGAAGCGGTTTTTTGCGTTTTTCACGTACAACAGGCTTGTAGGCACGCATCAACCCTTCAAATTTGACATATCACTGGTGTGACGTCATTTTTTGACTACCCCACTTTTTTGACCTAAGAAAAAAGACTAATTAATTATTTTTTCAAAATTCCTTCGATAGATTTTAACCAAATTACATATTTAGATACTCACCCTTCCTACCTACCTTCCGGAGTCCGCTTCGCGCCTTTGGAGTTAGGTTTGGACGTCAAAATTTTCAATTTTCTATAAAAAATCGACAAAATTTTAGGTTTTTCGACGAAAACTTAAAAATTTTCCTCTTTACTATTTTCTAAATTCCGTACCTAACGCTAGGGCTCGTCGAGACGCTTCTTTTGAGGTATCGCACGACCCTCTAGCTCACACCGAACGTCAAAAATTTGCCGCACAACCGATTTTCATACTTACCGTGAGACGCCAAAATCCACCTAAGTCCACGTAAGAAAACTAACACCCTTGATAACTTTTGTTCAAGGAGGCCGATTTTGAAGCGGTTTTTTGCGTTTTTCACGTACAACAGGCTTGTAGGCACGCATCAACCCTTCAAATTTGACATATCACTGGTGTGACGTCATTTTTTGACTACCCCACTTTTTTGACCTAAGAAAAAAGACTAATTAATTATTTTTTCAAAATTCCTTCGATAGATTTTAACCAAATTACATATTTAGATACTCACCCTTCCTACCTACCTTCCGGAGTCCGCTTCGCGCCTTTGGAGTTAGGTTTGGACGTCAAAATTTTCAATTTTCTATAAAAAATCGACAAAATTTTAGGTTTTTCGACGAAAACTTAAAAATTTTCCTCTTTACTATTTTCTAAATTCCGTACCTAACGCTAGGGCTCGTCGAGACGCTTCTTTTGAGGTATCGCACGACCCTCTAGCTCACACCGAACGTCAAAAATTTGCCGCACAACCGATTTTCATACTTACCGTGAGACGCCAAAATCCACCTAAGTCCACGTAAGAAAACTAACACCCTTGATAACTTTTGTTCAAGGAGGCCGATTTTGAAGCGGTTTTTTGCGTTTTTCACGTACAACAGGCTTGTAGGCACGCATCAACCCTTCAAATTTGACATATCACTGGTGTGACGTCATTTTTTGACTACCCCACTTTTTTGACCTAAGAAAAAAGACTAATTAATTATTTTTTCAAAATTCCTTCGATAGATTTTAACCAAATTACATATTTAGATACTCACCCTTCCTACCTACCTTCCGGAGTCCGCTTCGCGCCTTTGGAGTTAGGTTTGGACGTCAAAATTTTCAATTTTCTATAAAAAATCGACAAAATTTTAGGTTTTTCGACGAAAACTTAAAAATTTTCCTCTTTACTATTTTCTAAATTCCGTACCTAACGCTAGGGCTCGTCGAGACGCTTCTTTTGAGGTATCGCACGACCCTCTAGCTCACACCGAACGTCAAAAATTTGCCGCACAACCGATTTTCATACTTACCGTGAGACGCCAAAATCCACCTAAGTCCACGTAAGAAAACTAACACCCTTGATAACTTTTGTTCAAGGAGGCCGATTTTGAAGCGGTTTTTTGCGTTTTTCACGTACAACAGGCTTGTAGGCACGCATCAACCCTTCAAATTTGACATATCACTGGTGTGACGTCATTTTTTGACTACCCCACTTTTTTGACCTAAGAAAAAAGACTAATTAATTATTTTTTCAAAATTCCTTCGATAGATTTTAACCAAATTACATATTTAGATACTCACCCTTCCTACCTACCTTCCGGAGTCCGCTTCGCGCCTTTGGAGTTAGGTTTGGACGTCAAAATTTTCAATTTTCTATAAAAAATCGACAAAATTTTAGGTTTTTCGACGAAAACTTAAAAATTTTCCTCTTTACTATTTTCTAAATTCCGTACCTAACGCTAGGGCTCGTCGAGACGCTTCTTTTGAGGTATCGCACGACCCTCTAGCTCACACCGAACGTCAAAAATTTGCCGCACAACCGATTTTCATACTTACCGTGAGACGCCAAAATCCACCTAAGTCCACGTAAGAAAACTAACACCCTTGATAACTTTTGTTCAAGGAGGCCGATTTTGAAGCGGTTTTTTGCGTTTTTCACGTACAACAGGCTTGTAGGCACGCATCAACCCTTCAAATTTGACATATCACTGGTGTGACGTCATTTTTTGACTACCCCACTTTTTTGACCTAAGAAAAAAGACTAATTAATTATTTTTTCAAAATTCCTTCGATAGATTTTAACCAAATTACATATTTAGATACTCACCCTTCCTACCTACCTTCCGGAGTCCGCTTCGCGCCTTTGGAGTTAGGTTTGGACGTCAAAATTTTCAATTTTCTATAAAAAATCGACAAAATTTTAGGTTTTTCGACGAAAACTTAAAAATTTTCCTCTTTACTATTTTCTAAATTCCGTACCTAACGCTAGGGCTCGTCGAGACGCTTCTTTTGAGGTATCGCACGACCCTCTAGCTCACACCGAACGTCAAAAATTTGCCGCACAACCGATTTTCATACTTACCGTGAGACGCCAAAATCCACCTAAGTCCACGTAAGAAAACTAACACCCTTGATAACTTTTGTTCAAGGAGGCCGATTTTGAAGCGGTTTTTTGCGTTTTTCACGTACAACAGGCTTGTAGGCACGCATCAACCCTTCAAATTTGACATATCACTGGTGTGACGTCATTTTTTGACTACCCCACTTTTTTGACCTAAGAAAAAAGACTAATTAATTATTTTTTCAAAATTCCTTCGATAGATTTTAACCAAATTACATATTTAGATACTCACCCTTCCTACCTACCTTCCGGAGTCCGCTTCGCGCCTTTGGAGTTAGGTTTGGACGTCAAAATTTTCAATTTTCTATAAAAAATCGACAAAATTTTAGGTTTTTCGACGAAAACTTAAAAATTTTCCTCTTTACTATTTTCTAAATTCCGTACCTAACGCTAGGGCTCGTCGAGACGCTTCTTTTGAGGTATCGCACGACCCTCTAGCTCACACCGAACGTCAAAAATTTGCCGCACAACCGATTTTCATACTTACCGTGAGACGCCAAAATCCACCTAAGTCCACGTAAGAAAACTAACACCCTTGATAACTTTTGTTCAAGGAGGCCGATTTTGAAGCGGTTTTTTGCGTTTTTCACGTACAACAGGCTTGTAGGCACGCATCAACCCTTCAAATTTGACATATCACTGGTGTGACGTCATTTTTTGACTACCCCACTTTTTTGACCTAAGAAAAAAGACTAATTAATTATTTTTTCAAAATTCCTTCGATAGATTTTAACCAAATTACATATTTAGATACTCACCCTTCCTACCTACCTTCCGGAGTCCGCTTCGCGCCTTTGGAGTTAGGTTTGGACGTCAAAATTTTCAATTTTCTATAAAAAATCGACAAAATTTTAGGTTTTTCGACGAAAACTTAAAAATTTTCCTCTTTACTATTTTCTAAATTCCGTACCTAACGCTAGGGCTCGTCGAGACGCTTCTTTTGAGGTATCGCACGACCCTCTAGCTCACACCGAACGTCAAAAATTTGCCGCACAACCGATTTTCATACTTACCGTGAGACGCCAAAATCCACCTAAGTCCACGTAAGAAAACTAACACCCTTGATAACTTTTGTTCAAGGAGGCCGATTTTGAAGCGGTTTTTTGCGTTTTTCACGTACAACAGGCTTGTAGGCACGCATCAACCCTTCAAATTTGACATATCACTGGTGTGACGTCATTTTTTGACTACCCCACTTTTTTGACCTAAGAAAAAAGACTAATTAATTATTTTTTCAAAATTCCTTCGATAGATTTTAACCAAATTACATATTTAGATACTCACCCTTCCTACCTACCTTCCGGAGTCCGCTTCGCGCCTTTGGAGTTAGGTTTGGACGTCAAAATTTTCAATTTTCTATAAAAAATCGACAAAATTTTAGGTTTTTCGACGAAAACTTAAAAATTTTCCTCTTTACTATTTTCTAAATTCCGTACCTAACGCTAGGGCTCGTCGAGACGCTTCTTTTGAGGTATCGCACGACCCTCTAGCTCACACCGAACGTCAAAAATTTGCCGCACAACCGATTTTCATACTTACCGTGAGACGCCAAAATCCACCTAAGTCCACGTAAGAAAACTAACACCCTTGATAACTTTTGTTCAAGGAGGCCGATTTTGAAGCGGTTTTTTGCGTTTTTCACGTACAACAGGCTTGTAGGCACGCATCAACCCTTCAAATTTGACATATCACTGGTGTGACGTCATTTTTTGACTACCCCACTTTTTTGACCTAAGAAAAAAGACTAATTAATTATTTTTTCAAAATTCCTTCGATAGATTTTAACCAAATTACATATTTAGATACTCACCCTTCCTACCTACCTTCCGGAGTCCGCTTCGCGCCTTTGGAGTTAGGTTTGGACGTCAAAATTTTCAATTTTCTATAAAAAATCGACAAAATTTTAGGTTTTTCGACGAAAACTTAAAAATTTTCCTCTTTACTATTTTCTAAATTCCGTACCTAACGCTAGGGCTCGTCGAGACGCTTCTTTTGAGGTATCGCACGACCCTCTAGCTCACACCGAACGTCAAAAATTTGCCGCACAACCGATTTTCATACTTACCGTGAGACGCCAAAATCCACCTAAGTCCACGTAAGAAAACTAACACCCTTGATAACTTTTGTTCAAGGAGGCCGATTTTGAAGCGGTTTTTTGCGTTTTTCACGTACAACAGGCTTGTAGGCACGCATCAACCCTTCAAATTTGACATATCACTGGTGTGACGTCATTTTTTGACTACCCCACTTTTTTGACCTAAGAAAAAAGACTAATTAATTATTTTTTCAAAATTCCTTCGATAGATTTTAACCAAATTACATATTTAGATACTCACCCTTCCTACCTACCTTCCGGAGTCCGCTTCGCGCCTTTGGAGTTAGGTTTGGACGTCAAAATTTTCAATTTTCTATAAAAAATCGACAAAATTTTAGGTTTTTCGACGAAAACTTAAAAATTTTCCTCTTTACTATTTTCTAAATTCCGTACCTAACGCTAGGGCTCGTCGAGACGCTTCTTTTGAGGTATCGCACGACCCTCTAGCTCACACCGAACGTCAAAAATTTGCCGCACAACCGATTTTCATACTTACCGTGAGACGCCAAAATCCACCTAAGTCCACGTAAGAAAACTAACACCCTTGATAACTTTTGTTCAAGGAGGCCGATTTTGAAGCGGTTTTTTGCGTTTTTCACGTACAACAGGCTTGTAGGCACGCATCAACCCTTCAAATTTGACATATCACTGGTGTGACGTCATTTTTTGACTACCCCACTTTTTTGACCTAAGAAAAAAGACTAATTAATTATTTTTTCAAAATTCCTTCGATAGATTTTAACCAAATTACATATTTAGATACTCACCCTTCCTACCTACCTTCCGGAGTCCGCTTCGCGCCTTTGGAGTTAGGTTTGGACGTCAAAATTTTCAATTTTCTATAAAAAATCGACAAAATTTTAGGTTTTTCGACGAAAACTTAAAAATTTTCCTCTTTACTATTTTCTAAATTCCGTACCTAACGCTAGGGCTCGTCGAGACGCTTCTTTTGAGGTATCGCACGACCCTCTAGCTCACACCGAACGTCAAAAATTTGCCGCACAACCGATTTTCATACTTACCGTGAGACGCCAAAATCCACCTAAGTCCACGTAAGAAAACTAACACCCTTGATAACTTTTGTTCAAGGAGGCCGATTTTGAAGCGGTTTTTTGCGTTTTTCACGTACAACAGGCTTGTAGGCACGCATCAACCCTTCAAATTTGACATATCACTGGTGTGACGTCATTTTTTGACTACCCCACTTTTTTGACCTAAGAAAAAAGACTAATTAATTATTTTTTCAAAATTCCTTCGATAGATTTTAACCAAATTACATATTTAGATACTCACCCTTCCTACCTACCTTCCGGAGTCCGCTTCGCGCCTTTGGAGTTAGGTTTGGACGTCAAAATTTTCAATTTTCTATAAAAAATCGACAAAATTTTAGGTTTTTCGACGAAAACTTAAAAATTTTCCTCTTTACTATTTTCTAAATTCCGTACCTAACGCTAGGGCTCGTCGAGACGCTTCTTTTGAGGTATCGCACGACCCTCTAGCTCACACCGAACGTCAAAAATTTGCCGCACAACCGATTTTCATACTTACCGTGAGACGCCAAAATCCACCTAAGTCCACGTAAGAAAACTAACACCCTTGATAACTTTTGTTCAAGGAGGCCGATTTTGAAGCGGTTTTTTGCGTTTTTCACGTACAACAGGCTTGTAGGCACGCATCAACCCTTCAAATTTGACATATCACTGGTGTGACGTCATTTTTTGACTACCCCACTTTTTTGACCTAAGAAAAAAGACTAATTAATTATTTTTTCAAAATTCCTTCGATAGATTTTAACCAAATTACATATTTAGATACTCACCCTTCCTACCTACCTTCCGGAGTCCGCTTCGCGCCTTTGGAGTTAGGTTTGGACGTCAAAATTTTCAATTTTCTATAAAAAATCGACAAAATTTTAGGTTTTTCGACGAAAACTTAAAAATTTTCCTCTTTACTATTTTCTAAATTCCGTACCTAACGCTAGGGCTCGTCGAGACGCTTCTTTTGAGGTATCGCACGACCCTCTAGCTCACACCGAACGTCAAAAATTTGCCGCACAACCGATTTTCATACTTACCGTGAGACGCCAAAATCCACCTAAGTCCACGTAAGAAAACTAACACCCTTGATAACTTTTGTTCAAGGAGGCCGATTTTGAAGCGGTTTTTTGCGTTTTTCACGTACAACAGGCTTGTAGGCACGCATCAACCCTTCAAATTTGACATATCACTGGTGTGACGTCATTTTTTGACTACCCCACTTTTTTGACCTAAGAAAAAAGACTAATTAATTATTTTTTCAAAATTCCTTCGATAGATTTTAACCAAATTACATATTTAGATACTCACCCTTCCTACCTACCTTCCGGAGTCCGCTTCGCGCCTTTGGAGTTAGGTTTGGACGTCAAAATTTTCAATTTTCTATAAAAAATCGACAAAATTTTAGGTTTTTCGACGAAAACTTAAAAATTTTCCTCTTTACTATTTTCTAAATTCCGTACCTAACGCTAGGGCTCGTCGAGACGCTTCTTTTGAGGTATCGCACGACCCTCTAGCTCACACCGAACGTCAAAAATTTGCCGCACAACCGATTTTCATACTTACCGTGAGACGCCAAAATCCACCTAAGTCCACGTAAGAAAACTAACACCCTTGATAACTTTTGTTCAAGGAGGCCGATTTTGAAGCGGTTTTTTGCGTTTTTCACGTACAACAGGCTTGTAGGCACGCATCAACCCTTCAAATTTGACATATCACTGGTGTGACGTCATTTTTTGACTACCCCACTTTTTTGACCTAAGAAAAAAGACTAATTAATTATTTTTTCAAAATTCCTTCGATAGATTTTAACCAAATTACATATTTAGATACTCACCCTTCCTACCTACCTTCCGGAGTCCGCTTCGCGCCTTTGGAGTTAGGTTTGGACGTCAAAATTTTCAATTTTCTATAAAAAATCGACAAAATTTTAGGTTTTTCGACGAAAACTTAAAAATTTTCCTCTTTACTATTTTCTAAATTCCGTACCTAACGCTAGGGCTCGTCGAGACGCTTCTTTTGAGGTATCGCACGACCCTCTAGCTCACACCGAACGTCAAAAATTTGCCGCACAACCGATTTTCATACTTACCGTGAGACGCCAAAATCCACCTAAGTCCACGTAAGAAAACTAACACCCTTGATAACTTTTGTTCAAGGAGGCCGATTTTGAAGCGGTTTTTTGCGTTTTTCACGTACAACAGGCTTGTAGGCACGCATCAACCCTTCAAATTTGACATATCACTGGTGTGACGTCATTTTTTGACTACCCCACTTTTTTGACCTAAGAAAAAAGACTAATTAATTATTTTTTCAAAATTCCTTCGATAGATTTTAACCAAATTACATATTTAGATACTCACCCTTCCTACCTACCTTCCGGAGTCCGCTTCGCGCCTTTGGAGTTAGGTTTGGACGTCAAAATTTTCAATTTTCTATAAAAAATCGACAAAATTTTAGGTTTTTCGACGAAAACTTAAAAATTTTCCTCTTTACTATTTTCTAAATTCCGTACCTAACGCTAGGGCTCGTCGAGACGCTTCTTTTGAGGTATCGCACGACCCTCTAGCTCACACCGAACGTCAAAAATTTGCCGCACAACCGATTTTCATACTTACCGTGAGACGCCAAAATCCACCTAAGTCCACGTAAGAAAACTAACACCCTTGATAACTTTTGTTCAAGGAGGCCGATTTTGAAGCGGTTTTTTGCGTTTTTCACGTACAACAGGCTTGTAGGCACGCATCAACCCTTCAAATTTGACATATCACTGGTGTGACGTCATTTTTTGACTACCCCACTTTTTTGACCTAAGAAAAAAGACTAATTAATTATTTTTTCAAAATTCCTTCGATAGATTTTAACCAAATTACATATTTAGATACTCACCCTTCCTACCTACCTTCCGGAGTCCGCTTCGCGCCTTTGGAGTTAGGTTTGGACGTCAAAATTTTCAATTTTCTATAAAAAATCGACAAAATTTTAGGTTTTTCGACGAAAACTTAAAAATTTTCCTCTTTACTATTTTCTAAATTCCGTACCTAACGCTAGGGCTCGTCGAGACGCTTCTTTTGAGGTATCGCACGACCCTCTAGCTCACACCGAACGTCAAAAATTTGCCGCACAACCGATTTTCATACTTACCGTGAGACGCCAAAATCCACCTAAGTCCACGTAAGAAAACTAACACCCTTGATAACTTTTGTTCAAGGAGGCCGATTTTGAAGCGGTTTTTTGCGTTTTTCACGTACAACAGGCTTGTAGGCACGCATCAACCCTTCAAATTTGACATATCACTGGTGTGACGTCATTTTTTGACTACCCCACTTTTTTGACCTAAGAAAAAAGACTAATTAATTATTTTTTCAAAATTCCTTCGATAGATTTTAACCAAATTACATATTTAGATACTCACCCTTCCTACCTACCTTCCGGAGTCCGCTTCGCGCCTTTGGAGTTAGGTTTGGACGTCAAAATTTTCAATTTTCTATAAAAAATCGACAAAATTTTAGGTTTTTCGACGAAAACTTAAAAATTTTCCTCTTTACTATTTTCTAAATTCCGTACCTAACGCTAGGGCTCGTCGAGACGCTTCTTTTGAGGTATCGCACGACCCTCTAGCTCACACCGAACGTCAAAAATTTGCCGCACAACCGATTTTCATACTTACCGTGAGACGCCAAAATCCACCTAAGTCCACGTAAGAAAACTAACACCCTTGATAACTTTTGTTCAAGGAGGCCGATTTTGAAGCGGTTTTTTGCGTTTTTCACGTACAACAGGCTTGTAGGCACGCATCAACCCTTCAAATTTGACATATCACTGGTGTGACGTCATTTTTTGACTACCCCACTTTTTTGACCTAAGAAAAAAGACTAATTAATTATTTTTTCAAAATTCCTTCGATAGATTTTAACCAAATTACATATTTAGATACTCACCCTTCCTACCTACCTTCCGGAGTCCGCTTCGCGCCTTTGGAGTTAGGTTTGGACGTCAAAATTTTCAATTTTCTATAAAAAATCGACAAAATTTTAGGTTTTTCGACGAAAACTTAAAAATTTTCCTCTTTACTATTTTCTAAATTCCGTACCTAACGCTAGGGCTCGTCGAGACGCTTCTTTTGAGGTATCGCACGACCCTCTAGCTCACACCGAACGTCAAAAATTTGCCGCACAACCGATTTTCATACTTACCGTGAGACGCCAAAATCCACCTAAGTCCACGTAAGAAAACTAACACCCTTGATAACTTTTGTTCAAGGAGGCCGATTTTGAAGCGGTTTTTTGCGTTTTTCACGTACAACAGGCTTGTAGGCACGCATCAACCCTTCAAATTTGACATATCACTGGTGTGACGTCATTTTTTGACTACCCCACTTTTTTGACCTAAGAAAAAAGACTAATTAATTATTTTTTCAAAATTCCTTCGATAGATTTTAACCAAATTACATATTTAGATACTCACCCTTCCTACCTACCTTCCGGAGTCCGCTTCGCGCCTTTGGAGTTAGGTTTGGACGTCAAAATTTTCAATTTTCTATAAAAAATCGACAAAATTTTAGGTTTTTCGACGAAAACTTAAAAATTTTCCTCTTTACTATTTTCTAAATTCCGTACCTAACGCTAGGGCTCGTCGAGACGCTTCTTTTGAGGTATCGCACGACCCTCTAGCTCACACCGAACGTCAAAAATTGCCCCACCCACCCGCCCTTTAGACGCGACAGTAAACATTTAAAATTTACTATAGGAAAGGGTACGACTCTGGGGTCATTTTACAGTTTCTCAGCTTTTGACTGGAATTGAGTCCCGGTAGTCCCCTGGGTGGGCTCGCGTCATCCCAGCTTTCTAGGTTACCTTTTCCCATAACTGGAGACCTTTTTAAACGGGAAATCAGGCTGTTCTCCTAGATAATAGAAATAAAGGCTAAAATATCATCAATTGCCTCCTCAACTTGCGTCTTGCACGCATAAATCGACCAGGGTGAAATACCCTACAGGACTTCTCGTGTAACCTGTTTATTGACAGCTACACCTAGTTATAAGTTTAGTATTGACAAGCAGCTTATTGGCTGACAGAATCAAAATTTTAAATAGTTTTATGACCGTTGGCTTGTTAGCCAACCTTTTAATTTTAAATCTAAATGACTTATTATTTATAAAAATATAATTAATTATTAACAATTTATTTATTAGATCTTTTGATCAAATTTGATTTATTCGACAAAAAATAACTCGGGTTTTTACTCTACTACGCACCGACCAGCCATATACACTGGGAGGTGCGCTAGCAGCAGTAAGAATACGCGTCCGTTATAGCTCATAAAAATTCCATTAGCTAACCAGGGAGCCTTTGGACCCTTCTTCATTGCAAGAAGGGTATCCCTACTAAGGAGCCCTTAGTATAAAAATCGGACGACGCTATAAATTAGAGACAACTTAATAAACTTGTCCTCAACAAACCCCTGCAAATATGTTTGGCATCCGTACGCCCCTGAAAAGACAGAATGCCTCCCTTAACCGTGATGCCTCTCCTGACGCCCCGGCTGTTACAAGCCCAGCCCAGCCCACACAAACGAACGTCAGGAGGAGCATAGAGGCACTGGAAACCGGTCAAACCCCCTTGTCCATCTTGATACCAGCCGCCCCGGTTAAACCTAAAAAGGTCGCAAAATCTAAGAGCTCATCGCCATCATTAGCTCCACATAAAACCGGGGAAGAGGCTGAAAACGCGAAAACCTCCACCCCCACCTCTGCTGGTAGAGTGAAGGAGGCCAGGAACTGGGTGACGAAGGCCAAGATTGCCCTAAGCCAAAGTCGCAACCTCCGAAACGACATCAAGGAGGACGTCACCCAGGCCCTGGACTGTCTCTACCGAATGGTGAGGGATGGAGAAAAGGACAAGGGGGAAAATCAAGCAAAAACGACCGAAGATCTTGCCCCCATCACTGTCAATGCAGTGCCAACCCTAACCGATAGTGCCGAATACTCTCGGTTGCTCTCCTCACTGGCAGACCATGGTAAGCTAGTGAAGGAGAGCACTGAGAAGTTGGAGGAGCTAAAGGTCACCTTGGCGAAGCACACCACGACGCTGGAGTCGACCACATACGCGAGTGTAGCGGCGGGACCCAAAACAACTTCCGCTCCTTCACGTCAAACACTGCACTCGGTTGTGGTCGCCTCGAGCGATAAGCAAGAAACCGGCGAGCAGGTCCTGGAAAAGATCCGGACCGCCATTAACGCCAAGGAGGGGGGCTACTGCATTGACAGAGTCAGGAAGGTAAAAGACAGTAAGGTCATCATCAGCTGTAGGGACGAGGGAGAGCGGAGCAAGGTCCGGGAAAAGCTGAAGTCTGCAGGACAAAAGCTGACTGTAGAGGATGCTAAAAACCTGGACCCGCTCGTAATCCTCAGGGACGTCCTGAACTATAACACTGACGTGGACGTCTTAAAAGCCCTGAGGACACAAAACGCAAAGCTCTTCACCGACCTTGCGGCTGGGGATGACCGGATGGAAATCAAATACAAAAAAACGGGCCCGGAACAATTTAATGAGCCATATTGTCGCGAGGGTCTCCCCCACACTATGGAGAAGACTGACAGAGACGTCTGCTGTGTACATAGATATGCAGCGGATCAGGGTAGAAGATCAATCTCCCCTGGTCCAATGCTCCTTGTGTCTAGGATATGGGCATGGCAGACGTCTCTGCACAGAAAAAGATGTAGCCTGCAGCCACTGCGGTGGTCCACATCTGCGCCAAGACTGTTCAAAGGCAAAAGATGCTCACGCTCCTCCGTCATGCTGTAACTGCACCAGAGCCGGACTGGATGGAGCGGAGCACAACGCATTTAGCTCGGAATGCCAAATAAGACGCAGATGGGACTCACTAGCTCGAGCATCTATAGCGTATTGCTAAGGTGCTCCCTGCAGCTCCCCATAGATATCGACTGTTCCAGGCTAACCTTCAACGTAGTCAGCTCGCCACCAATGAGCTTCTGATTGAGGCAGAAAAACGGAAGGTTGCCGTGGCATTGCTTCAGGAGCCCTACGTTGGTCGGGCGGCGAGAATGAGAGGTCACCGGGGCGTAAGGATCTTCCAGAGCTCTGGTGGAGGAGAAGGGACTGTAAAGGCGGCAATAGCTGTGCTCGACAATGACCTAGACATTTTACAGTACCCGCAACTCACCACAGACAACATCGTTGTGGTGGGAGTCCGAACCAGAGCCTGGACGATCACGCTGGTCTCCTACTACTTTGAGCCCGACCAACACATAGGGCCATACCTGGACCACCTAACACGTATCTACAGGGAAACGGGGCAAAGCAGGCTGATCATCGGGGGCGACTGTAATGCTAAAAGCACGTGGTGGGGCAGTCTAAACGAAGACCGAAGGGGGGAAGAGATGTGTGGGTTTCTGGGAGAACTTGACTTGCAGATCCTCAACACCGGGGATGTCCCTACCTTTGACACCATAAGAGGAGGTAAGAGGTACAGCAGCCACGTCGATGTAACGGCTTGTACAACGGATGTGCTCGACCTGGTGGACGGCTGGAGCGTCGATGAAAATTTGACAGGCTCGGACCATAACGGCATAATATTTGGAATAAACCTATCAAAATCAAAAGGTACACACATAAAAAGAACTACTAGAATCTATAACACAAAGAAAGCAAATTGGAGGCAGTTTCATGAGAAACTGTCTCTAATTATGCGACAAACACAACTCACCACAACAGATTTATTAAACATACAAGATACACATATTCTGGAAAACATAATTAAAACATACACACAAGCCATAACAGACACATGCACACATACAATACCAATAAGAAAAACAAAAGAAGTACTTACCATGCCGTGGTGGTCCGAAGAGCTTGCAAATATGAAGAGACTTGTCGCCACCAGGAGGCGCAGAGTCAGGAACGCAGCGCCGCACCGGAGAGCGATGGTTGTTGGCCTCTACCTGGAAGAAAAACAAAAATATGAGACAGCAGTTAAACAAGCGCAGACCGACAGTTGGAAGGAGTTCTGCGGAAAACAGGATAGGGAAGGTGTCTGGGAAGGGATATATCGGGTGTTGGGAAGAACTGCTAAAAGAGAGGAGGACCTCCCCCTCCAGAAGGAGGGAAACACTCTGGACGCCGAGGGTTCCGTGAGGCTGTTAGCCGAAACATTTTATCCCGAAGATAAAGAGGATGAGGACAATGTGGACCACCATCACATTAGAGAACTGGCAGAAACGATAAACGAGTGGAGTCATGGTGAGCAGCATGAACCACCGTTTACCTTAAGCGAACTCGATCGGTCCATAAAGTCCTTTAATCCGAAAAAGGCCCCGGGAGCTGACGGCCTCACGGCGGATATTTGCACAAACGCAATAAATTGCGACCCCATCTTCTTCCTGACACTCTTGAATAAATGCCTGACGCACCACTACTTTCCGAAAATCTGGAAAGAGGCGACAGTGGTGGTGCTAAGGAAGCCTGGAAAAGCCTCGTACACCGTTCCAAAGTCCTACAGGCCGATTGGGCTCTTGCCTGTCTTGGGGAAGGTGTACGAGAAGATGCTGGTGGCTCGTCTCAAATTCTACTTACTTCCCAGAATAAGTACTCGCCAATACGGCTTTATGCCCCAAAAGAGCACCGAGGACTCCCTCTATAACCTAATACAACATATCCGAGCTAAGCTATTGCTGAAAAAGATTGTTGTCTTAGTTTCATTGGATATCGAGGGAGCCTTCGATAGCGCGTGGTGGCCGGCTATTAAAGTACGGTTGGCTGAGGAAAGGTGCCCGGTGGATTTGAGACGGGCCATGGGCAGCTACCTAAGCGACAGGGTAGTCAGGGTGAGATATGGTGGGGAAGAGTGCAGAAGGAACACAAATAAAGGATGCGTCCAGGGATCGATAGGGGGTCCGATCCTATGGAATCTACTGCTCGACCCACTCCTAAAAGAACAAGAAAGTTACGGCGAATTCATCCAGGCGTTTGCCGACGATGTGGTGATGGTGTTCGACGGCGATACAGCTTTGGAAATTGAGGGGCAGGCCAACGCCGCACTCGAACGTGTTCGGGCGTGGGGAGTCAAAAATAAGCTGAAATTCGCACCGCACAAAACATGTGCGATGGTACTGACGCGGAGGCTTAAATATGACAACCCACGCCTGAGCATGGGGGGGTTCGAGGTTGGAATGTCCCAAAATATTAAGATTCTCGGGCTTACGGTGGATGCCAAGCTCACCTTCAACACGCACGTGACTGAGGTTTGCAAAAAGGCAATATCAATATATAAACAACTAGCCAGAACAGCACGTGTGAGTTGGGGGTTACACCCCGAGGTGATAAGGGCCATCTACACCGCGGCAGTCGAACCCATCATCATGTACGCGGCGAGTGCGTGGGCGCCAGCCGTAACAAAGCTAGGGATCCAGAAGCAGCTGAACGTGGTCCAAAGGGGCTTCGCGCAAAAATTGTGCAGAGCCTATCGTACGGTGTCCTTGAACGCGGCCCTGGTACTGGCTGGGATACTCCCGCTTGACCTCCGTATTCAAGAAGCGGCCTCACTATATGGGGCCAAGCGAGGTGTGCCACAGCCAGTACTAGGAGATAGGGAAGTGGAACGCATGGCTCCGACGATAGAAGCTCCACACCCCGCTGAACAAACCAGCATAGTTTTCAGCAACCTGATAGACGAGGAACAATATGTACAACACAACAACTTTGACGTACGAATATTTACGGACGGTAGCAAAATTGAGGGTAAGGTTGGGGCGGCGCTATCCGTGTGGAATAGTGCCTCCGAAACCAAAGCCCTTAAGCTCGCGTTGCCGTCCTTCTGCACCGTCTATCAGGCAGAACTGCTAGCTCTACAAAGAGCAGTAGGGGAAGTTTTGAAGCATTCCGGGACCACGTTCGGCATCTTCAGTGACTCCACGTCGGCTCTACAGACACTAACAAATGTCACTGCCCCCCATCCCCTAGCCGTGGAAACCAGAGACACCATTAGACGCTGCAGGCTCCAGAACAAGAGTGTCTCCTTGTTCTGGATCAAGGCCCACGCGGGATTGGAGGGTAACGAAAGAGCCGACCAACTAGCGAAGGAAGCTGCCCTTCGGTCTAAAAGAAAACCGGATTACGACCTGTGCCCGGTGTCATTCGTCAAGCGACAAATTCGTTTGGAGACGCTTGACGAATGGAACCGGAGATACAGGTTGGGTGTGACTGCCTCCGGAACAAAATTATTCCTGCCCAATGCGGTTGATGCGTACAGGGTAGTGAGAGGAATGGAACACTCCAACATTACCACCCAAATACTAACAGGGCACGGTGGGTTCTCTGCATACCTGAAACGATTCAGGTGTAAGGAGAGTCCATCGTGCACATGCGATCCGGAAACGGAGGAAACAGTTCCGCACGTACTGCTGGAGTGTCCAATCTTCGCACGAGAGCGTTACAACCTGGAGCAGGAGCTGGGAATTGGTATAATAAAAGAAAATCTACCGACACTCATTGGCAATAAAAGGCACAAAAAGAAATTTCTACAATATTGCACAACAGTAGCAGGAAAAGTTATAATTAAAAACAAATGTTAAGAAATATAGACATAATCAAAAAAATATATAGAATAGATGAATATCCACAAGAGCCAAAAATTTAAAAACAGTGAATAAAGGCTCTGACTAAGTTAGAGGACAACTAGTTTGGCAGGAGTGTGGTTTTAGCCGGTAAGAGTCCGGCACTACCCCGACTTCCTCCCTGCGGGGTGGTCGGGGTGTCCATGAGGATTTCCACACTCCTGCCCAAAAAAAAAAAAAAAAAAAAAAAAAAAAAAAAAAAAAAAAAAAAAAACCTAACCTAACCTAACCCAAACCAAACCTAACCCAAACCAAACCTAACCCAAACCAAACCTAACCCAAACCAAACCTAACCCAAACCCATTCTCTTCCCCCCTACACGTCCCGAAAGCAATTAGTCCGTCAGTGGAAATAAACAGCGACATCCTTTAGGCACCAACTTCTAGAGCGATTAATTTTTTTAGTCTTTCTTAGTTTTTTTTTTTTTTTTTTTTTCTGTCAACTTGCATTTAATCACTAGTCTAGACTCTTTGTCGATCGAAGAAAAGAAAATGTCACTTATCTGTCATTATGTCCATTATCCGGTAGACGAAACTGGTTTCTACTATGTGGCACCGTAGCTATTACACTTATTCCCTAAATTATTTGAATGCGGTTTTTATTACATTGACAGCTGGTTTTAAATCCAGCATTTGTAAAACATTTCTGTATTTCATTGGACCTCCAAATTAACAAGGGGGGTATTTGTTAGGGTTGCCAACGCTACTTTATAATAGAGTTTCCTACTTACCTTAATGTAAGGGACCAAATACTATATTTCTATAAAATTATATAGTAGGCGAAACTACTATACTTTTCGTAAACTAGAACGCAGCCTTAAAACTCAAGCCCGCCTTCTCTCTACTCTACGTCTACCGCGAATTGTAATGAATTATATGAACGCTTTAAAAAAAATAAAAATGTTAATAATTAAGGCGCAAAGTAGTAAAAAATGTTCATTTAAATCATTTAAAAAATATAGTCACATTTTAACCATATACTATATTTTTACTTATTCTT
This sequence comes from Heliothis peltigera, assembly GCA_958496145.1. Lineage (NCBI taxonomy): Eukaryota > Metazoa > Arthropoda > Insecta > Lepidoptera > Noctuidae > Heliothis > Heliothis peltigera. Next base: position 12,427,872 of record OY292329.1, on the reverse strand, counting down.
TTTTTTGCTATCTTTTATATATTTCAGGAAATAACTTCAAATATACTATACTTGATAGAAAAAAAGTTGGTAACCCTAGGCTGTACCTATAAATGCCTGGTCTATCGGGCACCGTATAAAAGGACAAAAAATAATATTTTCAAGTAAGGAAACAGTAAATATTTATTTATTTAACAGCATTAACTTATTAGCTAAGTAAATAAATAGGTATGAATCGCCTAAAGTAGTAAAGTAGTTCCTAAATTTATTTTCGACTCACGCATACTTTAATAAATAACAACATCAACTTCGAAAACACATCCATACACAACACGAAGAGTCACTGAGTGCATATAGATCACAGGGACGACAGATCCGGCGCGGCGTCAGCGCGCGCGCTTGTCGCAGCGCGGCGGCGCCGCCCGCGCGCACAGCCGGCGCCGCGCCGCGTACAGCGCCGCCGCCAGCGCCGCCAGCAGCAGCGCCGCCGCCGCGCAGCCCGCCGCCACGCCGCGCAGCCGCGCGTACTCCGGCACGCGCAGGGCCGCCGCGCCGCGCGCGCCGCTCGCGCACTGCACGCGCGCCCAGTAGTGCGCGCCCTCCTCGGCGCCGCTCACTGCGGACAGACAGGGGTCAGACCGTCAGACGCGCCCGCGGCCCGCGCGCCTCCGCCGCCAGCGGCACGTACCGAGCATGTAGTCGTGCAGCGTGTGGCCAGTGGCCAGCAGGCGCTCGCCGGGCGCGGCGCCCTCGTACCAGCGCACGGTGCAGCGCGACTGGTCGCGCGGCTCGCGGCGCCAGCGCACTAGCGCGCCGTCGTCGATGAGCCGCACCGTCACCTCGAGCTCGTCGCCGTAGTCCGCGGCTGAGCCTACGCTCTCCTCGGTGGTGGCGGCGGCATATGCGACCTGCTCTCCCTCGATTGCTTCCATTGGCTCTTCGGCTTCGACAGCGTCCACCGTTTCGCTTACCTCTCCGTCGGTCGATCCTGAGTAATACAACGCGATATTGAATGCAGCACACACTGACAGCGGGGAGAGGGCGCCCCGGCGCACGCTTACCGAGCGTTCGTGCGAATATGGGTTTGCTAAAGAGTCCGTCGCCGATGAGGTCTTGCGAGAGCACTCGCAGCTCGTACTCGGTGCCGGGGCGCAGGCCGACGAGCGTGGCCTCAGTGACGCCTCTCGTCAAGATCTTCATGGTGCGCCACTCGCTTACAGTGCGCTCGCGGTACCACACGTTATAGTCAACTTCCAACCCGTTATGCCCTGAAAGAAAATGAGTTTTCAGATCTTGGCACCCTCACATTTACAGACCCCGGCCGTCGTCGACTCGAACACATTTCCACCAGTTTTTAAATTTTTGTCCGTTTATCTAAGTATTTGTTTGTGCGCGATTTTGTGCATATTCAATGTAGATAACATTTACATAAAAAGTTTATACACATTTTATAGACTTAGTTTCATCGAAATCGCTACATCCAATCAAAAGATATTCATACACATACATGATATGATACATGACGACCAGATGGCGTGGTGGTTAGAGAACCTGGCTGCCACGCTATAGGTCGCGGGTTCGATTCCCGCATAAGTCAAACATTTGTGTGCATGAACATGGGTGTTTGACTTAGTCTGGGTGTTTCTATGTATAATATGTATGTGTTTACAAAAGAAAAGTATATAAGTATGTTTATCAGTTGTCTAGTACCCATAGTACAAGCTCTGCTTAGTTTGGGACTAGATGACGTTGTGTGAATGTGTGAGGGATATTATTATTATTATTATATTATACTTGAATAAAGTAAATTGCTACAACATGCGCAAGTCACTAGCGCACCGCCATCAAATAGAACAAATGAACTCCTATATATATCTCCGTCATTTACCAACCGATTTGAAAAATTACTTTTTATTTGAAAGAGTATGCTTTCGAAATGTGCCATTGTCATCAGGTCTAGGATCTAATGATGGGAACCCTTTGAAATCGAGGACATCTTTTGAAAACTGAAGGCTTGCACTTGGTAAAAACTTCAGATTCAGGTGTATGCCTGACGATGACACCACAAAAAATTAAGGTTTAGAGCTGAGCTGATGATGGAGAGGACAGAGAGTCGAGGGAACTCTTCAACGGTATGTTCTAACTACGTCGTGTTTTGGCTTATTTAACTCGTATTGATGAGAATTTAACACCAGAATGAGTTTTGGTTGCCATTGCGGGTTTCGATGATAAGGACAAAGGAGTTGACGGAACTCTTTAACGGGTTATGGCAGCTACCATATGTTTGGGCTTGTTTGTATTAGTGATAAATTTCTTTGATGATGGCATCCAGGTCGATTGTCGGCGGCCATTCTCTTTTATGGAGATCAGCCAGCTGCGCAGGACAAATTAAAGTGCACAAGCATTCTATGAATGAATGGAGCCTCACCGGGTACCCAGGCGAGGTGCAGCGAGTCTGTGTGCGCGCGCACGGTGAGGTTGTAGGGCGCACGGGGCGGGACGTTCTCCACCAGCAGCTCGGTCTCCACGTCGACGGTGGCGGCCTCGTTGCTGACGGTGCACACGTACACGCCGCGGTCCTCCTCCGCCACGTCCACGACGGTCAGGTTGCCGTCGTCCAGGTGGTGGCGGCCCGCCGGCAGCTCGGCGCCGTCCTTGCGCGCCCAGCGCACGAGCGGCCGGTCGTGGTGGTTGCGCGCGGCGGCGGCGCACGGCAGTGTCAGCGTGGCGCCCAGGCGCGCCACGTACAGCGGCTGCGGGCGCGCGCCCAGCGCAGGCGGCCGCTGCACGCGCACGCGCACGCCGGGCGACGCGCCCTCCGACCCCAGCGCGTTGTACGGCGTGCACGAGTACTCCCCCTCGTGCGACTCGTCCACCTGCACGCGACACCAGCACATTCCATCAGCATCCCATAGACAATTGAAGTCTGCAGGACGGCGATACGCAATACATCTGGACGTTCTTCTTGTATTATTGTTTTATGGAAGCAGTGGTCCAACATTAGATTAGTGAGTTGTACCACAGCTACACCGACAGTTATACACTACGACTGATATTGAACACGAACGATCTGTAACACGAGGACTGCTCGCAAACCAAAGCAATCAATACAATAAGGCTGACGAGTTCGGTTCTTTTTTTATTTACTTGAACAGTAATCTCCGGAACTACCGGACTGTGTTAGAGAGGCCATTTATCGAGGAAAGGTATAGGTTACCTATTATGAGTGGTCCCGCGGGATGCGCGTCACATCGCCGGAAGATCTAGTATCAAATATGACTTGTGTATGGTGTACTAGTACTACCTGATTGAACAGCAAACTTCCATTTCTACTATAGAACACTCCCGGCACATTGTAGGGGTCAAAGAGGAAGCCGTCCTTTTCCCAGCGCAAGTTAGTCAGCGGTGGGTTAGCACTGAAGTGGCAGTCCAGGCTGGCGGGCTTGCCGTACGGCAGGTAGCGTTCCTTCGGAGCATAAACCACTTTGGCCTTATCTGGAACAGGAAACAACAAAACATGAGCCATGAGCGCGGCCGAGGCCGCGCGGCGGGCCGGGGGGACCGGGCGACGCTCACACTGCACGTCGAGGAAGGCGCTGGCGCTCTGCTCGGCGCCGGCGGGGTCCCGCACGCGGCACTCGTACTCGCCGGGGTCGCCCGACGCGGCGCGCCGCAGCACCAGGGACCCGTTGGCGGGCCGCTCCGCACGCAGCGCCAGCTCGGGCAGCTCGCCTAGCAGCGTGCCCTCGCGGAACCACTCGACCACCGCCTCAGGACTCTTGGGCAGGCACTCCAGCTCGGCGCGCTCGCCCTCCAGCACGGTGACGTTCATTGGCGGGGTGACTATCAGATTTCCTCCTAAACAGTGGAGAGTACGTGTCAACTAAGAAACTCCTTCACGATAAAAATAGCCAGGAGGAGTATCTTGCACTGACCGTCCACGTCGAGGTAGTAGAAGGTGCCGTTGTTGCGCGCGGGCGGCGTGCGGTTGGGGAAGGTGACGCGGCAGCGGTAGAGGCCGGCGTCGGTCTCGCGCACGGCGCTCACGTTGATGGAGCCCCGGCCGAGCCCCAGCCGGCCGTCCAGCACGCGGCGCACGCGCCCGCCCCAGCGGTCCGCCACCCGAGCCGTGCCCGCGCCGCTGTACCACGAGAAGATCGTGTCCCCCTGCAATGCCAGGGGTCAGCCCGTTACCATAGTGCCCATACGATAATACGCAAGTCGCTGTAACGCGGAGGAGAGCCAAATAAGTTCTAAACACAGCAGTCATTTGGACTTTGGTCAGCTTGACGGCTTAATGTTTTAAAGCGAAGAAATAAAGTTTGATGCTCGTTCAGAATGTTATTTTGTTTCTACAAATATGTACATATGTAGGTAGACATTTCGATTTTGCATAGAACTTGGCACACATTTAGGTCTCTATCGTTTTTGCGGCGAACAGTTTATGCATTGAACTTGCTGCATTTACATCATTACCTTTTGTAGAGATGTAGGTTTATTTCTGTTGTAGTGCCGCGCGCCGTCGACTACCTGCATACCGTTGGCCGGTTTTCTAGCGCGTATTACAAGTTTTATAGTTTAATATATGTAGTTTTAGCGACGCCGTTACATATATTGCGGCATTGTTTTTTAATCTTTATTGTTATTGTTTTTTTCCTATGGGTACACACAATTAGCGAACTGAATCCCAAACTTCATCCTTCTAGGTTATCTGGAAGTAGGTTAGGATTAGGTAATACCTGTACCACGAAAAACATTAAATGTAAAAAGTCTCTTACATTACTTACGTTATAATAACAGGGACTTGGCAATGAGCACAGGTTAAAAGCTGTTTGCTCTGTGAAATTATGTGCAAATGTTGCTGACGAACTGATATGTTGTATGTACGACATTTAATGAATAAACTAATGGAAAATGAATTCTGTGATATTAAAGTTTCAGCTTCATGATTACTTTCAACTCTTCAATATGTTTTTATGTTTGTTCTTATTGTGCTCATTGCCAAGTCACTATAGTCTCTAAATAGTAATTCTTTTTACGGTGAAAAGATTGCTTAGAGAGACATGGCAACTTTTTACATTTAATGTTTTTCGTGGGATCTCATTAATTTTTGTAGGTCTCTTTACTACAAAATCAATTAACTAACTAGTAATAATAACTATACTTGTTTTATATATCTTATTTATCTATAATATAATATTGTTCCAATTATTTTTGGTTTCAAACTAGTTATTTCTTGAATAGAGGGCGCTATCAATGAAAATATTTAAAATATTTTAAAGTATCTACTACTAATGCTATTAGCTAAGTAACGAAACCATAGCGCGATTTATACCGGGTACAACGCCATCTATGTATATAGCATGCATAGAGTGTTAATTGTCGCATTGCATTGAATTTGAATTTTTAGTTTAATGAATTATATACATTGAGCTCTATGCATTGTTTTAATACGTAACAATTTTGTTTTTTTTGTTATTGGGTTGGAAAATCTTCATGGAGACCCTATCCCTGGGGGAAGGGCAAAGGGTACTGTCAGACTCTTACTGACTAAAAACCAACCCGTGTTCCTCATCTACCCATGTGTCTTGGACGACTAGACGCCCCGAGTCTGTCGTCCGCAGGCCGCGCCCTACGGTGGCCGGAAATCGGCCACCCTGCGACGCCCAGTGCGTCTGCTGCGGGAGGGGAGAGAGGAGGCAGCCTCTCTCTCCCTTTCCGCCGCCTCCTTTGCAAGCATCACAAACTCGCAAAAGGAGGCACCCTACTCTACCCTACTCTATCCTACTCTACCCTACTCTTCTCACCTTTTAAACCTTCCCTAGACCTCCACGAACATTTCAAGACCAAGATAAGATAAATCCGTTCAGCCGTTCTCGAGTTTTAGGGAGACTAACGAACAGCAATTAATTTTTAGGGTTCCGTACCCAAGGGGTAAAACGGAACCCTATTGTTTTCGCTCCTCTGTCCGTCCATCCGTCTGTCACCAGGCTGTATCTAATGAACCGTGATAGAGAGTTGAAATTTTCACAGATGATGTATTTCTGTTGCCGCTATAACAACAAATACTGAAAACTAGAATAAAATAAATATTTTGGGGGGCTCCCATACAACAAACGTGATTTTTTTGTTCATTTTTGCTCGATATCGATAACGGCAACAGGTAGATGCTTGAAATATTCACAGAATATGGAATGTATTACTTACTTTAAAAATAAGTAATTTTATTAAAATTAAATTAATATTTGAGTGGGGCTCCCATACAACAAACATGATTTTTTGTCCGTTTTATAAAAAATGGTACGGAACCCTTCGGAAGTCCGACTCGCACTTGGCCGGTTTTTTTATATATATAGATATATATATATTTTACTTTTCATTAATGATGTAAATAGTGTTTGTAAATAAGTTGTAAATACACATTATATTTATAAATAAACGTCAAAATCAGGTATCTTGCCAAAATAGACTGTTAAACAAATTAAAAGAAATAAAATGTAATCCAATTTATTATTTTTTTGTAGAGACGTAAACAAAGAACAAAGTTAACAATGCAGTGGAAATTCATGCACAATACTCTAGCAAAACCGCAAATATAAAATTGTTTTCTATATTTCTAATTTTAAGTCGTTTTTATAATGTTCCCTTTATATCTGACTAATAACCTTACCTGGTACGAAATTTGAAGGTTCTAAGTTATAAAATCTGTGGTTCTAAGTCCACTAGAAGTACCTTAGAATTTTCAGTCAGTGAGTGACAGAATGGTGTAACTTTGATCAACCGTAACTTTCAAACTATTTATTCAAATATCATGTAATTTTGAAGATAAGCTTGTTTTAATGCTTTCTTTCAGTCACCGAGAACCTAAAACCCTAGCTTTGTCCACATCGAAGATATAGGGGGGAGAAATAGCCGCGAATCGCTTCGAGGAAAGATGGTACGGCCGTGCCCGCTTTGGTTGAGACTTGGCTGGGGCACTCCCGTGCCCTCAGATGTCCACATCGAAGATATACGCGGGAGAAATAGCCGCGAATCGCTTCGAGAAAAGATGGTACGGCCGTGCACGCTTTGCTTGAGACTTGGCTGGGGCACTCCCGTGCCCTCAGATGTCCACATCGAAGATATACGCGGGAGAAATAGCCGCGAATCGCTTCGAGGAAAGATGGTACGGCCGTGCCCGCTTTGCTTGAGACTTGGCTGGGGCACTCCCGTGCCCTCAGATACCAGTCGGTCAATAGGTAAGTAGAGGTACTCGAGGTCTCTAGGTCCCCTTTCGTTCATTGTATGTACCTACCTATACTAAGGCACACTACCCTACCCGGTGCGCGGCGCGACCCCGAGCCCGGCCGGCTGCTGCGTGCGTGGGATGTGTGGCAGTAGCCCCTCGACAGCTAGTACACGGGTCGAATGCGCGTGGGATCCGTAATTGTCTACTTGGTGAGACAGCCGACATTAGCGCCGGAGAGGCACTCGACGCCCCCCGCCCGCCCGCTGCCCCCACCGTGCCCGGTGCGACATGCGCAGTAGACGCGTGTGTCGATGGCCAGCCACACATTCCAATAAATAATAGTGTACGAATACTCTGTTGATCTAGGAGAGCATAGTGGACGAGTGTCGCCCAAACAAAATAATGTTGCGCTCTATCACATCACGTTGTATCCAGTCGATCTCTGTGCAACATAAGAAAACTGTATAGAGGTAACTGCTGGGTTTATTTCGGCATCGCCATCGACTTGTACAGCAGGGCAGCTCAAAGCGTGGACTATCGCTATGGGTGGTGCCAGACCAAGCCATTGACGGTCGATTCATGTCATCGATCTATTGCAGCCAACTGATCGAAGTGGCCATTCAATGAAACATAATATGCGTCGTTTAGCCGACGACGTGCAGTGCAACGTTCTGTATAGGTACTAGGTACCACACTTGACGCGCAGCCAACTGCTGCGGCAGAAAACACTATTACGTCATAGGAAATCATATCTCGAAACAATTGACGACACCGACTAATTGCCGCCATACTGAATCAGACGGAGGAGTTCCCTCGGCCGCCTGTCGTGTCCAGCATCAGGTATTCAGGTTGGCTCTAGTCCTCCGTTGTTGTGCAGTGCTGTCGTAGGTATCGATTGACGTGCAATTTTAGTAATGCTTTGTAGTAGGTAAGTAGAGTCTAGACATTTGTACTCTATTTAATCTATTAAATCTCTTCAATAACCCGCCTTACACTTGATAGCGGCTAGGCCAGTCACCTCGTGTTCGGTTTATTTTATTGTACTAATGTACTGACTGACTGGACGTCTATTCACGTCTCCGAGCAACCTTCAGACGTGGGGGGTGAGGCCATACATATGCAGGTACTTGCACAAGTTCATGCCGAATTCCGACTGGAACACCAAGCCAGGCATAAAGTAAGTACCCATTATGTATTGATGTGATGATGTGAATAACCGTCGCGTAGGTGGCCGCATGGCACCTGGCCACAAGCGTGCCGAACAGAATGGAACACAATTGCTAACGCGACCAAGTAGGTTGCTTCATTAAGCTCGTTAACGACTGATGTAGATCGCCGTAGTCGTCGGATGATCGCTGGGACGAGGATGACTAAATAAGCATCACAACGAGGTAATTTGTGAGTCGGCGCTGGCTGAGAACATTTAGATGAGGTGTTAGCTGGTTTACCAAATAACTAGAAGCATTCGAGCGCGGAGCGAGGATGCGGCGAGCGCGAGAGGCGCGGCGCGCCGCTCTCCGCTTTGTGACGACACGGCGCGCGGCGCGTGCATTGTCGTCAGTCGCGTCGTGAAGCAAGTGAATGCGCGGCCGCCGCCACCCACTTCTAGCGCGAACAATGCCGTGCTGTACTTGCACTGTTCATTAGGCAACGAGCAAATTATTGCATTGCTATGATCCGTTAAAACGGCAGTAAGTTGTGTCCTCAAAATAAAAAGTACTGAACCAAATAGGATGGAATATTTTATGGGATCAAATGGCAAGTATACTGCATCGAACAATAAAAACAGAATCATACATAAAAAAAAGACAAAAAAGATACCGAGCGAATTGTGAACCTCCTCCTTTTTTTGGATAAAGGACATTTGGGTAGGCCACTGATAAAACTACTACTCCACTGTCAGACAGAATTACATTCTAAAACAAAAAGACGTCGGTTAATAAATAAAGCTAAATGAAAAACCCACATTTTTCACACATTCACAAAAGGTAAACTTGTGTTCCCTTGTTTTACACTACATTTGCACTTAAAGGAGCCATTTATCTTTTACAGCCTAATACCGGGAGCCACTAGTCTGTCTTATAAACACAGAGAGCATTGTGTTAATACTATTATTATGAATATCACTATATTTTTTTTTAAATATGTGGATTTTTGTGCACATACTACAAATTTTCATCTATCTATCTTCTATCTATCTATAATATCTATGTATATCTTCTTCTATATCCATATTTATAATAAATCTGAAGAGAGGTCAATTCTGTATGATACTGATGCCAAAAATGCAATCAGAAAATTTTTTGTCTGTCTGTCTGTATGTTCTTTGTGGAAACAAAAACTAATGAACGAATTTTAATGAAACTTGGTACAATTATTCTTCATACTCCTGGGCAGGTCTGAGTCTACTTTCCATCACGCTATAATCAATAGGAGCAGAGCAGTGGAGGGAAATGTTGGGAAAACTGGAGAAGTTATTCCATTTTTAAGCTTCCGTCGCGTGTTCAGCTTTAACGATTGAAGCTACATAAAAATCATACATATATGACGGAAACGTTGTACGTAAAATTATTTAAAAAATATCCCACAACAGCATATGTCTATATTTTATGGTTGACTCATAATAACACGTGTAACTCCCAATATCTTGGCCGTTAAGAGCTTTCTTACGTAGGTATATACTACTCTCAGTCATCCCTAATTAAAAAAAGTTAACTTTATTACCTATTAAAAAAAAAATATTTATAGAAATCAGTAGAGAAACACCAAACTTGTACATGAAATACGATAATAAGGCATCGCGCCGCGCCGTCGCGCATGAGTACTGCATCATGCTATGTACATATGTGTAAGGATTATTTTTGTGTACTGAAGCCGCACTCGACGCGGGTCGCGGCAGGGGGGAGCTCCAAGAGCTTCTGTCCGATTAAGCAGTAAACAGCATCCTAGGCTGACCTGCGAGTTGAAGCGCGAGGTTCCAATTCAATATTTGGCTGTAGATGCGTTCAGAGGGTTCCACCTTATTGATAGATAATAATTGAAATTCGAACCGGGCTTATCAGCGCGACTGTTATGGCCAGTATCACAGGATCCGAATAGCCACTATCTACCGGATAAATTAAAAAATGGAACAGAATTTGTATGAAATTATCTACCCGATAAACTAACTGGAACTTATTCGTAGGTGGTGAAACCGGCCCTTAGTCTTTAAATGGTTTATTTGTATTTTTGTATATTTTAATGTAAATAACTCAAAAACCAAAGTACCGATTTCAAAAAATCGTTTTTCATTATTAAGCATTATATCCTATGGCTTTAAAAGAAAGCCATAGAATATAATATTTAGTTCTACATAAAATTAGAAATCTGCACAGTTACGAGATACAAATATGTATACATAGTTTGTACTAGCTTCTGCCCGCGACTTCGTACGCGGATCCAGTCGCTTATGCCAGCGACTACAGGGCCGTCAAAATCGAAGATTTGAAACGTCTAATATCGAATTCTATGAGTCCGGGGACGGGAAAACAACAGGATGCGCGAGACGATTTCTTTTTGTAATGCCTCAAATTGAACATTTTGTTATCGTCAATCCCAATAGTTAACAGTGTAGCTGAGCGCTTGGAATACCATAACAGTGGTTCCAGATCTTCAATTTTATACGTCTCTTCCACTTTCTGACTGCTTATGAATATTTCGTTATGTGCTTATTCTGAACAGCCTCATTGATGTAGGTAGTCGTCGCAAGGCGCGACTGCTGTGCACGGGGTTTCGGGTTCGATTCCCGGGTCGAAATCGCTTTGTAAGTTTTGAGAAACTTTCATAAAGCAGCCTGGAGTCTGGAAGTTGGTGATTGATTCACCCGTGCATCGGAGAGCACGTAAATTTCGGTCCTGCGCCTGATCTCTCTCCGGTCATGTCGGATTGCCGTCCCATCGGACTGTGAGAGTGAGGGAATAGAGAGTGCACCTGTATCTGCGCGAATGCTTGAGCACTATAATAAATGTCCTGCGCAGCTGGTTGATAAACTTTTAGAAATTTGATAAATAAATAAAAAAGTTGATAAATCCATAAAAGAGAACGGCTGCCATAGCCGACAATCGGCCTGGATGCCATCATTCTGGACAATGTATGATAATCTCGATCAGAAATTAGTCGTGCATTAGGTTAATTACTGCTTTCATAAGCGTTAGTAGATATGCGAATACGCTGAGAAGTCAAGCATAATTCTGTATCGGTAATTGGTTTCTCCGAACCAGCGGTCAGTGGCGCAACATACCCTTCTTTGGTCTCTTTATAGAGAACTGGATGTGGAAGCGTAAATAAGCTGAACACGCGGGCGTAATTCTCGATCCGAAAAGGTTTCAACCGTGCGAGTTGCAGCCTTATGTCCACGAACAGCATCAAGCCTCTCCACACTTAAATTAGCTCTTCGTTGGATTCTAGGGATCTTATGATCCGATGAATCTTAGCTTCTTTGGACAATGGAAACAATTTAACTTTTTGTAAGCATAGTTATAGTTTTGTTGTGAAGATACTTGATCCTTAAAAATCTAAACGTCTGCTCTATTGCACAACGTGGCAGGCTACCGTGTCAATTCAAAAAATCAAAAGAAAATTAAAAACTGAAATAACGTTAATGCGGAGGAATATTAATGCGATAAAGTAAAAATATGGGAGTTTTGGCCGAAAAAATGGAATCTTCAATGATGCAGCACATTAAGCTACCAAAGTCAAAATTTCCAATCTGTTAAATTTTCTAAATAGAATTTCAACTTTATCGCTGAAGCATATGGTTCAAAATTGATTGGAAAATATTTACAGTTTCGGGTAACTTGATGTGTTGGCGTCTATACGAAACGCAGTCCTAAACTGTTACAGCTTTCACCGCGCTGAGGTACGTTCAGCTGATGTTGTTTTAACCGACTTCAAAAAAGGGAGGTTCTTCACATTAAATGTGTCTGATCTTAGATTTTTATAAGTCAACCGGAAATGCCTATCAGACCGAACAACTTTTTCTAAGACGTCAGTCCTATATGTTTGATGGTGTAGCTGGGCTCTTAGAGTTCTATAGAAGGTGTTCTAGATCTTCAATTTTTATACGTCAACAGCGAGTGCTCATCAGGCTGAACAACTTTTGCTAAGACGCCATTTCTATATGTTTAATGGTGTAGCTGGGCTCTAGGAGGTCCAAAACAGCTGTTCTAGATCTTCAAATTTTATCTCGCAGAAGAAAATGCTCATCACGTGGAACAGTTTTTGCTATGGTAGCATTTCTCTATCTCTTATAGTTAAGCTGGTCTGTTGCTGTTCTGTATCAGGTGTTCAAGTTTCCAAGATAATTTATAGCCTATATGTTGCCCCGACCTAACACCTATACAACAAAAAAAGAATCATTCAAATCTGTCCAGTGGTTCCGAAGATTAGCGCGTACAAACAAACAGACAAACAGACAAACAGACATACAGACAAACAGACAAACAGACATAATTTTTTTTCGGATTCGTGTTCTATTGCTTTTTCTAAACCCCCCTCAGTTATTATTTTTGTCAATATATTATTTGTACAGACACGGATTTTTTACTGTTTTATTATATGTATAGATATAGATGTACTTAACTTGTAAGTATATCTTGGACATCAATGACTGTGTTTCGGATGGCACGGTAAACTGTAGGTCCCGGCTGTCATTGAACATCCTTGGCAGTCGTTACGGTAGTCAGAAGCCAGTAAGTCTGACGCCAGTCTAACCAAGGGGTATTGGGTTGCCCGGGTAACTGGGTTGTGGTGGTCAGATAGGCAGTCGCTCCTTGTAAAACACTAGTACTCAGCTGAATCCGATTAGACTGGAAGCCGACCCCAACATTGTTGGGAAAAGGCTCGGGAGATGATGATGTTTAGAGCTGACTGATGCGACGACAGAGTCGAGGGAACACCGCAACGTGATGTAGGTCCCTGCTTCTGATATCTGTACCTATTTATATCTACCCGTGCGAAACCGGGACGGGCCGCTATAAATCAGAATACTTAACACATAGGCTACTTTTGTCGCGAAAACCGACATCACCGCTAGTTTATATAAATAAAAGCTGTTTTTGTGACATTGCAATAGTCAAACACAACAACGCCTCGGCCACTGTCGACCAACGTAACACGTCTGCGCCTAGCTCTATGTAGCAACAAGATTTAATTTGTTCAAGTTCAAAGAATGCGATTAACTTCTCGTTTAAGAAAACTTTTAAGTGTTCTTAAACTTTTAACTTTTAAATTGTCAGGGTTTCCGCCATCAGATCTCCAAGTGGTAGCATTTGGGCCTTCTCGGCAGCCAACCTACCCTTCATTATAAAAAATAAAGATCGGTTTATAAACGCCGAAGAGAGCAGCGCGGTGGTGTCGGCATGTGTGAGCAGGTGAGAAACGCATGCTACCCACCCACACCGTGTTAACTATGATTGTACAAGGCTCCGCTTAACACTTGGGAAGATTGCCTGAAAGAACATGAAAGTGGAAAACGTACTGCGCCTGCTAAAATAACTTGGGAACAGGGCAGCAGGAGGGAGAGAAAAGCTTGCGATGCCTCCCTAAACACTCAAGATAGCGGGGACGACAGTAAGCACTCAATATTATTGTATCTTGCCATTGCCAGTACATCGCACAGGAACCTAGTAGTGCTATTACTATTTAGTACTCTGTGGTAGTGCAACAAAACTGTGACAAACTTGACAACAGAACACTGACTCTGGGACGGTAATATTTTGTATGAGAGACGGTTTCGTTACCACATTTTCAGAATAAATTATAACATTTTTTGTTTTGATTATGAGATGTTTATATTATGTAGAAAACCATTGATCTCGCATAAAAAAAAATGATCCCAAGGAAGCACTTTTTAAGCGACTTCCAAAAACGGAGGAGGTTCTCAATTCGCCAAGTTTATGTGTTTTTTTTATGATTGTTCGCGCAAATCTCGTCGTTTACCAACCGATTTGAAAAAATATTTTTCTTTTTGAAAGTATACTTCCGAAATGGTCCCATTGTTATCAGGTCCAGGACCTGATAATGGAAACCTTGAGAAACCACGGGCAACTTTCGAAAATTGTAGGCACGTATTAAATAAAAAGTTGACAGTTGGATGTATGTCTGATGACAATACAAAGAAGGTTCAGGACTGACCTGATGATGGAGATAACAAAGAATTGAGGGAACTTCTCAACGGTAGGTACAAACTACCTTGACCTTATTGACGAGAACTTGACACCGAGATAGGTTTTAATTGAAATTTAGGAGTCGCAGATTGAGACGAACTACAGTTCAGGGAACTCTATATTTTCTCCTTTTATGTGAATGTTGTGCACGTCTATAATTGATGCAAACACTAGCCTATGTGCCGATCAATGTCTTTTTTTAACCGACTTAAAAAAAGGAGGTTATCAATTCGACGGTTTGTTTTTTTTTGTGTTTGTTACGCGACTACTCCGCCGATTGTGGACCGATTTTTAAAATTATTTTTCCGTTCAAAAGGAGATACTTCTGAAGTGGTCCCATTGCCACCGCTTTTGGATCTGATGGTGGAAACCCTGATAAATCGAAGGCAACTCTTGAAAATTGTAGGCATGCATAAGATAAAAACTTCATATTCAGGTATATATCGAATAACACTACAAAACAGTGAAGGTTTAGAGCTGGCCTGATGATGGAGACGACAGAGATTCCAGGGAACTCCACAACGGTATGTGTCAACTACCTGGTGTTTGAGCTTATTTAATTCGTGCTGAGGAGAGCTTTACACCGAGATAACTTTTGATTACCATGCTGACCTGATGATGGAGACGGCAAAGAATTAAGGGCACTTCTCAATGGTACATACCACCTTGTGATTGGGCTTGTATTATTCGTATTGACGAGAACTTTACACAGATGGGTTTTAATCGCAATTGTGGGTTTGATGATGGGGACGAAATACAGTTCAGGGAACTCTTGAACGGTTTATGGCTGGTTAATGAGAATTTACCACTAACTTGAGCTATGATAGCTTTGACAGATATGGAGTGTACAAATTGAGGTATAAATGGATGGCGGCACACGATTTTGGACCTTGACACAATTTTAATTTTACTTTTCAGTGTTTTAGAAGTCGGTTTTCTTTTTTGTAAAAAGTTTTTAATGTAAGTATGTGTTTACATTGTTGATGTGTCTTAATAATAAACTCTTTAATAGTTTATGGCTGGTTGATGCGAATTTTCTACCAACTTTAGTTATGACAGCTGTAGCTAGTATGAAGTGTATAAGTAAATGGATAAAAAAAAAGTGAAAAGATAAAAAAAAACTTTTTACAAAAAAAGATAACCGACTTCTAAAAACACTGAAAAGCAAAAAATAATTTTAAGAAAAAAGTCTTAGAAAGCTAAATTA
The DNA here is from genome assembly GCA_958496145.1 of Heliothis peltigera. Lineage (NCBI taxonomy): Eukaryota > Metazoa > Arthropoda > Insecta > Lepidoptera > Noctuidae > Heliothis > Heliothis peltigera. Next base: position 12,412,253 of record OY292329.1, on the reverse strand, counting down.
GCTTTTAACGGTGTAACTAGATAATAGAACTCAAAACACGGGGTGAGTTTCACGGAATGAAAATGTTCCTTATGTCACAGTATTTGCATCGCGCGACTCAGGCACAAGCGGTGATCGAAATCGTTTCGTGTGTGAAGCGGCAATTCGATGCGGCGGCGACGGATCTTTACGATTGGTCGTAATATAATAACGGACGGCACTGCTATGGTTTGCTATTTAGGAAGAGGCAACCACTTACATCTTTATCCCACTGCAAGTGATAAGGAATTTCGTTGCCGAACGGGAAGTCAAGGTGACAGTTCATGACAGCGAAGCCCCCGACGCTGGCGTGGAGGCGCTCGGCGTCCAGGGGCAGTAGCGAGGCGGTGGCGGCGGCGAATGCGACCAGCGCGCACAGAGAGGGCACCCACGCGCGCGCGCACATGGTCGGCGGACGACAGGAGTGACCGCGAGCGGAGCGCGGGACCGATTGACCGCTCCTGTAACGGAGTCTGCGCAAGGAAGGTCCGCGCGCGACCTCGCGCCGCACCTGCGCTGTGTGCGCGTCGCAAGCGCCGCCGCCTGCACACAAAGGCGGGCGCTCACAGCTACTCACAAGCAGGAAACGAAGCTAATTCCCTCTCGGCTACGTTTAACTTCTTCTACTTGCTAGTCTAGCTAGGCACTTACCTACCTACTCGATGTTATTCACAAGTCATTGTTTCGTTTGTTATCGCGTAGATACACTCAAACGTGGTAGGTACACGCCGTTTGCCAAGGAGAATCAGTTTTTTATTATTATTAAATAAATGACCAGCCCGGCTTCACAAATTTGACGCCTTTTTGGACTATTTTATAATCAAGTAGGTATGTTCTCCTGTATTTGGTGATATTTCAATGAAAATAGCGTCATCAGCCAATAGCGGATTTTGAAAGGTAGGTAGGACATCTATCGTGAATCAATGCGTAGCTTATAGCTTTGTTTAAAATAATCTTCCCCCGCTCCCCGCACACTGACGTTTACCTAGGTAAGCCAACATTAAAGTATAAGGCGGCAAGCATCAGAGCAGCAACCGTGTATTTATTTGGTTCTGATTCAAAGATAAAAGAGGAAAAGTCATTTATTCAAAGTAGGCTGAAAATCAGCACTTTTGGAAGGTCAATTTTACAAAGACAGCCCCAAAAACGTTTGACCTTCACCACTTCCTATGTGTTATCGCTGGGAAGGAGAAATGGTGGAACAAACTCCCCAGCAACACAATTCTGTCCGTGTGGTTTGAAGAACCCTTTCTATAAATATAAACATAAAGTATCATATTCAATATTTGACCATATTGGCTAGCCCGCGTCTTCCTACCCATTACCATTACAGAAAAAATGGTTAAAAAATATCCCATTGCCTCCATTTGGTGCAACTAGGTGTAGCTTTAGAGCGTACCTACCAACATGTGCAGCGGTTTCTGTAACCATAGTAGATCTACAACCTGGCACCCACCCGCTCTCCAGCATAACGCGAGGGTCAGCCATCCGCCTGCTACTACACATCAAGAAAGCAGTTAACAACATTAAGTTGAATGTCATGTAGGTGCAGTATAAAAAAAAAACATTAAAAATGGCTCACATCAGATGACAATGATGACTTCTTGAAACTGTCTTGTGTTCAACAAGAGGACCAACTGCACTTATCGTTTATGTACACCTAATCTAGAAAAGTCAAAATCTATCCATATAATAAAATGGTAGAAAAATCAAAACTGTATTTTGAATATTTCTTAAAAATAATTAAATTGGGGCGTTATCTACAATCGATATCGAATTCAAAAAGAAAACCGACTTCTGAAACACTAAAAAGCGAAAAAAAAACTTAAGTACATCGCTCTAGAAGTCGGTGTCGAAATAAATACAAGCTGGACACCGACTTCTAAAGCGATGTTCTTAAGTTTTCTTTTTTGTAAAAAGTTTTTTATTATTAGCTTTTTAGTGTCAAGGTCCAAAATCGTGTGTCGTCATCCATTTGTACACTCCATATCTGTCAAAGCTATCATAGCTCATGTTAGAGGTAAATTCTCATTAACCAGCCATAAACCGTTCAAGAGTTCCATGAACTGTATTTCGTCCCCATCATCAAACCCACAATTGCGATCAAAACATATCTGTGTAAAGTTCTCGTCAATACAAATAATACAAGCCCAATCACAAGGTGGTTTGTGCATACCGTTGAGAAGTGGTAATCAAAACTTATCTCGGTGTAAAGCTCTCATCAGCACGAATTAAATAAGCTCAAACACCAGGTAGTTGACACATACCGTTGTGGAGTTCCCTGGAATCTCTGTCGTCTCCATCATCAGGCCAGCTCTAAACCTTCACTGTTATGTAGTATTATTCGATATATACCTGAATATGAAGTTTTTATTTTATGCATGCCTACAATTTTCGAGAGTTGCCTTCGATTTCTCAGGGTTTCCACCATCAGATCCGGAAGTGGTGGCAATGGGACCACCTCAGAAGTATCTCCTTTCGAACAAAAAAAACAATTTCGAAAATCGGTCCGCAATCGGCGGAGAAATCGCTTCACATACAAAAAAAAAAAACATACCGTCGAATTGATAACCTCCTCCTTTTTTGAAGTCGATTAAAAATATAGTTTTCAGAATTTTTGTCTGTTTGTCTGTATGTATGTCCGGGATAATGTCAAAAAGTATTGCATGGATTTGCTTCAAATTGGACATGAATATAACTAAGAGATCCGGTCAACATATACGCTACATATTATCACGCTATCACGTACATTCACCCCCCCGGTGAATGTTTAATCACCTAATGCCCACGCGTAGGACGCGGGCAACAGCTAGTCGTTAATAGTATAGTATGTCTTCTTCTAGCAACGACGGAGGACGTTTATTATAAAAGATTATTTTTAGATCATTTCTAGATAACTTCAAAATATTAGGGGGGGGGGGGGGGGGGGCTTTTGCTGTTAGTTTAAAAAAATGAAAACCTCATAAATATTGACCTCAGTGGCGCGTCCGGCCCCGTCTTCAAATTTTTTTTATTATTTATTTATTACTAGCGGTCGCCCGCGGCTCCGCCCGCGTGGATGTCGGTTTTCGCGGAAAAAAATAGTCTATGTGTTGTTTTTGTTCCTATTAATAACATACTTAATAACATACAGACAGACAGACAGACAGAGCTGAAATTTTACTGATATACAATTGAACTAAACAACTAATTATTGATATAACATTCAGTTCATATATCGAATCCAGTGGCCAAATAACACCGCGCGCATCAATACCGTGCTCGTAAAGAACTGAATCTCATCATAACTTGTTAAATACTTACAGGATACTAATGAAACTTCACATACATTTGAAGGCAGTTACAAGCTTCAAAATAATGTTTAAAGTAAGCCTTTAGACCTCTTATTGAGAGTGCTGGGACCAATTGAAGTGTTTTTCTTTTTAATGAAATAACTCTTCAGCTATGCATTATTTTGGTTTTTTATTGCCCAACAAATTTAAACTATTTCCTAAGAAGTCTTGTACAAAATATGATAAGAATCCGCTTAACCATTTCAAAGATATAGCAAACCCAGAAACGTTACCCCAGCAAAATCTCGAATAACTTCGCAACCTTCACAACTTCGTTTGCTTCATCTAGACAACTAATTTTATAGCTAGTTTTTACTTAAATATTCTCATTAGAATGAAAAAAGTCTGGCTGGGGTAACGTTACCGCAGCAGGAAATGTTTTTGCGAAATAATTAAAAAGCTATAAGCGCAACAATTACAGAAGCCGCTAAGCTAATTATGTATAAGATTCAAATTACCATTTTCGACAACTTCTGGCTGGGGTAACGCACACCCACTTCGTTAGCCCAGTTTTGCATTAAAGTCTCCCATGATAATGTTGCAATGAGTGTTAGAGGCTTTGGATATAATATCCTCATACATGACCTGTATCCCATCTTCGGAGTGAGTCCAAGTCGGGGCGTAAACCTGTACGACCTTCAACGAATACCGTTTGGTGATTCTGAGTATAAGGAACACTACCCTAGGCGACACTCTCGTCATTGATAACATTGTTCACAAGAGACTTCTGGCCCAGCCAACACCACATTGGGACAGTTGGTCGCCCTGCCGGAAGTAGAGCAGATTTCCAGATTTAAGAATTATCGAGTCCTCTCCTTGTCGCCAGACTTCTGATAATCCCACAATATCTCATCGTAACCTGCTCAGCTCTTCCTCTAGCTCTATAGCTGCTCGTCACGTCGGTCCGCAGTGTCCGGACATTGTATGTTGCCAGGGCCAGTCGTCGTTGTTTGTGGCAGCCGGATCTCTGCCGGGCATTCTTATCACCCCCTATCCCGCCAGTCCCTTGACCGCTGCTATAGCCCAGATTAACGGGGCCGCCGGGGACTGGGGGCCGTGACTCAAATTGTTTTTAATTTCATTTATGGGGAATTTGCTCATACTCACCACGCTGGGCTGGGCTTCGGGGACGCTGCGGCCCATTTCCGAGGAAGGCATTTAATATCCCACTTATTGTTGTTTGGTGGTTATACCGCCACCAGTCGGTCGCCAGAGCCTCGTCCGTTTTTTAGCAGGGTGCACCACGGGCAGGTGAGGTTGGCAATTGGGGCAGGATGATGTTGGTGTACCCGGTGTACCCCCTTACTAATGGACGCAGGAAAAAATATGTACATTTGTTTTTCAGTGTTTTATAGTATTTGTATGGTATTCGAAAATTGGATTAAAAACTAATGTTACTTAGCGGCTACGGAAGTCTTCATCGGCGAACCCGACCCGCACTTGGCCGGTTAATGCAGTACCTCATGCACCCAATACCTACATATATAAAAGGTATAATACCTGATATCATTGGCAGATTAGATGAAATTAAAACGTTAACGTTTTTCTATAACAATGTACCAGGACAAACAGTCCTAGTAACAATGTACCAGCCGGCCTTACAATGAAAATAGACAAAAAAAATGCAATATTAATTTATATATTTAAACTTCTGTACAAACATTATTTAAAATTATTTTTAATTTTGGAATACATTAAAGGGAATACAAATACGGAATCTTAAGTTTCGTTACAGTCTACATGCAATGTGCGGCTGCGGCCGCTGTCAATGCGTGCGAGGCGGCAGCGCGCCCGGCGGCAGCGCGCTCGGCGGCGTTCAGCCCTGCATGATGAGGTGCACGAAGTTCTCGTAGTTGATGTTGCCCTGCGAGTCCTCCTGCCCCTGCAGCAGCTGCTCCACCTGCGGATCAGCCGCGAGTGACCATGTGTGTTATTTTCTTGCTAACAGCAGAACTATTTACTGTGACTTATACGTATAGGAGATGGAGATATCAGTATTTATCTGTATATAAACAGAAATACTCGCAATCGTTTATACCTATCCCAGGAGCATAAATCCACGCTAAATAAGATTGCTTTTCTGTTGTCTTAATAACGGGATTTGTGTTTGTAAAACTTGATTAGTAAAGAAATCGTTGTTTGGGAACACATAGCAGGTGATCAGACAAAGTGCGCGAGTGGGGCCAACCTCGTCGTCGCTGAGCTTCTCGCCGAGCGTGGAGAGCAGGTGGCGCAGCTCGGCGGACGAGATGAAGCCGTTGCCGTCCTTGTCGAAGTGGCGCAGCCCCTCGATGAAATCGTTTGCGGTGTCGCCGCTGCGCGCCTTCGAGATGGCCTGCAGCAGTCACACGCACGATTTAATTGCTTATTTATACCAATATCTAAATTCATCTATAATTATTTAAACTAAGTTTTTTTTTTTTTCAAAAACTAATTCCGAAAAAAATATTCAAAAACTAAAAAACACGCTTCTAGCACGCACTAAAAATAAAGAAGGCATGGAGCGTTTATGTAATCTTTACTCTTTGGACAAAAGGCTCCACGCTTTATCTATATCTATCTATACATATAATAAAACAGTAAAAAACCGTGTCTGTACATTAATATATTGATAAAAATAATTACTGAGGGGGGTTTAGAAAGAGCAATAGAACACGAATCCTAAAAAAAATTGTGTCTGTTTGTCTGTTTGTTTGTACGCGCTAATCTTCGGAACCACTGGACAGATTTAAATGATTCTTTTTTTGTTGTATAGGTGTGAGGTCTGTCAACATATAGGCTATAAATTATCTTGGAAACTTGAACACCTGATGCAGAACAGCCACAGACCAGCTTAACTATAAGAGATACAGAAATGCTGCCATAGCAAAAACTGTCCTACGTGATGAGCATTTTCTGCTGCGAGAATAAATTTGAAGATCTGGAACAGCTGTTGTGGACCTCCTAGAACCCGGCTACACCATTACACATATTGAAATGGCGTCTTAGCAAAAGTTGTTCAGCCGGATGAGCACTCTCTGTTGACGTATAAAAATTGAAGACCTAGAACACCCGTTATGGAACTCCAAGAGCCCAGCTACACCATCAAAGATACAGGAATGCAGTCTTAGCAAAAGTTTTTCGGTCTGATAGGCAGTTCCTGCTGACTTATAAAAATCGAAGATCAGAATCATCTGAAGTGGAAATAGAAACTGTCAACTGTTATTTAATTAAAAAACAACACATTACGCTGAGAGTACCTCAGCGCGGTGACGGTGGTAATAGTTTAGGACTGGATGTGCTTCCGTCTGTACATCACTGAAGACTTCTCTGGCCAAAACTCCCATTTATTTTTTTATTCTGTGCCTTCGGACTAACGTGATTTCAGTGTTTAATTTTCTTTCCAATAATCTCCGTGACACGGTAGCCTACCAGGTAGTGCAGGAGAGCAGATACTTAGATTTTCATGGATCAAGTATCTTCACAGCAATACTATTACTATGCTTACAAAAAGGTTAAATTGTTTCCATTGTCCTAAGAAGCTAGGACATTGTGGAAGTCTGGAGAGGCTTGATGCTGTTCATGAACATAAGGCAACTCGCACCGTTGAAACCATTTCGGTTCAAGAATCACACCTGCGTATTCAGCGTATTTACGCTTCCCCATCCAGTCCTCTAGAGACCAAATGAATATGATGCGCCACTGACGGAAAGAGAATCATGCTTGACTTCTCAGCGTATTCGCACATCTACTAACACTTTTGAAACCAGTAATCAACCTAATGAGCGACTAATTGCCGAGATTATCATACGTCCAGAATAAGCACACAACGAAACATAATCAGTTAGAAAGTGGAAGAGACGTATAAAATTAAAGATCTGAAACAACTGTTGTGGAATTCCAAGCGCCCAGCTACACTATAACTTATCTAGAATAGACGTTCCCGGACTCATAAAATTCGATAACAAATGTTTCAAATCTTACGACGCCGACGATCAAAGACCCCGTAGTCGCTGGCATAAGCGACTGAATCCGCGTACGAAGTCGCGGACAGAAGCTAGTTTTATCATAAACTAGCTGCTGCCCGCGACGTCGTCCGCGTGGGCATTAGGATTAAACATTCTCCCCCGTCCTCCCCGTAGTGATAGCGTGATAATATTTAGCCTATATGTTGACCCGACCTCGTAGTTATATTCATGCCGAATTTGAAAGCAAATCCATTACTTGTTGAGATTATCCCGCCCGGACATACATACAGACAAACAGACAAAAATTCTAAAAACTATATTTTTGGCTTCGATATCGATTGTAGATCACACCCCAATTATTCTTTTTAAAAAATATTCAATGTACAGTTTTGACTTGTCTACGATTTTATTATATTTATGTGTAGATCATAGTAAATCTACACTATTTATGTGCATTATGATAGCTGATCGTGGTTATAAGTGTATCAATCGATGACAAAACACAATTTTAAACGTGGGTAGTGACCACGTTTATTTTTTTTTTATTTTTATCTTTTTGGTACCTATCAGGTCCAAAATCGTGTTTCGTCATCCATTTATACACTCCATACCTTCTATTAAAGCTATATAACTCAAGTTTGTGGGAAATTCTCATTAACCGGCCCTTTGTAACATCATCCACATACACATCATCCACATAAATCAAACAAATGCTCATCAAATAAAAAGTACTGAACCGAATTGGATGAAATTTTTATGGGACCAAATGGCAAGTATACTGTAAACTGCATCCAACAACAAAAGAATTACACAAATCGGACTAGAAACCTCGGAGTAATCGGTGTACATACATAAAAAAAAAACGTACCGGCCGAATTGAGAACCTCCTCCTTTTTTTGGAAGTCGGTTATAAAGTATATCTAGATTATTATTGATGAACAGTTACTTGGATAAATTAAAAAAAAGGTGTGATACTGACATCAAATATCATATTAATCTCCCTTTATAGTAGTGTGGTTACCTTCCAGGAGAACAAAAATAGATAAAGCCGTTTTAGTCAAGCGCGGCTGAAATTGGGCGTTTTTCCACTCACCGGCCCGGTGCCGGCACCGGTGCCGGGGAAGCAAAAATGTACAGAAAAGTATGGCTCGTTTTTACACTTGCCGGCACCGGCGCCGATCCGGCCGCCATACTTTTCTGTACATTTTTGCTTACACCGTGCCGGTGCCGGTGCCGGGCCGGTGAGTGGAAAAACGAGCCATACTTTTCTGTATTTTTTCCACTCACCGGCACCGGCAAAAACGCCCATTCAGAGGCAATGTTAGAGCCTAAAAATGTTTTAAGTGAACCTTTCTTTAGCTCGTAATGATCCTTAATCTGACGCTTTCCAGCTTTTTACTCATCTAGGGGACTAGCCTAAACTCTCGCACTCGCCACTCGGCACAAACCATTCAAAAGAAACTAATATCATTATGTTCCTATATGTTAATCTTAAATTAATCTGCCGCGCTCGAGGAAACGGCTGATAGGATTTATATGAAACTTGGCAGTCATATAGCTTATATCCATCAGTATAACACATAGGCGACATGTTACTACAACACTATTCCTAAGCGGGATAAGCAATAAATAATTTTTAAACGACTTCTATAATTTTTCAAATCAATCAAATTTGAAATTACTGTCAGTATTAGCAATTATTGCTTATTGTTGTCTAGCTTAGTTTCCAGTCTACATTCATAGTCATAAAAGATGATTCGGATTCATTCAAGTTCCAACATAACCCTCAAAATCGAAGGTCTTTAGGTATAGTCGTATTTTTAATTAGACGAAGCTGGATGACAGTAGCTAATGTCACTTTGTGAAATAATGATGCCACATTTAAAGTAATAGTGATGCGTTCAGTTCTCGGTCAATCAGATGAATGAACAATAAGTGTTAATCTATATCTATACTTATAATAAATCTGTAGAGAGGTCAATTCTGTACATTGAATATATTTTCAAAATAACTATCAGGGGGTGATAAGTGATCGATACTGATGCCAAAAATGCAATCAGTAAAATTTTTGTCTGTCTGTCTGTCTGTATGTTATTAATAGGAACAAAAACTACTGGACGGATTTTAATAAAACTTGGTACAATTATTCTTCATACTCATGGGCAGGTTATAAGATACTTTTCATCACGCTACAATCAATAGGAGCAGAGCAGTGAAGCAAAATGTTGGGAAAACGGGAGAAATTACACCATTTTTTAAGCTTAAGTCGCGTGTGCTGCCTTAATGGTTAAAGCTACATAGAAATCATGTATGACGGAAATATTCTACATAAAATTACCTAAAAAATATTCCGCAACAGCATATATCTATCTTTAATGGTTGACTCACAATAACACGTAATAACTACGATAGTTTACCAGTTCGGAGCTTTCTGATTATTTGTTATTGATTTGTTTACTCTTATGTTTGTAATATTCTCGCTCATCACTAATTAACAAAAGATAACATTATTACATATTCTATAAAAAAAGAATCATAGAAATCGGTGTAGAAATACCAAACTTTTACATAAAATACGATAATCGCTCGACGCGTGTCGGCCGATAGGTATAATAAGGCGGGAGGTCCGAGCGCGAGCTTCTCATCCCGACAAAAGTTAGGCTTTGGTAGCGGTAATCGACATCCACACAGGCGTAGCCGTGGGGGTCCTCCCTAGGTTATATATCAGAACGACACATAGACTACTTTTTGTCGCGAAAGCCGACATCCACGCGGGCGGAGCCGCGGGCGACCGCTAGTAATAATATAATATTCCTCACACATTCACACAACGTCATCTATACATATAGTTCCAAACTAAGCAGAGCTTGTCCTGTGGGTACTCGACAACTGATAAACGTACTGATATACTTTCTTTTGTAAATACATACATACACAGATATACATATTATATTGCAAAACAGTGTTTTTTCCCTGCATTTCATACAAGTTTCTTTTTGTTAAGGCTATTGCGTAAGTTAATGGCGACTTTGTATTGTTTTTTCGAAATAACGCATGTTATTTTAGTGATTCTAGTGAATTATGCTACAATAGAATTTCTTAATAAATAGTTAACGTTAAAAAGGCAATAATCATGTAAATAATAGACGATTTTTATAGAATTAGAATTAAATAACGCTTAAGAAAGTTCATCATTTTTGCTACCCGGACGACGTCGCAGGCAGCAGCTAGTAAGTAATATATGTATATGTACTCTCTTGGATCTAGGAAAGCATAGTGTATAAGAAAGCATAGCAGGTGGGATCTCATAGACTCAAAGTCTTTGCATTTCTCTAGTTAAACATTATCGATAGATACTCGATGACATGATAATTAAATTATCATGTAAGTTTTGGTAAGAAAATGTCATTTCGCATTATTTTCAGCAAACCCTTTCATTTTATACTTAAGTCATAGGGCTACATCTGAAATAGCCAATCCGCCGCCTTGCGAGCCTGCCATGTTGGATTTAGGTGACGGTAACTTGTTTCGTATCCCATTCCCATTCAGCAAACCCTTTCATTTAATACTCATATCATATAGCCTATGGTGCATTTCAAATAGCCTATATTACTATATGAGCATTTTTTCGTTCTGAAGCGATTTATTTGAAGCGGTTTTTTTTATAGATAGACTAATTCAAGAGGAAGGTTTATAAGTAGGTAATAACCTTGATTTATGTATGAACCACACGAGATACATCAAAATAATGTACCGCTTAGCTTACCTAATTGAAGAATATAGCAACTTCCTAATTTAATTTTCTTTAAGTACTTGCAATAATTTATATTCTCTTCCATTCAAGTTGAGCACACAAATCTTTTTTTTAAATAATACCTACTTATAAAAAACATAAAGCAAAAAATCTACTTTTAAGTACATCACTGTAGAAGTTGGTGTCTAGAGGTAGTTAGTACATAGTCTCTTTTGTCTCCATCATCAGCTCATCTAAACCTTTATAGTTTCGTGGTTACACCTGATGGTATAAGGTGGTATACACCTGAAAGTAAAATTCTTACCCCCTTGCAAGCCTACAATAGAGAAACCCTTGATTTCAAAGAGAAGATCTTGGATCTGATGACAATGGGCTCATTTCCAAAGAAAACCCTTTCAAACAAAAAAAAACATTAGTTGGTAAATGACAGAGATATGCACAAACAAACATAAAACCATACATTATCCACATAGCAGTAGGTAAACATGAGGAAAAAAATGGAAATTCTGACCGAATTGAGACTTCCGAAAAGGAGGAGCTTCATCAAAATAGCACCGCAGTCTGGTATAGGCATAGACTGTGGTGCCATCAAAATAGCACCACAGTCTGGTATAGGCATAGACTGTGGTGCCATCAAAATAGCACCACAGTCTGGTATAGGCATAGACTGTGGTGCCATCAAAATAGCACCACAGTCTGGTATAGGCATAGACTGTGGTGCCATCAAAATAGCACCACAGTCTGGTATAGGCATAGACTGTGGTGCCATCAAAATAGCACCACAGTCTGGTATAGGCATAGACTGTGGTGCCATCAAAATAGCACCACAGTCTGGTATAGGCATAGACTGTGGTGCCATCAAAATAGCACCACAGTCTGGTATAGATCAGAAAAGTCATTTATGAATTAATAGTAAGCAAGTTAAGATAAATATTACAAAAAACATAGTTTTCAGTAGAACACAATTCATGCTGGTAGAAAAGCATCATAGCAATAACAGTTATGTTTACATTTAGAAGATTACAATAGCTCATAACTTCATACGACCGGCCGCTAGTCACCAGCACTAGTTTTGTTTGCCATTTTATTGTTGTGAATACCCGCTTCTTTTTAATTTTTCTAGAGCCAGGTTATTATTAAGTACTGGTATGTTAACATGTTGAAATTGTTCTGTATGCTCATTGTAATTAGTTTTAAGTTTAAATATATTTCTTAGTAAGTGAATTTTTGTAAATTCTTTAGAGGAAAATAAAGTTCTTAAACCATAATATTGCATGTGGTAGTTTTGAGATTTTTAATCAGATGAAAGTAGTCGGAAAGTATTAAATAAATAAACAGTATGTTAAATATTTTGCATACGGACAATACTTCTTTTGTTTGTAAGGGCTTTTATTATTAACATAGTTATATGATTTTTGATACAAACCCACTATGGATGTAACTTGTATGAAATAAAGATTATTTTATTTTATTTATTACTACCCTTACTTTTGTAAGTGACCAAAGATAAAGATAAGATAAAAAGTCATTTATTCAAAGTAGGCTGAAAATCAGCACTTTTCGAAGGTCAATTCTACAAAAGACAGCCCCAAAAACGCCCGCCCTTCACCACTTCCTATGTGTTATCGCTGGGAAGAAATGGTGGAACAAACTCCCCAGCAATTATACTTTTTGTTTTTTTGTGTAAGACCCCAAATTATACTTTTTGTGTAAGAGTAAGTATGTATTCACATGTAACTTTGCTGTATTTATAATTATTTTGCACATCCACCTTTGTAAAGTTTAAGATATAAATTTTCCTGTTGTGCACACTATTTGAAAATGTTTAGGTATAGCAGCTGATCTTACCTGATAGATGGGCAGAAACACTTCAAATGAAATTCTCTCATCTGGCTTCAGGTGAAGTGTGCATTTCTTGACATCAGATTCGGTGGGGTTCTGACCCAATGCCCGCAGTGCATCACCAATCTGTGCTACATGGATTTTGCCATCACCCCGAGAGTCAAACAGCTGGAATGCTTCCTGGAACTCTACAACAGCACAAAGTTAAACTATAACCATTTGAGAGTAAATTTAACCATAAGAGTAGGTTAGGGTGTGGCCGAGAACCTTCGACAGACGTGAGTTTCAGCTTAGTGGGCGGCTCGTACATGAACATGTTGCGAGGGCGTGTGGCAACGTACTAAGTGCGGGCCACGGTGCGAGCGAGGCCGCGGCCCAGGCGACACACCTGGATCGCTTTAAAATACAAACCATATAAGGAAACTAGGGCGCTTGTAACAGCCACCGCTTTCGGTAAGACGTTGATTGACATGACATGAGTCACGGAATGTGCGCGAGCGCCACAACGCTGCCCTCTCACATAACGAGTTCGAGTGCAACACTATCTTGCTGGCTGTTCGTAGCATGTTCACGGCACCAACTAATTCTGCGTGGCGACCATTAGGTACACTTAGATAAGTTAGTAACTAACCTGCCAGTTGATCTTCCGAATAGCCAGCCTGTAACAAACGTATTCACATTTTAAAACTTATCGATAAGGTATCTCAATTTTGCATCATAAACAAAAATGTCGTTTGTATTATACCATATTTGTAATCGAATTTGGATTTCAAAACCCTTTTTATAGAGCTGTTGGTATACTGCAGTATTGATTGCCTCTACTACCAGCCTTTACATGTATGAGTCATAAACAAGTCGCCAGACACTTGTGTGTGACTTCTACTACGTAGGTATTATATGAGGTGCCTATGTGTGATACTGCGATGTCTTCAACAACAAACAAAATTATTATAGGTATACTCTACTGAACAAGACTAACAAGACCGACATTAGTGACATTGACATTTGTGACAGTAGATATTCTAAATCTCTAAATCTCACTAAATACAGAAATAAACTCTTAATTGACTAACACTAACAGTGAAGTGACAAAATAACAAAAATACCTTAGAGTAATTACTAAACAAAAAATACACAGAAAAAAGAAAGTTGACTCGTTAAAGCGTTGACTCTATTCCTAGCTGCGCCGCGCCCGTGCCCGCCGGGTGGAGTGTTTTACCTTTTATCTGAGTGTTTTACGAGTATTTTACCAACCAGAGATGATAAATCCGAACTCGACCATTTGAATTATTCAAGTTCATAATTTTTATCCGTGTGATTTTCTTGTTATGCTATATGTATTTACTGATTATGTTCTTTAATTCTCTGTGCCGTGATTATGTCCCTTAGAGTAATTACTAAACATGTCCATATGATATTATTCAATAAATAAAATGATGACGATTGTAACACTGCTTGTTCGGTCCAAATGGAATGGAAACAAATCAATCAACCAAGCAGGATTTATGACTTTGGAATTCCTACTGCAAACAAATGGACGATTAGCGAGAATAACGAGTCTCTCGCTCATCATTATCATCAGCCTTTTTATCGTCCCACTGCTGAGCTCCTCTCACACAGAGAGGGATTGAGCGTTAAACACCTCGCTCGTCTCGTTTTTATTACCACACTGCGATAACATTCGTAATCTAAACTGTGTCTAAAGTATGTAATATTATAAAGAGGTAAAGTTTGTGAGTTTATTTTATTTTTTTATTTATTGGTTAGGGACAAAAAACAGTTACATAATAAGACTTATCACTAAAAACCTTATATCTATGTTAACAATTATGCAACCCATACCATTGTCCACAGACTAACAAAAACATAAAAAAAAAGCTTGAAAACATAATAACTATCGCATTAAATAGAAAAATAAGTTTGCGTTGTTGTAGAGGTAATCAATTCTGTCCTCATATTATTATTATATGCACTCATCAAAATCTTGCACAGCTAGTTCTTGTGCAGGTTCTAATCTATCTCTGGACGTTGGCCCTTTTTAGACCTAGACTATATTTCATTCTAGACACTGGTGAAGCCGACGAAAACAGCTAGTTATAGAACTTCACTTTACCAAAAATATAGAAATTATAAACTTAAACGCCAATATAAAAAAATAAAAACAGGACTAAAATAATTAGAGCCTAAAAGGCCTATGTCAATTTTCCGGCGTCGGCGTTTTAATACAATATATGGATGAGAAATATAATTTTACATTTACTATCGATCTATATACAATTAAATATGTGCTTAAT
Organism: Heliothis peltigera; assembly: GCA_958496145.1. Taxonomy (NCBI): domain Eukaryota; kingdom Metazoa; phylum Arthropoda; class Insecta; order Lepidoptera; family Noctuidae; genus Heliothis; species Heliothis peltigera. The sequence goes on along the minus strand of OY292329.1, from coordinate 12,397,066 downwards.
AACGAAAAAATAATCTTTTATAACAATACTATATGAAGATATTTTGCTATGGGTTGAAATTTACTGTAGAGCTGGCAATACCACAAACCGCCATCGGCGAATCAGCAAAGATCAGCGCGCGAATGGCGATTGGATGGAGAACGAACGGACGGGCGTCGAAGAAAAGAAAATGGCAAACTGGTGTGATCCATTGATCTTTTATAGAAGGTTAGTGTTTGGTAGTTTTATACATTTGTAATAAAATAGTTATCAGTTTTGATTATTAATAATAGTAATGTCTAAATTTTTGTGATTTATTGAGTACATTATAATACCGTTATCGCATTGTGTGGCATGGCAAGTCGACAGACAGGCGGGCGACGGCGCTGTTCGGCTTTCGCTTTGTTCACTCATCTCCACGTGCCTTCCGCCATTTAGGGCGCATAATATCGTCAGATTGCTGTTAATCCAAATATTTTTTGATTCTAAATAATGAAAATCCCTACAGTACGTTGAGAGGACTACGTATTTTCTAGTATTTGTAACAATCGATGACGGGAAATAATAAAGCCGCAACCCGGCGGCGTGGTCCTGTTCGGCGGTAAGATCTGTTGAGCATTAGCAGCATTTTAACGTGGACATCCATAGCGTAGCAATTTGTTAAGCTAGGCATTAGAGGCAGCGGACCGCGCCTGATGCTGAAAGTGCGTCGTGTTCCAGGTGACAGCGAGGTGGGGCGATGGCTGCCGGCGGCGCAGAGTTTGTAGAGGGGTGGCTGGTCGCGCAAGTTTTGGGGGAAGGTGCTTATGGCGAGTAAGTACAAATCCATTTTATACATCCACACTACAAGGGAAAGGCAAGTTCTTGAAAATTATTCAATGACCATAGGTACTGCAATATATTATGGAGTAAGTGTGCGTTACGTATATTATATGATTGTTTCGATTCGCACTTATTTCACTACTGCTTTTGAGCACCTTGCATTTAAAAACATGAGGCTAGAATAAAGAAAGAAAATACATCTATTGGCAGACCACAAAACATGAAATTTAATAAATAGATAACACAAATATGGTTGTGCCAAATGGAGTCCAGTTCAGCAGTTATGCTAGACAATGACCATGTATTAATGACTTGCTGATAGTAACTCAGAATAAGTGCATGTTATTTGCAGATGACATTTCACTGATAATTTAATAATGAAAACAAAAATGAATCTCATGAAGATAAAATAAATTGTGCTGTAGAAATCATATTAAAATGGTTTGAACAAAATAATTATGTATAAACATTTCAAAAACTAAATATATTAATTTTTGCAATTACAAGATGACAAACAAAAAAAATTAACATTATTGATGTGGTAATAAAATTGACGAAGTTAACGACACAAAGTTTGTAGGGTTAGTAAGAGACAAAAATTGCAACAGGCTAAACAGCTTTGCATTTACACTTAGAAATCTAAGAAAAACAATAGGAAGAAATGCAGCCTTGCTAGCGTACTATGGATATGTCGCTTCTGTGTTAAGGTACTGTTTAATAATATGGGGTAATTCCACGGACAGTAACAGGGCATTGTCAAGAAAAACTGCATAATAGCAGTCTTATCAGTCGGTATCGGACCATTCGAGTCCTGCAGACCCATTTTCAAAGAAAACAAATTGTTGACACTTGCATGCTTATATATACTTGACACTGGAGTATTTGTAAAAACACACCCTTCTCTGTTTAGTAAGGCAGATAGAGAAAATGATCATAAGATAGGCAAAATATCTAGGGATCCAAGTAAATCAGCGATGCCTAGGTATAGAACAACTTTTTTCCAAAAAATCGCAAGCTATATAGCTATTAAAATATTTAATGGGATATCACCTAATTAGAGAATTGCCAACGAATCTTTTCCATAAAGAATTAAAAAAGTGGCTAGTGGATATAAATTTTTCTATATGATAAATGAATTTCTGAATTATAACATAAATAAAAGAAATAACATTAATAATTTGCTATGATTAAACTGAACTCTTTCTATATAGTTTTGACATTTGACATTGTTTTTAGTTGTTTGCAAACCATGTAGTTTTATTCATTTTTAACCGACTTCAAAAAAGGAGGAGGTTATCAATTCGACGGTATGTTTTTTTTTGTGTGTTTATTACGCGATTTCTCCGCCGATTGTGGACCGATTTTCAAAATTCTTTTTTTGTTTGAAAGGAGATACTTCTGAGGTGGTCCCATTGCCACCACTTCCGGATCTGATGGTGGAAACCCTGAGAAATCGAAGGCAACTCTTGAAAATTGTAGGCATGCATAAGATAAAAACTTCATATTCAGGTATATATCGAATAACACTACAAAACAGTGAAGGTTTAGAGCTGGCCTGATGATGGAGACGACAGAGATTCCAGGGAACTCCACAACGGTATGTGTCAACTACCTGGTGTTTGAGCTTATTTAATTCGTGCTGATGAGAGCTTTACACCGAGATAAGTTTTGATTACCACTTCTCAACGGTATGTACAAACCACCTTGTGATTGGGCTTGTATTATTTGTATTGACGAGAACTTTACACAGATATGTTTTGATCGCAATTGTGGGTTTGATGATGGGGACGAAATACAGTTCATGGAACTCTTGAACGGTTTATGGCTGGTTAATGAGAATTTACCTCTAACATGAGCTATGATAGCTTTGACAGATATGGAGTGTACAAATGGATGACGACACACGATTTTGGACCTTGACACTAAGTCTTGAAGTCGGTTTTCTTTTTTGTAAAAAGTTTTTTAAGACCTGTTATTGTAACCATATTTCATGCAAATAAATGATTATTATATTTTGTTCTACTAGACCACGGGACTACAGAGTCCCGGATTTTTAGAAGGTGAACGTGTGGCTTAAGCCCACACGCTGAAGCCCTTTTGAGACAACTTTAATATATGTAATGGTGACATAAAACCGACGATTATCCCTGTATACACTATAGAAATGTACCCAAGGACAACCCCCGGTTTGTGCTAAATTATTGCTAAGTATGGAAGAACTACTTGGGTTATTGTGATGGGATGCTAGTGGACTATGGAAGGAAAAACTACGGGGAAAACGAGAAAAACTATATACTCCTGCCGATGACGATGTAATAAATACGTGTAGAAATGGCAGGAGGAGACTCGCCAGCTCACTTCCCGGGCCCCCGGGAACTAGTCGCTAAGTCGCAACAAGGGGGCAACGGGGACGTGAGCGGCTGAAGGGTGAGATTGCCTCGGCCGGCTTTCTAAAGCCACCGTCCACTCTTTGCTAACAAGATTCAATAGTCTGTATGAGCTGATCTGAGTGAAATAGTTCATGAAAATAATTTTGCTTTGTCTAACAAATTAGAAAATGTCTGAATACATTTGAAAGAACATGTTTTATAATTTTTATTAACCATTGTAACTGCTCATTGAGGATGGATTTGTAACAATGAACTTTATTATTTTTGGTGTAAGCATAATACTGCACTTGTAAGTGGTTTAGACTAACTGGTTTAGTATAAATAGGTTATCTATTCAGGAATCAATTTCAGAAGCATTATTTATAAAAGTGAACAAGAAAATAATGTGTAGAACATCCATGATTCCAGATAAAATATAGAAGAAACTATATAAAATGCATGGGTGTCAAAACTAAAGTGGCAACAACAGCCTTGTAGCAAGACATTATATTAACGGCAGAGAATATTGTAGGTACTTTTAACAAACACACATTTTGATTTAGATAAAACATACATTTTACATTAAATTATTTTAAGCTGATTGACACCCGCAACTCCTCGTTGGTCCAGTTGAAAATCAGCATCAGGCACTAGTTATAATAATAATAAGCCCGCAGTCGCCCCGATGTCGGGGAGTAGCGACACCGCGGGTACCGAGTGCTCCTGGGAGAGGATTCTGTCCCTCACCTCCGGCTGGTCGGAGTGAACCCTGAAGGGGGACAGGTCTTCCACCTCTGGCTTGCCTTCATTGGCAGGCCAGAGTGGAGTCGCTAGAGCACTGCTCGGAGGGTGAATGCCTCGTAGTAAGTGGCAAGTGGGCACTTATCACCCCCTGATAGTTATTTTGAAAATATATTCAATGTACAGAATTGACCTCTCTACAGATTTATCTATACTTATCCTACTACTATTATAAAGGCGAAAGTTTGTAAGTATGGATGTATGGATGTTTGTTACTCTTTCACGTAAAAACTACTGAATGGATTTGAATGAAACTTTACCACAATATAGCTTATACATCAGAATAACATATAGGCTACTTTTTATCCGGGTATGGAAAGTACTTCCCTCAGAAAGCGGGTGAAACCGCTGGCGGAAGCTAGTAATATATATTTTCAAAATAACTATCAGGGGGTGATAAGTGATCGATACTGATGCCAAAAATGCAATCAGTAAAATTATTGTCTGTCTGTCCGTCCGTCTGTCTGTATGTTCTTTATAGAAACAAAAACTACTGGACGGATTTTAATGAAACTTGGTAAAATTATTCTTCATACTCTCTCTAGAATTTACACCATTTTTTAAAGCTTTCGTCGCGTGTGCAGCCTTAATGGTGGTTAATGCTACATAGAAATCAATTTGTGCAATTTGTCACATTTTTTTCACTCAAGCCAAATAGTTATTTTACTTAAATTATCAATAAAAAAAAATCGTATAGCTTTTACTTCAAAACTAATACATGATACAATCAAAGTTACAATCACAATGAAAGTGCCATTATTTCAAGATGCTTAAACAAATTAATATCATATAGGATTTTATTTTTGACCTAGTCAACTACCCAATTATGTAGTACATTGTATTTATGTCATGGGGTGCAGCCAGCATTTACAATGTAGGCGCAAAAAAAATGTTTATTTTCGACATTACATTAGAAGCCTCTAAATTTAACCAGGTTCGTCGTTAACATTATTCAGGTATTAAAAAAAAATGTTATTTATTTCACTTTTAATAATCTGAAAACAAATGCAAACGTAAAACAAAAGTTTTGTATTGATATGATGTAAAAATGATATTTATCGTGTCGAGTGACTAGTAACAACGCGGAACTAGATCGAGACTGCAATTTAGTAGGGAGAAAAAACAACATGAGCTAGTCACGGCGGTTCGGCGCATCCTTGAAAGTTTATCCACCTCGCGCGGTCACTGCCGCCGACGCCTTGTGCGATCGTCTTTGACAAGCCTGTCATTCGGGCGTTACGATTGCACTGTACGTGTTACGAAATGAATACGACGAGGTTCTCGCTCGGTTCCCGTGCGGCTGCTGACATGTGCGCTTCGCAGGGTGCGGCTGCTGGTACACGCGCGCTCGGGGGCGGCCGTGGCGCTGAAGGTGGCGCGGCCCGCGGAGGGCGCGGGCGAGGCGGCGCGCGAGGCGGCGCTGCACCGCGCGCTGCGCCACCCGCACGTGCTGCGCTGCCTGGGCGAGCGCACGCACCAGGGCCTGCACTACCTGTTCCTGGAGTACGCGCCGGGCGGCGAGCTGTTCGACCGCATCGAGCCCGACGTGGGCATGCGCGAGGACGACGCGCGCCGCTACTGGCGCCAGCTGCTCAGCGGCCTGGCCTACCTGCACGGCCGCGGCGTGGCGCACCGCGACATCAAGCCCGAGAACCTGCTGCTGGACAACCGCGATCAACTCAAGATTTCTGATTTTGGCATGGCCACCCTCTTCAGGTGAGGTGCGATTTCGTACACAATAAATACTACGATATCTAATGTTGTGGCGTCACTTACACTTAGAATAGAATTTTATTTTGCAAATAATATGGGCAATTATAGTTCTTAAAGTATGGTATAACATCATTCATTTCTTACAAATATGCAAAATGAGATCATTATACATTGCAGCTCAATTAAAATATTAATTATATAGTTATAGGAATATAATTATAAATGTATAATAATAAATTAATGTTCCGTTTAGATGTCATACATTATTATGCATATAGATTGGAGTTACACTAGTACGTTTTATTGGCATATTGATAGCATAAACACACAAGATATAGATTAAATAAAACTTCCAACTCTCGCCGCGCCTGCATAGGTACGCCTATACGATTAATTTTTGTTAAACGCGCGCAATGGTCAATCCGATGCATTTAATAAAACGCAGGTGCGTTCACGCGCCGACTTCGCCCCCGGGCGTGAGGTCTAACTTCTATGCATCCACGCAGTAGACAGCCTCCTACAGCTGAACTGCGAGATACCATAAAAAAATCCTATTGGTCGCACTTGAAACCGCTTGATCAAAATATTTGAAATCAAATATAACCAGGCTGTCAAAGCATAACCAAAGGAACCATTTCCACCATTTTAGATATTTTTTAATTAAAAAAAAAAACTACAAATTCAATATAGACAAAGCCTACATATAAAAAAATTCACAACTTGGTGTATTACTTGTTTTTATTTCATCGAATATATAGTCGTGGCCTATTGGTTAAAAGCACCTTGTATGGGTAGTTTACTCCATACACCTTTGTCGTGAAGGTTTTATAAGTTTGTAGAGAAACACGCACTACTAAGTTTCACGAGTTTATTATGAGTCACAGTTAGTTAGCGATAGGCGATTATTTCTCTCTGTTGTTGATTATAATACAGTAATAATATTTTATAACGTAAATATGTTTACGTAAAGTAGGTTGCAGCGTAAACGAAAAAATGTACGGCGATGAGACCGTACACACCTTTTGTAACTTTTTAAAGTTATAATACTTTCTAAGTATATCTTGGACACCAATGACTGATAAAAGGTGAAGGAAAACATCTCAAGGAAACCTGGACTATAAAGTCTGTAACAACCAACTCGCATTGAGCAAACGTGGTGACTAACGCTCAACCCTTTTTTTGTGTGAGAGGCCTGTGCCCAGCAGTGGGACGATAAAAAGGCTAATAATTATAATGATTACATCGAAATGAAAATGCTGAATTTACTTTTAGGTAGCTGAACATATGCGTTCAAACTTAGGCTTTTCGTACCGGTAATCGACATCCACGTAAGCGGAGCCGCGGGGGACCGCTTGGAACATGAATTACACATAGGCTACCTTTTGTCTTGAAAACCGACATCCAAGCGGGCGGAACCGTTGGCGACCTCTAGTATCACTAATAAATACAGTAAATTTAAATAAATCTAGTTTTCTATAGTCGAATTTTTCGGAAATGGCGTCGTACAAACATTCCCTTACTGACAGTAGTAGGCAGTTTCTGTTCCAGTTTCTCTTTGCTACGAGCCCTTTGAACGTTTTCCATGAGATAGTATTGCATTTTCTGAGACATAGTAAAAACATGTTGTCGCAGGCACGGCGCGCGCGAGCGACTGCTGTCGCGCGTGTGCGGCACCGTGCCGTACGCCGCGCCCGAGGTGCTGAGCGCGGCGCAGCGGCCGTACCGCGCGCCGCCCGCCGACGTGTGGGCCGCCGCGCTCGTGCTGCTCGCCATGCTGGCCGGCGGTGAGTACCGCGCCGCAGCTCAGGCCAGCTCCCGCGGCTCGTCTCTTTGGTATCCTAGCTGTAGGCGTGTTCGCAGACCCTAAAGTTATGGTACCGAAGTTACGAGTCGCGGCGCACGCAGCGGGACCGTCGGCGTCGTTCGGGGAGGCGGTGCGCCGCGACCTGACTGACCGTCGTGATTGTCCGAAGAGTTGCCGTGGGAGCGCGCCCACGCGGAGGACGCGCGCTTCGCGGAGTGGGCGCGGCCGGGCGGGCGGCTGCGCGCCTGGGGCAAGCTGGGCGCGGCCGCGCGGGCGCTGCTGCGGCGCGCGCTGCAGCCGGACGCGGCGCGGCGCGCGACGCTGGACGCGCTGCTGGCGCTGCCGTGGCTGCGCGAGCCGGGTGAGTTGCCCGCGCTGCGCCGTGTCAGGTACTAGGTGACTCTGAGTGGTCGGTCTCGGAGCCGCCTGGTGCCTCATCACGGCGGGTGCCGCTGCTGCTGCTGCGGGGACTGCGGCGGCGGGACGAGCGCGGTGCGGCTCTTTGGCGATTTAGCTCCGTGACGTGAGAAAAGCTCATAAAGCTAGATTACCAAAGCACTGCACCGTTGCATTATCTACGCACCGATGCAGCGCTGGATGCTACACTACGTCTTCAAACAATATGATAATTTTAATTTTTAGGGTTTACACCAAACTCATTTGTCAATGTTTGTCACAGCTGATTATTTCAGAACCTAATTTATTTTTCTCAAAATAAACATTGCATAATGATGTCCGTATTTGTAACAAAAGATACTGTGTTGAGTGCTATAAGTGCGAGATGTCATCAGACAGGAAAACATGCTATGCCAATCCCAGAAATTGGGAGAAGGCCACTGAATGATGATTTCTTAACATTAAAACTTGGCTTGTTTGAAATTTAATTTACTGAAATAAACAGTGGTTCAAATAAAATCGTTTTGAAAGATTTATTCTGATTCATCAATAGTGACAAATTTATTAACAACTAGCTGTTACCCGCGACGTCGTCCGCGTGGGCATTAGAGTAGCTCCTCCGTAGGTGATAGCGTGATAAAAATTATGTAGTTATATTCATGCCAGATTTGAGGTAAATCCATGCAGTACTTTTTGAGATTATCCCTGACATACATACAGACAAAAACTCTAAAAACTATATTTTTGGCTTCTATGTCGATTTAAGATTATGCCCCAATTATTCTTTTTTAGAAAACGTTCAATGTACAGTTTTCACTTTCCTACGATTTTATTATATGTATAGATACAATGTATGAAAAACTCCGCCATTTTTGATTTCATAGCTAGAATAGGAATTTCGAAGGAGATTATCTTTCGAAATGCTAGTTAGTATAAGCTGTGCCCTAGCTCGCTAGCATCTGCCGTATGTCGTGGGTAAAATAAATAATGATGGCTTCGAAGATCGTCATTTATTAAAAATAAGCCACTTCACCGACTCGAAACCGAGACGAACTTTCCGACCGTTCCCGTCGACAGAGGCCGCGGCGCGCGCGTGGCGTTCCCAACCGACCGCGGCCGACGTGTCCGAGCCCGCCGCCGCCGGCGACCTCTCCGCCGCCGACATGGACGCGCTCATCAGCTACTCGCAGCCCGCCCACGCCGACGACCTGCTGCTGGGCACGCCGGCCGACGGCGCCGCCGCGCTGTCGCTGGGCCGCCGCATGACGCGCGTGTGGCTGCGCGCCGCCGCGGCGCCGGCGCTGGACGCGCTGGCCGCCGCCGTGCGCGCGCGCGGCTACGCCTGCCGCCGCCTGCACGCGCGCCTGCTGGCCGTGGACTGCGGCGCCGAGCTGCGCATGCGCGCGTGGGCGCTGCGCTGCGGCGACGCGCTCACGCTGCTGGAGTTCCGGCGCTCGCGCGGCTGCGGCCTGGAGTTCAAGCGCCGCTTCGTGGAACTGCGCGACGCGCTGCGGCCGCTGCACGCGCCCGAGCCGCCGCCCGCGTGACCCTTTCCTATCGCTGCTTAGTTTTTTGTTAGGACAATAAGAAAAACTCAATTTTAGCCGGCAAGTGTTGGGATCTCATGTTGAACTGCCTCTAAGAAGAATCTTGAAGAAATTATTATTAGAGGTACAACTTCAGGGAAATAAATAGAAGAAAAAAAAAGAAAGACACTAACAAACGTGATAGGAATTGCCTTATGGAAAAAGAAACTTATTTCGAAAATAGTAATCGAGAAAAGCCTGGCCTAACTACCATGACATCATCTGGACAAATTGTTTGTATGTGACATTATTGTCATCACTTGTTTTGCATGAAACATGGGTCCAAGACTGACTCTGTAGATTTAAGGCTGAAATGGAATATTATTTTTGTATTAAATACCTAATGAACAACGATAAAGCGAGAACTCACAATACGGTTCCATTTTTATTAAAAGTATAAAAGTACCTCTTTGTTTTATTTAGGTATTAGCTGGGTTTTCCATTTTTTACGAACTGAAATACATGCCCTCTTATTATAAAAACTGCAATAAGTAGTGGTTTAAACCAGACTTAGAACGTCTTGGTTTGTTCTAACGTAAGTTCTGTCAATCGTATTTTACAAATCGCAGACCAAGAAGTGTGCGTTACCCCAGCCAGAAGTTGTCGAAAATGGTAATTTGAATCTTATAGATAATTAGTTTAGCGGCTTCTGTAATTGTTGCGCACATTTTTAGTTGCGCTTATAGTTTTTTAATTATTTCGCAAAAACATATCCTGCTGCGGTAACGTTACCCCAGCCAGACTTTTCTTTCTAATGAGAATATTTAAATAAAAACTAGCTATAAAATTACTTGTCTAGGAAGTAAATGTTGTGCCTTATTTTGAATTTTTTTTTTCTTCCGTTGCGAAGTTATTCGAGATTTTGCAATTGAAGTGTTTTTCTATTTAATGAAATAACTCTTAAGCTAGGTATGCATTATTTTGGTTTTTTTATTGCCCAACAAATTTAAACTAATTCCTAAGAAGTCTTGTACAAAATATGATAAGAATTCGCTTAACCGTTTCAAAGATATAGCAAACCCAGAAACGTTACCCCAGCAAAATCTCGAATAACTTCGCAACAGAATTAAAAAAAAAACAAAATAAAGAATAACGCTTACTTCATCTAGACAACTAATTTTATAGCTAGTTTTTATTTAAATATTCTCATTAGGATAAAAAAAAGTCTGGCTGGGGTAACGTTACCGCAGCAGGAAATGTTTTTGCGAAATAATTAAAAAACTATAAGCGCAACTAAAAATGTGCGCAACAATTACAGAAGCCACAATACTAATTGTCTATAAGATTCAAATTACCAGTTTCGACAACATCTGGCTGGGGTAACGCACACCTTTTTGATTGTCAGTATTTCATGGCAGCGCCTGTGGCACCATGGATGGTGTGCGTTACCCCAGCCAGAAGTTGTCGAAAATGATAATTTGAATCTTATAGATAATTAGTATTGTGGCTTCTGTAATTGTTGCGCACATTTTTAAATTTGTTGCGCTTATAGTTTTTTAATTATTTCGAAAAAACATTTCCTGCTGGGGTAACGTTACCCCAGCCAGACTTTTTTCTTTCTAATGAGAATATTTAAATAAAAACTAGCTATAAAATTAGTTGTCTAGATGAAGTAAATGTTGTGCCTTATTTTGAATTTTTTTTTTCTTCCGTTGCGAAGTTATTCGAGATTTTGCTGGGGTAACGTTTCTGGGTTGGCTATATCTCTGAAATGGTTAAGCGGATTCTTATCATATTTTGTAGAAGACTTCTTAGGAATTAGTTCAAATTTGTTGGGCAATAAAAAAAACCAAAATAATGCATAGCTTAAGAGTTATTTCATTAAATAGAAAAACACTTCAATTGGCCCCAGCACTCTCAATAAGAGGTCTAAAGGCTTACTTTAAACATTATTTTGAAGCTTGTAACTGCCTTCAAATGTATGTGAAATTTCATTAGTATCCTGTAAGTATTTAACAAGTTATGATGATATTCAGTTCTTCACGAGCACGGTATTGATGCGCGTGGTGTTATTTGGCCACTGGATTGGAAATATGAACTGAATGTTATATCAATAATTAGTTGTTTAGTTCAGTTTTATATCAGTAAAATTTCAGCTCAGTACATTGGATAATTAATGAGATAATACGATTAAAGTCATTAGGAAGTGAATGACCGTGGCAACCCGACCAAGTTTAGGTGGTTACGAAAAAGCGAAAACGCAGAACATTATGGTACCTTTTGAAATGTTTAGTATAATACACCTTACAATTTCGGTACAGACGCGTACACTGTTAAATACACAATAATATAATAATACATTCTGTGCTATGAAAACATTTTGAAGTTCATTTTTTTTAATATTAATAAAAAATAACATTTAAAACTATTAAAAAGAAACATTATCATTATCTTCCAGTTGCACAGACAACAAAAATCACCGATATAACATGTCGTTCGGTGGCACGCGGGAGGGGTGGGGTGAACTGTAACTGTGTACTGTGTATACTAAAATCTATAATTTAAATAAAAAAATATAGAAAATTTCAAAAAAGCAAATTACTGTGTGTAATTTTAATCTGTGATTGTTTTAAGTATAAGTTAATTAATACTTTAAAAGTTCAATTGAAATGATTATTTTACCTGTAAATAAACATTATTTAATAATCATGTAGTTTTTTTTTAAACTTGTGTACACGTCTGTACTAAATTTGTAATACTATCCTACATATTTAAGAAGGTACCATAATGTTCTGCGTTTTCGCTTTTTCGTAACCACCCAAACTTGGTCGGGTTGCCTCGGTAATTCACTTCCTAATGACTTTAAATCGTATATCTCATTAATTATCCAATGTACTGAGCTGAAGTTTTACTGATATAAAACTGAACTAAACAACTAATTATTGATATAACATTCAGTTCATATTTCCAATCCAGTGGCCAAATAACACCGCGCGCATCAATACCGTGCTCGTGAAGAACTGAATATCATCATAACTTGTTAAATACTTACAGGATACTAATGAAATTTCACATACATTTGAAGGCAGTTACAAGCTTCAAAATAATGTTTAAAGTAAGCCTTTAGACCTCTTATTGAGAGTGCTGGGGCCAATTGAAGTGTTTTTCTATTTAATGAAATAACTCTTAAGCTATGCATTATTTTGGTTTTTTTTATTGCCCAACAAATTTGAACTAATTCCTAAGAAGTCTTCTACAAAATATGATAAGAATCCGCTTAACCATTTCAGAGATATAGCCAACCCAGAAACGTTACCCCAGCAAAATCTCGAATAACTTCGCAACGGAAGAAAAAAAAAATTCAAAATAAGGCACAACATTTACTTCATCTAGACAACTAATTTTATAGCTAGTTTTTATTTAAATATTCTCATTAGAAAGAAAAAAGTCTGGCTGGGGTAACGTTACCCCAGCAGGAAATGTTTTTTCGAAATAATTAAAAAACTATAAGCGCAACAAATTTAAAAATGTGCGCAACAATTACAGAAGCCACAATACTAATTATCTATAAGATTCAAATTATCATTTTCGACAACTTCTGGCTGGGGTAACGCACACCCATGGATGGTAACCTGGTAACCAAATGAAATATGACATCTGACAAGTTGAACGATCAACAAATAATAAAATCTATTCGCTCGCTTTGTTTTCGTGCACAGTGAAACTTATCATTTTGTAGTATGGACTCCGATACCGCTCCTCATGGTGAACCGGCCCTTCCCTCTGACACTGAATCTGCACCTAATGTTGAACGTGGCGCTATTATCTATCTTATCTTACTTATAATAAATCTGTAGAGAGGTCAATTCTGTACATTGAATATATTTTCAAAATAACTATCAGGGGGTGATAAGTGATCGATACTGATGCCAAAAATGCAATTAGCTAAATTTTTGTCTGTATGTTATTTATAGAAACAAAAACTACTTTTTAAGCTGTCGTCGCGTGTGCAGCCTTAATGGTTAAAGCTACATAGAAATCATGTATGACGGAAATGTTCTACATAAAATTATCTAAAAAATATTCCACAACAGCATATGTCTATCTTTAATGGTTGACTCACAATACCACGTATAACTCCCGATAGTTTACCAGTTCGGAGCTTTCTGATTATTTGTTATTGATGATTTGTTTACTCTTATATTTATAACATGCTCGCTCATCCCTAATTAACAAAATATAACATTATTACATATTCTATAAAAAAAGAATCATAGAAATCGGTGTAGAAATACCAAAGTTATACATAAAATACGATAATCAGCCATCGCCCCGTGTCGTTGCCGCGCTCGACGCGGGTCGGCCGGTAGGTATAATAAGGCGGGAGAACAACACATAGACTACTTTTTGTCGCGAAAATCGACATCCACGCGGGCGACCTTAGCGGTCGGTACATAATATTTGCTAACTTATACATAAGTTATTGTTGAAATAACAGGCTTTTAGTAATAAAAGCTCTATCCAGTTTGAGCCAGACCGCCCTAACAAACTGAGCAATACCCTTTGATTTTTATTTTGCGAATTCTACTGGTAACTCAGTTCACATACAGCTACATGATAATTTTACCCCGATGTGGGATTTGACAGCCATTGGGGGGAGGGGTTAATGATGGAGACGAACTTTCGAAACTTGTATGGCAGGGCCAGCTACCATTGTTTCTGAGAAGTTAAATAAAATGTGTTTGTTTTATTAAAATTATTTATTACAAAGAGCTTCGCGATCGCCAACACCACCGAGACTAGGCCCAGTGCGCCATCGACGGGCGCGATGTGTAACGTTCGGCGTTGCACTCGCGCCGACGCGCCGACGCTGCGCACAACATACATCTGACGAGGCGAGAGCACCGCAAGAGTCGCAGGCACCAGTGTCTTCTCTCGTGCACGCGTTTATTGCAGAAAATACTTGCATAAAAGATGCCATAAAAATACAATGGTAAAAAAATGCTCCCTCGTATTTTAATTTAAGGATGTAGTAATATGTAAGGTAAGGTCGGCAAGATGGCGAACTGAGTAGGACGCAGTTTTGGCACTTTACTACCACTCGGACACTTTGTGCTGACAGGTGTTGACATCAGTGTGCAAGCTACAATTTCGTTAGCAGCCAGTACTCAGCAGCATTTGCCGCTCTGGGCTGCAGGTTGTGTGAAAGGATTTTCTGAAAGTGAAGTGTCTTTTGGCGCAATTATTCGAGTTTGCTATGTTAACTGAACTTCTGTAACTTTACAAATTAGTTTTCATTCTTAGTAGGGCCATAATCATAAGGTGTAACTAGGGCTAGATTTCGTATATCCCTCACACATTCACACAACGTCATCTAGTCCCGAACTAAGCAGAGCTTGTACTATGGGTACTAGACAACTGATAAACATACTTATATGCTTTTCTTTTGTAAATACATACATATTATACATATGTATGTTAGGAGTTATCACAACTACAAAGATGAACATAGGTATAAGTGTTTCAATATTGCGCCAGTTTTCAGTCATACCGATTCATCTAGACCGATGTTCTTAAACTTTCATTCGTTACTGAATCTATTGCGAAAGAGCCAATAGATTTTTTTCTTTTTAATTTTGGAGATGCTCTAGTACTAGTAATTTTGCTTCTAGTGCTAGTATTGCTTTAACACGTTAGATGAAGTACGAAATACGTCGACAAAATGATACAAGGTCGTGTGCGCAAACTCCGCGCAAGGAACATTTTGTAGGTAGGTATGCCTCATTTTTCGTATTCCGTAGACTCAATTGGAGAAAAGTGCTCGTCTGCGTCGCATATCAAATGGGAGCTATCGCTTTTGTCTCACCTGGTGGCGCAACTGTGGAGTGAGATCAATCATTCAGTTAAAGTTTATGTTTAAACGTGTCAAAACTGAAATTATTTTTTTAATCATATTCCTCTCAATGGAACCATAGATCAAACGTATCGGCCACGGGTTGCGCAGTGCCGTTTTGCTCGAAAAAAAAAAGGATGGAGATAAGTTTCCAAGTTTCAGATGAATGAAAATGATAACAACACATCATACGATTCGTAACTTATTTTTGCCAGTCCCATAATTCACAACATTAATCCAATTAGAAACTATTCCGCGTAGACAACCCATAATCAGTGATGTTTGACATTTCAGGGACCTCACGCTACAAAAGCGCTCCTAGCGGTGATTTCACACGCGGTAGCCCATTGATTGTCACATTCATTTTACCGCTTTCTCCGATCGTCATTACGTCGATTAAGTATCAAGTCTCTTTTGTCTACATCCAGTAAATATATCGGGATATCTTTTTCACTCACGGTCGCTTAGCCTCAAGGTAAGCTATTAATCAGCTTCCGGTTTCGGTTATGGTATGGCTGCTAACACAACTGACAAACTACGTATACTTTACACATAATATATTTATAAATACATATTATAACACAGCCAACAAGCATGCTCATCATTCAAATGTCGAGGGTGGTCCCGGCTCGACAGTCCGATGATCAGATGATTGCGCCAACGAAGTCGTCAAGTAAATAATTTTCACGGAAGGTAATATTAGTTCACTAGGAAACTTGGAATATAACACTCTGTTCTGGGAAGTTCATCACAAAACCATTCCAAGTTGCCGCACCCCACCTTACAAGAAACATAAGATTAATTTAAGAATGTAGTACAAGGTGATCTCCACTGAAGTAAACATTTATCTGCCGATCAGTAGGTGCTAAGGTAGTTCGTATCCGCACTGCCAAAGTATATTTTGAAACAAGCTAAAGAGTTGGGTCACCACAACACAACGTACCACGAGTATTTGTGTGCTTGTGCGTTCTAGTCGCGCAAAATTGGAACAATTTAGTAAAAAAAAGGAATTCCAATGTTTACGCGGTTAGTTACATACGCCTGCCTTCTAGCATAGTACACAATGGAAATACTGTGTTCTGCCACCGGTCGGCAGGAGGAACCAGAGCCTGATGCAGCAACGCCTCCGTTCGCAAACCTCTAAGCTCGCTACTAGTTTTTCTAATCTTTCCTATTATACATATGTATAAATGTCATTCACAGATACGGAACATACATGGCGTGAGTAAGCCATCTGTGCTCGGAGCTCTTTCGACAACTAAAATTATAATTACGTTTTGTATATCATATTTACAATTAGCAGATGATTGCTTTTAGTTAACACACAAGCATTACATTCCACACACAATACACCTACAAATAAAAACAATGTTCTGTCGGACCGGTCGACTGCGTTACAGTAGTACAGTAGGCACCCACCTACATTTATCTCATTAAGTAGGTATTCGCATAAGTAAGCTATTCCGGTTCGGGGTTGCGTAGCCTGGCCGTTACAGACTTGGTCGACATGGGTAGGACTGAGGCGGATGACGGGGAGAAGCGACCCCGCGGGTGCCGAGTGCTCCAGGGAGCGGATACTGTTTCAATAGCTGTGGTCGTGGTAACTGGCGAGTGGGCCAGAGATGCTGGCTCCACAGGGTTTTAAAACGCGTGATCCGAGATTAAAGTCAGGTGATACCTCACCTCACCTTCCAGCCGCTCATGTGCCCGTTGACCCCTGTTGGGATTTAGCGACTAGTTCCCGGGGCCCGGTAGGTACATGAGCTGGCCATTGCTACATGTTTAATAAATTGTTTTACCGTAGTTTTCTCTTCCCCAGACCACCAGCATCCCATCGCAATAGACCGAGTAGTTTTCTTTCATCGATTGTTAGCAATAGTTTAGCACGAAACCGGGGATTTTCCTTAAGTACATTTCTATAGTTACAGGAATAATCGTCGGTTTTGTGCCACCATTACTTTCATTAAAGTTGTCTCAAAAATGCTTCAGCGTGTTGGATTGCATGACACCACGTTCCCCTTATAAAAATATATAAATAATATCCTTATAAAAATCCGGGACTCTATATTGCCGACCACGGCGGCCATTCCTTCTAAGGAGTGCAGCAGATGCACAAGCATTTGCGCAGACGCAGGTGCACTCTCTATTCCCTCGCTGTCATAGTTCGATGGGACGGCAATCCGACACGACCGAAGGGACCCCAGGTGCAGGACCGACATTTACGTGATCTCCTATGCACGTGTGTAATAAACATCGACTTCCAGACTCCAGGCTGCTTTTATGAAAGTCTCTTAAATCTCACCAAGCGATTTTGTCCCGAGCCGGGGAATCGAGCCCTATATCACGTGCCCAGCAGTCGCGCTATGCGATAATTAGACCTACGAGATTACTAGAGTAGGTACGTAGGTGCCTATGAATGCAGCAACAACACAATTAAATCTTTAATTGTATGCTTTTAAATTAATAAGTCATAACAAATGTCCATATAGATAGTTTTTATTTGTATGTGCAGTTAGTTTATTTATCGGTAAGTGTAACAACTAACCTTACAATAATATCGAAATGTACATGAAAGGCCAGACTCGGCTCGCCATGATATATTTTATAGAGGGATACTTAACTAGTCGACAATCTGATATTGGGTGTATAATAAGGTGACTTTATCACTCGGATGATAATGTCCAATGTTCCGAATATTGCATACATATGTATATTGCATATTGTTTGGGAAGCCGGTACATACAAGGCCGGCCGTACCGGGGAGGGCTCGGACCATTCTCGGCCTCGACTCCCGACCTATACCTATTTCAAGGATTGTCTAACAGTTATCAATGATCCTGTCGGGCCAAATGCAGGGACATACTATTCTACGGGCGCACGGACAATGGCCGATCTCGAGACAGATATCATGAAATCAAACAGATAGATTGGAGAAAGCGCTTTACATGGTATGATTTGAAAAGAAGACCGCAGACCAGAGTAACTTTTGGGCTTTCAGGATTTCAGACTAGCATTACACGACCGTATGCAGAGAAACAAATGCAGAGATAGTTTCTCTGTATACGGTCACATCGCGTAACTCGCGCGCTACCTTTTAACCTTTCTCAAAACAAACTTGTAAACGAGTCAATTATTGTACCTACATAATGGGAATTTAGCGGAAGGTGCGCCTATGCGCGCTTCCAAAAACGTAACTCCACGCGCATAAGTATAATGAATACGCTAATCTGAAAGCCCCTTTAAGCGTTAATAGTCCCTAACTTAAGTGATTAAAACTTAAGAACATTTTGGTGATTACATCATTACTAACATAGTGCGTTAGTTAATACATTTCAGTACGCAACCAGTGCGCGCCGCTGATATGTGTGCCCGGAGCGGCGCCCTACCCACAACACGTATTCTAGGCTAGGAAATCATAATGACTATTGTATAATTATATCTAAAGGAAGACGGGCTCGCCCGCTCCTCACGTTCGATCCTTGAGATTTGGTTCCATAGCCTACAGAGTTTTCGCTTTTTCTAGCAAGTCGTTTATGAATTTCTGAAAAGTAAAAAAAAAAAATTTTAGTCATAAACACATTCATAAGGATTGAACAACCCTTAGAGAATAACCTATTCTTAATAAGTTAAGATTCAGACCAATCGGGCTGCATCGAATCGGCAGCCGACAGCCTCCGCTGAAATTCGTACGCACTCCAAGCCGATCCGAACGGACCCATCGGCATCCGATCGGCAGCCGTCGGGCTCGTCGGCGCCGGCTGGAGCCGGTCGGCACGTCGTGGCAGCCGGACGCATTCCGCCGGTTATAACTATGCGTAAGTTGGTACCGCATTTTAAAATGCTTCTCGGCCCGGCCCGGTGGGGGCCGGTTGGTCTGAATCTTACCTAAGACTAGCAGCTCCTATGCTATGCTGGCCTATATGCTGTGGTATAGAGAAAAGGTAAATCTAATTGTTTCATGTTATTGCTCAGAAGGTAAACCGTATAGTCTGCCGTATATTAATACGTTATACGATACCATAATAACACCTTCAAACATTACCACGCTCTAAAAATCCGTGTCACAGTCATATCACCTTCTACATGATCAATCCATCGTTTCTTTGGACCATCATCACAGCCTTTATCGTCCCACTGCTGGGCACAGGCCTCCTCTCCCCCGGAGAAGGATTGAGCGTTAATCTTTGGACCATATGTTCCTCTATATCTATCCACCTTCGTGCTCAACACCTTCCTCACATTAGGATCCTCATTCCTCTGCATAATCATGAAAGCAGTTCCTTCTCATGAAACTTCCTCTTATATGGCTCCAACTTTTTACTCTATCCACTCGTGTTATAGATAAATTCATCCAAACATTTTTAACTGACTAAAAAAAAAGAGCATGTTCTTAATTCGATAGGTATGTTTTTTTAAGCATTCTCATCTCCGCTGCCTGCTGTTTTCTGTCATCCATCCCTTGTGTGGCTGCCACTCTAACCCATTCAAGATAACTAGTCTGCTCAAACTTTAGGGGGATTTCGACTATTTTAGATTTAGTATTTCGCCATCGGCTTGACTGAGTGGAGTGAGATACTGAAATCTGACGAGCAAGCCACCAAGGAGTACAGCTTCGGGCCTGGGAGACCAGCCAACATCGCAGAACACGCATTCGGTTTTAGCTCTGCAGTGAGACGGCAGCTAGGCCGCAGGAGGCGCGACGTATGCACTACTATTGCTACTTACGTGTACATCTTTTTGTGGTTTTTTGGCATCCGCAAGTAAAATCTGAAAAATCAAATTTAAAATTTGTAAAAGTAGCATGTGTTGCAGGCAAAAATAACAAAAGGAAAGGCAGGCATGTCTTTGTCAGGAATATTATCATATCGCGGAAGAAGTACAACTGAGTATATTGTAACACGATGTGGCGAAAGCATAACACGATTGATGTCAACCATTTCATGAAGTGGGCAATTTAACGACAAGTGTGGCCATTACATAGTCGCCAACTCGGGTTGGCGTGCCGCTTACAGCTTCGCACAGGAACTGATACAGAGGCGCATCCTGGCCTCCTTCACGGCGACAGAAGGAGGGCACCCACCGTGAGGTGTCTGCGGCGGTGGTCGTCGCTGTCCATGTCGAGCAGCTCGTCGATGTCCACCTCTACCTCCTGCGAGCTCGCCGCGCACCCCGCACCGCCCACACCGCCCGCACCGCCCCCCGCGCCTCCTCCACCGCCGTCTTTCTGCAATTTACAATATATTTTAATTACTGACACCAAGATCGCAATCCGCAACTGTACCGGACCTCACCACACCTGAGTATTCAGACAGCAGCGTTATTTAACTGAGGCAACAGACTATACACAATTGAAAGGTCGAAAATTAGTTGGCAACAGACATCTCTTAACTGATTGCAGACCCAACCGATCTGATCACCCTGATGATCATTGGAACGGAAGTCTTCAATAGGTACATAAAAAGGGTTCACTATTTTATATCTATTTTTTGTTCGATGCAGTATTCATACCATTTGATCCCATTAAGTACCAGTGGTATTTAATGGTACTGTACTTTTTATTTTGTGAGCATTTTTAGATTTATTGACGGCTACTGTTATGTGGATGATGTATGAATGCTAGTTCGCGCGTATCTCCATCGTTTACCATCCATTACCACATATTGTCGTCAGATCCAGGATTTGATGATGATTTCAAATCAAGGGCATCTTTTGAAAGTCATACTGTAGCAGGAGGTAAAACCTTTAGATTCAGGTGTATGCCTGACGATGACACAACAAAAAAATGTAAAGGTTTAGAACTTTAGGTTTTAGGAAAACCTCAACGTTATTTACTACATACATATGTAAGAGAATGAACGTTTAAGAGGCCGTTTTAATATGGAAACTTCTAACCTGGACAGTATGGAGGGATTGGAAACGTCTAAGGGCTAAATAATGAGTACACTTAAGACATTTACCGACATTCTTCAACAAAATCATATGAAGGTAAATAACAATATGATTATAGTCAAAGAATCTATGACCATGAAACCCACACGTTCAGTTTCGGAAGACAAAACACCTCGTGTAATTAACAAAGCAAGTAAAATGTATACTAACTTAACTGAGGGAACTACTGAAGATAAGAAAAATCTAGATAGAAATAGAGAAGAAAACTGGACAATCGTTAATAGGAAGACAAATCAATATCCTTGTAAAGGAGTGAAAAGAGGAGATAACCATACGACAAGTGAAATTCAAGGAATAGAGAAACAGAAACATTTACATATCTGGCGTCTACATAAGGAGACGAGAGAAGAAAACTTAGAACTTTACGTTAAAAACATACATACGTGGCTTAGAAACACCGGTAAAAGTATTAGAATGCATAAGGCATAAAACGGAGAGGGATTATACATCCTTTATAGTGGGAGTTCCCGAGAGTAAATATAATATTTTATGTCAAACTGAGAGTTGGCCTATAAATGTGGAGTTTTGTGAATGGATTTGATTCCGTAAGAACATTTCAAAACCAAAACCTCGGAGTAGGCATACCATTGACCCATATTACCAGGATTGCCCCGTTGGTCTAGTGGTCGCAAGGCGCGACTGCTGTGCACGGGATCTCGGGTTCGAATCCCGGGTCGGGCCGAAATCGCTTTGTGGGTTTCGAGAAACTTTCACAAAACAGCCTGGAGTCTGGAAGTTGGTGATTGATTCACCCGTGCATCGGAGAGCACGTAAATGTCGGTCCTGCGCCTGATCTCTCTCCGGTCGTGTCGGATTGCCGTCCCATCGGATTATGAGAGTGAGGGAATAGAGAGTGCACCTGTGTCTGCGCGAATGCTTGTGCACTATAATATGTCCTGCGCAGCTGGCTGATCTCCATAAATGAGAACGGCCGCCGTAGCCGACAATCGGCCTGGATGCCATCATTACCAGGATGTAAGTGGCTTGCGAACTAAATAAGCAGAGTTGGCATAGAAGCCGGAAACAAGCCTAAGAGAGTCAACAGGTGATATGTATTAATAAATAAAATAACAATAGCATTCCCAAGGAGGGTTTGCGTCAGGCAGGCAGCCGGCAGTAAAAATACTGCCAAAACTTATTGCAATATGTAGCAATATTGCAATAAGTTTTGGCAGTTATTTTTAGGACTAGGGCGTACCCCCCAGGCGACGCGCAGGGGCAACACCCGGCCCGCGTGGGAAGTGGACAAAGGTTTTTGCCCCAATCCGGGCGGGAGCAATATAAGAGGCTAGCCCGGGAATTAAGAATGAGGTATGTAAGTTGGAATGTTGGAACCATGACTTGAAGGGCCAGAGAGTTAGCAGAAGTGTTTAAAAGAAGGCGAATTATTATCGCATGTTTGCAAGAAACGAAATGGAAAGGTTCGAAAGCTCGAGAAATTGGTGGGGGATACAAGTTTTATTACTGTAGAAGTAATGGAAAGAAGAACGGAGTAGGAATAGTCTTAGATAAGAATCAACTAAGAAGAGAAGAAATATTTGTGAGGACGAAGTAAGCAAAGCTCTGAATGAAATTAAGAATGGCAAAGCATTAGGGCCAGATGGAATACCAGTTGAAGTGTGGAAGCTTTTACGAATGGATGGATGGAAATGGTTGGCTTTATTTTTCAATAAGTTGTTGCAAGATGATACAATACCGGATGAATGGTCCAATAGCTATCTGTTGCCCGTCCTTAAGAATAAAGGAGATGTGATGGACTGCAACAACTATAGAGGAATAAAGTTAGTGTCTCATAGTATGAAAGTTTGGGAGAAAGTTATTGAACGGAGGCTGAGAGACGAGAGTGATATCTCACGAAACCAATTCGATTTTATGCCTGGTCGGGGGACAACGGATGCTATTTTTTGCATTCGCCAGTTATGCGAAAATTACAGAAGTGCGCACAACAACTTGCATATGGTGTTCGTTGACCTTGAAAAGGCCTATAACCGAATTCCCCGTGAGGTTCTGTGGTGGGCTCTTAAGGAAAAAGGTATACCAGGGAAGTATGTGCAGTTGATCCGAGCGATGTACGGCAAATGCAGTACACAAATCCGGTCTACAGCGGGCATAAGAACTAGTTTTAGGGTGGAAGTTGGCGTGCATCAGGGCACGGCTCTCAGCCCATACCTATTTGTACTTCTAATGGATGCTTTAACATCGGACATCCAGGAGGAGGCCCCCTGGCCCTGGCATGCTATTCGCTGACGATATAGTCCTGGTTGGGGAGAGTGGATCAGAGTGCATTGGAGACATGACGGCTAAGAATGGAGACCGTAGGCTTGAAGGTGAGCAAAACTAAAAGCGAATACCTACATTGTGACTTCGGTGGTCCATCAAGTCCCTTGACAATATCATTACCCGGCATGCCTCTACAAGTTTGTCCCGACTTCCGATACCTTGGTTCACTCGTCCAAAGTGACGGTGAGGTGGACCGGGACATCGCGCGTCGGATCAATTCGAGATGGATGAAATGGCGACAGGTAACAGGTACTATTTGTGATCCACGGATGCCCCTTAAATTGAAGGGTAAAATTTACAATACCGCAGGGTAGTGTAATCGGATGTCTACTCTTCTTAATTTACATCAATGACCTCCCGAAGATTACAAAGGAACCGTGTGTACTATTTGCAGATGATATATCACTACTCACCTCATGCAAAAATATGAACGGATTAAATGAACGGCTCCAAAACACTTTTGTTAAAATAGCAGAATGGATGAGAGAACATAATCTCGAAATCAACTACCAAAAAACTAAATTAATAACCTTCCATTCATATCAAAAGTCCTCATTAGAAATAGATTTTTCAACCAACGGTATAAAAATAGAAAACGTTAAAGATTTCACACTATTAGGAATAACCGTAGATACAAATTTAAACTGGAAGACTCATGTAAAAAATATCCGAGCAAAAATATCAAGATTCGCCTATGCTTTCCGGGAAATCAAGAAGACCACTGACTTTCAGACAACATTATCCACTTACTATGCCTACGCATATGCGTGGCTTAGCTACGGAATTATTTTGTGGGGAAATAGCACAGACACACCTTCTCTTTTCACTCTTCAAAAAAAACTTATCCGTATCCTAACTAATATAGACCAAACTGATAGTTGTCAACCCTACTTTAAAAAACATCAAATACTTACCTTACCATGCATCTACATCCTAGAAATATGTAAATTTGTGAGAAACAATATTGCCTTCTTTACAAAACGTGGAGATAAACATGCAAACAGATCACTAAGACATAAAAACCGACTAATGTTACCTACTTCTAATATGAGCCTACATTCCAATAGTCCGTATGTAATGTCTATAAAAATATATAATAAGCTACCAGAAGCCCTAAAGGAAGAACCCAGAAATATAAAATTTATTAATAAATTAAAACAAATACTCATAAATAAAACATATTATAATATTAAAGAATATATTAATGATAAAGATTTAAAATAAATACTGTAATTAAAAATTAAATATATGTACGACATATATAATACTAGCGACCCGCCCCGGCTTCGCACGGGTGCAATGGATGTTATTATACATATAAACCTTCCTCTTGAATCACTCTATCTATTAAAAAAAACCGCATCAAAATCCGTTGCGTAGTTTCAAAGATTTAAGCATACAAAGGGACATAGAGACAGAGAAAGCGACTTTGTTTTATACTATGTAGTGATTAATGATTAAATCACCTATTACAATACACATATTTAAATATATAACGAAAAAAAAATATATTAAAATAAATGTTTAATATATAAATATATAAACCTACATAGAATATATAAGTACATTTATAAACATTTTCATAAATAATACTAATAGCATTACAAAATAAATTGAATAAAACAACTACTTATAACTAGTAATAAAAAATCTGTGATACATAATCTAAATAAAATTAGCGTCCTCCTCTCTTCTACGTTGCCGTGCCCTACAGGGTCCATACTGTACTAATTATTATGTAACACCTTTTAAACATATGGAGTGCAATAAACGTATTGAGTATTGAGTACAAATCCATTGTACGACCTGTCGTCATGTATGGATCAGAGTGTTGTTGAGATGAATGTGTGGAGTAACCAGGATGGATAAAGTGAGGAATGAGTATATCAGAGGAAGCCTGAAAGTAACACTAGTGACAGAAAAAATTAGAGGTAAGCGTTTGTCGTGGTATGGGCATGTCATGAGAAGATGTGAGACACATGCTACAAGGCGTGTCTTAAGTATGTATGTGAATGGATGGAGAGATAGAGGTAGACCAAGGAAGAGATGGATTGATTGCTTGAAAGAGGATATGATCAAAAAGGGATATAGATTGGCTAGTAGTATGACGTCTAACCGAAATGAGTGGAAAACACATTGCGCCGACCCCAAATAGAATTGAGAACAGGGCAGGAAGAAGAAGTTGGCTAGCACCCATCTTCCTACCCATACCTATTACAACTAAAGCATCAACAAAAAAAATA
Source organism: Heliothis peltigera (assembly GCA_958496145.1). Lineage (NCBI taxonomy): Eukaryota > Metazoa > Arthropoda > Insecta > Lepidoptera > Noctuidae > Heliothis > Heliothis peltigera. The sequence goes on along the minus strand of OY292329.1, from coordinate 12,371,291 downwards.
TAAAAGATACACTTATGTTGCCAATAAGGTATAAGACCACAGTTCATCTCCAGTAATAACGCATTATACATATACATATATATGTATCAACTAAGGGTGAAGAGAATATGCAGTCAGCCGAGATGCGGAAGAATAAGGACCATGTGGCGTGGAATGTTTTGAAGTGGAAGCTATGGTATAACCTACATCAGGTTTGCTACCGAGTAGCAGGAAATAAGGCGAGCAGGCGACTCACCGGTGCATCGTATAGCTTCTGCAGCTCGTCGTACAGCCACATCTCGACGGCGAGCCGCTTGCGGATCAGCGCCATCTGGTGGCTGCCGTACTTGGCCGTGAGGAACTTCTCACGCCGCTCCTTCACCTGCGACAGCGACCAATTCTATCAGTCTTGTTAACTATTTGCTAAATTGGAATAAGCTAATAAGCCGAGCTAAGAGAGTACCCTAAGTAGTTTTAAAGTCATCCGGGCACTTTTTTTACAGAAATAATTTTTCATGACCTATCGTCGCGGGCACCTACCTCGCCCTTGTCGCTGAAGTTCACGTGCAGCCCCGACTTAGCGGGCGAACGCTCGGTGGGCGAAAGCGCGGGGTGCGCGGGGGGCGCAGCGTACCCGCCCGCCGCCACGCCGCACTCCATGCCGCACGCGGGCGCGCTCGCACTGCCGCGATTCTGCAATCACATGCACCCGTTACTCAGGGACGTTTGTGAACCTGAACCTACTTCCAAAATCGGAGGAAGTTTGATTTTGACAATATTTTTTTGTATGGAAGGGGACTAGAGTCTAGTAACTTCTCAATGATATATTATGTAGCAACTACCCCATGCATGACCTTATTATTTTATTATTAACACGCCTTGTGGCAGACAGGCTATTTGCAATGCGACCTCATGATATGGATGTAAAAAAACAATACAAAAAAATAGTCGCGTGACTAAAATCTAACATGACGGACATCCAAGTGCTTAGATTATACACCTATAGATGTAACCATGAGACCGTAGGCAAATGTGGAAGTGAGAAGCATATTTACGAAATAAGTAAGAAAATTGAGACAAAACATAATATTCTCTGTCGCATTCGGCGTGCTTGTTTTTGCTGGTCAAACTTTAAGTGTCTGAACACACTATGCCGAACGTACGCGACCGAAGTTCCGCGGCTGATTTTACGTTCCAACGTATTCGGCTGATATGACACACCATAAGTGCCGAACTTACGCGGCAGAAATTCAGTTGCGCAATTTTGTCTGTATATTCAGTGCTTCGAGCGCTGTCGTGGCGTCGTGTCGTGTTATCTAAACAGCCGTACAGACAAATGCAAAATATAATAGTCGCGTATAATATGTGTGTTTTTTTTAACCAAATTTCGGCATAATGTGTCGCCAGTTATTCATATAGCATTGCAGGCGTAATCATGCCGAACTTCCGTCGCGTATCCTCGGCATAGTGTGTTTAGACACTTAAAGTTGGCCCAATCAAAGATATTTTTTTATGTTTTTAGAATAGTTTCGGCAATTAAGTTATAGTTTTAGTGTATACATGAGAAATAGACTCCGGTAGTTGAGTTTTTAGTGCATTTTGTGTAAGCCGCATACAATGGCAGGGTGCAGTATTTTCTGCTGCAAAAGCCGCACCGAAAGAAAGGAAGATACAAATGTTACTTTTCACTCGTAAGTATGCAAATTTAATAGTTATAGCGCACTGATTGAAGAAATACATTTGTGTTATATAATGGCATAGCTTTCTATGAAAAATAGGTGTTCCCCGTAAGTTTAGAAGAAGTTTTGAAGGAATGTCACAATACTCCTATTGCTGTGCTTCAAGGTATTGACAGGACCTTACATAAGCTCTCGCAGCGATTTTTCTTTCCCGGAATGAGACGGTTCGTCGTCGACTTTATTAAGTCTTGTGCGACATGCCAGCAGTACAAGGCGTCAAACTTGAAGCCTTCAGGCCTTCTACAGACCCCGGTTCTAAACCAGAGGGGTGAGGTTTTGGCGATGGACTTGTTCGGCCCGCTCCCGCCTGGAGAAAAGGGGGAGAAGTACATTTTATTAGTTGAGGACACGGCTACTTGGTGGGTCGAGCTCTTTGCTCTTGTGGACGCCACCTTAGGAGCCTGTGCACGGACGCTAACTGAGGAGTATTTCCTCCGATATCCGACCGGCTGCGAGGGCATCCGACCGGCTCCGAGCGCATCCGACCGGCTCCGAGCGCATCCGCTTTCAGATAGCTTCCAGCCGGTCTATGTGAAATAATTGGCGGCTCCGCTCCGACAACTCCATGCGTATACGATCCGGTCTGTGCGAAAAGATAAATGCGTGCCGATGCTCTCCGAGCCGGTCTGTGTGGACGGACCCTCAGTTGTTTCGAATCGATTTTGTTGATTTATTTTTATTTGTTATATTCTTTGCTTTCTTTTTGTTATTTAGTTATTGTCATTTATTGGTTTTTAAATCCGTATCTTGGAAAAATGTGTGAACCTGAACCTGAGACTGGTCTAGCCAAAACAATTTTGTAACATTTGCATCATGGAAGAAGAAACGCTTCAAAACTAGGTATCTTTATGATAAATGTGTTTAAATATTATGTAGAAGAAACATAGAGGCCTAAAGAGTGTTCTCCGTCCAAAACAAACATAGTGTATAACATCTATATTAATATTATACTTAATAAATCTGTAGAGAGGTAAGTTCTGTACATTGAATATATTTTCAAAATAACTATCAGGGGGTGATAAGTGATCGACACTGATGCCAAAAATGCAATTAGTAAAATTTTTGTCTGTCTGTCCGTCTGTCTGTCTGTCTGTATGTTATTTATAGAAACAAAAACTACTGGACGGATTTTAATGAAATTTGGTACAATTATTCTTCATATTCCTGGGCAGGTTAGAGTATACTTTTCATCACGCTACAATCAATAGGAGCAGAGCAGTGGAGGAAAATGTTGGGAAAACGGGAGAAGTTACACTATTTTTTAAGCTTTCGTCGCGTGTGCAGCCTTAATGGTTAAAGCTACATAGAAGTCATGTATGACGGAAATGTTCTACATAAAATTATCTAAAAAATATTCCACTACAGCATATTATGTCTATCTTTAATGGTTGACTCACAAGAACACGTATAACTCCCGATAGTATAGCGGTTCGGAGCTTTCTGATTATTTATTATTGATTTGTTTACTCTTATGTTTATAACATTCTCGCTCATCCCTAATTAACAAAAGATAACATTATTAAATATTCTATAAAAAAAGAATCATAGAAATCGGTATAGAAATACCAAACTTATATACATGAAATACGATAATCAGCCATCGCCTCGTGTCGTTGCCGCGCTCGACGCGGGTCGACCGGTAGGTATAATAAGGCGGGAGGTCCGAGCGCGAGCTTCTCATCCCGACAAAAGTTAGGCTTTGGTAGCGGTAATCGACATCCACACAGGCGTAGCCGCGGGGGTCCTCTATAGGTTATATATCAGAACAAAACATAGACTACTTTTTGTCGCGAAAACCGACATCCACGCGGGCGGAGCCGCGGGCGACCGCTAGTATGAAATAAAAGGCTGGGCTTCTGTAAGTCATGTGGTGTGTTTGGTTAACACTTTTTAACTACCTAAAGAAATGGAGTATAAGTAGTAAATTAAGTTTGAATAGTAATAAAAATAACAGTTTAAAAAACCAAAAATACGTTTTTAGCACGCACAAAAAATAAAAAAAATATTGGGACGTTTAGTTTGATGACTCAAGAGTTTTCCCTTTGCCAAATCTTCATTAGATCTCAGGTAAAAGCTGGGTACTCACTTAGCAGCGTAGCACGTAACGTATAGCTGGGTACTCACTTAGCAGCGTAGCACGTAACGTATAGCTGGGTACTCACTTAGCAGCGTAGCACGTAGCGTATCAGATACGGTATCAAGTGAGTAAGCGCGTGGAGCGCTGTAAGCTCGCAGCGACCCGCCGAGTGGCGGTTTCACTGCGAACACAAAGGCGGCTCGCGGTGTGCTCGTGGACGGCGTCACGACCGCTTGCGTAGTGAGTACGTACGCGCGAGCTTCAAACGTGTCTCTATCGCCAATTTGAGGTGCAATTAAATTAATTAGATACTCAAAATCTGTACTCGACATACAACTGAAATTCTTGAAATGTCCACTAATCTCTTGAGACTTCATATCCATTACTAAATAATTAGAACAAATTCTATCTTTGAAAATTTAACTTTGCCAAAATCGACGTGGGCTTTTATAACCTATAGAGGACCCCCGCGGCTACTCCTGTGTGGATGTCGATTACCGCTACCAAAGCCTAACTTTTGTCGGGATGAGCTCGCGCTCGGACCTCCCGCCTTATTATACCTACCGGCCGACCCGCGTCGAGCGCGGCAACGACACGGGGCGATGGCTGATTATCGTATTTCATGTATAAGTTTGGTATTTCTGTACCGAGTTCTATGATTCTTTTTTTGTAGAATATGTAATAATGTTATTTTTTGGAAATTAGGGATGACCGAGAATATTATGAACATAAGAGTAAACAAATCAAAAACAAATAATCAGAAAGCTCCGAACTGCTAAACTATCGGGAGTTATACGTGGTATTGTGAGTCAACCATTAAAGATAGACATATGCTGTTGTGGAATATTTTTAGATAATTTTATGTAGAACATTTCCGTCGTACATGATTTCTATGCAGCTTTAACCATTAGGGCTGCTCACGCGACGAAAGCTTAAAAAATGGTGTAACTTCTCCCGTTTTCCCAACATTTTCCTTCACTGCTCTGCTCCTATTGATTGTAGCGTGATGAAAAGTATACTATGTATAACCTGCCCAGGAGTATGAAGAATAATTGTACCAAGTTTCATTAAAATCCGTCCAGTAGTTTTTGTTCCTATAAATAACATACAGACACAAAAATTTTACTGATTGCATTTTTGGCATCAGTATCGATCACTTATCACCCCCTGATAGTTATTTCGAAAATATATTCAATGTACAGAATTGACCTCTCTACAGATTTATTACAAGTATAGATATAGATATTATACATGAACATGAATTCAGCACTAGCCACTATTTGAGACATGTTGTCGGCATCACGTCGGTCGTTGCGAGCACTACGGATCCGGCACCTCGTAGCTAGATACGGGGAGGACCGTGGACGAGCCGTACCCACTTGCAGATTGATACCGTATCGGATACGCTACGTGCTACACTGCTAAGTGACTACCCAGCTTAACATAAACGATTTCAGTTTGTGATGAACGATAAATGCGAAAGGGTGATATTTATGTAATAATCGTTAATATATTAAGGAAGGCATGGAGCGTTTATATAATCTTTACTCTTTTTGGACAAAACGCTCCACGGGCTCCACGCTTTATTTTGAACTTGGAATACCTACTTCAGTGGCAAATACGTTTTTGCAAACAAAATTCGATGATACTTCTGCGAACTTCAATGATACGCCTTTCACACTCAAGTAGGTATTAACAGTTCAAGCTCCTTTCCTCCTCCTTCTATATAACTTAAAACCTCTTTGACGTAAAATACTAAAACTACGCGTTTAATTATAATTATTATCCACGCAGAAGCTTAAATTTCATGAAGATCGTTGGATCTCGATTGTTTTTGCGGCGAAGCCCACAGCCAAGCACAATATTTGTATTGACCTTAGCTCTCCTTTATGTCTTTGGTGGGATAACGCCGAGATGTTTTCGTTACCACTGCTTGACAATGGAGACGACGCGCGTACAGGCTTGGCTCCTGCTCAACCGTCAGTGGCAGTGTATTGTTTTACTTTATATGTTGATTATGCTACTGCTTACTGACCTTTACTGACGCTACTCGAATGTATGGCACTTTTAGATAAGACACTAAAGAAGCGAAAAGTTTCATTACATTGCTCTATGAGAAGTCTATCGATAGTTAAATGGGCGGCTAAAATACCTGGAGGTGCCGCCCGCTCGTGAAGTCGGATTTTATTTTTACATTCACGGACGAGCCAGACGAGGGACTTTGTTTTTTTTTTTTTGTTAGTTCCTTGTGTCAATAACAACATTACAGTGGGTAGTGACAGTGGGCCAGCTACTTATCGCCGTGCGAGCGGCGCCTCACAGGCGCGAGCGTGCACAAATACGAACATGACTGCTTGCCTTCGTGGCCTCGTACGTCTCTGACATGACACTGTTGCTGGACCAGCGAGACGAGCTGCACCGCGGACGGAGCGCGCCGCTACACCGCTAAGAACGAGTAGGCCGCGCACCCCCGTCGGCCGTCACCCCGTGTATTGTGTACGAGAACCTACCTTTACTGGCTCACCGGCGATGCCAGAAACGAGCAACTTTGACCAGCGTTGACCTTTTGACCGCCACAGTCAGGTATAGATGAGAAGCCAAAAAATGCCCAGCGGCAGCACGCCACGGTCGCGACTACCCGACGGACTTTTACGCGTGAATAAAGCACTACATTTACTTTTTTATTTATTGTTATAATGCTAATTATGTTCCCTGCCTTATTCTTATACATATACTAGTTGCCCCTTTTTCTTTATATTCCATCTTTATGAATATAAGATGTACCAATCTGTTCAAAAATAAAGTGGAGAGCACTTCAGCCTCCACAGTCACCGCACCATCCATAAATTATAAGTGACATGGCAACGTACAATGACGGCAGTGGCACCAAGCCCATGCCGATAGCAGATATATCGCGAAGTTATCCAAGGCTAACGGTTTGTTCTGCAGAAGCCGGATGAAACCGCGGGGCAAACATAAAACACACACCTTAAAAGCTTCCAATCATAAATTGTCGTCTGCTATAAACCCTGACCAGACCAGCCACTTGCTTAAAAGGTCAATGAAGAACCGTTAACGAGCCCGGCAATTGTGTAGCGGTGGTGTAGTGCAAGGCGTGCGCTGTACATGTCTGGAGTAGGGAGAAGACCCCCGTGCGACGACCTCACAACACTCGAGTGTGTGGGCGCGCCTCGATAGACAGCGGCTTACCTCAGGGGAGTACGCCATGAACGGACCATTCAATTCGAGTCCAAGCAATGTTTTGGTTCAACGTGACGTGAGCTATATTTTGTCTAAAATTCACGTGGCTGTTGAAACGCGACATCAGACAACCATTTTTTAAATGTAAGCCAGTTCTTAACTTCTTCAAGTAATACTTTGCAATAGTCTATCAGGTTAGTACGTTCTATGAAACAGCAGTACTGTGTCCAGCTACACGCCCGCTTGGCAGGAATTAGAGATCCAGTAACTTGGAGCACTAGAACTGAACGTGCCGCGACAGTACACTCACGGAGCGCGGTGGATACCTGTCCGGTGCGTGTGGTGCTCTAGTAACACTAGCTAGCAGCAGGAGGTACAAGTAAATGTGGCTAGTGGCTATACTTAATCATTAAAGTTTGCGACAAGGTCTCAACATGTTATTATGATCTTGGAAAGATGTCCGGCGCGCCGCAGTTAGTCTGCAAAGTTTATCGACCTCTGCACGTCGCCGTCGGTCGTCGCGGCGGGCGGCGGCAATGTTGCCCTCCCGTCGGTCGCTGGCGAAGGGCAATACGGCAGGGCGCATTTCACAAATTTACGGCAAATCATAAAAACACATGCCGCCGCGCAAAGCATCCAGTAACTCAACGAGATAGGGCGTGCGCGGGGCAAGGCCGTGCGCACTGCACGTGACCAGCATTCAATGTTTATCTACATCTTTGATCTTGAATTATTTCTCTTTAAGCGACGTACAAAAAAGAGTAAGAGCCCTTGAACCCCAGACCCACGTCATTTCATAAAAAACCGGCCAAGTGCGAGTCGGACTCGCGCACGAAGGGTTCCGTACCATTATTTATAAAACGGACAAAAAATCATGTCTGTTTAATGGGGGATCCCATATTAATTTAATTTTAATAAAATTACTCATTTTTAAAGTAAGTAATACTGCAGCAATACTAAGCATCTACCTGTTGCCGTCATCGATATCGAGCAAAAATGAACAAAATAATCACGTTTGTTGTATGGGAGCCCCCCAAAATATTTATTTTATTCTAGTTTTCAGTATTTGTTGTTCTAGCGGCAACAGAAATACATCATCTGTGAAAATTTCAATTCTCTAACTATCACGGTTCATGAGATACAGCCTGGTGACAGACGGACGGACGGAGGACGGACGGACGGACAGAGGAGCGAAAACAATAGGGTTCCGTTTTACCCACTGGGTTGCATTTTTATAGAAAACTAGCGGTCGCCCGCGGCTACGCCTGTGTGGATACCTACCGGCCGAACCGCGTCGCGGCAACGACACGGGGCGATGGCTGATTATAGTATTTCATGAATAAGTTTGGTATTTCTATACCGATTTCTATGATTCTTTTTTTTATAGAATATGTAATAATGTTATCTATAGTTAATTAGGGATGAGCGAGAATATTATAAACATAAGAGTAAACAAATCAATAACAAATAATCAGAAAGCTCCGAACTGGTAAACTATCGGGAGTTATACGTGTTATTGTGAGTCAACCATTAAAGATAGACATATGCTGTTGTGGAATATTTTTTAGATAATTTTATGTAGAACATTTCCGTGATACATGATTTCTATGTAGCTTTAACCATTAAGGCTGCACACGCGACGAAAGCTTAAAATGGTGTAACTACTCCCGTTTTCGCAACATTTTCCTTCACTGCTCTGCTCCTTGTAGTGTTTGCTGATTGTAGCGTGATGAAAAGTATACTATATCCCGCCCAGGAGTAATTGTACCAAGTTTCATTAAAATCCGTCCAGTAGTTTTTGTTTCCATAAAGAACATACAGACAAACAGACAGACATAAAAAATTTACTGATTGCATTTTTGGCATCAGTATCGATCACTTATCACCCCCTGATAGTTATTTTGAAAATACATATATTCAATGTACAGAATTGACCTCTCTACAGATTTATTATAAGTATGTATATATAGATAGAAGAAGAAGATATAGATCATATCCCGAGCCTTTTCCCAACTATGTTGGGGTCGGCTTCCAGTCTAACCGGTTTCGGCTGAGTACCAGTGTTTTTCAAGGAGCGACTGCCTATCTGACCTCCTCAACCCAGTTACCTGGGCAACCCAATACCCCTTGATTAGACTGACGTCAGACTTACTGGCTTCTAACTACCCGTAACGACTGCCAAGGATGTTCAATGACAGCCGGGACCTACAGTTTAACGTGCCATCCGAAACACAGTCATTGGTGTCCAAGATATACTTAGAAAGTACATACAAACTTAGAAAAGTTGCATTGGTACTTGCCCGACCTGGAATCGAACCCACGCCCTCACACTTGAGAGGTTGGCTCTTTAACCACTAGGCCACCACGACTAGAAGATATAGATATAGATAGAAAATAGATAACGTTTTAATCAACTGAACATAATAATCTGACAATCATATCAGGTATAGGTATAGGTATAGGTATTGGGTGGATTCGTGCATTAGGTGCAAACAAATAAATCTTAGTATTAATTAAAATAAACCGGCTAAGTGCGAGTCGGGCTCGCCCATGAAGTGAAACCAATGAAACCAATTTTCGAATACCATACAAATACTACAAAACACTATGAAAAACAAGTTTACTTTTGCCTACGTCCATTAGCATGGGTGCACACACATCAAGTCCATTTGGCTGCGGAACGCTAAAATTATTGTGTACAATATTAAATGACCTTCCGTTATTTGAAAATGCCCGACTGACAAATCTAAATAGAATATGTTACGGATTTCAATTAAAACTTTCAACGAATCCTGGTTTGAAAGCAGCTTTTGAGTAGTTCTTCAAGTACTTTTCTATAAACCGCAAATTATTACGTTGTGATTCATAAAAATACTATGAAAAACAAATTTATTTTTGCTGATAAATAAATATGGTATTAAATAAAAAATATGTTACGTTACTTGCCGCTACGGAATCTTCATGACAATAATCAGTACAGTAATTCTTATACAGAGTTACAGAAAAAAGTTACTGAGATACGGCAGACAGACGGACGGATAGATAGACATGACGAATCTATATATCGGGTTCCGTTTTTTGTCATTTGGCTACGGAAACCTAAAAATATACCCCTTCTAAAAGCATGCAAGGTTCAACAATTAAGGCGATGACTAACTCCTGATCTAATCGTGTTATTTACTTTACAAGCACTGCCTTGAACACGATTTGTGGTAATTCTGGAGTTTTACTGGATTTAGTTTAGCGAAACGACATTTCACTGAATACTTTTAGGAAGAAGATTTTAAATCGTTTGTGGTACGTGTGCCGACTCAGCATCTCGACATGTTTCAAGAGCAGTCTGGCCGAAGGGTGTCGTTTTCCGTCGTTTCCGCGGGAGGCTACGCGACACCACGCAGTGCAACACGACACCGCCTACTCGTGTCAAATAGATTTTAATTAATTATGTATTAGTTTATAGATATTGTTTTGTTTTATTATTATTTATGTATCGTATTTTCTATGGGCCTTAGTTGCCTGAAATAAAGGAACAATTAAAATAAAAAAAAATAAAAAAAAAAACAAGAGTATTCGACATCTACCGGGATTTCGTGATATCTCTAGGGATTTCTTGCAATATGTACCTGATATATTCAATTTTCATACATTTATTTGCATTCTATAATGTTACAATAGGTATTGAAAATACTTAAAACTAGATACAATTATGGACCTGTTAGGGCACACCAATAGAAGGCATTACAAAACGTATACTATTCAAAAACATGTTTTTAACTGTGTATAAATAAATATAGAAGTCATTACAGTTTATTTCCCAGTATACAGTAAGGAATTATTTTATTTAGAATAGTTATTATATAAGGGATTTTATATAAATTAAACTATATATTTATCCTCTAGATACTCTTTTATGCTATACATATGTAGTAGCATTTGCGTAGAAGAAGTTTTTTAACTTGTTTGCAAATATATCATGTGTCTTTTTTAGGGTTCCGTACCCAAAGGGTAAAACGGATACTGAATACTAGAATAAAATAATTATTTTGGGGGGCTCCCATACAACAAACGTGATTTTTTTGTTCATTTTTGCTCGATATCGATAAGGGCAACAGGTAGATGCTTGAAATATTCACAGAATATGGAATGTATTACTTACTTTAAAAATAAGTAATTTTATTAAAATTAAATTAAAATTTGAGGGGGGCTCCCATACAACAAACATGATTTTTTGCTCGTTTATAAATAATGGTACGGAACCCTTCGTGCGCGAGTCCGACTCGCACTTGGCCGGTTTTTTCTTTTCTTAGTGTGATCGGTAGTTTATTGTATATTTTGGGGGCTAGATGCATGTATTTGTAATCGGGATGATGGTAAGGTTTAAGCGTGTATCTTGTCTGTATGTCTTCACGTGTAGTGTAAAAGTCTTTATGTGTAGGTATGTGCAAATTTACAGATTTCCTATATGTATGAAGAGGGTAAAGTAAGAATGTTGAGTTTTATGAAATGTGGTTTGCAGGTGTCCGTTTGCTCTATGTTGACTAAGATCCGTATTAACTTATGTTGAGTTGTGAATAGTGCTGGTGCCTCGGTGCTGTTTCCCCACATTATTATACTATAGTTTAGCCACGCATGCGCATAGGCGTTGTAGGTGGTTAGAGCGGTTTTTATGTCCGTAGCGGAGAGCATATAAAAATTTTGAAAGTTTTGTATTTATTTTTAATATGTGTGGTTTCCAATTTATGTTTGTGTCGATAGTTACACCTAGTAATGAAAATTCGTTAACTTGTTCTATTTTGCGGTTGTTAAATGAAAAATTTAAACAAAGAGGCTTTTTCTGATGAGGGTGAAATGTATAGTTATAGATTTCCCAAACTTGACTTCGAGATTATGTGCATCCATCCAAGTTATTGTTTTAGTTAATATATCTTCAAGGGTAGAATCAATGTTTGTGATATTATGACAGGGTGTGACAATGACAATTGATATATCATCAGCGAACAAAACACAAGGGCCAGTTCCTTCTATAGTTTTAGGAAGATCGTTTATATAAACGAGAAAAAGAAGGCACCCCATAACACTACCTTGTGGTATTGAGGCAGTTACTGCTATCGGTATTATTGAAGTACTCTAACTCAACAAATTGTAGTCTGTTCTCTAGACAGCAGTTGAACCATTCATGTGTTTTCCCGCGGATACCTATTCCATAGAGTTTATTTAACAATCGCATTACCCTGCGACATATACAAAGGACCTTGTGATTGGGCTTGTATTATTCGTACTGAGGAGAACTTTACACCGAGATTGGTTTTAACTGCAATTCTGGGTTCGATGATGGAGACGAAGCACAGTTTACGGAACTCTAACGGTTTATGGCTGGTTGAGGAGAAATTCCCACTAACCAGAGTTATGATAGCTATAGTATAGCAGGTATGAAGTGTATAATATGGATGAAGAAACATGAATATAGACCTTGACACTGAAGAGCTAAAACAAAAATCTTTTTACAATAAAAGAAAACCGATTTCTAAAAACACTGAAAAGCAAAAAAAAACTAACTTAAATATTTATTACTACACCGACTTCTAGAGTGATGTAGGTACTTACTTAAGTTTTTTCTTTTGCTTTTCAGTGTTGTAAGAAGTCGTTTTTTTAGAAGAAGGTTTTATTTCTCACTAATAGGCTTACCTGAAATCACACTGAAAAAGGTTTTTTTTCCTGATTAAGTACCTACCTAATTGGTTTATAAAAGAACGCCGGTAATCTTGCCATGGATTGTATTTCGTGACTGCTGGAAGTAGGTACCTATGTACGTCAAAACAAATAGGTAAGTAGGTACTATGTTTATACCTACTTAGAAAAACGCTTTTTATGCTTTTCCCGGAGCTTTGTTTCTTCCTACCGGCATATACTTCACACAACCATGTGTTTTATAGCATAACTAGGGAGGAATAGGTGACCATGATAAAACGATCTGCTCGATAAATGGATGTGGCATGGTGAGCTGGTACTACATGAGTGTCATTTTCAGTCTTGGGTTCATTGGTTAAGGCCACCTTAAGCAAGCGTGCTGATAAACGCCTTCTCCATGTGGAAGGACGCCTGACCCAGTGGCCCAGTGGACAACAATATCTGATGAGCATGATGACGAATGTCATTCTATTATTATTTGACCAAAATGTTATAGGTAATCGTTGCAGCTATCGCAACGCACTTGCATGGCTATACAGATACAATAAGAACCTTCGTACCTAGACATGCCATGCCATCACATGCGCATGTGACAGCAGTATGTAGCCGCTGGCAGTCGTTATATAACTGAAATGTAATGTAAACAGTTGCTATCACTTTATGAGGACCTATGAATTGGCCTATTACTAGTGTATGTGAGTACCTAGACATGTTCCGCGTTGCATTCCACTCACTCATTCAGTACACACGAACTTATTCAAACTAAACAGACGTCACGGATGTGATCACGAGGCCACAATTACTTAATCTGCACGAAATTATAACTCCAAAGACGCGGACGCGCTCAACGAAAATAGTGTTACACGCACACATGTACTTCGCAGCCGCAGTTCACCACGACCAATCAGATAAGTTGTCAGGTATCGGCACTTAGTCACATATATTGAATTTTCGGACATAACTGGACGACCACAGAGATCGCTTCAGGGAGAACACTGCTACTCAGTCATACAAACGAGTGGAACAACAGCGGGAACGTTACGCGCGAGTGTGTCGTTAGCAACCATATCTGACCCGTACCGAGATCGCGTCCGCGGTCACTGCCCCCGCCTGCTCCCGGGCACCACTCACAGCTCCTCGCACTGGGGCCAGCGACCACCAGCAGTGGCCACCGCTTGCTTTAGCACTACACACTACACAGACTAGGCCGAACGGCACCGACACACGAACGCGACAGGACTCGCGCTTGTTTCAACTGAGTACGCGGCGACGAGCAAAGATAGCAGTGTTGCCAACTATATTTTAAAGAATCCACAAATTGCAGTACCATAATCCACCAGAAAACCACTAACTTAGATGATCCCTCAAACCACCAGAAAACCACTTACACTTTACCTATTATGCTACATATTATTTGAAATAAAAAAAACTTTTATATTATAAACTTTTTATTTATTATGATAAATTAAAAAATATATATATTAAAGACTGTCATCTTCGGAAGAATCAACCTTTTCTGATGTGGCAGAATACATTTCTTTTGTTCCAATTTTACATCGCCCATCACTAAGTAGGTCGGCATGCCCATGAAATATGACATTGAGAGGCACTGTCAGTACAGGTAATAACTATTAAAAAATTCAGGACTTCATAGACGTGATTTTACTGACAGCTGTCACAGATCAAGCTATATTTTATGAAGTATAGTGCTGCAAATACATATGTAAATCATTTAAGTGGTTGGATTTCGTACCTATCCACTAACGGAAACAACTTTAGCCACTAACAAAATCCACTAGCCACTAAAACCAAAATTTGACCACTAAAAGGTAAGTCTAAACCACCAGATTTAGTGGAAATTCCACTAAGTTGGCAACACTGAAAGATAGATTGCGGCGCGCGGGGCGACGGACGCGGCGAAGGCGAGGACGCGGTGAGGCGCGCGGCGCGGGACGCTGCCGCCGCGCACAGCTGATAGCGCGCACCTCGCGGCCGCGTCACACCTCGCTGCCGGCTAGGCTAGGCGTGGACGTTACTCACGTCACCAGTCAGTACGTCCCTATGGCTATGAGGCGAGTTACCGTGCGGGAAACAAAACTAGTGATTCTCACACAAGTTATTTTCACATCACAAACGCATTTTAGCACAACAAATACGCTGTTTTTATTTTGTGGTACATTTTTGTGATTGTACAGGTCCCAGACGCCGGATGAAAATCATCATTTTGTTACGGATCCGTCATGGGACCGCGCGGATCCCAGTTAATTGCGGACTACGACGACGTTGACGATGACCAGGTCGATTATGTTGATGATGATGATAATTAGAATTAAGAAGAATAAGTACACTCTCCCTTTATGGACCATTTTTGAAACACCTCGCTCCTCTTATTAAATATTATTTATTTGTTTATTAGCCTTTATTACTGTTTAGACTTACAAAAACATTCACTTTAATAAAGTACTAAATTTAAAAGTATTATCTAATTTAAACTTAAATTCATGTATCGGCGTTCGGTTCGCCAACAGCTTGTCTTTCGACATGGGCCTCCTCTAAAGATTTCCATTAATTTTCTCTCTGTCTCTCGGTACTCGGATCCATTCTGGCCCGGCCACTTTTTTTAAATCATCCTCCCATCTTTTGGTTTGTCGCCCTTTATTTGTTTTACCATCTCTTGGGTACCATTCTGTTATAATGTTTGTCCATTTGTCTTCATGTGCCCTGTCCATCGCCTTCAGAGTTCGATAAGATTGATGTGGCTGTTTGAATTGTATTTTGTTTGTTATTTCTGAAGTCTAACTCAATCTTTTCTTTTGACTCCCATGACACATTTCTATAATATTTTGGCAGACGTTTTATTAAATAATTAATTACTTATTAACAACTAATTAAAATGAGATGTTTTCCTTATGGTATTAAAGGTTTGCTTATGTTCCGATGAGATCGTGACGACGACGATGACGTTTGTAAACACGCGAGTCTCGTATGGAATACACAAAGTGCGTCACGTAAAGTCACGTTTACGTAAGTAACCGTAGGAACATTATCAGGTACCCGGTGTATATTTTCTAGTGTTTGGTCTGTGGTTTAGTTTTGATTATATCGTAGTATCCGAATAATTGAAAGTGTTTCCAAGTCGGTGTCTTGAGGTTGCTGTGTTTTTTTATCTTTACTTATTATTTTGTTTTTTAATGTTTTTAGTGCCAAGGTCAAACGTCGCGTTTTGTCATCGACTTACACACTAAATACCTGTCCCGGTGTAAAGTTCTCATCAATACGAATACAATAAGCCCAAACACAAAGTACCTACGTCGAGGAGTTCTCTCTACTCTGTTGTCTCCATCATCAGCTTAGCTCTAAACCTTTACTTTTTGTAGTGTCATCGTCAGGTATACACCTTAATCTAAAGTTTTTACTCCGTGCTACCCTACCATTTTCAAATATGCCCTCGATTTCAAAGGGTTTCCATCATCAGATCACAATCACTCAAAAAAGTAGGTACTGAACCAAATTGGATGAAATATGGGACCAAATGGCAAGTATACTGTAAGCATCGAACAAAAAAGAATGACATTAATCGGACTAGAAAACTCGGAGTAATCGGTGTACATACATAAAAAAAGCATACAGAGCGAATTGAGAACCGCCCCCTTTTTTGGAAGTCGGTTAATAATCTGTTTCGGGCTTTATATATGATAATATTTATTTCGCAAATAGGTTGAAATGAACACTTTTACTCGTCAACACATTTTTTATAAAATAACGAGATGAGGTCGTCATTTCCTAACTGACTGCCTTCAGAAGAAACGCCGAAACAAACTCAAGGGTCATAGTCTCTTGTAAAGTCCAGACATAAAAAGAAATTACATACTAAAGTATGGATGAGCAATGTAGGCTTGTGTCTGAAATGACATTTTGAGGAAAGTGTCATACAAGTTTGAATCGTCGGTCTTCGTTGAACTCAACAGTTAGGTACATAGAAGCTCAACAATCCGACGAACATAACAGCAGAAAGGACATTTGGGTAGGCCACTTATAGTACTCAAATATTGTCAGACAGAATTACATTCTAAAGCAAAAAAATAAATTAAACTAAATGAAAACCCACATTGTTCACACTCTCACAAAATAAAATGCATCTACTTTAACAGTAGGTTTACATGTCAGCAAGGAAAAAATAAATATAAATAAAAAAAAAACTATGTGGATTATCTAATAGAATTGTAACATGTCAATAATTCTGTTCAATATACTTAGGAAAATTTTTTTTTTTTTTCAAAAAAAAAACCGACTTCAAAAACACTAAAAAGTGAAAAAAATAGCTTTTAAGTACATAGCTCTAGAAGTCGGTGTCAAGAAGTTGCAACTGTAATACTGTATTTATTTGGACACCGACTTCCAGTGCGATGTACTTAAAAGCTTTTTTTTAAGTCGGTTTTTTTTTGTAACAGATTTTTATTTTTATCTTTTTAGTATCAGGTCGGACTAGAAACCTCGGAGTTATCGGTGTACATACATAAAAAAAATACATACCGGCCGAATTGAGAACTTCCTCTCTTTTTTTGGAAGTCGGTTAAAAAACAGTACCATTTGTACCTAGTCTTTTTTTCTTGGACCAACTTACACCCAAGCCTATATAATAATCTTGTGGAATCGGAGATACCATATTACAGGTATGTGCCCGACCCAGTTCTCGAAAGTGGTCGTATCACATTGTACTGGGATCGGTCTATCATCACTGATCGGACTGTTATAGCTAACAAGCCTGATATAGTGGTGATAGACCGATTAGAGCGCCGCGCAATGATTGTTGACATCACCGTGCCACATGATGAGAACCTGTCTCCTACATAGTCGGTCAGTGGGCAGTCTTAGGGGAGTCTTAACTGAATAAAAAGCCTTGCATAATAACGACTGCTTAACAAACAATTTGAATTTATTAAGACTCAAATCATGAATATGGCTGAATTTTATTATAAAAAAATTTGCCTAGTCGATCCTAGAGGCGACTGCCAGACTCGGTCAAACGTTGAGAGGATAATATGTATATGTATGTAAAACGTTTTAACGGGTAATGTTTAACTGAAATAAGTGGTCGAGTTGCGCGGTGCTCGCTTGGACGGCATTCGAAGTCGCACCGCAGCGCAGCGGGCGGGCGGCGCGCCCTCGCCGGCAGCGCCCGCCGGGCTACTTACTCGTTATGCTGGTCTACAATCGCTAGGTACGGCCTGCACTGTTCACTCTTGTCACTCTCACACTTGCTAAACTAACAGCTCAAATATTTTACTAATAATTTTCTCTCTAACCAATTTTTTATTGTTAGAACCAGGGTTCTTTTCTAAATGATAATAATCGTTAATTGCGATCTCAGCGATATCTAACGTACAGTTATGGGACCATAATATGCTGGGTATCGCGTCGTCCGCGCTGTCGGGTGTGTTCATAATACTACATGGCAATAATTCGAGATGACACAAATGACGAAACTTAACGTTCTGTGACCCAAGAAGACAGATTAATTAGGTTTGTCCAATTGAATGTGGAGAACGTTGAACATTGTTGTTTACGACACCGTGTCAAGGGAGGCTCAGAGCACGAGGGAACAGAGGACAGCGAAGGTGCGCTGCGATACTCACGCCGCTCCTGAACTTGAAGAATAGCGACATGAGGGCGGCGCGTCGGGTCGCGGCCAGGTCGCGCCGGCACTGCCGCGCCACGCCCGCCGCGCCGCCGCTGTGCGCCGCGCTGCTCGCACCTTTACGTTTGCAAATCCAGACGAACAACAAATCCTACAACGTCATGATGCTCCGTCATCAGCTGACAGCGGAAGCTGGCTAGCCATCGCCGACTTTTGACCCTTCAAAATCTCAAAATCTTTACGTACCTAAACACATAAATCTACGTGTGTTTTATTATATCTATAAGGTCATGTAGAAGCTCGGCCTGTTCCGCATGTACCTATGTATATGTTCCGCTTTTTCTTCATGTTTTTTCATTTTCAATTAGATATTTACCTTTTTCCTGTTTTTCAAGTTAACCCGAAAAAAGTCAAAAAGAAAAAAAGTCAACAGTCCCTTTATTGGTAAAACCGTACATCTACACTTTGTTTAAAGAATGGGTTGTTTACACCAAGCTACTCAACTTTTCAATCTCTATCTTCTACAGATAAAACCGATGTTTCGATACGATGCATAGTTTGAACAACAAACAATTTTTTTATAGTTAAATGTTTTTATGGTTAAATAGGCTAAAAATAACATAAAAACTAAAAATAAGGAAAATTAACATATTGCGTCATAAAACTCATTCGCAAAACTCGAACTCGTTCGCTGTCAGCAGGGATCGTGCCCAAAAGGTTGGCCGCATTGCCACAAAGGTTGGTGTGTTAAGGTATTGGCCAGCTTTTTCGTCACGTGTGGACTCCACACTAAGCGCTTGCTTATATCCTTAAACTGGCTGTGGATACTTGGGCCCAATGATCCCGCAGTATTTCAACATATATATGTCGCAGGAAAATAAAGATATCAGTTTATTACATCTTCTTCCTAAAAGTATCTCGTCGTTTCACTAAACTAAAATGGCATTATATTGGTCTGAATGTCGTATTCATTTATATGTGTACAAGTCGCGAAAGTGTAAGAACATTAAAGTGCAAATAAACATGAGAGAATGAGAGTGTATCTTTTGTTAGTTTAAGGTTGGTGCGTGAGCGGAAGGGCCGCGACATTTTGCGTTTGTGGTTGTGATCTGCGCCCCAGGCCTGCGTGTGCTGTGCTCTACTGAACAATAGAAACCGACTTCACACGTGTCTCCGGACTGTTTTTTTCCCTTTAAGTCTATTGTTTTGAAATGATCAGTAAGTTTAATTAACTAAAAAATAATAGATATAATTAACATCAAATAATATAAGTACATAAAAAAATCTATATACAATATAAGTCTTTTGTGAAGTAGATTTCTTTTTTTGTAAAAAGACTTTTTTTCTACTCGTTTTCCTTGTCAAAAATTTAAAGTCACTTTCACACTTCATACCGACCTTCATGATCGAGCTTCTAGTGGCATGATCACACTTATAAGTCCTCAATAATACAAATATAATAAGTCCAAACGTGAAGTAGCTGCTATAAGGCCTGAATCTGCGTTAAGCGGGCACCCGAGCAGCGCGGGTGTCCGTCACGGGGAGGCGCGCCCCGCACCCACGAGAGGGAAGTGCAGTGTCACCCTGCCATATGGGACCAGGCGAATGAACTGTATAAAGACCGAGACGCCCGAACAGCGGCATGGGTAGAATTTTGCAAAGAATTGTTTGAAAATTTCAGCGAGGCTAATTTGAGCTAGTCGTCGTTTTGCTACGTAATAATATATTAAGTTCTCCAAGTTCTCCAATTCTCCAGTTCTCCAATACAAGCACATCGTTAAAATTGAACTAGCGACACTGCATAAATCGGTCTCCGCGATGGGTCACGTGTAGCCACGGAGCCCACCCGCGCTTATCGCAGTTTCAGGCCTTAACTGTTAAGGAGTTACCCTAAACTTGAGGTTCAGTTTCATCATCGAGCTTCCAGTGTTAGTCATAAAACCCTTCTCGGTGTATAGATCTCGTCAATACGAATTAAAGAAGCTGTAACACTCGTTAGATACGATATACTGTTTAGGAGTTCCTCCATTCTCTATCGTCTCCGTCATCAGACCAGCTCTAAACCTCCACTGTAATGTAGTGTCCTCCAACATACACCTCAATATCAAGTTTATTTCATTCATTTATTGCTTACACAGTAACTATACAATTTGTGGTTATTCGTATTACAAAATTGTATCTGATACTCGTCTACAATAATAATACCATTACATATATTAAAGTTGTCTCAAAAGGGCTTCAGCGTGTTGGCTTCGGCCCCACGTTCGCCTTCTAAAAATCCGGGACTCTGTAGTCCCGTGGTCTAGTAGAGACATACAAAATAATAATAATAATTTGCCCGCAGGGCATCTGAGGCGGATGTCGGGGAGTAGCGACCCCGCGGGTACCGAGTGCTCCAGGGAGAGGATACTGTCCCTCATCTCCGGCTCGCCGGAGTGAACCCTGAGGGGGGACAGGTCTCCCGCCTCTGGCTTGCCTTCATTGGCCGTCCAGAGTGGAGTCGCTAGAGCAATGCTCGGAGGGTGAATGCCTCGGGTAAGTGGCGAGTGGGCACAGAGATGCTGGACCCTGGCTTGATGCCGGTTTTAAGGCGCGTGATCTGGGTAGAAAGCCGGCCGGGGCAACCTCACCCTTCAGCCGCTCACGTCCCCGTTGCCCCCTTGTTGCGACTTAGCGACTAGTTCCCGGGGGCCCGGTAAGTGAGCTGGCGAGTCTCCTCCTGCCATTTTTACATGTATTTATTACATTGTTATCGGCAGGGGCCATAGTTCCCATAGTTTTCCCTTCCCTAGTCCACTAGCATCCCATCACAATAACCCAAGTAGATTTTCTTCCATACTTAGCAATAGTTTAGCACAAACCGGGGGTTGTCCTTGGGTACATTTCCATAGTGTATACAGGGATAATCGTCGGTTTTGTGTCACCATTACATAATATTAAAGTTGTCTTAAAAGGGCTTCAGCGTGTTGGCTTCGGCCCCACGTTCGCCTTTTAAAAATCCGGGACTCTATAGTCCCGTGGTCGGAAAAAGACATACAAAATAATAATTTATTAATTCAAACAATAAAAGCTCAAAAGTGTATAAAAATATAAATATAAAAAACAGGTTTTTTGTTTTTAATTATTATTGTTTGGGATTGGTCCCGCAGAAATTTGGGGGACCAATTATTTGCATTAAACATGGTATACAAAGGTGTTAAATAAGAACACAGCAGGTACAAGCATGTTTAGCTAAGATAAACATAGCACTAAACTAAACTATTTAAGACATTAACATATATCTATACTTATTATAAATCTGTAGAGAGGTTAATTCTGTACATTGAATATATTTTCAAAATAACTATCAGGGGGTGATAAGTGATCGATACTGATGCCAAAAATGCAATTAGTAAAATTTTTGTCTGTCTGTATGTTATTTATAGGAACAAAAACTACTGGACGGATTTTAATGAAACTTGGTACAATTATTCTTCATACTCCTGGGCAGGTTATAGTATACTTTTCATCACGCTACAATCAATAGGAGCAGAGCAGTGAAGGAAAATGTTGGGAAAACGGGAGAAGTTAAACCATTTTTTAAGCTTTCGTCGCGTGTGCAGCCTTAATGGTTAAAGCTACAAACAAATCATGTATGACGGAAATATTCTAGATAAAATTATCTAAAAAAAAATCCACAACAGCATATGTCTATCTTTAATGGTTGACTTACAATAACACGTATAACTCCCGATAGTTTACCAGTTCGGAGCTTTCTGATTATTTGTTATTGATTTGTTTACTCTTATATTTATAATATTTTCGCTCATGCCTAATTAACAAAAGAAAACATTATAACATATTCTAAAAAAAAAGTATCATGGAAATCGGTGTA
Organism: Heliothis peltigera; assembly: GCA_958496145.1. NCBI lineage: Eukaryota > Metazoa > Arthropoda > Insecta > Lepidoptera > Noctuidae > Heliothis > Heliothis peltigera. The sequence continues at coordinate 12,349,095 of OY292329.1, read as the reverse complement.
GAAATAACAAACTTATACATAAAATACGATAATCAGCAGGTCGGTCGGTAGGTATTATATAAGGCGGGAGGTCCGAGCGCGAGCTTCTCATCCCACAAAAGTTAGGCATTGGTAGCGGTAATCGACATCCACACTGGCGTAGCCGCGGGGGTCCTCTATAGGTTATACATCAGAACAACACATAGACTACTTTTTGTCGCGAAAACCGACATTCACGCGGGCGGAGCCGCGGGCGACCGCTAGTAATCCATAAATTCTTTTAAACTATAAAAATTACATTCCATTACAACCATTTATATAATGCAGTCTTCAATAATCTTATATTTAATTCTTTGAAATGACCTGGCATCTTATTATATATCCGCACACATGTTGCAAGACAATTTTTATTATATTTGTTCAGTCTTGGCAGATCACTCTGTACTAATCTGAAAGGATCTCGTCTGATCCGCGGACATATATCATTAGCAGTTTTAAACAGCTGTATATGCTTAACTCAAACTCAAACTCAAAAACTTTTTATGTGTTACTTCATTGAGTTTATTTATGTTAAGTTTAATGTTATGTTTATTGTTATTTGTATGATTGAATTGTATATAGACGGATTTGTTTAGGTTTATTTTTAAATGGTTTATATCAAGCCAATGTATTAATTTATTGATTGTATTATTAATTTCGCACTCATGATCTCGAATGGTATTTTGTTTTTTATCAGTTGTTACTACAATACATATACATGTCATCAGCAAATAGGATGCATTTATGCTTGGTTATTTCTGTAATGTCATTTATATATATAAGGAATAATACTGGGCCAAGCACACTTCCTTGTGGTACGCCGCCCATATTTATTATGTTTATATTCTGAAAAGTAGGCTGTCATGTCTCTATTTTTGTTAATTCTATTAATAGTAACGCATTGTTTCCTATTACTCAAATAAGACATTATCCACTGTAGAGCAGGGCCCCTTATTCCAATAGCTTCCAACTTTCCTAGCAGTATGTCATGCGATACCAAGTCGAAGGCTTATGATAAATCAAAAAATAGTCCCGTAGTCATCTGATTATTGAAAGAAGAAGAAGAAAGAGAAAGTATTGCTTTCATAAGAGTGTAGCAAATTTATTCAACTTATTTACAAATATGTACAATACTTACTATTAAAATTATTATATTATTAATTTCATAAGAGTGAATGTAGCTAAACCTGTAGATTTAAGGTCAAACTCAAGGAATTGCTACTACTGCATCAGAAACAGTATGAAAATGTCTGTACAACCTCTTCTCCCATATGACCTTTGGCTTCGTATTGCTGGTGTTTGTTGTGGATTATATTATTTTATTTTTGTTCTTTCTGCACGTGTAAGACTATTTATTTATTTAAACATAACATAATAAAACACTTGTTACATAAACATTAGGTACACTCAAACTCACTGACACACACACTAATGAGAAGTGAATTATAAGACGGTATCGGTAGCAGTAGATTTAAATAATATCGAGCGTACGACACTCGTGGGTAGCGGCTGAAAACCAGCGTCGGGTGGCCAGTACTGTTGTACAGTCTGGTCATTTGACATTATGCTGAGCTGTGACCTTGTTGGTACAATTTTTTTTTTTGTTTATAACATTTTTAATATTGATCCTATTTTATGTTACTTATATTATGATTTATTTTTATTTGTCTTATTTTTGGTGTCTGCTCTTATTTTACTATTAGTTTGTGTTATTTGTGTTGTTGTGTGTATTGTGCCAATAAAATATTTTTCTTTCTTTCTTTCTATTTACTTTTTTGGAATCCAAATTGTGCGTTACTTATAATTTTGAATTTATTGCAATAATCAATCAGTCTTCTATACATACACCTTTCATAAATTTTTGATAAGATCGGTATTAAAGTTATAGGTCGATAATTATTTATATCACCCTTATCTCCCTTTTTGAACAATGGCTTTATTATGGATAATTTCAATTTATCAGAAAAAATTTCGAGAGTTGCTCTCGATTTGTCAAGATACCTACCCATCATCAGATTCTGACCGGAATGGGACCAAACGGCAAGCAGGTATACCCTTTTATATGAAGAAATAATTTTTCAAAGGTCTAGGAATCTTAGAGAAAGCGAATAACAAAAAAAAGAATTACGAAAGCAGAGCCCAATTGAGAACCTCCTCCTTTTTCTGAAGTCGTTTGAAATAAGACCTCGATCACCATGTGGTGGTATTCAAATACTTACAGAAAAAATGAGTCAATTACACTCAAACCTCATGAAACCCAGGTCAGCAACGGTCGGTCGGATTGGCGAGCAGATGCGAGAGTACCGCATCCAGTGGTTCGGAGGTGCGGATGCGGTGGCAGTGCGCAAGCGCGCGACTATCGACCGGCGCAGTCGGCGCGGCCTCGCTGCGCGCCGCTCTAATGTATGCGAGAGCAATTAGTTAGCAGCCACGCTCGGCGCCGCGCCGACGCGCCCCTCGCACCCTCGACTGCACACGGCGGACCCCTGGCGCCGCACGGAGGCCGCGGCGCGATGCGCGCGCGGGCGTGGTCGTGGTGGGCCGCGCTGCTGCTGGGCGCCGTGCGCGCGCGGGAGCTGGACCCGGCCGCGTGCGCGCCGCGCTTCGACGTGCAGCGCGATAAGATCATCCGCACGGAGGAGTCGCGCGACATGGGCGCGCGCTACCTGTCCGAGCTGGACGTGGGCGCGCGCGCCGAGTGCCTGCGCCTGTGTTGCGAGACCGACGCCTGCGACGTTTTCGTCTACGAGGAAAAGGTGGGCGCCTTTACTCATCACCGGATTGGTATCAATGCGTGTCTTATCAAAGCTATGTAACTACGTTGTCATTTTTTTTGGCTTAGTACCTAATCGTCACAATAGGCGACACTTACAAACACACCTACTTCAAATACTGGACGAGTAATTACCTATACGTGGCGTGGCGTGCTTAGGGCCCAGGCAGCTGCTACCTGTTCAACTGTGGGCCGCCCGAGGACTTCCGCTGCAAGTTCACGGCGCACAGCAACTTCAGCAGCGGCGTGCTGGCCATCAGCCGGCGCCTGGCCGAGCTGCAGGACCAGGAGCGGCTGGCGCACCACGAGCAGGAGCTCGCCAACCTCCGGTACTTTTCTTGTCTCCTCACACTATCTGTTCATCATGTTCACTAGAATGATGTAAAACGAAAACAAATAGTAACTCAATGTTCATGGCTCCCGGTGTACCACTAGACATTCAAAAAATAATAATGTCACGAATGGCGTGTGGAGCGAAATATGCCATCACTTAAGTTATATCTATCAGCGCAGGTATTTGCCCAGACGCTTAAAAAATATCAATTGTAAAAGAACTATTTAAAAACTTTTTACAAAAACACAGAAACCGACTTCACAAAACACTAAAAAGTTAAAAAATATCCTTTCGTCATAGCTCTAGAAGTCGGTGTCTCGAGGCTGTTATTTAGTTTGTCACCGAAGTCGGTTTCTATTTTTTGTAAAAAGTTTTTTATTTTCTGCTTTTAGTTGCTTAGTCAAAAATTGAAGATATCTTCTTTCACCCTTCCTATTCGTACTTATCATCAGCATCGAGCTTCCAGTGGCATTCATAAACCATGATAGTACATAGGTTATGGCTACAACTTATTACACCAATAAAGTCTTCACCAACATGAATAAAACAAGCCCAAACACTATGTAGCTGCTATCAACCATTAAGGAGTTCCCTAAACTGCACTGCACCTGCATCAGGGACATTACAGTTGAGATTGTTCCCATCACGATGTAAAGATCTTGCCAACACGAATAAAATAAGGCCAAACATGAGGTAGTTAAGATGTACCGTTGAGGAGTTACCTCGATCCTCTGTCGTCTCCATCATCAGATTTACCCTAAACCTCCGTAATATTGTAGTCTCATCAGATATACTTACACATAAATATCAAGTTTTTACCCCATGCTTGCCTACAATTTTCAAGAGACGCCCTCGATTTCTCAGGGTTTCCACCACCAGGTCCTGATCTTATGACAAAGGGACAATGATAAGCATACCCTTTCAAATATTTTTTTTTGAAATCGGTCCAGGCGTCTTTGAGAAATCGAGTAACAAACATAAAAAAAAACATACAGCCGAATTGAGAACCTCCTCCTGTTTTTTGAAGTCTGTTGAAAAGAAAATAGAGAACAAATGGAATATTACCGCGCAATGTCATTAAAATCTGTACTATCTAAAGTAGGTATTTGAGAAATAGTGAACTGTATATTCATTAATAAGTGCAATATATTGTGCGAGAAACAAAAGGGCTTCCGAATACATAAAACAATAAATGTGGCCATATACTACTTCCTACATTTTGTCCTTAATAATGTCGACAAACAAAATCATGTATGCAACTGTGCAGCATATTTTGCGATATCGACTATGTACATACATTATCCCGCATTAATAACGAAACCACAAGCCTTCGGCTTTGTCTAATGTACTTAATCTACTCGCATCTTACCTAAAAAAGAGAAGACACACATGATTTATTGGTGGGGTTCACATTAAAAAAAACTTTTAATATCACTGTACAGCAAGAAAAACTAAGGAAGGTTCATGGTTCGTCTCATGTAGAGCCCAGACAACTGCATTGCATTCTAGTTGGCTTCTTACTAAAGCATTATATAATGCCGTTATTGCTCTAATATTTGTGAACCCTTTGACCATCCTAAGAGCAAAACCTAGATTTATCTATGCTTTTTTGCATATTTTCACTAATATGATCACGAAACGTTAGTTTTTTATATCTGGACTTGGTAATTGAGTTCCTCAGTTAGGGAATACTGACCTCATCTCGTTACAGACTTCAAAAAAGGAGGAGGTTCTCAATTCGGCCGGTTTTTTGTACCTATGTATTTGCAAAATAAATATCATTTAATCTCAAATACTGGTACTCTAATCAGACGAACCGGGTGAGGTGGGCAGGTACGCTGTCGGACGAGTACAGGCTGGAATGCGGAGTTAGACAAGGGGGGTTAAGCTCGCCCCTGCTGTTTAATTTATATATTGACCAACTCATTGAACGACTGAGCAGTACACATGTCGGCTGCTATATAGACGGGACGTGTGTCAATAATATCAGCTATGCAGACGATATGGTACTGCTCAGTCCATCGATGGGTGGGTTAAAAAAGTTATTGTCAACCTGTGAGGCTTATGCGGAGAAACATGGCTTGATATACAACTCTAAAAAGAGTGAGCTCCTTATTTTTACAACACCCAAGCAACAGCCGCGCAGTGTTCCTCCCATAAGCCTCAACGGTGAAATTCTAAAGGTTGTCAATACTTTTAAGTACCTCGGTCACATTGTTACCCAGGATCTCAATGACGACCACGATATTGAGAGGGAGCGCAGGGCATTGTCGGTGAGGAGCAATATGATAGCTCGCCGGTTCGCTCGTTGTACTACAGATGTTAAAATAACCCTTTTTAAGGCGTTCTGCCAGTCCTTTTACACGAGCGGCCTGTGGGTGTCATATACGCGACGAGCCTACAATGTCCTGCGTGTTCAATATAATAACGCTTTCAGGATGCTGTTGGGACTGCCGTGGCGCTGTAGCGCATCTTCTATGTTTGTGGATAATCGTACTGATGGTTTTCACGCAATCATGCGTAAAAAAGCAGCCTCCTTGCTACAGCGTCTACGTGCTAGTGACAACAGCATTCTGAAAATGATCGCTGCCAGAGTAGACTGCCCCTTCCAGAAACACTGGGTTGGGGCAGCCATAGGTTTAAATAAATAAGTTATTTTTATTATTATTTTTCAAAATGAATTGTTTTTGTTTATATGGACCTTGGTCTGATAATAAATATATTATTATTATTATTATGTATGTCTCTTTTCGATCTCGGGACTATGGAGTCCCGGGCTTTTGGAAGGCGAACGTGGGGCCGAAGCCAACACGCTGAAGCTCTTTTGAGACAACTTTAATATATGTAATGGTGACACAATTATTATTATTTGTATGTCTCTTACTAGACCACGGGACTACAGAGTCCCGGATTTTTAGAAGGCGAACGTGGGGCCGAAGCCAACACGCTGAAGCCCTTTTGAGACAACTTTAATATATGTGATGGTGACACAAAACCGACGATTATCCCTGTATACACTATAGAAATGTACCCAAGGACAACCCCCGGTTTGTGCTAAACTATTGCTAAGTATGGAAGAAAATCTACTTGGGTTATTGTGATGGGATGCTAGTGGACTAGGGAAGGGAAAACTATGGGGACTATGACCCCTGCCGATAACAATGTAATAAATACATGTAAAAATGGCAGGAGGAGACTCGCCAGCTCACTTACCGGGCCCCCGGGAACTAGTCGCTAAGTCGCAACAAGGGGGCAACGGGGACGTGAGCGGCTGAAGGGTGAGGTTGCCCCAGCCGGCTTTCTACCCAGATCACGCGCCTTAAAACCGGCATCAAGCCAGGGTCCAGCATCTCTGTGCCCACTCGCCACTTACCCGAGGCATTCACCCTCCGAGCATTGCTCTAGCGACTCCACTCTGGACGGCCAATGAAGGCAAGCCAGAGGCGGGAGACCTGTCCCCCCTCAGGGTTCACTCCGGCGAGCCGGAGATGAGGGACAGTATCCTCTCCCTGGAGCACTCGGTACCCGCGGGGTCGCTACTCCCCGACATCCGCCTCAGATGCCCTGCGGGCTTATTATTATTATTATTATCTTTCAACTTGCACTTGAGTGAGTTGAGAGAATTTCCTCTTCGCACTAACTGACGCTTGGGTGAGTTGATAGAATTTTATAAGTGATCTAATATTGGCTTGGAACGTCGTGCGCGAGTTCGACTCGCATATGGCCGGTTTTTGTCATTTATGAGTTGACATTTCCTTTAAAATGAAGGTATTGTTGAATAGAGTGTGTGGTGTTGCAGGAGCGGCGCGGCCACCAGCACCGCCCGCAGCACGGCGGCCAGCACGCCGGCGCCGCCCCCCGCGACCCCCGCCCCCGCCCCCGCCGTCCCTGCGCCCACTCTCGCGCGTAAGTATCCCGCTGCACCAGTACAAGCCACCTGACGACGTCTGTCGCAGCTCGGTCACACACACCTGACTTGTTGCAGCGAGCGCGCGCTGCAGCCGCTACCAGTTCGCGTGCCGGCGCGGCGGCGAGTGCATCGCCGTGTATAACGCGTGCGACGGCGTGCCGCAGTGTGCCGACGGCTCCGACGAGGCACCCGAACTGGGCTGCCCGCCCGCCCGTGCACCGCCTACAACCGCGTCGCCGCCGCCCAAGCCGCTGCAGTCCGCGGCCGGCCCCACCGCGCCACCTGTCGGCTACGGCGAGTTCGACACGCACTCGGCTGGTGTCGAGGCGAGGTTTCGTGCGAGTGACGGGGGCGGGCAACTGCTGCAGGCCGCGCCGGAGCCGGCGGCCGACGTGCCCGAGCGCTGGCCGCACCGCCTGGCGCAGGCGCAGCCGCAGCATCGGTATAACGGTAAGCTTGCCGATTGTCGCCCGTATGCCGACCACCAGTTGACCACGAAACACGACACATTGTAAATTATTATCATAAAGTAAAACAGCAATATTTTCCACGTTTTTGACTCATTGAATTTAATTTGATCGGTACTTCCATACTTTGAAACGCATCTGTTTACAACGCATGCATGTGGGTGATGTACTTTTGTGTAGTGTATATTGTGAATGAAGAAATGAAAATGTTCGGTGTTACAATTTGGTCAGAGGGAGGGGCGAGCTCGCACATCTTCAGCCACAAGGGCGGGCTGCTGCAGGAGCCGGAGGGCGGCGCGTTCCCGGCCTTCGAGCCGCCCGCGGGCTGGCCGCGCCGCGCCTGGCCGCCGCCGCCCAGCGGTAACACTTTGCTTACTATCCCAGTTTTACTAGGGTTTGTCGCAACTTGTTTTGATCGAGAGGTGTAAGGCTCTTGGATCTGCCGGTCTGCACAGCAACCCGTTGGAGTTCGCAGGCAGTAGGCCCTGGCTCCGACGTGGTGGCATGTGTGACAAGCGCCGTGCGTGTGCAGGTGGCGCGGGGCTGGAGGGCGCGGCCGACCGCGGCTGGGGTGCATACTGGCCCGAGCCCGACCCGCGCCGCGCCTGGCCCGTGCCGCGCGCTGACCAGGTACATCGCTTATGTATTGCTCAAACATTTTATTGTGGTCTCCGACGGTTTACTTTTTGTAAACGCGACTGCCGTGCACAGGGTCTTGGGTTCGGTTCCGTGGTATGGCACGTCGGTTCTATGGGGATACATAACGACGCAGAGTAGAGTACAAACAATAACCGTGCCTCCGTTCGCTGCAAGGAGATGCCAGTGTACATCCCGCCGAAGACGATGCCGGAGATCCCGGTGGTGTACTCCAGCCAGCAGCAGACGCTGCGCGACAGCCCTAAGAAGGGCTTCGAGTTGCTGAAGAAGGAGGCGTCCGAGACGCCACCGCCCGAGCGCCACAACGTCAGCGCCGCCAACGTCACGCGCGACAAGGTGACCGCATTGCGACAGCCTGTAGCGTGTCCGTTACCCCAGCCAGATGTGGTCGAAAATGATAATTTGAATCTTATAGATAATTAGTTTTGCAGCTACTGTAAGTGTTGCGCACATTTTTAAATTTGTTGCGCTTATAGTTGTTTAATTATTTCGCAAAAACATTTCCTGCTGCGGTAACGTTACCCCAGCCAGACCTTTTTCTTTTTAATGGGAATACTTAAATAAAAACTAGCTATAAAATTAGTTGTTTAGGTGAAGTAAATGTGTTTTGTGCCTTATTTTGTATTTTTTTTCTTCGGTTGCGAAGTTATTCGAGATTTTGCTGGGGTAACGTTTCTGGGTTTGCTATATCTTTGGAATGGTTAAGCGGATTCTTATCATATTTTGTACAAGACTTCTTAGGAATTAGTTTAAATTTGTTGGGCAATAAAAAAACCAAAATAATGCATAGCTTAAGAGTTATTTCATTAAATAGAAAAAAAAAATATATTTCATCTAGACAACTAATTTTATAGCTTGTTTCTATTTAAATATTCCCATTAAAAAGAAAAGGGACTGGCTGGGGTAACGTTACCGCAGCAGGAAATGTTTTTGCGAAATAATTAAAAAACTATAAGCGCAACAATTACAGAAGCCGCTAAACTAATTATCTTTATGATTCCAATTACCATTTTGGACAACATCTGGATGGGGTAACGGACACGCATGTAGCCTGATTTTTCGAAATCCGAGCAAAATCTGTTAAGATACTTAGGAGTATTTATTTATTTATTTATTTAATTTAAAAAGGTACACCAACAGCTTCTGTATAAAAATTACATAAAAAGAATAAAGACTTAAAAATGGACTTATACAGTTGCCAATTATAGGTGAACCAACATTTATAGATATAAGTGATAACTTTAACTAAAGAGAAATAACTAATATAGAGTGGAGAACAATAACAATAGGAGTATAAAAGTCCTTATTTGTGAGCATATAGTTTTGGCTATATCAGCAGCCGAGTAGCTCCTGCGTGTCATTGCTAACAAACTGGATTGTCCTCTTGTGCACTTTATGAGTCAGCTTCATTTAGTTTTAGAACACGAACATAGTTTTATGTGGTTCTCCTAACAAGCGACACGTGTCTAGAGGTTCTTCTAGACAAGGCCTAAAATCGTGTTTTGTCATCGGCTTAAATAGAAAGTTATCATAAATACAAATAAACGCAAACCGTGATCTCAACTTTGTCCCTATCATCGAACCCACAATGGCAATTAAATCTCATCCCTGTATAAAGTTCTCATCAATACGAATAAAACAAGCACAAACCCGAAGTAATTAGTACATACGACCCCGATGGCGCAATGTTACCACGCCGGACTGCCGACCTAAGTTAAGCGAGTCCCGGGTTCGATTCCCGGCATGGTCGACATTTGTGTGTTGAGCTTGATTGTTGGCTGTGGTCTGGGTGTGTTATAATATGTATTTATAAATGTATATGTGTAAAGTATGTATATGTAGTTTATAAGTTCTGTTGGCACCTATAACACAAGCTAATCAATATCTTACCATGGGGATAACCGACCTTGTGTGAAAAATGTGTCCCTGTCACGTCTGTGTCCTTGGGTACATTTCTATAGTGTATACAGGGATAATCGTCGGTTTTGTGTAACCATTACTTTCATTAAAGTTGTCTCAAAAGGGCTTCAGCGTGTGGGCTTCGGCCCCACGTTCGCCTTCTAAAAATCCGGGACTCTGTAGTCCCGTGGTCTAGAAGAGACATACAAAATAATATTAATATATTATACGGTTGAGGAGTTCTTTCGACTCTCTGTCATCTCCATAATCAGGTTAGCTCTAAACCTTTACTGTTTTGTAGTATCATCAGACATACCCCTGAATATCAAGTTTTTATATGGTTCAGAGTGCTGGCCCACAAAACAGTTGAATGAAAGACAACTGCATGCAGCAGAGATGAGAATGTTAAGAAATGAGTATATAAGAGGAAGTTTAAAAGTGGCACCGGTAACCGAAAAACTATGTGGGAACCGGCTAGCATGGTATGGGCATGTAATGCGGGGAAATGAGGATCATGTTGTGAGGAAGGTCTTGAACATGAATGTGGATGGATGTAGAGGAAGGGGACGACCAAAGAAACGATGGATGGATTGTGTGAAAGTTGATATGGCTAGAAAGAATGTAACTTGTGAGATGACGGCAGATAGAAGAGCGTGGAAGACAAAAACATGCTGCGCCGACCCCAAATAAAACTTGGGATAAGGGCAGGAGGATGATGATATCAATTTCCACACAACAATTTCCAAGAGATGTCCTCGATTTAAAAGAAATCCCATCATCAGATCCTGGATCCGATGACAATAGGACCATCTCATAAGCATACCCTTTCAAACAAAAAAAAAGAAAATGTAAAATCATATAGGTCAAAGTGAATACCTCTTCTTTTGAGTCGCTTTAAGTTACCAAAACCTTCTGAACATAACAAATACTTTGCCAAAAACCACTTTTACTTTGCCAACGAAAACGGTTCAGCCGAACGCGAGAAAATCGCGGACAAACATATGTACATACCTACATACTGACAGGTCAAACTGAGTAGCTCCTTTTTTTAGGTCGCTTAAAAATATGCTCCACCCAATGACCGTAGACCTTTAAATGATATTAGTGCATGCATACCTTACTTACTGTATATGTATGCGCAGACTGTGCTGCCGAGCAAGCCGACGGAGGGCGCAGAGAAGGCGGCGGCGGCGGCGCACGTGCATTTCCCCGCGGACGAACACGACGGCCGCAGCGACCAGCCGCCCGCCGCCACCATGCTGCTCGTGCTGGGTGAGTGCACGCGAGCAGCCGCGCGCCGCCACCACGCTGGTCGCGGCCCACCTCACGTGGTCACGTTGCAGGGCTGTTCATGCTGACGGCCATGCTGGGCATGCTGACGTGTCGCGCGCGCGCGGCCATGCGGCGGCGGCGCGGGCGCGGCAAGTCGCCGTTCGCGCACGACGCCGACTACCTCGTCAACGGCATGTACTTGTAGCGGCCGCCGCGCTCGCCAGCTGCGCCTCGCTCCAGATCAGTTTAATTATCACTACTTTGTCGCCGTCTTTTAGTGACATATTCTAAGTATGCAAGTTTCTTAAAGAAATAAAATATTTTTTTATTAGCTTGGTGTATTTTTCTATTAACTATGTATACCTGGTAGTAACGTATAGTTGTACTCGAGGCGTATCGAGGAGGTGTTCGTCTGAGCAGTCCAGCCGCATAACTCCATAAGTAATGAGTAGCTCTCCGGTGGGCTCGGTCTCCGCGCACCACCAAGGTTGTTCCTATCAGTATAATCAGGAGCACACCCCAAAAGGCCTTCTACACGATCGAAATCAACCACCTACAGTTAGTTTTACCTTGGTCCAGTTGGCGTGAAAATCTACCGAGATGTAGACGATCGGTCGACCAGATATGAGCGGAGTCAAACGACCTTGGACGAAATTGGTCGGGAGCGCATCCAACTCGACAGACCGTGGCCTTGGTCGGCCCCAACCGTGTGGAACGCTGTCCGACCGACAACAGGAGCAGTGTTGCCAGAAGGAAGTATAGAACATTAAGGGCCGGCGCCCACTGCCGGCACGGCACGGTGTGTCATGGCAAAGGATTTTAACACTAATTAAGTTATTTTGAATCTTATTTCAATGAGTTTAGAATTTATGTTATTTTATTTTGTTACCACGATGCCGCGACGTGCCGCAGGATGCTGCGGCATGACGCGACACGCCGCAGGATGCGGCGGCATGACATGTCTTGCTTTTTCATTCCACGGGATGCCGCGGCCCGCTATTGCATTCCGCGAGAAGTATGGGTCTCTTTGGGGTCGAGGAATTATGATTGCTAGCTAGTTGAAATAAGGTTGAAACTTGTGCAGCATATCGGTGGGGCGCAGTCCGGTCGGTGCGCGGGGGCAAGGGAGGGAGATGAGAACCGCGGGATGCCGCAGCACGCCGCGGGATGCCACAGCACGCCGCAGGTTGCCACTGCACAACCTGCCGTGCCATGCCATGCCACGCCGTCAGTGAGCGCCGGCCCTAATTGTTAAATGAAATATATGCGCTTGGGTAACGGACACGCACTTTACTAGTTAATTTCACTACTCGACCATAGATGGCCTTATTCTCAGTAGTAATAATTATTATAAGCTTAACTACTCGAAGAATAAGGTTGACTTTCGTGTTATAGGCACCAGTTTACTGCTACTCAACCAGTGAAGTGACACATTGAGTAATGATCATGCTGTCGATATTGAATGAAACATAAATTCTTGATATTTATGTAAAAATACTCTATTTATTTATTTTTATTTTGTATGTCTCTACTAGACCACGGGACTACAGAGTCCCGGATTTTTAAAAGGCGAACGTGGGGCCGAAGCCAACACGCTGAAGCCCTTTTGAGACAACTTTAATATATGTAATGGTGACACAAAACCGACGATTATCCCTGTATACACTATAGAAATGTACCCAAGGACAACCCCCCATTTGTGCTAAACTATTGCTAAGTATGGAAGAACTACTTGGGTTATTGTGATGGGATGCTAGTGGACTAGGGAAGGGAAAACTATGGGGACTATGCCCCCTGCCGATGATAATGTAATAAATACATGTAAAAATGGCAGGAGGAGACTGGCCAGCTCACTTACCGGGCCCCCGGGAACTAGTCGCTAAGTCGCAACAAGGGGGCAACGGGGACGTGAGCGGCTGAAGGGTGAGGTTGCCCCGGCCGGCTTTCTACCCAGATCACGCGCCTTAAAACCGGCATCAAGCCAGGGTCCAGCATCTCTGTGTCCACTCGCCACTTACCCGAGGCATTCACCCTCCGAGCATTGCTCTAGCGACTCCTCTCTGGACGGCCAATGAAGGCAAGCCAGAGGTGGGAGACCTGTCCCCCCTCAGGGTTCACTCCGGCGAGCCGGAGTTGAGGGACAGTATACTCTCCCTGGAGCACTCGGTACCCGCGGGGTCGCTACTCCCCGACATCCGCCTCAGATGCCCTGCGGGCTATTTATTTTATTATTAACCAGCGGTTTCACCCGCTTTCTGAGGGAAGTACTTTCCATGCCCGGATAAAAAGTAGCCTATATGTTATTCTGATGTATAAGCTATATTGTGGTAAAGTTTCATTCAAATCCATTCAGTAGTTTTTACGTGAAAGAGTAACAAACATCCATACATCCATACATCCATCCATCCATACTTACAAACTTTCGCCTTTATAATAGTATATTAGGATTAGGATTAGGATATATAGGGTGACTGACCGATATTTAAACACGTGATTGTACTCATGATTACAAACAATTTTCCTGAAGAAACTTTTTTTGTTATTTTTTTATCATTACAGGTTGGCCCTAACCGTGTGGAACGCTTCGGCGGTTGGTTTGGATCATGTAGAGCACGCTTAAGGGCAATAAGCCGTCACCTCGGCTGTGGAGGTATTGTTACGCGTTGCGGAACACAAGGGGGTCAGAACACAAACAAAGGGGTGTTACGGAGTTCGTAGAGTCTGTAGCTCCCGTCCGCTCCCTCCCTCCAGGCGGATTCCATGTACCGAAGCGGTTTCTTTTTCGAATTTCATTAAGTTAATGGTTGGAGCCATTTTCAAGTTTATAACATATACTCGTAGACCACTAAATATACGCTTAAGGATCAGCGGTTTAATGATTATGTAAAAAAACATAGATGATATAGTCAACACTTTAATATTCAATATTGCAACACAATGAGTAGTCCGGCCTGGCCGAGCACATTGCGTGCGACGCGTGCTTGTGGGCCGCATCAACAGAACATGTGACACACTCATAGCATAACATTTATTTACAGGAATTGCCTCAAGCAAGGTTCAAGAAAATTCTGAGAACACTTGTTATACAATTTTAGTGTATATTTTCAATATATACAAAACATTTAAGCATAACTAGGTATATTTCTCGATTGATTAACCTTATCCTAATTTTACACAATTCCAGTTGCATATAATTTATTATTAAAGTATCATACATACAAAGGCCAAGTCGTGAGGAACAACCGCGGCACAATATCGTACACACGTTATAAACACAACACACAACTCTTACTCGCGATGAAAAATTATAAAGGCATGTACGCTACCTCTATTTCTCCCGACGTTTCGGCCGAGTTACACCGGCCGTGGTCACGGGTGGACTGATGACAGCTAGCGGCGTCTCCCGTCAAGTGCAGGCTTTCTGAACTACCCTCACTTGGTCGTCACAATTTTTTGTTGTTAAGTTCGTATCTTCCCTACACACTACACTGACAACATCTTTCTGCTGGCTTTGAGTGTATTTTTCGCGACGATGACACTTGCTGATGACCGGATTCCACGATGTGGATAAGCGATATCCATCTTCACGGTTGAAATTTTTATATTTTCTGATTTCAACCGCTTCTCGCAATATCCTGAAGTAATAGTGGCGATCAGTCGATAACACTTGAGGCTCGTGTAGTTCGATCCAGTGATTTGGACCTGCCTCCAACAAATGTTCTGCGATAGCCGATTGTCGATTTTTTACAGCTGCGATGTGTTCCTTGACCCTTTCAGCGACAGTTCGCTTGGTCTGTCCGATGTACGACCTACCACAACTGCAGTCCACCTTATAAACACCAGGTGTTTGAAGAGGTATAACATCCTTCGGTGTTCTTAGCTGCTTCATGACCTTGGAGTGCGGAGTATATACAGTCTTTATGGAGTACTTTTTCAGTACTGGGCCAACTTTGTCCGTCACTCCCTTAACATACGGCATATAAGACCTGTGTGTTGTGTTTAAAATGTGTAAAAATCGCGAAAGTTTAAAATCATTAATCGTACACACGGCTACACAGCAAGCTACACAAAACTAGTATAAGCTGACCGTTCAACTTGTAGAAAGACCATATAAAGCGAGCTCAAGACAAACTGGTTTGTATAGCTTGTTGTGTAGCCGTGTGTACAACTCCGCGTTCTATTATCATTCTATGTAGGTACCGTATTACATAGTACAGGCACTGTTCAATGTATCAAACAATAGTTCGAGTACATATTCTAGCAAGGATTTGTACCGACCACCCAATTGAATGGAACGTTGCATACGCGTGTATAGTCCGAGCACACAAGACCGTGAAGCTTGCCCTTCGCGCACGTCCAGCATCCGGCGACACATTCAAATAGTGCAGGGACTCGAGCTACGAGCCGCCATAAAGTTTGTTCACTACTGCTGTTGTCCACTCACGAGAGGGACGTGTGCGTATTCAGTGGCCGCGACCACAGGCTCGTGTGGCTTGTTAGCAATACATCACTACTATATTGTTGTTACTGACGCCGTTAACTGCATCGCATGTCTGTAAGGCACGGTCACGCGTCAGGTCGGTACATCTGCGGGAATCATGAATCCGAGAAACACACCATATTTTAGATAATCCAATGAACAACCCCCATTCGGATAACTTATTTAAGGCAATGCGCCGGCAGTCAACACTGCACACAGGTTTTAGTAAAGTATTCAGCATGCTTAACATGGATGAATGAAATAATTAAATGCATGAACAAGAACAATCTTAGCGTTTTGACATATCTTTAAAATGATCTCCGAGCGCATAAGTGCATTTATAGTAGTGTAAGGTAGTGATATAGTATAGTTTGTGAAGGCACTCGGTGTCGACCGCGCCGCTGAGCACGCCCTTCGGAGGGCGGCGGGTCAGAGCGGGCGGCGCTGCGCCAGCTGGCAGTTCTCCACGTACAGGTCCTTGACCAGCACGTCGGCCGCCGCCAGCCGCGCCGACAGCCGGCGCGCCGCCGCCTCGGCCCGCGCCGTGCGCGCGCGCAGCTCGCGCACCTCGCGCGCGCGCCCCGCCTCGCCCGCCTCGCCGCGCGGCCGGCGCTCGGCCTCGGCGCGCGCCGCCCGCCCCCCCTCGGCCTCCAGGCGCTGCAGGCGCTCGGCCAGGCGCGCGCAGTCGGCGCGCGCGGCGGCCAGCTCGGCCTCCTTGTCCTTGCGGTAGCGCTGGAACTCGTCCTCCAGGTCGGTGACCTGCGCCTCGAGGCTGAGGCGCTCGTCTATGGTGGGCAGGGGCGGAGCGGGCGCGAACTGGCGCTCGTACTCGCCGATCTTGGCGACCAGGTCGGCGAGGCGCTCGTCACCCAGGCGCTGCTCCTCGGCCCAGGCGTCGCGCTCCTCGTCCAGCTTGCTGCTCCAGTAGTCCTCGCACTTGTCGTACTCCGCCTTCATCTGCTCGAGGCTGCCCTCGAGATCTCTGTGAACGGCAATTGTCTGTCATAGATATAGTTACAGAATGTTGTCTGCAGAGCAGCGCTAGCGACTCGTGCAGCTGCTACTGCTACTCACCTGATGAGGCTCGTTAGCTTTAGTTTCTCGTCGTCGCGCACGGCGTCGGTCTGCGCGGCGGCGTGCGCGGTGGGCGGGTCGTGCTGCTGCGGGTCGTGCTGCTGCAGGCGGCACAGTGCTCGCGCCACGTGGCCGCAGCGCGCGCAGTCGGCCGGGCTGGGCACGTCGCGCACGATCGCACAGATCTCTCGGAATTTTGTAACCACGTCCATGTGGCCCGAAATCCTTTGGTCTAGACTCACTGGAGATGAATCACATTCCTGTAATTAAGATTATATAATAATTAGAAATTATATACAATTATATTATTATTGAGAAACTATGACCACTGTCCCCTTTGAAAACAAAACATTGTGTTGCGATAAGGAGTTCAGAAGGTCACCGACATCTGTGGCAGTCGGTACGGGTAGTCAGATCTGCGACATATTGCAGGATTGTGTGACTGATGACTCGAGCACAAAGCTGTTTGTTGTATGGGAGGACCCTTAATAGTAAGTTTCTGTAAAGCTGCCAACTATCGCGGTTCATGAGATACAGCCTGTGGCATATGGACAGTCAAGTCAGAGTTGACCATTTGCTTACGAAAACCTAAAAATTACTCATACTCATTTGTTATGTGTACCACACATATAACAAATGAGTATGAGTAATTTTAGGTAAGTTGTTACTGGGAAATTATAAGTCTAGCCACAAAATTATTTGTTGGACACATGATTAAACTTCTAATTTTATTTTTTATACTAAGCAACGGGCAAATGACATAGCCTCTAATAAACTATGTAATTCGTCTTTTTTACAACGCCCACTAAATATTCTATAGAGAGCGTCAAGTAAAGATCATCAATTTTTGTGACTTGTCCTTCTGATTTACTTGCCACGGATTTCACATCTCGTCACCATTTTAACTTTTACAGCCTCAACGCAATGTCCTCAAAAAAGTATAATTCAAGCTTGTACAGAAAGCATCATTTATTATAACTTAGCACGTAAAATAACAGATCATATTCTTTTATCGTGAAAATAGCCACTGCATGCAACTTTCTTCGTGCACTACAGAGCTTATTTTATGTTTTCATAAAATAAAATTGAGAAATTAATTAAGACATGAATATATTTGACAGCTATTTGCGACATTGCCAGCTTTTGGAATACGCGCCCTTCACTCACGTTGTAACTGTTTATTGTCGTTCGTGCGTTCGTATTGCAATTGTTTTGGCTGTGATGTAATTAAAGTTTTCGATGAGTGCGAGTACGTCGGTCAGCCACCTCAGTCCACGGAGCAAACCTGTGCTCATTGGCAAGTCACTATTACTATAATATAAGTAAACTGTCTCTAAATATCGATTCATCATTACAAAATAACGTGAACAGGACGTGGCTACAATGCGATTTCAAAACTTTTTACTGTAAAAGATTGCTTAGAGAGACTTGGCAACTTTTTGTACTTAATGTTTTTAGTGGGATCTCATTAATTTTTGTAGGTCTCTTTACTACTAAATCAGTTAACTAAATGGTAATAATAACTATACTCGTTTTATATATCTTACTAGCGGCCCGCCCCGGCTTCGCACGGGTGGACATTTATTTTACATCTCTAACCATTTAGGCAGCGTTCGCGAGAATCGTTAACGTACGGCAGTTTTTTCGACGCCTTACTCCACAATTTTCACTACCACAAAAAATCCTATCTATTTTCCGGGATATAATATAGCCTATACGGATTCGGAAGAATCCCTTTAAGTAATGGTAAAAGAAATTTTGAAATCGGTCCAGTAGTTTTTGAGCCTATTCAATACAAACATACAAAAATACAAAGGTTTCCTCTTTATAATATTAGTATAGATTTATCTATAATATATTGTTCCAATTATTTTTAGTTTCAGACTGGTTATTTCTTGAATAGAGGGCGCCATCAATGAAAATACATTTTTTTATGCTGGCAACTCGCAGTTCAGCCTAGGAGGCTATTTACTGCTTAACCGGACAGGGAATGAAAATATTTGAAACATTTTAAAGTACTACTAATCCTATGAACGAAACCATAGCGCGATTTAGATTTTTAGTTCAATCAATTTTATGTATTGAGCTCTATGTATTGTATTTAATACGTAACAATTTATTTATTACTTGCCCGCGACAACGTCCGCGTGGGCATTAGGATTATAGATTCACCCCCCAACTATATTTTAGGCTTCGATATAGATTTTAGATCACGCCCCAATTATTCTTTTAAAAAAATATTCAATGTACAGTTTTGACTTTTCTACGATTTTATTATATGTATGTATAGATTAATCATCATCATCCGAGCGTTATCCCGGTTGCAACCTATCGGGCCCGGGGTCCGCTTTCCTGCATCTTCTCCTCCACTTCGCGCGAAAACTCAAACTCAAAATCATTTATTCAAACTTGGCTGTAAAACAGCACTTTTTGAACGTCAAATATTACAAAAGACAGCCCCCAAAACGCCCACCCTTCACCACTTCCTATGTGTTTTTGCTGGGAAGAAGAAATGGCGCAACAAACTCCCCGGCAACACATGTCTGTCTGTTGGTTTGAAGAACCTTTAAACAATATTTTTTCATACACAATTGGCTTGCTTTCTCTCGGTCATCGAAAACCTAAAGCCCTAGCTTTATCCACATCGAATATATCTGGGGGGGGGGGGAGATAGCCGCGAATCGCTTCGAGAAAAGATGGTACGGCCGTGCTCGCTCTGCTTGTGACTTGACTGGGGCACTCCCGTGCCCTCAGATTAAAGAGTTCCTCGAATTCTACTTTGTCTCTAACCAACAATGGCAATCAAAACTCTATTTTGGTGTACAGTTCTTCTTAATACGAATTTGATAAGCTCAAACACGATGTAGTCGGCACATACCATTGAGGAGTTCCCTCAATCCATCATCAGGTCAGTTAAAACTGTTACTGTTTTGTAGTGGTATTTGATGAATACAATTTTCGAAAGATGCCCTAGATATCTCTGGGTTTTCATCATCAGATCCTGATCTGATGAATATGGGACCACCTGGGAATATAGTACGGGAATTAAGAAAAAATCAACAAGGAAGAAAACATAAAAAGAAATATGCTAATCAGTCCAGGGCCTCTGTGAAGATATATTAAAAATAAAATAAGAAATTCGGAGGAATTGAGGACCTCCTCCTTTTTTTGAAGTCAGTTAAACATATAGTGCATTGTGATTCTGACCAATTACCAATAAACCACCAGAAAAATTGTTTCAAATTGATAAGCAAGTGTATATTTTTTTTAATATACATATATGTATGTATATGAGAACACGAACTTTTGACCCTGCCATATGTCATATGTATTGTCATATGTATGTATACCTACCACCTAAGTTCACATTGTGGAATGCAATAAACATATTGAGTATTGAGTAATATCCCTCACACATTCACACAACGTCATCTAGTCCCAAACTAAGCAGAGCTTGTACTATGGGTACTAGACAACTGATAAACGTACTGCATATTCTATGATATACATGATATATACATATACATGATATTATATGTTTACATATGTATATCAATGACTGCAAAAAAAGGGTGCAATTACAGAATGTGCTTGTAATGTATAATTACTTGGTGTCTGTTTATCACATAACTCTCCTTATCTATATTCTATATACATTTAATAAAACAGTAAAAATACTGTGTTTGTACGCGCTAATCTTCGGAACCAGTGGACAGATTTGAATGTTTTTTTTTTTTGTATAGGTGTTAGGTCTGGGCAACATATAGGCTATTAATTATCTTGGAAACTTGAACACCTGGTAAAGAACCGCAATAGACCAGCTAAACTATAAGAGATACAAAAATGCTGCCATAGCAAAAACTGTTCCACATGATGAGCATTTTTGCTGCGAGAATAAGATGTTTCAAATCTTAGATTTTGATGACCCCATAGTCGCTAGTATATGCGATAGGATCCACATACATAGTTGCGGGCAGAAGCTAGTAAATAATAAGTTGATGAAAATTCAATGAATTTTTTTATGAACATTGCAATGGTTTCCTGAATACTTTGAAACAGTACCGTCCACGAGGTCAGCTAGTTATATCTAAGTCTGATTCAATTTTATCTGGTGGAAATTGGCTCACCTCAGAGTGTTCATGAGCAAGGAACGAGTGCAGCTCAGTAGAGAGGTCTCCTCCCCGCGCGGGCGCAGCCGCGTCCTCGGCCGGCGCCGCGCCGCGCGCCTGCCCTTCCAGCGCCGCGCACAGCTCGTCGTTGCGATCGCGCAGCAGCTGGCACTCGCGCTGCAGGCGGCGCAGCTCGGCCGCGTGCGCGGCGGGCGCGTCGCAGTCCCGCACGGCGGCCGCGCGCGCCTGCGCGTCGCGCAGCTCGGCCGCCAGGCGCGCCGCCTCGCGCGCGGCGTCCGCGCAGCGCTCGTCCGCGGACAGCGCGCGCGCCTCCGCGTGCTCGGCGCGCTCTCGCAGCGCAGTGACGTCACCGCGCAGGCGCGCCTCCAGCTCCATGCGACGCGCGACCTCCGCCTCCAGGCGCGCCAGGGCTGCGGCGGCGCGTTCCCGTTCAGTTGCAATCTCGGTGGCTGTCTGACGAGTCATTTCCGCATGCCGTGCCTCTGCGCGTTTGAGGCTCGCTTTCAATTCGGCCTCGATGCGTGCGTGACTTTCGTCGACTTCTTGGGCTAGAATCCTAGCATGTCTGCTGGCTTCGGTGACGTCGCCGCGAAGCTTGTCGCGCTCGGCGGTGACCAGGATGGCGCAGCGGCGAGCTCGGTCCAGGCGCAGGCGGGACAGTGCCAGCGCAGCGCGCAGCAGCAGCGCGCATGCATCTTGCGGCGGCTCGGGCATCGCGCGGAGCTCGTCGTCAAGGGCTTGCTCGAGGTCGGGCGGGCGCAGCGCGGCGGCGGCGAAGCCGAGCTCGGCCAGCAGGCGGCGCGGCTGCTGCACGCCGGCGCGCTCCCACGCCTCAAGGACCAGCTCGCTGGGCAGCCCGCTCACCGACTCGTCGTCGATTGCATCGTCTTCGCTATGGCCAATAGTTGGGGTGCTGAGAACTTCGCGCGAAGCCTCCTCCATTGTAGTAGTGAGTGAAGAGTTTAAGCGATCAAAGAACTCACCCACCGTAGTGCCAGTAGTCCCAGCATCATCGAATATGCGCTCTACTATTCGCCGGTCGATACCATCCATGTTAAGGCCGCGACAAAGAGCGAGCGCTTCGTCTCGGTCAATGCGCCGGTCGTGTTCAAACGTCTCGTTGGAGACGCGCTCGAGAACGTCTGCGTCGTTGTCATCTCGACTCTCCATTGCAGAGGCACTTCGCCTGCATCTCATTCGTTGTTTGGCTCTTTTGTCGTCGGTGTCGAGTCGAGATGCGGAAGAGGAACGTGGACTCGGCACTTCATCCAATGAGGTTCCTGAACGCGAAGGCCTCGATCGACGACCATACTTTTTAGACCCGAATACAAATTTAGGTGCAACTTCACGGCCAGATGAGTCCTCGTCGCTTTGATGCGGCGGCGGGTCAGGCTGCGGCGGGTCGCCAGACGGCTGTGGCGGGTCGCCAGACGGCTGCGGCGCTGGCGATCCAGAGACAGCGCGTGATGTGTCGCTGCCTGCACCACCCAGAACGGCTAGCAGACCGTTCCGAAACTGGGCGAAGGTGACGCGATCTGATCGCCGTTCGAACAGCGTATTGACAAGGGCTGCGCCACGATCTTCGAGCTGTAATGCATCACAAAGTTTGTAAACTGCTGACCTGTCTAAGGCTTCTTCGTTATCTACGTCAAACGTTTTGAAAACAGTGTATAATTGTTTTTCATAGCAGTTCATCGAAGCTTCGTCCATATTTACTATTTACAGACTAGGTTTTATTGAGGACAATGCCACTAATGATACACCAAGCCACAGCTTCAAGCTTACATTAAATTTGTGTAATTTAACTGCATTTTTAATCAAATAAACTATTACAATCAATCAACACAATCGTTCAATATTACATCGTGCGTTTCATGTCATTGTCACTGTCAAAATGATAATATTGTCACTTCATTGTCAGTCTATTAATTTTTTTTTAGTTTCTGCATACCCATTCTCAAAACATAAATTACAAATAATCTTTACATCGCTGTTGCAGTAGGTGTCTCAAAGTTTTAATTTTTGCTACCGACTTGTAAACTTATAATGTTTGTTTGTTTTTGGGAATCTATAACTTTTTTATTCACGTGTATATTTTCAAGATTAGAATTATTGAATTTGAGACCGAATACTATGATCAAAATTACTCTGTCTGCTAGCTACGAGTTTATGAAGTGAAAACTTTACTATTTATTAATGGACTTCCCTAAAAGGAGGAGGTTCTCAATTCAACATGATTATATTTTTTTATATTTGTTCGCGCACATCACACGTAGGTATTAGCACAGATTTTATAATAAAAAGTCATGGACTTAATATTACCTAGACTTAATATTACCTAGGTAATATTAAGTCTAGGTAAGACTTAATATTACCTAGGTAATATTAAGTCCTTAAGTCCATGTAAAAAGTTGACACTACTCGGAAGTATGTCTAATGACATTACAAAACAGTGAAGATTTATTGCTGACCCTTAGATTATACAGGGCGGACCTGGTGATGGGAACAAAAACAAATTTAGGTACTCCTCAACGGCACAGAATACTAAATAGTAGGTATGTCAACGGTAAATACAAACTACCGTGTGTTTGGGGTTGTATTATTCGTATTGACAAGACTTTGAATTACCAAGCTGGGTTTTAGCTGCTGTGCAGTTCAGGGAACTCTTCAGTTTATGGCTGCTGCTATATGTTTCAGCTTGTTTTTAAAAGCTTTTTTAGTCTAATTACGTCTTCCCAGAATGAGAACTGAGCTATACAAACGAAGTTGTTTTCCTATGTGTATCCAAATTTATAATAAACTTCCTGTCCGACTTCGGGAGTTACCAATTACTCGGTTCAAGAGGGCATTACGTAGATGGCTAATTGATAATCCTTTCTACTCTATAAAAGAATTTTTACAATATAAGTTCCCGAAATAATCGTATTATTAATGTATAGTATATAAACAACTTGTAAATTAACATTTGCATGTCATTATCTTATGACTGAATACTGAACCTATTGTAATTTTTGTAACATCTTTTATGTAACTGTATTCAATAGCAAATAAATCCTTTGACTTTGACTTAGTTATCTTGCAATGTATGTATGTTACGGTGGATTCTTTGAACTCAATTTGAAGTAGATATCGTCAACCAATTGAGCCGAAATTTTGTATACACGTTCAATTTGGATGACAATGCACGATATGTTATATGACATCATTCTAAATCCAATTTGGCGGGCGACACAAGATGGCGGAGTAGTTATTTTTAAAGAACTCAACAATATGGGTATCAAACGGAAGGGCTTATTGATAGTGACTTAAAAAATAATTTGACGTTATTCTAAATCCAATATGGCGGACTATCTAAGATCGCGGAGTAGTTATTTTTAAGGCACTTGTACAATATGGGTATCAAATGAAAGAGATGATTGACAGAACTCGAAATATTGTAACCTCACTCTAAATCCAATATGGCGGATCATCCAATGTACAGGAATAATTATTTTTAATGTGGATTTATCGAAATTAATCGGCAAACGACCAACGACCGAAAAGCTTTTGTTTTTTTTCGTATCGATGAGAATTTCCCACTAAAGTCAGTTATATTATATAGCAGGTATGAAGTGTATACATAATAAAATAAAGAACTGTTTACAAAAACAAGACAACTTCTAAAAACACTCAAAAGCAAAAAAATATATACTTTTAAGTACACACAGACATTTTTTTGTGTTTTTATCGTTTATTTTTTGCTTGGAAAAAAGTGTGCTTGTTTGAGAACATGTAAGAGTCAGTAGCGAGAATATGTATTTGAGTATTGGTAGAGGCAGCAGTTTTCATTAATCTTGAAGGATCATTGTTTTATTATATTAGTGCAGGCTTATTTCTTCTACGGCTAGTCTATCGATCATACTGCCTAGTATTTCGTAGTACGTAAAAAGGTTGTAAATTCTTATAAGCGTATCTACACCTATAGTTAGCACAAAGATTAATGTCATAATGTGTATCAATTCCTCAGTCAAAAAAACTGTAGCTTATTTGTAGCAAGTTTGTTGTAGCTGTCAGCATAGAGTAAAGTAATATAGCTGTCAGCCTGTCATGTCAAGTAGTAAGTATTTGTATTTTCTTTGTGTCAAGAGGCGTCAAAGTCAGGCGTCTTGGATGGTTGGTCTGTTTTTCTGTTGACAGTGAGTTGTTTGTGTTTGATTGTTATTTACATACTTCTTTATCAAAACAAAGCTTCACTATATATGTATATAGTTATCTAATATATAGCTATATAGTTTCTTAACTCAAAATAATCCTAACTTGACTACACGCACCGAAGCTCTGTACCACTAGTGTACCTTTATCTTTATCTATCCAGGTAACGATTGAATGAGTAAGCATTATAGTTGAATTTCGTAGTCTGAATATAATAGTATTTTCCCGTGTTTGAAAATGTATACATAAATATATCTTAAACAATGTTGTAAAATGTTAGGTTTTCTATATTTTCAGATACAATGGCGAATAACACTGAAACAAATGATGTATATGACAGATCACATCCCGACAAACTAATGTTAATAAACGCTTCGTCTGACTGGATCAAAAAGCCTGCTACGAAGTTTAGTGGGACAGTGTTGGCAGTGGCAAGTTGTTTTGTGGTTGTGTTATGCTCTGCCGCTGCATGTTGCACTGTGTACCATTCCTGGCACAGAGGAAATGTTCTGCCAGTCTTTGAAGACTTGGTAAGGCATAATGTGACTGGCGCGGCCCCCCCTAAAATAATATCATGTTACTACAACTTCCCCAGTGAAGGTGGCACCAAACAGCTGATGCCCACTGATATTCATCCTTACTTATGCACACATATCAACATTGCTTTTGCCAGAGTGGTTAATAATGAGATCTCATTAGAAGAGCACCAGTGTAACACATTAGTTGATATTGTGAAACTCAAGCTTAAAAACCCTGACCTCAAAATTCTCTTGTCAGTTGGAGGTGCCAAAAATGATAATGGATTTCCTGACATGGTGTTAAACCACGAAACAAGAAAAATGTTCATTAAATCGATTAAGTATTTACTCAGAAATTATACCCTGGATGGGATAGACCTTGACTGGGAATTCCCAGCATTGCATCTTCCAGAATTAGGTGGTCGTGAAAGGCAACACTTCTCACAATTACTCCGAGAGATCCGCATGGAATATAATAGAGAAAAAAAGAATTATCTTTTAACTGTGGCGGCTGCTGCGCCTCAGACTATTGTCGATGTTTCCTATGATGTTGACCAGTTGAATCTGTATGCAGATTTTGTAAATATCATGACATATGATTTCCATTACTTTACTAAGTTTACCCCTTTCACTGGTTTCAACTCTCCTCTGTATCGGCGAAGCACTGAACAGCTGTACTTGGCCACGCTGAACATTAACTACACAGTTCAGATGTACAGCAACAAAGGACTTGACCTCAGTAAAATTGTGGTCGGTATTCCTACTTATGGCCATACATTTTCTTTAGTCAATGCTAACAATCATCAGGTTAGTAGCCCGGCATCCGGGTTTGGATGGCTTGGCTCTTCAGGATTTATCAACTATCCAGATGTATGCACATTTGTGTCAAACGCTAGCAATGTCACCATTGTGGAAGATTATGAGGCAAAAGTTCCATATTTATATAGAGGAAAGGAATGGGTGTCTTTCGAACGACCTCAAAGTGTTTCTGAAAAAGCTAAATTTATCTTAGAAAATAAGTTAGGCGGAGCAATGATATATTCCCTGAACGCGGACGACTACGAGGGAATCTGTCGCGGTGAGATGGCAAGCCCTAACGCCCACGGCTTCCCGCTATCTTTAACCGTCAGCAATACCTTGAAACATTCTGTTAGTTCTTCCATTGGATAAGTACCATATCAGTCAGAATGTTGTAGTTAGATAATTCGAACCAAAAAGATTTATATATACATTCTAATAAGCATTTATTTTAGAAAGTTACCTGTTTTTTCCGTGTCACGTAAGTTATTTTGTACATGGTGCAGGTTTTCATAATAGAGTGTGAAGGAGACTAGGCAACACTTTGAAGTGACGCGGCGGCGCACGCGGGCGCCTACGCGCGCATGCGAGGCCGCTGTGCCCTCAGCGCTCGGCTCTTGGGCCGCTGTGCCCTCGGCGCTAGGCGCTTGGGCCGCTCGAACCGCTCGGCCGGCGGCGCGCGGCGCACTGCTGCGCGCCCGCACAGTATGGCGCACGCCGCATACATTATACTTCTAATTAACTTTTACTGTTGAAAAAACTGGACAGTTGCCTTACCTTACTGTTGTGATTTACAACAAGCTTTCCACTCCACTGACTGCGCTTACGACTCTCCGGTACGCTTGCGATGGTCACGCAGCCCTCATGTACGACTCATATTGCAGGAAGTGTACAAACTACTAAAATACGATGACTAGACCTCACAGGAATCTGGTGGCATATGGATTATATTTATTAATTATGGCCTATTTAAATAAACAACTTAATTGTTTAATTATGGACATAGATATGTACGTGATAGATAATAAGATGTATTAATATTGTAATTCCTTACTGTGATATACAGATTATGAGATATTTCGAGACACCCAAATATAGCAATAATTAATGTACATACTAAAGAGAATTGTGTCGTTATGAATATAAATATTAGGCAGTAAAGTTGTAAAGTGCTTACAATAAAAATAAAGTTTATCAACACTAAGAAATGTTTTGACAAGCGATGTCCCGTCAGATCGGCACCATCATGCATGTACCTTACACCTGTGACCAATAATATTGAGTTCCGCTTGCATCTCTGGTGATGTTGTATTCTCTGGCACCGATGTGATAACATTTATCATTTATTCATATTATTTCAATCATCAAATGTCCCTTCCTTCCGATGTGGGTGCAGTGGGAGAATTTTCGAACAATCCCGCACCACCCACGCGGCTACTTGATACCTTGACGCCACCTAATAATCCAGTTGACATTGACTCAACTATAATGAACAAGCAGCCCGTGGGTGTAAGTCAATAACGTGTATCTACCTATTTCTTTTTTTACACAACAAAATTTAAATATTAAATAATGGCGTCAAAAAATTCCTCCTCATCGCTGCTCACTGGGAGTGTACCCAATAGGCTGGCGGCATTGCCACGTTGGATGGCAATGCTTATCCGTTGACCGAAATAAAAGCCAGCCTTTGGGTCACGGGAAGTGTCAGCGAGTCTCTTCGATATGTCCTTGAAAAGGAGGTGTGCACTCGGACCCCAAGGCCCGAGGGTTTCAACCCCAAACGGCTCAAAAGTATAGTTGCCTATAAGGCTACTATATTTGCGCCGTTTGAGGTTCTCTGCCTCCGATGCGGCAGAGCCAGCATAACACGCCGTTCCAGAAAGGTGAGATGGCGCCAGAGTATCGACGCAGGTTGCGTCCCACACTAAAGACCTACCCATCTTCCATGGAAATAATGACATACCTTCTGGTCTCTTACCATCGTCGCGTACCAAGCCATTTGGTTCTAATACGGCTGGTATGCCGACGGCGACAAGAGCACGACGGATGATGTCATTGATGTTCGCATGACGTGCTATGCGGCCCGCACTTCGGCTGCACGACAGGCCGTGGTGCCCGAGGCCGCTGACAGCTTCACCACAGGGGCAGCGATGAGGAGAGCAGCTAGGGGCACCCAGACGCAGGCACACGGCGAGCCTGAAAGTGGTGTCATCAAACATGGTGCCAATGTTTAATGACGGAAGTGCATGAAGCCAAAGACCCGACTCCCATTCCCCCACAGCCAGCAGGCGCGCTCGCTCAGCAGAAGAACTGGCAGTATTAATTAATTCATTCCGAATAACTCTGCAGAGCGGCTCATCCCTCTGTCTCTGGGAAGAAGGGTTAACGGGTGGGTCAGTATTCGGGCAGGTGATTTTCCAGGCCTCTATAGCATCAGTCAAGCATGGTACCTCACAGTTGACCAGTGTGGAAGGTAAGATTTTCCTGGTCAATTGTTTGGTACCATGAACGGAGGATATAAAGGCCGGTAAACTTATACTAGAAATTTTGCGGACGCCAAGTCCTCCCATACGGATGGGAAGAGAAGCCTGGACCCAGGCTCGGTCGTCCATCGCCACATTAAGAATAGATGTTAATGTCTTACGGATAATTTCGTCGAGTTTTTCTAAAAGATTTTCGAAATTAATTTTGGGCCAAATCCACAGAATCTGATGATTTTCTTTTTTTTTTAATATTATAGCGCGTACTGTGTTGATTGCCCCTCCGCGCCCCTATAGACTAAGACGCGCGCCAGCTCGTTTTCGACACTAACCCATCTAGATTACAAGCGCGCGGCTAGCGCCGCGCGCGCCATTAGTCAGTGAGCATTCTACCGCGGTGAACGACGCACGCGCTCTGTGGTCGTACGGACTCTTGCGCCGCCCGCGTGCCGCTAAATATAAAGTTCACGTCCATTATAAATAGTTCTGTTAATATTGCCTTAAATCTGTTTCCACTGCATGTATGTATATACAGTAGTCGTGTGTGCATTATATTATACAGTCACGTACATAAATGACTTTTATTTATCTACACTCGAAACGAAGCCCTACTACATGTGGCGCCCGACGTGCGGCCGTTTTTCGAGTAAAACAACTGTTTTTTAGACATTGTTATGTACAGTGATTTGTGTGTGTAAAACAGTGACTCTCTCGGGTTTCTTCGCGTGACGTAATATACCTACGACCGCGCCCCCCGCAGTCTCGTTACGTTTTAGGCACACAGTGAACAGATTATCTGAACTTTTGTGTTATTTAGTGACTGAATTAGTATATATTTAGTGTAGAATAGTGTTAACTTCTTATTATTATAAACATTTACCTAGAATTCTCGTGCAACGATTCGTCGGCCATATTTATTTGTTGGAACATTTCGCGAACATTCCGAGTTTTCTAGTGATACCAATATTTACGAACTTGATATTAGTGTTTACGTTTAATCATCCTAGTGTTTAAGTTTAGGTTACCTAGGATAGTCGTGTTACAAGTCGTAATATTGTGAACACTTGTGTACAGTGACGCTTTGTGCGAGTTTAGACTTTTTTTTTGTAAATATTTCGTTTCTTATTGTTACTTTGTTACGTAAGAGACTACTTACTCGCGTTGTACGAACGTTATTGTAAATAGTGCTTAGAGTTAGAATTTTAGTTTCGCGTAAGAATTTAGTTTATTTTATTAGTATTTACGCGTTTTGTACGAACAGTGCGGACTATACCTACCTATTGTTGTGGACTTGTCCTTGCACTTCGTTAAGTGCGAATTATAGACATGGTGCTTACACGGTCGCGTGCAAACAGTGTTTCGCGAGTTACGCAGCAGCCAGTACCAGCAGAGATGTACTCTGCGCCTGGTGAGCAGGTGTTTGACGGTTCGATGCCGTCCACTTCGGATGGAGGCGCGCTTTTCGTTGACGTGCGATCGTCGACGCCGCCGCTGGCTGGACGCCCTGCGTCCGCCGGCGCCTCAGCCCCATCACCACCACCGCTGTACGGGCGTGAACTGCCTGGCTACTCTGGAATGTCGCAGCACGGGCATGTTCCGCCCGTCGCCTCGCCGCAACAACCGATGCCTGCACCCGTGGTCATGACGGACCAACAATTGGTATTTTTATTACAAGCCTTACGGTCGCCGCCTACACAGGGCGCGCCGCACCCGCCTGTAAGTACAAACCTTTCTAATTGCTCGGCGAGATTCAATGGGAATGGCGATGTACGTGCATTCATCGACTCTGTACAAATTTATAAAGACTGTGTTGGCGTTACGGATGACATTGCATTAAGAGGCCTGCCAATGCTGCTCACAGATTTTGCAGCCACCTGGTGGCAGGGTGTTCGGCATTCGGTTGCAACCTGGCAGGAGGCCATTCATTTACTCGGTCAGACTTTCGGTCCACGCCTTCCGCCTCACAGAATATATAGAGAGATATTTAGTCGAGAGCAAGGTGAAGAACGTACAGATGTCTTCGTGTGCAGAGTAAGAGCACTTATTGCCCAGTTACCGTCAAGAACCCTTCCTGAAAATCCAGTGCAACTGGATATGGTGTACGGTCTTCTTAATAGAAGAATACGCGAACGAGTAGCGAGAAATTCGTTTTCTTCATTCTCCGAGCTACTCCAGCATGCGCGCTCAGTGGAGGATGTGCTCGAGGAGGCGCAAGCTCCTACGCCTGCGAGAAAAGCAGCCCCTGCTACTGCTGCCCCGA
Source organism: Heliothis peltigera (assembly GCA_958496145.1). Lineage (NCBI taxonomy): Eukaryota > Metazoa > Arthropoda > Insecta > Lepidoptera > Noctuidae > Heliothis > Heliothis peltigera. The sequence goes on along the minus strand of OY292329.1, from coordinate 12,317,834 downwards.
TCCCTCCGCTGTATCATGCGTCACCATCATCGTACCCTCCTACGGTCAAATCGGTTGACAGAACTCCTCAAGTCAGGGTCAGACCAAGGTGTTCGTTCTGTAAAATGTTCGGACATCAGAAGGAGGAGTGCCGCAAATTAGTAAATAAAAATAATTCCACGCCGGACCCAGTGAAGAGCGAACCAGCTGCAGCGGGACAACCGGTGCTGCGCCCGTCCCAAACATGTTTCGGATGCGGTGCGCCCGGTGTCATTAGGTCAAACTGCAGCGTGTGCAAAGAAAAACGCTCTGCTCCGTCGACATCAGCATCTACGTTCCAGTCTTTGTCGACGTGCGATACTGTTTTTAAACCGCGTGTGCGTCCTTTATTTTATATAGAAGTGTTCGGTACTAAAGGTACCGCGTTATTGGACACGGGAGCTAAACAATCCGTGGCCAGTGAAAGTCTAACGAAACATTTGCGGGCCCATGGCCAAGTGTTCAAAAGTGTAGAGACTGAATTAAAATTTGCAGATGGAACGCAGCGCGTTCAAACAGTAGAAACAGCCTCAGTCGTTGTAAAGGTGCAGGGAGTGGCAATTGATACGCTCTTTATGGTCCTGCCAGGAGCAACAGAGTCTTTGTTAGGGATGAATTTCATACAGGACGCTGGCATGGTACTCGATTTTTGTAACAATCGGTTCTCTTTACACGATGTAGGTTCATACGATCTGCACTACGAAGGCGAGGATCGCGTAGTTGTTAGCTCGACGATGGCTCTCCGCGAGTCCGAAGGTGTTCTGTTATCAACAGCCGATAAGTTAAAGTTGGCTGCACTTCTGGACAAGAATAAAAATGTCTTCAGTGCAGGGGGAGGGCCGACGCCCTTTGCCCTACACAGAATAGATACAGGTAACGCCGCGCCTATTACTACACCTCCTTATAGAATGAATCCGGCCAAGAAGGAGATCATTAAGGCGGAAATTGATAAGATGTTGGATCTGGAAGTCATAGAAGAAGCCGAGTCAGAGTGGACTTCACCGATCGTCCTAGTTCCTAAGAAGAATGGAGAAATAAGATTTTGCGTCGATTATAGGAAGTTAAATGCTGTAACGCGTACGGATAAATATCCACTACCCCTGATCGATGACATTCTATCTTCCACAAAGAGTAACTGCGTGATGTCGACAATTGATTTAAAATCCGGTTACTGGCAAGTAGAAGTGGCCCCGGAAGATAGACATAAGACAGCATTTGTTTCTCCTTTCGGAACTTTCCAGTTTAAGCGCATGCCATTCGGTTTAAAGAATTCACCTTCGACTTTTCAGCGATTGATGGATCGGTTTCGTGCTGGATTGAAGGATGTAACTGTAGTGGCTTATCTTGATGATATTCTGGTTATTTCAGCGGACCTGGATACGCATCTGCAAGACCTAAGCCAGGTATTCGATCGTCTGCGCCAATTTAACCTCAAGGCAAACAGAGAAAAATGCGTTTTTGCCCGAGAGAGAGTGGCTTACCTTGGACACGTTATTACTTCCAAAGGAATTGAACCGGATCCAACGAAGGTGCAAGCAGTGGTGGATATGGCCCCACCCACTAATTTAAAACAATTAAAAACGTTTTTACAAACGTGCGCATGGTTTCGCAAATTTATCCCTCAGTTCTCTGAAGTTGCGCAACCTTTGACCGACCTCACCAAGAAAAATAAGCCTTGGAAATGGACTGAAGAGGAAGACTATGCCTACAACGAGCTCAAGCGAAGACTTACCACAAGTCCCATCCTGCGACAGCCAGACTTTGACCAGCCATTTATTCTGCGCACAGACGCCAGTGCTTATGCAATAGGTGCAGTGCTCATGCAAGGTCCGGATCCAAAGTCTGAGAAGCCTATTGAGTATGCCAGCAGGCTTTTAACGTCAGCAGAGCAAAACTACTCCACGACAGAGCGGGAAGCTTTAGCTGTGGTATGGGCTCTAGAAAAGTTTCGTGGTTACCTGGAAGGCGCCGAAGTGCGAGTGGCTACTGACCATCAACCACTGAAGTGGTTGCTGTCCCTGAAGACACCAAGTGGCCGTTTAGCTCGATGGGCCCTGAAAATTCAATCATACAATCTGGATGTTGAATATACTCCAGGTAAGATCAACGTAGTCGCGGACACACTTAGCCGCCCAGTATGCCAGTCCTCAATGGTCGACGTTAAAACATGTGATCTGTGTCCAGTTTCGGTAGATTTACCGCACCGGAGCTCCGAGGAGTTACGAGCAGCTCAGCTCGAAGATTCTGAGATCAAGAAAATACTCATGGACTTCGAAGAAAATGATGCTTCTAACAGATGGTCAGATCGCGGATACTATCTGTCACAAGGTGTTTTGTTCCGCTTCGATCCGGATGGAGAATCCGAAGAGCCCCAGCTGGTGGTGCCAGAATCGATGCGCGAGGAGATTATGAAGGAACTTCATGATGCTCCTACAGCTGGACATCTAGGCTTGGAACGCACCTTAAAGAAGATTAAGGAACGGTTTTATTTCCCTAATATGCGACAATATATCGCCAAGTACCTGAAGACCTGTGATCTTTGCCAAAAATTCAAGCCAACAAATTTTAAACCGGCCGGCCTACTGCAAACCCCTGTCCCACAGCAGCGATTTGAAGTCCTCGCTATGGATTTGTTTGGGCCGCTTCCTGAGGGAAGCAAGGGTGAGAAATGGATTTTCTTGATTGAGGATACTGCAAGTAGATGGGTAGAACTATTCCCGTTAGCAGAAGCCAACGCAGAAAATTGTGCTAAGGTATTAATTGAAGAGGTTTTCTTGAGATATGGTTTTCCTCGTCGGGTGATCTCCGACAATGGTACTCAATTTGTCTCGGCCGTAATGCAGAAGGCCATGCACGTCCTCGGAGTGCATCAGAATTTGACGCCAATTTATCACCCCCAGGCTAATCCCGCAGAACGAAAAAATCGGGAAATGAAAGAGATGCTGGCTATCCTAGTAGATCCAGAGCATCGGCGTTGGCCTGAAGCACTGCCAGCTGTCCGATTCGCCTTGAATACAGCACCTAATCAAGGTACCGGTCATACAGCTGCCTTTCTGACTTTTGCGCGTCAGTTTCGGTCCCCGGTAGACGTAGCCCATGATCTAAGAACGGTCGTAGACCAGGAGAATTATGTGCCTCAAATTACGCCGTATTTAAAGAATTTTGCAAGTCGCCTGCAAGAAGTAAAGTGGCGAATCGAGCGACAGCAGGACATACGCAAGGAAGCTGCAGATAAAAACCGTCGTATGGGACCTTGTTATCGTGAAGGTGACCTCGTTCTCGTGGACAGCCATCGCCTGAGTCAGGCAGCGAAGGGCGTTACCAGCAAGCTAGCACCGCGTCGCGAAGGACCGTTTCGTGTAGGGAAAGTGGTTTCTCCGACAACGTATGAAATTGTGGACAGGGATAATAAACCTCGCGGCAAGTGCCATGCTAGCCTCCTTTCACCTTACCTAGGTGAATCTGAATTAGTCCAGAAACGAAATAAAGGTAGACCTAGAAAATCTGTTCCCAAGCCAGCTCCAGGCGTTTCCGCTGACTTGGAGGGGGAGGATATAGCGCGTACTGTGTTGATTGCCCCTCCGCGCCCCTATAGACTAAGACGCGCGCCAGCTCGTTTTCGACACTAACCCATCTAGATTACAAGCGCGCGGCTAGCGCCGCGCGCGCCATTAGTCAGTGAGCATTCTACCGCGGTGAACGACGCACGCGCTCTGTGGTCGTACGGACTCTTGCGCCGCCCGCGTGCCGCTAAATATAAAGTTCACGTCCATTATAAATAGTTCTGTTAATATTGCCTTAAATCTGTTTCCACTGCATGTATGTATATACAGTAGTCGTGTGTGCATTATATTATACAGTCACGTACATAAATGACTTTTATTTATCTACACTCGAAACGAAGCCCTACTACAATATGTACATATAATAGTTACCTACTACACCTTAGAATCTGGAAGTGGTGGTGGCTTGGAATAGTCCCTAAACCTCTCCAGGTTAATAAGGGACTATTCCCACTTATCCAACTCTATTCAGCTCATGTTCTTAGAAAACAACGATTTTGTATGGAGACGCCTACGCATTCAGCTTTCGCGGCAAACAAGTATAAAATAAGAACAAATGTGTTTTAAATCATGTGAGTGTTTTAAATAAGAGATCAGATCAGATCAGATCGCTATTCTATTCTGCCGCCGAGATAGGCGCTGTTCCGCCGCATTCAGCGACGAACGCGCGGAACAGCGCTGCTTACATACGGTTCTCAACTCCTTGTCGACAACGTGTGAGCTGCATGGATCTTGGATTTGATTTATTATTATGTAATCATTATGTACGAGAGAGTTCGGACGTGTTTTAAAGTAATTCTAACCACTTTATTTTTACGACATAAAATAATGGACGAAGAGAAACTTATTCCAGCTTGTATGCTATAATTAGATAGAAGTAGGTATTTAAAACCGAGATAATACTCTTACACCGCTGTACGTGGCTGATAGCAGTAGAGCTGAATACGTGTACAGCACTAGCTGTGTGACTGTGATTCCAGGTCAAGCAGATACCTTAAAATATATATTTTTAAAGAATTTTACTATCTATAATTTTTATAGGTGTGTCTTGGACGTAACTAACGGGTGTGTTCCTCCGTGTGGCCGCACCACAATTTAGTACCCAAATTCTATAGTTCAAAATAATAGCTACCTACCTAAAGCCCTAAAGTCTACTTTCATAATTAACAATTTACGTAGTCCGGCCGCCAGGCAGTGCTCTCTGGCCGCGCCACCTAAAATTAAATAGAATATAATGAACTATTAATAAATCAATATTCTGAAAAAAAAAAAACTACCTAAAGGTACTCTTGCATACGACAAATTATTAAGGTCCAATAAACCCCTTTAGTTAAGGAGTTATTATACTTTATTTATATACTTACTTTTTTCTCTGAAGTTACCTTAATTTTTAAACCGACTTCAAAAAAGGAAGAGGTTATCAATTCGACAGTGTTTTTTTTTGTGTGTTTGTTACGCGATTTCTCCCCCGATTATGGACCGATTTTCAAAATTATTTTCTTGTTCGAAAGGAGATACTTCTGAGGTGGTCCCATTGCCACCACTTCCGGATCTGATGGTGGAAACCCTGAGAAATCGAAGGCAACTCTTGAAAATTGTAGGCATGCATAGGATAAAAACTTCATATTCAGGTATATATCGAATAACACTACAAAACAGTGAAGGTTTAGAGCTAGCCTGATGATGGAGACGACAGAGATTCGAGGGAACTCCACAACGGTATGTGTCAACTACCTGGTGTTTGAGCTTATTTAATTCGTGCTGATGAGAGCTTTACACCGAGATAAGTTTTGATTACCACTTCTCAACGGTATGCACAAACCACCTTGTGATTGGGCTTGTATTATTTGTATTGACGAGAACTTTACACAGATATGTTTTAATCGCAATTGTGGGTTTGATGATGGGGACGAAATACAGTTCATGGAACTCTTGAACGGTTTATGGCTGGTTAATGAGAATTTACCTCTAACATGAGCTATGATAGCTTTGACAGATATGGAGTGTACAAATGGATGACGACACACGATTTTGGACCTTGACACTAAAAAGCTAAAAATAAAAAACTTTTTACAAAAAAGAAAACCGACTTCTAAAACACTAAAAAGCGAAAAAAAACTTTTAAGTACATCGCTCTAGAAGTCGGTGTCAAGAAGTTGCAGCTTGTATTTAGGTATTTGGACACCGACTTCTAGAGCGATGTACTTAAAAGTTTTTTTTTTTCTGTCTTCTTGTCGTTTTTCTTTTTTGTAAAAAGTTTTGTTTAATTAATATTTAAACGTGACGTGGCTAGGGAGGATTACTTTCGGCAAATTTAGCGAAATATACTTTACTTCTTTATGCTAACGAAAACTGCATTATAAGTAGGTACTTTATAAAAAGACGTGGACTTCATCTATAAAAATATATTTGTATTCTGATGACAGTAGACTTTAGGTAGCTAATAGCTATTATTTCGAACTATATAATTTGAGTAGGTACTTAACTGTGGTCCGGCCACGGAGGAACACACAACTAACGGGGAAACCTGCATTGAGCAAGTGTATAATAATTTTTCTGTGCGTATCGATAAGCGAAGAGAGGCACGTGTCCTAAGAGCTCTTACACACGAGCGGCATGTTCCCAACGGCAGATGTAACTGCAGCCGTCGACGTGACATTTCAATTTCGAAGATCAACGGCAGCCGTCGTCTGCTCTCTAGTACAGACAGGAGTCAGTTGTAAAATGGATTCCGAAGACGAAACATTACTTCGTCGACGCCGAAGGAAACGCATTTAAATGAATTAATCACTTACCAATGGCGTTTTTTTTCATTTATGGATTTATTATTAAAATCATTTACCTACAACTTCTTCACAAACCGCCATCCATGCTGATTTTTATTGTTTTATTACTATAATCTTTCAATTTATAATTCCAAATACAAGCATTTTTCTTTATCAAACTCAAACTCATGTATTAAAACTTGGCTGCAAAACAGCACTTTTTGAACGTCTTACGAAAGACAGAACCTAAACCCACCCTTCACCACTTCCTATGTTTTTGCTGGGAAGAAGTCGCAACAAACTCCCCAGCAACAACCATACCGCCATAATTAGCAATTCACTATCAATTTTGTCAGTAGAACACATTTTACCAATTTGTGACGCGTGCGCACTCTTGAACTATTTGCAGTCGACTGACAAACACACTGACAGCTGCCGACGTGTGTCGGCGGCAGCCGTCGACCGGTCGACGGTTGCCGGCGTTGCCGCCGACGCGCGTCTACGGCTGCAGTTACCTCTGCCGTTGGGAACATGCCGCTCGTGTGTAAAAGCTCTAACATAGAGAAATGTAATTTAGGTAATTGTGTAAAATAAAAGTCGAATGAAAAATAGTCAGGAAGCTCTTTAATATGGCACTACTTTAAAGTACCTATGCTTAGTTGATAATTTTTTATTCATAACTTTTGTTCATCAAAGGCATGACACCACATGACTAATGGCACTCTAATCTAGCACTGTCCTTAATCCTAACAACAAAATATCTTGCTCTAACAAAATATAGATTTCGTTTAGAATACGCACCGTTTATAACTTGTATTAGTATCAAAGCCAGTACCTCCTAATACTAAAATGAAGACAATAAAAAACACCTTATCCTCCTTCGAATCCTGCATGCGACGGCAATCCCCAAAAGGAGCGAATGGTCAAAGCTTGTTGCCTACGCAGTATCAGTAGCTTTAGTGTCTTGTGTATTTTCCTTAAAACTAAACATACCTACCTAACGATTTACAAAGCGGTGTACATATCTGAGTCAATTACGAAAAATGTAGTCATGCACACATGTTATCACACCCACGACATTTTACGCGCTTACCTAAAGCGTGTTCTAGACCGATGTAATCCGCTGTCCAATTAGAGATTACCTTTCTTGTAACTATCTTGTATCCATCTAGATTTCAGATATATAACATCCTTCTGGAACACATTTTATGTTAGTTCCTACGAGCAATGTATCAGTAATACGGTGGTACATTACACAATTTGATTCATAACAGTTGATAAGCCGTACCTATCGAGTTAAGGAGCCACATGTGAGATAAGCTTATAACTTAACAACCATGGACCATTTTATGTAATCGCTACTTATATTTAAATACTAGCTTCAGCCAGCGGCATCACCCGTGTCCCGAAGGAGGATCAGTGCGCCAATATAAAAAGTAGCCTGCCTCGTCGTAGTCTACCTCGATAAATGGTCTCTCTAACACTGAAAGATTTTTATAATCGTTCCTTAGATTAGCACGTTCAAACAAACAAACTCTCCAGGGGCCTAATGCTGCTAATTTAGTTTAAAGAACACGCAATTGATATTCAACTGATACACAATCACGACTCCATGTCGATTGAGACTAACAGGGCATTCCGAAAAAAATCACTATAAAGTCATAATTGAATTGTTATGTGAGTCATAGTTCAATGGTTATCGATGTTGCTATTCTAATTCTACCAAAAGCTAAGTGATGAATGATATATTATATTGTTTTTAATAAACGTTTTGCGTACCAGTGGCAGTTCAAACGTAGACCATTGGTCTTAAATTAGTAACAGAATACCCCATAACGTAAAAATTGCTATTAAGATGCAATTAAGTTTCAATTGACACAATATTAAATTAGCAGCATCAGGCCCCAGTAGTCTAGATTTTGCATGTGACCAGTGTGGTCACCATATTATTTGTTCATTAAGTAATTGATTAAATATGATTACCCAACAATCTTTGCGACTATAAATAAAGAAGAGAGCAAGAAAACAAAATGCAGGGTATTTTATATAAATGCATATTAGGAAAGTAGCGAGTTGTCATAGAAACATAATGTGAATGTAAATATTAGGTGTAAACACATACTCATATCTCCAGCAAGAAATTCCAACCAATTATTAATCTTTCTGCACTAGTAACACCTGATGGGTATTCTATAAAATAACATGATTAGCAGGTGGCTAATCAGTAATCATGTTATTTTATAGAATACCCATTTCTTTGACTGATTATAACAGTAATTTCTATGGAGTTTACTAAGTTAGTCATTTCATAGTAGAGAGTAAGTATGGTCATCACCTACCTAGCCTTTGCCCAAGGTATGTCGGGGTCGGCTTCAAGTCTTAACGCGACTGCCTGTCTGACCACCTCAACCCAGTTACCTGGGCAATCGTTTGTTGGTTTGGGGGGGCTAATGGGGCCGTATCGATCGCGTGCCTTAAGCAAGTGCCCGAAGTTCTCAATGGGAAGATTTGCCTTTAAATTGACTTCTGATTAAAAGCTTGACGGGCAAAGCAGTTTAGGGGCTAGACGAGCGATTTCGAACACGAATAAAAGCAGCCATTCAACCTACCTTTTGCCTTGAAGATTCTGTTACTTCCACTACAAAACTATGCACTCAAAATTTTAAAAAGTCACATCAACGTACACATATCTGTGAAGTGTGGTGCTCTTACTTGATTGTGTAGCACCCATTATGTCGGCATATCAAATGAGCCGCCACAATAATTTTGAAAGGTAACAGGTTTCAGTCGTAAAAGATATTTACACAATTATTTTGATGAGTGTAAAATAACATTGGTATTGGTCCATATCAAGACATGCCGTAATAACGACAAACAAACATAAGCATGGTGACAAATTACATTTAAATGTGCTCTTCATTAGCAACATAATGACTTGATGTGTCTCACCCCTCTGTATGTCAAGCTTTATATCGAAGTAAACTGCCCCGGGATGCAGAGTAGGTTCATGACGATTTAGGAATGTTATAATCATAATATAAATTATTTTGTTGGCTTCGGCCCCACGTTCGCCTTCTGATAATCCGGGACTAGTCTGTAGTCCCGTGGTCTAGAAGAGACATATAAATAATATTGAACAATTTAGTCAAATAATGGCAGATACGCATCCATAATAATCATGTGATAAGCACGGCATCACACTGCAGAGGCTGTGAGTATGGTAATGGCAATACTACATGCACTAACTTACACTATGTATACACATATACACCTGTTATACCTAACATCATAGATTTCACACATGTAAATTCTTTTGTATCACAAACTATAGGTATATATAATACTCTATACTTTTCTATGCACATATGATAAGATTATAATATACATCTAATTGTTGAGTATCTAATTATTAGGATATGGCAATTTATTATAACTTATTGTCTAGTGGAATACTCTATGAGCTAGCAGCTGGCGTGTGTTGCATACAGCTCAGACTGTCCATTGTGACGAGTGCACTACTGACTAAGACTCCATCAGTGCAATGCATGTCATGGCTTGATGCAACCAGATATGTCCCAGTGCATTAACAGCAAGACAACCAATGTCTGTGCTAACTAGCACCAATTTCAATACAAAATGTTGTTAAACTGATGAGGACATGCAGTGATTGCTGATAATAATACCATTGATATCAGCCTCCACTAAAAACATTCAAATAACAATTAACATCTTTGAGAACTTTTGAACTGATTTATGGTTGCCTATAAAAAGGAAACAATTTTTCTGCATATGAATAGCAGCCTTTTTAAATAATCCTCATAGAACTAGCTTCAAAGCGCTACAATTCATAAGCAAAACACATGTTTTTATTTTACAGGAACTGGGCATTACAGATATCTGATTACTATTGACATATTGTTCACCACAATAACTTTATGCATCACACTTGGATTGGATTTGACATTAGTTGAGTGCACACAAAGATGCTGGCTGCAATATTCCTTTGTGTGGGAAGTTTCCATAAATGTTTTAATCCAGCTTGTACCTAAATTGCTTAGCTTGCTAATCCACCCTGAACCATTAAAAATGTTACCATCTACATTGATACATATTAAACTAAGTCTAATCTAACTATTCAATAAATCATAGCAGGACGGTTCTGACAACACATGTGATTGATTATCATAAAAGCAGCAACATTTTGATATGTAAGACTACCATACTTACTGTTTCTAACATATTCTTGGCCGTTTGTGTAATTCTGCCTACAAGTTGGCCAATCAAGTATCAGAGCTGATTAATATACAAGTCAAGCCAGTGGCCACTTATAAACTTAAACAATTTTGAAAGAAAAAAGAAGTCGATTGGAGCCAAAGAGTTGCATACAAAGGATTGCAGACAGCAGGGTGTTACGTTTGTAGCCAGTGGAACATGAGACTGTGCACGGTGGGATAGTCGAGCTCGGCATTGGGCGAGCTCAGCAGCTCGCGCAGGCTGAGCGGCGCGTGCGGCGCGAGAGCTGCGTCTGCGTCCTCGGCCGCCGACTGCGCCGAGTTGTCGTCGGAAGCGAAGTCGGACGCGGCGCGCTCCCGCCATTTGTCGTCGTAGCTGAGGTCGCAGAGCGTGGGCGGCTCGTCGCCGTCGCTGTATTCCTCCTCAAGGACCAGGGCGTGAGACTTGGATCGCGACGCGTCACCGTCCGCACTGTCCCGGCCACCGCTACTCCCACCACCCTCGTGTTGGCGACGAGCGTTCTTAAGAGCTCGATATCGTCGGGATCGTTCACGTTGCAGTCGTCTTTTCCGCTCATCTGCCCGTTCTAACTCTTCTGGAGTTTTCTTTAGTGAATTCTTACCAAAAAAATATCGCATGAACGACTCGTCACAATTCCGTTTTGATAAATAATTAGCCATTAATTTGTAATAATATTGATTATCCATTCCGGTGTTAAGTCCCAGGGCTTAATAATTCACTTATTCCTCGTATAACAATAAATTAATAAAGATATTTTCGAAATTGCGAAATAAAAATAATGAGAACGCGACAATCGCTGACGTGACGTCACTGTGTCACTGACATTTGAATACGTTTCGTTTCTGCTGGACTCGCAATCGCTCTGACGATTCGAATTCAGATTGAAAAAAAATGTACGTAGTAAAATCGTAACGTCGACAACGGCGCGGGCGGCGGCGGGGTGACGTCAATTATGCGTCTGGCACCATCCTCAGCGTCCACGTCTCATATCGTATAGTAAAATCGAAAAGACGTTCATTAGTTCAAACTTTGTGTCGGTTTTGTGGCAGTTTATTCTACAGAGGATCCCGTCATGGCGCAGCCTTTAAAATTCCTTGCGAAAACCAAATTCTGTTGTATAATTATAATTAAAGCCTACTTAAACAGCCCGTTCTGAATGCGAAAGCTCGACTTAGACGTTCAACAGCCATTGTTATAAAATATTATCATAAGATCTGGAATGGCAACAACATCCTTCTAGATCCACGCGGACGTATTCCCGGGTAAAAACTAGTACGAAATAAAATGACGTGCAATTCGCTTGAATGGAAAATAATTTATTGCTAAAGTTAGAAGACAGCGATATCGGTGCGCTTGACGGCGGCGAGCCCGTCGTCCCAGGTCAGCAGCCCGTTGAACGTGAAGTAGAGCGCCAGCGCCGACAGCAGGTGCCACAGGTCGTGCGCGTCGTAGAACTGCAGCACGCGGCACTCGTGGTTGCGCTCGCGCGACTGCGCCGGCGTCGCCGACCTAACACCACGACACCGGCTTGTACTTCACAATCTCAATACTTTACAGGGGAAGCAGTACCACATAATAACTCCAAGGGTTTTAAAGCTTTATGTACCTATTAATGGCCATGTATCTCCGGACAAATTTCATCAGAAACCTTATGAGCTAGGAGCCTTTCAGAAAAGCGGTCTCAGTTTGCTGGGATAACTGGGCTGACGAAGTCAGATAGGCAGTCGCTCTGTGTAGCACATATGGTACTCGGCGGTTAGTGTATGCGTCGTAGTGGACGAACCAGTCGGAGCTGCCGGACACGAAGAAGTAGAGCGCAGGCACCCAGGTGGCGGCGCCGGCACCCAGGAACAGCCAGGAGTACCAGCGCGGCCGCTCGCCGTGCAGCAGCTTCATGATCAGGTAGAACACCATGTACAGCAGCGTGTTGCACAGCAGCACCGACAGCAGGTGCCCCGCGAAGTCCGCGCTCTGCGTGAACAGCCTGCGCGCGCGTCATTACTATGAACACTACGACCGATCGACATAACTTGACGAGGCTGAAGTTGAGGTCAAGTGTTTGGCTACGCACAACGATGTTTCAGAACTAAACGTGGCTACTGTGCATTCCATCGACTCCAGCCTCGCCAAGTAATTGCGGACTTGTCACCAATATGTACGTCCGGTTATAATAACTTACGTTTCTGTCTAAAGTACCTGCCAATGTTGACAAAATTGCTTATGTCTTAAAACGGCTGTGCTTGAAACATAGCTTTCAATTTAAAAAAAAAAGTCAGTATAAATAACTAAAAAACACTCTAGCACGCATAAAAAATGTCAAAATAATTCGTAAACATTATAAAGAATGCGTGGAGCGTTCAGCCCAAAGAAAGTAAAGATTAGTTACCTGTAATACATAAACGCTCCACGCTTTTTTTCATACTGTTTTTATTTAAATTTTTAGTCTTCTAATTAATTTAAAACATTAAACTTTATATTAAAAATTTAATTAATTTATTATTAAAATATTAACTTAATATCAAACTTAATTTTAAACATTAACCGGTATTTCTAGATATTCTTTTTTCTTATTCTTGACAGAAAACCTTTCATTTGATAACCATATCATGGGAGTGGATTTCAAACAGCTAGTCCGCCATCTTGGGGCGGCCGCCATGTTGGATTTGTAATGACGTTTCTTAGCTAGTCATGTATTGTCATTAGAACTAAGAACGTATGCAAAATTTCAACCTAATCGAAAACCGGGAAGTAAGTCAAATTGAGATTCCAAGATTTTCTTAAGCTAATACATAATATAAATAAAAAATCTGCATCCACATAGATTCATCCGTTTAAGAAGTATGGTGCCACAGACATACAGACAGACAAACACGTAGCGGTCAAACATTAAAGCCCTGCACTTGTGTAGAGGACCAAAAAAGAGTGAAAGCTCTGAATGGTAAAGTTGGGCGCAGGAGTGCGTACCCGTAGAGCGCGAAGCCCCAGTTGACGGCGTTGGCGACGAGCAGCAGCACCAGGCGCGGCGCGTACAGCGGCCGCAGCCCGCGCGCCGGCAGCGCCGCCACCGCCTCCTGCACGCTCTGCTTCTCTGCCACACCGACACACACCTACTTTACTCTGGCCTCGCTTCTCCGACTCCTTACTTATTTACCAAATTGATGCGAACATTCAAAAGGTTACAGGTAAGGTGCTAAGGCACTGCCATTCAGATGCAATAACCTCGACAGTCGCGTGACATGAACATTGCCGTGACGACCGGGTTATCTGTCGTCAAAATACTATAAATTATATTTAATAAAGTAGTTTGTCACACATAGTAGTTACTGCTATGCCACAGAGTATTTGATTTGTATTGTGCTCCACGGTGACTGTTAGTTTTCGATGTAAACCATTAATGTCAAAGGTCGTCTCACCCAGGCGAAACTGCCCCACGTAGTAGATCTGCAGCGACAGCAGCAGGAAGGTGAACACGTGCAGCACCGTGAACACGCTCCAGAACAGCGGTCCGCCGCCCAGCACGCCCCACACCACTGCACGGAACAGGGCACACCTCTATACTTACTTCTAAACTTATATAAACACTAGCGGAGTTATCACAAACAACTAAGCACACGTATCACATCACACGTGCTACACTAAACTCTCCTTAAACATTAAGTCCAGTCAAATTAAACCAACAAACTGGAGTGAGGGTACAAAAATTCACATCCAACTGAAAATTGGCAGGATTGATAAAAAAATCGAAACACCTACCTTAAGTTTACCTCTAATTATTATTATTATATTACAAAAAATCTTAACTACCCTAACAGTCAGCCAAAATATCTCGACTAACCTTCTAACTGATACCGAGTTTGCGTTAAAAATATCAATGTCGTGTGTTTTGCAAAAGTGTTTTGACAATAATTTGACGAATTATAATTATTAAAACTTTAACAGTTTTATTAATTAATTTTAATAATTATATTAAAATTAATTTATTTTAATTATTTTATTAATTAATTTTAATAATTATATTAAAATTAATTAATAAAACTGTTAAAGTTTTGGAAATCATAAAAGAGGACATTATAAAACGGTCATGAAAATTGTTTTATCTACATAAATAGAGGTACTTGAGTGTCTTAAAATGTCTAGTGTTTATCCAAGTTCGGCATGCAGTTCCCTTAGGACATGAAACATAGAAAAATCTTATAAATGCCTAGTTTTTCATTTCCATTGTACTTATAGAATGCCTTAAAATAAGGCGAAAAGCATCTGGGCACTTCCTGTCTAGGACTTCAGGTTCGCCTGAAAGTCAGTAGGCGATGTACATAAAAACAAAAGATACATTTAAATCCATTTTTTTTGTCCTAGACTTACAGTACATAAGCAGACTTTCGCACCAGTAGGAAAAATCACAAGGGATGTGAAACCTTGGGTCTGCATGGGCTGCGGGTTGTTTTTTTAGCTTTTTGAGAGCCATACTAATCTCGTACAGGCTGACGTCCAGGATGTGTTCGGTATAATGGCGGCTAAGTTTGGCTCTTGGGTCTTCGGCCGTACTCCTAATAGGTTCTTGAGTCGTCGCGTATAACTGTTCATAGAACTTCTCAATCTCCCTCAGTATCTCCAGCTTCGACGAAATGATCCTGTTATCATCCGTCTTCAGCCTCGCAAGCTGGCTCTGCCCACAAGACATATCTCTTGTAAAAACTTTGAAGCCTTTGTTGCGCTCGATAGCCGCCTCCACACGTTCAGTGTTGTGGCAGCGTATGCCGCGCTTCAAAGGCTTTGAGATCCGCCTGTTCAGCTGCCTAAGCTGCGAGGCATCATGCGTAGACTCCAAGACCAATTTACGTCTTTCTTCCATGATACTGAGGGAGTGATCGGAGAGTTTTGTGATTCTTTCTGTCCGGTGGGTTTTGAAGAACTTTGTCCCGACCGTATGAACAGTTTCCACGAACCTGTTAGTGAACTGGGCCACATCTATGCAATTGCCGAGGCATTCGAAGCGACTCGATACGATCGATCGTATTTTTATAAAATAATTATAATATAATTTTTCCTTTGGTCAGTATTCGCGAAAGAATACTGATTATTATTAAATATGTAATTGTGATCTCATTACTGAATTATTATACTGTATATTTATAAGTCTGTTCAAATCGCTGAACTGCTTTATAACTAAGTATATTTTGATAAATTTTACTATAAGTACAAGACGTGGCGGCTACAAGAAATTTCTTTACTATAAAGCAGTTACGGTATGGTTAGCGGCCTTATAGTGCAGTATATTATGTAAATATGAAAAAAAAATGCTTAGCTAAAAGTTAGAAAATAAATTTAAATAAAATGTCCTTAATATAAATGAATGAAATATATATCACATATTGTGCAAAAACACTATGCCTACGTATATAACTTGCTACCTTGTTCCTAGGTAGCATACTTTTCAAGCGACATTAATTAACACTTATTTTTGCGTTTTCTCGAAAACTACCTTTTGCACTTATCTGCCTTTTGGTTAGTGGACGGCAGTATTGGGTAGTTATAGCTTTGACAAGGGGGGGGGGGGGGCGGGGGGTGGTTCCCAATACACGTCCGTGAGATCAAATGTAGAGGGAGCAGGGTAGCCCCTAGTGGCAGTTACCGAGCGCGATGAGCACGGCGAGCACGCCGAAGGTGGCGTGCGCGCGCGCGTTGACGTCGGCGTGGCGCGCTTGGTAGATCTTCACCATGCTCAGCACCGCCAGCACGTACATGAACGCCGTGTCTGCACGAATACAATCGTTGAGTCAATTCGGTACACTATTGTAGTTGCTTAAAGTAATTGAACAAACAAGTAACCAACGAGTTATACCGCGGAGTGGCGGAGTGGCGTGTCGCCCCCCACTGCAGACCACGTACGTCGTACAGCCATGATCAAAGTGTTACCCGCTTGTAAAGTTATTTAGAAAACAACTTTGAGTGCTACTATCTCCTCAGACAGTTGCTCTTAAATCGAGAAGCGTTCTGTAGCCTCAGCCAGTTTAGTCTGAATTATTGAGTTTTCGCTTTTCTTGTAGGCGAAATGTATCTATACTCCCATTTGTTTAGGTAGTTAAAAAGTGTAAACAAAAAAAATTACGTGACCTACAGAAGCCCAGCCTTTTATTTCATATGTTATACGCTATTTCTGTTTTGGACGGAGAACACTCTTTAGGCCATAATGTTTTATTCTACATATTTAAACACATTTATCAGGTTTTGAAGCGTTTCTTCTTTCGTGATGGAAATGTTACGAAGTTGTTTTGGCTAGACCAGTCTCAGGTTCACACATTTTTCCAAGATACGAATTTAAAAACCAATAACAATAAATAAGAATATTAAAACTTAACAAAGAATATTACAAATAAAAATAATTCAACAACATCGATTCGAAACGTTCGATACGAAATTAGAAAAACAAGCACGGTTAACCGACTAAATGTAATACCTGTACCACTTCAGTTGCCACGCCACGTCACAGTTATACAATTCAATTTCGCAATGTTATCCATTTGATGTTTTTCTAAACTGTTTGGGGTACCTGTCTTTTTGGGCTCTTTATTGAAGACAGATTACAAAATATTATATATTTACGATAAATCTTACAAAAATGTTGTGTTCAAGCAATTACATCTTCGAAGATTTATTTAATAATAAATCATTAAGTTAAATATACTAGTTATATTAAATGAATAAAGTAGCGTTAAAAAAGAAAGTGTCACTTATAAAAAACCCTCTTTACGATTTGTTTACCAGTTCTAACTACCTAAACAAATGGAGTGTAGGTAGGTGTTATTTTTCTGTCAGCTTCACAGCATCCATGCGCTACAAATTTCAAATAGTCAAGAAGAAAGGCAAATAAAAGTACAGGTTGAGTAGTCATACCGAACTGAAAGTTGAGCGCGTTGGGGCAGACGTGGTAGCTGGCGGACAGCAGCGCCACCATCATCATGGCGGCGCCCAGCGACGACAGCAGGCCGTAGTGCGCCGGGATGCCGTACTCCTGGACACGCGCACACCATACGATAAGGTTTGCAGATTGTATTTTGGCAAACAAACATATATTATTTTTAACTGATTGGTTTCTCTCTCGCCACGAGATGTTCGATAATTTTATGTAAACGTAGCAGTTCATGATGTGGGCAAGTGCATTTGATCAGATCATTAAATCGTTCACGTAAAAATATATCAAATTAATAAAAATGTATGAAAGTCGACGGGTGGTTCTTCTCTTTCTGGGTGGTGTAAAAGCAAAAACCTTCACTGACCGTATCCGAGTCGGGAGGCCAACGGTCGCCATCTGTCATCCCAAGAGTTAGGGCCAGTTTCACAATGTTCGGATAGCCCCAATCTACCAGATAAATAAAAACATGGAACAGAATTTGTATGAAATTATCTACCAGGTAAACTAATTGGAACTTATACGTAGGTGGTGAAACTGGCCCTTGATGCAACAATTTTACAATGTGATCAAAATTTTGTCTATTTCATATTTAAACTGCGATTTCCTGAAATGGCCGCGCGTCGAGCGAGATGCATATCGTGAAACAATTTCTTATCATTGATTTGATTAGCGAGTCTACGATATGGCTAGGACATTCTATTTATTACATTTATTTTGGTGGTTCTATATCAGCAATGTAACAGTAATTATGTATGTTTTTTATGTATTAGCAGGCTCTGCAAGAGCAAACAAGTTTTTAGAAGAGAACAATAAACGAGTAGTGAGTCCGGCGCGGATGCGTTACCTCGTCGCGCGGCTTGCGGCGGCGGCGCAGCTTGCGGCGGCGCACCTGCAGCATGAACAGCGCGCCCAGCAGCAGGTAGCCCACGTTGGAGAACACGTGGTTGAAGTCCGACAGCCCGCCCAGCGGGTGCGCGCACAGGAAGTTGTAGTAGCACACGTCCAGCGACCCCGTCACGTTCAGCACCACCTGGAAGCCGGCCACGAACTGCAGCACCGGCAGCGCGTAGAACAGCCCCACCGTGTACAGCGTGTACAGGTAGCGGTCCGAGCGCGCCGTCAGCACGCGGCCGCGCCGCCGGGCCAGCGCCGCCACGTTCAGCCGCGGCGGCAGGCCGAACGGACGCGACGCCTCCTGTTAACGACACGGGCACTACTTCAACTAATTCCACTAATCATAGCAACTTATTAGTATTCATAGAAAGCAGACGTACGACAGGCGGCCCGACGACGTCTGACTGTACGACGTAGCCGGTGCTCGGCGGGTCGCGCGCGGCCTCCGCACTGCCGGCTGCGTGCTGCTCGGGGGCAGCGCCGCCATCACCGGCGACGTGCACCTCCGCGGTGGTGCTGACGTCAGCGGCGGCGGCAGCAGCGGGCGGCCGCGGGCCGGTGGCGTCGGTGGTGGCGGTGCCCGCCTCCTCCTCGTCCGTGTCGCTGTTGTCGCTGCTGTCGAATGTGGCGGCTGGGAACAGACAGCGTCAGCAGACACAACCGCGGCCGCCAGCACGACGGCGGCGGGTGCCAGGGACTCACTCGAGTCGCGGCGGCGGCGGCGGCCGGGCGACATGGACATCGCGCTGTCTATTTCAGATCTTGTCACTTCATCGGGCTCTGTGGAACGAGATAACAACAGATTTAAGTATTTTGCGGTTGTCTCGAAATAGTATTGGTGGTTACCTCACAGAAAGGTACCTATTATAAATCCATACTTAATATTATTAAAAGCGTCTACGCGGATATACCGGTCGGATAGCTATTTATCAATATATAGGGGACCCACGGGACGCGGATGAAGCCGCTGGCATAAGCTAGTAGGTTATAAAAAGTTTCAACAGCGGTTATAATCTTTAATTAATCTTCTTGCTGATATTAAAATATTTGTAAAGATGTTTATATTAAAGGTAACACAAAAAAGTAAAGTACGCAAATGCTACTGTTGTTTCCTAATTTTATTGAACAGAATTATTGATATGCCAGGTCCATTCAAACTTGCATGACACTTTCTTCAAAAGGTCATTTCAGACACAAGCCTACATTGCTCATCCATACTTTAGTATGTAATTTCTTTTTATGTCTGGACTTTACAAGAGACTATGACTCTTGAGTTTGTTTCGGCGTTTCTTCTCAAGGCAGTCAGTTAGGAAATACCGACCTCATCTCGTTATTTTATAAAAAATGTGTTGACGTGTAAAAGTGTTGATTTCAACCTATTTGCAAAATAAATATCATTTATGGTTAAATACCTGATACACCTTTAGAAGCCCACAAAAAATCCTTCAGTGTGCATGCAGTACGGCTACGGAGTAACCTACCGCCTGAGCTGAGCAGCTGCCAGGCTGTTGCTTTGTGAGATGGAAGGAACACTAGCTTTCGGCGTAGACATAGATGTTTTTAGTAATGTTTTTATGGTATTAAAGTACAATACTGTATAGTTTTCATCATTTTAGTCTACAGCCTACATCTAGTCTTTTTAAATAGGTAAGCTTTTTGAGTAAAAATGCCTATAATTTAAAAAATCTATAAATTTTATAATACATAACACACACACAGTCCTACAATCAGCCCTATTATACAAATAATCAATTCAAATGTTCAATTAATGAATAGGTACTTAGAAGGCTTTAGCAGTTATTGGGGGATATTTGTCATTTGCGCAGCCACATATATCTCATCCGAAGGGGACGGCAAGCTGATACGTTCGGAGAGTGATCATTCACAAGACCAACATGAAATTTGCTCTCGAATTATTTTTATAACCCACAATGCAATTTGGGCCCGAGCCGGTAATCCATACCCACGCAGCAGTGACGCCGTACGAGTCTGTAGGTAGTGTGTAGTTGTGTGCAGCGGCCGCGCCCACCGCGCTCTGCGCGTACTGTAGTGTGCAGTGATGTAGTGTATAGTTGTGTGCGGTACTGACTGGTGGCGAGCACGGCGCGCGGCGCGACGAGCGGCCGCAGGCGCGGCAGGCGCTGCGCCAGCAGCAGCGCGCCCACGCCCGCGTACAGCAGCGCCAGCAGCGCCAGCGTCACGCCCGCGCCCACCGCGTACTGCGTGCGCGACAGCGCCGCCTGATGCCACAAGGGCGGTAAATGACATGATATTTAAAACGCAATTTCGAACGCGATTTTGTATGAGTGCGGCGGCATTACCCGCATGTGTATGGTGAGCGACTTGCGGCGCGGCGATCGCGTGCCGGCGGCGCCCAGTGCGGCGCGCCGGTCGTCGGCTTCGGCCGCCGCGTCGCGCCACAGTCGGTTGTCGGCCTCGGCCACCGCGTCACGCCACAGCCAGTCGTCGTCCTCCAGCGCCGCGTCGCCGCCGCACGCCGTGTCGCGGTCGTGCACCACCGCCACCACGTAGAACCCGCGCGGGTAGCGATGCCGCTGCGACACATCGAACCGTGCACATGTCACCGTACCTTTAATTGGGTACTCATTTAGCAGCGCAGCACGTACCTAACGTATCAGATACGGTATCAAGTGAGTACGTAGCCCGCTGCGTGGACGGCGTCACGACCACTTGTGTAGTGAGTACTTAATCGCGAGCTTCAAACGAACTTACGTAATTCTCGAAATGTCCACTAATCTCTTGAGACTTCATATCCATTACTAAATAGTTAGAACGATTTCTATCTTTGGAAATTTCACTTTGCCAAAATCGACGTGGGCTTTTATAATTATCTAAAATATTAAACACTAGCGGTCGCCCTCGGCTCCGCCCGCGTGGATGTCGGTTTTCGCGACAAAAAGTAGTCTATGTGTTGTTCTGATATATAACCCATAGAGGACCCCGCGGCTACGCCTGTGTGGATGTCGATTACCGCTACCAAAGCCTCACATTTGTCGGGGTGAGAAGCTCGCGCTCGGACCTCCCGCCTTATTATACCTACCGGCCGACCCGCGTCGAGCGCGGCAACGACACGTGGCGGTGGCTGATTATCGTATTTCATGTATGAGTTTGGTATTTCTATACCGATTTCTATGATTCTTTTTTTTATAGAATATGTAATAATGTTATCTTTTGTTAATTAGTGATGAGCGAGAATATTATAAACATAAGAGTAAACAAATCAATAACAAATAATCAGAAAGCTCCAAACTGATAAACTATTGGGAGTTATACGTGGTATTGTGAGTCAACCATTAAAGATAGACATATGCTGTTGTGGAATAATTTTTAGATAATTTTATGTAGAACATTTCCGTTATACATGATTTCTATGTAGCTTTAACCATTAAGGCTGCACACGCGACGAAAGCTTAAAAAATGGTTTAACTTCTCCCGTTTTCCCAACATTTTCCTTCACTGCTCTGCTCCTATTGATTGTAGCGTGATGAAAAGTATAGTAACCTGCCCAGGAGTATGAAGAACAATTGTACCAAGTTTCATTAAAATCCGTCCAGTAGTTTTTGTTCCTATTAATAACATACAGACAGACAGACAAAAATTTTACTGATTGCATTTTTGGCATCAGTATCGATCACTTATCACCCCCTGATAGTTATTTTGAAAATATATTCAATGTACAGAATTGACCTCTCTACAGATTTATTATAAGTATAGATATAGATATTATACATGAACATGAATTCAGCACTAGCCACTATTTGAGACATGCTGTCGGCATCACGTCGCTCGTTGCGAGCGCTGCGGATCCGGCACCTCGTAGCTAGATACGGGGAGGACCGTGGACGAGCCGTACCCACTTGCAGATTGATACCGTATCTGATACGTTACATGCTACACTGCTAAGTGAGTACCCAGCTTACTATTCTAAATATTACCGATAGATCATATGTATAGTATAGTTAAAATCTCGCTGCAGACTCGGTCATAAATCATAATCGGAGTAGGGATGTGCGCTAGTTGCGCGCTCTCAAGGCCATTATCGATAACAATGTGTGGAACATGTAGAATTGCTGCAAGATGAAGATTTTAGAAGAACACATTTATGCGAAGAGTTCATCATTCATGTGGATGATGATGACGATGACTCAGACGAAGAATTTTAATTTTCTATTTTTGGTTTTATATATTAAATATGCTTTGTAGTAAATTTGGTAATAAAATAAAAAAAAATGTGTATTTATTTCTATCACCCATTTATAAATATATAAAACTATCGATATCACTCATCGACTGCAGTAATGCACAGGATTACGTGTGGGCGTGGCCTGCCCATAAGGCCCGTAAGTGGGAAAGAGAGCGAAACACTAATGATTTATGACCGAGTCTGCAGCGAGATTTTAACTATACTATAGGTAGTTATTTTTAGCGAAAACATGGTATTACGCGTAACTCCAGAAAAAAAATATCGGAATCCGTCGAAATAATATTGTTAACATAACGTTTAACGTAAAATTATTCCATAGATGGTAACTATAAGCAATCCAAGTGATACCGTCAAATGGTCAATTGGTTGAACGTACCTTGCGCCGCCACATTTGTTAACACATTGGCTCTAGGTAAATAAAAAGAACCCAGTGTAACGAAGATGGCAAGTGTGTAGTGTAGCGACGTTAGCGCTAACTCACCGACAGCTGCATGCCGCCCGAACGCGTCACCGTCATGCGCAGCGACGAGATCTCTATCTCTTGCAGCGTCTCCGCGATCGGACACTGGAACACCGACACCACTTGTTCATCTCACATTGTTATCTTCTCTGGGACCACTGACCCATATGTTTGTTATACCCTAAACATCAACAAGCTTAACAGGTCGGCACGTAAAGGAGTATAGCAAAGGATACCCTGTGTGAAAGTGACGTTAGTTCAATAGTTACGGAATAGTTCTGCACGGCGACGGTGGCGCAGACGTCGTCCGCCGACTCGACGACGAGGCGCACGTGGTCCTGGTCGCGCGGGAACTGGTACGCGCGCACGCTCGGCGCGCCCTGCAACGTCACGAGTGGACGTGGTGTATGCAAGTACGGAGATATGTTCGTAGGTTTGAAGCCTACATGCATATACGGTTGTTCAGTTGTCAGTCGTCGTGAATTCGTGATCCGTCTTTTCCAACCTATTGCATGATGACTCGATCTTACTGATGTATATAATATTATATTCAAATCGCTTAAAAAATCTTTCACTCATTCACGACTTATCGCTCAATACCACTATTTTTCAGATTAATTGCAAGAAGGGATCGGCGCGGCTGTCGGACACGTACCTGCTTGACCTCCACGGTCGTAGAGGACTGGAAGGGCAGGCGCCAGTCGCGCACGAGCGCGGCGCGCAGGCGCAGGCGCGCGGGCGCGGCGCACGACGAGCTCACGTGCAGCGTCAGCGCGCCCGCGCCCGCCGAGCCGGCCGGCGGCTCTGCGGCAACCGACCCCGTCAGTACAGAACGCACGGGGGCGAAACATGATTTGTTTAACAAATCTATTTAACAATGTTTTGTTTGTTTCATTTCTCTCAGTGTACCCGGCCAAAATAGGTACCTACTTATCTATGAATTTTACAATTTTACGTTTTCTACTCATATGGCCGTGCGACGCCACATGTATTCTTCACAGTGTACAGATTAGAAGAAAAACGATGATGGTGTCCAGACCGACTGTCGGCTGCGGCGGCCGTTCTCTAGGAGATCAGCCAGCTGCGCAGGACATATTATAGTTATAGTGCACAAGCATTTGCGCAAACACAGGTGCACTCTCTATTCCCTCACTCTCATAGCATCATCTCATGGCAATCCGACGACAAGACCGGAGAGAGATCAGGCGCAGGACCGACATCTACGTGTTCTCCGATGCACGGGTGAATCAGCACCAACTTCCAGACTCCGGGATGCCTTATGGAAGTTTCTCAAAATCCACAAAGCGATTTCAGCCCGACCCGGGAATCGAACCGGAGACCCCGTGCACAGCAGTAGACCAACGAGGTAGAAAATCGATAACGTCAACGCAATACAATACACAAGAGCTGTCACAAGACAGTCTAAATTCTAGCTGCTGTTGAATTTGAAGTGATGAGTTGAATTGAAACTTCACTCAACTAAATTTAAAGTGTTTCAAATTACTCGTCTATTACGCTCTATCGTAGTAGCAAAAATTAATAAAAAGAAAAAGCTGTTACTACAGCAAATTCCCAAAATCTGCAAGACTGACCACATTTGTCGCCGAGGCTCTCGACGTCGACGGTGTCGTCGGGGCACAGCGTGCGCTGCAGCTCGTGCAGCAGCACCTGCCCCGAACGGTAAGGCAGCTGCCACGTCCATGCCCCTGCGCACAAACATGCTTATTGCTTTTGCACAAAAATATGTACCTAATGTTTTTAATCAGTTTCTTCCTTGTTAACGTTGCTAAATGCTTTCGTAATCGATGGCAAAAATATCCACAGCTACGTAGGGTCGAAGGTATAGAAAATATTGTTATGTATTGTATAGTCTAAATTTTATCATTAAGGAAACTGATGAGGCATCTTCAATGGGTGCGAATTTGAGCCTTCAACCATACACCGAGGAAGGAACGGTTTCACATCAACGAATAGGTAGGTAGTTGTGTTAAGGATATTGTTACGTAGCTCGATAAGACATAATCTTGTTTAAAAGTAAAAACTCAAAACAATTAGAAATTGGTAGAATTATCTAGAAATATCTAGGAATCTACTGCCACACTAGACGGAAATTTCGTCACCGAACTTCCGCGACGGACGAGAGCGGACCGCTCACTCGCTTGCGTCTACTCGGTCGTCCGCGCACCGATCTTCATCGCATTACAGGTATTTGTATGCATCGCGCCACATTCAGCGGATAACTTGCAGTCACGACGCACGCACAGGATGTTTGATTGACACTGAACGATTTACTATCGGAGTGCAAAATAGAGTTTGCCTTTGAGACTCTAGAGAAAAGCCGGATAAAACTGTAAAGATACGAGCATATACAGGGTATGAATTTGCCCAATTTCTAGTCGAAGAGTATTTAAGGGATGAACCCAATATTTACGCTTTCTTCTTCTAATGGCTCATAAATAGCTATCACTTCTATCGGATCCATCACGAATTCACGACCACACCGTATAAGCGCAGGCAGCCGACTGATGATCTGCCACTGAATATGCAGTGTGGCTGATACCGCATAGAACGGATTGATGTCCGCGGAAGTTCGGCGACGGAATTTCCGTCTAGTGTGGCAAAGTCTTTAAAGCAGTGTGTCGGGTCGTACCGACGGTGCGTCGCGCGGTGACCAGCAGCGGGCGCGCGGTGTCGCCGCCGTCCGTCTGCACCCACACGCGGATCGGCAGCTGCCCCTGCGACGGATTCTACGAACACAACGTAAGTACAGGCGCATTAGCTGTCGCCTATTTCAACAAAACAGGTCAAAATGGCATTAGTTGCAGTAACTATCGTTGCTACATCGCTATGAAATAATCAACGAAAAAAATATAAACGAATAGGCAAAATTTTATCAAAGCAAAATAAATCCATGCCATGTGCGTACGGCGGTACATTAGAGACTACCATTACGACAAATCAACATTTGGTACAGAATACTATGCATTTGGTTCGGTTCGCCGTCCACACGGTGTGGACCGCGTTCACGCGAATCGGTGACATACACATAAAAAAAAATACCGGCCGAATTGAGAATCTCATACTTTTTTTGGGATCTCGGTTAAAAAGTCAGATTCATCATGAAAGCTAACGATAACTATAAAATTCCTCCCTGTCCGGTTAAGCAGTAAACAGCCTCCAAGGCTGAACTGCGAGTTGCCAGTATCAAGCAAATAAAAGACTTACCGGCGCGAATGCGAGGATGAACTCGACGGATGAATTCACTTCTAGCTCGTGTGTGTCATCGAAGGTTAACCTGCCGACGTCGCATATAGTATAGTCACAGGCCATGCAGACCTCTTTACTCAGCGCAAGTACACTTGTACATGTCACCAGTTAGGTTAGGTTTCTTCAAGCCTTCACGTTGTGACGGCTTGTCAGCGCTACTTAAGGTACCTACAGCGAGCAATATCAAGCACATTGCCTCTGCACCCTACTCGTCAGGTCAACCACACACTGGGATGTTACTTGTATATTTTAATCTCAAAGATGTGGACTGATCACGAGCTATATTTATTTCAATAGCGATCTGTATCGCTCATTAGGACATTGTATCTTTAGCTATGTTGAGTAGTAAGTGTTGTTAACAAACGCAGGTAATATAATATGCTGACTGTTTCCAGACGACGGAGACGTTCCCAGGGGAGCAGCGCGCCGCCGCCAGCAGCGCCAGCAGCAGGCCGGCGCCCCGCATGTTTGTGTCCCACTAGGCTAGCGCAGGTCGCGGGCGGCCGCTCGACTCGCCTCCACCGCACTGGGCGCATCCGACCGTTATCGCTGCTATCGGTCCGCGCCCTGATACCCAGATATCGATGCGTGATTCATTCACTCAATTCCACTTACTTACACGTTACTTTTCCTGTTTCTGAAAAAGCACAACTTATGTGCCAGTAATTCGATTCGATTCGCAATCGGTTCCTCCTATTTTTTTTATTAGGTAATATAGATTTTCCTCATTAGTAATGAATCTGTCATCCATAACAGCGGCAGCACGCGAAACATTTATATATAGGTCGGCGACAAGTACTCGTCGTCGCCGTTGTACTGCGTATCGATGTCAGGTAAAACGATAATATGCTAACAGATTGTGCCTATCTATGCGTTGACCAAAATAGATAATGATTAATAATAAATTTAGACTATCTATGGTTAGAACTTAGTTTTGTAAGGCGGCAAGATACCGCGGCTGTGCGGGGTACGAGGGGACGAAGGCACGATAACATTTCAAATTTAAGATTTCTTGAAATTACAAGGACTAGTCTGTTATTTGCTATTTATGGTTAAAACTAGCTTCCGCAACAGTTTCACCCGCAACCCGTGGGCACGAATCCGCATATCCGGATCAGAATAACGCGGGATGTGGTTCTGTTGCGATGTGATGCGTGCAGCCAGCAGATTTTAAAACAACGACATCCAAAAAAAAAAAAAAAGTACATAGCTCTAGAAGTCGGTGTCTAGAGGGTGCAACTGTGTTTATTTCGCCACCGACTTCTAGAACAATGTAATTAATTTTATTTTTTGCTCGTGTTTTTAGAAGTCGGTTTTATTTTTTTAGTGCAAAGGCTTTTACACTTTATACCCACTACTAGCTGTTGCCCGCGACGTCGTCCGCGTGGGCATTAGGTGATTAACATTAACCCCCCCCCCCCCAATTGATATAGCGTAATAATATGTAGCCTATATGTTGACCCGCCCTCTTAGTTATATTCATGCTGAATTTGAAGCAAATCCATGCAGTACTTTTTGAGATTATCCCGGACATACATACAGACAAACAGACAAAAATTCTAAAAACTACACTTCTGGACACATCTATTGGCCCACCTTAGAGTTTAGGTTTCGATGGCCCCTACCGAAATGTGATTGCTAGCTTGAACAAAAACTGTTGATGCAGTTTTAAACCTGATACATTTTACCATCTTTTTCGATCGTATTGTTTTAAATTTGAATTCAGAATACCATACGACATGTAGCTACTCTTGCATTATCATGCATAAAAAGGAAATTGAGGCCCACATAGTCCGCGTACGGTATCACGTGAGGTTCTAAGCACTCACGAATCTACCTTTCAGCATTTTAATGTTGGCAGCCGTGGGCCTGTAACAACCTCAAGTTGAGTTTTGCCGCTCCCGGATATACCGCCCCAGACAGTCCATAAGCCACCGCCATAAGCAACGCTCTCTTCAAAGCAGCATTGTGCGAAACGCTCTCCGTTACGTCGGTAGACCTTCTTCCTTCCATCATTGCCATGTAACACAATTTAGACTCACCAGAAAAGAGTACACGACTCCAATCTTGCTGTGTCCAATTTAAATGACTGCGTGCGAAATGAAGGCGTGCTGTTCGGTGGGCTCGCGTTAGTTTGGGCCCATTAGCTGGCTTGTGTACCATATCGCGTTCTTTTAACCTTCTCCGAACAGTTCGAGCGCTCACAGATACTCCGTGGAAGTCGCGAAGTTGGTTTTGTATCTCAATGGAGGTAAGGTTCAGTTGTGACCCGAGATCGTAGCCTTCCTTGGCGACGAACAAAGCCGCCAGTCTCTAGGTACCTCCGATAAACATTTCGGACCGCAGATCGACTTAAATTAATAAGTTGAGCACTCACGTTTCTTTGTCTCTGTCCGGCCTGAATAAGTGCCACAGCTTGGGCGGCGACTTCAGGTGAAGTATCCATAGATTATTGATAGAACCTCACATTAATGTTAAGAATAAGTAATGTTTGTTGCATAACCAAAGATATCAATCATTTTTTCAAGAATTAAATCCAAATAAACCAAGTTTTCTTAGTATTCGATTGTTTGATATCAACAAACAGGCTCCAAATTGTCTTTTGTTTCTTTAAATTCTGTGTTCGAAATTCAAAAAAAGACTATTGAATGAAATTGTGAATGTGCCAGGTTCAAAACTGCATACAAACTTTTTGCTTGACCTAATATAAAATTGTAGCTAGGATCAAACGAAACTGAAAATGCAAGGTGGGCCAATAGATGTCCAGAAGTGTATATTTTTGGCTTCGATATTGATTGTAGATCACACCCCAATTATTCATATATAAAAAAATATTCAATGTACAGTTTTGACTTTTCTAAGATTTTATTATATGTATAGCTTAACTGTTCTGGTGTAAGTTCTCATCAATACGAATAAAATATGCCTAATCAAGTAGTTAGTAAATACATACTTTTGAGGAGTTCCCTCGACTCTGTTGTGACCAGCATCATCTCGGGTAATTCTTTACTTTTTTGTAGTGTTGCCGTAGTGTCCGACCGAATGTTCGGTTTCGGCTTAGTTTTCGTTTGAGTTTCGGTAAAAACACGAGTTTCGGTTTAGTTTAGTTTGGCTTAGTTAGATTATGCGACGTGTATGGTACTGATTATAACAACGTTTAAAGAAAACGTACGTTATTTTCCCCTCAAAATATGAGCCTTGTTTCGGCCGAAACAGAGACACCGTTGCCGAAATTCGTTTTCGGTTGCAGTAGTAAAACTAGTTTCGGTCGGACACTATGTCACCGTCAAGCGGGAGTATTCCTGAATCTATTTACCTCGTGCAAGCCTAATTTTTTAAGATGTCGAACTCAAAAGAGACTATTCCGAGAGCATACACATCCAAACAAAACATCCTCGGAGTAATTGGTGTACATACATAGAAAAACCATACCGACCGAATTTAGAACCTCCCCCTTTATTTGGGAGTCAGTTAATGAAATATCTTGTTTCTATAAACCGGAACCCACAGAGCGAGAATCCTTCGTGCACTACGCCAAGTAGGTATTTTGTGTTGTTCCAAGTGTATTAGAGCTGGTTCACATTAGGTCGGACCGACAGTTTGCGGTTCATCGACGGCCGACCGACGCCGATAGCCGCCGACCCGACCTAACGTGAATAGTTATAACTGTCGGTACGATCTTTTTACTGCCCAGCTTGGGTCGTCACATGTGACGCGGCGGCTGTTGGTGCCGCGGGCGCGGACCTGCTGGGCCGCGCACCGCTCGCCCGCGCGTTGCGCACTCTCAACACGGTGGCTGATAACATGGACATATTTAACTGTACACTGAGCGAGTTCACAAGGGTCACTTACTGTGTAGTATGTAAGGAATTTAGTTAAGGAAACATATTTTTAAGTTACTTTGTCGAATTAGGTTAAGTTAATCTGTAATGGCAAAGTAAATATGTGTGATAAATAAATAAATAATTGCCGAGTGAAACTGTTTGCGCGAGTGCCGAGAGCGGGGCTAGTGCTAGGGTGGCAAGCGGGTGTCGCCGCCGCCGCGCCGACAAATATGGACGGCGTCATACTTGCTAGTACGCCAATATTATGTCCGATCCGACAGAAATCGTGGCTGGACGTACGGTAAAAGTGTCGGCTCCGACTGTTTGGTCTGATGGCCCTAATGTGAAACTGCGCTATTGGCATACATACGCCAACATGGGTCCGACACGTTTGTCCAGCATGAATGTGAACCAGCTCTTACAGATAACACTTGTGGGATATCACGAACCTGGCCTCTCAGATGCCGCAGTCGCATGTGTCGCAGGCATTGGCTGGTCAAACGTGATATTTTCGTTGGTTTCAACAGACGTGTGACTAGAAAAAATATTTGGAGAGTGCTTCTTACCTGCGTAACGTTGCGTCCCGGCACCTCAGAGGTGCTTCAAACCTTTGAGTACAACTTGTCTCTAAGTTTATGTAGAAACGTTACAAGCGCAAACGGGGTGACGTTCACAATGAAAGAGATCACAAGTGTGAGAAAATAATTTATTGAGTACAAGTTGTATTCGATAAGGCTGCGCTAGCGGCGCGAGTAGGCCAGGCCCAGGTCCCGCACCACGTCGCGCACGGCCGCCACGCACGCGTCCAGCTGCTGGCGCGAGTGCGACGCCGACAGGCAGAACCTGCGCCACACACCCACATTTGTTACTTACTGGGGCTAGAGCGTATCAAAGTTTCATGTCAACGAGCCTAATGCTACGTTCCAACTTTTTGTT
This sequence comes from Heliothis peltigera, assembly GCA_958496145.1. NCBI lineage: Eukaryota > Metazoa > Arthropoda > Insecta > Lepidoptera > Noctuidae > Heliothis > Heliothis peltigera. The sequence goes on along the minus strand of OY292329.1, from coordinate 12,286,715 downwards.
AACCGTTTGCAAACTTGCATCTGAGAGTTTAACAACTTGATGGCGATAAGGGAGAAGTATTGTATTTTGTCCTTTCCTTAATTTTAAATTTACCATTTTTATAAAAAGACACTTAAAATGTGCGGACTGACCGTATCCGCGCCTTGTTGAGCGGCGTGGCGGGGAAGCCGACGCCGACCGTGGCCACGCCCAGCGCAGTCAGCCGCTCCACCGTGGCCGCCATCTTGCTGAACGTGTACACCAGCAGCGGCACCACCGGCGACGACCGATGGCCGAACGTCACCACGCCCATCGACTGCAGCCTGCGATTACACATGCATTTATTGTCCAATATTAAGTGAAGCACGTTAGTGTGCAGGCTCAATTCCAAGTGCCAATGTGTAAGTTATAATATGTACTTTTCAAGTGTATCTTGTGAAACTGAGTCATGATAAAGCAAACATCGTGACGCTGGACTTAGAGACCTAGCGCCTGGATAACAAGATACTGACTGGTCGCGGAAGTAGTGCGTGTTGTCCTTGAGCGCGCGCAGGCGGGCGCGGCCGGGCGGCGTGTCCAGCGCCCGCATGGCCGACAGCACCTGCTGCGCCACCGCCGCCGGCATGGCCTGCGCGTACGTGTGCGCGTGCCCGTGCTGCCGCAGCCACTGCACCAGCCGCGCCGACCCTGCAACCGCAAGCGCCATGTAGCGCCAGTGCCGCGCGCGCCGCCCGCCGCGGGCCGCTACTCACCGGCGATGTAGCCGCCGGCGGCACCGAAGCTCTTGGTGAAGGTGCCCATGAGCACGTCGACGTCGCGCGGGTCGACGCCGGCGTGCTCGGTGACGCCGCGACCCGTCGCGCCCATCGCGCCCACGCTGTGCGCCTCGTCCAGGTACAGCTGCAGCCCCAGGCGCCGCTTCAGAGCCACCAGCGCCGCCAGCGGCACGATCGACCCCTCCATGCTGTACACGCCCTCCACCACCTGCAAGCGCTACAGTCAGCGAGGCGGCGGGGTATGGGTGAGGCGCGGGAGGTGGGCGGGGCGGCACTTACGATGACGATCTTCCTCCACTTGCGTTCGGCGATGGCTTGTCGCGCGAGCTGCTCGAGGTGGCGCACGTCGTTGTGCCGGAACACGCGCACGGTGGCGCGCGCCAGGCGCAGGCCGAGGATCAGCGACGCGTGGTTGTTCTCGTCGCTCAGCGCCAGGCAGCCGGGGCCCAGCAGCCCGGGCAGTCCCAGCGTGTTGGTGCCGAACCCCATGCCTACCACTAAGGCCGCCTGGAAAAACGCAAAAGTGCAATTAGTGTTTCGAGCCGCAGCACTATAGGTGCGATCAGAGAGCGACGCAACGTACTTCGACGCCGAGGAATCGCGCCGTGGTGGCCTCGAGGTCCGCGTGCAGCGGCGTGGAGCCGAGCTCGGCGCGGGAGGAGCACATGGCGACGCCGTAGCGGCGCGTGGCCGCCACCACGTCGGCGTGCGTGGCGCCGCCTGCGCCCTCCGCGAAGCCCAGGTAGTTGTACGAGCCCAAATTGATGCAGCGCTGCTCATTGCCTGTAAACCTGGATCACAGACAGAACGTTACACAACAATAGCCACGATGAACCACAAGTGATTAACACAATTACCTTTTCCACATACGGTAGGTTTTAATGTTGGTGCCATTTGACCTTTTATAAAATCAAATGTTTTGCGTGAAACCGAGAGGGAATTCGTTTTGACGACTATTTCCGCGGTGACGCACTTTATTGAGTATGGAGTCGATAAAATCATGAAATATAATATCAAGTTAGTCATATTTTAAGATCGTTTCAGTTTTATTTCCAAAAAATCTATGTGGTAGATAGTAAAAGGAAATTGCGCTCAGACTACTTGTTATTTATTTATTCCTTTAATTCAAGCAAGGGGGCGGGCGGGGGGCCTAGAGAAAACACATGATGAACATAAATCTAGTAAAATGTCGTGGTACCGAATAACCGGCGACACCAGTAGTCGCCAGACTACTTCAGATTCAGTAGGTATTAATAATTGTGCATGATTTACTTTATAACCTACTTATAAACTTGTTTACAGGTGCGACGAGCATTTATAAAAATACGTTGAAGTTTTGTGATATGGGCGGCAGCTGGCTGCGTCAGGGGGCACAGCGCAGTCTCATTCAGGGATATAGTTAGTAAGCTTTATAAGATACCTGAAGCTCCAGTTGTGGTCGTCGGTGCAGCGCTCCTTGAGCGTGAGCTCTGCACCAGGCGCAGAGCAGATAGGCCGGTTGAAGCAATGGCGCACGCGCCGGTACACGTAGCGTGAGAAGAACGTCTCAAACGGGTCGTAGAGCGGCGCGTAACCCTGCCACATGACACCACGCTCATGACAAACGCGCAAGTGCATGTTGCTGCTGTCTACTGTCCCCCCTATCAGACTTCAGGGTACAGTAACTAGCAGCAAACTAGTCTCTAATTCTAATATGTATGGTATTGATGAGGACTTCATTAGTAAGAATAATCATTTGCAGCAATAACACATAAAATGGGTTATGATTGCCATTGCAAGCTCGGTATGGTGATGTCTAGAAATTGTCAAAGTAATTTTCAATTTTCAAGTAGGAAAATGAAAAGCAGAAAATAAACGTTTTACAAAAAAAATGAAACCGGCTAACAAAACACTTAAAAGGAAAAAATACTTTTGTCATGCCTTTGGAAATCGGGGTCTCGAGGCTGTGGTAGGGGAGCCCTGGAAGGGATTTTAGAGTAACTCGAACGCGTCTGATTAACATATGGGAGTATGGTTGCCTCCAGCTGAGTACCGCCACCATAATATGAGCTTTTTACACCAGTGCGCGAATTTGGGGTAGTCCGTGGTCCGTGGTCAGGTGGATTACGTAATTATGATTACGAACTAAAGAATTCTGCCCTAAAAAAATTTAAGTGACTTCCAAAAAGAAGCTTCTCAGTTTGATCTGTAAGCATGTATGTATGTTCGTCCGCGATTTTCTCGAGTTCGGCTGAATCGATTTCAACGCGGTTTTCGGAAAAGTATTTGCTACATTTAGTAGAAGGTTTTAGTGCTTTAACCGACAAAAAAGGAGATATATGATTTTGAACTACATGATTTTATGTTTGTTCGTGCATATATACGTAATTTACCAACCAATTAAAAAAAAAGCTTTTTTGGTTGAAACGATTTGCTTTCGAAACGGTCCCATTGTCATCAGATTATCAAATACGACCCGCCCCGGCTTCGCACGGGTGCAATGCTGATATAATTATACATATAAACCTTCCTCTTGAATCACTCTATCTATTAAAAAAAACGCATCAAAATCCGTTGCGTAGTTTCAAAGATTTAAGCATACAAAGGGACATAGGGACAGAGAAAGCGACTTTGTTTTATACTATGTAGTGATTATACTATGTAGTGATGATGGGATTTCTTTGAAATCGAGGGCATCTCTTGGAAACTGTAGACTTACATGGAATAAAAACTAGATATTCAGGTGTATGCCTGATGACACGACAAAACGGTTAAGGTTTAGAGCTGACCTGATGATGGAGACGACAGAGAGCCGAAGGAACTCCTCAACGGTATATAGTAACTACTTCGTGTTTGGGATTATTTTATTCGTATTGATGAGAACTTAAACGGTACAAAGTAGAGTTCACGGAACTTTAACGGTTTAGGACAGCTACTATGTGTTTTCGTTTATTTTTGATCGATGATAACTCAATTATGATAGCTAAAAGTGGTAATAAAGTGTGTAAATCAATTACAAAACACGATTGTCACACAAAAATTCTTAATTGAAAAGCTTTTTCAAAAGGGAACAGATTTCTAAAAAAAACACAGAAAAGCAAAAAAAAAATTCTTTTAAGTACATCGCTCTAGAAGTCGGTGGCGAAATAGACAGAGCTCTGCAATCTCTAGACACCGAGTTCTGGAGCGATGTACTTAAAAGATTATTTTTTGCTTCTCAATGCATTTTTTACGCTTTAACTAACATTGCCTCTGAATTTCAGCCGCGCTTGACTAAAACGGCTTTATCTATTTTTGTTCGCCTGAAAGGAACCACACTACTATAAAGGAAGATTAATATGATATTCGATGTCAGTATCACCTACAGTACCAATATTTGATTTTCCCTAGTAAAAAAATTGGAACGTCTGTAGAAGCTTTCCCCATCGAATATCATGTAATTCTCATTTTTAATTAATCTACCAACTCCAATAGGTCCCCATGATACTCGAGTTCGTACCGATGTAGCAACCTCGGCTCGCCTACTACTGTTACTTAGTTTGCCACAGTACCGTTGTGTGAAGACGGCTTCTACTTGTATTTAATTGCAAATGGGTTTTTTTATTTATTCCAGCCGATAGCTACAAGGATCATAAAGGATAATTTATTTATTTTTATTTTTTTATGATGCAAATGATGTCCTCGATCCATGGTATCTTCACAACCGACTGAACGTTTTGAGAAACACATATGAAGCACATGGCCGAAGGTATACTTACACTTGTTGGTATTTGGCCGCTCTGTTGGCGTCACAATAGATCACACGAGTTTCTGTTTCCGACTTATTAAGTCAGACATATTAGTAGCTATCGTCACTGACATGTGTCGCTGTGTGACTTTTATAAAATAAAATTATACGTTAGTTCAGCATGTTTGCGTAAGTAGATAAAACTACATATTTATATGCCACACGGCCGAGTAGTGGGAGACCGATTAACATACAAGACGTAATACTTCCAACTAGTTCTGTCATCATAAACTTTCACAATTTATAGGTGAACAACATGGACACATAAACAAATGATGAATGTTTAGCATCTTGTGATTTACATGTAACGAATAGTATATTAAACGGTCGAATAATTGTGGCACGGGGGCCTGTCGATCGGTGAGCAGCGCGGCCAGTGCGACCGGTGCGCGTGCGCTTGTTAACAGTTCGATAATTGACCTAAAAGCACCATTAGCGCACCATCATAGCACATTGCGGCCAAACAAATGTGGCATTGAAATCAATTACCGAACAAAATAAGGAGAGTCAAATTCTCAACATAACAAAGGCAAACGTAGGAAACGTATTCCTACGTTTGTCTTTTGTTAACACGCTTTTATTAGCTTGGGCTGTATGTATGTAACGGAATCTTTGAGCACGATTTTCACCGGTTTCTAAACATCTGATTAACTTGAAACTTCGCATATACATACCTCAAGGACCGATGACAATGCAATAATTCGTTAACAATTTTCCATTATCCTTGTTAGGGCATTTTTAAGTTTTTAGTTCGATTTTCTACAAAAGCGTGTTTTTTTAGTTTTTTTTTTTTACCATCAGTACCCAGGTCGTGTTGCTGGCTACTTATCATTTATTTTAATTATCACTCTTTTTTGGAGTTGTATATTTACAGCTACAACATAACTGCATATGCTAGTGGGTGAACACATTCATATATTATATATAATTTGTATTATGTATTATGTACAAGTCGCAAAACTCTAAAACATTTCTTGAATAAATGAGTTTGTCAAACTCAGGCACCAAGAGATGTTTCCCCCTTACTAATAGCATGCACATTCACTGGCTATATCTTTCGCAAATTGCAATGCAATGCATAATTTATGACCTTTTTCTCGCTAGGAAAGACCATGTACGAAACCAAAGATAACTCTGTAATAATTTCCTTCCTTAACATGACCACAACCACGGGGAATTCTGGACACACGCGCCCGGGCCTAGCGCTAGGGATGACGATTCTTTCCAAAAAGATTAATTTTTAAATCGAAATTTAAAAGATCAATGTCTAAAAAAATATTTCCCGCTTTATATTTACAATGTAAATGTAATATATTACACATGAAAGATACCATAATAAATAATTTCCGTTCAGGGAATCAATTCTCCGTTCAGGGAATTCGATAATAATTATTTTTATTGGTAATTATAATATTACTAGCTGCTACCCGCGACGTCGTCCGCGTAGGCATTAGAGTAGTAAAAATGATAACTAAGCTATAAAATCAAGCCCAAAATGTGTAGAGATTCTATGGAAATATAACTGCCTCGCTGGTGACTTAGTCGCATAGCGTGACTGCTGTGCACAGGTTTCGGGTTCGAGTCAATCAGGAGCCCATAGTCTGGAAGTTGGTGATTGATAGACCCGGGCATCAGAGGGCACGTAAATGTCGGCCCTGCGCCTGATCTCTCTCCGATCACATTGATATGAGAGAGAGGGAATAGTGAATGCACTTTAATATGTCCTGGGCAGCTGGCTTATCTTCTCAGAGAAAACGCAGACACTTAACTATACCGAGGATAAGCGACAGTTCTGGGCCTGATTTTACTTTGCAAAGTATTTGGCTACTATAACAATAAGCGCCGAACTTACATGGCGGACACTTGCGTGTCAATCATGGAAGACTTATGTTTTCATATCACAACAATACACACGCGTCGTGTACTAAGACTGGACATGCAGGTGTAGCCTTCCGCTGCTTCTCGCTCTGGTCTTTGTCTTAGATTGAACTGAACTTCGAAGTTACAAAATGAGTATGTTGTTGCGGAATACATTCTGAACCTATGCTCGTATATAAGAATGTACATGTTATTTGTCGTCACTACTTCAAATAATATTGTAGTCACTTCGAACTTACATTGTAGGTCGATCGCGTCGAGGTCGATAAAGTTGGTTTAGGCACTGAAAATGCGCTCTTTATCGCTAGTCTAGTAGTTGCATAACGCAACTGCTGTACACGACGTGGTATCGGGTTCGATTCGGTCGAACCAGGTCGGACTAAAATCGCTTAGTGAGTGTTAGGAAACTGAAAAAGCAGCCCGGGGACTGGAAGTTGGTAAAGAATACGGTGGAGCAAACGTGGGGATGCGCTCTGCTTGGGCGGACCACCACCGTGTCCTCACAGCGGCGAGCTTTCGCATGAGCATGAAAGAATGGGAGCGGCCGCCTCCTTCTGCGAAGCAATTATGCTAGCGAGTGATTTAGTGAGGCGGCGGAGTGGTTTAGAAACAGCACCGCTCATTCCAGCCGAAGCAGAAAAGCTGGTACTGGTCGACACCGCGGGCGCCGAGTGTCGAGGGACGACTTCCGACAGTATTAGTGTTTAATCTATGACTCCAGACCACCGTAGGCGTGGGTCTGTGGGCGGTGGGTTTTGGTTGGTTCACCGTCCGTACGTCTAAGGACGACAGCCCGTGTCGGCGGCGCGTTCTATTCCACGCGCTCCTCGAAGATATGTCAGCAACATGGGCCTCTTAGTTACCGTGACCCTGGCATACAGGGATCTCCAGAAGGCACATAGTAGGTTTTAATCAGTAAGAGTAACACTTCATCCAGCTGCATCCTTAGCTGGAGAGGTTATTGTACGACATTCCATAAAAAAAGACTGGAAGTTGTTGATTGATATATCCGTGCATCGGAGAATTCGTAAACATCGATCGTGTGCCTAATCTCTCTCCGGTTGTGACAGAGTTGCCGTCCGTGTCGGGCTATGAGAGTAAGGAAATAGAGAGTGTACCTGTGGCCACACAAATACTTACTACTTACTACACAGCTAATTGATCTTAGACGCCCTCATATGCGCTGACCGTTACCTAGGAGGCAGTTTATATCAAGAAATGACTGCTGGACATGGATGAAGAAAGAAGAGTCTTTCTAATTTGAGATGTCCATCTAAGGGGCTACATTGTAATGAACATCGTAGTCAATCCTTAGATTATTACTTATTCCCTGTCCTTTTACGACCACTTAGAGTCAGAACAGCAGCCAACCCTATTCGAAGAGATCTGTTCTTTTCTGAATCGTTTCCAAGAGATTGACCTTTTCTCTAGAATTATTTAGTCATGCATATGTATTTTTGATCAGTAATCGTTTGTAAAAATCAGATAAAAATATTGATAAGCTATGCTGCTTTGTTACGTGTGGTATACTGGAAGCTTAGCTAACATTACCCCAGACTGATATTGTATGAAGAAAGTACCGCACTCCTTCTTTGATCTTAAATGACTAACTTACCCAAAGACAGATTTTTTTCTCTCATCCTCTGTCCCCGATTTTGAGTGTTATCTTGGAACTTGAATAATCAAAATTAATACTTGTGACTATGATTGTAGACTGGAAGACACCTCAGTATAATAATTTAATTTTATGAAAATAAAACTATGAACTCCATCTATGATCAGCTATAATTACTAACAATGTCAGATTGTCAAATTAGATTGTTTTGAAAAGCTAAAGATGGCGTCAGGTTGAAACTTGCCTTAATATTTTTGTCTTTAAATTATTTTTATCTGTCGAAATAACCTATGTAGCATATTTAGGTATATACTTTGAACTGAAAAATAAATTTTTTTTTTTTTAGCCCGGTTTAATTGTATGAAAAGCTTAACTCCATCTATGACATTAGGTAATAACTATTTACCCAGCTGGTAATAGTCAAATTGTCAAATTTGCTATATGTGTTGTAATTAAAAAGATATAGATGGCGTCTAGTTAAAACTGACCAAAAAATGCTTTATTGCTCACCCCCCTTAGTTAATAGCGTTATAATATATAGCCTATGTGTTATTCTGATGCATAAGCTATATGTTTGTCAAGTTTCATCTAAATCCTATTAGCCGTTTGGCCGTGAAGAGGTAACAAACATACACACTCACTCACAAACTTTCGCATTTATATATTAGTATAGAAGTATAGATAGTATAGATTATTGGTAGGTACACCATATCAAAACATTAGATCAGGTATAAAAAAAGACATTTATTTCCTAAGTATTTTCGTATAATTACGCGTATTATTTATTTTTATGTAATATGACGGTGGTTGTTAATTGTAAATATGTATATATTTTTTACCGCCACAATTTCAAGGATGAAATATCCATTCAGTGAATCGATTCAGTAGCACATATCGATTTAAAAAATAGATCTATTTGGTCCAAAGAACTGATTCTACGATTATTGATTTCAGATCGCCATCCCTACCCAGCACTTATTGCGCAATGCTGAGTAATGACACAAATATTGCCACCGCAGCCATAAAAACTCGATCGTTTTAATGCATTACATTAATTACTAAACATGTTTTTATGGTCGGAGCTCAGCTAGTTATGAAAATTTATATGACAACGATTCTTAACTATTCATCGTGTTTCATTTGGAAAGAGAGCAGTCTACCATACTGGGGTTTAGTTAAAATTATAAGTTTTTCCTAGATACACATTATGCGCTACTGTAGTGCGTCTTCCATGTTTGTTTGCGCACGTGCACACAGATGGCCACTGATTTCCCACTGTGCTGCAACGACTGATCGCTTCGGTGATGTTCCACATGCGTGGGAGCCCTAACTTGAATCCTGAACGTGCTTAGCCACAAAGTGGATAGCTCCCTTCTTCAATGATTCTAGCATAAATGCGTGTGCCCGGGGGATTTCTCAAAAAGAGAAGCCTTGAGTACGTGGCAAATCAAAAAATGGCCAAAATATATTATTTATTTGTTTATTCTTTTGTTTTCTTCCCTTTCGGGAGTAATAAAAACCCTTGCACACGGGCCGGAGCCAAGTGTGTAAGGGGGGAATTAAATAGAAAAGGTGGATGATAAAGTAGAAGACGTAAGGAACTTTCGGGTGATGCGGCAGGTGTTAAGGATAGTGGCTTTTTGTAGCATGTGGAGTGTGTAACTGGGCATGTGTAGAGTGTCAAGACTTTGTTTGAGCGATCTTGGTATGATACCGGTAGTTGAGAGGACTATGGGGACAATATGAACTGTTTGGGCTCTCCACTGCGTCTTAATTTCGATGGCGAGGTCCTGGTATTTGGTGAGCTTTTCAGAGATTGTAGTTTGAATATTGTGCGAGTTAGGGATAGCTATGTCTATTAAATATACTGTTTTATTAATTTTATCATGGAGGGCTATATCCGGTCTATTGTAATGAATGGTTTTGTCCGTTATTATGGTTCTGTCCCAGTAGATTTTAAGATTCCTATTTTCTAATATTGTCTCTGGTTTATATTTATAATATGGTATTATATCTTTTATCAGTTTATATTTGTAGGCTAATTGCTGATGTATTATTGATGCAACCTGGTCATGACGGTGCTTGTAGTCCGTTTGCACTAAAGATTTACATGCCCCTGTTATGTGCTGTATGGTTTCAGAGGCATTATTGCAATGCCTACAAATATCTATCTGTTGGTTTGGGTCTCGTATGATGTGTTTGCGGTAATTACGTGTAGCTATAATTTGATCCTGGATGGCTAGCATAAAACCCTCAGTTTCGGGAAACAGTTCGCCTCGTCTGAGCCATTCGTTCGACTGTACTTTATCGACGTGTGGCTGGCTCAGGAAAGATCGATGTCTCCCGTGTAGAGCTTTGGCAGTCCATTCAGCAATTTGTTGTTGTGTAGTTGTAAGTGTTTCAGTGTGTTGCGTGTTCCTGTCGTGTAGGTTAAGTGGTGTCAGATTTTTGTCAATTTCTGTTATTTGTTTGTGTAGTGGTGAATGTTCGCTCTTTTGATGGAAATAAGTTCTGAGTGTTGATATTTGTTTATTGTGTAGGTTGTGTATATTTATTAGGCCTCTTCCTCCTTCTTTTCGTGGTAGTGTGAGTCGTTGTATACATGATTTCGGGTGGTGTTTCCTGTGTTTAGTAAGAGATGTATTGATGATGCGTTGGAGTTTTTTGATGTCAGTTTTTGACCATCTTATTATTCCGAAAGAGTATGTTAGAATAGGTATTGAAAATGTATTAATGGCTTTAATTGTGTTTCTAGAATTTAGGTTAGTTTTTAAGATTAGATTTAAGCGGTGTGTGAATTTTTTCAGTAGTTCCTGTTTAGTCGTCTTTAATTGAATCTGCCTTGATTGCTTGAAACCAAGGTACTTATATGTGCTGTGTTCATCCATTGGCTCAATTGTTTCACCTGACTCAAGTGTGTAGCTGTTAGTTTGAAATTTTCCTTTTGATACTGATAAAATTTTACACTTATCTACGCCGAACTGCATGCGAATGTCTTGAGAAAATTGTTGTGTTATGTCTGCTAATTGGAATAGTGAGTTTGTGTCTGATGCGTATAACTTTATATCATCCATGTACATTAGGTGTGATAGTCGGTATTGAGTGATGTTGTTGTTTAAGGTGTAACCTGTGTTGGACTTATCAAGTAAATTTGAGAGTGGGTTTAATGCCATACAAAACCAAAGTGGACTGAGAGCGCCTCCTTGAAAAATGCCTCGCTTTATACATATGGGATCGGTGGCGACTACTGTAGAGGCTTGACTTATTTTTAGGGTGGTTTGCCAATTTTGCATGGAATTTTGTAAGAATGCTATTAATGTAGGGTGAATTTTGTAAAGATTTAAAATATACAACAACCAGCTGTGGGGAACTGAATCAAAGGCTTTCTGGTAGTCGATGAACATTGTGTGGATGTCAGTTTTGTTTTTTACTGCACTGTTCATGGCAATCGCGTCGATAGTGAGCTGTTCCTTACATCCTTGACTGTTCTTCCGGCAACCCTTTTGTTGTTCTGATAGGATGTTGTATTTAGCCAAGTGTGTGTAAATAACTTCACTAATGCAAGCTGTCAGTATTTTATATAGGGTTTGTAAACACGTAATGGGACGGTATTTCGCTGGATTAATTGTGTCATTAATGTCTTTGGGAATCATATAGGTGATTCCTTGTGTTATGTATGTGGGAAGTGTGTGTGGTGATTGGATAAATTTGTTTAAATGAGTATGTATGAATGGGTGTACGCTAGTGAAATTCTTATACCAATAGTTGTGGATGTTGTCTGTACCTGGTGACTTCCAGTTGTGTGTTCGTTTTAAGATGTCTGTGAATGTGTGTATTGGTATGAAATCAAATTCCATTTCTGGGACCTCTAACACAACATCAGCGATCCATTCTGCTTGGTTATTATGATTGACCGGATTTTCCCAAATATTTGCCCAAAATTCTCGCAAATTTTCAGCAGGCGGTGTTTCTATTATTTGTTTAGTTGTATCTGTGTAATTGGATGTAAGGTTCCTGTAAAAGATTTTTTCATTATTTCTAAATGTTGCATTTTGTACTTTGCGTTTGGTGCATGTTAAATATCTTTTGAGTCTGCTTGATGCAGCGTTTAGTTTTTGTTTGAGTGTATCTAAGAAATGTTCAATTTGTGTGTTAGAATGTTCGTGTTGTGCGTGTAGTTGGTATTTAGATTTTATTACTTCTACTGCTGTTAGTATTTTTCGGCTTCTGTTACCTCTTATAAACTGTGTTAGTCTCCCTATATTTGCTCTTAGGTTCGCAATTTTCTTTTCTAGTCTGATCCGCCATTTTGGTTTTCTGTGTGTTGTTGTTCGATGAGTGTTTTGTGTAATATGGGAAAATTTTATTATTATTATATCGAATAGCTTATCGTAGTAGTGTTGTTGCGTGGTCGGCTCTTCGCTGACGTCAGACATTTGTCCTCATCATTGCATTGGCTAGCTTTAGTGACTATCTCATTTAAGAAGCGACTATCCACGGTCTCCACGGAGTTATTTAGCTTCATATCGTTACTGTTGTCGTGCAAGGCGCTGACTTGAATGTTGAGACATGCGAGAAAATGTGGGAAGTTAGACACTTAACAATCCCAGTCCCACTATATTACGATATTATTGGATACTACTGTATGTGGATTGTCGTGGGTGTACACTACGCTACTGCAAATATATGCACTTGCATGCCAGGTGCGCGTGTGCTGCGTCTGGGCGAAAGCGGCGTACGCTTTGCCACTGTCGGTATTCAGAATTCCCGGCGCACGTTTACATTTTTATAACTGGAAGAGTTGCAATTAAATGCAGCCTATGGTTTGATTACATCCTAGAAGAAAGGTGAATTTGTAAATATAATTATAAAGTATATTGCCATATTACTACGAGTGCTTGTTTAACTAATAGTAAAGTTATTAAGTATTACGGAAGAAGGTCGTAAGTGTGAACAGTTGGCTATCTCTGCATTAAACACATGGTCGCTACAAAGGAACACCTTTAACTTTATGAATGTTTCTCACATTCATGTGAAGGAATAACTTAATAAACAAAACAGGTATGAAATCTATAAATATAATTACTTAGAGGAATGCAGTTGAGTAAAATAGGCATTTTACTAAATTTAAAAAAATGCTTAATAATATAGCTTAATGTTCATATAATTCGGAAACACCTATATTTTTGAAAATAACTTACATTTACAACATTTGATTTAAATAAGCACAAACACGAAGTAGTTAGTACATACCGTTGAGGTGTTCCCTCGACTCTCTGTCGTCTCCATCATCAGGTCAGCTCTTAACCTTTACTGTTTTGTAGTGTCATCAGACATACACCTGAATATCAAGTTTTTATCCCATGTAAGCATACAATTTCCAAGGGGTGGCCTCGATTTCAAAGAGTTCTCATCATCAGATCCAAGGTCTGACGACAATGAGACCATTTTGTAAGTTTAAACTTTAAAAAAAATGGCATATCGGTTTGGTAAATGATGGAGCTACGCACGAACAAACATTCACACATCATCCACAAAACGTGGCAATTAATAAATCAAAATACCTCACAAAATAAAAAGTACGGAACCAAATTGGATGAATTTTTATGGGAACTAATGACATATATATACATATATGTTACGGCTAAAACCCGAAGTGCGGCTACACCTAGTTTTAGCCGGTTAGAACTAGGTGTAGCCACTCACTCTTGGTTACAACTGGTATTAGCCGATTGTTTTCGGGTAAAACTAGGTCTATCCTTCATCGTGCCGGCTACAACTAGGTCCAGCCATTCCCTATTGTATAGGTAGTGTTTAGGTATTGGATAGGTATTGGTAGAAGTGTAGTAAATAATATTTGGATTGAGTATTTTAGAAAAAAAGAAAACCGACTACCGTGTTTTTGCTGTCCAGTGAAGAAGTCGGGTTTCTTTTTCTTTTTTTGTAAAAAGATTTTTAATTTTAGCTTTTCAGTGTCAAGTCCAAAATCGTGTTTCGTCGTCCAATCATAAATCACGTTAGTGTGAAATTCTTATCAACCAGCCATAAACCGTTAGAGTTCCGTAAACTGTACTTCGTCTCCATCATCAATGTGATTGAACCAACAATTGCAGCCAATACGAGTACAAACTGCTTACCGTATCTGACACTAAGTCATCACATAATTATTTGATTAAGTCATCATTATCACTACGAACCTGCGCGGTGATATCTGTACGTATGTAACGGAAACAGAGCAACGCTGAATCACGCACCGAATGTGAAGTTTATCACTTGATAACAACAAGTATAACGTGGCCTACAGCCAGATAACTTTTGTGGATCAAAAACAACACAAATACGTATAAGTCTAGCCAGAAGTTTGTGCATGTTTACGAGTACAGTTATTCTCATTATATACTAAGGATTACTTTACAATTCTTTTAGGTGTTGGTAGACATAGTAGGATCTTACCAAACTAGACGTAACAGTTAATATCTATACCCATGGAAGCAGGCCCACCGCTAACTAACCAAAGTTTGACACCTACTGCCGGTAAGTCAGACGAGGCCACGGTCGCGGGTCACCACCTGCCCACTCTCTGCTCTGAGCCACTAGAGCGATTGCACCTTTTCTCAAGAACATGCCGATTATCATTATTTGTGTACGCATGGCTAGTCATGGGTCGGAAAGGTATTGAAGAAGAACGAAAAATCTTAACTCCGAATTAAATTAATATTGACACATGGATGTGAAGCTAACTTTACACAATTGTTCTATGGGCCGGAAATAAAAGGATTTAGCATTATTTATCTGCAATCATTCATGTGAATGAATTATACAATGTATGTGTATTATAATGAACTATGAATTCGTAATAAAACAGATATTACAAATTCATATGTTGTACCATCAGTAGTAGGTATTCGGAATATAAGTTATTGCTATTGATGAAAATATTTAGGTCACATGCCTACGGCTACGCCACCGCCATACCTATTGATCCAGCCTATGTCTCCGCAGTGTAGCGACAAAGGCATAATTGCCGGGTGCAATGCAACATCCACGATGCTTAAGTAAGCTATTTTCGGCGAATGGTCAAATGCCCGATGGTTTGAAATAGCCTGCATTTCTTGTTGCATTAGGTTAAAGTGCTCGAGTACTTTTATTTTGATTCTTATTTTGATGGAACAAGTATCTAAGTGTTCGGCAGTAGAAAGTATATAGTATACATATATATATACATAGGCGCAACAATGCTATCGCTGATTCTGTGATGCGTGTGCGCAAGTCTCGCGTATCGACGTGGCACTATTATGAGAAGTTAGTTTAGCCGAGTCCATGGCAAGGATTATTGCGACCCTGAGATCAACAACAAGGAACAACACGGCTGATCTGTCATAACCTGCCATAGTATTTCTGTTTAGACAAGGTACGAGTTGTCTTGACGTTTCCACTACTTTCAGCGTTGGATCAGGGCGTCAATTGGTTGTGAAATCGATAATTTGATTTAATGTAACAACTAGGTCATTAATTAACAATGCCACTCAATCACTCAATAACTAGTCTTGTGTTGCTTTTTGTTCTGATTATGGCGACAACTAGGATAGGGATGCCTTTTTTATTCTTTTTATAGAGTGAGCTGCAGGTTTAATCGCCTAACAATCCCAAAGTCAGTAGTTTTCCGACCACGTAGTATTACATACCTCTCTATTCTTTTCCGTGGCAACCTTCGGCTTGAAGAGCAATTGGTTGACGAAGCCGAGGAACATGAGTATGTAGAGGCCGACGTGCGTGAGCACCGCCGTCAGCAGTGTGCATTTCTCGAACGAGCCCGGGAACGTGTCGTACGCAGACCAGTCCATCTTTGGCACGCCCCCGCCCTCGTCGCCAAACTTTTGCTGTAAATATAAAACAAATGTATTGATAAAACAATATCTTTTTCCGTGATTAACTTTGTTACTCCAGTTGCTCTCTGCAAGAAAGCTGGCTTTGGCAAACACAGTATTGTATTTTGTTGGATGTGTAGTTGTCGTGTCACATTATAATGAAAACCGTTCCACTATTGTATAAGTATAATACTTGTTAATTGGCTGTCATCAAGTACTCTTCTTGAGCACACTAGTAGCTATACTAGCTGTCACTGTATCTATAGCAGGCATTAGTTCGCGAGCTCGCTGTTACCTAGTGTGTGTCTCTTAGTTTACTTTTATCCTTGGAATAAGACGATAGTGCTCCCTGGGCACGTTCATTTCTTTGGGTGGTAACATTTTAAAATTGTGCACAAGCTTGGCTCGCTATAGCTTGTTAGTACAAAAGTGTCATTTATCGACCAGGGACCAGACGACGACTAATTGATACGAATTACTGATTGTGTAAATATTATTATATATATATATATTTATATTACACATATTGACATGTCATTTGTCACATTAATAAGCATGGCGGCGATCATCGATCGCAATTTGATCAGTTTTTTAAGTCGATGTTTGAGCGTCGCGCACACCGCAAGCGGGGCCACGTGCGCAGGCTAGCCTTAACATCTTGCTGATAACAAGTGGTGTGATCGCAACGACCAACCATTCGATTCAGCGATATGGCGCGTATAATACCGCAATACTGCCTTACTTGAACTCTATAATTTTCTAGTTTTTAAAGACAATTGTGTTCCATAGCCCTCAACAGGGTTTAATATCATGACAATAATATAGGATGACCAGATTGTACCCTTACATGTTTTCTTAGGGAGAAAGTTTAAAACACAGGTGGCAATTCATAGACTGCTGTTAGCTTGAATTTGACTATTACATCACTATGCTTAATACTCTCAAAACTAACTTTGGATATTTAAAAACATTTAGTGTTGATAACATAAGCTATGAGGGGTTAGAGTTGGGCAGCATTTGGTAATGAAACAGAAAACCAGTGAAGACCATAGATACACCACAACAAAACTGAGCATCAACAGATGCACATCTTTTAAGCGTGTAATATTCTTAATAGTCATATTTTCGAAATCGCCGTATGAATTAAGACAATCAGGGTATTGTTGGATTTGTCTCAACTACCCAAGTGTTCTTAAAAGTGTAACGTAAAAAGAAAACCAAGGTATCACATTCAATGGCTCGTCATGATGTTATAATTAAAAATTTTATTTCAAAATTAAATATTTATTTGCAAGGTAGGTTGTTTCTGAACTTCAAAGTAATAATTATAAGCTAGAATATTAATACTTCACCATAAAAACTAATAAGATTTAAATTAAAAAACCTCAGTAAACAACTGTGATTTGGGGTATCATTTTGTGTGTGACATGTTGCTGGAGGAGTCATTGACGTGAAGTACATACACCAGCATGACGGTAGATGATGCACAAGGCGGTGCCACACTCAAAGCTGGACTGCTTTTTTTTGGGCAAGTCTTTGGCATTAAACAAATTCATGGCATAATTTATTTTCCTCCAAAATGAACCAATGGGACTGTTCGGTGAATCTACCATTATTAGTTTGCAGGTTCCATTTTGGATCAAATTCTAACTCGCTTATTCAAATTAGGCCAATAAACTGCCCAAAAGGCCCACCCTTTACCACTTTCTAATGTTTGTGTTCTTTTTGGGAAGTACAACTGGTGCAACATATGATTCAGTTAATTTTGAAGAACCAAAATTATATATAAAACAAGTCCAATCTCAAATTACTTGACAGAAATAAACATAATTATCACATGCTAAACAATAAATAAATCAAAAATTAAAATTATCAAATGTTGGTCAGCAGACGGGTTCAGATGTAACATAAAAAGGAGAAGCTAGTTTTAATATACTAGAACACAACTAAGTATTATAAAACAAAATACAGTTCACATTACATAAAATCTTTATATTATAGTGAAGATACATTACAACTTTAATAGTCTTTTCCTGGTATAACTGAAATTATTTTTAGGAAATATCTTTGAATCTGTAGAGTGTTACCAGTTATTGGGGTGGTACAGCCTGACATTTCAAACTTTTATTAATATTTCTGATTCGAATCTAAAATGTAGAAATGAAAAATAATAAAAGACTATTGCTAATGTTATTGTCAAATAAATGTGAACACTGGTTTACAACAGGTATTAAATGTTGCTGGTATTGACACTCCAACCAATATTTTTTATTATTTTTAGTGACCGATACATTGGTAGCTATTGTCTAGGCAGCAGCAGACCTATTCGGCTGCAATTGCTGCCGTGAAGAGCACTGTACATTCAACCGCGGGGCGTGTCGGGTCGGTACACAGCACTGTTTTTGGAAGGTTATAAAATAAATGAATATCTACTTACAATGTCACCATTTCTTATATGTGTTGACTTCGCGTAACCATTTTTAATGTTTTGCACTGTTCCATTTAGTAAGTTATCTTCTGGTCCGTTACAATCATGTTGATTTCTACATTTTATTTCGCTCGCATTTACACAACCATTCGCTGCAGCCGCCGCCATCCTAATGAAGTATTCTGTGATAGAAGTATTTTTTTACCGAAGAAACAAGGAACTATCGCAACCTTATAACAGCGCTCTTTTCGAAACTACGAGATTGTATACTTATTATAATACCATGTACTGCAAGTACTTCAATCGGAAGCCGAAAAAAGCTGCAAGCATTTTCTAATATACATATTTTGTAAATTGCGCAAGTTTTGATCAGATGAACTTGATCGACTCGACTTAACGACGGGCGAACTGTTTTATCGACGTCTTCCAAAAATATGAAAAATATACTTCTGCAAATGTCAAATGTGTCAGTTGATGACAGTGGCAGGCACTTGACAATACTTATTGAACTCAGATTTCATTAATCTGAGTTATTGAACGACTAGGAACGACTGTTTGCCATAGAGTAATAGGTTTCAAGGTTTGCCGTTTGCCTCTATGCCTATGTGCCTCTAAAATCTATAATTAATAATATTATAGTTGGATTGAGGAGGATCATCTGGTTAAGACTGGAAGCCGACCCCAACACAGCTTGGAAAAGGCTAGGAAGATTACTAGGAGTTAGTTGTTTGCTTGAACGCGCTATTCTCAGGAACTAATGGTCTGATTAGAAAACATTTTCCAGCGTTAGCCCCGCTACCTATAAAGCTATGGCTACTTTTCATATCAAAGGGTTTCGACGGGATGCAGAATGCAGGCGACACCTCTGGTGGAAGGTAGCAAATAAATGATATCTTTGCTATTCTTGATCTTGCAATCCTACCTTGGTTGTATCCGATTAGCTGTGGTACGCAGTGTCGGTAAAACAGTATACTTAGCGCGCCTTCAGCAAGGTCAGAATCGGAAAGTCAATACTTTTCGCAATTTCTTGCTTGCAATAGAGACATTCTCATATTTTTGTGAAAATTGATTTACATTGAATATACTAATTGACCATCTTTAGTTTAGAAAAATACTTTACTTGTTTTACAGTCTTATATTAATCTAGTATAATTTATTTTATTCAATTTATTATCTATATTACCGGCGAGCGGCGCCGCCCCCGCTGCATCGGAGGGGTCGGCGATGAGTAATACCGTTCGTTTCTCGTGCTGAGTGACGTCGTGCAGCCGCGGCCGGCAAACGGCTTGCAGACCGCAGTACGATACGGCGAGGACGCACGACAAGACCCGCCCTGCCCTCCGCGTTCGCCAGCTTCTCGCACTCGCGCTCCTCCCGCACTCTATTGATCTCTCTCGACACCGGTCTTTTAGTATTTCACATAAGGAAATATGGATAGCGCTGACGCTCTCCTCGGGGGTCTCGCTAGCGGAGACCCTGCACCGGCCACGGATGCGCCGCCAGCCGAGTCCGTCATGAAACGCGATCAGGATTCGACAGATGACTTCGAGCACCTCGACCGCGAGGGCAAGCGAGAGTCCGGCGAGTCGCCGCATCGACAACCCGCGGCTGCGGCCACTCGAAACTTCATCGATATGGAGCGCGAGCTTCTCGTGGAGTCGCCTCGTGCGCCTTCCGCCTCTGCAGATCACATCGCCGACAAGTTCACAGACAGCGAATCTGATGCGGACACAGCAGGCGAGTCGCCAATGCACCGCGCCGATCCGCGACCCGAGGCAGGGCTAGCCGCCACCCTGACTCCAGAGCCACCGCACGATCCCACGCCTGTTTTAGCGCCCGCCGCGTCGCCTGCTCCGGCACCAGTACCGGCTCCTAGCGCCCCGGTGGCACCTGAAAAGCCCTTGCCCGAGGAACCGCTGGCGCCAGCTACACCAGAGCCAGCACCTGAGCCGCCTAAACCAGAGCCACACAAGCCAGAGCCTGTCAAGTCGGAGCCTCCCGTGCCACCGAAGCTAGCACAGGAGCCCAAACGGCCTGTGGCCCATGTGATTGAGGCCGAAGTTATCTTCTGCCAGATGGGACTCGGTAAGATGATCGTGTTTTTATCATGTTACGCTATTATTATCTAAATTCATTTTAACCATTTTATTCATACGACAAATCTTCATTCCACTTGAAATACCTAAATAAAGTTATGCAAGCATAGGAGTCAGAGTTGGAGCATCGATGCAAAAAAAACGTGATTTCATTTTTCGTTTGGAAGTTGTCGTTAGCACTCAGTGTTTTTTGCGCGACACGGTAAGTTTTAGAGAATTAGAATGGTATCGTTTAGAGGCTAGCAGCGCACGCTACAGACCGTGAAGAATCATGTCTGCAGGGGAACAATGGCCGCGCGCCTCTACTATCCGCACAAGTGTATTTGCACCTGAACACCATGTCATTAAAATAATTTTAACGTTTCACAACAAAATTAATTCTATGGTGCGTTCATAAAATATGATCTTGGTTTACGTTCTAGTGATCACTAATCAGGGCCGCTGAGCTGATCAGCCGCGCTTATTGACATAATTTCAATGTTTTTTGTCACAATTAAATAATGGAATATAATGGAATACGCTATCGCAATGAGGGTGGGTTTGCGGGACGGGGAGTTGTGAGGGTGAAGGAGGTTGGCCGTAGAGGTGGCGGAGCGGCAAGAGCGTTGACCGCGCTGCGCAGCGCGGGGTAACGGCACCCGCGGGCCCACGTTCGCACTGCACGCAGACGTCCAACCACCACACATTATTAAGCTGCCTCGTATAACACTATTCACGAAAACAAGAAAAGCTTCTAGTGGTTGCCTAAAAAAATTGACAATCAGTTATGGTATTGGTATGTCTCTAACTGGAGAATCATTTCATGAGAACAGCTGGAATATTGTTAATTTATTGCAGTCGGTAAAAATCTAGCTATGTAGCTAGCTAGCTGTCGGCAACGCTGTACTCGTACGTTGTTGAGCGTTGAACCTTATGGTGATTCATGGTTTACCTAGGTTATTAGAACAACATTGTTCCTATGGCTACATTTTGGCGTTTTACTGCTAACATAACTGAGAATGTGAAAAAATTGGAGTCATCATTTTATCTTATCACTGTTTGAAGACCGAGACAACAACCGAGACAACGAGCACTTTGCTTGATATTTTTTTAATAATTTAGTACATAATAAGAACAACAGATTCGAAAAAATAATTACGCAGTTGCGGCAACCTTCCTAACTTCCCAATGGAAGTTTACATTAAGGTTCAGTTTCCTGCCGACCACGCGGAGCAATCTCCCTGCTTCCATTCTCTACCCGAATTTGCGTGCAATAAATATTTAGTTATCAAAATTTTTGTGATAAGATTAAACGAAGGTGGCACTGGGCATGGTGTCGGCGGCGCGGCGGCGGCGGAGTGACGCGCGGTATGCACGACGCCGACGCCACCATCGCTAATTTTAGCATCGCTGAAGCAGCAGCGCTGAGCGCTCACAAGCGGAGCACCCGTCGAGCGCTCACGTCGCAGTGTGCATAGTGCCGGCCGCGCCGACTGTTCACGTACCGTGCTGGCCTGTGACTCACGTCGTGAGGACTTGCCTTTTGTGTGGATATTTTGTGTGTGAACATGGCTTCCGGAACTGACGACGTCATCACGCGTGAGTATCCATGCACTGATATTTGAAAGGGTTTCGGTGGCTGTTAAATGCTTTGGGTACTTATACAAAATTTGACCTAGAGATTGATGAACGGTCTAGTTGGGTTTTGTTTTTGTCGGTCTATAGATTTTAAGCGGTGGAGGATGTAGTCAGCAGGTATTAGGTCACTCTCCTCTTATAAATCCCAATGAAATGGCATCCGCTTGAATTTGTGTATAAAAATGCGTCAGCTGTGCTTCCGCTGCCTGTAGCAGTATTAACTGCCGCAGTTCCATTTGAGAATGACAAGTCTCAATAAATTGACCAACCTAACTAAAACCTTTGATGACAACATTTTTTTCTTCATTGAGTGTTCGATAAAGTATCGTGTATCTCTCAGTATTATATTATGTCATTTTATTATTATTCTCAGTTCGTCCGAAACGACCTCAGCGCCTCAGTAAAATTGTTATATTAATATTAAAAAGGCGCTGCTAAAACGGTTCCTGGCAAAGTTTTTCACAAACGTGAAATAGGAGTAAAGAGATAGACTTTTGTAAACGCCACCAATGTCAATACAACAACACATAATGTGGTATTTTCCTATAGTAGCCGGGTTTTGCCTCAAATGTCTCGATAATAATACTCAAAATATAATTTGTGATACATTATACATACTTAATGGATATTAAGACATTGTTGTCGAAATACATTAGCAGTCTCATAGCTCAGCAATCTTTCTGTCCTCTATGAATCTATATTGATATTATAAAGCAGAAGAATTTGTTTCTTAGTTTGAACGCGCTAATCTAAGGAAATACTGGTCAGATTTGAAAAATTCTTTCATAAGGTGCGCGGAGTTGCTCCTGCGGGACGCGGGTGAAACCGCTGGCGGAAGCTAGTCCTCCTACATGGAGGATACTGCTGAAAAGTTTGTTAGCTTGTTTGTAGTTCAAAAGTTAAAAAAATCTAATCTCGTATTCTATTTTTCCGTTTTACTGTTCCGTTGTCATTTATTAGTCTGTCAATATTATGTCTCGTTTGACGCGGTAACTGAATGATGTGTGATCAATAATATCTTATATTTCGTACCATGAAGTGCCTCAAAAAACACATTGAAAAAAAACTCATTCTCAAAATGTTAAACAGTTAGGATGGAAGTTACTGTTACTGTAATAGACTGACAATCAGCTGGTAGCCAAAAAAGTAAAAATAATTTAAAGGCTAGAGTTTCGCCTTACGGAACTAGATAATCAATTCTTTCAATTATTAAATAATTAAATGCTCATCTGCATCTACAGCGGGTGCTCCAAGTGGGACGTGTGCTCGTTGTGTTCTGTACTGCAAGTGCGCACTTGTTGACCCAATTTCAAGCTCTTCACAAAAACGTAGCTCACAGCCCTTTGTGACCCTTTTAGGACGTCATTTCCCCGGCAACCTTTGTGTTTACCCACTGATCCGCTTAATCAAAAAATAAGACACTATCTGTATTTTAAAAATAACTGGCTTTCGCATATGACATGCCTATATCATATTTTTCATTAATATTTAATGTTACCTATTGCTCCAGCATAGGGTGCACATATTTTAGTCGTCATCATCATCTCATCCAGATTTTTTCGTATTTTTTCAGCCGTAAAAATGGTTTTCTGTCATGCTGTATACGAGTAATAGACATATGTTATGTGTCTAGATTACTAGAAGAGTAACAGAATATCTGGAAAAACCCAGACATGGGCGCAATAAAGGCTAGGCCTTCTGTGAGAGTGGGGTGATGGCGAGGGCGGCCGGGTGGCGATCGATACGTCGCTTGCCGATGTACCGCACAGACACATCGTCTGCTCTGTATTTAAAAGGTTCAAGTGGTTACTCACCGGAGAAAAAAATATTCGCGAGCCCCCCATCCTGTCTTCAACTTTATTTTATGAACACGTCTACATACGTAGAATAGAGTAAACAATAGGTACCTATTAGAAGAAGGAAACAATTCAACTGGTTCCTCGTTGCAAAAAACGCACTGCTAAAAAGTTCTTATATATATATGACAGTTACATATTACAGTCCTTATATATATATATGACAGTTCACCCTCATGAACGGGTTATTATTTCCTTGATGAACTGTCTCGTGGTTACGTTTCATTAACCTCAAAAGAGGGGCGATTACTTGACGCCAAGTACAAGTAGCACAGGTAGCCGGTGACGTCACCCGGCCCGTCTCGCACTCGCACGGGCTTATTTATAACCGGCGCGACATGGCGTCGCACACGTCACTCATGTTTAATTTACTATGCAATCTGCTTAAACGCGAAATTCTTTTCTATCAACATAACATCACGAAATGAAATCTCGTAGTAACACAGGCTTGTCTTGTTGTAATCAACCAAACATTTTATATGTATGTGTATCAAATATGTATAAGGTATCTCTATACCTTAGAGAGACTTAGCAGGGTTTCTGCTTACCGAGCTTACCGGAGCACAGTGACTACCGAGCCACTGTTGCAAGACATAGGTATCTATGACCCAATGTCTGGCAAAAGAAATAACGGACAACAGTCGCATTCGACTTGAACACGTCATTTGGTAGCATGGCCGTGGCTCTGGAATCCGAAGTCACGGCCAGTATTTAGCGTGTAGGCGTGTACTAAAGTTTCGGTATCAAACAGTAATTGATCTGTATACAAGGATAAAAGCTTTTATTTAGTAATAACATCCCATGGCTAGACCAGCAATAATTTTACCAAGGAACCAACAGTTGCGCAGAGTTCCTTTAATTTTGTTAATTTGTACTACTACTACAACTATGAGCTTACATATTAGTAAACGTATAGTTTGATATACTTATATGTAGTTACATTATGTTACTTATGTTAATTTGACTCATTCGTCTTTACTCCTGACAGTTTGAAGTACCTTTAAATATCAATTTAAACTTTATTTCGGACAGTTCGATCAAACAGATCTCAGGGAATATTTCGGATTTGAGTATCTTGCTTGAATATAAAATCTAAAAGGTTTCAGTAAACATTATTTGAATAAACGAGTTAGAGTGTGAGTTTACGATATGCGTGTAGTTTTAGGGTTGGTTTTTTTGCAAGCTTTGCGTGTAATTCCCATAGCGGAGGTGAGGAGGTGAGCCTAGTGACTCATTCCGGCCAATAGCTACTCGCGATTGAGGGGCCGCGGCCGGTATTGCCGGCATAGTAGTGTTCCCCGCTTGTGGTCACGATCACAATATTCTAATGTGGAACTTGCAACCCGTTCTCTACATCTGTTGCTATTTGTGTCTATTTACTGTATGTCTGTCATGACTCGATGTGTCACATGTCATGTACTTTGTATTCTAAAGATTATGGTAGGCCAATTGATTCATTCCGATGTTGCACTTTCTGATGTTTAACTTAGTAAATTGTTGTTACTTGCTTTACGATGCGTGAAGGTAATTCGATGTGAAAGTGCCTATTGGCTAAAAAAACATTCTTGGATAAAACCGTTTTTCCTACAGAATCGTCGATGACATAAGTAAATTACTGCAAACTTATATTGATTAGCGCTAAGATGACCTTCCCAACCTTACGTGGTCAAGTTAGTAAGTAATTAGCGGCCCAATGGTTAGATAGCGAAGTAAATTGTGTAACACATGTTGCAGCTATTGTGTGTTAATCGAAGATAACGTCAGCTTCACGACTGCATGATTCATCGCGACATAAGGTAGCAGGTAGCACGAACACAAAGTCGCGATGACAATGCTACTCTGTGGCATTTACTTGATTACTTCATAATATCCGTCACTTTCTGTAGATCCCTTAGAAGTACTTAGAACACGAATGAGTACACGCAAGGCGAATGCACTTTGCAGGTCAGTGCTGCTCCACTGTGACATTATTGTAGGCCGCGGCGCGTGACCTTCGACCTGAGAGCACCCTAATCAACAGGGTTACGTACCAGACGGCGTTATCTCGTTCTTCCTCATTCTTTGTGTTCTGAGTTAATATTTGTATGTAAATAACAAGCCTGTCATCGCTCACCGGCTCGCATCGGAATAACGAATATGTAGCTACTAACCGCATGATGTATGTATATAACCCTGCGCGACTCGACCGCGAGCTTGGTGTAATCCTGGAGAGGGGTGCGCCGCGTGCGGTGCCGGCACTGTTGGTGCTGCACTCGTAGGGGGTGCCGTGGCGCTCGGAGTGGTAGGCGCATGCGTGCGCAGGGCGCGGGCGGGCGCTGCGGCGCGGGGCGCGGCGGGAGGGCCGAGCGCGGGGCTGCGCCGCCAGTATCGACGCGAGAGTCCGGCGCGGCGCGCGCTCCGTCCGCCGCCTTCATCCTCACGATCCTCACGTTTGCGTTACGTAAATCACCAGCATGCCGGACTCAGGGCCCTCCCTCTGCAGTGTCCTCAACCCGAGTAAGTGCCCCCCCCCTCGCGTCAGCTTTGCTTCGCCCGCTTCCCTCTCTGTCTGTCGCGACTAACCCGCTAACGCGCAGCCTTCTATTCCAGATGCCTGGTTCGACCCGCAGAGACTGCACCCTGAAGGTGAGTAGTGGTCGTGGCGAGCGGAGGGCAGAAATACGTTTATATGGCGCCCCGCCAAACGGGCCGCCTCGCCGCCCGGGCAGCGCGCCTCGCCCTGCGGCCCTGCACTGTGACCCACTCCGCCAGCTAGCGCCCGTAGTGTCCGTGTGAGCTCAGTGTTGACGCCGCTCCAGTGACATTTTCGACGGCCGATCGATCGGAGACGAGTGGTGTTGCCAGTGAAGGTGGTTAGTAACGGTGGTGGTGATGGTGGAGGTGTCGCTCGTAGTCGGGTGGTTAGGCGGCTCCGACATCGCAGCTGGTCTCCATGTGTCGCGAACTCCAGTCGAGCCGCGGTACTGTCGCCGCCGCGCCGCACCGGTGACAGAACAATAATAACTCCGCGTGTCGAGTCAAGGTTCGACAAGACCGTCCTAAATGTATCACTATTATTTAATAATACGACATTTGCCGCGAACTGCGTCACGTAATGGATCAACGTAACATAATTTACTATGTGCAGAAAGTCTCTCACTAATATGTTATACTAAGCTACGTTGATTGGCAACTGGATGAATTACTTATTCTCATCATCATTGACCACAGACGTTGAAAAATTCCACTGCACCGTCTCGAGTATTTATATCTGTAGTATGTATGAGACAAAAAGGTGCAGATAGATGTGCAGTGCGTAACTAGTTAATTGTGTGCGGTGTCTCTGTACTCGTAGTAGAGGCTTAGGGATTCTAGTAGAATGCATCGCTGGCTCGGGCCTCTTCTGACTTGCATATCATTAATATTGTGTTGGTAATGAATGTGTGGCGGCGCGCATGCGCTATGCCGTGTTGCTCACCCTGCACTCTTCAAGTCGCAAGCCAAGATGAAATTAGACTGATTTTAACTGACGCTGCGGCCGGTAACAATATAATTTATAGCGTTTGACCATCGGTTGACTTGTACGATTTAAAATAATTCATGTCGGAGATCGTTTGGATGATCACTTTTTAATTACCAAGTGGTTTTGGCGACGAATGACGGCGTCCAGCCAAAAATGAATAAAATATTCCACTGTTGGCATTGTTGTGATAAGGATATTTTAGATTAAGTTATATAGAACAAGAAGCATTGAGCATTAATTTGGAGGTAAATTGATAAGTTGAGCCTAATTGTATGTATTGCTGGTGTTAGCTGAATGCATAGCCGAGATGACTTAATAAAATCGATTCTAATATACCTAAATAAAATAAAGTAATTAGTTCGAAATGTCATTTCCATACATGTTTCTACTGGCGTTTGCGACAGTAGAAAGATATCTTGGCTAACTCCGCGCATGTGATACAGAAAATTAATCGAAATTGATTCACTGTGGACTTTTCAAACTCCCTATGAGCTAGAATGTTCCTGGAGCCTATCCATATCATTTGTGCTGTTGTGTGCACGTCGAGAATCA
The DNA here is from genome assembly GCA_958496145.1 of Heliothis peltigera. Lineage (NCBI taxonomy): Eukaryota > Metazoa > Arthropoda > Insecta > Lepidoptera > Noctuidae > Heliothis > Heliothis peltigera. The sequence continues at coordinate 12,258,782 of OY292329.1, read as the reverse complement.
GTTCACTAGCTAGGTGTTCGCTTAGCGCAGTCATACATGCTGCCCTAATTGAATTAGGCGCGAATGCGCTGGCCTCTTCATGTGCCCCAATGTATCAAAGCCGCAGCCCATTCAAAGTGTATGCTAGACTAGATTCAAAGTGTGTACAGGACTTAATGGTAGGCTGGTTTTTCTTTGTATTCTGGTTTTGAATCGAGGATAGAAACTTAATCGCATACTAGAGGTCACAGGAATTCTATGTACATAGAGGCGCTACCTACCGGGTATCTGTTACGCGCGGTGACCGGCTTCAAGTGAGCACTAGCCCTAGCCTTTGTTCTTGTTGTATCTATGGATTTTTTGGTTTTAACAAAACCGTGCGTGTGCAAATGCGCTCACAAACACAGTAGGTACTCACGATTGTAAGTAATGTACCTATATGTACATACGTTTATGTAGCGTATTATTTCATGTAGAGTTATTATAAATATACCTAATATATTTTAAGTTATGATATAAGATGTATGTCATATACATAATTTTTTTGAGTAGAAGTACACGTTCTCGGGGGACTCTGTCTTGATGGTAAGCCCTATGTCCCGAGTTCGAGAAGCTTACCTGTGAGCTCACTGTTCATTCGTATTGCATCTGCGCACTCTTGTTGATTTTACCTTGATCTTATGGCTACTTACTAATTGTACGACAAGTACTGGTACTTGTGTAATGCGTATACAACAGGACCCAATTGTTGATTCTTTTTATAATATACTATATATGTGGTAATGGCGCAGGAATGATAATAGGTTATGAAGACATGTGGGGTCGCGTTACTTCTTATAATATTACTAGCTTCCGCCAGCGGTTTCACCCGCTTTCTGAGGGAAGTACTTTCCATACCCGGATAAAAAGTAGCCTATATTATTCTGATGTATAAGCTATATTGTGGTAAAGTTTCATTCAAATCCATTCAGTAGTTTTTACGTGAAAGAGTAACAAACATCCATACATCTATACATCCATACATCCATACTTACAAACTTTCGCCTTTATAATAGTATTAGGATTAGGATATGTTCAGAAGTTCGCTATAGTGCATCTTGAAATTTAGCAAGTGGCACCATGACACCATGTGGCGATCAGTGATATATCATGAGTCGATGTACTTGCATGAACCAAACTGATGGAACGAGAGAATATACTATGATAAAATACTTATCATCTAATCATGTTTCGGATACTCGTACATGCTCGTACTACTTCGAAAGACATTTCGGTCATATGTTAAAGATAAGATAATTGCTAACTTGCGTCTCTTTGATTACGAAAAAGGTGCACTAGCAGCTAAATACAGTAGCGTCGTAAAATACAGAAAGATGATTGAGACGCTGCATTGGGGAGCTAGATGAGCAGGTAGATGAGCTACTTCCTGTGGCGTAGACACGCGGCGATATTAGTGCGTCGGTCGTTTGATTTGCTCTCACCTGTCAAGTGAACCTGTACGTGCAGGACAGCTTCTTGCCTTATTATTGTGTTTATGCGGTGAACGCTCCATTCGGTGGATGAGTGAATGAGTGAGTTTTTTTTTATATGACTTCTTGCAGTTCAGCCTAGGAGGCCGTGTACTGCTTAACCGGTCTTTCCTGTGGGAACCTAAAGAATTTAAGGCCTCCAGCCAGGGGTGGCGAGCGTTTGTCCGTGACTTGAACTTTATATATTTTACGTCCATCGACACTTCTTAAAACATATTTTGTTGTTTTTCTACAAGTTCAAAACAGGTTAACAAACGTGTTTTCAAGACTCAAAACAACAATAGTCGAATGTCCGAAATCCCATAAATTGCACAATAACCAAATTACTCTTCCACTTACCAAATCGGCTTTACATCGAATGTTTGTGATAACTCGTCAAAGTGATTACTGTGATACGTACTGTGTTATGCGAGGAGCGGCGGCGTCTCACTCGAATCTCTCGCACAACCATAGGTTTTAACGAGTTACGAGATGCGCTAATATTTTCTAATACATCAATGTCCGTCGATCTAAACCTCATTGGCTTTGCAATTAGATATATGGACCGTTTGACCTGGCAGCCTATCGCCGGAGACAATAAGTCGTTACTTCACCTTATCACGGTTATTTTCCTTTGTTAACCGTTTCAATTTGTGTAAACCTATTCTGGCTACATAGTATAATGATGCCTTAAGTTTTCGTCATCGTCAGTGCATTTAACATTCAAGGCCAAGGCCCCTTTTTATCCATGTATATGACTTTGTGAACACTTCATAAAATGAGATCAATTGATTTAGAATGTTTGTGCGTGTAGGGGACAAGCGTGTGGCAATGCTCGGGCAGCACTCACCGACGACTGAGCGTTATTTTTATCACTATTCGGTGTGTTACTGCGCGGCGACCTCCGCTTATTGTCTCAGTGTTGTTGTAGACGCTGATATTCCCGCACATCGCTCTCTACGGCCATTCATTCATGCCAGCTGTTCGTGATTGCCGACAGACTCATGTTGCGTTCTATTGATTAGAAATGCGGATCAGCTGTGTACGGAATCAATTAACAATCATGTAATATGCAGATGTGTACACACATTGCAAGCAGAGTGCGCTCCGCCGCCCGCCCGCCAGCCGAACCTCTTCTATACATACATATATTGCAGTAATAAAACGTTCTACCCATATCTACTTAATATTTTTGTCTATCATAAAAGAGATTGCATCTTTAGAAGCGAAATCCAACAAACAGAATCCACTTCAGATCACATTGTTGCGGATTGTTCGCAAGAGTTACCGTAGCCCCGGCACACACAGACCTCCAGAAAGAACAACAGGTTTTAGTCAGTAAGAGTGTGACACTCCAGCCGCACAATCAGCGTGAGAGGTCATTTGATGATTTCCCACGAAAAAAAATCACTGTGTAAATGAATTATAAAACGGTACAAAACAAAAATTATAAAATCTGCTTCAGATAATAAAAATACAAAAATAATTGGACATAATATTGAAGTCAGTTTTACGTTTATTTGTTACGTTTTGGGTAGTGAAAAGCTGTAAAACTTTAGTCCTATTTTCGGCTTCACAGCTGACTTGATGGCTGTCTGAGACATATCTATGCTTAAAAAATAGCCGCTATTAGCACCATAAACCGAGGGACGGTCGGCGTTGTCATAGTAACGTCAGCAGCGTATTAGTGTATTGATAAGGCAATTAAGGCAAACGGCATTGACCGCGCGTCGCTCAGTGCCAAGTGCGTGGAGCTAGCGCCTGCATGTTTGTTGTGGCGATTCGCGCTCCGGTATCGGCGCGGGCGGCGCGAGCGCACACTGATAACGAAAGCCTTTCCACATAAGTACACACTCACTTTCAGTTTCTACGCTTACGTTGTGAGCAAACTCGTTCGTAGGCATGTCGTTTGTTAGCATGCACCAGCGTCGGAAGCCATTACGAACATGCTTCAAGTCACATCGCAGTTACGGGTTAATAGGACTTTATGCTCTCCGCAGCTGTTTTTTACGTTCGTTTCCCAATGTCGTATTGATATTTGTTGCTTCTAGAATGTAACATATCCTTTTAGGAAGGCACTGTTTATTAGAAGCTGCTTCATCAAAATAGTTTCATACTTGAATTAATTTAACCCACGTACAGTAGACTGCCGATATAGTAACATGAATCATTGTACCTACATAATATTCGATTAAAGAGATCCATCGATCAATCGATATTGTTCAGGTGTCTGGTACTCCAACATCCTTACTTAAATCAATTGAAAACTTTGAAGTTATTTAAGAATTCTGAATCAATGCGTATACGATTTACGAGACGTAGCTAGAGATAACTTTCAAAATGAAAGTACGAATATGACGGGAGCTCTTAAATCTGAGCCGACGTCAAATTGACTAAAAGGGTGCTCTTTGGAGATGCCTTGACGTAAGGCGCGTAATGTCACGTACAAGAGTGTTGTGTGGGGGCGCAGTTCCGGACGTAGAGTCGCGGGGTCGCGTGGCTGCGCGGGCGCGGCGTCACGGTGACGTGTGTGAAAGGTGGCCGCGTGGCGCCCGGCCGCGCCATGTGCGCCGCGCCGCTCTCACTCCGTCGCCATGGCGCGCCCCAAGCACTCGCCGCGACACGCCGCGCAGCTAGAGCCCCTGCCACCGCGAGGACCAGGTACGAGCCGCACGCCGCTAATGACGTGGCCCGCCCGGCACTCGCCCATAAGGTGTTTGTGGTCAACGCTACTCCAAGTTTTCTTTGATCTTTTATTCGGTTTTACTCGCGATCTCATCTGTTAGTGCGAAACTTAAAGTGTATCTTGTAGGACTTGCCAGAACTAAATATGAGTAGCATAATATGTGACATAAGCTGGTGTTATTGTAAATTCTTCAGGGATAGGACAACAGTGAGTAACGGAGAATACGTAGCGCCAAAATAATAAGTGTCGTCAAGTCGCCATTGAATTAAAATTAACCGTTACATTTACACGACTTTAGTTCAGAATTATTGAGATCATCGAACGGATAGAACCAGTTTCACAGCCGTTACTTTCTCCGTGACCAAACGATCGAAAACTTGAGTACGTCGAGATATCGTGGACACTGGAGTGGGTCAGCCTGGGGGTTGGCAGTCACAAAATGGTACCTGTTATAGTATGTATTGTTGTAATGTATGGAGCTGTATATGAGCGTGCATGTGTCGCAGTGGAGTCGCTGATCTACTGGCGGTCGGCGGCGCACAGCGGGGCGGCGCTGGGCGCGGGGCTGGCGCTGCTGGTGGCGCTGGCGTGCTGCTCTGTGGTGTCGGTGCTGGCCTACGCCTCGCTACTGGCGCTGTCCGCTGCCGTCGCCTTCCGCATCTACAAGAACGTGCTACAAGCCGTGCAGAAGACTAATGATGGACATCCCTTCAAGTGAGTCGTACTGTCTACTACCCTCTACACTACAGACCTTTTATTACTGTCAACTTCTTAATAGAAGAATCTCTTCAGACTCTTACATTTCTACTACATTGCACAAGGAAAGTCTGTCATAACTCTGTCCTCTCGACAACGATATCGGCTTGTCTTTAACCTTTCTAAACGAATGTTAAGGATCTACGGACTGTCCAAGAGGATGAACCGGTTTCCCATGTTTTGAGAGCACGTCATTTCAACTTACACAATACATTTGTTCAGATTTTTAAGAATTATTATTCATTGTCTCGCAAATAGCACTAAGTCGAAAATTACCAGCTAGGGAAAATTTAAGTGCTGAATAGAAACATATGTAAACATGATGAAACGGTTATAAATCTGGACTAGTGAGTAACTAGGCGTACTAGGTCTTTGTCTCTAATTTTCTTAATGTAGGTGTCACCTATTTAAATCCGTACACATTGATAGCAAAGACATGTTGACGCTCCCTGATTTGAGTACGAATAACTACGACGTCACTTGATCCACTTGTGCGCTTCTGAAGTAGTTTGCGATGATGTCGCTCGGTCGATCCATTGGGCATTGGATCGTGGACGTACGTACGATGTGTCCTGCTTGTGGCACGTGTGTTTGTTCACATGTTGTGCACATACACAACGCGTAATATACTAAGTTCCAACTCGCACCGTCTGCTTCACAACGTGGCAAATATTTCTCGATGTGGAGAGACCACCTACTTGTCACAACTACCTGCTATTTATGATCAAGTTTGAAACAATAAATGTTCCCGTTTAAAATAATAATAGAGTATAATAAAGTCCGACCAGTTATCAGCTTGACATATTGATAAGTCAAGTCACTCGGACGACCGTTGCCATTTTACTTCACTTACGCCAATCTGTCGTGATACCTAATTACGCTTAGTATTTAGAAAATTATGTTAAAGCTTACATTACGTGCCCAATAATATTTGCGTGCACTTGATTTTTTTATGCGTTAGAAAGCGAAATATGACCTCCATACTGCTGAGGATTTTATATTTTGCCAGCATATTGTGGACTTGGAACTGTAACAAGTCCAATTCGAATTTAGAAAACTATTAAGTATTTGAAGAACAGTTATTAGAAATCATTTTCAAATTATTGGGTCAAAATACTGTCAAAATGGTTTGGAGATACATGCTACACAAGTAGCATATAGTTGAATAATAATCGACTTGTTACAATCCAATAGACGTTTTGATAGCAAGACCACTCTCATTGACGGGTTTCCTAATCATTTGCGCTACAAACGACTCTCACTCGTCTTGCAGTAATATACGCGCATATGTTATGGTAAGGTTGTTTTATGCTGATTAACGTCTTGTTGTTGTCTTCTAAAACACACGCACTTCTGTAATCGTCTAATGAATGGGTGCTATGCACAGGTCACAAGTGTCCTACATTCGCTTTTACAGGACTGAGTCGATCAAAGCAAAGAAATAGAAATGGATCGGATAAGGGTGATAAAAGTTTACTCAAAAAGAAGTCATGGTGACTTCTACCTTAATATGGATCTACATTATTTACATACAAGAGTCAAAAACTTTGATAGTTCCATACAACATAAATATGAATTAGTGTAAGGAGACTGCCAAGTTATTTTAGCTGAAATTATGATTATAATGAAAATAATAGTTGCGGATTGTCCGCAAGAGTTACCGTGGCCCTGGCAGGCAGGGACCTCCAGAAGGAACATAGTAGGTTTTAGTCAGTAAGAGTCTGACAGGGAGTGCAGTCCAGCAGCACACGCTTTATTGTTTCGGAGTAAAAACCGAACTCTCCTGAACCTGAATGCTCCTGGAACAATTTCAGGGCTGCAGGTTGCTAGTTGGGACAAATGAATAGCTGATTATCACTTACATATAGCAGATATCGTTTAATATTGTGTGGTGTTGATATCGTCGCCGTCCGCAGATGGCTGCTGGAGCGCGACATCAGCGTGCCGGCGGAGCGCGCGCAGTCGCTGGCGGCCGCCGCCACCGCGCACCTCAACGCCGCGCTCGCCGAGCTGCGCAGGTACCCCGCACAACCATCTTATATAATGAGTCCTTCATTATCTTTGCCGATGTATTATCTTTAGTAAATTGTTGAAGGGCACTAGTAAAATTTTTGTTTAAAAAACTAAAAAGCACGCTTTTAGCAGGCGTAAACAATTTCAAACAGCCAGCTCGCCATCTTGGATTTGTAATGACGTTTCTTAGCTAGTCATGTATTGTCATCAGAATAAGAGCGTGTGCAAAATTTCATCCTAATCGAAGACCGAGAAGTGGGTCAAATTCAGATTCCAAGATGTTCTTACATGCATAGTTAGTTACAAGTGAAGCTAATATAAGCATGTTAAAATGGTGTTATGAAACGTTGCAGGTTGTTCCTGGTGGAGGACCTGGTGGACTCGCTGAAGTTCGGCGTGCTGCTCTGGTGCCTCACGTACGTCGGTGCCTGCTTCAACGGCATCACGCTCATCATACTCGGTACGTACTGAAGTAGTCACGCCTATACGACACAGAACATATTTGAAGCCATATCGAGCAAGAGTAGCAATAGCTGCGAGCTCTGCTGCCACCATGTTCAGCTTGTCTCCTTCATTTAACCCTTTTTTTTCGTGGGAAATCATCAAATGACCCCCGCTGAGGGTGCAGCTGGAGGAAGTGCCAGACTCTTACTAACTAAAACCCACTATGTTCCTTCCGGAGGTCCCTGTGTGCCAGGGCCTGGTCCTAAGGGGCGTCCTCCTTTGTTGCTCCTTTGTTCTCTTCGAGGAGCGCGTGGAACAGAACGCGCCGCCGACACGGGCCTGTCGTCCTTAGACGTGCGGACGGTGAGCTACCCACACTCACCGCCCGCAGACCCACGCCTATGGGGGTCGGGAGTCATCCCTCGCCACCCGGCGCCCGTGGTGTCGACCAGTACCAGCCCTGCCGCGACGGCTTGGATGAGGGGTGCGGTCTCTCAGCCGCTCCGCCGCCTCCTTCGCTAGCATAACTGCTTCACAGAAGGAGGCGACGGCATCCCATTCTCTCTCGGACCATGGCCCGGATGATACGGCCCGGCCGTACGCGAGAGGTCGCCGCCGGCAATTGCCCGCAGCCTTAAATTTCTTATGCGCTTGTCTCACCCGGCGCTGTTTGTAAGCAGATCCGAAATATAAAATACAGTTTGGTGAGCGTAAGCCTGTGCATCCTGCTGAACATGCACCCAACATGTACCCAGCCTGTCCTACGGTCCTGTAATCTGTAATCTGAAATAGTACAATCCGTATTGAAGTTGATAACCTAACCTAACGATTTTTTCTGCAAAGTTTCTTTTCAAATTATCATGCATATTGTTACTTTCAGATTCATAGCGAACGTGTTTAAGTTTCACGGTTGATCGCAGGCGTCTTCACTCGCCTGCGTCTGACTGCTCACGAAACTAATTGACAATATACAGACGAATAGCTCACAACGGAGTAGGCGTTATACACGGTGTGACATGATAACTAATAATAGCGCGATTAGGTCACAGCTGACATACAAGGCGCGCGTGATGGATCGGCTTAACATTGCTGCGGTGACCAACGTATTCACTTGCGTAAACACGTACGCGCAGTTGCTTCCTAGTAGACTCACACGGATGCTCGTATTGATATACCTTCCTGACCACATTTTCCTGGATCTAGCCAACATCGCTTGGTTTGTTTTAAGATACCTTCACAAAGCAGCCCGGAGTCTGGAAGTTCGTGGCTGAACACGCGTGCCTCGATCCTAGTAGTTCGTAGTGTCCCCTCGGCCTACGAGAGTGCGGGCATAGAAAGTGCACCTGTGTCTGCGCAAATGCTATGTCCCGTAGCTAGTATCATCTCCCTAGCCTTTTCCCAACAATGTTGGGGTCGGCTTCCAGTCTAATCTGATTCAGCTGAGTACTAGTGTTTTACAAGGAGCGACTGCCTATCTGACCTCCTCAACCCAGTTACCCGGGCAACCCAATACCCCTTGGTTAGACTGGCTTCTGACTATCCGTAACGACTGCCCAGGATGTTCAATGACAGCCGGGACCTACAGTTTAACGTGCCATCCGAAACACGGTCATTGGTATCTAAGATATGCTTAGAAAGGACATACAAACTTAGGAAAATTGCATTGACGCTCCCGTAGCTAGCAGTCTGTTTTTTTAATCCTTGCGAATAGGAAAAGTCTCTTCGATGTCATGTGGGATATTTCGGCATCGGCTGCTATTTGTGAACTGCTGAACTGTACTCACTGTAAATAGTAAATAGATGCAACCAAACGGGTGACAATAGTTTCTAAGTTATTTCTTCATAGTTGTCACTTACCTACGGCGAGTTTCAATTTTCTTACTGGACATAGGAATATAACATAACTAATACGGGGTTAATGTCAATATTCTATCTCTAGTAGGCAAAACCATAGGTAGGTATATAGCTTGAGGAACCCGCAGCTCGTCGCTGTACAAGTACACGTTATGTCATATAGATAGTCGAACCGCCTAAAATCTGATATGATACCTACATATCTATTCTAATCTTGTAAAGCTGACGAGTTAGTTTGCATGAACCCGCTCGACTCAGGAACTTCTGGACTTCCAACAATATTATGGTTCTATTCGTATGTATGTATTGTGCATGCATATATTTGGACAAGTTGTAATGTGTTGATTGTGCGATTGCAGGGTGGATAGCGCTGTTCACGCTGCCCAAGGCATACGAGATGAACAAGGCACAGGTGGACGCCAACCTCGAGCTCGCGCGCGCCAAGATCAACGAGATCTCCGCCAAGTGAGTATTTACCTCTCTCTCTCTCTCCCTGAGCGGCCGCCGCCCGCTGCACGGCCGATGGCGAGTGGCGGGCGGCAGCTGCACGGCCGACGTCGGTGCGGTCCGGCCCGGTCACCACTCACCACCTCATCACTGTACTTACACATCATTACAACCATTTTTTTAAATCAAGAAGTCGTATTAATACAATATAACATTTTCTAAAAAAAAAAACTATTTGGTTCTTCATTTATGTAGGAAGGCATACAATTTATATAAATGCAAAGAATTAATTAATATGAATTGTACGTGCTGTATCGTTGTATCGTACGCGTACCTACCATGTGTTAGCGCAGAGCTGACGCGGCGTGTGTCCGCAGGGTGCGGGCGGCGGTGCCGCTGGGCCGGAAGGCGGAGAGCGACAAGGACAAGTAGGCGAGAGCGCCGCACACCCGCGCTGTACTTCACTGTTTGTTATATTTATTATTATGTACTATTAAAGATAACTACTTTACGTGTAAAGCTTTATGAGACGAGTCATGCGGAGATTATTGTATTTGCTTTTTGAAATTTTAAATTAAAATAACTGTCGAACCGAGCGTTGTTTTATTAGTTTCACTCGTTCCCACATGGGCGACATCTCCCGCCGCCAGTATTGCTACAGTGGTCAAACAAAATGACGACCATCGCGCCGCTGTCGCACCAACTTACGCAGGTGTAACAGAGCTGATAATGGTGTAGCTATAGATATAATAATATTATCTAGGTTGGCAATCGAGTGATTTGGTTGTTGCCAAAGCTGAAATAATATGTAAGTGTGCGTGACATTTCATCTACCTATATAAATCTATCTCTATATATGTACATAATCATATCTAATAAAATCGTAGAAAAGTCAAAACGGCTATTATTTAGCATGAAAACTTGAATACCTGATGCAGAACAGCAACAGACCAACTAAACCATAAGAGATACAGAAATACTGCCATAGTAAAAACTGTCTTCGTGAAGAGCATTTTCTGCTACGAGAATAAATTTGAAGATCCGGATCAACTGTTCTGAAACTCAGAAAGCCCAGCTACACCATAACACATGGAAATGGCGGCATCTCCATTTCTTAACAAGAACTACTGATCAATAACACAATAATAATTGATATTAGATTGATAAGAGCCTTGTATTTCCAAAGTAGGTACCTATCGAATTATTTTGTAAAATTTTATTTACACAACAAAATTTAAATATTTACATAAAAAATATATACATATATATAATTAAAAAATGGCGTCAAAAAATTCCTCCTCATCGCTGCTCGCTGGGAGTGTACCCAATAGGCTGGCGGCATTGCCACGTTGGATGGCAATGCTTATCCGTTGACCGAAATAAAAGCCAGCCTTTGGGTCACGGGAAGTGTCAGCGAGTCTCTTCGATATGTCCTTGAAAAGGAGGTGTGCACTCGGACCCTACGGCCCGAGTATTTCAACCCCAAACGGCTCAAAAGTATAGTTGCCTATAAGGCTACTATATTTGCGCCGTTTGAGGTTCTCTGCCTCCGATGCGGCAGAGCCAGCATAACACGCCGTTCCAGAAAGGTGAGATGGCGCCAGAGTATCGACGCAGGTTGCGTCCCACACTAAAGACCTACCCATCTTCCATGGAAATAATGACATACCGTCTGGTCTCTTACCATCATTACATACATGGAAATAATGACATACATTTTGTAAAAAATGTATCAATATTTTGCAAATGAAATAAATATTCATATCAAGAAAATTCGAAGAAAGTTCAGTACGGAGAAATACTGGCTAAATGCAAAAAATGGGTTTTAATAAAACAAAATAAAATATAAGAGGCTCTCTTTATCTCTTTCTTTATTCCCGCGTATGTGGAGTCACGTTAATCATGCAGTGAGAGATAGAGACGACCCGTAGCGCATCATAACACACCACAAAGCATAGAAATCTCAGTTATTATTTTCTTCAATAAATTAAAATGTACAGACACAAATTTGTTAACTGTTTTATTAGGGGCTAACTTCTTTTGGATTTCGAGCTTTAAAGAAAAATTTAAATAACTACACTCATCAAAACATTCTAAGCAACACATTCTATTTCTAAAAATTAATCAATTATTATATAATTTCTTATCAAGTAGATAATACTAATGTATTTTTTTCAACTAGAGGGCATGCTGGCTAGTTGTAAAAAATCGAGTATCAATTGTTTTTTTTTTTCACAAATTCATAACCGAATGCAGTGGTTCGTATTTTATAGCGTTTTCTTTGCTTATTAATTTTTTGTATTCTGCAAATTCTGTATGAATTTTATGAATAAAACAATAATTTGAAAAAAAGTTTTGAACACATTTGGATTTTGAGACATTTTTTACGTCATGGAGCGAAGTCATTTAAACTCAGATGAAATGCAAAGAGCTGTACGGATGAAGTCAATTTCAGGTATCTCAACAATAAGCGTTTGCCGTCTTCATCAGCGTTATACTGACAGGGGAGATCCTGCTGAGCAGCACCGAGCTCGAGGAAAGTATACAACTAGGTACACGACAAGATCAATACATGCCATACCCGTGAGATAGGTTTAAGACTACAAAATTAAAGTGGTGTTGTTGTTAGCTGCCAAACTGTGCGAAATCGATTACATGAGTATGGCTTACGAGCACGACGGCCAATTAGGTGTCCACCGATACGTCACGGGAAAATGAATGGTGTAGGGAGCATATCACATGAACCCGGGAACATCATCATCTCCCGAGCCTTTTCCCAACTATGTTGGGGTCGGCTTCCAGTTTAACCGGTTTCGGCTGAGTACCAGTGTTTTACAAGGAGCGACTGCCTATCTGACCTCCTCAACCTAGTTACCTGGGCAACCCAATACCCCTTGGTTAGACTGGCGTCAGACTTACTGGTTTCTGACTACCCGTAACGACTGCCAAGGATGTTCAATGACAGCCGGGACCTACAGTTTAACGTGCCATCCGAAACACAGTCATTGGTGTCCAAGATATACTTAGAAAGTACATACAAACTTAGAAAAGTTGCATTGATACTTACCTGACCTGGAATCGAACCCACGCACTCATACTTGAGAGGTTGGCTGTTTAACCACTAGGCCACCACGGCTGACTGCCTATCTGACCTCCTCAACCGTCGCTCCTTGTAAAACACTGGTACTTAGCTAAATCCGATTGGACTGGAAGCCAAACTCAACATAGTTGGGAAAAGGCTCGGGAGATGATGATTAACTTATACCCTATTCACGGAGCCGTGAGCCAAAAGGTAAACAAAGAAATCAATGTTTCTCAAACTATTATTTTAGTTATTATTTAATTTAATTTAATGTTTCCCATTTGTATAACTAGCAGCTAGATGTACTGTTTTTTTTTTGTTGTATTGCCTGAAACATGACTCTATGTTTCAATTTTTGTTTCAATTTACCTTACATAGTTCACGTGCAAATAATTGTTTAAGTTTTTTTAGAAGGTACTGAACTATGAGGATAATAAAACCAAAGATCTCTTATTTAAACACATTAATAACAGCCATCTTTTCCACTGAATGCATTGGAGATTTCTTAGCACGCTTTTTCTTCGGCGAAGAAAATGTGCAAGCATTGCTTGGCCCAGGATCGGGTTCACTCATGTTATTACACACGAACTAGTCAATATAACAAAACCAAAACAATAAACAAATAACTTTAAACTTAACAAAACAATAAACTTAATGAAAATAATAAAAGTAACAAAAAAAAAAAATAACGAAAATATCTGCAGTGGCACTACTCGCATTAACAAGTTGATCGATTAGTAAAGATGGCGGGTTTAACCCGACCGATGACAAAATGTCACATTTTAGTGTAAAATGTTCGCAGTGTCTGTGGTCTACAATTTAGTAGTATTAAAATACGTTCCCAGTTTGAGAATCATGACTTTTTTAGGTTCTTTTACATGTAAACTATTTAATATATAGTTAATAAAACTTAAGAAAATAATTTTTGGGCATTTATAATGTTTGATTTCAAATAAATCTGAAAGGATATCAGAAGTTCCACAGACATCATTCTAATATATAATTTCTAAAGTTGTCAGTGTGTTAATTCCGTAGTTATTTTTATAAAATATGTTCACTACAACAATCGTGACATATTAAAGAACCCTTTTTATGGTTTGTTTACCTTTTGGCTCAAGGCTCGGTGAATAGGGTATAGTGTATTGCATCATTTCTTTCTAGTGTTTTTATTATTTAAGCTCATTTTAATGAAAATATCACATAGTTCAACCAGCTTTTACAGTATAAGCACAAGAATGTGTTTATTTACGACATCACATTAGAAACCTCTAAAATTATCAGTCATTCTCAACTATACTAGTGTTACGCATGTTAACATGTGACAAATCGGCGTAGGTACGCGTTTTGGTCCAAATCTCAGATGAATTAATTTCATTAATCCAAATAGTGTTACAAAGGCATGCGTATATATGTAGAAAAGGTACCTACAACCTTACTACCACTTACCAAACTACTTACCAAAGGTACCTTAAAAATATTTCCCTACTTTGCGTGGCGCAGTCGGGTACATATAATTACTACGACCCTGGCTGGCACATAGTTGTATGTACTTTAATCAGCTTTATATTTTTACTTTTCAATGAGATTTATGTCCCTATATGGATAGAGTGATATGAAGAGAAGTCATGTACATACACGGAACAGGTGTGTACATACTTCTGAGTACTGAACTATTCGTAACGTTTTTAATACACGTCCGTCTCTTCCAGTTAAATATTAATTTCTTTGGTTGAGTTAGACTTTGAACAGCTGTTTGTCACGCACGTTACTTCATTCATACGAGGTTGTCAGTTCTGTCAAATCATGTTTAGAGAATTTAGGGTTTAATTTTTAACTAATAACTAAGAGCAAGCAAAATTTTATTATGTACTCGTTTATTTTTATTGAGATAAGAACATATTTTTGTACATAAGTATTTGATTAAGTTTATTTTAAGTCGAAGGTTCAGGTTGGTTTTCCATGGGCTTTTAAATATTTATTTCGATGGAAAGCATCTGAAGAAAATGATGTAAGGAAGTAAAGTTGTACGCAACATTGACACACTTGTGCGAGCAATCAGTGTAAACCGCATCGTGTCCCGGAGTGGTCAGTCGCCGATCAGTGCCTTATTACAGCAGTATGGCGAGCAGCGCGAGGTTTGTTAACCATTTTGTAAATACATACTATGAAACATATCCTAGCTATGTGAAGTGCCCCCAAGTGAAGTCCGTAGCTCTTGTTGACTTCATAATGTGCTTTGATCATATCCAAATTTAAATTTTAGTATGGCGTTATTGTGCGGCTATCTGCTCCTCATGTAGCCACCCAAGCTGACCTGACGACTCTACAAATTAGCATTGTGCAAACTTTTATAAAGTATTGATGACTGTTGGGTCAGATTTGCTACAGTCATCAGAATTGAGAATTATTAATAAGTTAAGCTTTTTGAAATTGTCCAGTATACCATTAAACTACATTAATAATAGTTAATATTTCACTATTCTGAGGCCGTAATTCCCAATTCTGAGGCGGTGAGTAGTGCAGTGTGTGCGGTAGTGTTGGTGCGTAGTGCTCCATGATGTTGGAACTCAAGTTTTGTGGTTTCCAGGTGACACGTCTTCTCTCCTTTCTTCTGTATAACATGAGGGGATAATGCCAGCTTCCTTTGCACAGTATGTAGTTACATTCACTTCTCTTTGTATTTTTTACTAACTCTGGGTTGGAATTATTGGAATATCTACTGGTTGCTCAATAAATGTACTGATTATCTTGTTGAGACATGGTTGGGATCAAGTGAGTTTTGATTGCCTTCCAATTGGCTTCAATTTGTGTTACATACACAACCTGACTACCCACAATATATGTAGAAAATATCAGCAGGCAGCTCAGAATATTACGTAACATAGTGGTTTGCAAAACTACAAAATGTCTGTTTGCAGAATGTGGCATGTTACCATTATCCTTAATGTTTTTGACTGTTGGGAATTCCTATTCATTGTGACTTTTTAGCTGTCTTACAATGGCAGCCCAGTATATATCCAATGACTAGTAAATTTTCATAGTAAAAAAAATATGAATTTATGAGATTTGAATAATTAAAAATTATCTCATAGATAATGGAGATGGAATGATCTGCTCGACTTGTGCTCTGGGTAGGTAAACTTTACAGTTTGACATGAGCTACTCAGTTTGACCTGTTAGTATGTATGCAAGTTTGTCCGCGATTTTCTCGCGTTCGGGTGAACCGATTTATATGCGGTTTTTGGAAAAGTATTTGTTACATTCTGGAGAAGGTTGACCTATACGATTTTATGTTTGTTCATGCATATCTTCATTTTTAAGAATTCTTTTTTTGTTTGAATGGATATATGTACTTTCGAAATGGTCCCGTTGTCATCAGAACCAGGATGGGAACTCTTTGAAATCGAGGGCATCTCTTAGAAATTGTAGTCTTACATGAGATAAAACTTGATATTCGAGTCCTATAAAACAAGTAAGGGTTTAGAGCTGACCTGATGATGGAGACGACAGAGTCTAGGGAATAGTGATGGGTAACTCATTATTTTTAAAGGAGATTGACGGCGTAGGTACGTCATTTTACGTGGCAAGGTACCTCAGAAAAAAAGAACTGACTTCTGAAAAAACAGAAAACCAAAAACTAAAATTTAAGCCATCGCTCTGACTCTAGAAGTCGATTGCGAAATAAACACAGCTGCAATCTCTAGACACCGACTTCTAGAGCGATGTACTGAAAAGTTAAGTTTTTGCTTTACAGTGTTTTTTTAAGAAGTCGGTTCACTTTTTTGTAGATAGTTTTTAGGGGTGTTTCATTTTTCTAATGTACCTATATATTAATAAAATTAAATTAAAGTTATTATTAATGATACAATAATAATAATCGCGTCTAGGGGTATTTTATGTCGGATATTGATTGGACCACTTTTGTTAGACAACTAAAAAGTCACAGTGTATACTTTGTTAACTAACGGGCTTAATACCTTAAGAGGTTTTTTTGGTTTTATCTATATTTCACTATAATGTTCAATGATATAATTAAATATGTTGTGTTCATCATGAAGCAATACTAATATATGTTTTGGCTGTATGTTATCAGACTTGTATGTATGATCATTATAATGTTACTGCAAATCATAAATGTGCTTAACATTTTCAAGGCTTGTTGTTACAAAATATATCTCAGTGAAGACTTATCATTTGGACCATTTCCATCAAAACCTTGTTTAAATAAATTTAAAGCCGTATGCTTGTTATGTGTTGATAACACAATAATGTACATATGTAAGCAGCAGGTCCCGTCCCAGAACTTTGTCTATGTCGCGAGATGTATTCTGTTACAATGGCGTCGCGCCTAGGGAGCACGTGTGGCTATATAGGCTGCCGTCTCCACACGGGGCACACGCTTGCGGCACTCTGCTGTCTCGGGGCGACGCCGGAGCGCCGCGGCCGGGCTGTCGACAGACGCGAGTTGAATTAGCCTCGTGTAGTCGCAGCGTGTCTGTCGACAGGCCGGCCCGCGCTCGCTTGACCCATCACATGGCACGTGTCACAGCTACAGCGGCTGCGCTGCGCCGGGGGATGTGTCCGCCGCCGCCGCGCCTGCTCAGCTGTGGCCCAGCGCCGCCTCCGGTAGGTTGCTACTCGTCTACTTAATAATGCCTGCGCACACATCTTACCACATAAGTAGAACACACTGAACAAATATGTATTTCAGCGGCCGAGTGTTCTCAAACAACAGCTTCCCGGCTCCTGACACAATCATGTCGTATTTACTTATGTAGATATCAAGAGGAACGCGTCGCTCAGTAAGCTCATTATTCAGTCAAGGCTTGTTATTATAGGTGGTTTTGTCGAATTTATTTCAAAAACTTGTACGTGTTCGTCAATTATTGGGCTGATTCAGTTGTGACGTCACAACAGCACGCACATCTTTTTAAACCTGCTCAGCGTTAACGCTAGTTTGCAATAGTAAATTCATTAATTTCCAATTGAAGACAGTGCAAGTGGTAGGCGGCAGTGCGCGGTCGGACGCTCGCCTGCAACATGTAAGTGTGGCCCGCGGGCCGGAGCCCTCCACTCGGCAGCGCGAGGAGCTGCGCCTCGCATCTATAGCCTCAGCAATAGCCAATTCATTACTTATACTTTTTAGCATGTTAGACGGGTATGTTTTATTTTATGTTAGTGTTCATGAACTCTGAATAAGACCCTTATTGATTTGCATACCAGTATTTCGCTAAGTTTCTCCATGGCTTCAGTATTGGCACATAATAAAACGACACTTTATACGGTACTTATGTATCATTAGTGAATAAATGTAAATGTTTTCGCTGTGTTTGTAATCGTGACATTGACCTTATTGCTTCGTGTTGCGTGTGTACGAATTATCACTTCTCACAGACAACTTAGGACTCAACATTATTGTTGAATAACATTAAAATGATAAGATTGGATAATCGAGCACATTTAATAGAAGTGACTTACTTGAAGTGCGACAAACCAAAACATAATACATAATTTGAATGCTATTTGCGACAGTAACGCGTCGTCCGACGTCGCTGCCGCGCGGCTCCGTTGCTGCCCACCTCGACTTGTCTACTGGCACGTGTCGACGCGATCGCGAACACTACTATATTACATACACTATTATCTATCTCCAATCGGCAGCTATCAATATAATCACCAAAAGTATTTGTTCCATTCGGTTTTCGTTGAGTGCACAATCTATCAGTGTGTGTGTTCGTTGCACGTATCCACATCGTTCCCCGTAAGTATCCGAGCGGAGAACAGCAACATGGTCAGTGTGAGGAGGTCCGCGCCGCGTCTGCTGTGCAGCTGCACTGGCCGTGCTGAGGGTCGCCCGCGTACTCACAAGCGCTAATCTTATCCGAGCGTTATCCTACATTATATATAAGGCGGACATTTCAGTAGTGTATATACAGTGAGAATTAGACTCTGATAATTTGTGCAATACGCTAATCATACTAACTATAGATACAAATTGTCATTGTGGTCTGGTCTGAACATCACCAAGCTAAGGTCGCGTCGTGGCGCAGGTTGAACGAGGACAAGGAGAGCTCGCCGTGCCTGGACCGAGGAGATCGTCCGTCTGTTACGATGTGGGGCGCACAGCGACGCGTGGCGCTGGATGTGCTGATGGCTTGCTGGGGCATCGGCACGTGGCTGGGCGTCAACGGGCTGTACGTGCAGCTGCCGCTGCTGGTAGAGCGCCTGCCCGAGGGCTGGGCGCTGCCCTCCTCAATGGTAATGGCGGTGCAGTTGGCCAACAGCGGGCTGCTATTGTACGCGCTGCTGCGCCGGCTGGTGCCGCGCGTGTCTGACGCGGTGTACATCTACGCGTTGCTCGTGATCGGTACGCTGGCGCTCGTCCTTAACGCCTTCCTGTACGAGCAGACGGCGTTGGTGGGCACGCAGGAGCGCTCCGTCGCCTACCTGTCGCTCACGTTCTTCGCGGCGCTCGTGGGCTGCACTAGCTCCGTGCTGTTCTACCCGTACCTGAGACATTTCCGTGACGTGTACTTAGCGACGTACTTAGTGGGGGAGGGCCTGAGCGGGTTCGTGTCGAGCCTGTTGGCGCTGGTGCAGGGCGTGGGCGGCGAGCCGCAGTGTCTGCCGTCGGCCGACAACTCCACGCTGGTGCCGCACTACCCGCCCGCGCGCTTCGACACCACTGTGTTCCTGCTGCTGTTGGGCGGGCTGTCGGCCACCAGCCTCACCAGCTTCATCATCATCAACAACTACAAGGGGTTCGCGTCAGAGCGCGTCGCGGCCACGGCGGCGCAGAAGGACGACGAGGCAACGTCGGTGCGACCGTCGCTGATGGCGCCGCGCTGGGTGGGTGTGATGGCGCTGATGGCGCTGCTCAACGCGCTCAGTAACGGCGTAATGCCTTCAGTGCAGTCGTACTCGTGTATGCCGTACGGCACGCGCGCGTATCACTTGGCCGTGACGCTGGGGGCAATGGCCAACCCGGCGGCGTGCCTGGCTGGCGTGTGGCTGCGGCCGATGCGCGCGCGCCTGCTGGCGGCCACGCTGCTGGCCACCACCGTGCCCTTCGCGTACATCCTCGCCACCGCGCTGCTCAGCCCCACGCCGCCGCTGCAGCACTCAGCCGCCGGCGAGACTTTAGTTGTGAGTACTACCTTATTTAGTTAAACTATGTGTACGTAACCACGATGCTGGTGCGACCTAGTAGAGAATCTTTAGTTCGTGCGATACACGCTGGCCACGCTGGGTGACATCCCTCCACAAGTCCATATACATTAAAATTATGTCAAGTAGAGCAAATGACTGTCCCACACACATGGTAGTTCAGTGTCACGACGTACATTGCATGGACGACAGATGAAACGCTGTTCTTCATCTCTGTCACGTAGACACATCAGTTTCAGTTATTGTAGAGTTTTGAACCATAATCACGAAAACATATTATCTATACTTATAATAAATCTGTAGAGAGGTCAATTCTGTACATTGAATATATTTTCAAAATAACTATCAGGGGGTGATAAGTGATCGATACTGATGCCAAAAATGCAATCAGTAAAATTTTTGTCTGTCTGTCTGTCTGTCTGTCTGTCTGTCTGTCTGTATGTTATTAATAGGAATAAAAACTACTGGACGGATTTTAATAAAACTTGGTACAATTATTCTTCATACTCCTGGGCAGGTTATAGGATACTTTTCATTACGCTACAATCAATAGGAGCAGAGCAGTGAAGGAAAATGTTGGGAAAATGGGAGAAGTTACACCATTTTTTAAGCTTTCGTCGCGTGTACAGCCTTAATGGTTAAAGCTACATAGAAATCATGTATGACGGAAATGTTCTACATAAAATTATCTAAAAAAAAAATCTCAACAGCATATGTCTATCTTTAATGGTTGACTCACAATAACACGTATAACTCCCGATAGTTTACCAGTTCGGAGCTTTCTGATTATTTGTTATTGATTTGTTTACTCTTATGTTTATAATATTCTCGCTCATGCCTAATTAACAAAAGATAACATTATAACATATTCTATAAAAAAAGAATCATAGAAATTGGTGTAGAAATACCAAACTTATACATAAAATCGGTCGGTAGGTATAATAAGGCGGGAGATCCGAGCGCGAGCTTCTCATCCCGACAAAAGTTAGGCTTTGGTAGCGGTAATCGACATCCACACTGGCGTAGCCGCGGGGGTCCTCTATAGGTTATATATCAGAACAACACATAGACTACTTTTTGTCGCGAAAACCGACATCCACGCGGGCGGAGCTGCGGGCGACCGCTAGTTTATTAATATAATCATTCAATCGTAACCGATTCATTGTATAACTTTTGGTCAGTGGGTCGTCTTTTAAAGATTTCTTAAAATAAAAAAGAAACTTAGTCGAAACCACATTTTCTAGGTGACGAAGACTAAGAATAAATTATACTTTTCAAACGGTTAAGTTAAAGAGCTGATGCTCATCTAAAATAGCTTAGTTTGTAGTGTATATTGTATTGTAGTAGTGTTACATTTGTGTGTCGGTGTCGCTACGTCTATTTGCGATAGATGGCAGGTGCCACCATAATGAAACAGTTTTTTCAATAGTACACTTTTACTCTGACGTCATCGCACTTAGAAATGTTGTTACTCTGCTCATATTTCATTGAGCGAGGTAATCTGTACCCATACCAATAAAGTAATGCTCACGAGTCACGCGCGGCTAACAGACGGAGGTTTTGTGTTTCTACCGGGAAAGCTCGTCACGAGACTTTTGTAGTAGAGGAGGCAATGGTGATAAATCGGTAGGAACTCGAGTATCGTGGGGATATTCTGTATATTGGATTCGTTAAACTTTATATTAGTTAAAAGTATTATTATTGTAGAATATTGCTGCACTGGATACCAGCATTCTCCCATTATGTTAATGTGACTCGCTCCAGTTACTGCCATAATTTATCATTGCCTCCCTTACTATTTGGTTTCGTATTTATTGTAGTTTGCTTTTGTATTTATTAGAGTAAATGTATTATATTAGAAAGGGGTTCCTCATTTAGAGATTTCTCATATAGAGATTCTCATATAGAGATTATATTTTAGGGATTTCTCATATAGAGATTCCAGGTTACTGAAATGAGGAACAGGCCTCAATTAATTTTATTATTTGGTCTCTTTGTCTGGGGAAATGCATAAATTACTGCTCTTTTAACTTCGAGGAGTACCGGCGAAAATCCAGTTATAGTAATTTTGCTTATTTCGACATCAATCTCAGTATTCAATTAAAGATAAATAAAACTTGAGGGTTGCAGTATGCTGGTATAGTAGATAAACTATGGCGTTGAAATGGTCGCATGTTTGAAATGCTAATATTTTTTCTTTCGATTTCAATTCGACTAACCGCAGCGAGCGCAGCCTAATTTATAGATGTCCATGGTTGATGTCAGGTACGATAGCTAACCATGGTATGCAGTGTAGTGTACCGGTGTGTGTACGCAGGTGGCGGCGTGGGTGCTGGCGTCGGGCGCCATCTCGTACGCGCGCATGTGGGTGTACGGGTGGGCGCGGGCGGGCGGCGCGCGCGGCATGCGCCTGTGCGGCGGCGTGGGGCAGCTGGGCTCCGTGCTGGGCTCGGCCTCCACCTTCCTGATCGTCAACTATACGCATCTGTTCGTGCAGCCCGACGCGTGCCCGCCTCTTCACCAGCTCAGCCTCTAGTGATAATATATAAGTAGTTACAGTTAAATATAGACTATTTATGACGTTAATTTTATTGTTTTATTTCCTACACTAACGTGTGTGACTCGAGCTCGTTTTGCTTTTGCTATACGGCTACCCAAGTTACGTTGGATATGACAAAGGTTCGTTTGTTCATTCGCTCAGGACATTCGAGTCAATTCCATTATATTAAGATACAATATGAGCTACGACCATATCAAGCTGTCATACATAACAGTTGCAGTTGCGTACTGTGCGTGGCAGTTGGCAGTGTTGATATCACTGATACTTTGAACGTCATGATTCTAATAAAACCGTTATCGCTTCAGAAGATTGGCTACTTAACCTTCTTGAACTTAGATATCGACAAAATGGGGATCTAACAATGTAACCACTCACATACCATCATCTAGGTATACATACTAAACATTAAACATAAATGATAAACACAATACGCTTACGCCTTTTAATGATAAACTTTAATTAGATTTCGCTTGGAAGTTACACCTAAGTCAAAACAGTCTGGCGGTGCAGCCCCTGGAGGCTGGCGGGGGTACCTGAAAGATGATGATGATCAATGATCACGATCAGAAACCAACCGACATGACAGCTGGACTGACTAGCGGCCGGCACTGTCAATAAATCAACAAAGGAAGTTGTGTTTGCCGATTCTCTAGAACAATCGCGAATTCGTGAAACGCGTCGGTGACTACGAAACGAAAGAAGTTCCCACGCTTGCCGACATTCGGAACTACGGACGCAAAGCGAATGTTGAGCTTGCACAAAGGAAGAAGACAACAGACCAGTCGGCCGGACAACATAATTGATAATTAATGAAATGATTAATGAACTAATCTATATACATTTATAAGTGATGTGATACAATAATCAATCAACAGTAGATACTTTCACTTGCTTTTATCTCACTCATATCCGACTCATTATCCTTTCATACGAAATTCTACGAATTTAGCCTAATTTAGGTAAGTAGCATTTTTGTCTGAAATAACTCGAATTGGTGTATGGCTGGGCATGCATTTATTGGTTGACACACCTAAGTATGTATTAAGGTGAAACGGCTCATTTTCGCTCATTATGTGATGGCAGTGATTGTGCGCTGCACATTATCGACTGCCACGTAATAGTGCACTGAGATTGCTTCACAAACACTGCTGGGCTTTTTATAATGACACACAATTTAAAAGACGTTAAGGAGACGTCATGCTATCGGTTATTGAGTGAGTACGTAGTATCGCTTATTGCGTGCCTGAACTAAGAATATCAGAATTACTTATTACGTTTGATCTAACGTTAGACGTTAACGTTATTATGTAACAGGATATGATATAAATATAACGTAGTATCGATCAGCTCCATTCTTCCACCAGGTGGTTGGTGGTGGTTGGTGTACGCTGGGCGAGAGGTCGCCTTAATGCATGCTTTTGCACGATAAGCAGTTAGACGGTTACAGTTTCTTTTCAATAGTATAAATATTTATTCATTGGTTGCTAGTAAGCACACTATAAGCAATTTTTTAATTTAAATATCTTGCACAAAATAAAAAATTGGAAGGGGGTTATGTCCGCTAACTAAAATAAGTTGTTTACTTAGTCCCCTAACCTACCATTGTTTTAGGCACTAGATGTGTATATAATGTTGCAATTATAATATATCACCCTTTTATCCAGCAGTTTCAACCTGACTGATCCAATACAATATTATAGAACAGTTTCCCATTACTTGCATAATGGCGTGAGCAAGTGCTTCTCCTTAAGTTTCGCTGGGCAGGGCGATGGTGACCCTGGCAGACGTGAGACGTGTGCTCGTGGACCTCCTGGACGTCGACGAACATGGAGCTCATCAGCTTTATCCTGTCATACTTCATCACCAAGGAATTGTCCATGATGACCGCTTTCATTTGCTGGACACCGGGTAGGTCGCGTAGTAACGATTCGTTACGTGTCTGACCCTGAACTCGGAGACCTAGTAAATTCAAGAAAAGAATGGAAATCTGGCAAAAGGATTCCAATTAGATTTGGAGTCCTATTAGTATTACCCTGGGCTATTTGTAGAGCGCACATGGGAGCTGTGCCGCAGCGCCAGCCGCGCCGGCGTGAGGCTGCAGCTAGCGGCTGACTTCCACCGGCCGCCGCTGATGATGCCGCGTGGACGCTTCAGGGAAGCCATGCTGCTCGACCTCACTTGTCCTGACGCAGCACTGGTTATGGAAACGGTAAGTTGTTACAACTCGTCTGGTCTTCTGGACGTCGTCGCTGCGTTACGAGTTCGTTTTTATATTGGGATCATAACGTAGAACGTTTATCCAATTTTATGTCATAGCTATGTAGGTCCGTCTAGATTTATGTCTCTACTCAATATTTTGGACTTTATTGGCAATTGGTACTTTGGAATCACCGTCGTTATCATATCTCGTTATCTAATTAGGTATATTTTATGCGCTTACATTTATGTATTAGCAACACCATTTTAATAAGGCCGAAATCTTGTATTTTCTGGCTTGAAAGCGCTATACTTTTTATCCCCAATCGGGTCAGAGAAGCAGTTCCCTCGGGTCGCGGGTGATACCGCGGCCGAATGCTGCCTGTGTCAGGCAGGCAGTGTCAATGTCGCTGTTTCAATAAACGTTAGACATAGTGTCCCAGTGCCGTGCTATATCATTATATATACCAAATAACCTAACCTGAGGTTGTAGTTGGTTAAGCTGACCGACGGGCTACATCGGCACCAAGTGCACTCTACCCGCAGGCATCTTCCTCCCGCGGGTTCAACTACCGTCACTCGTGGCTGCTGCTGCACAACTCCTCGGAGCGCGCGCTCATTGCGGACGCACTGTCACCGTACGAGGTCCTGCCTGACGCAGACGTGGTGTGGTCTGCGCCAGACGCTCTAATCGACGTGTACAAGATAAAGCCGGGCACGCCGTACCTGCTGACAGACCTGGGGCTGGCGCGGAACTGCTCTCGGAACCAGCTGCGCGCGCTGTGGGGCGCGCTTCCCAGCGTCGTCGCCAGGAGGAAGGGCCTGAAGAACGTCACAATGAAAGGCATTTCCGTTGTATGTATTATAAGTGACACAATTTTGTATCTGGGAACATAATATTAAATGGAGTCACAGTCGGTCAACAATTGTACACTAACATAATATTTATCAGAATTATGGCCATGAATATGCAGTTTCTGGGTAGGTTACGGAGCCGTACAACTTCAAGGGCTGGTCGGACCTGCGCAACCGACAGATCGACACCTTCCCCAAGCTCACGTACCCGCTCATGATGCTCGCTGCGCAGGACATGCACTTCAGGTATACTTGTGACTTGTACCAGTGTCGTGTTCGCACTATGTCCGTAGATAACGTAAGGGTGCTATTTATTATTTGCCCGGCACGATGTCACAGTGAAGGCATGCCATCATCTAACTTTTTAACTATATTGGAGTCGTCTAACCAAGTTATGTAGGCAACACGATACCCATACAGGGTAGCCTCATAGCCTGGATTTCAGACTTTGTAGCTTCCGACCCGTAACGACTGCACGAAATGGTCGAATGACAATCGGCACGTAGTAATTTGTATTTGTGCTTTTCGAAACGATGGCAATCGTCATGACTAGATGGGCACCCACCACGGGGAGACCGCGCCAAGCCTTGCTTAACCACATGATTGATCGATCCATGCGGCTGTTACTCAGCCATGCCTTCTTTGTGTTCCTTTGTGAAAGCGTGTGATAGAGCAAATTAATTAATGCAAATAAGGTATTAATAAAAACAAGTGTAGGTACCTATTGTAATTTGTGTAGGAGTTACCATCAAAATATAAAGATGCATGTGGTGGCAGGTTCGACCTGCGGCAGGTGGATGTGTACGGCGTGTCTCACAACGGCTCGTTCGACGGGCTGGTGGGCCGGCTGCAGCGCGACGACGCCGAGGTGGGGGTGGCCTCGCTGTTCATCCGCCCCGACCGCATGCAGGTCGCCGACTACATCTCCGAGACCTGCGTGCTCTCGTATGTCATCTATTACCATCTTCTTAAGAATTTCCAGTCTAATCGACACCAATAGAGAATCCATAGTTTACAGAAAACGACATCGCAGTTACTGAAGGAGAGGCTTATGGCTTCTGACTCTTCGTATTTAATGTGTTCAATGGTTTACTCTAACACTGACTGAGATATCGGTCTGATATCAATGGCCATTTATTCGCTGTGTATAGCGGACTGCCTCGTTGCTCTAGTAGTCGCAAGGCGCGACTGCTGTGCACGGAGTCTCGGGTTCGATTCCCGGGTCGGACCGAAATCGCTTTGTGGGTTTTGAGAAACTTTCATAAAGCAGCCTGGAGTCTGGAAGTTGGTAATTGATTCACCTGTGCATGGGAGAGCACATAAATGTCGGTCCTGTGCCTGATCTCCTGAGTGAGGGAATAGTGAGTGCACCTGCATCTGCGCGAATGCTTGTGCACTATAATATGTATCGCGACAAGTAATAATCACACAGTATAAATACTACATTTATGTACAAGGTGACTTCGAATTCGCGCGTGTTATTTCTACCACGCGCTCTACTTATGATTGATTACCATTTGGGCTAATAAAATAGTGTTTTAAATTTTTTTAGGAAAAACCTTTCAAATCGTCATAGAATATGTTAATTATGTTAACAAATTATAGAAACAATACTTTTACAAAAGAAAAATCGGGAGACCAGGAATTTTCAAAACGAAAGAGGTACGAAACTTAATCCACCTCATTGTGAAATGTGGTCACAAAAAAGTACCAGCTTTAGTGCTAGGCTTAAACCATTATCTTGAACAAAGTTAATGATCCAAAACTAGCACTTAACTGGGGAATTTTTAAACCACGTTTTATAATGAGGTGGAATGTGATTAAACGAATCAGCAGAATCAGCATGTATTAATGAACTTCTGTGTCAATATCAATGTGTGTGAACAATAACGTTTCAACAAATTATGTTTAATGACAAACCGCTGTAGACAGCATAACTCGTTCACCGATATGGTGCGCCTCTGCTGGATGAGAGCGCCAGGTGCTGCTGATCTACTGCAGGTCTACTAACGAATGTGACTCACTGCGTCCGCAGTAGCAGCGCGTGTCTCAGTTTTATCCATCAGGGATTGGCTGTACGTAGTTGTAGCCGGCATTCTATCGGCAGAGCTTTTTTAGATATAAAAAAAAACACCCAATAATAAGAAACGTAGAGAGTTTTTTGTTCTTATAAATCACATTGTTTTAATTAAGTAACACAAATTATTAGGAGTACAATTTTTAATAATAAAACATTTAGTAATAGGAACAATCAGGAATTTTTAACAACAGAAAATTTGTTGTATTTTATAATTTAAAGAATATTATTATAAATCACACTTTTATAATAATTGGGGCTGTCTGTACCTAGTTCTAGCCGGAATGATATCGGATAGACCTAGTTTTATCCAACAGGGAATGGCTGGACCTAGTTGTAGCCGGCACGATGAAGGATAGACCTAGTTTTACCCGAAAACAATCGGTTAATACTAGTCGCAACCAAGAGTGAGTGGCTACACCTAGTTCTAACCGGCTAAAACTAGGTGTAGCCGCGCGACGGGCTTTAGCCGTAACACATACTACATGAACAGTTTGTGGCTTCCAATCGTCGCGCTACGTATTTGATGCAATGCTAGAAACACTTTTCGGCTTTGATTATCAAATCTGAATATTATAAATAAACATAATATTATATTATCTTCCACAATGTTATTGCGATTATACAAATCCCTAATAGGTATCTGTACGTGCAAGATTGTATGTCAATTATTATAATATACTATTTTCATGAGTCACTGTTAAATTTCGAATGAGGACGGCGAGGTTTCGTGTTCCAACGCTGATGGATCGATGTCCGCCCGTAAGCGACGTCACTGAATACACTCAGTGTTAAAACTGTTTATAAAACTAAGTTTTGGAAAATGACGCGTAATTTATTTAATTATTTATTCAGTATGTTATAAGCTGACTGAATACTATCCCAATCACTTATAACATCAAAAATTCCGAAAGACGTTATCTAAAATTAATTTAAATTCATTATACAAATTCGAATTCATTGTGCTGAGCAAGTATATGCATTCCAGTAGTATGTTTGTTTGGGTGAACTATGTAGTCCTGCATAATGATTACAATGATGCGCAAGACAAATTGCAAAACGTTTTTTTCTAGTTAGTTATTTTTGTTGACGACCATCGGTTAACTTTAGCGCGGTGCCACAACAATCAATGTAAACACAGTAGGTACAGGGAGGGGATATTTGGACGCTCAACTAGTCTATTTCTGTCTAAGCAAGATATTTTGATGAACGTTCGGAACACAAAATCTCGGCCGAGTTAGGTAAGTGGGACCCTGTGATGGAAGAAGGTTATTAATTTACTTACACAGGAAGGAAAATAATTACCTCCTGGCCCAAATGTTTTACAAATGGGTTAGATGAATAGGTCAAAATAAATACTTTATCATATTCATTTTGTAAAGCCGAGAGTCGTTGGTGGCCTAGTGGTTAAAGAGCCAACCTCTCAAGTATGAGGGCGTGGGTTCGATTCCAGGTCGGGCATGTACCAATGCAACTTTTTTAAGTTTGTATGTACTTTCTAAGTATACTTGGACACCAATGACTGTGTTTCGGATGGCACGTTAAACTGTAGGTCCCGGCTGTCATTGGATAGGCAGTCGCTCCTTGTAAAACACTGGTACTCAGCTGAATTCGGTTAGACTGGAAGCCGACCCCAACATTGTTGGGAAAAGGCTCGGGAGATGATTATTCATTTTGTAAAGCATCTTAATATAAGCTCTCATTTTCAAGTAAAATTAACGTTTTGAACAGAAATTTGTATTGAATTTTTTTTTAACGAAATAGTATACCTACGGCTTGATGTGCAAAGACATTTTCATATGTATATGTATAAATTGCATAAATTATCTTCTCTCTGACAACTGACAACGTTATTGAGCTCTTTACAAATCTGATTCAGATAATAGTATTTTCACGTATTTTGGCCTTCATTTCATATAAGCTTAGTTTGTGGCGTGGTGGTAAGGGGTACAAGAACGGTTGAGCAAGTCTCTCATGTTTGCTACATGATTTTGATGAATTTGATTAGTTGTCACCCTACCGTATTGCTTCCGCAGAGGATCGATTTAGTTACAGTGAACAAACATAGACAATTATTGCCTAGCGATAAGTCGTATGCGAATTTCAGATGATATATCGCTGGCGGCATTTTAGTTCTTGTTTACATGTAAACATTTTGTTACAATTATGATCGAACGATTTTTATCACTATTCTAGCATATACTTTCACTTGAAGGTTCACAAACCGACGTATTCCCATTTCGGCACCGATCGGAACGTAACGTAATTTAACTTCAGTGCGGAATAAGTAACATAAATAACTTTTGAATGTTTATTCCCCATAAGATATTAATAAACAGTTTATGCATTACGATACTGTAGTTACGAGTAATACGAGAAGACATTAACTATGTAAACTTTGCGCGGCTGTTTACATTTTTCGGCCGTTCTTGAATGGTAAACGTATCTACCAGGAGTTCATTATGTAAGATCTTACCATTTAGTTAAAATCCTATTTGAAATGAAGTTTGACGAGTGAGCGTATGATGACATGGATGTATTGTGAGGCCACAGTCAGAATACCATGTCCTAAGAGTGTTCCCCTCGTTGTATCGATTGTGGGGCCTAAGGTGCCCACTGGATAAGGAAGGTATCGTATGGAAGAGTGTTGATGTGTGGTGTTGCAGGTGCGCGTTCATCTTCCGTCAGCCGGCGCGGTCGGCGGTATCGAACGTGTTCCTGGCGCCGTTCAGCGCGGGCGTGTGGGCCGCCAGTGCCGGCGTCGCGGCGGCCGCTGCGCTGCTGCTGGTGGCGCTGCGGGCGGTGCTCGCGCGCACGCGCCAGGGGGACGAGCTCGCGCTGTTTACGTTACCTGAAACCGTCACTTTCGCGCTGGGCACGCTGTGCCAGCAAGGTACGCTTGAAGATTGCTAACTCTTGAATTGCTATCTCCATACGTGCTACTTGCCACGTAGGAGACACGAGAACCCTATTGTATACACTCAGTTCTTAACTAAAACGCGTCCTGCGTCATGCATCGGCATGCCTAATATCTATGCACCTACATCTATTAGGATACAAAATGTTGTCGCATGGCGGTTCTTAAAAGCATAATTAAGTGCATGAAAAAACTTATTTGTAAAAGTCTCTGTGAAACTACATATTTTTTTGCTTTTTAGGTAGATACATTAATCTTACAAATTCATCTATGCAAGTCATACATTTTATATCAGTTAGGGTCAAAGGTACTTTTTAAAAGCTTTTTTTATAGTTAGTTAACACACTTATCGTATCTATTACTGAACATAGAATACGCAGTCGCGTATCGTGGTCTATCGTATAAGTGAATGCGCCGCAGATGTGATGTGGTAGGTGTTGTCGTCAGGGTTCCACACGACTCCGGGAGTGACGTCAGTGCGGCTGGTGATGTTCAGCACGCTGCTGGCGTCGCTGTTCGTGTTCACGGCGTACTCCGCCAAGATAGTGGCCATACTGCAGACGCCCAGTGACGCGCTGCGAACCATCGACGACCTGACGCGCTCGCCCATCACCATCGGAGTGCAGGACACCACTTACAAGAAGGTCTACTTCCTCGTGAGTGTAACTTAATACCTAATTGATTTCACTATTTACATATCACTTGAATTGTTAAGTTAAACTCGGTCACTTCTGGCCCCTAGACAATAAATTTACTGCATTTTGTTGTAATACGTGTCAGAAGTCAAATTATGTTTTGTTTTGTTTGTATGACGTACAATGCGGCTCGTTGCAGGAGAGCCCGGACGAGTCGACGCAGCAGCTGTACCGGCGCAAGATCCTCCCGCAGGGCGAGCGCGCCTACCACAGCGTCGTCGACGGCATCGCGCGCATGCGCACCGGACTCTTCGCCTTCCAGGTATATTCCTATCAAGACTAAGCACGTTACTATCTACTTAGCAACTACACCCGACTAGGTCTGGACCTGGACCGGTGCTCGACGGTCCAGTCCACCACGCTTTGTGGAACATTTATTGATATTTTTGAACTTGACTTACTTCGAAATACTCAAAAGTCCCTCTGTCGCACCAATTCACGTAAGTATGAAAAAGATGAATATCGTTTGAACCGTTTTAGAGTTTTACCGTCGTTTGAGTATTCGGCTATCAGCATCATGCTAAATGAGGAAAATGACAAAATAACTTCCATCATTACTCTAAGATAGATCGCCACAACTGACTAAACAAAACGCGTGGAACATAGAACTTCCCTTTTGAGGAAATCGTAATCAATAGGTTGACATAGATTTTATAATAAATTGCAGGTGGAGAGCAGTTCGGGGTACGATATCATCAAGCAGACGTTCACGGAGCGCGAGAAGTGCAGCCTCAAGGAGATCGAGGCGTTCAAGCTGCCGCTCGTCGCCGTGCCCATGCGCAAGAACTCCGGCTACAGAGAGTTGTTCGCTACCAGGTACCGCCTGACACGAATACCACTTATAGCCCAGAAGCTGGTTTTCGGGCTTAGAATATACCAGTGTGAGAGTAGGGTATGCGGACAACCTCTGCCTAAAATTTGGTTAATTTTTCTTTGGGTCTAGTTACCTAAATATAATAAAAATAGGTCTCATTATTGAAGAAGTTGTTTTGTCGTTGCTGGCGCTACTGTGATCATTCCACATAGAAAGAGCACAGCCGACAGTGATGCGTGCGCAGGCTGCGGTGGCAGCGCGAGGTGGGGCTGATGTCGCGCGAGCGCCGCGTGTGGCTGGTGTCGCGCCCGCGCTGCGCCGCGGCCGGCGGCGGCTTCGTCAGCATCGGCATCGGCGACGTGCTGCCCGCGCTGCAGGCCAGTTACATGCCGCCCCATTATCATTCTCAGTCAATTGTAAAAAAAGCATGTCACGCCTTTTGTTGACGCATGAAAACATCAAAAGATGTTCAATTTAATATGTTAATTCGAGTTATAATTTCTATTCCTTATTTACGCAAATAGGTAAATAACTATAAATCATTATGAATTGACATTGACAATTTTATTTAATTGTAGACGATGATGTCTCAGGAGTGTCGCGACCTTTTGTCTATACAGTTTCTGAAAGAAACTAAACTGTGATTCTCGGTCGTTAGCCCTTAAATTATGGTGCAGTTTACTATTGCAGGTGCTGGGTCTCGGCGTGCTCATCTCCCTCGCGCTGCTGGCGGCCGAGCGCGGCACGCACGCGATACGCAGCCGTCGCTAGCACAACTTAGTCTTCTTGTGCATTTCAAGTTTTTTTAATTCACACTTTGATCCTACATTAAATCTCGCTCGAGTTTAGATCTCATAAGCCCTATTGCTACTAAGATAAATGTAAGTAATGTAGACTCCACTCTCTGACTCAGTCCACTTAACTGAGCAGATATATTATACAACGAGTGACAATAACAACTTGTTCAATAAAACACGGTAGTTCGGTCATAAAATGTATTCATAATAGTTTGCACAGATATTTACAGGAAGGATGTACTCACTAAACCATCTAAAGCCCAGTAGGCGTCGCACTACACTGCGCAATCAGGTGACGTCGTCACTGCTCCAGTCGTCCCCGGGTTTAGCGCGGGTGCACGACACGAGGCGCGGGCGCTAGACGAGCTGCACGGCGAGCAGCACGAGCAGCGCCAGCAGCAGCGCGGCCGACAGCGCGCGGTCCAGCAGCCGCGCCAGCGCCGCCCACGCGCCGCTCTCCGACGACGCGCACGACTCCTGCCACACGCCACCACCGACTTCATTATTCTGTACTACACAATATATGTTTGCACCCTCCATCTTTATTTATTTCTCAAAACTGTTATGTTCGATAATAAGCTATTTCTCGGTGCAATAAGATTATCTTTCTTTTCACTTTCATTGTTTTTGTTACGTTGGAAATGTGAGGTGTTGTTGTTTACCCTCCGACGTGAGGTCGTACTTTATCAGTGACCAATACGATTGCAAGAAATACGTGAACTTACTGGAGATGGTGTGAGCCTGCAGACTGTCGACAGGCTGGAGAGCAGGGTCCGCAGCATCTGTGGCGGCGGCATGGAGAGACGCGCCACGCACAGCACGAGCGCTGCGCACGCGCCGCTGAGCGCGCCACACACGCACACGCCGCACATCACCCCCAGCACGCGCGGCGACGAGCTGCTACCCGGCAGGCGCACCAACGTTGTGATCATCCTGACGGCAAGCCCGTTCTTGTTAGCCAACAGATCGGGAGTCTGTTCTTGTACAGCACCTTCCTCCCTTCCCTAATGCAGTCTTAAGTTTTGACCAGACGAAATTATATTCCTGTTTAATTAAGGATTTCCCCATGACATTTTGCCATGACGAATCATAAGCGATGCTGCAGATTCCATTAAAATAACAATACTAACAACTCTTAATGATGGCACGAGTACCAGGGACAGCGTTAATTTCCCTAATGACGGATCTGGTAACCAGTGTCAGAACAACATGTGGAGCTGAAGTATTCACCAGAGCGCCGCAGTGAAGGATGCGGCTGCAGCGAGCGGCGGGCGCTGCAGCGGCGGCAGGGCGGCGGCGGCCCCGAGCAGCAGCGCGGCGGCCACCAGCACCGTGCGGGCGGCGAGCGCATGCGCGGGCGCGCGGCGGCTCACGCGCACCGTCCACGCCGCCGTGCTGACGTCGTCGTCGCCGCGCCGCCACGCGCCCGAGGCGCCCGACACCGACTGGATCTCCCACGCGCCCGCCTCGAACACTACCGCGTGCTGCAACAACGCACCACACGCATTGCCTCAGATTCCGTCGGCACTCATTGGCGCTACGGCGACCTGGTCACTGGCACACTTTTCTATTGTTCATAGGATATGCTAGAAGTTCAAGTTTTGGATTATTAAGGAAGTACGTATTAGATCACTAGGTATTACATTTAGTGGCAAGATATGGCAATAAATAAACTAACTTATACACAATTATTGGTAACTGCAGTCTGTATGGTAAAATGGTTGAAGCAACAAGTACGCGGTGTGTCCGACGACATCTTAACGCGAACTTGTCCCACATTTTGGTAAACAAGCAAATCTGTACATTTTTGCTTTGTAATGTAGTAATGCATTCCCGTCGAGTGTTCGATTCAAATACCAACTGTGTGTGCTCGGTAAACTTTCGAGTCAGAATAACTAATAGTACCAGTACCTAAATAACACCAGGAAAATGCTTTTCTGGTAAGGGTTGCTACTGCTGCAACTGCTAATTATTAACACCGAGGTACTCTTACATAAAAATACAGCAACAGGTAAATTTAACAACTAGCATCGGAGTTTAGGCATCCTTAGACTAGTCCCAGGAAGAATATTCACTTCTTGAGCTTGAGTTTAGTTACATCGTAAATTACAAATGCACACTCGTTAGAATATTTAATCTTTGTCTGTTGCAACACACTCTCAAGCTAATTTTTAACTAATTCAGGCTTCGTTCATTCTTATCCGTCCTATTTTCAATCTCATATTATGTGGGTACGTACGAGTAATATGACTCATATGAGTTACAGTTTTTGTTCTTTTTTTCGCAAATGCATTGACTTTGTATGTATTTGATTCTTTGTATTGATTTGACGTTGTTTAATTAATTGTAATCGATGTGAAAGTATTACTCACTTTGAACTCACTGATGTCCAAGACCAACTCATCATCATTATAAGTTCTGGATCCGAACTTAAAAGTGCTGGACTGCGTATCACTGGGCCAGTCGTGGAGCGCCAGGTCAAGTGGCACAGTAACATCGAGACGGGAGATCCAGGACACAGCGCCGGCGGCATCGAGGCGCGCGCGGAGCCCCGCGTCTCCCATGCTGGTGGCGGCCGCATTCAGCAGCTCGATGTCAGGCCGCCACAGGCGCTCCACTGCCGTCAGCGCGCTGCTGCAGCCCCACTCCGTCGCGTTCCACTTCACACGCGGCTCCAGCCATGTCTGGAACGAAACCACTTTTGATCAGATTCACTAATTCAACTCGTATCCGTTTAACGCAATTAAGCAAAATTGAGATGATGAAATAAGCTCTGTCTCGCTAACATACGCCGATGAGATATATCACGCTGTACAAAAAGTTAAAAAGAAATAGAGTATGTTGATTTGCAATGTAGGTACAGTACGGCAGTCGGTGCCCGCGTGGTGACGCAACGACGCTGCGTTTTGGAAAGAGAAAGTCTCTTCAGAAAATTGTGACAAGACTATGAACAGTTGCTATTTGTGCTGACGAAGATATATATAAGCTATACGAAGATAAGATAATCACCATCTTGAGGTCTGCCAGGAGGCGCATGACGGCCCGTGCCTCGTCTACCGCTGCGTGCCTCACGTCGAGTGCGAGCGTGACGAGCAGGCGCTGCGCAGGCGCCGCGTCGCGGTCGTATTCTGCCAGCAGCGTGTCCACCTGGGTCGACAGCTGTGTCACGTTGGTGCATTCGCCGCGAGCTGCATGGAGTCCTGGAGAAATACACACACATATATCGGAAATACACGGTCACTGACACTATTTTCCGGGGATTTTTTTTTAATCTTCTCTTTTTCTGACTAAAACCTGTTCTTCTCTTCCTATGCATTAACTCTTCTACTTTCCCGAAGTCCTAGCAGGCTTTAGCCTTAAGGGTTTCGTCAATTATTCTAAGATCTGAAGTGTATGGAACAGAAACGCTCTGTCGGCGTGAGGCCGGTTGCCAGACATTGCTGGCCGCCCGAGCCACACGACCCTCGCACTAGCACTATAGAATCGAGAGGCACTCCAATTAACTTAGTTCGAATTGATGGTGGACCAAGTTACAGATAATAGAGATCGCTCCCAGTTCTGTTCAAGCAAGGTTCTGTGCAAGCACTGCGATCAGAATGACTTTTATGAATGAATTTTGCGGATGAGGAATTTATGATTAAAGGAGAACGTTAGCTGTTAGGAAGAGATTACCGTGTACGCAGAAGAGGAACGCGGAGAGCAGGACAGTCGGTCGCGACGCCATTTTACGAGTCTGGTCGGCGTCGGGCATACGCAGGGCAGCCGCTGCCGCACAGGGAATCAAAACCTTCGGTTACTGCACTTGACAACTTACATTTGAGAGCTTAAAACTTAGTTTTATTATATTATTCAGTTATTTGAATGGTAGGGAGTAGGAGTTCGTGTTGCGCAAAACTTTTGTCTCCAGTGCTTCCCAGTAAGATAACCGCTTACCTCATCTACTGTTTGGATTCCGAGAGGCCTTACATACTAAATTATGCTGCGTCAAAAGAAAAGCAATATTTAACCAAGTGGAATTGGAAATATATAACCAAGTGTATAATTGTCCAGTACAACAGTGTCGCACCCCTGTGGGTGGCGCTGCGCGTGGGCACGCTATCGGCACAGTATCCGCCCTCGCAAGGACAACTCGCTACATTGTATTTTTGTACACGAATTATTATAAATATTACTGGTTCTTCTTTTGAACTTACTTTAGTATATGTCTCTTAGGCGACAAGAGTGTTCAGATATATTGACACGATATTTTACCTTTGTTTTGTTGTAAAGTATGTAAAGATAACGAATATTGTATCTCACCAGTAGCAAGTGGCCAGCATTGCTGTATTTTTCCATGATATATGGAGTGTTGGTTTTTGATTGTAGCGTAGTTGTAATCATTTAACATTTTTGTTCTTACATTGCTTGCAAATTAAAAATATCCGAAACAAACATATGGAATCGCTGAACTAACTTATATGTATACCGACACGGGACTGCATTACATTCGCAGATAAACGACATCCTTTCACACGATGATCTGACCAGGAACCGCGCAACAAGGAAACTAAATAAAACACAATTATATAAAGAGGAATTTATTATTCTTGTACACGTTCACAATAGACAGACATCCACATATCGCTTTACCTAAAGCGGGTACAAATTATTAACATGTAGCGGCGCGGCGGCGGCACCGGAAAACTAAGGTTTTAATGTTTGTTCTCGCGATTTTACAAATTGTTTATTGTTATAATACTAAACTGACGAGTGCCTACTCAAGACATAGATAGGTACTGCCTGATGAACTGATGTCCATACTAGCAAAGGAACATAGACAAATATTTGGCAAACACAAACAACAATATTATAAAAAAAATATTTACGAAAATTTAATTTCTACTTAATATTAATTTATTTAATAGCGTTAGCTGAAACTTTACGCGTACAACCACCGTGGCTTTACCTATTATTATGTAAGTTTACAGCTTTAGCTGTCTATTACTTTATTAACTAACAAGTGTAATTATTTAACTGGAAGTATCAACAAAATATAACAACGTACAACATACATGATGCGTCGCGGTACAATCACGTTCTTATAACGAAGGACCGCACTACTAACTATTTCACTGTCTTATTTCTTTCCGGATAATAAGATCACACTGTAAATTGTAGCTCCTTCGTCACAGAAGGATCGTAGACATGTTCTGACTCTGGCTATAAAATTAATACATAATGTTATGTATAATGAACATCAAATATATTACAATCTAAAAATGACATTTACCGTAAAAAGCTATTAATATAAACATTTGTGCCTTAATAATCTAGTTTGAAATTCATTACATAAATAGTACTGACGGCTACCGTCATTTGTGATTTACTAATTTACTTAATTTTTATTAAAAATCATTTAACAATCATGCAGTTATGAATCTACATAACAGAATGATCGGACCACGCAGACGGACAGATCGACAATACGTAAAGTTCGCGCGACTCGCTCGCCTCCATGCAGGTGCTGTCACTGTATATCCAGGCACATGACGACCCGAGTGCAACAAACTGCACCCATTTGTGAAAACTTAAATCTCTAAGGCAAGGAAACCGAACGTCTACTAAGACGTACTAAGTATAAGTGAAGGTAACAAATACACCGCTCGGCCTTATAATAGAAACAAACAACATAGCGTATTAAAATAACAGTGTCAATATAAACTCGTCACGCAAGGTCATGACGGCTGTTCGTGTGCAAAGAAAATAGAAGAGAAGTTCATTGAACTTTTATCTAAGTTAGTAAACCTTTGAAACCGAAAACTGGTAAGTTGCTACTACGCAAAATCGGTTTACACGAGATACAATTAAAAAGCAAACAAAACTCTTGTCTAACAAGATAAGCTCTAAATAACAGACGACAACTATAACAAAACCACGGAACAACCACCTCACTAGCTATGCACGTACTATGTCCTACTTAGTCAATTTAACTTAATTATATCTAACTCATATCTATAAAGTAATGCAATGTGATGTGTGCGCGGTATCTTAAAACAAGGCGAATAGGTAGAGTTACATTTCAAAGTAAAGTAATATGGTGCCTAGTAATATTTCCTGTTATATATCTATTACCGTGAACGCTCAATCCCTCTCTGTGTGAGATGCGAGGCGGCCTGAGCCCAGCAGTGGGAGGATAAAAACGCTGATGATGATGATGAAATATCACCGTCACAAATTTCAAGCAGTTCTGGTACTCCTTATGTCATATCACTGGATTTATAAAATTATTTACTTCACTTTATTGCTTCTGATGGATGAACACTACAAACAATGAAAATGTACATTACATTGAAATGATTCAAAAACATGATCACCATAATATGGCGGACGGTATACTTAATTGTCATCGGGCAGTTGAAGCCTAAGGTTGAAGCCGAGAATACTGAAGGGCCGAGAACGTACTCCGACACACACTGACACTGATATCGCATCAACAACATTTTGTCATTGATTGTAACTTTGTTGATCGTGTTACGTAAGTCGCGGTCTGCTACGCGCTACGTCGTAGCACTTTCTCCATCGTAGTTTCAGTGTCGTAGCGCTACTGCCCGCTGGTGGTGGGCGGCGGGTCTGCGTGTGCAGATTGCGGGGTGTGGTGAGCATGCGCGGCGGGCGGCAGGTAGTGCCAGTAGGGCGGCGCGTCGGCCGCCTGCGCCTGGCACGCGGCCGCCAGCCCCGCCCAGCTGAACCGGTACGCGTAACGCTTGCCGTGCACCTGCCGACAGACGCTACCTCACTAAAAGCTTCCCCAGACACTCGTATAAAGTAAAACTATTGCCGTTTTCAACTACTTATTATATGTATGCGAAAACTGTACAATTTTATTAGGTATTGTAACTAAGTAACTAGGATATCAAATTATAAAAATCCTTTTATGTCTATAGATTGAACTCAAAACAAATTATGTTTAATCATAAAATCTAGTTCCTACAGTATAAATAATTAAATTAACTGGACGAGTCCTAAAAATGTCGGCATCGTCGTTATTGAAAGTCACAATAATATGACGCAAGTAGCGGTTACGATGACCGTCTCCGAGAGCGACGGCTTATCTGCTTATCAGTTCTTTTTATGATTCTACAGGAGCACCATCGGACTTAGCACCTGGCACTAGCCGAAGGAAGCGCGAAAACATGACGCATGCGTGGTTTACACAGCGTTACAAACTGCTTGCAACATAAATCCAAGGCATACAAAGACGTCTGACAAAGGTCTGAATGAATCAGTAACGAAGCCTGCACGCTTTTACAAAGTATGTATTATAAGTTGTTATCAGATCACAATGTAAATGTATATATGTATATCCAATAAAGGTGTAGTACAGCGAGACGAAGGCACAATGCAGATAGCTATTCTAATGGGTTTTTATAATCAACTGCTCCCGACTGAGGACCCATCCACAAATAATACCCATCATCCATGTGAATACAAAAGTGTTCGCTGCTGGTGTAAGCTCAAATGGTACCTTGCTCATGATGTTCTTGTCGTAGTAGTAGCGCAGCGCGCGCGACAGCTTGTCGTAGTTCATGTTGGGCTTCTGCTTGCGCCGGCCCCAGCGCCGCGCCACCTCGTCCGGGTCCGACAGGCGGAACTCGCCCTCGTTCGGCGGACCCTATGTGTACACACAGTCCGATATAGTGGGTGAGTGGTGACAACACAAGCTGCTGATCTGATATAACGAGTATTACATCATTATATTACGATCGAATTGGTGTCGATCTTAACATCAATATTTTTTATCTTTACGTAGAACCTATGGCTTACGTCATAAAACTCTTGGCAGGTTCAACGAGAATGTTTCATCTTGATTGAAACTTGAAAAATAAACAAACAGAAGAGATTGATGGATAGCTTAAGCAAGAGTTGGATGGATAATGTCTAGGATAAATGCATGAAGATGATCGGCCACCAATTAACTGCACGGGAACAAGACAACGTACCTCCCAGCAGATGCCGGGCGCGCCTGCCGCCAGCTCCTCCAGCAGGAACTGCCACGGCTGCACCTGTCCGCCCGAGCCGCGCGCGCACCCGCTCAGCGCGCCATACGGATCTGCAACCGCAGGCACGTGTCGTCAGTATAGCTAATGCAGCCTTACAACTAAAAGTACTCGAGAAGGTTTAGATAGGGCGGCGACCGTCGGCGTCGGTAACCATGCCTCTTTGTTCTATTGTAATGGCTATACCAAAGTATCTACATATATTGGAGTCGAAATCATGACAACATGCGTACCTATACCTTAAACGTCTGGGTTCCTATTTATTTGTCATTAACTTGCTTTCCATTTCGCGCTACCGATATCGTTATAATAACATTATATGTACATATTCCGGCCTACACAGCTGGACAAACCCCAGATATATCCGGCTATTGTTCGATCCAGGAATTGAGCTTATCTGCGGTCAGACGGACAACGACCTTCATAGCATATGACAGGCTGACTCATATACTATGTTGATGTACCTATGACAAGATACGTGTCTTTGCAATCATCGAAATCATTCAAGTAATGACATAATGCTATCATGATACAATGCTGGCGCTATCTGTCAACTCATCAAAGCGATTGCAGTAGGCAAGCCGTAATACTGTGAGACGCGTTCCCATCATGTGATGCGCGTTACTTCATCCTAACGTAGACGTTCACGTGACGTACACGGGTAACCGCTCACTGGATGGACATGAGTGCATTTGAGCTCAGTCTGTGCAGTTATGTTGTCCCTTAATGGGTAACTAGTTGCGGATGTGGGTAGATGTAGTTGACGAATGAAACCGAAACGCTATTTAAATAATAAACACCGAAGTCGCGGCTACTGAATAATAACAAGCATCAAATACCTATTGCTACATTTGTATAATGAAAAATAATTTATGGTATAATTTAGATGTACCTAATTTAAAAATATGTTGATAACATCACGTCACTGTAGAGCCTACGTACCATTGCTGCTTCCTAACCTCACTGCTTCTCTCAATACATCACCTGGTATGATGATGATGATGATGAAGCTATTGATTAGCTTGTGTTATGGGTGCCAACACAACAACACAACTGATAAAATACATATTCTTAACACACATATTGTACTTAAAAATACCACAGACCACAGCTACATGCTCGTCACACAAATGTTGACCGCACCGGGAATCGAACCCGGGGCCCTCAAGCTCGGCAGCCGGCGTGGTTACCATTGTCGTAGTCCGTAAATGGTATTGTAGCAATATCTTCTGAAATAGTGTTTATGATATTGTTGTTCACCGTGGTACAGATGCTGGAAGCGGCGATGCTCGCCGGTGCTCAGCCACAGCATCACTGGCACTGGTTACATCGTTGACACTTAACTATTCACCCAAACAATAGACGATTACGAATTATTTGTAAACAAATGCACATCTGCATTGCCCGAGTGTGCATTTATAATTTTTCATCAGTTCGAAGTCTTTACAAAAATGTTTAGTGTACGTCGCGGAAGTCGGATATACGGCCGGATGCGGCACCGGAAGCGCGCGACTGTGGCAGCAGAACTGGGCGCCGCCCCCGCCCGGCGCCCGGGGCGGGCGGGGTGCAGGCCGCGAGATACGACGGAGGCGCTGAATAAATAACGGAGGTCGTTCTGTCAAGTGATTACATTAAAGGTTACGTGTTTAGTGGGTGTGTGAGGTGGGAGGGAGTGAAAACTGTGAATCTTCAGTAACGCAGATAACTGATGAACTGACGAAGCCTAAGTTCAATTGTGTAATTACAGCTCTGCAGGCACAGCGCGCAGTCACAGAGCAGGTAAGTTAATTCGCTACGTGAACCTAGCGTGACCGCTCAAATCATTAATCTTATTGTATAAGCTATAAGTAGAGTCATCAAAACATCTTAATTTGAATTTAATTTCATTGGAATCAAAGTTATTCATTACACAATTATTGCGCAGAAATAAGTAATCCACTTGACAGTGGTAATCCAGTGCAAGCCCCGGGAGGGTGGCGCAGCCCCGCGCGGCCGACACCGTAATGAAGCCGTCACGCTGAGCGCTGAGCCGCTAAGTCTGGCGACATTCAATATCAGCTGGAGTCGCGCCTGCCACGGCACACTGACGGAATACTTACGCGAGACGAGATTACCGCACAGGCGCACACAAACGTCTTGGTATTACATCCTTGTCGAGGGTTGTGTAAGGGCTTCAGTTCGCAGCGTAGCGATTAATATAAGATCTTCAGAGCTTTTATAAAATACTCACTAGTGTTTATACGTAACATATACATTAGATAAGAATATAACCTATGCTTACAGTGACGGTTAAATAAAGCTGAGGCCAAATCTCACTGGTTATGTATAGTGTTTGGTAAAATCACAAAAACTTAAAGTACCCTAATATGTTAAAAAATGAAAGGCTGACGCCGCGACGCTGGCGCCGCCCTAGGCCAAACGTGAGCGGCGGCGGTCCCATACGCGCGAGGCCGATTCTTAAACTCACATTCCTACCATCTGAAAATTAGCTTAAAGTATTTTAAAAGACAATAATGGGGAAAATGTGTATATATGTATTTGATTACAATAAGGCTTTACCCACAAAACTATTACTTTAGGTTTGGAAATATCCTGAATGACTTCAGAAAGGTTGGTACGGCTGTACATTTTCTATCAATTAGCCTTTGTCCCAACTTATGACAAGACTTGACCCATACAGGCGTTACGTATGGCGCACGTTGTCTATGCTCTGTTGTAGTCTCGTGTGCAGCACCGACCGACATTCCTCGAGCCCCAACCATTACATTGGCCAATCATCCATAGGTTGCTGACGCAAGCCTAGCTCTATTAATTTTTAGTAACGTACTTACATACAACCTACGCTGTATCTATAAAAGTCAGTAAATGTAATCGCTCCCACGCGCATAAGTAGTTAAATATTTCAGTAGCTCGGAAAGAGCAACAAACAAACAGATTTGATGAACACTGCATCATACAACGATGCGGGGACGAGCACAAACATCCGCGCAGTGAATACAATTTAGCGATTAATTAAGATTGGAATATTATAGATGATCTTGAGTTCAGTTCGGAACATAAGATAAACTGTTAAACCAGCGTCAGGACGAGCGTCGAAGTGGTCCAGTTGTGTAATGCTGCTCCATACCGGCAACTGTTAAATAATACTT
This sequence comes from Heliothis peltigera, assembly GCA_958496145.1. Lineage (NCBI taxonomy): Eukaryota > Metazoa > Arthropoda > Insecta > Lepidoptera > Noctuidae > Heliothis > Heliothis peltigera. The sequence goes on along the minus strand of OY292329.1, from coordinate 12,214,750 downwards.
GTTTCTGAAGACGTATCAGTTGCCAGTCCTCGTCATATCATATCTGTGGCGGCTGCCTGACCAACGGTATGCAACGCAATACCTGTGTTTTACGTGGAACTGGCCAGTTCCCTGGGCATCACAATACCCGGACAGACTGGTGTTGGCTGGCCGACTGCCAACTGCTATTGTACAAGGTATATTCTAGAAATATATCTCTCATGCGGCACAAATGTTACTTTACCTCATGCCTATACTGGTCAAAAACTGTTGGCAGCCACTGATGACAAGTATTAGAGAGAGTATAAGACTAAGTACCTATAAGTAGATAAATCATGGCGGTGGATCAACAATGTTCACATTTTTTAAAACAACAATTCAACGAAAACGTAATGAAAGCGAGATAAGTTGATAGTTGTTCCATAATGCATGCGCCACCGCGCCGGCCATGCATAATGCATAGCGCCCCGCGGCGCGCGGCCAATATAGCGCGCCCCCTGGGCCTCGCGCGGCCTGGGCCCCGGGAGACAGGTCAAGTAATGACAGTGTTAGGGATGATAGCGAGGGCAGGTCGCGGGGTTAATTTATCTGTCTTCGTGAGCTCTCGATGCTTAACGGTAAGCGTATTTTTGCTCTTATTATTTACTTGCGCGGGTTTGTCGAATGGGTTCCTTTGAGCATGTTGTTGTTAAACCCGACATGATGAGACTCAAATCGATTACATCAGAACTCCATTCGTATTCCCTCGAATTATGTATCATATCGGTATATAAATCCAGCACATAAACAAAGATACCTCACACGATGGAGGCGGCCGCGAGTGGGCCTACAAACGTATAATAAATACGTTATTCATATAGTTTCTATTTACCTGCGACACCGGGCCCACGAATGAATCGGTTAAGTACATAAATCGCGGTCCCTTTTTTATGAGTCGTTAATTAAGTAAGTGTCACAAATTAATTGAGGTCTCTACAGGCAGTAACGTAAGGACGCCATTAGCTCGTAAAGCTGCGGTCAATACATGACTCAATATTGCCCGGTCCGCTGTCGCCGTTAAGTGAATTGGCGTAAGCTCCCAACCAGAATATTGTTGGGATTTTTGGGACAAACTCTAAATATTAAGTAATTTGCGAGGATATTTTCTGCACCATTGAGTAACTAATACAGAATCTGTTCTCGGCGGAGAATTCAGTTGCAAACACAACAAGAAGTAAATGAGCTAGTAGCATTAGTTTTCTCTTATTACATGATGAGTTTTTCTTGGTTTAACTGCCGCTTGTAGTCAGTTATTTGAACTGATTGACAAAACAAATGCTAAGTACAATAAACTAACCATGCAGCTGTAACAAGTGAATGTGAGCCGAGGCCGCGAGTGACGGTCGTCTGCGGTTTGCGCACTCAGCCCGGGATCAATGATGGCGGACAATACCATTCCTTCTTAGAACTGCCGCCTGTGGCACAAGGCGCGAGCGACTGCGATTTCTACTAAATAGATATAGATTTGATTTGTACCTACTAAATAGATCATTGAAAAACAATTTGAGTGTAACATCTGCTACCTCAGTGAGTGCTGCGCAGCATTGACTGTAAGGCTATGGCCATTAATAAAAGTTATCCGTTATTTGTATCACGTAGTTTTATAGGAATAGTTTATTTAAAATCTCATTATTTACAATTTAAGACCATAGAAAGTAAGTTGTTTCCAATACTGAACATATACTGATATCTACTTTCCAATTTAGTTGACGAGAAGTCCCGCCATGCCCTATTAGACTAAACGAGCGAGGACGAAAGACGCACACTCTTGTAACTCGGGAGGTGCGGTGTGTCTGAAGTCTTGAGAGCGGTCGGAGGCGGAGCGACGTGCAGGTGTGGCCTGTGGCGCTCCGCCCCGCGATTACGGCGCCCCCTCCGCCCCTGCGGCGCCCATTAAAGCATGATGCCAAGGGTAGAGAAGATAGCGTCGTCTTCATAATAATAGATAGCATAGTAAGGTAGATACGAAAGAGTGCCAGAAGACGTTCGTAGTTTACAGTAGCAGGCTGACAACATTGTAGTCAGAATAGATGCGGACACCGGCCTACCCGACGTAGAAGTTAAAACTAAGATAAGAAGAAACCGGACTATTAAAACAATGTTACAGTACAAAAAAATAAGATATGAGCTGAAACTGAATCCGCTTGGTTGGCATGCAAGCATCATGCACCAACACAGTTTAGGTACTTATTACATTTTATATTGATACTAAATATACGACGCCGACAGACCACACTCAAGACATTGCGTGAATGCACTCCTAGACAGTAAACCTTGCGTGGCAAACCCATGAGTATCAGCGGCGCCTGGCGAGCATGATATCTCGTCAGTCAGCCTGATACTATAGGAAACACGTTGATTTCAGCTTGAGGTCAGAGCACTAATCGTATTTAAATTAGGTGCGTCTTACCTTTATTGTAGGCGATAACATTATAAGTAGGTACTCTACTTAGTAGATCAGAGATAAGATTATTCTTAATTTAGAAATAGTAATGGAGATTGTAGATGATAAATTAACACTCCTAATGGCACCGACTATCGTTTAGGCTTTTATTAAGTGCGAGGTCTCTGAAGATCACAATCTAGACATAAGTAACAAGAACTTATCAATTTATGAATGGCTGCTAGAACAATGTAACTAGAGTTTTGTTAACTAGGAGGAGCAGAAGTCCAAGGTGATCCATAGAAGTCCATAGAAGACAAGAACACGTCCGCATTTATATTGACAAATGTGTGATATCGAGTTCATTAATCATTTACTCCACATTTATGGAGCGGAATGCTAATTATGTAATACCACTGCCGTGACTCATCGTCAGTGATGATGGACTTCACCAAAGTATGCAGTAGTACCGGTATCCGCTCTTATAATTTGTGGGATCGTTTTTGGGTCACCAGTGTAAGGCAACTGTTCAAATTCTTGTGTTAAGGTAAATAGTGATTAATTAGATAATGACAGTGCAGGTTGATGCGTTTCATGTTAGTCCTCTTTGTAAACCTTAACATGTAAATTATGATTTATTTCTCCTCTGCATCTTGCTCTGCAGGTTGTCACTTCCTCATTCGACATTAAACTTATTTTAACAATAAACTTTGCGTGCTACATATGCGTCATAGAGGCTTCAAATCTCGTGTCTTTAATTTACAATGGCTCGTATGTATATGTAGAAATAGCAAGTAAGTCAATGTCCCCGGTATCTATCGGGCGGTTCTCACGCGCCGCATTCCGCGGTGATTCACAGCGGCACGGGAATGTGAGAGCTGAGGAATCCGGTCTGGAACACATCTCGACAGGTGCCCACCACTGCTGCGGGACAGGCCATGGCTACACAGTTAACGGAACTCGGCTTGAAGATTGTGGCACATGCAGTGACCACGCCCTGAAGTCGAAGGCATTACGAAAGGGCTAAGTAACAGGTATAGAGGCACGGTTCGCACACGGACATAACTCGATGAGTTACGGATAATAACGTTTAATTTTTTCTTCTTTTCGTATCACTCGAGTTCTTGATTTGACTTTTATTTATTCAATTCAATTTATGTCACAAGATAACAGATATAAAATATTCCTTGACGCTCCGCTTCATCCGGTTTATTTAGTAGATTTTAATAAGTTGACACTGAGGTAGAGTTAGGTGACGCTGTCATTTAATCAATTTCAGGAATATATAAAGATATTACAACAATTAAATAATTAAAATTTAAAAATTATTTCCGTATGAAGGATATGATCCCCCATCGCGACCACATAGCATGCTTCATTTGCCGCAAACATCAGCAGTGGTTACGGCTAGTCAGAAGCGAGAAAGTTCTGCCTACCCACGGTAACGGGATCTGTTAAAATCCAATAAGCAGTTGCTCCATCTAAAACTGTGGTCGGCTGTATAAGATTAGACTATAAATCGAGATAGAGTAAAAATCTCGTAAGTGTAATATATGTGACTTTCCATGAGGTAAGGATGTGTTTCGCGAAGTCATTGTCCTAGAAACGTGATAAAATAAATGATGGCATAATTATCCGAGGTTTTCACTCTAAGACGACGAAATATGTAAGTATATCTTCATATGTATTTGGGAAAATTCTCGCCAATTTTCGACATGGTTTAAGTGAAGTATTTTTAGACGTCACGTAAACTCACTTTAGCGTCAATACTTACTTGAGCGTGTCTGCAGTTTGTAAATGATGTAATGAAGGAAGAGTTGTGGCGGTAACATCGCTGTCAAGGGTTGTTCATCATACAAATCCCGTGTTATGACAGGTCGCGCGGCCAGAGCAGGGGCTGCACCCCAACATTTATGCTAATGTGCACCCCGTCGCGACACCGTCAGCATGTCGGGGTGTCATCTCCGGAGATAAACACTTAATTGATATTTTAATGTTGTTATATAAATAACATTGGCTCACACACTTGATTTGATATACATATATGTCGCAGGGAAATGAAGATATCAGGTATTTCACGAAATCCCTAGGGATATCACGAAAATCTTGTTTATTACATCTTCTTCCTAAAATTATCCAGTGATATGACGAAACACCAATAATTATCGTCAGTGATTACTTTGGATACTGCCAAATAAAAATCGAGCCATGCACATCTGCATATAAATCATATAAGTTCAGATAACTAAAGTTTAGAATGTTAAGCTTTTTTATATTCTTTTCACATAATATTGTCCGTATAGGTAAGTCCTTGGTAAATATAAATTCACCTGAAGTCTTAAGAGTTATTTATTATCTAAAGAAACAATAAAACATTTATCCAATGATATTAATTTTCGCGAATGCAAGGTCAAATCAGATCATCACAAAAAGTATTAGGTATTTTATTGAGTCTTCAATCTTGGTATTCACTGGTCATTGAGATATTTTTTAGGGGTAAAAGAAGGTAAAGACGTGTTTCTATAACTAAAAGCTGCTGATGTTCCGTTCGTCCATGATGATCTTACTCATATCAAAGTTCAAGAAAGCTAGAAAAATAATCAAATCAGATAGGTTTTTTAAATCTGAGGAGGTAGATCCTTGACAACAGTGATCAGCGAGCTATACCTACGACCTTAAGACACGCACAGTTTGGGAAATACCACCTGTTTACTGTTACCAACATTGTGGTTGACCGCACATTTCTTACGTTCATATGCGAAGTGCATCACTTATTTAGTTTCATGAATTCGTCGCTAATACAAGTAGAATCTCAATACGTACTCGTATCGTGTATGAAGGTACACCTACCTATTCGGCGTAGTTTTTATTAAACTCATTCGCTTCGGTATTGTCTATATCAACTGTAAGAGTTAAGCAAGTGCACTGAGCCTTCAGAAGTAAAAACGAATAGTCATAAAGTTGTGAAATACAAAGAGTAAACCAATGCTGGACGCTCTACTGTAATCCTGATCCTCTCATAGGCTTAACTCGCTCGTCATAATATCGTCTAGTCTGTCGTTAACCTGTGGCCCACGGTGGCCAAACTTGGCGTCCTAACGCTTGTTATTTTCAATTATGTAATAACGTGGGCGCCGAACAGCCGCGCCGCCGCCGAATCACCCGTGCTTCCTAGAAGTGCACAGCGCCGAGTGTGCCGTCTGCCGCCATCATCTCAACCGTTTTAATTTAGAATAACCGCCATGTTGCATGAACAACATCATGGCTGGTTCGTGAAATTATAGTGATTTTGGATCTTTATGGTCGATATCTGCTTCCATTATTGTTCATCCGATAAGACCTACCGCACTACACCTATCGGCTATCGCATGTGCATGGGATGTTCAGAGCTGGAGAGATGCATATTTTTCTTGTATTTTGCCAACCAACCACTTTAAGGACAAAGATTTTATTTAAATTAGAATGTTTGGCTATTTGCATAATCCATTGCATACGGCGGTTTTTTTTTTGGTACGTTTGCGCATAAATAATTCGGACATTAAATGGTAGCGCCATTATGGCCGAGGTCACCCCTGCAACCTTCCTCTCCATTCTGGTAAATAATTAATTGCATTAGGTATATTTGGTATATTTTTAAAGTGAAGCGGCCACAAAAAGTCTAATTTAGTGTGATGTTATTTACGAAGATCTCGCGTGTGGTGTGGGAGTGTTCTTGCTGTACAGCCGGCCAATGGCAAGCCAGCGCTGAGCAAACTAACCTTGTTGATATTTATGTCGTTTATACCAATTTACAGCATAATTAATATTAAAGTCTGATTGTTACATCGAGGGACATTCGGGTCGTCCAGCCTCACACATGTTTTATTTTATGTATTGCACATTTGCATGATCTCAGGCGTTTTGTTGAATAAGCTTGTTTATTATCAGCCTGAGTAGGTATCAAAAGATTGGCACGGAAAAATGGACACTTTAAACAAAATTAAAAATTACCTCTGACCGTGACTTACAGGACCTTTGTGTATTCAGGTTATTTCAAATTATGTGGACAAAGTTAAAGATCATGAAAAATTGTTCATTTCGAATTCTAAGACCAACTTCCTTTTTCTTCTTTCATCGTTAGGTTGCCATATGAAATTAAGCGGGAAGTTTGTCACAAGATCGTCTATTCTATCTGGTGATTCACACTTATTTCATAATCGATGACAGTCTATTGATGTTCACCAGACGAATATTATGATAAGCGTGTATTGTATAGTGACACATAAGAGTATGGTTTCAGCGAGCTCTCCCACGACGCATGCGCGACTACGGCGGCGCCTGTGCCTTACTCATACAAGCATGAAGCGGCTATCTGACCACGTGCGTGCGCAATCTCAAATAAACATTATTACTCACAAGCTAAGATTTGAATTCATGCAACGCTTGGAGATCATAGTGATTCAATCCGGAACAATGAATCACTACCGTTTCCGAGTAAATATTGATTCACTTCCGCCGTAGTACTCTAGTATTCGAAGCATCTTGTGTAAGATGAAGGGTTAGTCACCGCTCCAGCGGGGGCTAGCGCGGCCGCACTGGCAAACAGGCTCAACTGAGAGAAAGTTAGTTTTAAGAATTATTGCTTCGTTAAGTCATCACACTTAAGCAACGATTGCTCGGTGCTTTCAGAATTACATTTACACCTGCAATATGTATGACCATTGCACGTTTCATTATATCTACCTGAGCGTGATCTTTATAAAGTTTTGCAGGCGCATTTTCCTCCTATTCATGTTGATTGTTTTATTGGCCATGCGGCCAGTGGAATCATTTATCACAGACAATTTTTATTAATATCGTTAAGTTATTGGTAGGTACTTACTACATTTCGTTTGTTTATAACTCGTCGAATCTATGAGTACTTACGTAGGTAGATACTTAATGTCAATATGGAATGTAAGATACCAATTTTGACGAAATTCTTGCTGAAATCGTAGATGCCTTCTGTAGCGACATCTTCTTGGACAACATGATTTCTCTACCTAGCATACATACACCATGACTAGTACTATTGCGGAACATAGCAAACGTCTTGGAATATAGCAAAATCTATCATTGCAGTTGAAGGATGAAGTGCATGAAGGCATAACAAAACCAACGTGAATCAGAAACGCGTGAGTAACGTTGTGCTCAAGTGCGCCGAATATGTTCCACAGATTCGGAATGCGGGGAATGTCCAGGGAGATGCCAAGATCAAAACAAAATCGCTAAATGACTGTACGAGTTTTCACCGAATTTAATACTTTTAAACGTTTGGAAAAACATTGGAGTTTGTCAGCATCGGCTACCGCGAAAACTTTAGTCAGATTTATGAGTTGCCAATAGAGAAAAGAACTTGCACAAAATCCTTTAATATTCTTCACTGTGACAAATATTTTTTACTGTAACGACGATCGAAACCTGACGTCCAGGCTTCTTAACTTTTGGGTACATTCTGGCTGACCATGAGGAAGTAGTTATGGGACGTCACATACGTTGACAAATATTCATCATCATCATCAAAGAACGCGTGCCGATATGTTATTTTGGCAAGTTCTCAAACACGAAAACAATTTAGCGCGTGCTTTCGACGTGATTAACACAATATTCCAAATTCCTGAAGACTGATGTAGAATATTTTAGACCGAATAAAAATTATCCTTCCCGGTGTCATTACAGAGGTCGTGAATATATCAGCGGCAATAACTGCTCATTGCGCAGGCGATCTATTAAGATAGGCCGTCCACGGTTTGGGGCAGATTGCGTTAACTGCGCGTTCCCGTGGGATGGCGATAGCGACTCAGTTCATTACGCGTCAGATGCAGCTCAGTAGATTCGGCACAGTAACAGCTTACTCTGACTCTTCGTATTATTGTTGCATAATATGAACTACTAAACTGCTGTATGAACAAGTAACTTATAATTTTGTTGGCTTTACTAATGATTTGCATATTATATGAGTATCAAATTGTCTATATTGAATAACATGAATTGTTTTTTTCTTTTTCCAATAAGGTGGCAAGGTCATGCCTCGGTAAACTTGACAATTTCCAGCTTTTGAACAGATGATTAGCTCTTACTATTATAGACTAGTATTATATATTACTTATCTACGTTAAGGTTTCTAAGCAATCATCAATTTAAAACATTTTAAAATGTAGGAGGCTATCTTCGGGCAAAAAGAGGAATAAAAGGACCTCGGGCAGTATTATATAGAAATGTTCTGTATCGGCAGAATGCATTCCTCGCAGGCGCATAGTTTAGCGTGCGGTGACCCCAAAAAACAGGTGACCCACATAGGTACCTACTTAACCATGCACATGTTTGTTAAACTAGTGCCAAGGAACAACATTAGGTATACCATTAACACCTAAAAATATAATTCGCAATAAAGTGATTAATTTAACATGTTTCATAAAAACAGTTTTGTAATTACGCTTTAAAGTTTAATTTCTAAGAAACTATTTGTGAGTCAGTAACCGTGAGAGATGAATGGAACGCGCTCGCCAGTGACTCATTCACCGCACATCCATTCATAAGTTTTTGGCGCGCTTTCTAGTCACGACTTCCTTATCGCCGGTAGATGGCGCTGTTTTCAAGTCATAGTCAAGATGATGTTGATGTGAGTGTTGATGCCTCAAAGATGTACAATCGACAGCCGGAACCGAACCTTGCCTTCCGAAACACGATAATAATAACAGCCAGTCTTACAAGGGCTATCAGGTGGCCCAGATAACTGGGCTGAGGAGATCAGACAGGCAGTCGCTCCATATAAAACACTGATACTGAGTTTTCGGCTGCATCCAGTTGGACTTGAAACCGACCCCAACATAGTCGTGAAAGGGACCCACATGACGATGACATGATGAGTTAAGATGATGCTGGCAGTCTTTATATTTTTGCCATTTTGATAATATTTAAAGCTAAATCATGGAAGCTACACAAAATAATGTGCACAGCAAGATACCAAACGCGATAACTTGATTCGCCTACGTGAGCTGTAATAATGCGTACCTACTTGTTGTTGCAGGATTAACATCTATATAATTTTTAATTATTGCAAGATAAAGGCCGCTGTGGTAAGATGTAAAAGCATTCAATACGCTAGCTGTACTCACTATACTCCTGCGTGGGTGTGCTGGTGGTGGCCTGGTGCTCCGGCAGCGGCTCGGGCGGCGGCTGGCCGGTGGCGCCGGCGTGCGCGTGCCGCAGGTACGCGTGGTAGATGCGCGCCGACTGCTCGCTGCCGTCGCACACCTGGATCATCACATACTTATGTCAACAATATTAACTCAGAATGGTCATGTTACATACAAAAGTAGCTGTTGATAAGTTTCAGGAATAAACAAGCACCTTTATAATAATCTTGAGAAGATTTCAACGCAGCAGGTTCCCCTATTGCACAAAACTATTTGTTTTCGTTTGTATAAATTTGTGTGTTGCATTCATTGTAATTCTGGGAGCAGAATAGGTATAAAAAAGTAATATTAGTATATTAGACACGTATTTATTCATTTCTCCCACAAATTAATAATGACGGAGATACAACATTGAGGAGAGTTTGGAACCAAATATTTTATAAATGAATGAAATGTCAGTGGCCCTTGCGAGTTCATGTTTAAGCTGTGATTAAGAGTAAGAAAAGGATTATTTAAAAAAATATTGAGTTGAACACTTTTTTTTCCTTTTACCTTGTTTATATTTTTTTCTTCTAATTTCTAAGACTTACTGGCCAATTAGTTTTTTACCAATTTTATACTGGCACACAAAAACCTAACAACGAAGAAGTAACAGAGCGGGCTCAGTGTAGAAGAGTTGTAGCAATACCTGCAGCCAGTTGTCCTCGGTGAGAGCCAGCAGCGCGCGGCCGGAGTCCGGCAGCAGGTGGCGGCGCGGTGCGCACACGCCGAACGTGCGCGCCACCCAGCGCACGCAGCGCAGCACGTCTGTACGGTCCCATTTCTCCGGATCTGCAAAGTGCGAACTAAACTTTATAATCGGTACCTATCAGTCTAGATCATGACCGTCTTCACTCTCTAATGTGACGGCACCGCGATGTATATCATCGTCAGCTCCTGACGATTAATTACAGGACATTGGGCACTCCTCATCCTCTCTCACTAAGCTCCCAATCTTTTACTCTGCGTATGCGAATTTTAAATAATAATTGAAAGGGTATAGTTGACATTCATTCCCACTACTACATCATGATGACTTCAATGACTTGTGCATTTTATATTAATATAAATATAATCTTTAATTCTGATAGATAACACATTTTTCTTGTTGATAATTAAAACAGTTGCCAACTAGAGACAATTCATAACACTGAAAGCATTAACAAAGGAATCGAAAAAACCTTTGTCATATTATGTTATACACATCTATGTTCCCTGGTTATACACGCTTTAACGGCAGCTTCGTAGCACCGCGCGTCGTAGCGGCGTAGCTGTCGGTCTACCGTAGCCCAGTAATCATAGGAGGCTTATTATATGCAATTAGAACATACATTACTTGGGGTCTTTAATAATTAAAAAAAACCATAAGGTTTGTTCTGATCAGGAGAATGAGCAAGAGGGTCCTTTGAATACATTTCTCACAACTTTCCTAGTTTAGTTTACCGTTTTTTTTAAGATATGGTATGCGTTAGCGTCTTCACACGTGGATGCTATTTACTCTCATAGAAGGTTGTGAGTGAGCGTTATCTGTATGTACCCAACGTGTAGACAATACCTATATCTGCGGACTACTGACACATCATATTTTTATCTCAGAGAAAAGATATCGACTGGGTATTTCTATATGACTAATGCAAAGCTTAATTGGTAATAAATATTAACGTGTGAATTACAAAACGTGTGGCCGTAATTGTTATCAAGCTAATCGATATTTAATTATATATTGATTCATGCTCTTAGTTAACTTGTTCACATTATAGTGTTCTTCTCTATTTATGAATGTCATCGTCAGGGTGTGACAGATATTGATGGCATCCAGGACTCAGATCTCAGGCCTGAATCAGTCACCAACTTCCAGACTCCAGGCTGCTCTATGAAAGTTTCTCAAAATACATAGCGATTTCGGCCCGACACGGGATTCGAACCCGAGACCCCGTGAACAGTAGTCGCGCCTTGCGACCACTAGACCAACGAGGCAGTGACAGATACATATATGTATATTATGTATATACGTAATACTCCAGTCGAGGTGACTTCGTGACTTCAAGATCCACAGCATTAGATGAGACCAAAATTGTAACATAAGAAATGTGTTCTCTGTTAGCGAGTCTCGACAAATTTAAAGATGACAGTTTATAATTATCCATCATGAATAGGCCTATATAACCTACGTTGGTACAGATTATTACGCTTTCTTTTAATAAATTTACTCTTTGTAATGTGATTTTTTTTTTTTAAGATGACAAAGATTTAGAAAGGCAGATACGTAGTATAGCTTATAGGAGCAAAAAGTTGAATATACGTGTAATCCATTGCTCAACACAGGTAGAAATAACTCTGTTCGAGTTCTACGCTAGCAAACTTGGGTACAAGTTCACGAAGAGTGCATTCGACACTGACAACTTTTATAATCTTTTGTGAAAACTTAAAACATCACTACTGTTTACCGAGATGTATACCTGCTGGGCTGCTGCGGGCGACTAAACAGATCGAGCCGCTGACTTGCTTTGTATGCCTTTATTATTTTACAGCTTTAATATTTTGTTAAATTCGATTTTATTGCTAATCTTTATTTTTCTTTTTAATATTCTGTTAGTAAGCTAATTTTAAAGTTTGAAAATGTTATTATTTCATGCACCTAAAGAAAACATTGACAGCAGTTTCTTTTTATTTACTTCTCATTATAAATTTCTCAACTATTTACATTACGTAATGTCACTTTAAAAGTAAAATTAAGAGATACACATTATTATTTATCGAAATGTCAGTGGCGTTATTTTTCTTATTAATTCCTAGAAGTGTATGTGTCAGAGCGTCGCTTTGCTGATGCTGCGCGAGGTTAATCAATTTGGTTTTTTATCACTTTACATTTAAGAGCACATGTATGGTCCGTTAAGTTTATTCGGGATTCAATATCCACAAAGATCATGGCCTTTCATGACTGAAGTGTAGTTAAAGCTTTGATTTGAACGAGTTGCGGTTGTTATAACTGGCGATTTTTTTTTTTTGGTTATACCGCAGCTGATGGCCTGATCTAATAATCATAAGTAAATCTTTTATTGATTAACTTTATAACTTAAATTCAATAACCGCTAAGCTGCATTATTTTGTAAAAGTAATAACCGCCGCCTTTTTAATTAATGTCAAAATCATTAACGTTATAGTTTATATTGGTATACGGACCGCAAAATCTGTTCCGGTCAATAAAATTGGCAAATAATTTATCTATATTCATAATTTATTGTCTACATTGTAATTCATGGTTTCCTGCAACTGAGTGGGAATTGTTATAGAGCTAGTTACTTTATTTTTTATATAACTTGTTTCAAATGAGACAAGAGTATTTCAGGCTGTCTAGAAGTTTTGGATGTTACCTAGGCCTAAACGCTGCACCGCCGAACGCAAACCTTCAAACGAAACCATATTTTTTCTTATTAAACCTCATATTTGCATGTAGGTACATAGGTGCTCATTGTTTGAATACAAGTTTGTGATATTTCAAAAGAAATTACCTTTATCAATAATTCCATCACTAAAGATGCACGCACACCATTAGTAAAGTTTATGTAAAATACTTTTTACTTCTAGTTCCTCTTGATTAGTTGAGAAACTTATAATAACTAGGTACAGCTTACTTATATTTGATTATAAAATGTATGTATTGATTGGATCGCTTTTTTTAATTATTTGTGTAGCTTTAAAAAAAATCGATACTATTTATAAGATACTTAACCTTACAAGACCTTAAGGTTTTAACGTAGGTTCCTACTACATAGCTACACTAATTAAACTGAGAGGTTTTTGAACATCAGTAGAGTATCTACTAAGCGATATGACTATTATATTTTTGTATAAACAAAGAATTGTATTTTCCTTATTCGATATACATACGCAGGCACCGTACAGCTAACACTACACTAGGCCTCCAAGTCAGAGCCGGGCATCCTTGGAGGGTGTAAACACTGGCAATAAACCGTAACAGGATCGGTTCGGAGCCGTTGGCCGTTGCACTGGGGGTCACTGGCACAACACAACACTATCACAGAGTGGGACATTACCGGCGGGCACGCTGTCATCCCCCGACTCGTCCAGGTCGGAGTCCATGTATTCATTGCGAGGCGCCAGGTTGTCGTGCTCGCTACGGGCGCTACGTCGGACACTAGGGGACGCGGCGCGCGAACACCTACCTTTTTATACTAAGATTCGCGACTAGCGCGTCACCGACGTGACGTCGTGGATTCGTCAGCGCGATCTGCGCTCGCTGTGACGAGGAAAACGCTTTCTGGGAAGCTGCGCCGGCGACGCCGACTCGCGCACGCGCCAAACTGCACCTTGCGCAGTGCATGCGGAGTAAATAGATATCAATAAACGTGGTAGTATTTTAATAAGGCGTATTATGATAATTGTCTTAACACAGAACGTTCTCGTGACGAAAAAGGCCAGAACACAGCTTTCGTGGTTATTTATTGTTCAGTTCGAAATGGTTGCAAGAGATGGCGCTAATTTTCACTATAGTTACAGGGAGATTCCTGTAACTATCGCCTTCATGGATTTCATTGGCTATGTTGGTTAGGTAACTAAATTATTTGGATAGGTGTCTACAAAAGGTACAAGCATAAGTGGCAGAAATAAACATTTAGACACAATTATTAAATTATTTTTGTTGAAATATAACCGATTCAAGAAGCAGAACCAACCAATCTTCCGTGGGCGGCAAGATTAACTAATTATAATAAACCTAGCTAGAGCAGCACTTACCTCAGTTACTATCGGAAGTGCACCGACACAACAGATGCAACACTAAAAGCACCGCAAACGATCTGCAACACGATTCAGTTTACGCGCCCGACCTCCACGATCGTCGTAAACGTTATAACTGGAATCCTGCTCATCCAAGATCTAAAACATGGTAGGTCCGTATCGGTTGGCGACTTATTCTCAGGTCTGGGGAGTCATCTATCTAACTAACCAAGCCAATACACTGTACATTGCATTGTGTCAGTATAAATGCCGAATACTGGAAAACCCATAGTGGGCCCGACTGGCGGCCTTGCGTTCCTGAGCGCAAGGTATCGGGTCTTTTTGTTATTTGCGCATGCAGATGTAAAAGTGTAGGTAATGGCCTCCGTAAAGCGGCTTTACAATAGATGTTTTATTGTTGCTGCAAAATCAGAGGTAAGTATCTGTAAATTCTATAATCGTCAACATTGTACCTACTTTGTTATTTTTCTCTGACCCCCACATACTCGCTCAATTTGATATTTACAAAATATTTTGACCTATTTCTCAGAAAACTGCGCCGTTTAGGATTATGTTAAATTATAGCTAATCTATAACATCAGGGATATGAATGTCACCCGCGTACTATATCAGTTGTATTAAGCGCCGCTTATCGTGCGCACAGGGGGACATACAGTATCGAGGATAATTCAAACAGGAGGTGCTATGGAGTGGACATTCTAAGAAACGTCCCGAAATAGTCGCTATTTAGTTAGCCGGGACCTGATAACGTGCCACTGGGACAGTTAATGAAGTAATGCCAATGTTCAATGAGCGAGTATTTACAAAATAGTTAACTCTACCAACGTGCTAAGACTACTACCAAGTAACTCACGTTTAACAAACAGTTGAATTACCTACAACACTGACGTCGGCAAACGAAACTGAATGGTTGTCATTTGGGTATGGTCGAACTCGGGACGTTACTGTTTACCGTTTACCTATGTTTACCGAACAATATGTGTTAATATATAGAGAGTTAGTTAGTTTGCTTGAATTCGTTAATCTCAGAAACTATATCACCGATTTGAAAAATTATCTCCGTGTAAGACAGGTCCATTTCTCATGAAAAGCTATATGCCGTCAGCCATATCACCGTTATCCTCAAAGTAGTTTACACGAAGCGCAAGTAAAACCGTTGGGAGAAGCTAGTAAATCCATATAACTATACTTAACGAGCATCGAATTAAGCAGGTGATAAACATAGGTGAATCACCTAATTTAATATGGTGATAATATGATAAGAGACGACCGGAACTTTATTATGACTTATATCAGTGCACTGGTTGTCGTCTGTCACATAACAGATAACAATAATTGATATTCTATAATCTTAACAATTGACATGACTTAAATAACGAAGGTCTATGACTCACTGCTGGGCTGAGCTGAGCAACAAAAGTTGCTTCGTTTGTTTTTATATAAAGTTCTTACTTAGCCTGCGAGGTGCCGGCAACAGAACTCTACACTATGTGTATACTGTGATAAACATTATCATAAAAAAATAATTACCAGGTTGATCAGTTGGTCGGACAGCAACCGCACAGACTCCTGTCCGTCGTTGTTCCAGTGATTTCTGTTAAAATAGCACTTGCACCTTGTGTAGGGTATCTCGGTTTCTTGTATTCTTGTAACCCAAAACTTCATTGGAAACAATATTATTATAAGTAGGAAGAGCTATCTTAATCCAATTATTAATCAATAATAACTTAATCTATAGTCTACACTAATGTCACTAAGCCGAAGAGTTAGTTTGATTAACGCGCTTGAAGTTACATTGAAGGCGGTGTGCGAGGTAGGTCGCTAGGCGCCTCGCCTCAGTCGTTCGCTTGACGACACTGATGTCACTTTCAAATACAGGCTTCTACTTCTATTCTGTTTTAAAGTTAATGTACAATTTCATCATCTGGAACTCATATTGTACTTATGTCGCTTCAAGACCACGGGACACTAGGGTCCCGGATTTTTATAAGGCAAACGTGGGGTCGAAACTAACACGCTGAAGCCCTTTTGAGAGTACTTTAGTGAAAGTAATGGTGACACAAAACCGACGATTATCCCTTATACACTATATGTAGAAATGTACCCAAAGAAAATCCCCGTTTTTGTTCTAAACTATTGCTAACAATCGATGGATGCATACTACTTGGTCTACTGCGATGGGATGCTGGTGGTCTAGGGAAGAGAAAACTACGGGAAATATCGCACCTGCTGATATCAATTTATAAAACATGTACATTTTAATAAGTTCTTAATTTTAAGGAGTAGGTAATTTCAGAAGTCTTTTATGTAAATATTTCTTATAAAGGTATAGGTACCAAATGCTTTACTACAATTCAAAACCATGAATTAATAAAATAGAAAATTCATATGTCTCAAAGTTGACGGGGAATTTGTTATACATATGTAGATATAGTAAGCCAGTCACATGGTAAAACAAACATTCCATGATTAACATATCTATCTTTAGAAAATGAATGGATTAGGTAATAATGATTTAGATCTAAATAAATAGTCTTCAAGGAAAGTCAAAGCTTGTGTCTTTATTGATAACGCGCTCAGATAAAGTATGAATCATAGTTATATTGATAGGCGCCTGCCTCTTGTCGATTGTTAAGCCAAGTTAACAGATAGGATTACGATCAGATATCTAGAGTGAGTCGCGGTCGAGTCATCCGCTAGTCCTCGCGCACCGATCGATTGTAAACACCAGTAACAAATAGTTATATTCACCCCCTTCCTAAGCCCACCGACGCAAGGTGCGCCGCCACCAGACGTCTCGAAGCAACACCTCCCAACGCTAGTGGTCCTGACACCAGGCGTCTCGACGCCAGGCGCCCCGACGCTAGGTGTCCCGACGCAAGGCAAGTCGACAACAGACGTAGTGACGTAAAGAATGTCGACCCTTGGCGTCCCGAAACCAGACGTCCTGACACCAGAAGTCCTGACGCTAGCGCCCCGACACCAGGCGTACCGACATCGCAGGCCAAGGTCAATCGGTCTGGCGGAGCTCCGGGTTGTTCACAAGAGTTACCGCAGCCATTACACACTAGGAACTCCAGAAGCAACATAGTGGATTTTAGTCAGTATGAGCCTGACACGTATCCCTCCAGCTGCATTATCATCAATAATTATTACAATAATCGAGTATTTCTATTAGGGGATTGTTTTGATTACTTGTAAGGAAATTTCGGTTTCGTTTTCAGCCGAAACAGAGACCTTTGCCGAAATTCGTTTTTGGTTTCGGCTTAGGTCGTAAAACTAGGTAGTTTCAGTCGGACACTAATGACGTTTCACTAATGACCCTCTCATATTAAACCAACTTCCAGAATATATTTAGAACGTTTTTGAGAACTCATAATGCGATTTCGTACTCAACTCATAAGGCTCATAACCCATGAATTGAATCCGGGACTACATGAACGACAATCGTAAAATATGACATTTAAAAAAAATATAAGACAACATATACATTCCATCAGTTATCTAGCATGTTTACTAGTAGGGTCTAGGGTCTCCATCTATCCGGCAAATCGAACTCAACCTCAAGCTCGTAAAAAGTCGTTTTGAAACTATTCCTGAGAAACAAAACAAACCGCAGATCTCGCAGATAAACGAAAAGTCGTGTCATATTCACCACAAGTTTGACACTGTCACTGTCAAACCAAGACAAATTGTGTAGAGCGTTCAAAACCTTTGTATTTTTTCATGTTAAATAAGTATGTAATAAAATATTTAATGTAAATTAACACTCACAATCCATTTTCAGTAGGAAAATTCAAAATTTTAAAAATTAATTATTATTCGGTCATAAATACGAATACATAATTTATCTTTCTTAACATGTGGTGAATGTTTTAAAAATAAATTGTTAAGAAAGACATATATTTTGAACAGTCGTTGTGTTGTGGGTGTCAAATGTTGATTTATTATTGATTACTTAGATTTAATTTTATGAAATTTTAAATTAAATAATCATTACAATGGTTATATATGGTGTTTACATAGTCAGCAAGTCTGGTGGTCTCATATTTAACTATGACCACAATATTCCCCGTGTGGAAGCAGAGAAAACCTTTGGGTTTCCCCTGGACATCAAGTTGCAGTACGAAAATAAGAAAATTGTCGTTGCTTTTGGCCAAAGAGACGGTATAAATGGTATGTAATGATTATTTGAAACACCAGCAGACGAACATGACCTTGTCTTCAAATAAGAATTACGATAACGTATTGCACTTTTAGTGGGCCACGTTCTTCTATCTGTGAACGGCACTCCAGTGAATGGTCGCGCCACTGAGGATGGCAGAGACGTCTTCGATATTATACAAACTAAGGTAACATGGCCTGTACCATTGTTATTGATTAATTAGGAATTTTGTGTTCTTCAATTCTCTTCTGTTATCTCGGGTTGCTAAATCTGGCACTGTCGCAATGTTTAGTGTTGTGGCGTTGTAACAGTAGGTAAAATTCCATCCCAAAGTGGGTTCCTCAATTGGTTTGGTTCAGAATTCGGAAATTTTCATGTGCTCTTTATTATATTTTCAGGAAAACTACCCTCTCAGTCTCAAGTTTGGCCGAGCCCGAGCCACCACAAATGAAAAGATAGTACTAGCGAGTATGTTCTACCCACTGTTTGCTCTCGCCAGTCAGCTGAGTCCTGTGCCTAAGTGTTCAGGTATTGAGTCACTCACCGCAGACACTTTCAAACTGTCCTGCTTCCAGACCCTGACAGGTAATTTATTTATTTAGAATGTTATAAGTTAACAGATAGTCCAAAGCACTTATAACATCAAAAAATCCGAAAGGCCTTATCTAAAATTAATTTAAATTTATTATCCAAATGTACCAATCTGACGGCAAATAGGTCTAATTCATTGTGCTAAGCAAGTATGTCCCCAATAGTACTTATATAATGTAAAAATTCTGTTATGAGTTTCATACAAATATACAATGCAACTATTGTTCAACAGAACTTTTTATTGGTTCTTCATACTTGAATACATTCTTTCTTTTCAGGTGTTAAGTTCATCATAGTGACAGATCCCATGATGCAGGGTGCAGAAGTTGTTCTAAAAAGAATCTATGAGTTGTACTCGGACTACGCACTAAAGAACCCCTTCTACTCACTGGAGATGCCCATAAGATGTGAACTGTTTGATACCTCTCTACACACACTGCTTGAACTGGTAGAGAAGTCGGGCACTGCCAACCTATAATATTATTAGTATATTAAGTGTTAATTGTAATTATGGTTAATAAAACAATATTTAATGTTTTTTTTGTTTCAAACTGGCGCTTGGCACCTTTTGTGCTGAAATTATCTGTGAGCTTATTTTAAGTAATTTCTTATAACCCACTCTTGGGGAGCAATGACTTTAATACAGGAGGTGACAACTATTCTCAATAACTTTATTAAACTATCTAAAACGATTACTGTGTATGCAAGTTATATGATAACATTAACTATGACACCAGATTCTTCACATCAAGCCATTCATATTATACTTTTTATTTATTTAAATTATTTTATCAATAAAGAAAACAATTTTTGTTTCAAAATTATAAATTTAACTCACATTATTTTAAGATGCTTTACAAAAGGAATATGATAAAGTATTTTATTTTTGACCTAGTCATCTACCCAATTGTACAAAAGAACTAAGCCACTCAGTTCTGGATTGTTGCCCAAATCAAGTCTATAATATATTTCATTAGTCACAGGATTTGTGTCGTTATAAGGCGAAAAACGTGCTTCCTAGAAAGGATCTTTTGTTTGTTATTGATGATAATCATTTTAGTTTTCCAAAAGCAAATTAATTTTATCAATGTATTTGGAATCTTGGCCTGTACAGACTGAATATTATTATTACTTTACAATTATATATTTATTTATAGATTATAGGGGTACTGGTTGCACTTGATGAGTTATTGTATTTTGTCTTCAGGAATTTGGATTTTAGATAAAATAGAAGTGACAGAGAATGTGATGGAATTTGTGAGATAAGATACGTCACCAAGAGTTACTTGGATGTTTGTTGAAAGTCCCCTTTCTGTTAACAATTTCAAACATTAAAATGATATTTAGATAAATACAAATAAGTAAAATTTGAAATGTTTACTATTTGCACAATGGAGATTCTAATGTGTCTGATATTATTTGGAAAATGTTATGTATGTATTATTGGTTTGCGTCAGTAGGTTCCAACATATAACAATGTTTATAAAACAATGTGTCAAAATGAAATAAAATCGAAAAACGATATTAGTTTACAATAAAAAATTTATTGATATAATAATTATTTTTAACAATTCAAATGGGGGTCTGTGCCCCGGGCCGCGTCTGACCGATACAAGTCTATAGATATCATATCGTTAATTACCGAACACTCCAACAACCTTTGTACTTGCTACACGCACACACACACGCACGACATTATTGCCTGACATTTGGTTCCGCGGGAGCCCGCGCAGCCGCCCGCCCGCCGGCCACGGCCGAGCCGACGCAAGGCGGTAGTATGACCGTCCTTTAGTACTACGTAAAATACCTTGACTTCCGAGTCGATGCGGAAAGCTCATAGTCGTCGATACCGTACGCCAGCGTCGCGTGTGCCGGCGCGGCGGGTGACGCATTTTGCAAACTACAAAAGCAATAATTAGTATCTCTAAAAATATAGTAAATGAATCAAAAATAAAAGTTAAAAAGGGCTGATCACGATTTCCCGCAAGCGTGTCGCCTGCGCGGCCGTCCCCGTCCGCCAGCGTCACGCGCTGCGGCGGCAGTCGGCGCTCACGACCAACTGGACATAGCTAGCATGTGAATATGTTCCCTCGCCTACACACGTAATACATTACTGCACAGCGAACGCACACATTTTCCAATAAGCAATATTATAACTAACAAGGAAATCCACATTTACAAATATTTATAGAGCTATACATCGTCTTCACCGGCCGTCCCGCCGTGGACCATGCCTTGCTACGATTGCGGACAGGTCTGCATTGGGGGGCGCTGTCGTGTCCGTCGGCTGCGGTGGTAGACAGACATGTAAAGTGTAACGGCGTCGTCCAAGTGCACAACCTCGCGAGAGATTCAGTGGTCGGTATAAAAATAGAGCCGCGAGTGGTCTCCGCTACAAAATATACCCTCTGCTTGCTATGTTACGTCTGCTCAGTGCGGGCGCGGCACGCCGGCAGCGCGACCCACCAAAGCGGGCCGGAGCAGACAAGCTTTTTATACAACCGGTAGAATATCTCCACTCACAGATACAGATACCGAGTGGGCGGTGATCTAAAATGAAAGTCTGTTCCAAGTATATTCAGTAAAAGCTGTTTCGCTCCGCTATGCTTTGGTGCAGGCTGGGCCTGACGCACCGTGCCGGCTGCGGCCCGCGCCGCGTGGCGGGAGCACGACAAAGTCTTAATAAATTTATCCGAAGAGACTTAAATAATTTATCCTAGTGGTGTGGGCGGCGCGGGGAGTGCGGCCTCGTGCCTTATCTTACATTAGTCCAACCTTAATTTAGTGATAAATATTTTAATAATTTCTATGCTAACCAAAATATAATCTTAATTTATCGCCAAACCAATCAGTTGCGAAAGATACTTGCGACAGAAGTGTAAATATAAAATTTAAATTTTTATCAAACGTAAAAATATAGGTATACGGTTCTCGACCTAAAATAAAATAATATCAATCCATATAACTCTGTATGGCTGCCTCTACTGCCACACGCACACAGCTGTGGCGAATGATTTTGTATGCAATCCGTTACAAATCTTACACCTAGCTTACAAACCGACGTCCTCTGTCCACCTCGCGGCACGCTCGCCACAAGTGGCTGCGCACGCGCCGAGGCCGACTGCCTGCGTCAGTCAGTGCCCACACCAGCGCTACATACAATTTACAGTCACAGTAAATTCTATAAAAGTTACACAATTTCAGTAGTCGATACCGTACAATAGAAATGCGAGTGTTGAAGTCGCTACGGCAGGTGGCCCCAGCCCCGCACGTCGGCCGGCGGCGTGGGCCGGCCGAGCTGCAGTCGGCGGCGTGGGCCTGCCGAGCTGCAGCCGGCAGCGAAAGCCGGCTGTGCTGCAGCCGGCAGCGAAGGCCGGCTGTGCTGCAGCCGTCGGCGTGGGCCGGCCGAGCTGCAGTAGGTGGCGCGGCGCGCTCACGTGACGTGTCTACGGTTCATACATTTCCGTGGCGCACTACACTACTTGACAATCTGTGATGGGTGCACGTTCACTGAGGTGGCGACTGCAGTGCACTGTATCGTCCGTCTGCACATAGAGTTCATGCATGCACTGGCGGCCGCGCTACTCCGGGGACAGCTTGCAGGCCGCCCAGGTGCTCCTCTTCTGCAACGACAGCCCCGGCGGACACCGCAACCCTGGAAAGGTAACGAAAAATGCTAGTGAAGTACTGTTCGTAGCACAAGCGGTAAGGTGGCAGCGGGCGGCGAGGCGGCGGACGTACCCGGGTACTAGGACTGGTGCGTGCGCGGCCCCCACAGGCGCAGCGAGTAGTCGTCGGACGCGGACACCAGCACGTCGGGGTGCGCGGGGTTCCACGCCACGCAGTTGACGCAGCGCGTGTGCCCCGACACCACGGCGATCGGCTCCTCGCCGTTTATGTGCCAGATGTACACCTGACACACGCACAAACGGACACTCACACGACAGAACACACTCTATTATAGGGTAACATCGACATAACCCTCCACGCGACCGCTTTCAGGACAAGCAGAAGCTTATTTAATTTGTGGCATGACCACACCCGATACGACTTGGCAAGTCGTACTCAGCAGATTGGCGGCGTGGCGAGTAGACTTTATGTTTCTTCTATAATCTACTGCGGAACCAAAATAATTAGCAATAAGATAGTCACAATATTTATATCGGCCTGTTTGGTGGAATAAGAGTTCTCTGGTGGTGCACGTAGTAAAACATTTGTGAGAAAATGTAATTTAAGTGGAGAGATGAGATACTTAGTCGTGTGTAATAAACAGGTGTCCACGAAAGGTCAGTAAGTGTATGCAGTAGAAGCTAAGAAGGCTGGCAGCACCTTGTTGTCCTCGCTGCCGGAGGCGATGAAGTCCTGGTGCGCGCCGCCGAAGCAGGCGTGGATGGTGAAGTGTCCCTGGCTTAGGCCGCGGAACCGCCGCACCAGCGCACGCGCACCTACACATGTCATGTTACTTCTTTGTCTACTCGTATTAACTGAATTGTGGGAATGTGTGTTGTAGGAATATCTCCTCGTATAGGTATAGGGAGCGGGCAACAGCAGGCGTGTGACGTACGTATGTCCCAGAGGTGCACGCCCTGGTTGGCGACGTTGAGCAGCAGCAGCGTGTCGGCCGCGTTCAGCGTCATCGCCATCACCGCGTGCTCCTCCTGGATGCTGCAACACAACCGAACTGCTCTTAGCTGACTCTTATTGTAGGATATACGTCAGAATAATGAATAGGCTAGAATCCTTCGAGGGTCGGACGAAACCGCGGGGAATAGCTTGCAACATAGTTCTGCCGTAGGGGACGAAATAACATAAGTGTGAGGACGGCGTCGTGGTACTCACAGGTTGGCGTCGGACAGGTCGGTGAAGTCGTAGGCGCGCACGCGGTGGTGCGTGTCGGCCGCCAGCACCTGGCGCGACCCGCTGCGGCACGCCAGCGCGTTCACGCGCACGCCGTCCCAGTTGTTGAGCAGCGTGCCCTGGGGGCGCATGTCTATGTACTACCACCCGCCCTATCTGTGCCGCCGTATCCTTAAGCGCGTCAACCGATTTAGCTTCGGTGTTTTTTAGTTGAAAGCTGGGTTTCGTGGCTGGCTGGTTCTCGTGAAAGTCAGCTCAGCTGTTATCTCAACATTGGCCCGAATTTTATAAGTACGCAGAATATAAAATATTACATCATGTTTGGGTTTATATATATTTTTTTTCAATTTATTATTTGATAATTTTATTATAGCTTGGCAAATGGAGTGGTGTCAATGTTAGCCAAACAGAATGAGCGGCGCGACTCACGTCGAGACTGCAGTGGTAGAACTGTCCGCGCGCGCCGCCGCACACGAACTTGTCGCCGCTGGAGTGCCACGCCACCGCCGTCAGCGAGTCGTCCTGAGAGTTCGTCATCTTCAGGTGCAGCGTCTCCGTCTGCAACGAGCCTCAGCATTACCCTCTACGTCATCAGGAGGCTTCCAAATTAATATCACAATTAAAAAAAAACAATGATTCAATCATCCCCAAAGGACATATCCAGGTGCCGGTGTTACGCTATGCTCCTTAGTGTCGTCAGTGGCGGCAGTGGACAGGCACTGACCTCCATGTTCCATATCCAGAGGTCGGGGCAGTCCTCGGGCCCGGCCGCGATCAGGTAGCGGCCGTCCGGGCTCCACGCCAGGAACGACACGCCGTACGTGTGGCCCTCCAGCGACTTCCTGCGACATCACATCTTGTTACTGTTCTCTACGACTCTTTTATATTGCACCTAGCTAACATGTTACAAGACATTACTTTTGTTTATACAATACGAAATGATTTGGAGGGTTCTAGATCGCTCGGTAGCGTTACCTGAAGGTGAGGCGCTTGGCCACGGGGTCGAAGTCCCAGATCATGACGGTGTTGTCCTTGGAGCCGGACGCCAGGCGCGACCCGTCGGGCGACCACTTGCAGTACCACACCTCGTCGCAGTGCTCGTTCAGCACCTACAGCACCACGAGCTTTCTTATACTTTGGTCGAAATAGCAGGTAATTTGATTCATGCGAATTACACTGTGGTGTAGTGATCGTAGCGCACGCTATCGTAGTATTGCGTAATATATCCAGGAATAAATTAATTAAAACCCGTTTTCGTGATAATATTGACATCGTAAGTATAGTTTTGAAGAAGTAATAGAATGAGCGGCGCACCTGCAGCGAGTGTATGGGGAAGTGGTCGGCGGAGCAGTGGTGGTCGGCC
This sequence comes from Heliothis peltigera, assembly GCA_958496145.1. Lineage (NCBI taxonomy): Eukaryota > Metazoa > Arthropoda > Insecta > Lepidoptera > Noctuidae > Heliothis > Heliothis peltigera. Next base: position 12,189,416 of record OY292329.1, on the reverse strand, counting down.
AGCAGCGAGAAGGGGATGCAGTCGGGGTCGGGCGCGGGGCGCGGCGCGGCGTGGAAGCGGCAGCGCGCCGCCTGGTGCAGCGCGGCGTGCGCCAGCAGCGCGCGCAGGCGGCCGGGCGCCAGCGACAGCGCGGGCGGCAGCGCGGCCTGCACGCGCGCCAGCACGGCGCCGCGCGAGCGCGCGCCCGCGCCCGCCCACTGCGCGCGCGCCTGCAGCTCGCGCGCCGACCCGCACATCATCAGCGCCGACAGCCGGTGCACGCGCGCCGTGTCGTACTGCAGCGGCGTCAGCTCGTTGCGCAGCACGTGCAGCGCGTCCAGCACGCGCCCCGCCTCCAGGTGCTCCAGGTACTTCTGCTCCAGCACCACGAACTTCATCTCCTGCGCATGCGTGTGCACGATACCGACTTTATACAATGTTGTAGTCCCACGATGACAAATACGGCGACAACTATACCTACTAATATTATGCATGTATTTAAAATTTATGGATAAGTGATGCTTTGCCGAAAACTCTAATACAGGAATATCGGTAAGGTACTGACGGCGAGGTTTTGGGGGTCGACGTGCGGCGAGTCGCGCAGCAGGTCGTGCAGCGCGCGCAAGTCGTGGTCCGCCTTCACCCAGTCGCCCGCGAGCACGTGCTGGCGAAACGTGGCCGCCGCCGGGTGCTCCAGGTGCAGGCCCGACTCCTCCATCAGCAGCGCTGCACTGCGCCTGCGACACACACACTTTTTTATTAGTATTTTGTATTACTAGCAATATGGGCTGAACATTACTGGAGAACTTGTTATACATTAGGCCTTCACAGTGATAACAATCACTGAGCCTGTGACACCTGGCAGCCATCAGCCATCAGTAGCGCTGCGCTTGCGACACGCCTGTTTCTATGCGCCGAGCTCAAACCTTTTTACATGTCGGTGTTACTACATGTGTAATATATTATGATTCGAACGTAAAAGAAGTATTTAATTTGGCCACATTTAATAATTATATGATTACTTCATCAGATTGCAGATGTTAGATGGCAGGTATAACGAAGTAATCAACAAATCGTGATTTAATGCTGACGTTTCACAAAGCGAATGCTATCTGTACACGATTGCTACATTACGATGAAATCTTAACGCCTACGCATTCGGATAGCGGTGGTTATTTACTTTTGTTACTCTCGCTTCCGCCAACGGTTTCACCCGTCCCGTCCCGTCTCTGCACACCCGGATAAAAAGTAGCCTATACACACGTTCTCTATAAATGGGCTATATACTAGTGGGAAAAAAAATACAAATTGGTGCAATAGTTCCTGAGATGAGCGCATTCAGGCAAACAGACTCTACAGCTTTATAACATTAAAGATTTTGTCATTCAGTATGTATATGGTAGGTATATGTAGAAACATTAATTAAGATAGCAGTGTTCAAATTAAAAGAATGAGAGTTATTTATGAATTCAGATTGTGTTGACTGAAATCATTATAGATTAGCACATAAGTGATGACCTAAAATGGCAATAAGATTATATGTGACATAATTATATATTTTTAATGCAATCTTTCTGCATAAAATCAATTATGAAGATAACAAAGTAGCCACATCATCAGGATCGGCTCTGCATGTGAACCAAGTTAAATACCGCAAACTTTATCAATACCACACAACAGCACAAATATAGGTAATTGATAAGGAGATAACAGCTTGTGTGGAGAGCAAGTCTTCACCACAAGTAATGATACTCACAAGTTATGTAAATGCAAGTTACACTTGTATGCGTGAGGGGGAATCGTTACATGATAGGTACCCGCCCGGTGAGGTCAGAACTATGTATTCAAATACACAATACTAGGTAAATACTATATTAATGGTGAACTAACTTGTTTCCTTGCTTCTTAATGAAATCTATTTAGTGATTGAATATTATAATAATAAGTATTTATTTTCAGACCAAGGTCCATATAAACAATTGAAATTAAATTAATTTTTAATATTAAAAACTAACATTTGTCTAAACCTATGGCTGCCCCAACCCAGTGTTTCTGGAAGGGCAGTCTAATCTGGCAGCGATCATTTTCAGAATTATTTTTAGATTATATATATATAAAAATTCCTAAAATCATAACATTATGCTGGCTGTATCTGTTTTACTGTAGAACATATATAATAAATTATTTTGTATTATCTATGCTAGATACAAATTGTTGCACAATAAATTACACAAAAGGTAATAGAGACAAGTATGTTAACTGTAACTGTAAAGACAGGACACTTTTTGTTGATACACAACGGATACTTTCTTATCCAGCTACCATAATGTTAATATTACAGAAAAATACTTTTATTTTAGCATGTAAATATCTAAGATTTGTTATTTGTTTGTTACACTCAAAGACAAAGCTAAACATAATATTTTTTATATATTATATATATAAAAATATCGGGACACCTTTAATATTTGTCCTATCAACCTTACTAATATTTTTAATTCGTTGGGTAATTTTCCAAAAACTATACTTTCATTATGGTCAAATAATTTTAATATTCTTCATAACTAATGAGTATTATATTTTATTTATATAGTTTTCCTTCTGATTGTATATTTTGACACAAAACAACACATGTCTAACATGGCCAAATATAGGAAATAGTATGCTGGTTCTTTGTTTACCTTGCTCAACTAACTTAGTATAACTGTGTGTTGTGTATATGGAAATTGAACCTGTTTGCCTGGTGATGATGCTCCTAGTTTATAGTGTCTAAACTATTGCAACAAACATTTGCATGCTACAGATTCTATTGTTTAAGCATGCAAGAACAAAGGAATTAATTATGCATAGTACCATAAGCACTCATAGTTTAAGATTTATTAAAAATATTCTGTATGGCTGGGAAATATAAAGAAAAATGATGCTTACAATTATTTCTAATATAAGAATGATGCTTACTTTTAACAAATTATCTTTTTCTGATATTTTTAGTTATGTATGCCACAGGTTTAACAACTTTTCAATGTGCACATACATATATTGTTGTTTTCTTGTCAAAACTCTATTACTATAATCTAACAAAGTTATCTTATTATAATAGAAACTTGTTTTGTTTCTTGTTTCCTTATACACATTCAAAGGTCATTACACTCTCATTACAGATATGCCTAATATCAAAATGATCAATAGAGTGCCGTGAGACCACAACATGATCCACTGTTCTCATACTTTCAATGCATGCTTGTAATGTTGTCTCAGCATCCAGACCCGGACAGGAATACTGATGGAAGCTAACATAAATCAGACTGTTTTGGATAACAAACTCAGCCGTCGTGAGCCTGAGTGTGAGTCAACTGTGCAACAAAGGAGAAGAGTGAATGCTCAGCGGTACTCACTCCAGTCCCACAGAGAGCAGGTGCTGACCGATGAGGCGCACGATCTCCTGGTCAGTCTGAGTCATGCGCAGGCCAGGAGGCTGCAGGTCACCGTTGCGCGGCGCGGCGTCGCCGTTGACGTGGTGCGGCGACGGCGCGCCGTTAGCGCAGGGCTGGTGCATGTCTGCGGGCCGGGCGGGCGGCGACAGCCTGCGGGTCCGCTTGCGCGGCGGCCGGTGCCCAGCGCCCTCGTCCCCCGAGTCAGTGGAGGCCAGGCTGGCCCGCTCCGCTGCGCCCGCTCGCCGCGCTCGTCGGAGCGCCGAGATCACGAGCGCGCCCGCCGCATCGGCCTCGACGCCGCGACCTAGTGACGTCACGGCCGCCCGATACGCACCACCCGCGCTCAATAGACCATCTCCCTTTGTTCGTCGCTGCGAAACTCTCAGTCCTGGCCTGCTGCGTCGCAACACTCTCCGAATGGAAATGCTCTCTACGCGACTACAACCGAGGAACTTGTAGCGTTACGAATCGTTTCGATCGCTGTTAGGATTTGCAGCGTTCGTGATGCGTACACAAAAATCAGCTGAAAATGATACGACAGCTGTCTTTCTTCGCTAATGCAACATCGCCCTTCTTTCCGTTTCGGATGACGTTCGTGTATTGTTCGGTTGCGCATCGGGCGAAATCGTGTTGTAATGTAATGACCTCAAAAATAAAATTATCCGTGCATCAAAATTGGTGCAAGTAGTCATGTGCAATTTAAACTATGTTGCTATTTGTTATAGAGTTAATATATTTTTTGTAATTCTAAAAATAATTATGGCTTGTATATACAAGTCTTTCAAAAGTAAGTATTTTATAAATCCTAAATGAATACCGAACCAATAAACATACCTTATTTTATGGAACCAAAATGTAAATTATAAATATAGCAATGAAATTCTAAACTTTAAACCCTTAAATATATAAATTAGTACGTCTTGTTTTTGTAACGGTAGCATGAATTGGAATGTAAAGTTGTTGTGTTTGTTTACAAGAATTTCAAGTCACTAACCTGTCTTGTTGTTATTAGGAAATTCTTAGACTAAATATATTAATGTTTTTTTATATTAGCGTTCACAAATTGGGCAGCAGGTTTCAAATTGAAAAAAGCATTTTTGTCTTGACCTGACTCAATTTCCAAAATACTTGCATCTTTTCAATATATTGTACAGTATTTTAATTCCATGGCAATTTCTGAACTTACCTACCTACAGATGTCTAACTGTCAATACATTTGACATTTGTCAAATCAATCTGAAAGATATTCTGACTAAATCAAGAATATGTAGATTGATTTGAGTGATGCCCCCGTTAAATTGTGACTTTTTATATGAAATCTAGGAATTGACCAAAAGAATAAGATGAAATTAATAATTTTGGAAGTAATTTTGTTGTATATGATGGTGACGCCGACAAATTTACAGCTTCTTATCAATGTTAGGAATCAGGTATGATCTGTTGAATATTATGTTGTTTGCGTTGTTTTCTGCTATATTTAATGATGATATTTGCTTGCTTTCTATCTGTAGGATGTTACTTTAAAGGGTTCATGTTAGTTACTTGCTCCCAATAAATTAGTAATGTGATATGTGGTTGTGACGTGCAGGGTGGCGACGTTATGCAGGAGAACATAACCGCGAACGTGTCGGAGGACACCATCACCCTGGAGTTCATGCGGCTGGACGGCGTATTCGTTTCGCAGCTCGTTGACTTCACCAACGTGAGTCAGCTTTATTATATCATCATTGTACTTGCTGAGGAAAATGTCCCACAGCAACTACACTACTAATTAATTAATTAAATGAACAGACGAACTATAATTAATTTATAAAATACTATTTTCATACCTCTTATCACTGCTTGTTAAATCAAGGGCCAACATTTATTTGGTTATTTCAAATGAAGTTTCTGTCTTACTAAAGTCACCATTTAAAAATAATGCAATAGTTTACATTAATTGTTTTTTTTTTTAAACTAACAAATATCTATAATGTCTTTATTTAAATAAATAATGCTCATGTAATATTCCAGGAAGTGGAGGCAATGAAACTAATAATTCCTGGAGAGGAAGAGCTAGGTCAGACGGGGCACCAGACACTCTGCTTCCTCACACACGCAGCTCAGGCAGACTTTATAGCGCCCGATGCTATGGCTAAGCTGAGACAGGTCAGTGTCTTGGATACACTCGCTTCATATGCTTGAATGAATTATAACAGGTCCTATAGGAAATTTGTAAGTTCTATACTTGTTTGTTTTAATGAGTTCTAGTATTGTATGTATTTATAATACTCTAGAAAAACCCGGGCACTATTCGTGTGGCAGAGGAGGACAAGGGCTGGCGCCAGACAACGGCGAGCGCGTGGGCAGGCCGCGCCGCAAGACTGCTGTCGGCTGCGGCCGCACGCCACTGCGGCGCCGCGCCTGACCGTGCCATGCTTCGCGCCGCCGATCTTGCGCGCTGGGCGCCGCGCCCCGGTGCGTGTTGGCATGTCATAGATAGTTTTCGACAACTAAGTACCATTAACAAGTTGACTACTAGTGTCTGCATGACACTTCAAACCAACAAATTAACGCTGACTTCAGAGGGGCAGAGTCATTTGACGAAAATACTGATACTACAACTACTTACAAGACTCACTGAACCACACTGTCATACTTTTTTTTCTTGTCTGTTGTTTATAATCTTTGTATCCACTTTTATTTGGTCATTTTGTCAATATCTTTGTGTCTATGTTTGGTATGACTATGTCTAATTTTTTTTTATTTTATTAAAATATTTTTTAGGCATGGATCAGTCATCTTATGCATCAGCAGTGACGCCATTCCCTGCGCACGCGTTGTCGTCGGACGCTACGGACGGCAAGCCGGCCGTTGGGGCGTGCGTCTTGGAGACTGACCATACTAAAGAATGTATTTGTCATATAGAGGTGAGAGTTTATGTTGTTGTATATAAGAATACTTTTTTTACAGGATAGATTACAAAAAACCTTAGCATTTCGACCCAAATCAGGGATCAGTTCACAGACCTTGTGCTTCACTGTTACACTTGAGATCTTCATACTATTCCTATTAATCATTTAATAGTCCATATTAAAATATTATTTAAAATTGACCAAATTATAAATATTGTACAACAGGTATGCGTGAATTGGTACCCTTGTGGCTTAAAATACTGCAAGGGTAAGCCACAAGGAGGGCTGAGCTACAGGTGCGGGATCAAGACTTGCCACCGATGCTACCGGTACCACTTCTACGTGCGGCGGCGCGACTTGTGCCCGAGCTACACGTGACGGCGCGACAGCCGGCCGCCGCGCCGCCGCGCATTCTGCCAAACTTACCATCTAGTCCTCATATTCATAATGTGCATATATTTTTATAAAGAACCTTTGTTCTGTGACCAACGACAATACCATGCATCCATTCTTGTAAATATTATTTTGCAAAGCTAATAACTATACTTAATTAAGTTATAAGAAATACACTTTGAATACTATTTACATGTGTTTTATTGTTAAATGTACCATCTAGTTATATTTAATAAGTATTAAATCATGTTATATAAGCATTCACAGGAATTCTTTGTCTCTTGCTTGTTTCATCATGCATTACTCCACCTAAATAGGTGCTACAACTATTTCATGTTTATCATCTATTAACTGTCACTATAACACATTAGGTTGATCCAGGGAAGGGTTCGTGCCTGTTCTTTCTGAGAACAAATTGTATTTTCCTCTCCATGTCTTCATTATAAATAGCCTTGCATCGTTCATGGTTCACACGCCTCCTAGTCTGAAAATGAAATTGTGTAACATGTACTTTAGTCACACACTGCAGCAACAGGCTCACACATTCAAATAATATATGGATGCATATTTCTAGTATTGTCAGATAAACATTCATGTGGTTAGATCAACTAATCCTAAGACTACTCACTGAGTAGTCACTTGAATCAAACAGTCAGTTAATATATTATTCGTAACGTAAATAGAAAACAGAATCTAATTGAAGGGCTTAGTTTTAATGCAATAGGAACATTATTACATTGATGACCTTTTCATGAAGAAATCTTTATGCACGTACAAATTTTGTTCACGCGTCCATTGGTTAGTGTATCTATTACCTGATAAGGTTTCTCGTAATATCTGGTGAGCCTGTACTGATCGAGGATGCCTTCCTTGCCAAGGATTCGGTTTACCAGTCGGCACGCGTCATCCACATTATTGTTCTTTACAAATACAGTGCGCGCGATGAATGAAGGGTGACGATTCGATAGTAATCTCAGTGTTAAGAACATTTTTGGTAATAACAATTGACGAAAAATGAACTACTTTTTTAGGTTATAATATAATGTCAATATGAAAATTTTGACATGAAGCAATTGACATTGTCAGTTTTATGGAAATCCATTTCACACTGAATTAATTCTAATAACGATACTATAATGATTTGAAATGTGCCATCGCGGTATTTTTTTATTGTCGTTTACAAGGTGTACATACAATTGTCGTATATTATTTGGAATAATCTCGCGAGATTCAGGCAGCGTTTTCATTGTAAACAGATAAATCTGTTTAATGAGACATTACATGCGAAACCTCTAAAACGAGTGTTTCTCTACAATAAAAAGAGATGCTTGCAATTATGATTGATTATAAGATTATTATCTTATTAATGGATTATACATATCAAACTTCCTCTTGTAGAACTCCGTCTACTTAAAACCAACCGTATCCGTTGCGTAGTTTTAGGTTCTCATCGGCTCATGGGCCAGGACCATCCAAAACGAGTTATCAATCTCTAAAACAGCCTCGTTATACTAAAACGAAGTCTGTGCCTACGCGACGATCGGTATTATTTATGTGAGTAAGGGCCAGGTTCACAGGTTGCTGATAAGTTCCAGATAGTTTATCTGACAAATAATTTCGTACATTTTCTGTTCCATTTTTGAATTTATCAGGTAGATAGTGGCTATCCGTAACCTGTGACGCCGGCCCTAAATCCTACAGCAACGGCCTCGGTCTTTGGGTTCTTAATGTGTCAATGCTGACGATAATACCAGGGATATATAAAACTTTGTAAAAACTGGAAGACGTACCACCATCTCTATGAAAATGGAACTATAACTGTAATTTTAATCTTTGTTTTCGTGTGAAATATGAAAAAGAAGTAACCCGGCCAACGCGTTTTTTTTTGTATGTTGCTAGTTATAATCATAATGAAGGGTGTCCATAAACTTTACCCGTATGATTTTCTTATTGTGCTATAATCATTTATAGTATTTAATTCTTGATCGATTCTCTCCATAAAATATTACTTATTTCATTAAAATAATGATAGTGGCTACGAGACTTGTCTGACTGTCTGTTCTGTTTTTGTTGACACCCTACTGAAAAGAGATACATTGCTACTTTTATCCTCTCGCTCTACTCGTTTTTATTTCTACTCTGCGGGATTCCGTGATTCAATTGAAATACACGTCCATGGGTAATATTAGTTACTTTGACGTTTAAATAAAAATCAAACATATTTTTGTTCTTCTATGTATATTTTCGTACGACCTTTAATGTTATTATTTTAGAAAGGTTTTAGAGTTCTACGTTTATTATAATGATGATTGCAAACGATGGTGATATTAGGTCTATTAGCCAATCGTCGAATGCGAGGTCTGATAGCACAGGTCCTACTTCACTAGTTGTCCCTCGGACCCGTAACGTAGCTCTACATGACCGATGCAGTATGTCGGACATGGCGCATCTCAAGGCAATATTCGATTCAGCTTTTAAAAATAAGATGCAAGCGAACGAATTCAGAACCGTACTCAAAAACTTGTTGAATGTCGAATATGATGATGAGGAATTCAAAATTCTTTTTTTAAAGGTACCTATATGTAGATAGTAGCACACTGCCTATCACCGTATCGTATATTACCTACATACACATTTTTATTCATTAGGCCAAGTCTGAACATTACCTAATCATACAATACAAGTATCTACAAAAATGTCTATCAAAGCAAAACTCTCCTACTTATAGCATACGCACGTACATTTGGATGCTATGCTTGTATGCTGCCCCGTGCCAGACCTAGTGGTTCGGAGCACTAGCAGCAAGCAGGCTAATCTGCAGTATAATTATAATAAAATACCGCCACGGACCCAGCTCGGTGGGGATCTTGTTTCTACTCTTCAGAATAATAGTTTATTTATTCTATTAAAAAAAATCCTAAACACTAATTTCTCAATCTTCTTTAACATTGTCATTGTATATTTACATGCATAGATCAATACGAGTCGCACGGGCGAGGTGGACTGGGACGAGCTGGTGTCGCACCTGATCCTGGGCTACTTCGGCAACGACGCGGAGAACCAGCGGGAGTCGCTGCAACCTCCCATCATGGGTCTGCCGGTTATCATGCGCTCAGAACACAGACATCCTATTTCTAGAATATGCTTTTGTCCAGATGTTGCCAAGGTTTGTGCACAAACCGTTATGAGCTTAATGAGATGATATCTTTAAAAGACAATACCTACTTATTAAATAAAGTACTTGCACGTTAGTTATCTTATTGAAATCGAATGATCTTGATATGCCCAACAACCCCTTATGAATCATCTGTCACAGGATAGAAGTACTGATCCAATGCAGGGATGTTACATAACGGCGAGCCGCGACGGCATGATCAACTGGTGGTCGTTGGACATGGCTCTCTTGAGAACTGGCTACTCATCCAGCCGTAAGTAGTACCCAGGGATCTATCTGATAATAATATAAAGTGCACTTACACCTTTTTGGAGAGTGAGGTGTATCTACACGAGGTTCGGAGCCGGAGAGAATGGGATGAACCTTAGGGCTAGGTCTCCTTAGGGAAGGTCTGCCTGGGCTACAGGGTATTCGTAAGAGATACCGCGGCCCTGGCACACAGTGACCTCCATAAGGTCTATAGTGGGTTTTAATTAGTAAGAGTCTGACACTCCCTCCAGCTGCACCCTCAGCGCAGCGGGTCATTCAATGATTGCCCACGAAAAAAAGTTATAGGTACTTACACGTAAGAGTCTTACCTACCTATGTATCTTAAGTTTTTAAAAACCTATTTAAAAATTGAAACTTACCTTCTCTTCTCTCAGTGTATGATCTATAGGTATGTAAAGATGTTGGCTTCTTCGTATAGCTAACCTTAAGGTGCGCACGACGTGGGTGACGGACATGGTGTGCATGCCCGACGTGAACATCATCGTCACCAGCTCCACGGAGCGCGATCTGCGCTTCTACGACTGCACCGCCAAAACGTTTATCTTGAAGATCATCATTAGCAGCTGGGAGTATATGGCAAGGACATAATTTAATATTATTGTGAACAACACAATTAATAAATTAGGGACGATATGTATTTAATTGATGTTTTAGATCTGCACGATGTTCTATTACTTCCACAAAGACGACATCGATCAGTGCAAGCTGATCTGCGGAGATGCGGGTGGCAATGTGCGAGTTCTGCTATTCTCGGCGAGAATGCGCGGACCCTTTAGGAATGACGCTGGACGGACTTTGAAAACATTACGACATATTGACCTTCAGAAAAGGGTGACCTTTTGCTTAATTTTATCAAAACTGCTTTTTACATACGTCCAAATACTCATCGAGTCAGTCTATGGCGACAAGATTGTCTTCTGCTACTCGTATGTGAAGCGGCTGCCCCAGTAGGTTTGTGAACTCTAAAGTGTCAAATGTAGGTACGCCAAAAAGGAGTATAAATTATTGATCTTATTTATTTATTTAATAGTTTATGTACACAGTAAATAAGACAAGAGGTAAAATAGAACAATCAAGTACAAAGGCAAGTCATCAAGATCATTAAAAGAACTCAAAAGATTACGAAGTGAATGAAAAATCGCGACTAACAAGAACGCAGGCGGGATTTTTGTTTACTTGTAGTAACAAAGATGATTTTCTGACAGCCGCGCATGCTGCCGGAGCTACGCCTAGTAGACCTGGTACGCCTGCACCCAGAGTGGGTGCGCCAGGTGTCGTACTACGCCTCGCTGCACTGCGTGGTCTCGTGCGCCACGTGCCCAGACTCGCTGCTCATGTGCGATCTGGAGGGCTCCAAAACGCATTACATGTTCAGGGTTGAAAAGGCCAGTTGCTTTTTAACTTGCATTGTGTTGTCATTAGATCGCATTTATGAAGGTGATAAGAAAGTATTTAGTTATCGGTCATGTTACTGTTTTCAGAGCAGGATATTTATTCAATCGTTGATAATTATTCAGGGTATTCAATGTTTTGCATTTGAAGAGGAGACACACGTGCTAGTGACAGGTGGCCCCGACTGCGTGGTTCGCGTGTGGAACCCTTTCGTGCCAGCTAAAGCCAGCGTCACGTTTTACGGGCACCACGCTGCCATCACATCCTTAGTGCTGCAGGATAAAGGACACACTGTATATTCTTTGTCGAGGGATAGGACTATTAAAGTATGGGACGTACAAAGCCAAGTATGTCGTCAGGTAATAATCTTAGTATTTCGTTTTACAATGTCAAACTATATATTACGTTAACAAATTCATGATTTGTTTAGTAGTAGTAGTAGTTTTGGAAGCCTTTTTGAACTGATGTCCTATTCAACAACCAAATAAAAATACAAAGAACCAACTTCTAAAAACACTAAAAAGCAAAAAAAAAATACTCTCTCTCTAGAAGGAAGTCGGTGGCGAAATAAACAGATGCTACGTTATTTTTTGATTTTTAGTATTTTTAACCGACTTCAAAAAAGGAGGAGGTTCTCAATTCAGCTGGTATTTTTTTTATGTACACATCCACCAATTACTCCGAGGTTTCTAGTCCGATTATTGTAATTCTTTTTTTGTTCGATGCAGTATACTTGCCATTTGGTCCCATAATTTACGTTAAATATATGAACTAACTAAAAATGACAAACTCTTTACGGATGATTAATAAGAATTTCCCACAAACTTGAGTTAAGATAGCTATAGCAGGTATGGAGTGTATAAATGGATGACGAAACACGATTTTGGATATTGACACTAAAAACATAAAAATAATAAATTTTTACAAAAAAATAAAACCGACTTCTAAAACACTGAAAACATCGCTCTAGAAGTCGTTTTTTTTGTAAATAGTCTTTTTGAAGTCGGTTCTTTATTGATACTTTGAAAAGAGAGAGAGGTAACACATGGTATGGTAGGTAGTTTCGGGAGGAATAGGATTTTGGTTTGCCCCCAGAATATCGATTCGATACCATTTTAAGGATTATGTTAATTTGTAACCAAATAATATAAGTATTTGGATGGCGGCGCGGCACGGTGGTCCTGTTGTCTTCGCGCCTGTGTGCGCCGCGCACTTACGGCGCAACATTATTGGGTAAGAAAGTACTCACGAACAAATGGTCGTACCGTTGTGCTCTCAATAATTTCTTGCTTTCACTGTATAACAAACTAGATTATTGAGAGAAAAATAAGCAACCTTGTCATAAAACTATCTTTAGATGAATTCCAATTCCAATCCTAATTGCTTCTCTCCCTTGCATGACCTACGCAGACGTACATCGACATCCCGGCAGTGCTAGGCGAGCGAACACCTATATCTGCCGTGTACAACCCGGCCACGCGCGAGTTCATCCTCGCAGCCATCAAGATAGCCGTGGTGGTGCTGGACGAGCAGCTCAACCCGCTGCACACGGACGGGTTCACTCACTCGCGGGCCGTTGCTATGGTTCTTTACAACCCATTGTTCAAAGTCATTATTACTTGTGGAACGGACAGCATCATCATAAATTGGAATCCGGTAACAGGTAATTGCTAGCTTATCAAGTTATATAAAGACTCTTAGATATAAAAAGAAGAGTGATCTGTACAACTCCTGATATTTTTAATAATATTCCTAATACAATAATTAAAAACTTGAATGTTAAAATAGAATTTAAATAACAAAAAGCCAAAAACTCGTTTCTTTCAATAATTCGTGGCGCTGTAGTTTAACGTCGTGGCACCGTATACCGTATCGTAGCCTAAATTAACATATGTTCGAGGAATGTGTAGGTAAACGTAACGTGTTAATACGCGACGCGCATACGCGGCTCCTGCACGGCGAGCTGATCCCGGTGGAGATCACTGCCTCCTGCTTCGACCCTGGATACCAGCTTATGTTAACTGGTGCCAGGAGCGGCGAGCTTAAGGTATAATATCGGACTTCCACATGCTTTTTTTTGTGTTAGTCTCGGATACCAATTACATTATCATAGCAACTTATTGCAATTTACTAGCCATGTCCAAAAATTCACGGTAATTTCTTCGATGACTATTTTTGAACGAGTCCCCTCGCCGTTTGTGCAGTTGGAGGTAGAGTCAAATTTTTACTAATTCAAACCCACTTAAGCTTCTTTTTGAACCCTTTGTGTCCCAGGGCCACGGTAACTCATGCCAACAATTCCGCAGCCCCAACAGTTGCTCCATGACAATCATTTCATCTGATAGTGTGATATTTGTTACAGGTGTGGAACTTCAACACGGGTGTGTGCATGAGAACGATGTCTATCGAGTACATGTGTGAAGTTACCAACTGTTTTTGGGTGGAGCGCAGGTGAGCTCATTCTACATTCTGATAACACGCTCAGTGCGGGCCCGGCGAGATTTTCGACGTAGCGGCCACATAGGACATGGTACCACAGCACAAATCTGCAATAACCTCAGCGACCGATCATCTCACCTCTCTGTCGCAACATAATAAAAGCATCGTGTGGCCTCGTCATAATACTTATGAGCACATTAAAAAACGCCATATAAAAATATACAACAATACACAAAAGATAATATTGTGAATGTTGTGATAGAGCGTTTTTATGCTAGGATCGTAGCAGTAGGTTGGAACCGCCATGTGGTGGAGTTTGAGGACTCCGGCATGTCGATGTATGGCAAGAGTTGGGAGACGCGTCACACGGACGACGTACTGGCGGCGGCGGTGCGGCCCCCGCTCACCATAGCCACGGCCAGTTACAACTCCGAGCTCGTGCTGTGGAAGCTGGAGACCGGCCAGCCTTACAGGTAAAAAACTTTGTTGTATTAGTAGGAAGCTACAGGCGGCCAGCCCAACGGACATACCGTCTATCTATAATATTTAGCTATCTCTTGCCATCTCCATATACCAAAAGAAACAGACAGTTTCTGTAAACTACATTATAAATAAATATATCACCAGACGGTTTTCGTGCACGGAGCCAACGCTGCGCATCAAGATGCACTATGGCAAGCGGGAAGGGCCCAAGCCCGCGGCCGCCCCCCCCACTAGCCACGGCAGGAAATCCTTCTCTACGTCTACATTCCGAAAACCTACGTAAGTTATATAATATGTCTTTCGTACCTAATCATTTCGCTGAATCTGTAGGAATATTAGGTACCCATATATATAACTGATATAGATATATATTTAGTGATTATTGAGTGGTTCGGTTTTTCTTCCTCGTTGGTCTAGTAGTTGCAAGGCACGACAGCTGTGCACGGGAGACCTTTAGGGTTTCTAGGGTTCGATTCCCGGGTCGGGCCGAAATAGCTTTGTGGGTTTTGAGAAACTTTCATAAAGCAGCCTGGAGTTCGGAAGTTGGTGATTGATTCACCCGTGCATCGGAGAGCATATAAATGTCGGTCCTGCACTTGATCTCTCTCCGGTCGTGTCGGATTGCGGTCCCATCGGACTATGAGAGTGAGTGAATGGAGAGTGCACCTGTATCTGCGCGATTCATGTGCACTGTAATGTATCCTGCGCAGATGGCTGATCTCCATACAAGAGAACGGCAACCATAACCAACATTCGCCTGGATGCCATCATCATTATCGCGTAATAACGCTAAAACCGATGAACTAGTAGGACCATAACTAAAGTGTAATGTAACTCAGATTTTCTATATCTAGCAAGAAAACTATTCGAAATTGTAGTACTGCAGCGGCATGTGCCACTAGAATCATTGTTTTGTTTGCAGTACGGGAGCCTCTCGTGACAACGTGGACCCATCGGCGGCCATCAGGAAGGCGACGGCCCGGCGCGTGTCTACTGTGTCGATGCCGGTGCGCGCGCAGAACATGCGGCACCTGGCCGTGCACGCCATGATCTTCCTGCACACGCGGCCGCAGCACATGCACGTCGGTCAGTAGTTCTGATACTCTGCTGTGATCATCACACCAAATTTCAAACAAACCATGACCTACACAAGTTTCCTGATTTGTTTCAGCTTCCCTCTTACTCGCTCTAGAGAACGGCACGGTGCAGTGCTGGTCAGATCACTCGGCGGGCGGGTACCAGGGATCCTTCCAGGTCATTCACATGGCGGGGGACTATGCGGCGTGCTTGACAACAGACGTCAAAAACGAGTTCCTCTTCACGGGCACCACACAAGGATACGTTAAAGTGTGGCTCCTAAGCAACTACCTCATCAACGATACGGTGAGCGTCTCAACTTGATCGCTATTTTACCACCAAAGAAAAGAGGTGTTCAAGTCTCATTTGATAGCTATTTTTCAGTCGTGGTTCGTTGTTAAGGTTCATCAATAATCACTTTTAAAGTTATAACACAGATTTTAAAATACTATGTAGTCAAAAAGCTATTGTAGCGATCTTAGACACAAAATAGAAGATAATATATATGCCGTGTTTGCTGCATTAGTCGTCTCGATTCATAGTTTACAATTGTAAAAAAAAATACACACACATCTTTTTCAGGGTACATCTACATCATACATACATCTTCACAGGGTATATCTTCTTCTCAATAATACGAGGCGCTATTCTTTCACATCATGCTACCTAATGAATACTGAAGCTTTCATTTATTAAATGCTAGCTTTTTGCGAAGGAAGATTTTCTTTAAATATGTCATTTAACTTTTTAAATATTATTTCAAACAACATTCATGGGCTTTTATCATCAAAAGTTAACCAACAAATGAAAAATATAGGTGCATGTGAACATGCCCCGGCTACGTCTGATGTTCCCGTTCCTGTGGCGTGACCGCATCGAGGGCCGCGCCAAGCGCAGCACTCGCGACCAGCCAAAGCCACTTCTCCTGAACAGCTACCGCGCACATTTGCGATGTATTTCATCTATAGCCTATATTGATGAACTGAAACTGGTGTTCACGTAAGTATTAATAAAGGCGCATTTAAATGGAGGAAGTTTCGTTACGAGAATGTCTCCGCGACTATCGCAGGCATTAATCGCCATAAAATATTCGTAATAAAATGTTTACATTCCGTCAAGAATTAAAATATGGCTAGCGAGATTCGTATATGACATATACGAATTTAGCGAAATGACACATCGCTTGTCGCCCATATCAACGGGCGAGAAGAATGAATGTTAGACAAAGGAAAGGTTTTTTATATTTCTTCAATTATCGTATCTTCGACACGAGAAACTCTCCCCGTCTAAATGGGCCTTCAGAAATATAACAGAATTGAGATATTATTAGTGAGGTTTTTATCACAGGGTTATTTTGTGGTATATAATTATGCTATTGAATTCGCAGTGGCAGCTCAGACTACAGCGTCCGGGTGTGGCGTCTGTCTGGTGAATACCTGCAGACGCTGGGTAGCTTCCTGCCGTGGAGTCTAGAGGTCACGCGCTTCCCACCAGACGTCATGAAAATCGCTAGCTTTACCACGTTTAAGGTAAGTGTTTACAAATCACAACCACTGCAGGTGCGGGTGGGCTTGGCAGTTGACCGTGATTGTGTGCAGGTGTGGCGCGGCGGGTACGTGTCTCGGTACGTCCCGGGGCAGAAGGAGGTGGACAAGCTGCGTGACATCACGGACCACGAGCTCAAGCACAAGACATACGGCGAGCCGCCCAAGGAGCCGCTGCTCGGACAATACTTCTCGCTGCCAATGCGTCCTGAACGGCAAGATCAGATCACGCTGGATGATTCATTGCCTACGGTTAGTCTATCCCTTCTAGAACTTTTTTGTTTTGACATGGAAAGGAAGCTGTGGCTCTAGGCAAACCGTCAGAAATGGACAGAACTATACGAAATTCTTTTTCATGACCCACAGATGCTGTTTGTGTTTTAGGCACATAATATTATTATAGTAACCAGCCTGAAGTTTAAGCAAACTAGTTAGGTTAGGCCTTTTTTCTGGAACTTGTATTTGCAGTTCAATTTTTTAATGACATTAGAGTTGTGAGTTCCGCAATTATGTCTTTACTTGCTGGTCTCCCGTGACTTTGTCCGCATGCATTACGTGAGTGACAGATATGGCTCCAGGCGGTGGTAGCGCTTTGCCTGTGCACCAGTAAAATAGGTCAAAATACCTACTCGGCAATCCGAAGTTTCCGGATATATGTTGTCGACTCGACAGGTTTCGTTCGAGTCTACTGTTCCCCTGCACAAAATTTTTAATAAAAGCGAAAGATCACTGATTCATGACGATATTTTAGAAACTAGGTACCAGTGCTAGGCGTCTCAAATTTTATTTTTGATTTGGGATTTCTAGCTTTTGCCAAAATCAATCCCTTTTTTTGAGAAACGGTAGACTGTCAGAATTTTACTGACAGAAAGCCACTTTTGTTCGGTCTGAAGCCCAATATGTGCTAGGGCCGCGGTTACTCTGACGAAGATTCCCGCAGCCCCGACAGAACAGAAACCGAATCCGACAGAATCAAGGGTAAAAATGCATAATGAAGTTTGAATAAAACTTCTTTAGCTTCAATAGCGACTAGTGCTGTAGCTTTGGCAAAACGGAATTTCTATTGAAGTCAAACTAATTCAATAGAAATTCCGTTTAAAACAAAGGAAGCTTGCATCGAAAATATTTATTTTCAAAGATGTCAGTGAGTAAGAAATTGAGTTTATTATGTATATTCCTTTATCACAGATCCCGCTGTATTCGCACCTGCGCATGGCGTCGACGCAGCCGGTGCGGCGGCCGCCCACGCCCGAGCTGGTGCGCGAGACGCGGCTCAAGCGCGGCAAGCCTAGTGTTGTTCCCAGGAAATCACACTCCAACTCGGGGGAGCCGCCACACGCCCAGACTCACAGACAGAGTGCCGCGCAGATCCAGTTGCAGACTGACCCTCCGACCGACGCAAAGGCTGACGTAAAGGCTGACGTAAAGGCTGACGTAAAGGCCAACGCAAAGGCTGACGAAAAGACCGTCGCGAATACCGAGGGGCAGTCTGCACTGCAGCCTCCCTCCAGAAACTGAACCGCTTGCGAGAGTTGACATATTGTTTTGTTACGGGACGTGACGTGCTCCTGATGCACCAGAACCATTGAATGTAACTGTAGGGAGACAGAGCGACTGCTCTGCTGAAGCAAACGACGGCACTCAACAGAAAGCTTAGGCCAAACCTCGTAAACACTGTTACCTATTTGTAAGTGCTTGTAAGTTTTATAATAATTATGTGAACTGAATGCAGGAGAATTGTACTTACTCGTTGCGTCATATTTTCGTATTATTTAATTTACGTTTTTCTTATTCTATTTGATATAAATTCATTTAGCTTATCAGAATGCATGTCCCTTGTATTTAGTATTTAAAATATATATTTTTTCTATGATCCATGTTTTAATTGTTATTTTATATTGTTTGAGAAAATATACTTTATTAAGTATACAAGACAGTTTTTCTACCCATAGCTACAAGCTACCCAAGGAAAACTTGAAGGCTATCTCCATACTATAAGAAAAATACTGCTTGTTCAGTAGCCAGCCAAGTATATCTTGGACACCAATGACTGTGTTTCGGATGGCACGTTGAACCTTAGGTCCCGGCTGTCATCGAACATCCTTGGCAGTCGTTGCGGGTAGTCAGAAGTCAGTCTAACCAAGGGGTATTGTGTTGCCCGGGTAACTGGGTTGAGGTGCTCAGATAGGCAGTCGCAACTTGTAAAAAACTGGTACTCAGCTGAATCTGGTTGGAAGACTGGAAGCCGACCCCAACATAGTCGGGAAATGATGATGATGATGATGACGACGTCGATGATGATGGTGTGACATTTCATTGAAAGAATACCCGCTCGTTCATTTGTAGGCGAGGCCCCAGTTACGATGCATTTGTTCCCAGTTTGTGATGTGATTTTGTTCCTGATTTTTCATCTAGTGTATTCATGTAAGAAACTAGTACTCAGCTGCATCCAGTTAAAACTGGAAGCTGACCCCAACATAGTTTGGGAAAAGGATGGAAGACTTGGCGACTTCTGTCAAGTGAAAACTCTTTATCGATTGTCATAATTTTTCTTTATTTGACATCCAGCGCATTTCCAAATTCATCTATCATTTCTTGTTATCAGATTTTGTTTTGCAACACGAATCAACAATTATATTATTATTTTGGATAGGTATATTATAAGTATTTTTTAACTATTTTAGGATTGTCTTTATATAAGTGAAAATGGCACGTGAAAGTGAAGTGAGGTCGTTGTTGACGTTATCTTCGAAGTCTGAAGACAGTTCGGCGGTGGCGGCGCGCGCCCGCTGGCGCAACGCCCCGCTGCATGACCGCTGCAACATGAAAGATATGGAAAGGCTAAAGAAAGCTTTTGAAGATTCCAGCAAAATGAGCAGTCTTGAGTTTAGGGACTTGCTGAAGAACTTGCTCAACGTGGAGTACGATGATGATGAGTTCAATATACTCTTCATGAAGGTCGGTCCCTTAATCCATTTTTTAAAGGCTATTCGTCATACCTTGAGAGGAAATAAAAGAATAATATAATATAGTGTAACAAAACTGTTTTATATTCCATGTTGATAGATATAATATAAGTATATGAACTAAATAAACTTATACCTTCTATAGGTACCTTCGCGGCCTTTAACAGATACTTAACTTTAAAATCGTTCTTTAAGCACATGTTCAAGTCTCATTTGTCTATGAACAACACTTACTTATATCAGATCCCTTAGTCTTATCTTCTCATCCTAACTATACTATATAACTATAACTAATGAATTACTCCTAAGTCGGTCATGTAAACTAGAAAGAAACAAGAGATATTAAATATATAGATGAACACAAGTCGCACGGGCGAGGTGGACTGGGACGAGCTGGTGTCGCACCTGATCCTGGGCTACTTCGGCAACGACGCGGAGAACCAGCGGGAGTCGCTGCAACCTCCCATCATGGGTCTGCCTGTCATCTTGCGGTCACAGCACAGGCATCCCATATCCCGGATATGTTTTTGCCCTGATGTCGAAAAAGTTAGTTGAGTAATATTCAACACAGCTACTACTTTTCTACACTAAAATAATTTAGTAGTTTGTTGCCGGCAAAGAGATCGTGCATTATCTATGACCCATGTAGTTGTATGGTCTATTCTACAACAGGATCGTAGCACCGACCCGATGCAAGGCTCGTACATAACGGCGAGCCGCGACGGCATGATCAACTGGTGGTCGCTGGACATGCGCCTATTGAGGACTGCTTACTCTTCCAGCCGTAAGTGTATATTCTACCACCGCCACTTAACTCCACTGCTGTATGACACAAACTGTAAAGCACGGGTTTTAGAATTAAGTCATAAATGACATTAAATAAGTCAATACCAAAGAAACAAATACTTGGTCAGACGTCATCGTCAACAGTTCACTGCATGGGATTGATAAATATATGGCTCCTCCCCGCAGCTCAGCTGAAGGTGCGCTCGACGTGGGTGACGGACATGGTGTGCATGCCCGACGTGAACATCATCGTCACCAGCTCCACGGAGCGCGACCTGCGCTTCTACGACTGCACCGCCAAAACCTTCACGTTGAAGATTGTCATCACCAGCTGGGAGTATATGGCGAGTTTCTACTAACCGGGATTTTTATACATATATGCTCACTTATTATCTATAATGCTTAAGTGATTTAATCTTATCACTTTTTAAATACTAACTTATTAATTAAATCTAAAATAGTTCTGTATAGCACAACCTATTAACCAAGTAACAATCATAGTATATTGGGAAATTCAACTTAAGCGGCGATACGCAGTGTCGTACCTAAGATAAGTCTGTGAGGCGAGTAGGTAGGTTACAGTATCCATACTGTGAGCATATAGCCAAACCCAGTTCATTCTTCTGGTGAAGAGCACCGACGTCGATCTCCAGATTTGCACGATGTACTACCACTTCATTCAAGACATAACGGAGAAGTGCATGCTGATCTGCGGCGATGTGGGCGGCAACGTGCGTGTGCTGCTGTTCTCCCCGCTGGCTCGCGGCCCCTTCAGGAACGAGGCCGGTCGCGCCACCATAGCGCTGCGACACATCGACCTACAGAGACGGGTGACCATGGAATACCTACTTAAAATTATTTTCAGATTTGGCAAAAAATGATTAAGGTTAAGCCAGCCATATCTATATAAATTGAATTTGAAAGAATATTATTTTACCAGCCATACCACGGACTTGGCACGCTAAATGACTGTAGCTTTAAATGACTTAAATCTTTCCCATTTTCAAACTTTTCTCAGACTAAAAAAACTAAAAAGTGATGGGAAAGAAAACTTTCCATCTCACTTAATCTGCTCCAAAGGAACCAGGACTGTGTTTGATTACCTAATTTACGTTTGCAGCCTCACTTGCTACCAGAACTACGTTTGGTGCAGTTAACTCGAATCCATGCGGAGTGGGTGCGGCAGGTTTCGTACTACAAGTCGCTGCACTGCGTGGTCTCGTGTGCCACCTGTCCCGACTCGCTGCTCATGTGCGACATACAAGGATCCAAGACGCACAACATGTTCAGAGTCGAAAAGGTGAACTTAATTACTGATTGCCCTTAATTATTAAAGGGTAAAACGGGGCATAGCAGCCTACAACAAACGTGATTACCTACTTTGTTGTTTCATTTATCGAGTCCGATTCGCACTTGGGCGGTTTTTTTTTACCATTGGATGATTGTAATTTGTTGAGGTTATTTTCTTGGTGGTGAGAGTGGACCAGAAGTTCAGAGTGCGTTGAAGACATGGCAAGTCGGCTGACTATATCATTAGCAAAGACCAGTCTGCTCCGACTTCCGGTACCTTGGTTCACTCGTCCAAAAAAGCAAGCAGCGTCCCAAGCACGTCGTGCGTGAGTGGTTCCTCTAACTGAATTGCAAAATTTGTAAATCCATAATGAGACCCGTCTGTTGCCTTTTCTGGATCAAGGCGTAAAGAATTGAAAAAGAGGGATGAGAAAAGATTTCACGTTACGGAATGGAGAATGTTGACATAGATGTGTGGAGTAACCAGGATTGGTAGAGTGTAGAATGAGTAATCAGATGAAGCCTGAAAGTAGAGCCAATGAAGATATAGAGGAAAGCGATTGTCTGGTATGGGCATGTAAAAAGTACTTGACGGATTTCGATTAAACTTCACAATACAGTTTATATTGTTTATTATTACGCAAGATATTTTGGTCAACACATCACGTGTGAGGCTCCGCTAGCTAGTCTACACTAATATTTTAAAGAGTAAACTTGTTTGTTTCTTTGGATTGAATAGGCTCTGAAACTAAATGACCGATTGGGAAACTCTTTCCACTGTTCGGAAGCTACACTAAGCATCCCTGGTGGAACATAGGCTACGTTATGTGGTGGTATGGGAGAAACCTCGAGAAACTGCTTTATAGCGGTAACGGCCGTAATATATTGGTCTTAAAATAGCAGTTATTATACAGATTCATTACTTCCAGGGCATCCAATGCTTTGCGTTCGATGAGGATGCACACGTGTTGGTGACAGGAGGCCCCGACTGCATTGTCCGCGTGTGGAACCCCTTCGTGCCCGCTAAGCCCAGTGTTACCTTCGTCGGACACCACGCAGGGATCACATGTATTGTATTACAGAACAAGGGGCAGACCATATACTCGCTATCAAGGGACAGAGCTATTAAAGTGTGGGATGTGCAAAGCCATTTGTGTCTTCAGGTAAGTCTATTAAACTAAACATTTTTTCTGACTACAAACTTTCTAAAACATTCAGAATGTATTATCGAAATACGAGATTGGGGAAATTTGTATGAACCCTGGGCTTTCTAACGCTCAACGATGATCTTGATATTTACGGATGTTGAAGGGTTCTAAAATGATCGTAGATCTGAAGCTTTGTCCTCGTGGCGTACTTCAATGTGGAATAAATGTTGTTTCAAAATTTTTTAATATTTCAGGCAAACCATTTTTACACCACCCATAAGACTTTTCGACTTCTGATGATAGTATAGACGAAATTCTAAACTGCTGCTCTTTGTTCCGACAGTCCTACATCGACATTCCGTCAGTAATAGGTGAACGAACACCTATTTCTGCCGTGTACAACCCGGCCACGCGCGAGTTCATCCTCGCAGCTATCAAGATAGCCGTGGTGGTGCTGGACGAGCAGCTCAACCCGCTGCACACGGACGGGTTCACTCACTCGCGAGCCGTGTCCAAGATTCTCTACAACCCTCTGTTTAAAGTTATTATAACATGTGGTTTGGACAGCATTATTATAAGTTGGGATCCGGTGACCGGTAAGAATTTTATGTTCCAGAAGAAATGCTTTTCTGGCAGGATGTCTTTAACGTTAAAAGTTGTTTATGCAGGAAAACGCAATATATTGATCCGTGACGCGCACGTTAGGGTGCTACATGCTGAAACAATCCCGGTGGAGATCACCGCCGCGTGTTTCAACCCTGGCAACCTGCTGCTTCTTACCGGCGCCAGGAACGGAGAACTCAAGGTACCAGATGTTACTAGATTCAGACTTTGTGTTATCGTGGTATGTCTAGAGCCCCAGCAACTGGCTGCGAGATGACCAACTGTATTTTATTTTAATTTGTTAGATATGGAATTTTAACACCGGTTTGTGCCTGAGGGAAATGTCGATTGAACACATGTGTGAAGTCACTAGCTGCTTCTGGGTGGAGGGAAGGTTAGCTTGACTGGTTTCTCTTTCTTTCTTATATTTTATGGACGTATACATCACTTATAACATCCTAATATTTCAGAATCCTAGCGATAGGCTGGAACCGGCACGTGGTAGAGTTCGAGGATACCGGCATGGCGAAGACCGGTAAAGTTTGGGAGACGCGCCACACGGACGACGTACTGGCGGCAGCGGTGCGGGCCCCGCTATCACTCGCCACGTCCAGCTACAACTCCGAGCTCGTCCTCTGGAAACTGGAGACTGGCCAGCCTTACAGGTAGGTAATGATCCTGATTTTTATGTTATAACATTAATAATTTGGCATTTATAACCTTTTCAATTTATCATATGAAGGCGATTCTCTTGCACTGAGCCGACGCTGCGAATCAAAATGGTGTACAGCAAGCGGGAGTCAATCAAACCGGTGACTAATGCTACTGAGAGACTCGCCATGAGGAAATCCTCTGCAATTCGCAAACCTGGGTTAGTAGCTCAGTTTATTCATCCTTCCTTTCGAATAATATTTTATCAAAAAGCATCTCTACTAAATGGAAACTATTAAGAAAAGTAAATATACAAATATACATAAATAATACGTAACTCATAATTTCATGTCATCTTTACATGTTTCCACTAAGAACTATTTAGGTAACAACGTTGTCGCGTAGTCATAGATAGTTAGACGTCGGCATGAAACTCAAAACATTAAACATAGGTTCGGTGACCCCCAAAGGAACATACGCAGCAATTGAAGTCGCCGGTAAAAACCTGTTGAGCCACAAAACTTGCAGGTTAAACCAGCGGACAAAGCAAACGGGGGTAAACGGAGCCTGAGAAAACCAAAACAGGTTCTGAAAAGGCAGAGTCCAGAAAAGGACACGTGCACAGCGATGTTTTCACTAAAGTAGAGAAGAGGAAGAAGAAGCCTATTTGTCGGAACCAGTGCGGTACCGCGTCGGCAGGACCCAACATGCTGAACTGTTGCGTCGAACAGTACCGACAACGCTGGTGTATGTGTCCAGATTGCACCATTCTACGAAGGTTGAGGAGGTCGTGGAGTAGATGCGAGTGAAGACCAATTGGACTTTAAGGGTCGAGATGTTGGAGCCGTGTCACAAAAGGAATTTCAAGTCGTTCGTGGTGTGCGTTCCGACTCATCATCTCGAGAAGTTCCTCAAAGGAGAGTTTTGACCGAAAGGTGTTATGTACCGCCAGTTTCGTGGCTAGCTACGTGACACCAGTCAGCGAAACACGACGCCAACACTTCGTGTACATTAGTAATAATGTATTAAGTTATATACATATAGTATTTTATATGCTTATATGGGCCTTGATGCCTGAAATATTATAACGAACCTCAGGCCCTAACTGGTCCGGTCTAACCGTAACTATCGTGATACCTAAATGTGAAATGTAGGTCTTTCCTGTTAATAATAGCATGGGCGGTGCTCGCGAAAATGTGGACCCATCGGCGGCTATCAAGAAGGCGACGGCCCGGCGCGTGTCTACTGTGTCGATGCCGGTGCGCGCGCAGAACATGCGGCACCTGGCCGTGCACGCCATGATCTTCCTGCACACGCGGCCGCAGCACATGCACGTCGGTCAGTAGTTCTGATACTCTGCTGTGATCGTCACACAACATTTTCACACAATCCATGACCTACACAAGTTTCCTGATTTGTTTCAGCTTCCCTCTTACTCGCTCTAGAGAACGGCACGGTGCAGTGCTGGTCAGATCACTCGGCGGGCGGGTACCAGGGATCTTTCCAAGCTATCCACATGGCCGGGGATTACGTGTCAGCAATGGCCACGGACATGGCAAACGAGTTCCTGTTTACTGGCACCACACAGGGATACGTAAAAGTGTGGCTCCTCAGTAACTACCTTATTAACAAGCCGGTCAGTGTTTTTTTACTAGGAAATCTAAAATATTATAATTATAGGTATACATCGCTCTAGAAGTCGGTGTTTATCACTTATTGTTGTATTTATTTCGCTATCATCTTCTACAGCAATGTATCTAAAAGTATTTTTTAGATTATTAGTTTTTTTGGTAATATTTTTTTATTTCTTGCTTGTGTGTGCAGTGTCTAGGTATAAAATCAGTTTTAATTCTTATAGCATCAAACTTGCACGTCATACACTTTTTATTCGAATAAAATAAGTCCAAACACGGTAAAGATCTTAGAAACCGTTAAGGTGTTCCATGTCTGTACATGGTCTTCATTGTGGCCCCTATTCTCGAGAATGGTCTTCTATTTCTCCATGGGAGTATATAAAATAGTACACACTTAAAAATACTTACGTTATGTTTGAAGGAGGGATGAATGAACAATGAATACAATGATGAATAAGATAGGTTACGAATATTGCATACAGATGTTTGATTCAAAATTCGTACTGGTAAGTCCATGACATAAATATTTCGGCAATACTGTAAATGATTTTTAAAGGTGCATGTGAACATGCCCCGGCTACGTCTGATGTTCCCGTTCCTGTGGCGTGACCGCATCGAGGGCCGCGCCAAGCGTAGCGTGCGCGACCAGCCCGTGCCGCTGCTGCTCAACAGCTACCGCGCACATCTGCGCTGTGTCACCTCCATGGTGTATATAGACGAGTTAAAACTTCTGTTCACGTAAGTTCCGCTTTTTGTAATAAATTGTTTGACCAAAATAAATTGAATATTGACATGTAGGAATGGGGCTTAACTTGCATTAAATGTTATAAATATTTAGTCTTAATTCCGAGACAAAAATCTAGACTTGCATCCTCATGCTCATGCACACGAAGGAAAGGTGCAACCTTCCCGCCCTCATGCGGCACACTGATTCAGCCGCAAACAACAAACCAACGTGCCGAATGTAAGTTCGGTTTCAGGCCGTGCACATTTTTTCTATCTTTGCAGGTGTGCATATGCATGAGCGCAGAAATGTTGGTTTAAAACTAAATATTATCTCCATTTATATCATGTCATGGATTTCTAGAAAGTAACGCCGGATTCCTTAATTGAGCTTCACTTGTAGCTGGAATACTTCTGCAATGACGCCTTAATAGTAATACATTTATTACTTATTAGCTGATCCAGTGAACTTCATACCACCGTACAGGCAATACCTGGTCTTAAGTGTTTTCCAACCACCCATTAAAGTATACAAAATATTTACCACATTAGTGTTGGTTAAGTGTTTGATAACAAATTCTCATTATTCTGTTTACACAGAGGCAGTTCAGATTACAGTGTACGCCTGTGGCGTCTGTCGGGTGAATATTTGCAGACGCTGGGTAGCTTCCTGCCGTGGACACTGGAGGTCACGCGCTTCCCAACTGATGTTAGGAAAGTCGCCAGCTTCACTACGTTTAAGGTATAAGTGTTGGCAAATCACAAACAGTGCAAGTGCGGGTAGGGCTTGGCAGTTGACCTTGATTGTGTGCAGGTGTGGCGCGGCGGGTACGTGTCTCGGTACGTCCCGGGGCAGAAGGAGGTGGACAAGCTGCGTGACATCACCGACCACGAGCTCAAGCACAAGACATACGGCGAGCCGCCCAAGGAGCCGCTGCTCGGACAATACTTCTCGCTGCCAATACGTCCAGAACGACAGGAGCCAATCGTCCTCGACGATTCTCTGCCAGTCGTAAGTTGTACTTAATTTGAGCAATGTTTTACCTTATCTGGGAAAGATCCAGTTCGAAAAGGCCTCTGGCTGGTTGTTGCAGATCCCACTCTATACGCATCTGCGTATGAGCTCGACGATGCCGGTGCGGCGGTCGCCCACGCCCGAGCTTGTGCGTGAGACGCGACTCAAGCGTAGCCAGTTAAAAAAGGGTCGAGAGCCCGAAGACCAGGTGTATCCCCAGGCGACGCAGCTGCATATAAAGGCCAAATTTTAACGCTGCAGACAAGTTCTTTTGACGAAACAATATGTTTTAAGTAATAGTTTTAATGGCGCAATCTTACAATAAGATAGCTTTAGGAAATGTTCAATAATGATCTGAGATTAGGTCCCGGACTCCACGGCTCAATGCTGATATGTATTATGTAGAAAACAAGGTTTGTATACAAAGCAGCAAGAGACTTAAGAAGGATTTGAAATAATTGTTATTTCGGTTGTGCGTATTAGCACGTTCCTATGTGCAACATATTGGTAGGTACTTGTATATTTTTTGAAACTTTACTATTTGTAACAATATCCGGTAGGTAAATTTCATTTTTTATTATTACAAATATTTAAGCATTTTAGGTAGATTTACATTTATTTTTAATGTTAGTTAATGTCTATTTGAATAATAATGTATTAGGAGTTGCTACTATAATTATGTGTATTGTTAGGTTGTAACTTTTTGGTTAGTTTTACGTTTAGGAATACATTTATACGTAGCTATTGTTAATGAAGTGAATGAGTATGAATAAAAATATTAAAACATATAAAAAAATGTCTTATTTTATTGCTAAAACAAAAGCAATACCGCGGCACATCTTGATTCAGTTACGTAAAACATCCAGTGGAAGACTTGCCGAAGTGTTCGCTTAGGGCGATGGATAGAAGGGGCCAGCCATTGAGTATGTTCCGTATCTGGACCTGCTAAGGTGCTTTCGCAGTGCCTGATGCATCTCCCACGAAGTAACGGCTATCTGTAACTCATAGTCAACAGTAAGCCCGGCCGCACACCAGCGCCACATGCTACACGTATCGAACATTTACGTCGCCACAATCGTTGCGCTACAATTCAGCTTACTACATATGTATTGTATATACGCACATCGGAAGCACAGTTGTAGCGTGGCACTGCTTTCAGCATGTCGACGTCATCTTCTGTTGACGACGATTTCTTGATGTGGCGAGACAAAAAACGAGCAGGTTCGATCTTGAATTATTGTAGCGCGGATGACGTCTCGCCACAAAGTGCGCCCGCTACAAATGTGTCCTCGGTGTGCGTGCTCACGTAGGAATATATGGGGGCGTTAAATGTGTCGCATTTCAAATGTGGCGTACAATTGTTTTTTAATTTGTAATTGTTTCTCCACAACTGTCGCGCCACATTTGAAATGGGATATTATAAATTGCATATCAAATAAATAATCGCCTATATTAATACTTACTCATCATTTATATTATTTTTTACATCAAATAACTTACTTCACTACAAATAAACTAAATGTTTAACAAAACTCAAACTGCAGATAATTCGAAATTATACATCAACTAGCGACCCGCCCCGGCTTCGCACGGGTGCAATGCCGATACTAAAATTATACATATAAACCTTCCTCTTGAATCACTCTATCTATTAAAAAAAACCGCATCAAAATCCGTTGCGTAGTTTCAAAGATTTAAGCATACAAAGGGACATAGGGACAGAGAAAGCGACTTTGTTTTATACTATGTAGTGATATGACATTACTTTTTTCCCCATAATGCAATACAGTTAAATTTATTTTTGTACAAAAATACTACATACATAGCATAAACACTGACTGCACAGCAAATTTTCCATATTTCATAGCAAAATAACTATCCCAGACGCATATTAACCAGTAAGTACAACAAAACCTGTCCATCATATTTGTCTTAATTTTCAAGAAGCCATGCTCGGCAAATTTAATGATTATTATAACAAAAAAAATCCTTTTACAATGCATTATTTCTAAAAGCAGAACAAATTAACTGAAAACTATCTTGTAATGTCAGTGGATCATTCGGGTTAGGTTAGGTTAGAACTGTGACCTTCAACGCGCGAAGGTGAGCGAGCGGAGCGAGCGTGCCGCGGCAGCGGCCGCCGAGCGCCAGATCCTCCTCTAATGTTAGTGAATCATTTGGGTTAGGTTAGGTTAGAACTGTGACCTTCAACGCGCGAAGGTGAGCGAGCGGAGCGAGCGTGCCGCGGCAGCGGCCGCCGAGCGCCAGATCCTCCTCTAATGTTAGTGAATCATTTGGGTTAGGTTAGGTTAGAACTGTGACCTTCAACGCGCGAAGGTGAGCGAGCGGAGCGAGCGTGCCGCGGCAGCGGCCGCCGAGCGCCAGATCCCCTCATAATGTTAAAAGCCATTATGATTTAACCCGTGGCGCCATCTGCAGAAGCTAAAAATGTGCCTATTGGGCAAAAAAGGAAGCGTGGACGCCCCGCGAAAGCAAAGACCCGCTTTAATAATTCAATAAATTACAATTTTGTATCTAATTTTATATTTTTTTTTGCTGATCTCATTATGTGGTAATTAATAAATAATAAGATGACTGTGACTAATAAAATGCTGTTTTATTTAGTAAAGCTGCTGTAAATAATATAAAAATAGAAGCTATATTTAAAAGAAAAAGAGTTAACATGTATAATGTGCATTAAGTTTATTAGCTGTGCATTGATAAAAAAGCTTTTGCTTTAGCAAAAATTGCTGTATGCTGCGAAAATAAATTGTAGTGTGTTTAGTGATATTTTGAGTTGAATATTTTGCTGTGCAATCAGTAATTTTGATGGGAATTCGGAATTTTATTGCAAAGAAAAAGGATATTTTTTGATTTGCGTTTAAATACTACCCATTTGAAATGCGACACATTTAACGCCCCCATATATTCCTACGTGAGCACGCACACCGAGGACACATTTGTAGCGGGCGCACTTTGTGGCGAGACGTCATCCGCGCTACAATGATTCAAGATCGAACCTGTTCGTATTTTGTCTCGCGTTGGTTTGAAAAAATGAAAGACAACATTGAATTTTAGGTTGAATTTATTGCAGAGGTCTAAAAAAACCCTATTTTATACAATCATACACTCAATGATAATAGTAACAGACGGATTACTGAAATTATTTGGACTAAGATTGGTTGACATCTACATGCTGAAAGCAGTGCCACGCTACAACTGTGCTTCCGATGTGCGTATATACAATACATATGTAGTAAGCTGAATTGTAGCGCAACGATTGTGGCGACGTAAATGTTCGATACGAGTAGCATGTGGCGCTGGTGTGCGGCCTGGCTTAGACTTTCACTTGCACCCATCCTGCGTAGCCACAGCCAGGTTTGTGGACTTGTAATCAAGAAATCACCATGTAGTTCTTGGAATGTAAAATTTATTACATGACGTGGCTTCGAGCTGTCTATGATACAAATCCTGCCCAAGCTACATGTATGAGTGGACCTTAACACTTGTTTCTAACTTTCTTATAATTATAACCTTTTTGTCGTTGTTGATTTGCATTGCGTCTGGTTTGTTTTACTCTGTGTCTCATTTTGTTATTTCTGACAGTGATATCAATAAGAGAAGAATTGTAATTTTGGATTGAACTAATAATGGCAAGCGAAAGTAACATACGGTCGTTGTTATCTTTGTCTTCAAAGTCAGAAGGCAGCGCGCGTGCGTACTGGCGCAACGCGGCACTGCACGACCGCTGCAGCATGCTAGACATGGTGGCTCTCAAGGAGTCTTTCTTCAATGCACCCAAGAATCAAATGAATCCACTTGAGTTCAGAATCTTGCTGAAGACTTTGTTAAATGTGGAATACGACGATGATGAATACAACATACTTTTTATGAAGGTACAGGGCACTACCTGCTTCCTGCTAGGCAGTTGGTTCGATAGGCTTCGTCGAGTGCAGAGAGCAAGAACTTAACAAGTCCGATTAATATCTTCATAGTACCTACATTATTTGAAGATACACTTAGCTGCATTTAAGAGCTCTACAATAATTATGTAACGTAAAATAACGTAATCACAAAGATTCTTTGCTATAAGTTATGACCACCTAAAAGTGAAACTTATTTTTTTGTTTCGAACTTATTTGTGTCCTTAGCAGGGAGTTTTGCAGCAGAAGACACCAAGAGCACAGATTACTGAATAGCAAGAGTTTCAGTAGGCCATCATATTTCCTCAAACTGTACAATCATTGTACAATACATACATATATATTTGTTACCATGTTACCGATCGGCGATTCCGCTCAGAATCCCACCAATCTCCATATGTCAAAATCATTATTTTTGCAATTAAGCGGGATATTTGAAAATAGTTATTATTAAATTTTATATTGAACATTCAGATAAACACGAGCCGTTCGGGTGCAATCGACTGGGACGAGCTCATATCCCACCTGATCCTGGGCTACTTCGCCAACGACTCCTCGACCCAAAGCAAAGCCCTGGAACTGCCTATTATGGGTCTACCCGTGGTCATGCGCTCTCAACACAGACATCCTATATCCCGGATATGTTTCTGTCCCGATGTCGCTAAGGTAAAGCTTGGTTGACGCCATTTAAATTTGCCAAATTACAACTTGACCTGGGTACACCAAACTATCAAATGTATGGTTAGCGATAATTAAGTAACCACGTTCACTAGTGGACGGCAACAGGCCGACCAAGGAATTTCTCGTTTGGATTTTAAATACATTATTTTAAATAGTTTCTTAGGATTGTGTTCTTTAGGATATAAAAAGTCATAACAATCGCATCCAGTTAATATGTCTGGTACAGGACCGCAGCACGGACCCGAAACAGGGCTCATACGTAACGGCGAGTCGTGACGGCATGGTCAGGTGGTGGTCGCTTGACATGAAGTCGCTAAGAACTGCTTACTCTGCGAGTCGTTCGTAGCTTTTTTATTCTATTATAAACTTATAGATTACAATATAACTATCATTTAACTTGACTAATAACTAGAATTTACTGTAAATATTAAATTTAACCTTATCCTCTGAATCAAGGTTTTACACTGCGTAATAAAACCATTTTACTGTTTCTGAATATGATCTGATGACCCTTGTCATGGCGTTTTCACACAGCGTATCTGAAGGTGCGCACGACGTGGGTGACGGACATGGTGTGCATGCCCGACGTGAACATCATCGTCACCAGCTCCACGGAGCGCGACCTGCGCTTCTACGACTGCACCGCCAAAACCTTCACGTTGAAGATTATCATCACCAGCTGGGAGTACATGGCAAGATCATATAAATATTTTCTCAATTAAGTACACTTTAAATAAATGTGGAAGTCTGGTTTAGTCATTAACTTAACATATCCACGAATGAGCTGAGCTAGGGTCGTTCTGCGCGAATCTGACGTATGTTTCACCCTATCCCTTCCTCTACCACTATAAATATATACCAATATAACTCTCTTTTGCTGCTTTTTTTATTCATCATCATCATCGTCTCAGCCATAGTACGTCTACCGCTGAGCATAGGCCTCCCTTTTAGATCTCCACATTTACCGGTTGGAAGCGATCTGCATCCAGCATCTTACGGCGACCTTTATAAGATCGTCTGTTCATGTTGTTGGTGGACGTCCTACGCTGCGCTTGCTGGTCTGTGGTCTCCACTCTAGCACTTTTCGACCCCTTCGGCTCTGCGAGCAGTATGGCCTGCCCATTGCTACTTTAGCTTGCTAATCCGGTGGGCTATATCGGTGACTTTAGTTCGTCGAGGGATCTCCTTATTTTTGTAATTAGTCTGTATTTTTCTTTTTTTCTGTGTTGTCTACGTGTTTTGCCCTCGTGAATAAATGTATAATTTTCTTTCTTCTTCCTTTCAAATGGCATAGATCTGTGCGATGCACTATCACTTCACCGCGGATGAGAACGACAACTGCCTGCTGATCTGCGGCGACGTGGGCGGCAACGTGCGCATGCTGCTGTTCTCCCCGTACAAGCGCGGCCCCTTCAAGAACGAAGCTGGCCAGAGTTTGAAATCTTTACGTCATGTGGATCTGCAGAAACGGGTAACTAACCACACAGAGATCCTTCTTATTTTGTTAAAGTTTTCTTAACTGTCATTAAATATGTAGCAGGCCAGCTTTACGTACATTGGGCAGAAGGGTTTGTAAATGACTACTAGGCTCACTGTTGCAGCCTCACTTGATACCAGAACTACGTTTGGTGGAGTTAACTCGAATCCATGCGGAGTGGGTGCGGCAGGTTTCGTACTACAAGTCGCTGCACTGCGTGGTCTCGTGTGCCACCTGTCCCGACTCGCTGCTCATGTGCGACATACACGGATCCAAGACGCACAACATGTTCAGAGTTGAAAAGGTAACCTAGAGCGATCAGTACCTAAAGCAAATCATCCTGAAACAGTACCTAAAGCAAATCATCCTAAAAACGTTAACTGCAAACAATTAAGTACTCAAGAAAATGTTAGTATCTTAGAAAGAAGAATGCTGTGGTAGTCATTAAAGTACGTAGGTACCTCATTGTGAAATAAATCCAATTCTTTTTCACTAATGTTATATACAAATTTTGATTCAGGGTATCCAATGCTTTGCGTTTGAAGAGGAGACACACGTGCTAGTGACAGGCGGCCCTGACTGTCTGGTCCGCGTGTGGAACCCTTTCGTGCCCGTCAAGCCCAACGTGACCTTCATTGGGCATCATACTGGCATTATCTGCATCGTATTGCAAAATAAAGGCCGCACCATCTACTCCTTATCAAGAGATAGAACTATAAAAGTGTGGGATGTCCAGAGCCACGCGTGCCTTCAGGTGATTCTTATTCTTATCCTTTATTTTTTCTAAAAATGTACATATTTAAAACATTTGGTTAATTAACACTGAAACGTCGTACTCGAAATGTAAAATGGAAGTATAAAATCACTTACATTTCTTATAATCTTACATTCGATGGTTTCAGTCCTACATCGACATACCAGCAGTGATTGGGGAGCGTTCGCCTATTTCTGCGGTGTACAACCCAGAGTCCCGTGAGTTCATCCTGGCAGCCGTCAAGATAGCCATTCTTATACTGGATGAACAGCTAAACCCACTGCACACGGATGGTTACACGCACTCGCGGGCTGTGTCCAAGATCCTCTACAATCCTTTGTTTAAAGTCATCATTACCTGTGGCATGGATAGCATAATCATCAATTGGAATCCTACCACTGGTAAAATATTATCTACTTTCTACTGTGTTAATCTCATTTTATATTACCCCACTTTTTCTCCATGGATCTTGCTTTGCGGGGCTGTACATACATGTCTGTCCTACTCGTTATTTACATGTTAGGGGTTTGTGTGCAGGCAAAAGCAACCTAATAATGCGCGACGCGCATACTCGTTTGCTGCATGGTGAGCTCATCCCCGTAGAGATCACTGCGGCCTGCTTTGACCCCGGCTACCAACGGCTGCTCACCGGCGCCAGGAGTGGAGAGCTCAAGGTCAATTCCAGTTATAGCTACAACTGTGTCCCCAATACTGGACGCTAGTACAGCGATCAGTGAACCTTAGCCTGTATTTTGCCAAATTTTATGCATGTGCGTTAAGCATCATATGTGGTTATTAGTTGTAACTCTCTACCTCTAAATTTTAAATAAAAAAACTTGTGAGTAGGAATGAAAAAGACATTTGTATTGAAATACTGTATTGTTATCAAAGTTTACCGTGAAACACACTCGTAATAATTATGATGTTCATGTAACTAAATGATAATTCCAATTTGCCAGATTTGGAACTTCAACACAGGCTTGTGCATGAGGGTGATGACCATCAAACACATGTGCGAAGTTACCGGCGTCTTCTGGGTGGAAGACAGGTGTGACAAATCAATACTAATATTATAAAGTTGAACCACCTTATCGTAAACGTGGTTTTAAAAAGTAACGGCTTTAATACTTGGCTTGGAACATTAAATTAGTTCAAGAAGATGGCTCAAAGAAGGAGGGAAGGTGGAAAGAGTTTTGTTTGCTTGATAAACTCCAATCTCAAGATAATTTCGGACCTATTTGGTAATTCGGATATTATTTTGGTGTTATATGGGCCATTGACCAAGGAAGGCTGTAAGCTATTTTTTATCCAAAGCCAGTGCGCGCGCGCTCCCTTGTGACGTGGACGAAACCACCGGTACTGGAACTAGTTAAAAATATTATTATTTGGTTCCATGTTTTCATTGAACTCCTCAGGATTCTGGCAGTTGGGTGGGATCGCGTTGTGACAGAATTCGAGGATTCTGGTACGTCGAAGACCGGCAAGTGCTGGGAGACCCGACACAATGACGATGTGCTGGCGGCGGCGATGCGGCCCCCGCTCACACTGGCCACGGCCAGCTATAACTCTGAGCTTGTGCTTTGGAAACTGGACACTGGCCAACCTTATAGGTCTGTCAACAATGGCCCCATATACCTATACTATTAATTACAATCACCTTTTTTGTGTCAAATAACATAAAAATAAACGTACAAATTCTCTCTAGTTCGATTCCCAAGTTGGGCCAGAATAGACTTTGTCTGTCAGTCGGGACTCGGGCCTATGTATGCCTAAATCTGGCCACGGTTTTTGATGTGATTTATTGTTAGTAGACGGAGTGATTCTTCAGGATGATACATAAGATCATGATGATTGCAAACGCTGGCTGAACCCCACAAGATACATGGAAATAATGTATTTACAGCTTAAAAATGTCCACAATAACGAACGCAATGTATAAGTTAATTGAAATGCCGTTCGAAGTTAGATCCATTTTTGGTATCTTTAATATTAATTCTTATCCAAGTTGAGATATTGAGATATTACGATATGATCTAAACTAAAAACAAGAAATATATCTGCACACCGTCCGGCTGCGGCTTGCACGAGGAACTATTCACGCAAGTAACCGCGAAACGACCAGACAAAATTATTTCGAACGAACCCACGCAGCCCCGGTAGGCTCATTCTGTTTGAAGGTGGTGGAACTGCAATTGTGGTTGTTCTTGCAAGTTGAATATTATTTATCTTAAAGGACTACCACGCGTCTGGCCGCGTGTACATACCAATCAGTAATACCGACGTAGATGACCACATCACGACGGTCGCGGACAAAGCGCTATTATTATATTGCCGTACACATTTCGGACAAATGCAGTAGTAAATTGTAAAGTATTGTTGCACTTTGACAAATAGTATACTGAAATGTAAACTAAATTACACCGTGCGAAAGGGTGGGCAGGTAGTCGTAGATAAAGAAAATAACAACTTGAAGTTAGGCCTTAAAAAATAGGTAGTTAATTTACAAATGAATGTACAAACATACTTAGTTTGGTATCATTGCACTTCCTTCTTTTATGCAGACTGTTCACGTGCTCCGACCCGACGCAGCGTCTTAAGATGCACTACAGGAAGCGCAGTTCCATCAAACCCGTCTTGCCCACTTTCGACAAGACTCCAAAACGAGTCCTAGGTTTCCGCAAACCCAGGTAATAATTTTCCAATAAAAAGTGTTAAATACTATTATGATATGATTTAATCCTTCTAAACTTGGCTATTTATTAAATTGATTATTATTATTTATTAAATAGCAAAGTTTAGAAGGATTAATTAATCATAAAAGTTGATACATGAATGGTGTGCGCAGTTTGGCGGCTCGCGGGAACGTGAACCCACTGCAGGCGGTGCAGAAGGCGACGGCGCGGCGCGTGTCCACGGTGTCCGTGCCGGTGCGCGCGCAGAGCATGCGCCGCCTCGCAGTGCAAGCCATGATCTTTCTGCAAACACGCCAACAGCATCCTAATGTCGGTGGGTCAAAATCAATATATGGTTCTTAAGCAACCATCCCTAAGTTTGACTTCATAGAATGAGATTAAGTACATGAACATCAAGTCGGTTTTGTTCCAGCTTCTCTTTTAGTATCCGTGGAGAATGGCACGGTGCAGTGCTGGTCAGATCACTCGGCGGGTGGGTACCAGGGATCCTTCCAGGCCATCCATATGGCCGGGGACTATGTTTCATCGCTGGCAACCGACGTTAACAACGAATTCGTCTTCACCGGCACCACCATGGGATACCTTAAAGTGTGGCTCTTGACCAATTATCATGACAATAAAACGGTCAGTCGTATATCATCGTATAGACTATAAAGATGAGAATACCTGCAAATATGTTTAGGCATACATATGTGGTTCTGAATGTGTTGCAGAAGCATATAAACATGCCCCGGCTACGTCTGATGTTCCCGTTCCTGTGGCGTGACCGCATCGAGGGCCGCGCCAAGCGTAGCGTGCGCGACCAGCCCGTGCCGCTGCTGCTCAACAGCTACCGCGCACATCTGCGCTGCATCACCACTCTCGCTTGCTTCGATGAACTCAAACTCGTCTGCACGTAAGATGGACCAGAGCATTTTGCATGTGTGCATGTAAAATAATTAGCCATCCATATGGTATCGTATTCTACATATGTTGGACTTGTAACTTTCTTAAAAGACTGCCCTACGGCTGGCCGGGCGGCGAATTTACTAAGGCTTTTATTAAGGGCTCCCGCACACGTGCCACCTGCCACAACCACAAAACGCCGCCACTGGCATATTATCTGTACTTTTCATACATTTTGTATGGACTCGCCGCACACGGTAGAGGCCGGTGGCCGCCACACGCAGCAATCGCCGTGTGTATGAAAAGTATGAGAAATAAGCTAGTAGCGGCGTTATGTGGTTGTGGCCGGTAGCCTGTGTGTGGCGACTCTAATCCATGACCTTTTTTTCTTTACAATACCCATGCTAAAGGTATATTATAAGATGTAACAAAACTAGTGCACACTATTTTTACGGGTCATTTTGTACATGCTAAGGATCATGTTTACCACAAAAAAGTTATGAAAATAATAACATTTTTTACTAAATTTATCATCTCAGTCGCCAAATTGTACGTATAACGCCGGTCTTTATGTAGGCGCTTGGTGGTTAACCCTTTGGCCATTCAACTTTTTTTGTAGTTAACATGATCCTTAGCATGTACTAAATGACCTGTAAAAATAGTGTGCATTAGTTTTGTAACAACCTATATTAACTCAGGTACTTAGGCACTGTTACGGGTATTGTTGTACATGAAATTCAACAATTTCTCCACTTCTCTGTGGTGTAAGATTGTATTTGTAACTATCAAGGCACGTATGACAGAAAATTATCGAATTCTACAAAAAAAAAACAAATTGCCCCGAGCACAGCCGGCACGGGTAACTCGTATCGATATATTATGATTATTTTCAGTGGCAGTTCAGACTACAGCGTGCGCCTGTGGCGACTCTCTGGCGAGTACCTGCAGACGCTCGGCAGCTTCGTGCCGTGGACGTTGGAAGTCACACGTATCCCTCCTGACGTGATAAAAACAGCAAGCTCTACCACCTTCAAGGTAAGCTTTTATGAAGTCGGTTTACAAGACGTCGGTAAACAGTGTTTGTGATTTTCGGGTCAAGTTTTTAATCTCTATCAATATCATGAATATAGTGTATCTTTATTGAAGGTTTCTTCAAAGATCTTTCTTTACAGGTATTAAAAGGTGGCATGGTGTCTCGCTACATTCCTGGTCAGAA
This sequence comes from Heliothis peltigera, assembly GCA_958496145.1. NCBI lineage: Eukaryota > Metazoa > Arthropoda > Insecta > Lepidoptera > Noctuidae > Heliothis > Heliothis peltigera. Next base: position 12,149,891 of record OY292329.1, on the reverse strand, counting down.
GGTGATAGACCACTTGAGCGACATCACCAAAGAAGAGCTGAAGCTGACGTACGGCGCGCCGCCCGATGAGCCACTCCTCGGACACCACTTCGTGATGCCCGAGCGGCCAGAGAGACAGGATCCCATCACGCTTGATATCTCGATGCCAAGAGTAAATAAATTCATCTTAAAACTAATATGAATAACACGCTCATTTACACCCAATAACACGTACACTATTTATGTAACATTATGTTGAGTAGTAAGAGTCCAATAATACGTTCTTGGTATAACTTAATTTTCTGTGTCTGCAGATCCCGATGTACACACACCTGCGCATGGCGTCGATACAGCCGATGCGGCGCCTGCCCACGCCCGAGCTGGTGCGCGAGACGCGGCTGCGCGAGGGCGTCGCCAAGCAGAGCTCGTCCGATGCCGGCGTGCACACGACACACCTGCAGGTGCAACTGCCGCCAACTATTAGCAAGTCATAGTTTACTCCCAGTCGGTGTAGCCAACTGGGAGAGCCACGGTTCAGATGGATGAAGACGCGTTATCGGTAGATACTTAATTATCACAGAGTTTATTTGTCCATACTTAAAATGTCTATTTAGTCGATCTTTTAGTAGATTATATACTGTTCGACGAAAATAAAGTAAAAATATTGTCAGGCAGCTTCCTGCACAATTTGCAGATAGCTAACATATCTCGCTTGTGCCTACATAGTTAAATGGGAGTATGGTTATGTTATTATTTATTTTGTTTTAGCAGAGTTATGCGTTTGTTTAAGCTGAACTTAATACAACTATGTAAGGAATATATTTTATTAATGTAAGAATATGAACAACTTTTCGTTTATTGACTGAGAACTAAGTATTTATTACAAATTGTATTTTTATTTATCATGTCGCAGATGTTAATATAATAAATGAAACATCTGATTTATTGGTCTTTAATTTACAAGTAACGAGTTCTAGCGCTGTTCTTCTCACTTTTCCATACAAACACACAAGTTCGGATCACAAAATAATTTAAATCGTCGTACGTATCCCTAAGGTACGGCGCAGATAGTATCCGTGGGTATGTACAGACCTAAGTCCACACGGCTACACTCAGATTAATGAAGGACAATATCTGACTGTGAGGAATATCCGACAGTGCATTAGCGTGCTCATCGTTGAATCTTGAAATATTTCAGGGCGTAGGTACTTTAAAAAAATAAACAAAGGACCCCAACATACAAGTACCTACCTTCGCAACCTTTTTTAAAGCGGTAGCGGTAAAGTCTGTGTTGCATATTAACAAAATTTAAATTATTCAATACTTACCTACCAACCCTTATACCATACCAACCTGAGTTACCAACTTGTTTTTTGACATTGACATTTTAATACCTAAATAAAAAATATGGAAAAATCATAACCACATATTTTTTATACAATACATATTTTGATAATACAGATCAAACACGTATATAATTTTGGTTTTTTATTTCGATATTTCAATAAACAGAAAAATGGCTAACGATAGCCAAATGAGGTTTACGATATCTGTATCTTCGAAGTCCGAGGGCAGTGTGACGGCGGTGACGCACGCCGGCCTGGGCTGGCGCAATGTGGCGCTGCACGACCGCTGCAGCATGGAGGACATGGTGAAGCTCAAGGAAGCCTTCCAACAGGCCTTCAATAACAAGATAATGCCAAATGAGTTCAGAACCCTTCTAAAGACTTTGTTGAATGTGGAATACGACGATGATCAATTTAAAATACTCTTTTTAAAGGTAACGATCATAATTACTTATGATACATGTACCTAGCTTCCGGCAGCGGTTTAATACGCGCACCGTGGGAACTACTCCGCGCACCCGGATAAAAAGTTGTTTAAATCCTTCCTTGATCACATATCACTGCCTATCGATGGCTATTTAACACTGAACGATTTTTCCAAATCAGACTAGTACATCCTGACATTGGCGCGGTCCAGCTAGCAAGCAAACAAACTCGTCAGTTTTATAATATTAGTATAGATTATGAAAGCTTTACAATACACGAACGTACCTTGTTTATCACTTATCGGAAAAGAAGCTTGATAAGTGTCAGGGCAAGCTCGCCAGACCGCCCCATCGCGTCGCCGTCGTATGGTTTTGAAAGGCTTTCTTAACACCAATATTTTTGGTAGGTTGATGTGCTGGCGTCTGTACTTTAAATGCCATAAATTGAAACAAATCAAGTAAGTAGTTTCTCCACATGTACTACATATCGTGTAAATATAACAGAAATATAAATATTAACTGCCTAATCTATTTATAATTTATTTTGTAAACAAATTGGACGTTCAAAATCGTTCAGCCTGAAGAACATAACTGATTAGGTACCTAAGAAATCATTATTGAAAAAGAAATTATGTTTAGATGAACACAAGTCGCACGGGCGAGGTGGACTGGGACGAGCTGGTGTCGCACCTGATCCTGGGCTACTTCGGCAACGACGCGGAGAACCAGCGGGAGTCGCTGCAACCTCCCATCATGGGTCTGCCTGTCATCTTGCGCTCGGAACATAGACACCCAATATCCAGGATCTGCTTCTGTCCTGATGTCGACAAGGTTTTTTTTTAAATTTAAACTGCATGTTATATACGATTGTGTAGGTCTACACATATATTTTGTATTTCTAATCTGGAACAGGACCGCAGTACCGACCCGATGCAAGGCACGTACTTAACGGCGAGCCGCGATGGCATGATCAACTGGTGGTCGCTGGACATGAATCTGTTACGGACTGCTTACTCCTCCAGCCGTAAGAGTTCACCTATCTTTCGATTTACGTATACATAAGTAGATCTGATAACGTTCATACGACCGCGCGAAACGGTTTCTCCACTATAATGACGCGTGGAAACCGGTTTACCTACTCTACTACCTACTACTTTGAGCTTCTTTACTACTCTACACTTCTTCAACTCAGTTTAAAATCGAGGGAGCACGCTAACGGATAATTCTGTATAAGTATGATTAATAAGGCCTCCCTCCTCAGCGTATCTGAAGGTGCGCACGACGTGGGTGACGGACATGGTGTGCATGCCCGACGTGAACATCATCGTCACCAGCTCCACGGAGCGCGACCTGCGCTTCTACGACTGCACCGCCAAAACCTTCACGTTGAAAATTATCATCACCAGCTGGGAGTATATGGCAAGATTATATAAAAAACAAACAAACAATATATTAACTGATAGATTTTATAGTTTAGATACATAGTAAGTTTAAATGCAGTACCAATTTACCTATATAAATTATGCATTACTTCGAGGTCCTGTCTGATTATCAATAAACAACTACTGCTTTTGCGGATATAATTCAAATCGATGTGGTTTTACCCGTATAAAAATTAGTTTCTATGATCATGAGTTTTTTAAAATGAATTCAATCGTCTGTTCATTCTGTTTGATAGATCTGCACGATGTTCTACCACTTCAGTCAGGATGATAACGAAAAATGTATGTTGATTTGTGGTGACGTGGGCGGCAACGTGCGGGTGCTGCTGTTCTCCCCTATCCAGCGCGGACCCTTCAGGAACGAGGCCGGACGGGCGCTGAAAATAATTCGGCACGTGGATCTGCAGAGACAGGTTAACATAATCTGTTACATATTATTCCTTTTTATACTATTCATTCAGAATGCGTTTAAATTAGAATATTTAAATAGGCATATTATACATTATTTGAATAGTCACACTTGAACTCAACAGCATTTACATGCCAGCTCTTGGAGACGTGAAATTAATTTTCCATATCTTAGCAATATCTTCTTTTCCTCCATGAGAGACCTTTTTTTGCAGCCCCAAATTTTGCCAGAATTGCGGTTAGTAGAGCTAAATCACATGCATGCGGAGTGGGTGCGGCAGGTTTCGTACTACAAGTCGCTGCACTGTGTGGTCTCGTGCGCCACCTGTCCCGACTCGCTGCTCATGTGCGACATACAAGGATCCAAGACGCACAACATGTTCAGAGTCGAAAAGGTAGTGGATATATCCCATCGTTATCTATTAAATAACATTTTATAAAAACCGATGTTTTATACAGATATACGTAATCTTCTCTAGCGTCACATTTGTGGATCATATCAACTAATATTTTCAGGGAATTCAATGTTTTGAATTTGATGAAGAGGCACACGTGTTGGTAACAGGAGGCCCAGACAGCGTGGTCCGTGTGTGGAACCCGTTCGTACCAGCTAAACCCAGCGTGACCTTTATCGGGCACCACACCGCAATCACCTGCATTGTGCTGCAAAATAAGGGACAAACTATATACTCCTTGTCCAGGGATAGAACAATTAAGGTGTGGGATGTCCAGGGCCAAGTTTGTATTCAGGTAAAAAAGTTTCAAACGCACTTATTGTCCGAAAAGATCTATGTCCCTACGAGCCTTCGACGAAGTTTTAAGAACACCCCAAGACCATAATGTTCCGTATCAAACTCTGCCTTAACAATGTTGGAGTCAGCTTATAGTCTTAACCGGATGTAGCTAACTATCAGTTTTTTATATGGAGCGACTGCCTACCTGACCTCCCCAACCAGTAAATCGTGCCTTCCAAAAACGGACACGGTTCCACAAGCTCCCGCTCCTGAATAAAAAGGAGCCTTTATTTTGATTGATTTTCTGTTTCAGTCCTACATCGACATTCCAGCAGTAGTTGGTGAGAGAACCCCCATTTCTGCCGTGTACAACCCGGCCACGCGCGAGTTCATCCTCGCAGCCATCAAGATAGCCGTGGTGGTGCTGGACGAGCAGCTCAACCCGCTGCACACGGACGGGTTCACTCACTCGCGAGCCGTGTCCAAGGTCCTCTACAACCCTCTGTTTAAGGTTATCGTCACATGCGGCATGGACAGTATTATCATCAACTGGAATCCTGTTACAGGTGCAGTACTGCGTAATTTTCAATCACTTAACAATTTTGAGATATTATAGTCGTATTGTACTTACCTACATATATTCCCAATGTGATGATCTGATGTTTTGGAGACGTTTGCAGGTAAACGCAACGTGTTGATTCGAGATGCGCATACGCGTCTTCTGCATGGTGAGCTGATACCGGTGGAGATCACTGCAGCCTGCTTCGACCCTGGCTACCAGCTGCTCCTCACCGGCGCCAGGAACGGTGAACTCAAGGTTTTGAGTGCCTCGTTATTCATTTAAGCACTCTTGGTCATCATCAGCCATTTACATCATCGGACTGTCAAGCTTGGTGACGATGAGAGTTTTTCTGTTGTATAGGTGTGGAACTTCAACACGGGTTTGTGCTTGAGAACGATGACCATCACGCACATGTGCGAAGTTACCGGCTGCTTCTGGGTGGAGGGCAGGTGATCTAATAGATAATTACTCAACTTATGAACGCTTCTCCGTCGGGCTCTCTCCTCTGCCGGCGTACCAGCCGTATTAGAGCCTAATGGCCTGGTACGTGACGATGGGAAGAGACCGGACGGTATGACGTTGTTGCCTTGGAAGTTAGGTAGGCCTTTGGTGTGGGACGCAACTTGTGTCGATACCCTGGCGCCATCACATCTTCCCAGTACGGTAGGTTGTGCAGGTGCGGCCGCTGCTTCTGCAGAGACCTCCAAACGGCGCAAATATAGTAATCTCGTTGGTAACTATACTTTTGAGCCGTTTGGAGTCGAAACACTCGGATCATGGGGTCCGAGCTCGCGACTACTTTTTAAGGAAATCAGTAAAAGGCTGATTGACGCTTCGCGTGACCAGAGGGCTGGCTTGTTCTTCGGACAAAGATTAAGCATTGCCATTCAACGTGGCAATGCAGCCAGTCTTCTGGGCACGTTTCCGAATGACAGTGACGCGGAGGAATACTTCGATGCCTGATGTATATATTAGTTTGTTAATTTAGATACATATATATATTTTTTGTTTTAACTTAATTTTAGATAGTAGTTTAAGTATTATTGTAATATAAATATTATTAATAATGTGTATATAAATAAAAATTACAACGCTTCTTAGTTGTTGCTATTAATTATATCGTGAGACTTTATTCATAAAAAAACTTTGTGCTCTGCATCTTAGTAAGTACCAATAAACACTCATCTGTCAATCACTTGCAGTTTTATGGGTTTTTATAAATAGCTGTAAGAAATAAATAAAATATGTAGAACAAGAAGACAGTTTTAAAAGAGTTGTACTTTCCTATAGGATCCTAGCGGTAGGTTGGAACCGCCATGTGGTAGAGTTCGAAGACTCCGGTATGGCAATGCATGGCAAAAGCTGGGAGATACGTCACACAGAAGACGTACTGGCGGCGGCGGTGCGGCCCCCGCTCACCATAGCCACGGCCAGTTACAACTCCGAGCTCGTGCTGTGGAAGCTGGAGACCGGCCAGCCTTACAGGTGAATATCGCATTATAATAGTATTTTCAGTGTTTCAAACAAACCGTGTCATCTAACACACTTTTTGGTAGCTACTAACCGAACGATCAAGCACAAGGTCTTTGTCGGGTTCTTGATTAAGTACGATATTTATAATTATGTCGCAGACGGTTCTCGTGCACGGAGCCCACGCTTCGTATCAAAATGCACTTCCACAAGCGCGAGTCCATTAAGCCGGTCACTGGCACTCCTGACAAAGCCACTGAACATAGAGGTAAAAGACTTTCCGCCATCAGAAAACCTGGGTGAGTAATATGGAAAACATTCATCATTATTTTTTTAACTTTGTAATCACTATATGAATAAAAATTACATAAACTGTTCTAGCATCCACTACATAGTCCAGATCAGATTATACATCATAGTAGATAACAAAGCGCTTCTTGTGGCTTACTGAATAGTTGATTCACATTTACGGTGCGCAGTATGGGAGCTACTCGCGACAACGTGGACCCATCGGCGGCTATCAAGAAGGCGACGGCCCGGCGCGTGTCTACTGTGTCGATGCCGGTGCGCGCGCAGAACATGCGGCACCTGGCCGTGCACGCCATGATCTTCCTGCACACGCGGCCGCAGCACATGCACGTCGGTCAGTAGCACTGGACATTCTGCTTCGCTAACACGAAACATTACATTTTCAGACAATCCACGACTTTTTTGCCTCATGTAGGTAATATCGTTCTCAGGGTGTGGGTGAAGTGGTGTGCCGGACTCGTTCGTACCGGCAACACATTCACTCGGCGCTGCTCTCTTTTACCTATAGTCGTGTGCACAGGTATGGCCTCGCACCAGTGCGGCTCCTCCATGAGAGGCGTATGCAACACTAAGATGCCTTTAGCCTGTCGCCCGCAAGCCGCACCATATGGTGGTCGGATTACGCCACCCTACGACACCGATTGCATCTGCTAAGGCCAGCTTCTCTCTTCATTCTTGCAGCCTTCTTTGGGGCCATTCCTTCCTCGCAAATGAGACAATGGCATTCCACTTTTAGTCAATTTACAGGACCTAGATAGACATTATCGTTTTCGGCTTTTACCTGTAACACTTTAAACATTTAAAAAGAGAGGCCTCTCTATCAGCCTATTTTCAGTTCAACTTATGTCATTTTATCAAGGATAATTTTACAAGGTATAGTGAAAAATTTGGTTTCTGCCAAATTTAATTTTGATTCAAAACATCGCGCAAGTAACTGATACAAAACCATTATCGTAGTAGGGCATCAGCATAGTATCAGCGGTGGGCGATAAGTTATACTTGGCGGTGCACACTCTTATTTCAGCCACAGAAACTCACAACTCTTCGATTCAAATAACTTTATCCATTATATTTTCTAGCATCCCTCTTACTTGCTCTGGAGAACGGTACAGTGCAGTGCTGGTCAGATCACTCGGCGGGCGGGTACCAAGGCGCTTTCCAAGCCATCCACATGGCGGGCGACCACGTGTCAACAATGACCACGGACATCGCAAACGAGTTCCTGTTTACCGGTACCACGCAGGGATACGTAAAAGTGTGGCTCCTCAGTAACTACCTCACAAATACGACGGTAACTATTATTTTATGTAGGTACGTCCACTTTTATAGATTTTTTGTACTGCAAAGTAGGTTACTTCTATGAACTCCAAAACGTGTGTAATATGACTGCAGATAATATTAAGCAAAGCAAAAAAAGAAGCAGCAGAAGCTGAAATAGAGTTAGAACGTCAAGATTATCCAAATAAGGAACCGATTCCAATCCAATTGTATGAAGACGTTGATCAGCAGTAGGTACACGCAAATATGTACACTGTGTGTGTTTCTTGTTCATTACAGGTGCATATAAACATGCCCCGGCTACGTCTGATGTTCCCGTTCCTGTGGCGTGACCGCATCGAGGGCCGCGCCAAGCGCAGCACTCGCGACCAGCCCGTGCCGCTGATGCTCAACAGCTACCGCGCACATCTGCGCTGCATCACCTCCATGGCTTACATCGACGAAATGAAACTCGTTTTTACGTAAGTTCCATATGATTATGAAGTATCAAGTTACAATATAGTAACAGTAGGTAAAGTGATATAAAACCATAATGTGTAATTATGTAGTCGTTTAAAATTTCGATAATTCTTTTACTTTGCAATTCGCAGTGGCAGCTCAGACTACAGCGTCCGGGTGTGGCGTCTGTCTGGTGAATACCTGCAGACGCTGGGTAGCTTCCTGCCGTGGAGTCTAGAGGTCACGCGCTTCCCACCAGACGTCAAGAAAGTCGCCAGCTTTACCACGTTTAAGGTATAAATGTTAACAACTCACAAACAGTGCAAGTACGGATGGACTTGGCAGTTGACCGTGACCATGTGCAGGTGTGGCGCGGCGGGTACGTGTCTCGGTACGTCCCGGGGCAGAAGGAGGTGGACAAGCTGCGTGACATCACGGAACACGAGCTCAAGCACAAGACATACGGCGAGCCGCCCAAGGAGCCGCTGCTCGGACAATACTTCTCGCTGCCAACACGTCCAGAACGTCAGGAGCCAATCGTCCTCGACGTCTCTCTACCCGTGGTCAGCATAGTTCCTTGGACTTATTTTCTTTTAATTCAAACTTCATAAATAGCTTACAGTTGTTCGTAGACTATAAGTTCGTTAAGAAATTTACAGAACGTGCGTATGCGTGTTACAGATCCCGCTGTATTCGCACCTGCGCATGGCGTCGACGCAGCCGGTGCGGCGGCCGCCCACGCCCGAGCTGGTGCGCGAGACGCGGCTCAAGCGCGGCAAGGTTAAGAAGATGCACCATGACAGTGCACAAGCAGTTCCGACGCCGGCGCCGACACCGACACCGCCGCAGAGCGTGGCCGGCCCAGCCTTACCTAAACCCTAAGCGCTCCTATATGGACTCACGTTTAACGTACTTGATAACCTAACCGCTACCCGTTAGCCATTTATTTATTTATTGTCTAACCTAACCATAATATTATGTATCACTTGAAATGTAATTTTCATACCACTATACTACAAGCTTTACGTTTTAACTAGCTTCTGCGATTGTAGCTGAAAACCATATAGGCTACTGCGCAGATGGCGAAAATAGGTACCATAGACTGTTAATATATGGATCAGTACCTACCTGCCCAGATATGAAAAATTCTATCACTCAAAAATAAGATGTTCTTTTGAAAATCAAATATTTCAAAAAAGTAGCGGGCTCGAGCTTCGCCGCATCTTCAAATGCAAGACAGTTCTTGGCAAGTTAAGGGATTCTCTTTACCTTTCTAAATTGATGACATTGTATGTAGTGAGAGTGAGATATACAGTACTGAAAGAATACTCTCGCACCGTGGACACCTCCCAAAGCAATGTGGTAAGTGGGAGTGTTCTATTCTTAGGTAGTTATATCTCTGATGATAATCACACAACCCGTTGAACACTATTTTTTACAAACATGTTTTATTGATTTTACTCTTAAATGGTTGCCTGGAATCGATAATCGATAGATAGCCAAAGCCTTGTCGCGGACACGGTTACAGTTGTAGTTGTTTTGTAGAGCCGTGATCTGTGTTTTCATTCCTATTCTTATATTTCTTTAGTATATACTTACAACCGTTTAGTATTTATTTATTTGTTAATTAATAAGTTGGTTATTTAGCTATGTGTTATTTTATAATTTTTATTTTTAATTAGTTATTTTAGAATATTTTAAGTCTCATCTCAGAGATGATTTTGAGCATACCTATAATGGGTCGTGTTGCCTCCATGACTCACGAGATAGGACAGGCATATGCCTATTTTTCAAGTATTGTTATACAATGCAGTTCTAGTTCCAGAACGTTACCGCTCTCAACGCACAAGCACGCATGCGCGACGCGACGACCACTGTACCGGTTGCGCAATGTCAGCTTCTGTCAACATTAGGCTGATTTTAGTCTTACGCCGACGGCATGCGTACCGTCAGCGCTGATGTCCGAGATATATAGACTTCTAGGAAGCGTTTTTGAATAACGCGTAGCTATCAGCGCCCACGGTGGTCAGCGCTGATAACTACGCAGCCGTACGCGTCGCGCGTCGGCCTCGCGTAGCTGTCGGCGCTGACGTTCGCCCGAACGCCTCTGCGTTCAGTTGAGCGTTCTTGTGTCGAGCGGAGCGGACGGCGTCAGCGCGAACAGTCATGGCAAATCGGGAAGTGGATACAGGTCGAGTTGTCGTCTGTACAGTGAGGCATTCAGTACGATACTAAAATGAGCCACGCTGAGCCTCAGCGCTGACAAACTACGCGCTGAGCAATGAGCGCTGACGGTGAGCGTGGGACTAAAATCAGCCTTAGTTCGCAGGCGAATGCTTCCGGTGAGTTGGTAAGGTTTACTCAATAATAATATTTAACACTCAAAACTGAAGTGTTACGCTATGTTCGTCAGTCAGGGAGGTGTTATTGTGATGAAGTGGTCAAAACTTAATCTTTAATGTTAAATTAGCCTTATGCACTTTTATATAGTTAATTGTAATTTGATTAACGCTTTTTTTAGTAAATTGTTATTTAATAAAAAACAATCGCCTATTCCGTATGTCCCTACTGACATATACCCACTGGTAGGGGAACTTGGATTATCTTTTCGCGTTCTGTTGGGAAATAGGGATATGGGGGGGGGGGGTAGTGGGATTTTTTATCAGTGGGGATATGTCAGTAGGGACATATGGAACAGGCGAAAAAAATTGCGTTTATGAACTTATTTTTTTTATAGAAATATAGCGACCAGCCCCGGCTTCGCATGCTATAAAGTATACCTATACTTATTATAACTTCAAAAATTTTTGAAGAACCTCAAAATACCTCTGGTTATTAGGAAATGGCAAATGGTAATCGATTGCAACAGCGAACAGACTATAGCTATAACTACAGACGGAATCTTAGGGTTGAACTACATCTGGCAGCACGGAATCGCCTTTTTCCGTCGCCCTGTCTCTTTCTGTCGCTTAGAACTGCCATTTGTTAGACCGAGACAGAAAGCATAATGCGATAGCACGCGGCGGAATCCTCGAGGCGATCTGCTTCACGGACAAAATGCAATGGTCGGCAGGGAGACTCCGGAACGCTGAAGTGCGCGATAGCATGCTAACGCATCCTTTCATCGCCGATCACTTGCTATCGCCTACATATCGCCTATCACTTGCTACGCGTGCGATCGCCTTTTTTGTCTGCGGAATTCGACAGCGCGCGTTCGCATGCGGCAGCATACTGCAGCACGTGGTAGCACAGACGGAACAAATGCGATTCCGTGCTGCTAGATGTGGTTCAACCCTTAGTACCTAGTCACTAGGTCCTAGTGACTGTAATTTTGTCGCTAGAGAGCTCTTTTCGGTTACACCTCGCAGTTTAGCCTAGGAATTTGTTTACTGCTTAACAGGGCAACCGGTCTAGCCGGTTAGGCCTCCAGCCAGGGGCAAAAAAGCTAAGCGACTGCGCTGAGGGAACTGACGGGAGTCGGCGCTCGGGTGTCTCAACATGCGGACCAGATGGAGGACGGGGTGAAAATGAGCCGTGTGTCCTCGATGCGGCAATTACTAGCGGCGGAGACCTCTCGCCTCCTTTCATTCTTACTTTTCTTCTTTTTTCTTTCTTTCTGTGAATCAGTTATACTAGCAAAGGAGACGGCGAAGCTGAAAGGCTGAAAGACCGTACGGCTCATCCCAGCCTCCGTGGCAGAGCTGGTACCGGTCGACACTACGGGCACTGGATGTCGAGGGTCGACTCCCAGCCACCGACGCTAACGCGTGTTCGTCGACACGCGTTAGCGATGCTCGCATGCATCGCTACAAAAAGTCGCCGTGGTCGAGGGGCCTGATTTGCCGTTGTATGTATTGATCGAAAAAATAATAAAACTTCAAAGTAAATATGTTTTTTCTTCTAATTATCGATTAATTAAAATTATTATTAATTATTACTCTATTAAATTAAACATAATATAGGTAGTTAAAGTTGACATGATAATTGTAAACGAATTATAGTAAATACCGCCATATTAATACTCGAATACGAAAGTATTATAAGCAATATTAAAATGATTTACAGATCATACGTAGGTATCAAAGTCATGTAAGGTATAGAAGGCGTGCGTGGTAGACGCTGTGTCAGTTACTTAAGCGGCGCGGCGAGGCGGGCGGTGCGCTGCCGGTCGGGCAGGACGCGGCGGCAGGGCCGCAGTCGCGCCGCCACCGCCCGCTGCAGCAGCGTGTCCAGCAAGAACAGCAGGTCGCACTCCACCGGCAGCGCGTTGCCCTCGATGCTGACGTGCAGCAGCCCCGGCGCCGCGCGCTCGCCCAGCCAACTCTGGTGCGTCAGCACCTCGAACAGTGCCGTCAGGCTGCCGATCTCCAAGTTATTGTAGGACAGGTTGAGGTAGCACAGCGCCGTGTTACCGACGCAGTACAGCTGTCCAGCGCGCACCATGGTCTGCTCCCTGCTGAAGGGATTGGAGATCTCGCCAAGTATCTCGTCCGCCATGGCCCCCGCGCGCTCGTGCAACAATTGCGTAACGCTTATCGCCGAGCTGACCTTCCTGTTGCCGCGCGACACCGGCATCCGCCGTTTGGACAGGCGGATCTCGTCGAGACTCTTTTCTCGGTTCAATTCCTTTAAGCACGTGGCAAACACTTCGCTCCTCCGTCTCAAATAGTCAAACCTTCGCTTCCTCTTTTCTACTACTTCTTCAGTGGTTAAAGGAAATTCCATTAGAGTCCTCAAAATGCAGACAGCCCCCACGTCCGTGATGTGGTTCCCGGCGAGGTTGAGGCACCGTAGCGCGCGGTTGGCGCGCAGCACGGTGGCCAGCGCGCGCGCGCCTTGGTCGCCTATGCAGTTGCACGCAAGCGCCAGTATATGCAGTGATGCTGCGGCACAGCGGTCCGGCGCTAGCAGCGCCGCAATCCGCACACAGTCGTCGTCGTCCAGCTCACAGCGCGCCAACGACAAGAAGTGTAGATGGGACGGCCGCTCCAGCAGGACCTCGTAGTTGCGCCCGGCCACCGGGGAGTCGTCAAGGCAGATTTCAGTTAGAAACGGGTGAAACAAAAATTTTGAGAACTCGTAAAGTGCCGCAGTAGTGAGCGGTCCCCAACGCACCGTGAGCCGTCGCAAATGGGGGTGGTAAGGGATGCAGAGGCCGATCACCTTTATAAGCTGTCGAGGGATTGCCACGCAGCGGTTGAAGATGATCTCGACGACGTGTCCAGAGTTGTTCATGACGGCTGTGATAGAGATATCCGTCGCGTCGTTAAACTCGCGCTCGGACAGCGTCAGCTCCTCGGAAGTGGAGACGACCGGTTGGGACGCGATGGGCATAATCGCGCCCGTCGCAGTTCGCTTTAACTTTTTAGCCCTATCTTCAGAGTGATAGTCACCTGCGAGAAGGAACGACAGTATACCATACCATAATTATACATACCAAACCATAATTATAAAAAAACAATACCTACTTCTAAAAATAAAAAGCTTTTAAAATATGACGAGACTGGGCGCAAAAAGAGTACGGCCGCCGTAGCCGACCATCGGTTTGTACGCCCTCATCATGTCGTGAAGTTCGATCGGCTTCGTTTCGTTTCGATTCGCAGTAAAAGTTTACAGTTGTTTGGGTTTAAAATATTCATATAAATATTTATGACGATGAGATCTCTATACAATCTCTTTAAGATTTTACGAAAAAGGCTTGTTAAAATTTTAGGGAAGTTTCCATCCGAGTTGATTCCTATCACAAAATTACAACACTACAATCCTTTCGGAAATGGTAGATTGAGTAATTTAGGAATTGTAAGTGAAGCAGTAAACTGACCTTGTATTCGGACATTGACTTTAACGTCGTATGGCACCTCGAGCTGCAGGCACGCGTACGTCAGGAAGCCGACTAAGTCGTACGGCGAATCCTGCGTGTGCCGCGAGCCCAGCTTGCGCAGGCGATCATTATTAGAGAGCAGGTCCATACTACAGGCTTATGATATGCAACAAGATTTATGTTATTCTAAACATATATTATATATATGTTAATGTATACGCAATATATTGATTATATGATTGCAATAATTGTGACAATAGTCTTCAGAGATAAATTACTAATGACATATTTTTGTTACTAATGATTGACATACCCGTCATCCATATCCATAGATACACGATGTTTGACAGATCGTTACGTCGGATTAAAAATGATTTTCTTCGATGCCAGTCAAATAGCGTTTTGATCTCATTTGATGACAATCTGTTCTCTGTCGCAAAGTTGATGGTACCTATCAAAGTACCTATATGTATACTTTGCCACACAGGCCGCTTAGATACTGTAGCATCTCGCCGCAGACAGAAACTACAGTGACACGACTCTCTCTTATGGCAGGAAATCCCTTTCGGAGTCAATATTTGTAACAAACCTAGCTCTGAATCAATGCAATCAGGAGTGCCCTAACCGGTGGCCCCTTCCATGCGCAAGCTTTTAGACGAACGCGTTAATTGCATGTTTGCGAGTTGCCAGGTTCATCAAAATGTTCACTAAATGGTATTTTTTGAATCACCAATCAAACTTTTCCCGTTTGTATACTTGTTATAAAATTCTATTAATTATTATTTTATACTAAAAACGAGTACAATGTTAAACAGTGAAACAGTCTTACCAAAGGGCACGAGTCATTACATAAATAAAAGACCAAAGTACACTTCTATGTATGTTTATTGCCACAACTCAGGAATTATGAAAATATACAAACAAGTTCATTCATGTGTATTGTGTTCCGAGTCGTATCTACGTGTTAAGGTTATCTATGATTTCTATTATTATTGCGCTTAAGGCTAGTTCGACGTAGTTTAGTATGAGTATGTAAGTGTGTTGTGGTTTTGTCGTGTGTGTGTCAGGTATCAGTTGTTGGTGTCGCGTTTGACGCCGCTGAGGACGATATACGGCGACTGCGTCTCGCGCTGTTTGTCCTGCAGCATCTGCAGCGTGCCCAGCGGAGTGTCCGTCGAGCTCATCTTCTTCATCAGCTGATCACAAAAGACATGTTAATTAGCTACCAATTATATTTTATATGGAATTGCAATGAATCTCTCAGGGCTGATGCGTATTTGTTTTTGTTTGTTTTTATATATGTATGTATATGTTCTGTGTCACAAGTGGACAGTGGTGGACCGTTTATATTTTTTACTAAGGGTGAGTTTCGAGACGGTGGACGTAATAAGATTCGTAAATTTTGTGTTTAACTGGGGTGCTTGTAACGAAAGAGCCATCCTTTTTTAAATCCAAGATAGGGGACGTCCTTTTTTATAAAATGATATGGGTGTCAATTTTGAGTTTAATTGGGGTGCTTGTTACGAAAATGCAATCATTATAAAAGTTTTATCCATTTGATCTGCAATAAATAATTTCATAAATATTGTTTACTTGTGGTAACCCTGGCCGATGCGTCACTGTCTAGACGTTGTCAGCATTTTATACGAGATCAAAGGAGCCGTCCTACTGTATGGTTTTTATACCGTGGTAATAGTATATGCAATGTTAGTTTGATGTTTTAAGTATTTTAAAATGATCCTCACCCCCTCCTGCACTGCCTTCTTGATCCTCTTCTCCTGCTTGTTCTTGCCGGGCCCCTTGCCGTGGAACTTGTGCGAGAGGTAGCGGAAGGCCTCCTTGGGACACAGCGGCCGGCCGTCGTCGTCGACATACTCCAGCTTGATGTTCGGCCGGAAGTTGTTCTTTTCGCGGAAGTCCTGCAGCGGGCCCGAGTGGCCACCGCGCTCGCGCCGACCGTATTTGTCGTCCTCACTGAATAAGCCAACGAATAGTCAACAATAATAGGAGCGACGACAACGTTCAAGTGAGTTGCGGTACCGGTGGCAAACTGCAAAGTATGTACAGACGCCAGTACATCAAGCTACCCGAAAGTGTAAAATTTTACCACTCAATTTTCATCAATCAACTTTGAACCATATACGATAACGTTGAAAATCTATTAAAGAAATTAGACAGATCGTAGTAGGTAGATGTGCCAGCGCGTGTAGTGGTGCTGGGAGAGTACGCACCCGTAGGTCTTGTCCTCGATGGAGTAGTGTCTTGCGGCCAGCAGGTGGCGCGCAGCGGAGGGCGGGCCCGGGGCGGCGCCGGCGCGCTCCAGGTAGCCCTTGCTGAGCGCCAGCTGCAGCGCGCCCCACACGCCCGCGCCCAGCGACGGCTCGGCCTCCAGCCCCACGCAGCCGCCTGCGCACACGCAACGCTACACTAACCGCGGCTCTAACGCGCTCCAGGTAGCCCTTGCTGAGCGCCAGCTGCAGCGCGCCCCACACGCCCGCGCCCAGCGACGGCTCGGCCTCCAGCCCCACGCAGCCGCCTGCGCACACGCAACGCTACACTAACCGCGGCTCTAACGCGCTCCAGGTAGCCCTTGCTGAGCGCCAGCTGCAGCGCGCCCCACACGCCCGCGCCCAGCGACGGCTCGGCCTCCAGCCCCACGCAGCCGCCTGCGCACACGCAACGCTACACTAACCGCGGCTCTAACGCGCTCCAGGTAGCCCTTGCTGAGCGCCAGCTGCAGCGCGCCCCACACGCCCGCGCCCAGCGACGGCTCGGCCTCCAGCCCCACGCAGCCGCCTGCGCACACGCAACGCTACACTAACCGCGGCTCTAACGCGCTCCAGGTAGCCCTTGCTGAGCGCCAGCTGCAGCGCGCCCCACACGCCCGCGCCCAGCGACGGCTCGGCCTCCAGCCCCACGCAGCCGCCTGCGCACACGCAACGCTACACTAACCGCGGCTCTAACGCGCTCCAGGTAGCCCTTGCTGAGCGCCAGCTGCAGCGCGCCCCACACGCCCGCGCCCAGCGACGGCTCGGCCTCCAGCCCCACGCAGCCGCCTGCGCACACGCAACGCTACACTAACCGCGGCTCTAACGCGCTCCAGGTAGCCCTTGCTGAGCGCCAGCTGCAGCGCGCCCCACACGCAACGCTACACTAACCGCACTTACCCCGGCGCTAACGACTCGTAAAAATGGTCGCCAATGTTTACAATGCAGCCCTATTATATGGTTGTTAAATGAAAGGGTTTTCTGAACAGGATACGCAAAACACAATCATGTGACCTTCATTCAACAAGGCAGAGGTCGCAAGGTGAATGATTGACTATATGAAATGTAGCCTTATGGTTTAGGTATGAAATGAAAGGGTTTCCTGAAAATAATACAAGATGTCATTTTCTCACCAAACTATCATGTCATTGATCAACCATCAATAAATGAGGTTCTTACAACACTGACGCATTGGCAGAACCGGAATGCTGACGCCGTATTAAGTTTGGATACGTATAACTGTAAACTTTGTTAAGTTTGTTGCATTCAAAGTAAACATTGCACGCGAGGACTGCTAGGCTAAACTAAATTTAAAGTAACTTAAGTTTTGTCTCCAGACACAACAGTCCGATTAAAAAAATATTTAATTTTAGGGTAGGAATTGGAGGAATGTTCGACATTACAAAATGCAATAGTATTTAGAAGCATAGAAATAACTTACGACAGCTACAGGAGGTGCGTCGGCCCCGCGCGGACGTGCGCACGTCCCGCTGCCAGCGTGCGCCACAGCCCGCCGAGTGCGTGTCACTAACCAATTTCTCCTCCTATAGTAGTGATGCTATAACAGTACCTGCGGCGAGATCAGCTGGCTTCTCATTGTCGACATCAACACGGCTCCAGGCACCTGCATTATTGTCCACCTCCGGCTCCACCTCCATGTCCTCGCGCTCGAAGTCCTGTGTACAAACATTCATCTCACTCTATTTTTCCCATTTACTATTTGAACTAACATTTACATTATCCTTGCTTGCAGTTGACTCCCGCAAACGGTTGATATTGACTGGGATTGCGGACTTGTGTTGTTTAAGCATTGTGAGTAATGCCACAATAATGGCCTCACTAGTCATACGAGAGACATTACAGAAAATGTAATGTCTCTATGTCAACAGGCAACCAAAATGTCAGCGGGTAATCGAAGTGTCAGCCAGTTACCAAAGTGTCAGCAAGTTACAAAAGTGTCAGCAAGTTACAAAAGTGTCAGCAAGTTACCAAAGTGTCAGCAGGTAACCAAAATTTCAGCAAGTTACCAAAGTATCGGCAGGTAACCAATGTCAGTCGTTATGAAGATACTCAGAAGCCAGTACTAAATATGCATATTATTATGTATATAGCTGTGATGGAGAGATGTAGCCATCAGCCAGTTACCAAAATGTCAGCAAGATACCAAAGTGTCAGCAGGTAACCAAAGTGTCAGAAGGTAAACAAAATGTCAGCGTGTTACCAAAATGTCAGCGAGTTACCAAAATGTCAGCGAGTTACCAAAATGTCAGCCAGTTACAAAAATATCAGCAAGTTACCAAAGTGTCAATAGGTAACCAAAATTTCAACAAGTTACAAAGTGTCGGCAGGTAACCAATGTCAGTCGTTATGAAGATACTCAGAAGCCAGGACTAAATATGCATATTATTATGTATATAGCTGTGATGGAGAGATGTAGTAATAAAACTTAATATTCGAGCATGCGCATGTGGCCTGTACTGACAAACTTGACCTGGGGATCCGTATACATGTGAGACTAGGTGAGTGTAGAGTGGCACGTTACCATGATCTCGGCGTGGTGGTCGCGGTTGCCGGCGAGCCCGTAGGTGGGGATGTCGCCGAGCGTGCGGCAGAACTCGGCCGTGGCGTCCAGCACCATGGACGACGCCTCCTCCGCCGGCTCCTCTTCCTTCACTCGCTCCAGGATCTCCTCCACCTGGACACAATAAACCTTGATATGTAAACTCTATGTAGATCCCTACAGATCCCTGCAGTTCGTATATCACAAGTGTCCAGTTCTAAGTAAATGGACCAAAATGCTAATACATTATTTAAAGAGCGCGAGAGAGTCCTTCCTTTATACAGGAACATATACAGGAACTATATACTATACTATAACTATAGGGTATGAATACTTAGGAAAGGAAATCGTAACCACTCGTTACATTACGAAAGCTGCGTGGGACGGCGCCCTAGCTTACCTTGTGCGGCTGGGCGGGGTGCGGCGCGGCCTGGCGCAGGCGGCGCGCGCGGGCCAGCGCGGCCTGCAGCTCGGTGTCGGGCTCCGTCTCCTCCTCGTCCGCCTGCGTGGGACGGCGCCCTAGCTTACCTTGTGCGGCTGGGCGGGGTGCGGCGCGGCCTGGCGCAGGCGGCGCGCGCGGGCCAGCGCGGCCTGCAGCTCGGTGTCGGGCTCCGTCTCCTCCTCGTCCGCCTGCGTGGGACGGCGCCCTAGCTTACCTTGTGCGGCTGGGCGGGGTGCGGCGCGGCCTGGCGCAGGCGGCGCGCGCGGGCCAGCGCGGCCTGCAGCTCGGTGTCGGGCTCCGTCTCCTCCTCGTCCGCCTGCGTGGGACGGCGCCCTAGCTTACCTTGTGCGGCTGGGCGGGGTGCGGCGCGGCCTGGCGCAGGCGGCGCGCGCGGGCCAGCGCGGCCTGCAGCTCGGTGTCGGGCTCCGTCTCCTCCTCGTCCGCCTGCGTGGGACGGCGCCCTAGCTTACCTTGTGCGGCTGGGCGGGGTGCGGCGCGGCCTGGCGCAGGCGGCGCGCGCGGGCCAGCGCGGCCTGCAGCTCGGTGTCGGGCTCCGTCTCCTCCTCGTCCGCCTGCGTGGGACGGCGCCCTAGCTTACCTTGTGCGGCTGGGCGGGGTGCGGCGCGGCCTGGCGCAGGCGGCGCGCGCGGGCCAGCGCGGCCTGCAGCTCGGTGTCGGGCTCCGTCTCCTCCTCGTCCACCTCCGGCGCCTGCGCCAGCTGTTCCGGCTTCACCTCTGCACACAAACAGGTCATTACTGTACTGTGGTGCACGTATCCTTGCTTCAGTGGCCACAAACAATTCTGTATAGGTACGGACGGTGTTACGCGGGAGGTTAGAGCCGAACGCAACGACATATATTGGTTTAAAACACAGATCGAAGGAAACTTGCGGCGAGCGTTTAAACGCTTGGAACTTGAGGACGCCTTCCAATCTTTGCGGCTGTTTAAACTTACGAATACGTGTAATCTCGCATCTTTTCTACTTGATATTGAATTGTGAATTTATATACAAGCTCTGCACTTAATTATAAACAAACAGTAATTGTTTACGATACCTGTATCATCAGTGTCTAGCGGCGCCGTAGTAACGTCATAATCGTCCACATCGATGGGCTCGTGTTTAACCTTCTTGCGTATTTTGCCCTAAACAGAAATGGTTCCAGTTACATGACTAATTTATACAACAATTTTAAACCTCTGTGAGTATTCATACAACGGGGCTATAAATTACTACCGGTCGATAACGTGTTTGTGCGGGAGAGCCCTCATTGAGGAGTTAATATATACGTTGTCGTACCTTCCTCTTGGTCTTCTTAAACTTGGCCTGTATCTCGTGTTCATCCATATAGTCGCAGGCGAGCTGTAGCGCGGGCATCTGCAGCGACTCCAGCCGCTTGTCGCCGCCGCCTTGTAGCCGCTCTTGTCTCTGTACACACGCACCAATCGTTACTGGGATTGTGATATCATTTATCAGATATTATACATAATATAGAATGAAAAGAAATGTTTTTTTTTTTCACATTTTTTTGATTTAGATACGTGATTCTTAATATACCGATTTTTCTTGTTGATTCTGTAATTAGTTGCTAAAACATCTATAACAATCGAATCAGAGTGCGACTAAAAGACTCAGATAATAGTTGTTTGCTTAACAACTTAACTTTACATACAAATATGCTTATATATGGAGCAATATTTTCTTACCATCATATCACGGAACTTCTTAGCTTCTAACACATCATCATCTCCTATAAGGAAGCCGCGAGTCTTGGCGTCCTTCTCTTTGTTGATCTCGTCATCATACTTGCTGAGCACGGGCCGCTGGAAACCGAGAGCAGCGGCCTCCAGGTCCGCTTCATCGTCGTACGCGCGGTACCCAGCGCGGGCTTTCTTTGCTTCTAGTAGATTCTGTCGAGGAACAAGGGAATAAGGTTCGTTAAATTATTAATTATCTTATCATTAGTTCACCAAAGTAAGCAGTTGGCCACCTTCTTGGTTCTCTCATCGTCGACGATGTTAACGTTGACGAGCACGTCCTCGTTGTCCTCTGCTAGCACGTCCTTGTCAGCCAGCGTCAGTACCACCTCGCGCTCGTCCGCTATCTGAAAGAATGAATAGCCATTTATGAACACACAATGCCGCTTACAAGGCAAGAATACAAAGAATGCGCTATGTACATTAATTACTATTTATGCTTTTATGCAAAAGGCTTTGAGCAGACAGGATAAATGATATGTTCGCTGTCAGAACCGTGCTGACATATGCATCCTGTACAACAAACAATATTCGAGGCCACAGAGAGTGAAATGTACTTTAATTTTGTGAAAATTTTAGTTGCTAGAAACTCGTTACAACAAAGGCTTATTTCGATAAAGAACATGAATATTTTGATAACAAAGTAAGAGCAGTAAGTATACTAACGGCGTCGATGTCGTGCGCGACCCTGAGGCCGCGCAGCTGGCTGTGCGTGTAGCTGCGCTGGCGCTCCTCGCGCGTGTCCTGCTCCAGCAGCGCCGACACGCCGAACACCGCGTCCATCTCGTCCAGCATTGCCGCCTGACAAAATTACCTCATCACTGATTAATAAAATACACACACAACTACAAAAAAACATGGGTGTAACATCCATTTTGATTTTGTAATCATATTATCAAATGTTTCTTTGTCTAAAGCAATTAAAATTTAATAAATATTATAACAAATTATGTTGGTAAAATACAAATATAATAACCCTTTTGGCAGCTTCACGTTTTTGTTTGTCGATCTCCCGCGAACGCTTCACCCACGCTGCAGCATCGTCCTCATCAGATTCTTCTGCCAGGAGTGTTGTCTGTAATCTGCATAAAAAGTTATTCATGGAATTCAATTAAGCCCATTATAAATTATGAGGGACTTCCACAAAACATTCAGTTCTTTTACTGATCTCTTTCTACCTTTTTTCTGTCAGTCCTAACACATGTCACAATAAAAACCTGATTTGTTTCAGTAAATATAAAATGTAATATGTTCAATACTGACTTCTGTTCAATCTTTCTCTTCTCCTTGCGCAGCTCAAGCTTCTCTCGTATCTTCTCTGACTTCTTCTGCTGTGATATGTTGGCTGCAGGCTTGTGGTAGAACTCTCCGAGATCATCTTTAATTTTTCCATCCTCTGCAAGAAATTAAAAATATAATTCTTTATGGTCACACAATTTTAATGAAAATTAATTTAAAAAATAGCTTTGCTGTCATAACTGGTATACTTTGTTATTAATCATATAATTAAATATTATATATTGGTTATATACCTGCAGGCTTTTCAGCTCGCTCCAGTGGCTTAAGCCCAAGCTTGGCACGTAGTTTGTTGGTTTCCTCAACAGAAAGGCTCTCCTGTGCTCCTCCACTTGTGGATGGTGGTGACTGTGAGCGATCAGCTGTACGGTGTTCACTTTCGGAGCTCTTCTCTCTAATAAACATTAATTAGAATTTAAATTTTAACAAGCAAAGTTATAATAAAATAAGTCCAATTACATGACTGTGTAATATGTTTCCAAGGGAACTGCACCTGCGATATTCAGCTTCATCTTTCTGCGCGCGGTGCTGTTCTCTGGCTCGTCTGTCGCGCTCCTCGCTACTGCTGCGGCTCTGAGAGCGAGGAGGCGCCTCCTTGTTCAGGTGCGAATCTACTGGCACCTCTTCAACTATAACAACCAAAACACCAACTTTATTTACAGCGCTCAAAATTTCTAACAAGCTAGGGAGAAATACTAACAAAAGTCATTATTAATAACTCATATTATTAGAATACTACATGATAAGAATGGCAAGTATGTAAGTTCGAAAACATTATACACATAGACTAGGATGTAAGCTTATTGCATTCTGATGAATTTAGTATGAGCAACTTTGTTTACCATGTAACTAAGATACAATAAATGCTGAAATCAATAATATACTTAAATTTTGTTATTTATCATAATATTATTTGTGCCATAGTTTGAAATATTTACTTATTTCTATAGTAACCTATTTCATATTGTAACTTTAGAAAACTAACTCAAATATAAACTTTGTAAGATAATCAATAGATTGATTTCACTGGCTAAGCGCTTTCAAGTTACAGGTGTAGTTATTTGAAACTTAATAGTTTTAACAAGACACATAGCAAGACCCTGATTAATGATTTGTTGATGTTTACGTATTGCTACCCAACCAGTCTTGTCAGCTGCTAAGTGTGACACAAAGACTTAAATTAGGAAAGGAAAATACTAGTTTTATAGTTTACTGTGGTAATATGTATTACATTTAAATAGAACTACAGAAATCAGACATGTTTCAGATGTGATAAATTTTAATGTCCAAACTGTGAAGGTTGCTAATATTTTGTATATCTGGCAGGTCATAAGCCCTTTGATGGTCGTTTTATCTAATTGGGCATCAAATAAAATGTTCATGATAACTCCAAGTGTCATCATGTGGAAGATGTCCCAAGTGGCACCACTTCACTCAGCTCCACAATACCTACCTGACGACTGCAGCACACGGACGCGGTGGATCTACTCGAATGCCACCGAGTCTGAAATAACGAGCAAACAATGCCATTATTTTGTCAAATGGGAATTCCGCCGACACCAGTGATTATTTCCAGTAAATTGATTACTACGTCAGTAAAGATACGAGTAAACTTTATCAATAAAAGGTACCCAGTTCTTGAATTCGGGTAGGGAGAGCGAGTTGTCGAGTAAATATTTTGACTACGGGAATAAGCACCAGTGTCCAGCGTATCTCATTTAAGTGTATAACTGGGTAACTAACCGTCTGGGGAGCGGTCTCGCTTGCGGTCCTTGTGTTTGCGATGCCGTTTACGTTCACGAATTTCGTCGTTTTCCAGCGGCGAACGAGACCGACTCCTATGCTTCTTTTTCTTCGATTCCTTCTTATGTTTCTTGGAACCCATTGTGTTGTTGGTTTAGGTAATCTAAGTCCTTTGTATAATTATTAACTTCGTTTACAAACAGAAAAATAACACGTTGTGTGCGTTCACAATCAATAATTAATAGTCGCCATTTTGGATGTGATATTGTTATGTCAAACTGTCAACCCCGAGTGTTGCCAACTCAATTACGTCCAAATATGCTGCATAATGGTGTAGTGCCTCGTTGGTTTATTAGTCGCATAGAGCGAACTACTGTGCACAGATCTCAGTTTCAATTCCTGGGTCGGGCCGATATCGCTTTGAGAGTGAGACTTTCATAAAGCAGCCCTGAGTTGAACAATAGACAGGTTCTAGTCTAGTCCCACACAACAGTGCAAAGAATACTCGCGTAAGGAGTGGTGTACGAAAGGTGACTCTTTAAAAGTATATTAATATTAATATGTATGATAATAAAAAAATAAAATATATGTTACAAGATTTTTCACAGCTGAAGCCTACATTGCCTACAAATAGTTGGGTTTGTCTTCACAACTTGTAGAAGAAGGATTCTCTTTTTCTATTTACACCGCGCCCCAGAGAGCCCAAGGGCCGAATTATCACACTAGATAGGGCATAGATAAGTGCTGAACTGATGGATATGAAATTTGGTGTGTTTATTACACCATTCAGTCCAACCAAAAAATTCAGTAGCTTAAAAGGGCTTTTCGTAAGATACGGCAACATGTTTTTTCAACTATAATACTGGCAGCACTGCAATTGTCAAAGTTGTCAAAAAGTTTAAAGAGCGAGGTTGTTTGACCCGCAAAAATATTTTTGCGAAGTTATTTGCAATTATTTAACTTTTTGGAATTATTATTACTATAATTTTCTGACTGTTAGCTTTCTTTAATCAAGCTGCCGAAAATAGTGTAATCTTAAGTATTTGATGTGAGTGATCATTAATTTGTTATTCAACACCTTTGTATTTATATTAATCTTAATCTTATTATTATCTATTCTTTTTTGTTCCTTAAACATATCTAGTATTAGAAACTCTTTGCTGCGTCTCTCAAGCATGAAGCATTGTTACAATGTACCTATTGGAATCTTGTTGGATTTAAGTATAAGATTACTTCTAAAATATTAATAAGAAAAAAACAGCAGATTATTGCAGGATTACCATAAAAATGTGTTTTTAAATAATTATATAGATTCAGCAGATTATTGCGATTTCTAAATATATTACAGCAGCATATTATTTTTTTTAATTGTAGTTGTAGTTAAATAATATTGTTTTTTTCCAATCAAGTAATTTTATATTAAAACATCAAAATTATATAATGCGTTGGAAACAGGTAAATTATTTTACTGTGTGTGGGTATTGAATTAGTTTTTTGGCCTTTTATTTCTTACCCTAAATACTAAAAGCAACAGAGTTCCATTATCCAAATTTAACAAGCCACACAAAATATTACCAAAAGTAATTATATCTCAGTTCTAAACAACTTTAAAAGAAGGATAATGTTCTGATTTTAACCATTTTTTATACTTAATTTTTTGTATACTTGGGAAATGATTTAAAAAAAATATTAAATGGTTTACTGGTCGGTTGGTCCCATTGTCACTAGGTCAGGATCTGATGATGAGCTCCCTGAGAAATCAAGGACAATGTAGGCAAGCATACCTTCTTATTTGTGTGTAATGAAGGTCGAGAGCAGATCCGATGATGGAGATGACCGATAATCAAAGGTGGTGAAACTCCTCAATGGTATATTTGTAGGTTGTATGCTTGTACCTCTGGTTTAGGCTTATATTATTCAAGAGCCATGTCTATGATTTGTTTTCCACTTCAGTGTTTTTATTAAAAGTTTTATTTACATAGTAAAATATTTCCCATTTCCTTATCAGTTTGTGTGAGTTGTTTTATTGTAACTCAAACCACCAGACGGAGAGCAATCATGTTGTTAATGAATCTATTATTACCCAGATAATTGTGTAACGTGATGTTTTATCTAATTATTTCATTCACAATAATTCTATACATATAAGTGAATAATGAGATACTTCTTAAATGTTATTTTAAGTTCCTTTATCTCTATCAGAGTCAGTAAACAGAATTCAATTTTATACCTAAACCAACAGAGTTGTGAAAATATAAAAATTCCATCTTGTGACCATCATAATGTTAAGCTTCTGTATAATTTTTATCTAGGTAGTGGCTTGAACAAAACTGTTTTTTAGCAGAATTTACACGTTTATTTTTCTTATTCAGATTTCATTTCAACTAAGCATGATAATATGATGTATTAAGTTTTCCCTATCTCTAGCGATATTATTTTCACAAAAGCTAAATCAATGTGGCAAACAAAAGCACCAAACAAGTAAACCATCACCTGCAATAGCAGACACTGTCTCAAGTCTGTCCTGCACTGAATTAGCAACACCCCATATCTGAAAACAGAAGCTTTTTTATGAACTATCTGTTCTGATTACATTTGTAGCGCTTGTTTAACATAATTAGTGCACGTAGTTAAACTACATGTGAATCTTGCGACAGATAAGTAGTTGTACGACGACTGCTATCAATAGCTCTCTCCAGCTCTTAATGACCGCGCTGATAAGGCAGCTGTAGTCAGCCAACAGTCGCCGCTCACTGTGTGCCTACGCACTGTACGCGAACGTGCGCCGATACTATTGGATTTACAGTGAACTCTTGGATTTGCAGTGTTTGTGATTGAAGGAATTAAAAATGACTGTCGTTTATAATAATTCGTATGAGTTATAAAACAATTCATAACGAACTGTAAAACGTTGGTTAGTAGCTTCTCTAAAGCTTCCAGTAACGATAACTATAAGTAACTGTAGTATATGAATATCCCAAGTCACAAATTGGAAATAGAAAGGAAAGTTAACGTGACAGTAATAATTCACTTGAGATAATTATAGTGCATTTGATAACGCCTTCATCAATACTGTCTATACTTACTTCATTTTCATACAGAGCTTGTCGACAATGCAACACATACCTGAGTCACTAGCAAAATCTGTTGAAAACATTAATGTTATTTCGTTACATTCCACATCAAATTTCCCTCATGCGTATGCCCTGCCTATGTATTGAACCCCTGTTTCGGTCTACATATATATCAAACTTTGTTCCCGCCCAAAATATCGGCAGCTTTTCGAAACAGTCGTCAAAAATAGACTAAGCTCGTTATCTATGTAATGGCTAACAGATCAGTATCGTGGTGTCACAGGTCGGCAAACAGTGCGAATGGCGACGGAGGAGGGCATCGACACGCTCAAACTATACTGGGACCACTTCTTCAAAGCGGAGACTGGCACTTATGAGGTAAGAATCATCTGTTTTCTAAAATCGCTCCACGCGCTAGAATAAACCATCAGTACCAGAATACTTTTATTCCATAAGGTGAAAGGTATTTTAACTCAGTAAAATGCAGCTAGCTACTGCACTTGTACTTTTCTTCTTTGCTTAACTACTTTGTCGATACTCTTATTTTGCCACACTAAATTATGAAAAATCGCAACCGTGATCACATGTTTACCATTTACGGCGATTCAATTTGATGCAACTGCTTACACTGACTTGACTGCAAGAAATGCGAAAGTGGTTACGATATCATTTAATTAGCCAATGTCTCGCTCGACTGACTACACAAAAATATTTATTTCGCTAAACATCAAGCTATTCTACTGAGCGATTTGGCAGAAATAATGTCTTTTTAGTCATCTTACAAAGACAGCCCAGTTCATGTATCCAATGACTAGTAAACGTTCATAATAATAAAAATATGACACTTGAATAATTTGAAAATTAAAAAAAGGTAGCAAACCATTTTGCTAAACAGACACTGGTTTCAGAAATCGACATGGCTGGACCTGTTCCTGGCTGAGTTTCTGATCCGCGTCAACGATGGGGCGAATCCTAAAGAGTTGATCAAGTTCTGGTAAGGATTCTGCACAATCTAGTTGCTTAGAGTAGATGCCTACATATAGTGAAGTTTTTTTTGGACTGGAAGGAATAACTTTCGTCTTAGAATAGATTATTATTGGTATGACCAGTAGTACTTGTTGTGCAGCCCGGTGAGTGGCGTGGTGACGCTGGTGGGGTGCGAGCTGTTGTGCGGCATCCACCGCGTGACGTCATCCATCAACACGCACTACTCCGTGCCGTCATCCATCAACACGCACTACGCCGTGCCGCTGCCGGACGCTGTACTCCCGCATCTCGACACCCGCGATGAAGCCCAATGTGAGTATGTCAGAACATTTGGTCCTCTTAGGTTTTTTCAAGCCAAACCTAACTTACTTTCTCTTTGCATGTAGGTTCAGAACAAAAGCCCGAGGAGCAGAAAGTGGGGCCAACGAGCCTGTTCACGCGCATCAACACGCAGTCTTCGGAACAGATTCTCAGAAAGTATCTGCTGGGGGGAGTCGCCTGGAGGTGTCTCGTGTTGTTGAAGGCCTTAGGAGTTGAGGTGAGGAACCACGGCTGACGGAGGTACCAACATGTTAACAATGTATAGAAACATTTACGTTACGTTAATGGGAATATTATTGTAACATCTATGTCGCGAATGATTTCTGGACCAGTAGATCGAGGCATCAGGGTGAGCTGTATCTACTCCAGCTTAAGCTGGCTTCTAGCCAGTTAAGTAATTTAAAAGTTGGTGCATCGCAGAGCTTATAATTATCGGTCCTGCACCTGCGCATCGGATTGCTGTCCTATCGGGCTATGAGATTGAGGGAATAGGGAGTGTACCAGTGTGGACGCAAATGCTCGTGCACTGATCTCTTTAGAGGGAACAGTAGCCGTGGCTGACAATCGGTCTGGACGCCATTAATATATATTTTATTGTTTAGAAAAGCGTAAGAGTATACACGCACTCGAGCTCAGAACCTCCTTCTTTTTGGGAAGTCGGTTAGAAAGAAAACCTGTGCCACCACATAGTCATATTAGGCACTAACTTACTAACTCCTGATATGCATAAAAAAATAACTCTGTTTACTGAGACATGCTCGAAGCGCATTATCTCGCGATGCATACGTCTGGCCACTATCATCAAAATACATTATGTATAGCTATCATTTGAATAATATTTAAAATCGTGGCCATCACTCTGCGATCGTTTTCATACGTTTTAAATAATAATTTAACCTTTACATGAAATAGATCGATATCTGTCGCTTATCAGTGCAACTGTAGCTGGATGACATTTGTGCTCGTCTGTTCAGAGGTCACTAATTGCTGCAAGCTTAGATACCAGCTAATTTATGATAGCCGTTACGAAGCTTTTTAAAACAAGTAATTTATATATATGTACTTTTTTTTATAGCGGCGGAAATATAGTGGCCTCATTGGCAACTATATTTTCGAACCGTTTGGGGTTGAAACCCTCGGGTCGTGGGGTCCGAATGCTCTAAGTCTTTTTAAAGAGTTATCTAAGCGGCTGGTTGACGTTATATGTACTTCAAATATTATGTTGTGTGTTGGTTTACAATATAATTGGTTTACTTATACTCCATTTAAGACCGATTGAAATTTATCATTAAGCAAAAATATTATTAATATCCATAAAATTATTTTTCACGTCCGTCACGTAAAAGTTTGCAGTATTCAGCAATTTATTCTGTCAAGTAAGTTTGCACTACCATTGTGTTTTGTACCTACTTAGTAGTGTGTCTGCAAGACTTCCATAATCGGATTGACAGCGAATCGAACGACAATCTAGTGTAAATACAGCTTATCGAGTTAATATACCTGCATGGAGTATCAAGGAGTATGGAGTATCATGTGCGGAATTATTTCCTGTGGGTTTAGCTTGCAAGACTACGCTGTAAAACCCCTGTGTAACAAACTTTTGTGTCACTCGCTGGAAATTAATTATTTAACCTGATGACGTGCTATGTATTTGTATTACATTATCTTTTGGATATTTTTATTCAAAACAGTACTTATAAACAGATTACAAACAATAAAACGCAATTTCGTCAGACTTACTATAGTATTACACTGTAAACCGATTTTTACAATATAGTTGGGAAAAGGCTAGACAGATGATTCTGAGATGATAGCTGTTATAATAGCTTTACTCGTAGATATAAACGATGCCTGCCTGAGAGTACATCCATACATTGGCAAATTATGTTAGTATAGGACCTGTGTGTCATATCGAAATTCAACAAGATGTAGTTGGGATAGGACTTTCCCCCACAACGGAGATGACTATAATAATAGCTGCATTGTATGACGTGTGCATTTGTGCAGTTATCGCATAGGTCGCCACCCTCGGCGGAAACAGCCAGTGTCACAGTGCGACCAGCGTCACACGCGAGTATCTGCGATCTACACTGTCTTTTGTCTCGATGATACGGAGCTGCTGATTTTGCTTAAGAAACGATATTAATTGACGAGATTAGGAATGGCTGAAGATAGTGTTTCGGGTCCTCTGAAATTAAATGCGTGCCGTAATTAAAGAAAGCGTAAACACAGTTATGATAGTAGGTAATAGTGTGTTTAATTGAAACTGTAACATGTCGCAGTTTAATAAACAAGACAGTTACGCAACGCAGCATTGTTAGCATTGCGATACGCATTCGATGAGCTCCTCAAACAAGTGCGCGGAAATGTTGCCTACAACACCTACTGACTATTTATTTGTTGTCTGAACACACGCTATCTTTGGAAGCAGGTGTACCACCAGAAGATGTTCTGGGCTATCGGCTGGGTATTTTTATTGACTGCAATTTCTAAAACCAGTATTTGAATGAAATTTGGCATGTACTCTTATAGGTAGTTGTATGTATTTCTATAAACAAGTTGAAAATCGCCAATTTTCCAGTACCTTGATCAATGAGGTCGAAGTAATCTACTACATTTATTGAGTAAATTGCAATAAATTGGCATGCGCCAGTGTTTTCCGACTCTCCGCTCATGTTTACGATTACAATTAACAACATTATTCGACCACCACCATCAGACCTTTAAAGGTACACATTCCACCGCGCAGTCAAAAATATACTTCAACTTAAAACACAGTAGTACATATCTTAGATAAAGTGTTATCAAGTAACGTTTATGACTAATTGAATCTGTGTAAACAACAGTTTGTTTGGGATATTAACGTGTTGTGTTGCGCGTACGCTGCTAGGATTGTAGGAGACATAACGAGTCTGTTTACGGGCTGTGACTGTTTGTCAGTTTGTACGTAGTAATTAGAGTTCGATAACCTATAGCACTGGCGATACAGTATCGCTCGCAGCAACAGCCGCCACGCGATAACTGAAGCTGCACATGTAGCAACGTTCCTCATCACCTTTTGAGGGGTATAAATAGCTGGTGATTAGACTGCCAGAAATATATTATCTAGTTAGATTACTTTTGCCACATTTTTTAATCCTTTAAATCTTTAAATTCAGCTTGACTAATGATTTTGCCATGTAAAACTTTTAAGACATTAATATGGAGTTACTACTTGGAGTTTGAATGTTTTTAACAAAATTATTTGGTTCCCGTGTGCTCAGGGACTGTCATGCTGTCGACAACTGAGTTCGGTGCTGATCTGGTTGTTCGGCGAGCTGAGTGGCGCGGGCAGCGACAGGAGCGCGGACATCGGGCCGGCTCCCGCCACACCGCGGACTCCCATATACCAGCTGTTTTCAAACAGGTATGCAAACCGTATCGCTGTTTATTGTAACAAAAAAATACAAAATTCTCAGTGTCATGTCAGGCTTGGTTTTAGACCCAGGACTTTTATAAAATGAGACTTAAAACTAAAAGTTGGTGTGCAATGTATCCCTCCGCCTACCTGAAAAATAGACTAAGGGTCGGTTCATATCTAACGGACTATGCGTCGCGTATTATCGGTCGCGTAACGCCAAAACAGACAAATGTATAGAAAAACGCTTGACCGTTCACACTCAACCGATGATACGTTAGTACGATTGATGATACGCTCGGCGTATTTTACGTCAGATATGAACCAACCCTTACAGTCACCTATTATTATGCAGCAGACCTGACCTACTCTCCATTCCCAAATAAATAACACCACGGGAACAATGTTCTTTGTCAGTAGTTATCACATCAACAGTAATGTATCGCGCAAGCCCGGTGCACATGTGTAGGTGCACGTACACTATCAAGTGCCGATGTAAACAAGCGTTTAGTGCAACGTAACCGTACACAGGCCTTGTCTGCCCTTGACACCGCGACACATATCGGAAATACATGGAACACCTTCTGGAATTGTTGGATAAATAACTTTGTCTGTTTACTTAACGTGATAAATTGTATTACGGCAGACCACTGTCTGTCATGTCACCTATATTATCATGTTTGCTCACTATCGTCATAACTTACTTAAGTAATTACATATTAAGAAGACGAGTCACTTAAAGAGAGAACGAAGGTGATTTTCAACATGTCTATAAACCGGGTATTGCGCAAAGTCAGCATTGTCTAACCGATATGTTTTGTTGCAGAATTTGGTCAAAACAGAAGCCTATCGGTGGGCAGACCTCTAAGGTGCACTCCGCTGCTTCTTCTGAAAGAGGCTCCGTCACTGGCAGGTAGTGGACATTGCCAACACTTATAACACGATGTGCTACTTTGGAACTTGTTATTTCAATTAATACATTTCACTCTCACATGTGTTTTGTCGTGAACAGGTCGCGACACTCGACGCAGCCCAAACTAGACTCCCTGGAACGAACAAAAAAGAGGCTTTCCAAACATACAGACCAGTCGTCCGAGTCCGCGGACTCCAACGACGACCTCCAGATATTGAACCGCTCTCTGACTATCAAAGTGTGCACGCCCAACGATGACTTCGAATACTTCAACAGCACTAAGTCTTCTAATGAGTACCCAAATGACTCCTACTACGACCCGTTCTATACTCCTAGGAAAGCAAAGCCAAAAGCCGATGATTACATGAACGATAAACACAGGGAAATCATCAACTCAGAAATCACAACATTCCAATTTACTTTAATCATCACAGACTTACTGCAGGAGCTGTGCAAAGCCGAGAGTAGCCTGTCCGGGTCAGAAGGGTCGCAAATCTCGATGCAGTGCATTAACTTCTCCCTGCGCAATCTGTGCTCGGTACAGTTCAGTTCGCTGCCCCAGGCACAACAAGATAATACTCAAGAGGTATCTAGGATAAAGGTCGCTCTAACAGAACTACTAATGGTGTCATTAGACCAGGTCCTAATACATTCCGATCTTTGTGCCAAACTGATCAACAACGGAATATTACCGATGTTGCTCCGCATACTCGAAGACGTCATCTCCAAATGTAGACAAAACAAACTCGAATACCAGAATCGAAAAGAGGACAAGACTGAATCGGACAATTTGCTCAAATTCGTGTTCGGAATCGCGTACTCGATCACTGCGTTCTTCCACTGCCTGCTGATGCAGTGCCGCAGCGTCGACAAGCTCAGGGAGTTCACCGACCAGTTCAAGTTGTACGGCGAGTGTCAGAAGGGTGGGCTTTTGAAAGACTGCATGGAGTTGATGATAAGGATCCCGGCGGACGAGGAGCAGGCGGTGGTGCTGGTCAAGAAGCTGATAGAGACGGTGGGAAAGCTGATCGTGGGCATGAAGCGCGTGCGGGCCGAGGTGCTGCACGGCGCCGCGTGCGCGCGCGCGCGGCACAAGGCGTGTCGCGCGCGCGTGGCGGCCGGCCTGCACCACCACCACCACGTGCTGGGCGCCGCGCGGCCCGCGCTGCCGCCGCAGCCCGCCTGCTGCGTGGCGCTGCTCTACGCCGCGCTGGCCGCCGCGCTGGCCGACGACGCGCTGGCCGCGCACGCGCTGCTGCGCCACAAGGTGCTCAAGGTCATGCTGCACTGCGGCGCCTGCTGCTGCTTCTCGCCCGGCCTGCTCATGGAGAGCGTGGTGCGGCTCATGCTCACGCATGCCGGCGTCGCCTCTCTGTGTCTCCAGCTGCTGGAGCACACGGTCTACGGAGAACTGGGCGCCAGTATTCTCATACCCAGAGTGACGGACCAGCTGCCGTGCTCCATTTGTGAACCAAGTGACGACAAGAAGGACGCGAACAAGAAGTTGTGCTCGCACGGCATCAGCCCCGTCGAGAGGAAGAACGTGTGGTCGTTCCTGTACCACTACAACTCGCTGCTGCAGCTGGACAACCACAGCAACGTGCTGCACGCCACCGTCAGCCACCTGCTGCGCGTCACGCCCAAGTGCCGCATGGAGATGAAGTGCGAGCTGCTGTTCAGCGTCATTTACCCCACGTTTATAGTCGCCAAACACAGATACATCATACGCATGGAGGAGAGCGCTTATTTTCTGACTGTATCTTGCCTGAACATTTTCGCTAGTCTACTGAACACGGTGTCGTTCGCCGAACAATTCATACAGAAAGGTGGACTGAGTTACGTCCTAGAACTGGTATCATTGTCAGAATTCTCCAATCAATGTTGTTCCATATTAGAAATCGCAATCATCGTGGAACTATTTAAACTAATGAAGGAGAATTCTGACACCACCTACTATAGAGAGATGACCACACTGGCGTCGGTGCAGATGCTGTTCAAATCTCTGACGGAAGTGACGGACAAGTGTTACAAGATATACCGGCTGAAGCTGCCGGCGGATAAGTTCCGCGAGCTGTGTGACGTCGGCAGGGAGCGCGACATGCTGGCCTTCCTCCAGCCCGCGGGCCCGCGCGCCGCCACGCCCTCTGCGCCGCACACCATTACTGCGACCTACGCGGCTAGCGAGGGCGTTGTGGAGGAGACCGTCGAAGACCACATCGAGATATTGAAGAACGTGTGGACATTCTGGAAGAGTTGTGCCAACCTGTGCCTGTGCAGCCCGATGTTCCGCCGGTACGTGGTGGGCGAG
Organism: Heliothis peltigera; assembly: GCA_958496145.1. Lineage (NCBI taxonomy): Eukaryota > Metazoa > Arthropoda > Insecta > Lepidoptera > Noctuidae > Heliothis > Heliothis peltigera. Next base: position 12,114,615 of record OY292329.1, on the reverse strand, counting down.
AGCGCCTTCCTCGACAGCTACGCGCTGCTGAAGATGTTGCTGCACTACCTGTGCCACTGTGACTGCACTCCCGCGGAGATGAGGATACTCATCAAGATCACTGAGGCGCTGCTTACCGTGCAGCTCTCTGCCTCAGGTCACTCATTTCTCCATATATTACCGTATACAGTTTTATCAATTCTGTCTACATTAATCTACGATTGCAAAATTAGAACATTAGGGCCGTGTCATAAATACATAACGCATGCAACTAGTGGAATAGTTTGCCGCTAATTACATTAGAACGAGGTATTACAAACTAGGGGATCTATTAGTCACGCACTCATTAGTATATGACAGCTGTGCGGATGATTTGTAATCGATATTGACATTTACAATAGTCTAATATAGAATGCTATTTAGAATAGTTTAAAATTTTAATCTGTCAAATTACCATAATTACTTTAATTAATTCTGTTTCTATTGGTAAACAACGTCGTGTCATCAGATACAACAGTAGATGCAGCAAGTAAATACTTTGCACCTATATCTCATTAATAGCGACTAATCCCATAACTATATTAGCATAGGACAGTTGTACAATAACCCGGTGTAATCCGACACCCACAGCAAAACAGAAGAAGCCCTATATAACTTCATACACGGCAAGGAGTATTAGTTACGGATCATACAATTTATAATGCACTTTAAAGCTTTTGAATCAAGTTTCATTATGGGTTTAGGCCAACTTCTATGTGGCTCGGATAAACGCAGCCAATGTTAGACGATTGTGTACGTTATGCGACTAGAATTAAAGGCGTTTAACGAGTTAGATGTACGTCGATACGGTGCATGAATTTTGTCATCACGTGTCGCTCGCAGGCCGGTCATTTCACAGTAGATTTGATTACAAATAGTTGTACATCAACGCACTGATGTTGATGAAAATATATCGACAACTTTATTGGTTTATAGCCATTTTACCGCTGTTTTGGTAGTCATAACGACAAATGTGAACGCCGCCCCAGTCCCCCTGTAAACTCAAGCGATCAGATCTGATGTGGAACTTAGCCAACTCCTAACAGAGTATAAAGAATCCTATTCCACATTTTAACGAGTTTTTGGTATATAATTTCAACAAGTGTCTAAATTCTGAGTCAAGTTGGTCAGAAAGTAGATGCAGTAAGATGTTACGTAGCAGATGTGACATCGGGGCGGTCGAAGGAGACGAGCTGCGGCCTGGTGCGGGCGGCGCTGTGCGCGGCCGGCGCGGCCGACGGCGGCGCGGGGCTGCGGCCGCTGTGCGAGGCGCTCATCCGCGTCGCGGCGGCCCGGCCCAGCCGCCTGCACGTCATGCCGCGCATCGCGCATGCCAAGGTACCGTGCTGCCACCGTGCGTAACTCTATAGTACTACGGCTTCGTTCATCAAAACAATATTATGAAACCTAATATTCTATGAGGATAAAATGTGACAGGCAAATCTACAACTGTTTACTATTGACTGTGATGCAATACTGTTTAAGGTGTTGGAACTACAACTTTATTTTATTCTTATTAAAATGAATCAAAGTATCTCATTATTATAAATGTTTTGGGTGGGATGTTGATGGAATTTTAGTACCTACCTAACTCAACGTTTTTGTGAATTTATAATAATTAATTATGTTGTAATCCGGCTTAGCTATTCACAAAACCAGCTCTGTAATGCTGCCACAAATAACACACGCGACTAGCGAATTTAAGAAAAAGGTTTCGGCAACCTTGACCCGCTAGCGCGCCGCTACCGCTAGCATTAGAAGTCATAATTAGGGTTCTCGTGTTCTTTGTAAAAGAACGGCCACCACGTAAAGTACTTAATACAAACAGGTTCTACGTTCAACTGACGCTAGACGCTATAACGACCTCATTCATAAGATAAAGAAAGAAACCAGCAATCATAATTATTCCCTCCAAAAAAATATTTAACTACCATAATACGAACAAAGTGACTACTGTTGTAAAAAGTACAGCCTTAGATTACGAAATACATAATACCATCATTAAATATTTGTTGATAATTTGTAAACAAATAAAATTCTAATAATGTGACACAAACGGAATGATGAGCAGTGGGCGGGTCGCCTAGCGTTACCTCACCGGACCGGTTCCCATACTACCGAAACTGTACTTGATTGGACTCTCGATACAAAATGGGAAAACTTTTTAGGCAACTAAATAAAATATTACGAAATTCTGCATATTGTGTACCTACTCTTAATTTATTATTTTGCGTCTACTTCGATAAAGAAAATAATAATTGTAAACCCGCAAAATATATTCCAATATACATACTTCTTCTAACTAAAAAACTTCATACAGACTGAAACAACCCTATAAAATGTGTGAAGTTCATTCTACCACAACTCGCACTTGACCGCTTCCCACCAAATCATAAGAATGCTGATTAGTCTATTAGTGGTGCTTTACGAGTTTACAAGCTAGGTCGGTCATTTGCCACCACGCCGCCGTCGGCACTGCACTCAGATGCATACAGCGCACTCATTACTGACCAGCTCATTATTGATACTCAATTGTTTAATAGGACTCTACTATTGTGTGTGATTATGTGTATGTGTGTGTGACGAATTGGAGTAATTATGGAGCTATCTGCGAGCCGGGACTGCGTGACACCAGGTAGATCATCTTCTGTGCGCTTTTATCTCCTTTTAGAATAAATTTCACTTTTAACGTATGATGCATTGGTGCCCCGAGTTCCTATATGAGGTTCCTTCTTTTTATACAAAATCTTCAGTATACTTATTAGAGTAAAAATCCGCGCAAGCGAATAAGTTTAAGTGGTCTCAGACAACCCGAAGCCAACATTTGAAAAGAATTTGCAAATTACTTCCCTACTTTCTTTGCCTGCATTGTTAGACCCGGTATTATAGAACTAATGATGTCGTGTATCTAGTCGTTCCCGCGTGAATCCGATCACGTTAATCCAAATGGAACTATCAGGACTGATGGGTCACGTTTGATGTAGGTGAACAGTATCGGGTTTCCTTGCGGTCGGTCCACCTCAACTGTACGACACCAGAGAATGCGAAGGCTGTTTGCTTTCCTGACTTATTGCTAACTGTTGTTCAGTTTAATGGGAAATAATTTATATTGCCAATAAATTGCCCTAAAAAATATCATTCAGTGTAAGTCAGCCAGCTGCTGCAACAATACTGTTGTAGAGTCGGCATTAAAACTGCTCAGCATGGATGGTTCCCACCTGTTTTAGACAAAATAGCAGGAAAAAAAGGAAAATAAGTCTACATCTTTTTAGGATTTTTTCTGTAGAAACTAAAAATTTGAGAATCGACGCAAAACTTAAAATTTTTTAGCACAGGAACTCGTAGGTTCTCAACGTTGTCCTAAATCTCGAGTACTTATTCGTTTTTAGAAACTTTTGAGAAAGAAATAAACAGTTACAGCGATTAATTATATTGTCATAGTTGCGAAAGTTGCGGAAATAGGAACTATAATCACCCACTTATCAGCTGGATTAGATTGCCATGACGTCAAACGTTATGGATGCTAATAGATTTTTAAGTGTATCTGCCTATGTTCCACAGGTTGGTAGCTATTTCTGAATAAATAATTAATTATTGGATTCCACTGATAATCTATAACTGTAGTCAGTGTAGGCTACCGTAGAAATATTTAAAAATGGAGAATGCAAAAAAAATATGCTACTCGTATTGTAGCTACTTTTCCGAGCTGACACTTTACAAACTAGTGTTTCTTTTCGATATTGTTTAATCCTATAATATTACAAAAGTACTAACGAAATTCGTTTCCACTTGTGTCATTCGTTGTCTGCCAAGTTCAAGTATACTTGTATGGCTTCGCTCAGTCCAGCTAACGCCGAAATATTCCGAAGGTTGTGGCGGTGTCTGTTACCAAACCGTAATGTGTACTACAGTGGATGGACGTTCTTATATAGACAATATCTCTTTAATATCGAGTAGCTTAGATAATTCAGGCAGTGTTTCATATATGCCAAAATGTGAAAAGATTTTTGTATGTAATCTATTGAACAGCGTCGTTGCACCGAACTCAACTCATGCTTTGTATACGAATATAAAGTGACAGTTAAATAGAGACAGTTAAATTGATGGGTGCCACAGTACGCTAGATTGGTTAATAGCTCTTGTATCGAGTTCCGTACCATGCTGCGTCATGGCGCAAGTTCTATCGTCTGAGGATACACTGTATACAGAGTGGTACAAAGTTAAGGAAGTGGAAGTCTTAATTCGTAAACGCTTTAACTGAACTCTGTTAACTAAAAGATAAGATACAAAGTCGTTGTTGTTGTTTTGTGGAATGGGATATTGACAAAGTGCAGTGTGCGGGCAGGTGCCGCCGCTGCTGTGCGCGTCGGGCAGCAGCTCCGCCGACTGCTCCTCCAGCGAGGACAGCGTGGCCGGGCCGTACGCCAGCGAACACAGCGAGCCTTACTCCAGCCGACCAGATGAGGGATACGAGGTCAGTACATCGCTACAGATAATATCTCCTCCGGTTCTGTGTGTTCACGATAAATTGAAACCCCAATGTTTACAGCTATTCGTGCATAATTTGTACCCCTTCAAAGCTGCAGCTGGTCGTTAGTTAAGATAAAATTTAGATCACTGAGGGTAGAAAGTCGTGATTTAAATGCCGATGTAACTTAGGCTTTACTTAGAGTATGGACTAAATTTTATTAATAATGTCGGCATATTTGCTGGTGCTGTCGGAAGCCAGCACATCAAGCTACCCGAAACAGTCAAATTTTCCCAATCAACTTTGAACCATATGTTTCAGTGATAAAGTTGAAAAGCTATTAAGGGAATTTTACAGATTGTAGTAGCTTTATGTGCTGGCGTCTGTACATTGCACTCTGATGATTATCTAATGTTATTATGTTGTTCGTCGTGAAATCACCCGCGCTGTCAGAATTTGGGCGGTAAATTACTTGCCATAGACAGGCGTGGGACCAAACGACGTGTTACACAACATTTTTTTTATTGAGTCATATATGCGCTTCACAACTTAGCTTTATTAAAAACAAACTTATTTATGGACACGATGACGCCGCTTGCTTATTTCCTGCATTTAATAGAGTCCAAAATACATTCGGAAAGCACGCAATACTCCGGGAAGCACACGTAATATCTAAAAGCTCCAACTTACCAGACTACACCAATTTTCATTTTAGAAGCAAAAAGTTTTATTACAACCTTGTTGCTGCATGTGCTAGCCGCACTTAGTGTGGAAATTAATCCCGTGTAATGAATAAATCTATAATTAATAAAAATATAAATCAATTCACGAGAAAAAAAAAAGTCCAATGATGCAACGTTTTCTCTCTCGCAAGGTTTCCTTAGTAGGTAAGCAAGGGAAATTATTTTGTATCACAAACCACGCCCCGTCGTTACAAATATAATTACATACTAAAGTAATTTTGGTCTAACTTCCGCAATTTGGTGTCTAGCAGTAACAACATGGAAGCGTCCGCCAAACTTATGTATTTTTTCAGAAGCATGATTCGGCACTTCACATAACTACTAGCGAACTACTTTGCAATCTTGTTTACCTTTTCATATCTCATTACGTAAACAAACAAATAAAAAAAACCATATTTATTGTACAGGCGGACGTGGAAGTCGGCAAACTGGATGTGCCTCCGCCTTACAGGACCAGGAAGCTGTCGGGTTCCATGTCTACTATACCGACAGGTATGGAATTAATAACACATCTAGTACACACTTTTGTTATTACAACATTTGAACTACATACGTGGCAACTGGTACCCATTTATGTATGAAAACACAAGGTAAAACGTCTTAAAAACTGGATGGCATAAATGTGAAAATTAAGACTATATTCAGATATTATTATTTAACACATTGCTTTATTTTTCTAGCACATAAATAGTTTCATGTTGATTGTATACCTACTATTAGAAACTGATAGAAACTAGAAATGCACATTCAAAAGTAATAATATTTATTTCTTGCATTCACAAAGACTCAATTAATCACAGCCAGTACATTCTGAGTGAGTGCTACTTGTACTCGGAATACGCTGGCTGTAGCGAACGAGGGCTTTCCGCAACTAAATAATGTTTGGTACCTTGTAAGTCGTAGCAGACTCCATCATTTACATAAAACCAAAGTTTGGCCACCTACTAGTGGGTCCGCGCCTATCTCTAGTGCGTGGTGACTGGTCAGTGACTCCCCTCATGCCGACATACCGGTATCTTTTCAATTCGTCACAACCGAAAACACCTCAACTTAAAGATGTAAGACTTTAAAACAAAGCTTTTGTTTGTGATAATTGTGATAACTGATACCGTGGAATGTGAAGTGCTATAATTATGGAGAACTCAACCAGTTTTGATTTCGAAGGTAATCTTTTTTTGAGATAAAAAACAAATGACTCGCGTTATCGTCTACTTATCTATCTTCCTAATGTTAAATAGCTTGACTTGCGACCCACGTGTTTTTGTCCGTATTTTTTTTTTATGTCATCAACTTAAAACATGAAGACTGTCTTAAGTTACCTAAGACTGCTGCTTTGATTGTGTTTGAAACTGTTTTATAGTGTTATATATTGTGTGTATGATTTTGTTTTGGTGTAGTTCATAAAATAATACGGCCAAATTTCCTTTTATGAAATGCACAAGCATTTACATAGCGTTAAGATTAGCCAGCAGCAAAAGTTTGCCAGATTATGTTTGTGTAAGTGAATGTTATTGTTTGGGCAGGGATCTCCCTGCCGGCGGGCGAGCTGAGCGCCGAGTGCGGCGAGTACAGCAAGAGCGGCGAGCTGGCGCACCCCGAGCTGTGCGTCATCGTCGTCGACATACTCACGCAGCTCATTGACAAGTACGCATGCCTTTATTGTACTACTGATGGTATATTCATTGCTGCTTATGTCTTATTTATACGTGTGCGGTCGCTGGATAGAAACCACGTCCCCTGTTGGTTTTGGTGCAACTTGCCTGGTGTCTAAACACTTTAGTTATCTTTGTTCTTAGACATTTATAATTTACGCAAAGTGGGTTAAAAATTACGAATATTTCATTCACAAATGTTATGTATAAAGGCGTATGAATGATATTTTTTTTATATTCTACACCAAATGAATTTGGAAACCAGATTTTAGATACCTATGCATAATTAGAATTATTATTTCGGTGGACGTGGTATGCCAGGTTATATACCTATGTACTAAATTTCAATAAAAACTATATTTTATTATTGGGTAAATGTAATGTAGTCTGCTAAGTGCAGTTGTATAACTGGCTCACGTAGGTGTAATGGTATTTTAGACAACGTAGCAGTTATTATTATAAGGATGTGTGTTATTATTAAATTGCTAGACTTGCGTGTATATTGCGCAATAAACAATTATATTAGAAAAATCTGACATTATTTTGACATAATTTAGTTAATTATTAGGTCCTTGAGCTTTTTCATCGTAAAAGAGTTTATTAACTGAAATTAGCATTTCACATGTGGTGCGTTCCTGCTTGTCCTTGTCAGACAACGGCTAATACAAATGAAATCATTTCCGATTGACGTGATGCAAACACGTCCGCATGTTGGGAAGATATCGGATAGTATAAACAAGCGTGGTTGTCGTGTCGCGCAGACTGGTGCGCAGCAAGGAGCAGGAGGGCGCGAAGGGGTCGTCGTGGCGCGCGGGCGTGGGCGTGGCGCGCGCGTGGTGCGGCCGCGTGGGCGCGGCGCTGGCTCGCGCGCGGCCGCAGCACGCCGCGCTGCTGGCGCGCCTGCTCGCGCCCGCGCCCGCGCGCCTGCTCGCCGCTAAGGACGACCGCCTCGAAGGTATGCTCTGCTACATTGTGCCTCTCTGCACACAAACATTTCTGTTCCAATTAACACTAGTTTCCTCCCGACAGACCTACAACGCAGCATTCTAGAGCTGATCCACGTCCTAGGCTCCCAGAGCATAGAGCCGGCGGAATTAGCAGCGTTCCTCAAGCTGTTCACTGCAGACAACCCGCCGCTCGGCATGTTGCTGGACGCGTTACACCGACTGGTCTCCACCGCTGCGTACAACACGCCTGACTGTATTCTCACCTTTCCAGTTGATACGAATAATACTGGTGAGTTCCAGTACTTTATACTTTTTTAACGTTAAAATAATATGATTGTGTAACAGAATAACTAATAATTTTATTATAGTAGGTAATGTAACCTAACGATATCTAATCAAAAAAATAACCGAAAGACAGTATTTTATTGACAGTTTTTTTTTATTCTTGTGAAACAGTATGCGTGGCTGGGAAAATTAGAACTGTCAGTAAAATCCCGTGAAATTGTAAAAAGTATAATGATAAGCTTATCTGTATAGTAGGTAGACATGATTGCTGGATACTGTTCAAAGGTTGTGGTGCACTTGTGCCTCGTGGTCTGAGTAAGAACAAATCTCGAAGAAAATCGCATAACTACTAGCAATGATATTTAAATACCAAAAAACCATGTCTAACGATTACGGAAAATATTGAATTATAGCAAAGTACCAGTAGTAAATAGTGGCTGTATGTTCGTTCACAGATGGCATTCAGTCGTTAGCGGAGGAACTGAGTTACCTAGTGGTAAACACCACGACATCGCAGAGTCATCACGCTGAGAACCTCGCCAAGAATTTCCACGAAGCACATCTTAGAGCTGGTAAGATATTTAAATTACCAACTATTGTAAACCTCACATCTCAAGACTTATGTTCAATTCTCATTTGCATCTTAAAATCCTTTTATTTTAGCAAAATATTATTGCGAAGAGATAATATTTATGAAGTAATTCGTCATTGCACGTTGTCCGATATACCTGATGAGCGATCTGTTGTGGTGCAGGTATAAAGTCGTGCTGGTCGTGCCACGCGGTGCGGTGCGGGATAGAGGGCGTGGGCTGGGCGCCGTGGCTGTCCGGCTTCGCCTTCGTCGTCTGGCTGCAGTACTCCACCACGTCTGATGCTGACCAATGGGGTACGTTGTCTAATATTTTTCCACATCGACAGACTCGCCTGTTGGAAACTAACTATGAGGAAAAAATAGAGTTTTTTTTACTTATAATTTACACTTTAGACACGTGAAAATTTGAATAATTAAATTAGTGTTTATTTCCCAGACGGTACAGACGAGCTCAACGACGAGTCTTCAGACACAGAAGCAAAGCAAAAGAAGTCTCCTAAGAAAGAAGCGGCCAGCAAGCCGACGGAGCTGTCGCACATAGTGTCGGTGGGACACGAGTCGCTCATGCTGGAAACGTGGCTCGACACTAACACAGGTACACTCGTCATCATCTGCCTAGCCTTTCAGATTTAGTTACAAACGACCGTCATCCAAACCGTTGTCGCAGGCACGCTGACGTTCCGGCTGAGCCGCGCGGAGGCGGGCGCGAGCCGCGTGCTGAGCGAGGCGCGCGCGGCGGGCGGCGTGCCGGCGCGCCACTGGGCCTGCCTCGCCTGCAACGTGCGGGACCTCGTCTACAAGCGGCACATCTACATACAGGTGCCACACTGTCTTTTTTCTTTAATCAGTCATTAGTGTTTAAGATAAACTTGAAAGTACGTATACTTGCCTGACCTGGAATTGAATTCACATCAATGCTGGAGAGTTTGGTGTTATTAATCACTAGGTCATTGTGATCCTTTTCTATAAAACAATACAGAAGAATATATACCTAATTTTGTACATATTAAATAAAAATATAATATGTAATATTTTTCATAGGTGACAGTTTACGTGAATGGTTACGAGTGTGATGTCGTAACGCTGCCGCTACAAGGTAATGTATCGCTTCTAGTACTACGTACATTTTAACATTTAACCACTGCATGCTTAATTTCCCCAATGTATTTATTTATTTATACAGCAGGGAAAACTTATAACAAGATAAAACACATCGTAGTTTTGAACATTTAAACGAACAGCCAATAACAAGTCCTCATGTTTAACACTAACATATTATAGAAAGCATACATATTCAACAGTGTGATTACTCCACATCGTGGTCTTAGAAAATTAATGGTCTGGCCATGACTGTACTATAGTCTGTTTTTTAATCTCGTAGACAAAATTGACATTGCAGGTGTTGTCACTTTATTGCAATTCTTAAATAGTTATGTGGCACAACCGTAACGTACCGTTCAAAAAATCAAGGTATCGTTTTTTATAATAGGTTTTTGAAATAATAGGTTGGTACTTATTTAACACGTAATAATACAAAATTAATAATATAAAACATTTTTTTAATACATAACTAATAATAAGTATTCGTTAATCTGAACCAGATCATGACTCCATATCCGAGTTTTCAAGGGTTAAGATTGCCGTTTTAACGCGAACGGGAACTGATTTTCTTTGCATAGAAACAGTCGGATTACGCATAGCAGTGCGTGGTAAGAATTTCTTGGCAGTTTGTTGCACGTCGTGCGGACGGACCCTTTGGACCCTTTGGACGTACATGAATTTTAAATATAAAACTTTGGATGAAAATAAAAATTGTCTACAAAAGATAAAAAGTTTCGATTCAACAAACTGGTATCGTAGGTACAACACTGCACGCAAAAGCTGACAACATTATTTGTAAATTTGACATTTGCATTTGTCAATTTTGTCTACGAGATTAATAAACAGACTTTAGTATTAAACACAGCAAGATCATGGTGTTTACATAACTTATGTAAATTTCTACTTGCACGCGCAATGCAAGAGTTTTTTCTATAGTTCGTTGACGCAAAGAAGGTCCATGTAAATGGCAGCGGGTGTACATAACATAGTGACGTGGTTGTCGCGCAGGCATCCTGGTGCGCAAAGTGACGCCGACGGTGGTGCTGCTGGGGCAGGCGGGCGCGGGGGGCGCGGGGCGCGCGGGCGGCGCGTGGCACGCGGCCGGCGCCGCGCTCTACCGCGCGCCCGCGCTGCCGCCCGCCGCCGCGCTGCACCTCACGGCGCACGGGCCCGACCACGCCTGCCAGGTGCTGCCGACACTCCTCACATGGACTTCATATCTAAAATAAACACCCCGAACACGTATAATCTTATTTATAAATAGGGATGCGGACAATTTGTCAAATTCAATACTTTTATAGAACTGTCAAAAACGGTTACTCTCTATGTAATTTGTATGAATACAACACATATGACGTCACAGATTTTTCACATCAACCCGTATACTTATTTCTCACGATATCTACATATATCACGATAAATTAAACTGACATTATTTTAAGATGCTTTACAAAATGAATATGACAAAGTATTTTATTTATGACCCAGTCCACATCCCAATTCTTTCGTTATCTAATTTTCATGTTTATCACAGGTGCGATGTCAAACACCGAACTACCCACTGATACTAACTCCGAACGTGCTAGACTCCAACATCGACTGGGATCAGGTAAGTCATGTTCTCTACTACTGTCACTAGCATTATATTCACACTTGGTGTTGTAAATAACTTAACATTTCAGGTATTCGAAATATCGACGACGACGTTACGTGAACTTCACGACAACTTGCTGCTGACATTTTCAGCGAGCGCACCCAATATCATGAATTTATATCACCAGACTGTTGCACTGCCTACAGGTAACTTGGATGTAAATAATCGTATGTTAAATCGACTTTTCCATTTCTTTAGCTTTTTTCGCTATTATACAACCGTCCTGTGGGTACTCTAGTCCAGATAATCCAGTTTCCAAAACCCTTAACCCACTTCCTATGTGTATTACAACAAAATCATAAATAATTATAATTATAACAGTGCTCGAAGTCTCATCAGTTACCTATTATCTCTGGTTTTGTAACGGTGATAGTAAGATGTTGTCGGTACGGCAGTGTTCGCGGGGCGCGTGGCGTCGTCGGCGGGGCTGATGTCGGCGTCGGCGGCGGCGGGCGGCGCGGCGGCGGCGGGCGGCGCGGGCGCCTCCATCCCCGAGACGCTGTTCACGACGTGGACGGGCGCGCCGCTGGCCAGCCGCCACCGCGGCCTCACGCCCGCCCTCTACATGCTGGGCGGGCCCGACGTGCTGCTCTACCTGTATGCCAGGGTGGGTACCGCTCTTATTTACATTTATAAACTTTCTTTTGTGAAAACGTAATGAATCCAAAATGCGTTATTACGTAGGTGATGTGGGGCTCTTGGGAATTTAGTTGCCGTGGACTATTTTACGGAAGCGATTTGCGGATCGTGCCTGTCCAATTTTTATAAACTATGATTTGGTGACAGAAGGTTCAGATACAGCTGAACTTGCATCCCTACAAAGAGTACTACAGCTTAAGTCCCAGAGCACTATACATCTAGCACAAGAGGCACACTTTTTGATGACGTTCATAAATTTGAGACAACATTTACAGGTGGTAGAACTGGACGGTAGTGCAGCGGAACAGGCGACGGCGTTAGGCATCCTGCTGCGCGCGTGCCGCGTGGACAACCGGCTGCACAGCATGCTGTACAGCGACGCGGCGCTGGACATGCTGCTGACCGTGCTGGCCGCGCCCGCCTGCCACGTCTCCTACCACCTGCTCAAGGTACAACCGGCAGCATGCCCAACTGTAACGTGCACCAACGGACTGCTATTTGCAAGCCGGTTTTTTGTGGAAAAAGTTTCCACAAAAAGAATGATCATTTCTTTTCTTTCTGTATTACTTACTACCTGTACCTGGTTATTGAGTTCCCTATAATTCGGCACTGTTGCAAGCGCCATGATCCAGAGTAAAGGCCGAACGACTGACCTCATTGCTTTTGGATTGTACATGTCCAAATGTGACAATATACTCCACGCACTTCATTCCAGGTGATCTTGGATGAAGCGTGTAGCAGTCCCCTACTGACCATATGTGGAGATAGCATACAACTGGCTTCCCGCACTGACGCCGTGCTGCTACAACCAGAACTGCTGGTCCTGCTGACCAATGCTTGGAGACATCTGGATACTGAAGAGGTTAGTTCAATATTAATATACTGATGTGTTTTGCAGTCCCTTATGAAAATTATCTTTAAAGTTTTGGTAGTCAACGGTGTTGTGAGAATCCTTATGACACTTATTACAGAACCTTTTTTTTTTTTTTTTCGTGGGAAATCTTCAATTGACCCCTCCCGCTGAGGGTGCAGCTGGAGGGAGTGTCAGACTCTTACTGACTAAAACCCACTATGTTCCTTCTGGAGGTCCCTGTGTACCAGAATCTAATACAAGTATTTAGAAACTTCTCCATGATAGATCCTCTTTTGAAGGTAACGAAAGTAATGTCATGGAATGGCCCAGAAAACGATACCCGTGACGATATAAGTTGATCTTAATATTATAACTGGGTGCGGCAAGTAGCTCCCTCGGGCGGCGGGTGGTACCGCGCGTAACATCTAGTTTCATGTAAGACTGGGTCTGGGTGTATCTGCTGTCAGGCTGCAGGTAGAAGACGAGCTAGTTAATATGTTTGTATGAGACTGTAGCATCGTCGCTTTTGCGCCAGGAACTGACATGGGAAGCGGAGCAGGGCGGCACGATGCGCGGGTCTGCCTGGACGCTGGCGCTGTGCTGCATGCGCGCACTGCTGCGCGACGAGCACCCGCGCCGCGCCTTCAACCTGCACCAGATGTGCCGCCGCGCGCTGCTCGACCACCTGCTGCGCGCCTGCAAGGTACTGCTGCTGTACACACGCAGGTCGCCTGGACGCTGGCGCTGTGCTGCATGCGCGCACTGCTGCGCGACGAGCACCCGCGCCGCGCCTTCAACCTGCACCAGATGTGCCGCCGCGCGCTGCTCGACCACCTGCTGCGCGCCTGCAAGGTACTGCTGCTGTACACACGCAGGTCGCCTGGACGCTGGCGCTGTGCTGCATGCGCGCACTGCTGCGCGACCAGCATTACACCTTGCGCTACTACGAGTGCACTTTGTATAACTTCACGCTCATAGCCTGCTGGGACGACAATCCGACACCATTGGATAAAGATCAGATGTAGGATCTACATTTTTGTGTTTTCCGAAGTATGAGTAAATCAATCCTGTATGGATGTTCGTATCTAAAACACAAAGCTATCGTGGCCTGACCGGGTCGGGGCTCGATAGCCACTAACGCGATGGGCCATGGCGCTGTGCACAGGAGCGGTTCCTGAACTCGGAGAGCGCGGCGCTGGAGGCGGCGGGCAGCGCGGCGCTGGTGGAGGTGGTGCGCGGGCTGCTGGGCGCGCCGCCGCTGCTGTGCCGCCTGGCCGCGCTCGCAGACTTCCTGCTGCTCATGCACCAGGTACCGCGACACACTATGTACTTTGTTCGTAGGAAATGCTACAAAAATAAACTGTACACCGCATTTATGTACCTGTGTTATAAACGTTGAGACGACGTAGGTAATCAAAGAAACATTTTTAAATCTAATTTTTGTACTATCACATTTCAACAAATTTTATATTATGGCCAGAACGAAACTTCCAGGTGACCGCAATGTTAGTTTAAAATCTATGAAGTTTAGACAAAATTAAAAATAAAAATTTTAAATTCCAGTTATCCGGCTGGAATATAACTATATCATCGTATAAAATTGTTCATTTCATCAGGCTAGCGATACCTTCGTAACACATTCCCGAGCAAACTTTTACTTCCTACTCACATCTGAAACGCAAGAGATGAGCGAGTTCTCATCCAGTTTCACCAAGCGGCGGCCTTCTAAACGCGGTCGAAAGAAAGACGAGAGCAGACCGAGCGTGTCCAGTGCGTCGGCTGACGACGTCTCCAACGACAACAGCCTCAGTTCCCTGAGGGAAAAGGCTCAGGCTCGCGACCTCGACGACCGGATAGACAGCAGCTGCGGCAGTACTGAGTCCACGAAACAGTTGAAGTCTAAGATCAACTCACAGATTAAGGAAGGCAGGTAATGCGTTTTATTTAGTAAAACACTCCGGAAAATACTCAAATAGAGCGTAAAAAATATTTTATTGGTAACGAGCTTCAGCCAACAGCTTTACTTGCAGTCCTTGGGAACTAATTCGCATACCCTGATAATGGGTACTCTGTATCCTTCCTCGATAAATGAATTGTTTGGATTTATCAAATTGGGCCGATAGTTCTTGAAATTTTATTAAGCTAAGTTAAGCTTTATACTAATAGTACAGAAAATCGGTTATAATATCTAAACATTATTTTCAGGAAACACACCGTGTCATCCGCATCAGAGAACTCAGACACACCAGCCGGTGAGTTTATAAAATTCCAACAATTTGTCAAAGTTTGAAAGTTCAAGACAAAAGTTAGCGAATAGTATTCGCTAACTTTTCGCCAAGCTGCAATGTATATGATAATAGAAACGAAAATAATGATATGAGGTGCTACTGAGTTGGACGTGTAGCACGTAACCAATAGGGAAGATGCAAATGTAATATTATTGAAAATTTTATCATTAAAATTTTAAAAAAGTATAAAAGAAAGACTACTGTAACGTTTTTATTTTACATAATGTTGATTTTTACGAATAATTAAAAATTAAAGTGACTTGAAACGAAACGTATTTCAAAACACCAATCAGCGTTCAGTGACGTCACTCCCGTTATGACAACTTATTTGAGGTTATAGATAGTTGTAAAGGTGAACATTAATGTAATTAGTTTGTGCGAAAATTAATTGTGTTTTTCAGATTAAAATGGAAGTTGAATTTATTGATTTTTTTTAGGTGATAATGCTACAGTCTTTTGGGGTATTTCCATTTCTACTTGAGCTTGTTTCGATCGTTTCTGAGGATATATAGTACACTCTTATCATTGGATATTTGAAAATTTTCAGAATCATGTGTTTCTGTGATTAATGAACACTCTAAAGATGAATCTGAAACATGAAATAAATAATAATTCAGTTCTTCATCAGCAAGTACTATCTTAATAATATTACAAATGTGAAAGTTTAAATGTTTGTCTCTAGTATAATAAGGATAAATCTGATGGAATGAATTAAATGCTCTCAAGAATTTCGCGTTTTTTTGGAGAATATTAATTATCCATCCCATTCGCAGCTTGGAACCACTTTTTTCTTAGTTTTGGGTCAGAAGGTCCAGTCAAAACTTTGTTGAAGTAGATGGACACAAAACATGAGTCAACGCGGATTTTTTTCGGAGCATTGGTGGTATTGTTATGATCCCCTGATGTTGACGGATAATCCATTTTAAATTTTTACTGAAAAATATCTCGAAAGTCGAGAAAAATGCAAATGAATGAAAGCCGGCAACGAACAAGTACGACTAGTGTCAGACGCGAATGACGTCATCGGAACCGTAGGCCCGTTTTGGCGCGAAAATTTAAATTGTCAATTTAAAACTGCATTTTTTTACAATAAATTGCAGTGTTTAAATTTTTTTATATATTTGTGGTCTATTCTACATGGAATTCTTTAAAATAAAAACAAAAATAAAAATATTGCATCTTCCCTATTGGGGTGCGGATAAGGTAATAAATAAAATATTTTATCATATTCATTTTGTAAAGCATCTTAAAATAATGTCAGTTTAATTGATCGTTTTGAACCGAAAACTGTTTTTATATTTTTTATTGGTAATATAATCGAAATAAGTATACGGATTGATGTGAAAAATCTGTGACGTCATATGTGGTGTTTTCATACGAATTTCATAGAGAATAACCGTTTTTGATAGTTCTATAAAAGTATTGAATTTGACTAGTTGTCCGCATCCCTATTGTGTTGCGTTGTTAGAGAGCAGCGGCACGACGGAGAGAGACGGCGTGGCGCCGGAGGACGGCACCCCACAGGAGAGCAAGGAGGCCGCACCCGAGGCGCTGACCGACTACATCGTAGTGGACGCCGACGACGTCAATCACACCACTGTCGAGATGTACACCAGCGGGATATACCAGCAGGTAACCGGTATATTCCCAATCTATTGACTGATAACCGCATATTACGCCTTGCAAGCGGCTCAAAACTTTTCTACATAATTTTCAGTATTGATTCGTACGCATGTCGAAATGCCTTTATTAAATAAATCAATGTTATTTTATCAATACTTACGCATTGATGGCAAAACTGAACATTATACTGGCTTCTAGGTAATATAAGTATTTCTTTCTATCTGGCGGAATTGCTATTCTTAAGTTAATAAAGGGTAGATAGCCTCATAACGTTAGTTGTTGTATTGTGCACAGCGTCGGGTCCGCGCGGGCGCAGCGTCGGGCTGGTCGGCGTGCGAGGGACTCCTGCTGCTGTTACGTAATGCGTTGGCATTACTTCCAGACCATGAATATGAACAGGTAAGCTTCGGCTACACCGATCAGATCATACTATGGGTTAGCACAAAAAATGGTATGCAGTATAACACTACACATATGTAATACCAGTAATTTACAAAATGCAAAAAAAATACTTTTTGGAAATAAGTACAATACATAATATATTATCTGTCATTACTTGATGATTTAGATGACTTTGTAATAGCGACCTCCTCATTTCTATCCCGTTCCACTGGTGATGTTATTCTAGTAGTATGAATGTGATAGCATTTTGATCCCGCATCAAGAAGGCGGTCCCCCAAGACGAGATCCATCCATTGCAATGCGGGTCAGATTATTCCTAAGTAGTGAGTAAGTAGTGTGGAATGAGTGAGTGAGGAGAGTGATTGCAGGCGTCGTGCGGCGCGGTGTGCGCGGCGACGCTGGTGGTGCTGAGCAACCAGCGCGGGGCGGGCGCGCGCGCCGCCGCCGTCCGCGCGCTGGCCGCCCTCACGCGCCGCGCGCCCGCCCCGCGCCGCCCGCTGCCGCCGCACTTCTACCTGCACCTCGCCAACCAGGTGCGTTACACGGCCCTCTGCGTTCTATTCTATTTTAGTCCAACGAATATTACAGAACATTACAATGCATTATCGACGCTCATGTATGGAACCCTTGTAACTGAAAAAGTGTAACTTTATAATATTTCAAAAAATTCTAACACAAATACACTTCCGAAGGTTTCACTATAGGACAACGCTATGTCACAGCTAGCGTCGCTTGTAAATATTGCGCCTGTACGGTTAATGAGCACCTTAAGAAAAATATCTCCATAAAATCAACAACATCGGTTAATTGACTAATATAAATCTACTTCAATTGCACTGCAGCTTCAATAATTCAAACAGCTCCTCAGAATGTTATAAGCTACTCAATTATAAAACTTGACTATGGGTTAAATGGCTATTTGTTGTAATAACAGTACTAACCATAACCTTAGAGGCATTTTTATTGATGTCATTAACATAAGATTTTCTTTTTGTACCAATTCAAGAACTAACAACAAAATAAATTTTCAAGCTGCTAAATCACCCAGTAAGTTAACTGAAAATATATCTTTAATAATCATACGATTTTTATAAGAAATACACATTTTGTAATAGATCTCGCTATACGAGGGCTCCTGGGAGCTGGCATCTGCTTGTGCCGCGCTCCTCACTAAATGCGATGTGCCGCTAGAAGACCAACTCGATGTAAGTTGTTTCCTATATTGTATTGCCCTCAAAATTGTACTTCGCGATCATATAATATAGCTGACTACAGACTAGCCAAAATTGTTTTTTAAAACACACGTTTATAATTTGATACGCTGTCGATACGACAGGACGACATCTGGGCGGACGTGTCCGAGGAGGCGCTGCAGCGCAGTCCGCCGCTGCTGGCGCTGCTGCCGTGCTGCCTCGCAGACGTACCGCTCGCGCATAACATCACGCTGCTGCTTAGGCGCATCATCGATAAGGTACGCTTACATTACGTTCTTACATCACTTATCTATTAACAGGGTTAAAAGACTATGTGATTCCAAAACGACACACTTTATCCAATTAATATTGAAGTGACTTTGTCTTTTATGACACATAAAAATCTATATTCAGTTAAAAAATATGCATGTTATCGCAATTCGCAGGCGTCGCTGAAGGTTCTGAACGAAATAGCATTAGCGGAGGTGGTAGTGCGCTCCATTCGCGCGGTGGGGGAGATGCCCGACACTACATTCGAGGGGCGGGACTTGTTGCTAGAGGATTTGTTTGAGCTGCTCAACAGGATCGCTATCAAGGCACTGTCATCACAGCACAATATGCAGGTTAGTAGCAAAATATTTTAGTATTTTAATTTAGCAATTTTTATGCAGATTTTCGTTTGCTGTATTGAAGCGATCTTCCGATGCGATGCTGAATTGTTAAAGTTGGTTTGAGTATGTGAGTGTGACTGCGCAGACGATCTCGGAGCTGCACCACCTGCTGACGTTCGCGGAGTGGGCGGGCGGCGCGGAGGCGGCGGGCGCGGCGCGGGCGGCGCAGCGGTCGCTGTTCGCGGCGCAGCTGTCGCACCTGGAGGCGCGGCTGCACGTGGCCTGCGCGCCCGCGCACCGGCACAGCTACTTCAGCAGCGTGCTGACGTCGGCCGTGGCGCTGGGCGGCGAGGGCGCGGCGCGGGCGGAGCGCGGCGAGCTGGCGGCGCGGCACCTGGCGACGGTGACGCGCGCCGTGGCCTTCCTGCTGACGCGCTCGCCGCTCGACCCGCTCGACGACGAAGCGCAGCTCTTCGACCGACTGCTCTCTACGCTGCTGCTCGGTAACTACACCACTGCATTCCTTACGATCCCGGTCACTATCCACCTGCCTCTCTGTTTTACACATACTCTTAATGATTACTTTTTAAACGTTTGATACTTAAAAGTTAAAAATGATAATTACTTGACAACGATTTGTATTACGTAAAATATGAGTCCTAAGTTTAACAGGATTTAGGTTTTATGCCTCACTTCTCTGTTTTCACTTTTATGCGTCACTAATTAATTTTGCCAACCTTTTAAAGGCTGTCCGCAAGCCGGTGGGCTGTGGTATACGCTGGTAAATGGCCATTCACGTACGCGCGGGGCCGATAAAATGTTAAACTGTTTCCTAAATGAAGTTTGCACACCAGCCGTCAGCGGGTCGAACGCATCCCGTCCCAAGTGGTGGGTGAGCAGCAGCGCGGACTGGGCCACGCCGCTGCAGGAGCTGTTCTGGTGGGCGGCGTCGCCGGCGGCGGGCGCGTGCGCGCTGCAGCCGGCGCTGCTGCGCGCGCTGTACCACGCGCCCGCGCCCGTGCTGCACGTGCTCACACCCTCCGACCCCGCGCATCTTAGGAAGGTACGTGCACTTCTTTATATTTCATCTCTACCAATACCCTGAATTTACTTTTCTACCTTGACAAAAGGAAATATTGTACTTCTTATAGGAAACATAAGTTCTGTCCAGTTTAACTTGATTGTATTAGATTAGACAGCGCCTTCTGATCCTTTACGCGCTATGGACTTGCTGAATGTCCTGCCGCAATAGGTGATATATTTAGGACTGCAGACCCTTGTTCATTTGTATAAGAAGCCCCTTGCTACCAGTAGCCAAGAACCCCGAGTAGATTAAGACTCCCAGTTGTAATGCCAGTGATACGTTACCCACCGCGTTTCGTATTCCAGTTGGCAGTATACCTGCTGACAATCCTGAAGCACATCCACGCGGAAGCCGAGAGCGGGCCGGCGCGCGTGGAGCTGGCCATCACGGACTGGGCGCGCGCCTGGGCCGTGGGCACGCAGGCCGGCCTCTCCGAGCGCGTGCCCAGCGCCGCGCTGGCGCCCGAGGCCGCCGCGCTGCTGGCGCACGACCTGCAGCGCTGGGCGCGCCTCGCGCAGCGGACCCGCTCGCTCGTTGCCAAGTCCGTACCGCCGCCATCACTCACGCCTCGTCTGCGCTGTTGTGTGCGACGCATCTATCGCCCCTTATATACTTTCAGTTTTTATTGAACCTGAAAGCTCCTTTATTTGCACGCAATCCGTTATCTTTTTCCTAAAAAGGAAGTCATTAAAAATATAGTTGCCCCAGAAGTTGAATCTCGTTGAATCCTCTGCTAATCGTGTGTGTCGTGCCCGCAGGACGGTGTGGAGCAAGCAGGCGCTGGCGGCCAAGGTGGCGGACAGCGCCATGGCGGTGACGCGCGGCGTGGTGGACGCGCAGAACGCGCAGCGCAAGGTGTTCCTCGAGCACCTGCGCCGCGCGCACGCCGCGCACGCCGCCGCCGCGCAGGCCTGGCAGCGCCTCATCGACACCTACACGCACGAACAGGGTAATATGCCTTCACTTCACAACAATACTCAAAAACACCTCTCACCCTCGTCGAGATAGCGAACAGAATGTTGTACCATTTGTACAAGTGTTTGTATATGTGTGCAGCGGTGTGGCACATGCCCAACTCGTACCCGCAGTCGTGGCAGCTAGACGCCACGGAGGGCCCGGGCCGCGTGCGCGTGCGACTGCGCCGCGCGCACCTGCACGTGCCCGACAAGTTCCTCAAGCCGCAGCACCGCCACAAAGCCGGTGTGTATAATGTCTACTTACAACTACTTTATTGGTTTAGATTTAAAGTTTAAAAATTCAGTTAAAAACTATGTAATGCTCGTTGGTTCTCCTTATGAAAAGATCCCTGTCCCCTGTCTCTTCTTCTTATCCCATCTTTCCAAAATGAACGAGTGTTGAAACGGACGGCAGAATGTTCTGATTCGTTTGTGGTGCAGAGGCGCGGTCGCAGGGCCCGCCGCTGGGCGGCGTGGTGGGCGGGTGGGGCGCGGTGCGCGGCGGGCTGATGGCGCGGCTGCAGCTGCACGAGACCGTGGGCTACATGGCGCGCGCCACGTGCCTGACGGCGGCCGCCGAGCTGGAGGGCGAGCTGCTGCTGACGGACCGCAGCATCCACTTCGTGCCCGACCCCGCGCCGGCGCCGCGCCGCGACCGCCTGGTCGTGCCCGAGGTGCAGGCCGCGCCCAAGGCCGCGCGCTGGCCGCTCTCCGCACTCATGCAGGTCAGACAACATACCGCTATGCTTGTTGTCTTTGCTTGACAACAAAGTCTGACAATTAGGCTAATATTAGCGGTTTTCCTAAATTCTTATACAAACAAAAAAAAAATATAATCCTAGCCTTGCCAACTGATTGGACAGTTACACTAAAATCTGTTTGATTCTTCAAAAGATCGTTCCATATATGGGCTTACATTGTTCACCATGATGTAATAATTTATGTCTAGACTTTAAACTACACTATAATTCTTCAGTTTTTTACTATAATTTGGACGTGCCAAAATTGAGAAAATATGTCAAAGTTTTGTAAAATATACATTTTGATGTGTAGGTGAGCACGCGGCGCTGGTGCCTGCAGGAGCGGGCGGTCGAGCTGTTCCTGAGCTCGGGGCACGCGCACCTGCTGGCCTTCGCCGACACCGCCGAGCGCGCCGCCTTCCTCAAGGCCCTCGCCGCCACGCAGCACCCGCCCGCCCGGTACGCACACACTTGCTTCACCTCCCACACACACTAGGACCTGTTCCTGAGCTCGGCGCACGCGCACCTGCCTAAGTTGACGAATTACTTAAGTTTTTTACTGAAACTCTCAATAAAAAAAAACCAACTAAAAAAAAACATCCGCATCTTAGAATCGAGCCAGACACGCTGCAAGACGCGATGACACAATGGCGCAACGGCAGCATCACGAACTGGGAGTACCTGATGCGGCTGAACGGGCTGGGCGGCCGCTCGTACAACGACCTCATGCAGTACCCCGTGCTGCCCTTCGTGCTGGCCGACTACTCCTCGCGCATACTGGACCTCAACGACCCCGCCTCCTTCCGCGACCTCTCCAAGCCCATGGCCGTGCAGAACAAGAATCGAGAGCAGCATTATATCAACATTTATAATGTAAGTTCACTTGCCCATCGACACCTAACGTTGCACATGTTGACGCATCAGAACCGAACGCACCGAACGAAACAAAGATCTTTATTATTTTCAAGAAATCTTATAAAACTTCGCGTATTTGCGCAATCAAAAATCTACAGCTGAAGACCACCAAAAGGGCTCTGCTCTTCTGCTCGTTAGCCAGTCATCAATCCTGTAAATGTTTAACGTTTCGCCCGCACTGTCAGGACCTGAAAGCCGCTCGCCGTGAGGGCTGCAGCCCGCTGCTATCGCGACAACCGCACCACTACGCGTCGCTGTATTCCAACTCGGGAGGGGTACTGCACTACCTAGTGCGCGTTCCGCCTTTTACGGAACTATTCCTTAATTATCAAGGTATGTTACTGATCATCCTATTGCCCTATTATCCAAACTCTATTTGAATACACTAAAGTACCTAAATCATTTTCGTTTTTATTTTTATTAAACATCGTCTCACGTATAACTTCCTTTTACTGTAAGTTAATAGACACAGAATATTCCCAGTTCATAATGTTCAATACGTTTAGACAACAACTTCGACATGCCGGACCGCACGTTCCACTCGCTGGCGACCACGTGGCGGCTCATCACCAACGACTCGCCCACTGACGTCAAGGAGCTCATACCTGAGCTGTTCTACTTGCCTGAACTCTTCCACAATAACGAGGGTAAGGCTCTGTCTCGGTTCGACGTTCGTTGAATGAAACAAAACTTATCTATTTCATTTGTGATTTAAGCCATTTTCAAGTGTACGTTATTTACTACTTAATATTATATTTTATCATAATTCTGATAAAATTGATGTTTAATCATAAAGTTTTATTTCAAGAGTATATGTTTCATTCACCAAAACTGGCATTGGTGTATTATGTTTAGTTGATCGCGCGTGTTGCAGGTCTGAACCTAGGGCGGCGGCAGTGCGGCGCGGCCGTGGACGACGTGGAGCTGCCGCCGTGGGCGGGCGACGCGCGGCTGTTCACGCTCATCCACCGCCAGGCGCTCGAATCCGCGCACGTCACCGAGCACCTGCCGCACTGGATTGACCTGGTCTTCGGCTACAAGCAGACCGGCCAGCCTGCCCTTGATGCCATCAATGTGTTCCCCGCCTGCGTTAGTATACATTTATTTATGAAACAAAATATAATACCAATGTAGTTATGTGTCGCCATCTTAATTTGCGTCCTCCGTCACTAGGGACGATAAGAGAGTTATATATAGTGACAGACTCTAATTAGTTCACTAAGTATATAAAGTAAAAATACGGTTTCAACGAAACCATGAATATAACGGACACTTATACGAAAGAAATTAATAGGAATTATAAAACGAGTGAGTCACAAAAATGCACTAAGGTTTTGTCATGAAGCCTATCGTCCGTAGTTGATGAGTAAATGTAAGTGTTAACGTGTAGACGTACTACGGGTTCGACCCGACGGCGCTGGAGGAGGAGGTGGACCGCACGGCGGCCGCGGCCATGGTGCGCACGTACGGCCAGGCGCCGCGCCAGCTGCTGCGCGCGCCGCACCCGCACCACGCGCCCGACCTGCTGCCGCCCGCGCCCCAGGTACTGCTTACTCCGTATGCGTGTGTTGCTCCGAGCTGGCTGTGCTAGACTGACAGTTGCATACTAATGATACTGGACGCATGTGGCCAGGTGCCGGTGTGGTGCGGCGTGGTGGGCGCCCGCTGGGGCCGCTGGTGCGGCTCGCCCGAGCTGGCGCCGCCCGCCGTGGTGTGGCGCCGCACCTGCGCCGGCGCAGCCTCGCTCTACGCGCTGCCGCACGCGCGCTCTGTTGCCGTGGCCTCGCGAGCCACTGCGCTAATCACTTTGCACGGTATGTTGCTACATACGTCACCAAACTTTATTATTGGATATACTTTATTAAAACTAAATGAGTAAATATGCTGATTTTCTGTCGTCATTAAAATTGCACTGCTTACTTATTGTAGACGAGACAGAAGACAACGCACAGAATAATGGACAACAACCTTTAGCCCTGGTGTCGTGGGGACATTCGGATAACATTGTACGACTCAAGCGTCGTCGGGATATACGTCCCGACTTACTGCTGCACGTGTGCGCGCTCGACCAGGTAATGGCTTCATCAATTCTTACCATAACTGTAGTCTGGGTGTGAGTTACTGTCTAAGCAATTTGTGTATATATATATTTGTGTGGTGGCGCTGCAGATCACGGTGGCGGCGTCGGTGTGCGCGGCGGGCGGCTGCCCCTACCCGCTGGTGCTGGGGCACGCGTCGGGGCGCGTGTGCTGCGTGCGCGTGCGCGCGGGCGCGGCGGGCGTGCGCGTGGCGCAGCGCGGGCTGCTCGCGCACGCCGCGCCCGTGGCCGCGCTGCACGCCTGCGCGCGCGCCGGCCTGCTCGTGTCCGCCAGCATCGACGGCCACATCGTGCTCTGGGACCTGCACACGTATGTACTCGGCGCCGGATAATACTTTCGACACCCATGTTTTGCAAAGAAAAAATTAACATATTTTGTTGAACTTCTAAATGAAAAAAAAAAGAATGACACGCGATGGTATGTCACATCAAATCTGTTGATGTAAAAATAATTTTCTAAGTATACTAAAATGACAAGCGATCGACATCCAAAGAACCTTGTGATGACCACAACCATACTCATCATACCCATAATTACCTAAAACTCTTTATTCTAGGTTATCATACATCCGAACTCTCCCCAACCGCGACATGCTATCAGTAACGAACGTGACGATCAGTGAAACGCTGTGCGACATCGCGTCGGTCCACGACATGACGAGTAGCAACGGGAATAGCGACGGCAACGGTGACGTCACGCCTGACGCCAGCGACATCAGCGACAACCACACGGAGGCGTACGAGAAGGACGCCGCCTACAAGTACCAGTCGCTTATTAGGGTGCATACTGTTAATGCTAGGTTTGTGGGTGAGTATTGTAACAACAGAATTCATATTTTTGTAAAGACTTTGACTTACTTAGGTTTTTCTGGGTGAAAAGCAATTTTTATCTTTTTAGTTCAGGTTTCCTTATATTTTTTTCCTTCACTAAATATAAACTCTAAAAAGAGCATTGGTATAGATCTGCCCAAACTTTTGCCCTCACAGAACATTGCGCGAGTCAGTTTTAGTTCCCAGCGGGTGATGGACGTGCGGGGTTATGGGTTATGCGTTCGGTCGGGGACTCAATAGCGAACCACAATGAGTTTTGTGAGAAGTATAAGTTTAGAATAAAACGTAACGTGTCCAGGCAGCGTGAAAGTGAGCGAGCGAGTGACGTGCATCTGCTACTCGAACGCGCCGGAGGGCGTCAGCGTGAACTGCATCGCGGCCGGCCTGCGCTCCGGCGCCGTGCGCCTCTACTCCTCCTGGGAGCTGCGCGCGCTGCGCCTGCTGCCCGCCCCCGCCACCCGCGCGCCGCTGCTCAGGTGACACCCCTCCCGCTCTAGCTGTACTGCTGCGCGCGCTGCGCCTGCTGCCCGCCCCCGCCACCCGCGCGCCGCTGCTCAGGTGACACCCCTCCCGCTCTAGCTGTACTGCTGCGCGCGCTGCGCCTGCTGCCCGCCCCCGCCACCCGCGCGCCGCTGCTCAGGTGACACCCCTCCCGCTCTAGCTGTACTGCTGCGCGCGCTGCGCCTGCTGCCCGCCCCCGCCACCCGCGCGCCGCTGCTCAGGTGACACCCCTCCCGCTCTAGCTGTACTGCTGCGCGCGCTGCGCCTGCTGCCCGCCCCCGCCACCCGCGCGCCGCTGCTCAGGTGACACCCCTCCCGCTCTAGCTGTACTGCTGCGCGCGCTGCGCCTGCTGCCCGCCCCCGCCACCCGCGCGCCGCTGCTCAGGTGACACCCCTCCCGCTCTAGCTGTACTGCTGCGCGCGCTGCGCCTGCTGCCCGCCCCCGCCACCCGCGCGCCGCTGCTCAGGTGACACCCCTCCCGCTCTAGCTGTACTGCTGCGCGCGCTGCGCCTGCTGCCCGCCCCCGCCACCCGCGCGCCGCTGCTCAGGTGACACCCCTCCCGCTCTAGCTGTACTGCTGCGCGCGCTGCGCCTGCTGCCCGCCCCCGCCACCCGCGCGCCGCTGCTCAGGTGACACCCCTCCCGCTCTAGCTGTACTGCTGCGCGCGCTGCGCCTGCTGCCCGCCCCCGCCACCCGCGCGCCGCTGCTCAGGTGACACCCCTCCCGCTCTAGCTGTACTGCTGCGCGCGCTGCGCCTGCTGCCCGCCCCCGCCACCCGCGCGCCGCTGCTCAGGTGACACCCCTCCATTCTTTTAAGGCTGATGGTTACATTTTTCGTACCTTAACGAGAATCAAATGGGTACGCATACAACTGACGGTTGGGACCCGTGGCTTTCACATTTTCAAACATGCGGAAGGACTTGCCACGTTATAAATGGTCATTCATTTAAAAAACTAACCGCATTAACAGCTGAACTTAGGCATGACAAAGACAACCTCCTGGTAAAGACTTCTTTAACAAATAGTCAACTAAAATATATAAAATAGTAATTGATTGTCTCCACAGCCTGACGTTCAGTAGCGACTCGCAGCTGCTGTTCGGGTGCTACGAGTCGGGCGTGGTGGTGGCTTGGGAGAGCGGCGGCGCCGCCCGCCCCGCGCCCGTGCGCATCGTGCCCGCGCATGCGCTCTTCTGACCGCCGCGCTCGCGACACGCGTCGGGACCGACGCTGCTCAACGTGTCCCGCTTCTTGTCATCTAATGGGACTCATAATCTAAAAACAGATCTAACATCCACAATACACTACAAAAATTTATTTGATATATGAATGAGATTGCTATGGTAAAGGCTCTATTATCGAATTATAAAAAATACAATTTAAAACGAGCGGAGAACAAATACTACCTTACACATAATAAGTAATGTTAGCTGATAAACAAGGGACTGAATGTGTGATGATTACTTAAAGACTGCAACGATAATCTCCACGTAAATTGTGTAGGCGTTTGTCGTTTGAATTAATTTGTAAATAAAGTTTTAAGTAGTTTAACTTCAATGAAATGCAATGCTTCTTCGTAATACTAAATAAGGTTTAGTATGTAAAATATAGTTTAAATAAAAGCAAATATCAAGAAAAGTTGTCTTCCTCAGTATCAAGGTGTTAAACACTAGATCACGCAATAGCGTAGCTGTCGTGCCAAATATAAAACATTTTTTGCGATAGTCGTGACACGTACAGAATGTCAAGGCTAAATTGTATACATGCGGAAATATTTTTGTAAAAATACTTTTTGCGATAACCGAATATGATTATGGTTCTTGCTGTCCACATTGATTCTAGGAATCGTATAAACTATTAGAGTATTAGCAAACCAGAGTAATAATTGAAAATAAGCTATAATAAATTCTTGCGAGTCTCGATTATAACCGAGATCGTTTTGAACCTCGATAGTGTCCATTACTTATAAATAAATGACTGTATATATGTATTTAACAGATATATTATTTTGAGATGTAAAAAGAAAACTACCCGTGTGTTATGATTTTATTATTTCTCGGTTATACAATAGTAACTTTCAATAACTGTAAATTTATAAAAAAGGTATATATTTGAAGGAAAATTTATTTATATTGTTTTATAAGTCTTAGAGGTATATAAGAAATGAGCAATAATGCATATCTTGGCTAAGTGAGTTGTAAATATATTTTTGTATAAACATTCCTGCAATCACAAATGTTGCTCAGAATGCATTTTAAATGTATACCAATACATCTTCTAAGTTAGTTCTACATTATTAATTTCTTTCCTCAATTTCTCTCTGTTATTCTTTTTGTTAATTATTTTAAATTCAAATATTAATGAGGCTATAAAGGTCCAAGCTCAGCAGTATTTTTCACAATCATTATAGAAATTGTAATACATTATATCTATTTTTTTATTCGGGCATATTCTTTTGTTCCGAGGTTGCTTCGACACCCACAGAGATGAATTGATACTCTTTCAGGAGCTCATTTTATTCTTGCCCTGTGTTTTAATATTATACTGTTGTTAATTAATTATTGTGATAAGTTATTATACGAATAAAATTATTTTAATTGTACTGTTGAGTTTCATAAATCAATAAATATTTTTTTTATAACACGTTTTTTTAATTACGTTCAAATTATCTCGGGGATCAGCGCGGATCGTGCAAGTTTGCGAGTTAAACGTTGTCGAAATTTAATATCATAAATGTGATAATACGGCTTAAATTTCATAGCATTTGAAATTTATTTCATTGAAAATCTAGCTATTCATCGTACGTATTATAAACGCACACATTCACGAGAAAATCAACGTTATGATCATACAAAACGAGGAATGGGAAATATTCAAATCACATTATATATTACATGCAATTCTTTAAATTCTGCCAAGTTATAACTACATAAATCAAGAAAGTTAACTTGTATAAAACTTGGCCCTCTGCGACGGACGGAGGCACGTCGGAGGTGCTGTCGGAACAGGTCGGAACACCTTCCCAGGCAGATACGTTATTGGCCGGTTTTTTTTTATTACATTAATTTGAGGTGCAAAATTTATTCACAAAATATATACTTCTAATAAATAATTAAAGACACCTGCTTTCACTGAATTAATTACAAAGATCCAAAAAGTAAAAATGTAATTATTACAGTCATTTGACATGACTGACATATACCAGCATGACAGTGACAGTTATTACAATTGAAAACAATTTCATTTTCATTTATCGCGAGAAACTTGTGTGAAATAGGTGATCAGATTCTCGTGTAGCGGTGTGTTTTATATAAATTTTGTGGCTTGGATTTACACATTAATCGACATGTGGGAACAGATAATAGAATATTTAAAAGATCCTCTACTAGTGATAAAAGTTCAAAACTTTTTTGGTGTCACTTATAAAAGTAATGAAAGTAGTCACAATAATGAATCATCCGAAGTGATACATTCGGAGAGATTGGAGCGTGTGAACGAGGAGTCTGAGATCAAGCAGCACAAGAGGATCCCCAGCAACATCTCAAGTAGTTCGCAGTCGTCGTACGACACGGACAGCTCGGGCGAGGGCGCCGGGAAGGACGCGGTGGAGTGCAGCATCAACAACAAGTTCTGGTACTACCTGTTCGTGCTGGGCACGGAGCTGGGCGATGAGATATTCTACGCGACGTTCATACCCTTCTGGTTCTGGAACATAGACGGAGCAGTCGGCAGGAGAGTCGTGCTAGTCTGGACTGTAGTTATGTATATTGGTGAGTTTGTTTCTGACTTCCTGACTTTCTTACAACCTACCTTAAAGCTAAACTAAACTTTACGAAGATTTCACCTTTTTAAGTTCCTTAAAACTTTTATAACGGTCAAATAAGAGTTTACTGCTCCATACCTTGAGAAGAAAAGTAAATGTATGATTAATCCATGCACAAACTATAAAGACGCCTTACAATACTTTAGGGAAAGTTTAACTTCCAAAAATTATAACTCAACTCCAAGTAAAGTTGAAGAACAGAAATGATTTATCCTATATAAACTACCATCACTAACATCTTGAGTCATAGCACTCTTGACGGAGTGGTTGTGTGACATGGACAGTAATTAATAAATAAAGCTCTCAACCACCTATTGAAGGTTAACAATCTATATCTGTATTGCCCATTCTCAACAGGACTGAGCCCTGATCTCGTGTTACTCACCAAGACACAAACAATACAATGATGTGAAGAGTTGTTTGATAACATTGCTTACTCAAATTGGCTCAGTGGTTTTGGAGCCTTTACATTGAAACAAACAAACAAAAAAGAATTCCTCTTCTTATCATAAGTTTATATTAATAACAAGCCCATTTGTGATGTGATTAACCACCCTTATTGAGTAACATAGGTTGCATTTTATTTTTAGAATTTACACATGTTTATTATTTTTAGCTTGCTACTGGGAAGTTAGGGATTGTTCATTATATTTTTCTATTGATATTTTTTGTGCACAAAGCCATGCAAGAAGTTTGTAGTTAGGTAGGCAGTGACCTCGACATTCTTAATATCTAATAATAGTCACAAACTATACAAGACTTAACATTATTATTTATCTTAACTCTTATTTTTAATGTTTCTATTAAAAACGAATTAATTTCATAATATATTTGTTGTATGTATATTATATTTAAAGTTACACTTACAACAAAATGGACAATAAAAAATGCCAAAACCTAGTTAATTCTGTATTACACGCTATATACTGAGTGTTTATCTTATCTTCCAAATCAGACATCTTTTTGTTACTTAATTTGCAAAAAGCCATTGTATATAATGCACAATTAAGACAAAAAATGCAATGAAAATTGTGTAACATAATTATAATGTATATAAAAGTATTTATTTATTGCCTACAGACATACAATAGGTTAGTTAGGTGGGTATCAAATATCTGGAATTTTGATCAAATACACAGTCTAAAAATCAGTATATATTAGCAAATAGTAGTTTTAATATCTGAGATTTGACTAATTAAATAATAGATAATATTTAATGAGTCAGAAAACAATTACATTAATAATGATTCATGCTGTTTCTTGAAATAATTTATGTGGTGCTGTGTGAACCATCAATATCTGTGATAGATGTAGATACTGTCTGTTGCCAACCATGTGACTCATTCTGTAATGGGCATTAAGTTGTTCTTATATATTAATAAGATTATCTATTGGATAGTGTCTGTAATTGACTAATGTATTAGGTTTGTAATGTAATAAAAGAGGGTTTTTTATTGATCAAAGATATTTAGAGACCTGGCGCCTGATCTTGGCTGCTGTTGCTGCTTGGGTTCCATTGGATCAGGGTGAAATAAATTCAACTTAAACTCCAATGACCGGAGTCTGGAAGTTGATGGTGTAACACCTGCCATGCCTGGCAGTGCACGAAAGGTCGTATACGGCTTCTCTGACCGTTACCCAGTGACAGGAGGAGAAGCGGCCGTTGTCAGACGGATTTGAGAAAACTGTTACGCTAGAGCTTGTCAGGTGATTAAACCTGCTAAGTGCTAGAAGTAATCATCGTTTATAGTGACAGAGTATGCAAATTATATTCAGCAATAATTTTTAAATATTCATGTTGTTTTGTCAGATAAATGCTAGATTATGTTTATTTATTACCTATTGTATTCGGTTGAAAATATTATAAGGTACAATGGGACTGCCATCTATCTATGTATCTACATATGTACAGAAGTCCCTAAAAAAACAAAGAGAAAAAAATAATAATTTGAAAATGTTGTTAAGGAACATATACGTCATTTCAAAGTCTTTAGGCCGTAACCCTCAAAAACTTTATAGACCTCATAATTCAACAACATCTTCACAAATTCCAGGTCAAGGTTTCAAAGACATAATCCGCTGGCCCCGCCCGGGCTACCCCGTAAAGAAGCTACAGCAGAAATGGGCCATAGAGTACGGGATGCCGTCGACGCACGCCATGGTTGGCGTGTCCATACCGTTCTCCGTGCTGCTGTATACCATGGATCGGTATCAGTACCCCGTGCACTGGGGGGTGGTGATTGCAGTGTCGTGGTGCACGCTCATCTGCGTCAGCAGGGTCTATTTGGGGATGCATAGTGTGCTGGTAAGATATTTTTAACTTATTGTACTTAGGTACATACGAACGAGATCGAACAGATGGCACTAACGAGAGATTGATCAAGATTCCCCTTAGTCCTGATATGCGTCTTAGCGGGATATACTGTCCATCCCTATTATGACATATTTTTCAGTAACTGGGAGGTCAGGTCTAGATAGAACGTCTTATAATGTTCCAAAATTCTTATAATAATGCCTTAACGCGGTCGCAGTGTTCACGACGACTCTAGATACCTTAACATTTTTCTTAACTTCATACAGTAATCAAATAATGTAGCAACAGTTAGCCGACACCTGCGCGGCATTGACGGCAATTACACTGTTATCCAATCTAGAGGCTTAGCGATTTTGATTACTTGTCTTATATTTTTATTATTATAACACAATTAGTTCAGTTGGAATTCTAAAGAATACATTATACGTAAATCCAAATATAAAGTCGTAGGCTTTTGCATTATTGTAGAAGGTCAACTGTATATTGAGCAACAAAGTATGTATTTCTCTCAATACTTTAGAAATACACGGACTCGTGTATAAAAGTCTCGAAACTTCAGAAGCTACATACATACGTCGTCTACATACCTATGTACATACATTTTATGTATGTACAGGAGGACCAACAACCTCACAACTACTTTACGTTATCAAATCAGGCAGTAAGTTTGTGCAGAAGAGTTTAAATAGTAGACGTCTTGTTCCAAAAAAAAAATCAAAGTTGTCCAGTCTATTACTTCTGTAAATAATAGAAATGATAACATCGGCTTATTCACTGCAAGATAAAAACCTCTTCTTTCATGCAGAAGGCACGAGCCTTGCTCAACGAACCTTTTCCAACTTCTGTGCTATGTTTGGATTTCATATCCATTAAACCATTTTAAACTTAATTTCCAGGACATAGCAGCAGGCCTGCTCCTAGCCACGGCATTGGTGTCGGTGCTGATCCCACTGGTGGACCGGCTGGACTGGTTCCTGCTGACGTCACAGCTGTCGCCTTTCCTCGTCATCGCAGCTTCTATACTCGTCATCGTGTTCCATCCGAACGCGGATAAGTGGACGCCGACCAGGTGAGAATACATTACAAAATATTATAGCTTGATAATGTAAATTATTTAGACGACACTTGTAAAAATAAAGTCATTGTCCTAAAATGCCCGGAGACTCGATTTTTTAACGAATAAAACGATTAAATGTTTCCTATCTAAGACCGGTCTATGTACTCAGTACTTCAGTATCTTAATTTCCTACCTAGTCCTTGTTATAAACGCATTTCGTCAAGCGTTATCACTGGGTCCAAGGTTCAGGGTCTTCCGTCTACAATGTACTTTTTCTAAGGTAAATAAGTAAAGATTGTATAGCGTAAGATATCTAAGATATATACCTGCGTTACGAGTAACATTCTCTGACGAATCTCAACGACTGGAATGGAAAAGATATTTAGAAATCTTGGCACGATAGGCGATGAATCGATATCTACTTAGAACGCAAGTAATGCAAACAGTAACTTTTCCTCGTGGATTTCCCAGACACTGTAAACATAGGGCTATCTAGATAAGCCCAACCCGCCGCCATGAGTCACGCGGCGGTGGGGTGTAACTCCACGTAAACTACTACTACGTGTACAATACTTGCACGCATAATACATATCTATAGAGGCTGCTCACTCTGTTTAAGTTGTAAACAAACATTTTAAATCTTTTTAGGATATTTAAGGCTTAATATATTTATCTTAATTTTTCTTAAAAAAGTCGTGGTGGCCTAGTGGTTAAAGAGCCAACCTCTCAAGTGTGAGGGCGTGGGTTCGATTCCAGGTCAGGCAAGTACCAATGCAACTTTTCTAAGTTTGTATGTACTTTCTAAGTATATCTTGGACACCAATGACTGTGTTTCGGATGGCACGTTAAACTGTAGGTCCCGGCTGTCATTGAACATCCTTGGCAGTCGTTACGGGTAGTCAGAAGCCAGTAAGTCTGACGCCAGTAAGTCTGACGCCAGTCTAACCAAGGGGTATTGGGTTGCTCGGGCAACTGGGTTGAGGAGGTCAGATAGGCAGTCGCTCCTTGTAAAACACTGATACTCAGCTGAATCCGGTTAGACTGGAAGCCGACCCCAACATAGTTGGGAAAAGGCTCGGGAGATGATGATGATTAAGGCTTAATATCTGTCACACGTATGTAGGTAAATTGCTGCTGTAATAGAAAGGTATGGATATCGAATAGTCCCCGTATTGCACAGGCCAAAAAATGGGTGACGACGTTAAGCCTTAAAATTATTTGTGCAGTAAGGTCAGACGCGAGCGTGAGTGCGGTGGAAGGAAACACATTTGTATTAACTCTCGGCCGTATCATTTTCCTTCCAATATCTGTGCTCTTGAGTAATATTGAGTAAGTTAAGCAACGTATCAGTATTTCAAGGTGTATCTTGTTATCTATTAATAGTTATATCTGGGAAATGGATTTTCTAATACATTGTTTGGTTTTAGAGCTGGGAACGGTTGATACAGTCATTCAATCTAAGTCATTCAATATAAAATAGGAAAAAAAAATCTCGCATAGATGTAATACTCTAGGTATAACCACTTGTATAATCTTGCGGTCTGTACGAACTATTTTATATTAGTATTAATTCTGTTTTTAGCTATCGCATATCGTTACAATCTGAAAATTATCAACAGGATTTCATTTCGATATATTATGACAAATAAAAGATACCGTATCAAGATAATTTATGTATGGTTATATTAATTGAAAATGATGAGTTGTTTGCTTGTTTAATGAAGTTATAATGTTTCGGTCGCCGCTTGCAGAGGCGACACGACGATGATAGTGAGCGTGTGCGCGGGCATCCTGACGGGCTCGTGGACACACTACCGGCTCGGCAACATGGCGGCCAGCCCGCTGGCGCCGCCCTACGAGATCATCTGGCCGTCCTACGACATGCTGGGCTGCACCATCCTGCGCACCATCCTCGGCTTCTGCGGAGTGCTGGCCACCCGCGCCATCGCCAAGTCGCTCTCCTACGCCTTCGTCTGCGCACTCCTGGGGAAGGATAAGAACGAGCTGCGCAACTCCGAGGACAGCTTGGACAACAAGAACAAGATCATCGTCGAGCTCAGCTACAAGTACTTCACGTACGGCATGATAGGCTTCAACACGACGTACGTCTTCCCCAACGTATTCGATTTGCTGAAAATCAACAGGCCTACGTATTACACCGAGATTTAATGCCTTTACTAGTCTTTTTGGGCTAATTGTTAGTGATGTCGGAATCTTTTGTGATGGTGCACGTAGCTGTCGATATGATGCACAGGTTACGTGTAAATTCAACTCATTTTTAACAGTCATTAAATGAGCTTGAATTTTAATGTTTGGACTATAGAAAATAACAATTGAATCGAAAGAAAAAGATTAATTAGGGGTTTCGTGGCCTTATGGTTAGGTAGTCTCGTTTGGTTACCGATGTCGAAGATTATGGTATAAAATCGAATATCGAAAAATGATGTACTCGGATTGATGAAAGAATTTCTATTATTCTTATGCTAATTGTTTAGCTACACGATAGTGTCGCATTTTCATAATCGGTCCCAAAATATTTTTGTAGGTACATAAATAGATCCCAAATCTATTTAAAATATAGTCCAGGCTTCATTTAGGTACTTTTTTGTACGCACGTTTCCAGTAGTTAGATATTTATTCCGTAGTATTTTCGTCAAAATGTAGTATTATTACACACACACACACTAACAGAGTTTATATACAAATGTTAGGTTTATACACCGATAGATGGCACAGCTGTGTTGAACGAAATTATGAACGTTTATCAAAGTAAATAATAGTAAAATATAAATGAAATGAATATTAAGTAACTTTAGTAACACACGTATTGCCATATTAGTTGGAAGTTATTAAATAATTTAGCACAAATAATTCACTTTCATGACAGTTGTCGATTTCTTATTATATACACATCGCATTTTTGTTTTATATTACGAGCTTTTCGAATTAAGCCGAATTTTAGTAGGTACGAATAACATTTTACTATATACAGACGCCATCACATCAGGCTACAACTATCTGTCAAATTTCCTTAATGGATTTTCAACCTTATCGCTGAAGCATAAAGATCAAAGTTGAATGGGAAAATTTGACAGTTTCGGGTAGTCTGATGTGCTGGCGTCTGTACACTATTCGGTTGATAAAGTTTTTGTGAAATTGTAATTTATACAATAATTTTCACACTAACGAAACTATTTCACATACATTCCTAGAGCGGTTCAAACTTGCTTTGTAAATAAATATTACTTCAATGTTATTATGTCTTAGTAGGTAATTTAAAGAGAAAATAAATTTCAGTAAAAATGTGAGTAAAGCAATGTGTGATCCATATTTAATTTAGCCGAGAATAAAATCAGCGCAATATATTTGATGTGTTTTAGCATCGTTGTTAAAGTTCTACTAATGTAATATGACCCGAGGCGTAGTGCCGCGAGTGAGTACCAAGTGCCTGCAATACCGATGCTATACTGTTGTGAGATAGAGTCTATTTTGCTATGTGTAAGTCTTCGCGAGTAGGGTATAGCATCGCCACAATTGGGATGTGGACTAGGTCAAAAATAAAATACTTTATCATATTGAAATAATGTTAATTCAATTTATAGTTTTGAGCCGAAAATTGTTTCGAAATAAGTATACGGCTTGATGTGAAAATGCTGTGACGTCATAGACTCCGTTTTTTTACAGTTCAGTAAAAGTATTGAATTTGACTGGTTGTCCACATCCCTATTAAATTACAGTTTGTTTTTTTTTTTATACGGTAGCAATGGTATACCTTTTCCGCTACTCTCGTCAAATTGAGTTCCAATAAATGTAATAGCTGGGAGATTTTATTTTAAGTATGTTCATTATCTGTTGTGCGTCAATAGACCGCCTCGGTTTTATCGAAAAGTAGTGGAATACTTTTAATAGGTATACGAGAATATGCGGCTTGTCCTAGAACATATACATATACGTTGAAAAGCTGCCACAAAATTGTTATTTATACATGTTTGTGTATATGTTGTCAACTTGTCATCCTGTTTACTATAAATTATTATTTTAATTTTTATTTTTTTATTTCTATCTTATTCTTAATATAATTATATTATGATTATTTAAAATTAAAAAGCCACTCAACAATTTCTATATTGTAATTAATTTGTCTTACTATAAACCTAGTACCTTCCCTTATAATAGAATTAAATGTAGGGTCTAACAATACTAGTGCACCACTTTTTTACAGGTCATCTAGTACATGCTAAGGATCATGTTTACCACAAAAAGTTGAGTGACCTAGGGGTCAACGATCCTGCACCTTCATAGAGACAGGTATTATGCGTACAATTTGGCGACTGTGATAATAAATTTAATAAAATATGTTGTTGTTTTCATGACTTTTTTGTGGTTAACGTGATCTTTAAGCATATTCTAGATGACCTGTACAAATATGGTGCCCTGGTATTGTTTGACCATATGTATATATACCTCTCTGTTTGAAAAGTATTTACATTACCAATAACAAAAAAATATTAAAAGGTACAAACTATATTAAATACACCAACAACCATACGGACGTAGTTAAAATTATCTAAATATTTATTGAATGTATGAATTACACTTATCAAAAGTACGATGTTATTTTTTTCATTCAAGACTTATCTAATAAACGTTTGTTGTTTTTAAAATATTGACCTTTTCATACTAATACTGTAATTAAGACTGGTCACAAGAGGTCACAAATACGATACATTATCTTTGGGAAAACCCAGAATTTCGAAGACTGACGACATCGTGATAGGACGGCAAACGTCGCAGTTGAGTTCACAGAATTTTGTTGTTCGATAAGTACTGGGTTTTAAGTGATAGATTTACAATATTTATACAGGTTATAGCCATATAATAATAGTATTTAGAAAAGATTAAAGGTTCCTCAAACCACCCAACAACCGCATATTTACAAATTCACTTACCGACCACATAATTTGTAGACATTTATGGTTTACCTTATGTGGGATTTTCGTCATCTAATCAGCCGCAGAAATTAAATAACTTCATGAGATGAGCCAGATAAACTTAATTATTGTTCCTGGATACAACACAGCTAGTCTATATCTAGTAGAACTATCAATGGAATTCATATTGTTTGAGATCAGTAAAGTCTTTGGCTTGCCGTAATCAGGAGCCAAGCCAACTGTACTACCCTATGTCTATCTTGTTATTTATCTCAGACGGATTGACGTCTTGATAAGTATCTATGCTTCTTGTATAGATATGAAAATAGCTAAATTACTCCTTATTTTATTTTAACAACTACGCGTGTCACGTTTCAACATAAAAAAAACGACGTACAATATCATTAACATTTTATCGGTAATTAAGTGGACTAATTGTTAGCTCACTAGCCTACATTATTTCATTGTAATCAGATTTTGAAAAACCCAGAACCATGCGACGACTGGAGCGGGAAATTCTAACATATACATAGGTACCTACTAAAATGTTTTTTTGGGTTAATACCTGCTAGGTTAAGACGCTGAGGTGTTTGTTTGCTTGGAGGATCTAATCAACTAACACTTCCCGCATTCGAGCAAAAAATTGGCCTATATGATATTCTGATGAATAGACTAT
Organism: Heliothis peltigera; assembly: GCA_958496145.1. Taxonomy (NCBI): domain Eukaryota; kingdom Metazoa; phylum Arthropoda; class Insecta; order Lepidoptera; family Noctuidae; genus Heliothis; species Heliothis peltigera. Next base: position 12,075,619 of record OY292329.1, on the reverse strand, counting down.
ATTAATGCCAATTTTTATCAAAATCCATTCAGGAGTTTTTACTTAAAAGAACTATAAACATCCTTACATACTTTCGGGTTTATAATATTTGTAGATTTAACCGCTGCCGGAGCTTCATACACAATCAAAATAAACTAAAACAGGCTAATAAATGGAGCCATATGCTTCTATCGGGATTCCCGTGGTTCGGTATTTTACTCCAAATAAGGTGTTTTTATTCATTGTTGTAAAACAATGTGTTTGATAATGTTAAACTGGGGTTTTCTTTTATTGTTTGTTATCAAGGTAGTAAGTGGGTGAATACTTTCCAATTTTCCATGCACGATAATGAGTGCGTAGATTTTATGCAAAACAAAACTGCCCAGTTGACTAAGTTCTTTGGAAGTTGTTCGCGGAGGATCGTAATAGTTTTTCTTGGAAACTGAAAAAGTAGGTCGTAGCATCGCAAACGCGCCCCGATTTTCAAATGTCTCGCCGGGACAGACTCAGTTAGTACCATTTTTCAGCGTAATGAGGAAGCGCGGCTAGGTAGCACAGATTTATAATACTCAAATAATATGATGTAATTTTTATTATTAAGTTTACTTACTATATGTACATATCCCGCTTTCGAGGAAAGTATCGCGGTTTTTTAGGCTTCACTCTAAATGTTTCAAAATCCCGACTTGGAAAACAACTAACCGTAAAACTAAAGCTTCCGCTACTTTCAAATGAGCAAATATAAAAATCGCACTTCTTTCTATAACTTACTTTTTTACCATCGCAAATGAAAATTTTCATTTGAGAACATTTTGGTAATTTTTTTATAGGTATCTGCTATATGTATATCACATAATGTACAACGTTTATTTGTTATCACTCGTAGGTCAACTCAAACGGTCACTTGTTATCTGTTGCTATAATTATTTCAGTAATTTTGTACATACTTTTTAGTAGTAGTGAGCTTGCACACTATACGTAGGTACGCAGGTTAGGTTATTTGTTGATGGGTCGATATATATAAGTTACAGTAGCGATGACGTCTGCAAAAAAATATTTTGTAGTAACGTTTTCAAGACCATTATAAAACCGTTTTGTCATATTTTATACTTCTCTTCTAATAGATACGCAATAAAAAAAGAATTAATATATCTTTATTGATTTCACGATATTCGTAATCCGATTTTTTTTATGCGACAGTCGGTTAATCTTGTAACAAATAATTCAAATGTTAGTGACCATGAAAGTTGAAATCAACATAGAATTAATATCGTTATGGAGTCATCAACATTGTTCAAATGTATATGTTCTTTTACAAATTGGGGTTATCAGTCATATTCTTATCTGGCTGAGTAGTTAGCTATATAAGTCCAGTGTCATTCGTAATTCTGCCTCATTTGACCGGTTGGTACGTTATGTGTCCAGCGAAGCGGAGCTGTTCTTTTTGATTCAAAAATGCCTCTTAAATGTATGAAAATTTGAATACCTAGTCAAATATCACTCTAGGATAAAACTGTAATTAAGAAGAATGATGAATGAATTAATTAAGAAGTATGCTCATACAACAATATTTCCTACGTTTTACGAATTCAACGTCACTGTATATACGCTATTCCCTTTGGTTTTGCCCGTACCCAGGAGTATCTCAATGAGGAAGATTAATTAGTATTTCATAACTACACACTACATTAGATGTCCACCACATTCGTATCTTATTTGCAGAATATAAATTATACATGTTTATTGAAAGGTCGTTTACTATACGTCTTTTCAATGATATGACGCTTTGATCATAATGTTTTTCACTTTGATCATCGATTGTTTCTTTGTTCGGTATTGTTGTGACACCGTGTATAACGATATTCAGTACGCAGGTACGCTTGATAGATAGAAGAAGTTTCGCATTACTTTTGATTGATACAATCAAAATAGCCTCTTCTTCAATTGATATTTTTTCGAAACCTCAGTTTGTTTGCTTGGACGAGTCAATCTCAGGAACTACTGGTCCGATTCGAAAAAATATTTTACTATTATGTAGAAAATTCATTCAAAAATTCAATTCGAGAAGTCTATATTTTTATCCAGATGCGTGAATAAGTTCACTAGGAACGCGCGTGATACCGCTGGGAGAAGCTAGTTATTGGACAAAGAAGAACCTTTCTGCTTTCTGGTGACTAAGGTTCATAGTAGGTATGTAATAAGAAGAAAATATGTCTCATAAAGAATTAATTTTGATCGCCATATTAAAATAGGTCCAACTGTTTCACTGAAAAAGGCGGTACAAACAAACATTCGCATTTATAATTTTAGTTAGGATTTCTGTGCTGACATCTGATCGACCACATATTATAAACATGACAGTAATTCCACGAATCATATCATTGGCTTTTATATCGCTCGGTTTAATAAAAACACATCAGTTTGTTATAATTTGTATTTATCAATATATAAAGTTGACAACAATATTTAAAATAAGGATTTGCGCTTAGTTATATTACGCTATTTTCTTAATAATTTCAATATATAGGTATAATTATATATTTTACATAACATGCATTGAATCCGAATACTATAGATAACATTTACGTTCTAGTAAGTAACAGTAGAGCATGTCTCAGCTGCTGCATGTCTGACTGCGTCCGTTACCACACCTCGTACTTACTGTTAAAATACAATAAAGAATAAAACGTCAAATGTAATAAAAGCATATCACAGCGTCGTTTCTACTTTGGGTAGATCGTTGGGCAGCTTTTAGACTAGCGAAGTTGAGTAGGAGCTTATAGCCTGAGTTCGACCGTACTGCAGTACTACAATACATAATAGAATATGCATAATCTACATAAGAAGTGAAAATATTCACCGACAGCTGAAAACCTAAAACGGTCGTCGTTCACAGCACTACTTTTAAATATCAGTCAGACAGTTAGCAGCTGAACTGCACTCGCACAGACTGCTAGCCACGGGCTCGGGCGGCAGGCAGCAGCTCCCGATTGCATTAGGTATTTACTGCTAGTCCTTACAACTACGAATATATACGTTAACACTATTTGGCATGTCTCGCTTAGATGTCGACCGGCTCGTGGCATCACGTCCAACTTGCATCGACTGATCTGTCTCAAATTCCACACAAACCATAAGTTTCAGACAAAGTATGAAGACCACACACTAGCTGTGCATGCAATCCTATTTTGTACACACAACTTAAAATATAATTCGTGGTATGTTGTGGAGCGCACAGCTAAACTGAGTACCACTGGATTATACTATGTATTTAAAAGTAAAGTGTTAATAAGGGACACTAATTAGACTTTAAACTAAGTTTTAACAGGGTCGGTCATATCCCCAAAGTTTACTGGGCCCAAGCCTTGACACCTACTTTCACGAGAAAGTTAGGGCAACGCTCGGATATCGTAGTTTCATAATTGTCTTACGCTCAACACAGCTAGTGCGTCTTGAACGTAATAATTATTATCGTTACGTAATTTTCCTAAGACCCCGCCACATTGACCAAACTTTACAAAAGATTACGAATAGTTCTTTCGTAAACAGTTTTGTTTATATTTAGATAGTTTTACTTCTGGATGTTTCTATAGTTTTATGGTGACCACATCAACATTATTTTAACAAAATTATACTATTTACCGAAGGAAGACACTTAAACCCAGCTTGTCCGACGATTAACTTTCGAACTTTATATATTGGAAGCGATTTTGGCTCATCTGATTATAAAGTCGCATGGTTAACCTATGGGTAAGCTGAATTTATCAGCTTTACTTAATTCTTAGAACTGCGATATTCATAAAAAAACCCTAGTGCGGCAATTTTATCAATATAACAGTTACCTGTGCAGTCGCGGAAAGAACATAAGTAGGTAGAACATAATAATAAAATACCAAATTTATATTGCAATCAACATTTATTCGACTCTAATAAATATACAAATAACAGATTTTTACAGGTACACACTATTTAAATAATTTTCTAAACTTAACATTCTTTCCGCGACTGTACATGAGGTCTTACAAATAACTTATAACTATTTCGCGTTCCACTGTACACAGTGTTGGTAATTCCACATTGTGTGGAGCAGTCTCAAATTCCCAATCACTTTACATGTAATACAATTGTCCCGTGTAACAAATTAGAGGGCAAATCCGTATAATTATAACTCTATATAGTTTTCGGAAAATTCCCACCATTGTGTACCGCGGAGCGTATTTCCCGTTTCTGCAACACATCTTCTCCCCTCGGTTATATTTACAAATGAGAGTGAAGACTAAATCCTCGCTACACCGGAGCTTAGACTGTTCACTACCAAACTTGTTGTCGCGGAGCAGTTGTCGCCCGGGGCGCGGTAGCTGCCCTTACGTTCTAGTTACGTGGTCAATATTATGTTACGGTTGGAAAAACCTGTTCCGATAATTGCATCGATACAATCAAGGACAGATCGCTGTAACCGTTTGTCTTCAAGTGGGTCGCTACGGGGTTGTATGGCATCATTAGTATAAATAGCAACCAATACTTTGTACTCAAGTTTAGTGTTGAATTGTCTAAGCCGCTGCATCAACGACAAGCAAGGAAATAATGTTCAGATCTATTTGATTCAACTTTACTACAATTAACGAAAATGTTTCTAGGACAACTCGACATAGTCGGCTTCTGTGGGGAACAGTAAGTGAGCGCTGTTGTTGTGATATCTGGATGTGCGGCGCGGTGCGAGGCCGGCGCCGGCGCGTGCGGCGCTCGCCTAGCAACATCCCTTCAGGTTCACGTTGTTAGAGTTCATGGTCTCCCGCAACCGCTCGAACAGACTCTCGCCGCTGTCGCTGTCGTACATCTGCAGAACAAAACACTCTCGTTAATATATGCGGCCAGCGAACCGGACGACGATAGCGCACAGACACTGCGAGATGAACATACTACGCGTGTGAAGCCGCCGAATGTACTGCTTCTAATCATGTTCCACACATAGCGTGCTTGGTTCATGTGTCAAGCAACAGGAAAAAAAATCTAACAGTTCCAGACGCGGAGTTTGGAACCCATTTATTTGATTACGGTCAATATAGGAACTCCGTATTTACATACTGATAAATGAATAAATAAGAAATTTGCTAGATCGCCTTCGCGTGACTAATATTTACTTGGAACAATAACAAAAGTTGGATTTTCCTGCCACAAGACTCTGATATTGGGTATGAATGTTATCTTCGCGGGTATCAGTTATCTAAAGATAATCCATTAAGATGGAGTGGCACAGGAAGAGGCAGGTGACTCACGTCGTCGTCGGAGTCGGTGTCGGAGTCTGTGTCGGCGGCGAGTGCGGCGAAGGCGCGCGCGGCGGGCGTGTGCCGCGCGAGGCGGCGCGCTGGCCGGTTGCCGAAGTCGCGCAGCTGCTGCGCGCCGCAGCGTTCCAACAGGAACTGCGCCAGCCGCGCGTCGCCGCGCCGCGCCGCTATGTGCAGCGCTGTCGAGCCCGCTAGGTTCTCCTGCACGACAAACATCATACATCAGACAAGTTACAAGACAAACCTTCTTCCACAGGGGATCGTAATCATTCATAAAGTATCTCATCTGCCTAGCCTTTTCCACTATCGGTAGTTAGTACAGGTAAAATTCCGGGACAACAATATGGCCATTCTCCATCTATTTCATCTAATCTGTGGCAGTGGTGACAATCGACATTGTTTGCCTACACTACTGGGTGCACAAACGCAAAAAACCCCGACGCACGAGATACGCTACTATCAGTAGATTAACACAAATAGCGAGGCAATGGGTTTTCCACCGTGATAGTCAAGGAGACGTACAATGAATAAGTTCGCTCGCCTCGGCTTCACTAGTCATTGCCTAGGGGCGTGTCTGCTATTTTTTTTACAAATAATCTGGTAATCCTACAATTTCTTTAAATATGGTAAAAAAGCATGTACTTTAAAACTATCGCCAAGTGAATAACCTTGTATGTTACAAGATGGCTAAACCTATGATTTAATATGGTTCATGGAAATAGATATTAGATAGGTAATGGTCAATTTATTTGCAGAAGATTTATTTCCTTCTTTTAAGAGACACGAAAGACGCTCCTGGACCTTCGCTAAAAGTATCGAAGCTGATTCATAAGTTAGTATTTATTGCTGTCGACTATTTCAGTTCCCGCTATTTCGGCCTAGATGAGTGGCTAGGCCGACTCATTCGCGGATTCCCCCCTACATTAATTTATACATTTTCCCGTCATTATGAATGCGAAATAAAACCACGAAACAAACGGATTGCCCCACTGTCGACTTATTTACGTTCCGGAATATTGTTCAGAAGCGAACGAGTTGGGTTCGGACTAATCCGAATGTTGATTGGTTCGCGGTTACATTTCTAGCAAGCCAGGAGGCATCACCGTGTTCAGAACTAGAGAGTTTAGTGTGCTTACCTTTAAATTGATATCAGCGCCGTAATAGACGAGCGTCTGCAATGCCTCCACGTTTCCTGCCGATGCTGCTAGATGCACACAAGCTTGTCCTGCAACAAACAACGGCACTATGTTAATACCAATACTGTCATCTCGCATTCAACTTAGAATTCCATTACCAATAGTATCCTGGATTACTTAAACTAGATATGCATCTACACACAAACAATATTCATGCGTAGCATCTGCGCAGATTCTGTTCCAGCGAATCATTTAGTTAGGCTGATAAATCCATTGATTAGTTATATATGTAATCTATATTTTATTACAATAATCAGCGTGGGGAATTTCTGCTCGATAATATTAAGTGACGCAGTGCGTTCCGCTAGCAGACGTCGGATCAAATCTTACTAGACTCAGTAGAGTATGCGGTACCTAAACTTTGTCACTAAGTTACATATTCAAGCGTCGGTTACTAGAATTAATAGTATAAATTAATAACTAGAATAAATCGAGGCTTTTCCAAATAACAAACCCGCAGGAAAATAACAAATATTTCAGTTTTGCGAATCAAACGAAATATACATATATCATGAAGAGTCTTGTTTTTTTCAATTAAGTGAATATTTAAGATAATACAAGTTGGATAACCTCTAACAGTACGTATTATAATAGGTTATACATCATTATTAATCTATATGTATAATAAAACGCCACTTAAACTGGTTCCATAGTATGCTAGCAGCAGAGATTGACGTCAAAGAAAACTAAAAAAACTCTTTTAACGTAAAAGAGCACAAAGTACATCCGGGAGATACAAATTCTGACCGAAAACTATAAATAACAAAAGTAAATAAAGTTCGATTAAGTTTTGCAATCCCTAAATTCATATTTTGTCGTTTTTTATGCAAACGGTGAGACCGGGCTCCATGTGCACGAACTGAGAACATTGTTTATAGGAATGGTCCATACTGATCGAGCGGCCGAACTGCTGGAACCGATCCAAATGTATTTAAAACGATTCTAAAATAGATCGCTCGCTAAAATGGCCGAGCGCTTTTTAAAGCTCAAGAATTTAGGTTAGCTTAAATATAATCCTTTTGGTACTGCGTGACCGTTCAGTGACAATCGTAGATACCTTCGCAAGCGTGTTTCATTTGAATCAGCGAAATTGGAATACTCCTTCAGATATTAACTGCAAATTAATTTGCACAACAACTAAATCCAAAATCAATCAAACGAACGCAAGGACAACCTTGCGTTTTTTAAGTGGGAAATCATCAAATGACTCGTATCGCTATGGGTGCAGTTGGATCCCAGTGTCAGATTATTACTGGGTAAAACCCAAGTTTATTCCTTCTAGAGCCTTTCATGTGACAGGGCCGCGGTAATTCGTAGGAACAATCACGCAGCACCGGCAAGAATTAAAAAAAATATATATTTGTTAAACTAGCAAACCATCTCGGTTTAGCGAAACCGCTAACCATGCAGGTATTTGCATTAATGCTTAGCACGCCCGAATCAAATCTCGTCGGTACAACAGTTCAGAAGTATGTGCTATGGCTTCAATCATTAGTCCGGCATCAAATGTTGGTAGTTCTAGTATTCGGTGACTTGACTCTGCATCTTTCATCTCATCCACTCGGACCATTTGTAAATCCATGATATATGGCGTGAGGTATGAAATTAACGGCATCGTAAGCAACAAGTTCTATATTTGCATATGGTAATAGACAGTTTGCACATGAGGCGGACAATTATGAAGAAGCTATTGTGGAATCCTTTACGGGTGGAAATTTTTAGTGCGCTTATTATAAATTCATGGTGGTACTTATAATGTCAAGGAGACGACGATTTGGCGTCGAAGGTGACATAAGAGCCTACATATTTACATTACAACGCCGATTGTAAACACATCGACTTACATATTGCGTACTATTTGTATCGAGCAGCCATTACAATAACTTTCAAAGTTTGTAACTGAAGAACTGAATCAACTGCTGCTGTCAAGAACGTTTAGACTCTTTAAATTATAGATCAGTCATCGCCAGCAGGTCAACCTACACGAATCTGAAAAATTTTCCCAATCAACTTTGAACTATATGCTTGAGCGATAAAGTTGAAAATCTATAAAGGAAATTTGAACTAGTAGGAACTGGAAAAATATACTTAATGAAAACATAGATGTGGCGCTCGGCAGTGTTTACGCCAGCTGACGTGACAGCGAGACGGATCAACTGGCGCAAGTAGTTCGGTAGTAGCATGTGTACGATGGCGTCACGCGGGAGACGCGGGAGGCGCGGGGCAGGGGGCGGGCGCGCCGACCTGATGGGGTTTTCCCAACAATGTGGCGGCCGCGGCGCGGCGACTGGCAACGCACGCGCCTCCACTGTCCTCGCCAAATATGGCGAGCTACTGATATATTTTCACTATTTCCGTATACCACAAAAATGTTAACCTGCTTATTTCTATGACGTAGGTGGCTATTTGTATCAATTAAGTAATGGAATATTTGATTATTCAAATTGTTGGCATTTTCCCACAGTGTAATTCGCCCAGTGTTAATTCTCGAATTATAACAACGCAATAACACTGCGTATTATGTAAGTTTTTTATATAGGAATGACACTTTTTCCTTATTTATGAAACGAAGCATTGAAGTTACGAGTAGCAGTCGCTAGGTGTTAACCGCAACTACACCCGGGGTAATGCCAATGCGTTGGCAGATGTCTTCGAAGGAAATATACGCACATATATAAATAAAATCCAAGAATTAATTATAAAAAAGCTGTTTTTACTTCAAACACATCAAAATTATTTTTTTACCCATGTACCGTAAGAGCAGGACGGCCACTACGTTTTGTCATCCCATCATATATTTGAGTCACGAGCACCACGAATAAGAACCAAAGCATCTAGTATTAATAATTTGCACCTTCTAAAAATAGCAGCTGCATCACTGGCCACATTCGGTTCGCAAAAGGCGCACCGACATTTTTTAAAGTCCATGCAGAACCCTGACGGCGAATGTTTTAACAAGTTTTCTTGTAAAAACCCATAGCCTTGCGAACATAGCTCGCAAGCTAACTCTACTTTAAATGTTCAATTTAAACGTAATTAACGACGTACCACACACAGCTGCCCTCTGTCAGTTTGGGCAAATTAAAATGGGCAATAAAGTGTAACGTGAACTATCCTTAGCAGATCCACCTTTCTTCACACTTGGGCTAATTTGGAAAAATCAGCTAAGGTATGCGCAAGCGCATGTGTTCAGACGTCACTTGGACATTTAAAAGTTTAGTGCAATCGAGTGTCGTTGGCGCATTCATATTTCCAACTAAAATTTAGTAGATACGGTATGATTCAGTCATAGTTTTCCTTATGGGGCTCGGGTTCCAGTCTTCATTTTATAGATATTTTTAACAAGCAATATAAAATCTTACCAGAACTAATGGTTAAAAGTGAACAATGTTTACAAGAGCGATTTTCAACGGCTTGTGTTAAAAAGCTTACGTCGAGAGGTGTTGAAATCTTCGTGATAACAAATTGCGACGGAGTAAACTCAAAAACCAGGTTGAGCGCCGGGAAACCCCAAGTTTTATACAAACGGCAAAGTGTTTAACACGGACAGATAGCAATGGCTTACGAGTACTCAGGTAGATAATGAATCTACACACAGTTGTAAAAGAATGTACATCCTGTTTATCTGTCATTGTTACTTTTAAAATTATGATTAGATCGATTATAACAATGATAATGTAAGAACAAACGAACACTATTGCCCTCTATTCTTATTAACTGCCAAGGTATCGATGTTCTGTAATCCTATGGAAGTCAGTTATTGAGCTATGACATAAAATTTACTACATGGACGTATGTCTATAATAATACCACTCTGCCTCTTTTGTGATTATTAATATCTATTATTTTAATCCGCTATTATGTCTTTGGAAAAACCAAATTATGTAATATCGCAACAATTTTAGTTGATCTCCTTGCATTCAGATCAAAGAAACATAAAACAAGCAGCGCTCATAATTAGCTGGGAGTTAGGTATCTAACATGTTTATCGAGGCATCCAAAAACCGGATTCTCCAAAATTCCCTAAAATCCGACCGGTCAGTGGACGCAATGTATTTTAGCCAAAAATCAGGTACAATATACGGTGCGCGGTGCTGTGCCGTATGCGGCTGGATGTCAAACACAGATAAGAGACATTATTTAAGAGTTGATTTAGTTGGTGCAGATATAATTAGAAAGTCCGCCGGCACAGCCCCACGTAACGTGTTCATAATACATGCGCTTGGGATTTCCGACCGTATGTAACAGTGGCGAGGCACACTTTCACGTGGGTATTGCCCACACTAACATCATAAAGCTACCATTGTGCACAGGCTCTGACATCAATGCAAGAGACGCCAAAACTTTGTGGTTTTCCTAAAATATTCTCATCATTGCTCACCCTTACAATGACGAATAGCAGGCGCTGCATGACCATTTACATAAATAAATCTACTTCCTTATACCTACACGATCTTAGGGCCGAAGTAATACATAACTATGCGACGATATTTAACGAGTTAAACAATTTTTAGATCCTCACACTACTTTAAAAGACGTCCTTCGTGACTTAAAAATAACACGATGATAAATATACAAATAGCGTACGCCTTTGTTGACGCTACGACATTCTAAAGATATTAAAATTGTCACATCAGGAAAAACCATCTCACCAAGTCGCCTACTTAGCGTAGTCGTAATAGCTTTTCAATTAGCGCTCAAACAATGGCCGGGGTAACCCAAGCCGTGTGTACCGAGTACGGAGCGCTCGTCTGCGTTGCACGGTCAAAAAGTTTGCTTTCACTCGGTGAGCGGGCGGCTCGTCGTGAGCCTGGGAATACCCAACACGGCAGCGCCGACAGCCTCCGCACTCGAAAATCTCATACCGGGCTTCTACGAGATCTCTAGGCCAAAGATATATATATATTGACCCCGTGTGCTCTCCAAAGTATTAATGAAGTCTTCTGGAACTTAACTAATAATTTTAGCGAATGTCTACACAAGGTCAACATATCATAAATTCATATGCAAATGTGCGACTGCGGCAGAACCGAAATTCTTTTATATTAGTTATAAGATTTGTTGTTTGCCAGCACGGGAAAACCAGACATAAAGAGCGTGGAGTTAATATATTTTTAATGCAGTTCACGGATGTAGGGAATTCCTAATTTGATTTACTATTTAGAGGCGCGTCACAAGTTTTCTTAGAGCGAACATTTTTGAGGATGTCACAATGCGTTCGGATTCGTGTGATGGCATGTGAGTAATGAAGACCTTGAGGCACGTCACTAGCAGCGTCAAGAAGGCTCGGTGCGTTCACACGTAAACAATGTAGCGCTTTGTTTAGCATAGAGAACTGGTTCCAGTTGATCCTAGCCATGACTTCATTAATCAGATCCTAGAGAAGCTCCGTATTTTTTCTCCTGCACAAGACACGTGACGTGGTGCCGGTTAGTGTCCGGATCAGATGCGGCCGCTGCAAGGACAATGCCGTTGTACTCGAAGGTAAACAACTTCACAGGCAATACGGATGGATTACTAACCAGCATTAGTTACTCTAACTCTAAAGAGAATACGGAAGCTGGTACAATAATTGCATTCTTTACGTTGAATTTAATTGAACTCTTTTGTCGGTGTTTGAATAATCAATCTGATGAGGGTTTTATAAGCAAACACGTACATACAACGGCGTATAACTAAGGTATTAATTATTGCATGAATACAATTTTACATTTTTATGAACAAATGGTTAGAACGTTTGATTCGCCTGTACTTGGAAAAACCGTTGTCCGGGTTTTTACTCTGAGACGCCGTGATTCAGATGAACTGTTGCGAACTTAAATGTTATATTAGTGCCTATGTATTAGAATAAAATACTAAATAAACGCACAATTATATTCGCCCGTCAAGTTTATAGTCACTCAACATTCAAAGAAGTGAAGCATTATTTTCTAATTCACAGTTTATCATATTTATTACTTACATTAATGGTCTATTATTGTTTTTAATAAGTAAATAATCACACGTCAGCAATTACTATTCCGTACAGCGCTCATGAAGCAGTGGATGCATACCATGCAGAAATATATAAAAGTCGTTAAAGCCCGAAATATTGCCCGCCACTAACATTTCTTCTTTGCGTCAAAGTCGACTAATGGACAGCTAGTGATGTCATTTCATCTGCCTAGAGTACCAGATGGTGCGAATGGAAAAAAAATGGTACCTACTTTATAAGGAACTTATTGATAATGGAATTCCAGTATAAGATTATAAGTTACTAGTGCTGAGATCATCGCTCAAAGGAGCAAAACAAATTATCCGAAAAGTGGCACCTACCTTTATAGTTCTTTTGGTCCAGTACTGATGATATCTTAGTCCTAGGATGTTCTGGTACAGGCGCGAGTAACGCTTGTAGGCACTCAATGTGGCCTTTTGTGGTAGCTTTGTGTAGGGGTGTTTCTCCTTTTCTGTCCCGCGCTCCGAGCGACAGTCCCGCGTGCACCAGCATCCTTGTGACCACGGCGTTCCCGCTCATGACAGCCAGATGTAGGGGCGTGTGCCCATCGTCGTTGGCTACGTCTAACAGCGCTTTGTTTGGACACACCCTTATAAGTGTTCCTACTGACTTCTCACAGCCGTGGACTGACGCTATGTGTAACTGTCTGTAACAAGGGAATACGCGGTTACGGCGCTGCTGCTTGCTGTTGATACAGTTGTTTGATTTTCTAAATATAAAGTGTGATGAGACCGCTTGCGACCTTTACGGTATCAGACCGGTCAGTCGTGTACGTGCGACTATTCACGCGAGTGGGGCCCGCTTTAATTCGGCGCGTGACAACCTGACCCGTCCGGAAGCCTTGCAGCATTCTAGTCCTCTCTAGACGTCATACTACGAACTGGTGTAAGAGAGCGTTGCCAATAAGTTATTACTAAGCCAATTTTTGATGATCAAAGGAGCGATAAGTACGAAATTTAACCGACGCATTATCAAAACGTCCAAATATGAGTGCAATTGATAATTAGGTGCCAAATAAGTAATATTTACGAGCGATCATGCGGCGCACTTCTGTGTATCGCCGCGCTTGTACTACGAACTGTTTACGATTGCTAATGATGTAACAAGTGAAGGAAGTGTTCTTCCCAGCAGCGACATTCAATGTGTATGATATTTTACTACATTAGTCAATGTTGTTATTGTGAGAAACCGGCAACCAATGACCTCATGTTTAAAAATGTTTGCAAAGACTCAAATATAATAAAATCATGCAAAAATGTAGACTAGCTTTAAATCCATTAGCAGAGATTATGTGGCATTAGGTTTACTGTAATATTTTTTTACGTTTTTAAATAAGAGACTGATAAGTTCAAACATCCAAATAGAGTAAAATTGCCTCGTCATCAATACTCATCATTTATGTTAACACTCCTATAAAAAAAACAAATACTTTTTGTGCATTAAAAAAAACAATTCGCATCAACAAAAGTTGTCCACGTTTTTATGTCAGCTGAGTACATTTATGACGTAATTGAAGGTGTCTGCCGACAGTTAGTGTAAACCGTCACGAACCAATTAACATAGGAGTTTATCGCGTTAGGTATTAGAACATGCGATGGAAGGAAAATTATCGTAAAACACAACGCTGTAAAGTGTGGACAGCGCCGGGACCTCGGGGTTTGCCCAGAGGTCGCCGACAATGATCCCATGAGTTAAACAGTCATTACTGTTACATGATTGCTCCAAGCGAGACCCTGAACTGAACTCTGTTCAAACACATCATTGCATGCAATACCACAAAACTGTCCTATTTACTCATTTATTTTAATCATGACTAGACAGATGCTGTCTGAACAAAATGACGGGCAATGTTATCTGGCCCAATAAACATGAACTGTATTATCTAAGTGTTGGGTTATTCCACTTTTATCAGTATTTGGTTGTACAACAAAGCAATGATAATGAAACAATAATGGGACATTAAGGGTCTTATAAAATTTGATTGTGTTGTAACACAAATGAAAGTACTACAATTCAAAACAATTAAGTTTATATCAAATATTTGATAATAATCATTATGTACCCAACTTTACATCTCTGATATAATGAATACAAGTATAATATCATCACAATACACTGTGACTGATATGAACATATTTTATCAAGTCAAGGCAAAATGGATTTACAATGTTGGCTTTAGCTATTAAGGAGAATCAGGCACGTTCTCCCAATGGAAACATAACTTACTAGGCGTAAACATTACCATGCAGAAAATCTTTTCCAAGTTTGTTTTTGTAATTGTTATGGAAGTTATTACAAGCAGATGTACTGGTGATCAGCGAACTACAAAATTTATGACTGAGAGAACATTCTCAAAACTGTTTATTATCTGGGACTACTTATTGTAAAGTTAGCCAATAAAGTGATTTGTATAAGGAACAATTGCCAGCTATATTTGTACACGCTTACTCCAAACAAGTCAGAAGCCCTAGAATTGTGAAAAGCGAGGTATCAATGCTCAGCTGATATCAGAATCTGCTCTCAATAATGTAGACTTAGCCAGAGATACTTTCACTTTATATAACCATGCCGTCTTCACATAATGTTAGCGTTGTAGTTTAACAATAACATTGCTATTGATGTTTATTAAAATGTGGAAAATAGATTCTGAAAATATTACTCTACAATCAAGTATGTGAATTCCGCACACAACATTACCTCACCTCAAACTAAGCAGAGTTTGTGTTATAGTTACTAAACGGTTAATCATACTTATATAAATACTTCTTGGTCTAAATACATACACATTTGACTTCCTGATTGATAAAAAATATCAAAAGGTATGATATTGTCAAACCCAATCAGATCATTGTTTCCAATGAATGGCAAGCCAAACAAACAATCTACAACTAACTTAATATTAATATTTTCAAGAATATCAATGTCTAGTTTCATAAAATCTTAATCATATTAAATGTTGATAAGAATTTACTATCAAAGTGAGTACCAACAACATTCCAACATTTGATCAAACATTTGACATTGGCTAGGCACTT
The DNA here is from genome assembly GCA_958496145.1 of Heliothis peltigera. Classification (NCBI taxonomy): domain Eukaryota; kingdom Metazoa; phylum Arthropoda; class Insecta; order Lepidoptera; family Noctuidae; genus Heliothis; species Heliothis peltigera. The sequence continues at coordinate 12,060,129 of OY292329.1, read as the reverse complement.
GAGAATGTTGTAAAGTCCAAATAGATATACTCACGTATCGCCATCGGCGTCCTGTTGGAAGAATATGACAATAGGTGGGAGGTTCTTCTGTTCTGGAGGTGACACGGCGATGTGTGGGGTTTGAGTATCAGTGAGCTGCACGCCCGAGAGGCACTCCGATAAACACAGAATACCACTATCAAGCTCCCTATCGCTAGGCTCTACTGCACTTTCACTCAACACTTTTTTATCTTCACTGGCGGCCTGGCGCTCCGCCTCCTTATCCTCCTCATCTCCTGGGTAAACGTCCAAAGGTCCCGACAGAAAACCAGAATCGATGTTCTCGTCTTCCGCGATCTTGGTATCGAAATCGATCCTCTTATTTCCGCTCATTTTTGTTGCTTTTATTATAACACACACGAGTCTTTAACTAATGATCTGAATACACTTAAGTTTTAATAACACTAGGTATGTGAAATCATGTTTTAAAATGAAAAACTATGTCGCGTAGTAAACAAGCGCTCCACAATGAATTCGCATGCGCAATGAAATAAAGTTCACAGAAATGAATGATGGCACCCGATCCGATCCGACTTGTTCCGATAGTGCGTTCGGATAAACACACGTGTGTAGCACTGAATATTACAAAGCGAACTGAACGCCATCTGTACTGTGCTGTCCTTTATATAATATGTCGTATTACGCCGTGTTTAGATATAATTTTTACGCCGAATATACGAGTAGATAACCGGGCCGTACTTAACCGGGTGTAGCGGTTGACGTTAAATTGTTAAAATTAAGTGAAATATTACGTTAAATGATTAGTTATTAAGTTAGTTTAGTTTATTAATAATTAAATATAAATATTAAAAAAAAAACCTTCAAATAGCATGTATTTCTGTTCCTGATTTTTAACGGGTACCTAATTTTGTTTATCTTATTATGTTATCAATATTTTCTGTTAATCACAAACAATCAAAAGTTAATTGTCGAATTTAATGGATTTATCTTGTGATATTCTCTTGAATGAAACTTGTAATTCGACTCAAACTCAATCTTTAGCCAGTAATCTGCAGCCACTGAAATTATCTTGAATGTTATGGTGTACGTACCTAATAAAAACAATGCCACTTAAATCAAAAATATTTAATTATGCATAGTAACTATTTTTGGAAACCTCGAGGAACTCCATTCAATAACGAACACTAACGGTGATATTTATGAAGAAAATTGGTGTAGGATCATTAAAATAATCTATTTGATTTATTATAGAATTATTTATGTGTGTATCCAAATAATTATTGCAATATTTTGAGCTGAGCCGTCGTTGACGTTGTCAGTGCAAAATGTCAATGTCACTCTGGTTTGGTTACTTTTGACAAAGACTTTTGATTTCATCGTAGTATTTTGTATACTCTTTGGATTTCATCTGTCTGTGTCCGTTACATGCAATGGAAATATTATTTTTATAATTTTGTTTATTGATATAATTTTTGGGTTTATCATCTCATAGCGATGTTTGCCGAAAAAGTCATAGAATTATTGAAAGAAGCAGAAAGAAATCCTGTTACCATAGACCCCTTTAATGTATGTTTTTGCTACTGTTCTCTTATTTGTTGGAGCGGGTTTAAATAAAACAGATTTTGCACCTAATTTGTTACTTTCAGGATGATAAGATACGGCAAATATTAGAGGAAATGCATTCACTCTTTCGGATGAATATGACTGATGCGTAAGTTAGATATTAACATGTTATTAGAGTAACCCACCCTAGCCAACAATATCAAACCATTATCAAACATTTTTAAATCCTACCTATAGGAGTGATTTATATTCGAGAGATTTTTTATATATAATGTTACTACACAATACCCCCATTACTGATACAAATGTGTAGTAAATTTCAATACATTTAACCAACTTTTATTAATTAATAACGCAAAACCAGCAGATTTGTAAATAGGTTTAAAATAAAGTAAATATAACAAAATATTTATCTTTTACAGAAATGCAACAATGGAAAACAAAACTCTTTGGACAACAGTGCAAGTGAGGCATTCAGCTTTAGAACGGAACAAACGCTGCCTCCTAGCTTACCTCTACAGCAGAATGGCAAAAATCAAGACTTTGAGATGGGAGTTTGGGGCAGTGTTACCACCAGATGTGAGAGAACTTCTCTCAGATGATGAGTACGAGTGGTTCTCTAAGTATTCCATAAATTTAGCTTCATACATGAGATCCTTGGGTCAAGATATAGGGTATAATGGCATTGACTTAACGGAAAACCTGAAGCCCCCAAAATCTCTGTACATTGAAGTTCTTTGTATGGCTGACTATGGTAAGCTGGAATTAGAAGATGGCGATGTGATCTTGTTGAAGAAGAATAGCAGACATTTTCTTCCAACATCTGAGTGTCAGACGCTTATCAGACAGGGTATCTTGAAACAGATCACATGAACATTGTAAAGGTTTATTATTTTTAAGAGTACCAAGTAAGTTTTTTTTATATAATATATTTTGAACACAGATTCTGTTTGTTTTGCTAAGGGACTTTCCAATATTACCCAAATCTATAGGAGTTACTCCGGGAAGTTGTTATCACCCAACTGGATAGGTAAAGAGGAACCTAGTTCACGCCTGAATTTCCTTATGACTTTGTACTAGATTTCACAAAAAATTAGAAAAAAAGCTCCTACATAAGAGGTTTCTCACTATGTATAAACTATAGGATGGTTTTTAATGGTTCATTTAATTAAAAAATCAAGAACCCCAGGACTGCTATTGCTGCAAGATACTGCAACTTTAGCTATAAATAAAAGCCTATAATTAAATTTTATGTGACAGTTAAGTGTGTGGCTGATAAATAGAGCCGACTGGGGCCAACGCGCCGCCGTGAGGGCGCCAACTCGTGTCAGTGTTATATGAATAATGTCACTACAGTATTTATAGGAACATAAAATAATTAGATTGCTTATGCATTGTTCATTGGCAGTGCCATTTTATAGGGAGTGTTGTACCCTATCAGCTACTGACTGGACGAGCCGCCTCTAGATGTTGTGTGGCTACAGTGAATCTGAGGCTGCTCGCTCGGTACTTGTGCGGCTGTTAAATAGGAGAGTAGTGTTATCAAATTATTACATAATATACTTTTGTTAAATAAACAAAAATTATTGACTGGGTACAAAAAGTTGAGTGAAATAGCGATAAAATATGCAAGTTTTTATATGTTGCCTCCTTACTCTGTTTTGTCTACCATTAAACCTACGAAGAGTTTACTTAAGTACATACAAATAATGTAATACCACTAATGAAATGCAATTAAAAGGCTCTCGCTTCAATCGCATATAAACACATCGCGATGTCTCCGTCGCAGCGCAAAAATCTGTGACGTCATCCTACAGTTATCCAACGCATTTGCTTATGAAATGCCAGAAGGTTTTGCCCTGCGATGTCGCATCGCTCGGATGGTTACTGGGGCTATACTATTACTACAGATATGTTCCTTGGGCAGAGGGCTCGTCCGACAATTTGCGCCGCTATTCGGTCGCACGGTCATATATCATCATTATCCTCTTGAGACACCCTGAGAATTTTATAACAGGAAAATCCTTTGCCCCATTTGGCCATCACATATGGAGTTGCGGTCTCTTAATTTAGTAAAGTAAGTTTAGTTAATCGTAGGCACACATCTATTTAGATTGTATGCTTATCAGGCAAAGTTTGTCTTGTTGTGGCAAACATTTAGCTGCCTACCACACTAGAGAGATGCTTTCATAAATTACTTCTGTCATAAAAATTGACCTATTTTGCTCTTAAACAATAAAATGCTTTAGTCGACTTTATAGAAACGAAGAGACAATTTTATTTGAGTTTGTATTTTATTCAGTTGGGTTCGTCCAGCAAACCTGTGCCTTTCATTCTTGGCATATTTTTATTCCGTTTCCAGTGGAGTTTCAGTTTTTTTGTGACCACTACGCGTACCGGCTGGCGGTGACAGTTGCCCGTCTGCTTGCCAACTTCGTTATGATAAAAAAGTCACGGCGTTTAGCGCGTTTTCGCATTTCGTGAGTTGGAAACTAAACGTACGAATTTTCGTGGAAAGTTTATATTCTTTGGACAGGTTTTTCTTTTGGATGGGTTTACTTACGCTTGATAACTCTTGAGGTTTTCCTTTACAAAAAAAAACTGTCAAGATTTTCTGATGACAACAGTACCTACTTAGTGCTTTCAGTTCCAAGAGCAACGGTTTACTTCCACTCTGAGTGTCTCAGTCCTGCCTTACTTCAATATCTCAGCAGTAGGTAGGGTGTAATCCTGTCGCTGCGTATCTAAGCCGCAATCTTCATTGCCGCCCCTATACCTCCGTAGCTTAGGCTTACTTTTAATTAAACCGTCGAAACGGCCGGCTTTATACCTCTATGTCGGCAATGTATTTGACCGTTTTCCTTAGGTTTCAATATGTTCGCCTTTCAGGGAGCGATTACAATGGGTCCGTTAAGCCGCGTGCCAGGCGGGCACCGGGAAGCCGGTCTAGAACACGGTGCATGCGGCTTACATCGACAAATTCTGAAATTTACTGCCATACCGTTTATATGCCGGCGCGGGTAATGCCTCGCTTAATAGTTAATATCGGCTTCGAAATTAACCACATTTGTTTTATTTTATCTTGAGCTAAATATATTGATAGACTGTGACTCGGGCTTTGCCAAGATTCCATTTCTGGCGTGACTACAGTACTTTCCTATACAACACTGATAACCGTTTCCGGCACAATAGATCCACCTATTTAGGTATTGCTTAACACTCGTACGAATCTTAAGCGATTTAACGATAACTGTCTTACGTAGAAGGGCTGTGAAAACATTTATCTGAGTTCCCGAGCATGTTGTTCCCAGAAGGTAACAGAGTCTTGCCGTAAGTGTGGAGCGCCCGCGGTCACGCACAAATTATGTGAACTTACGAAGGCGTCTACTGTTTATGTAAATAAACGTAGGCTTGAGTAGGTGCCCGCCTACATTATATTTTCTTAGGGGGGATACTGCTGCAGTGCTTCCAGTATTTTTTAAAACTACATACGTATAAGATCGTTTAATTTGAGATTACTTATGTGTGAGCTATATTTTAGTCTGGAAAACCTGCTATACTTGTAGGATGCTGATACCGTACTTAATTTAGGAGTTTTTTTATTAGTTATTTTATAGTGCAGGCTGGTATTAACGCTTAATTTAAAAAGTGATGAGGAATTTACGTGTATCACGGACACAGTTTTTTTTAAACTATATAACTAAAATATAGATAACTATCTAGTTAATATAAAAATTACGAATTAATAAAAACCCATCCCAAAAAGATATCATTTTAAAAGAAAATTATACTTGTGAAGCGTTACTTTCACGTCGGGGTACCTGACGCGGAGTGTAGCCTCTCGTATAATAATGAAATTACTTTTTAAATGTTAGATGGGGACATTTTTTTTTTTATTTTGGTGCTAATGTTAACAAACTCAGATTCCCACCGATGCTGACGAAACAGCTAATATCATTCGAAAAATTCAGGATTGGATGCCGGATTCAATTCATCCTGTATCCAATCCTGAATTTTTGTCTCGCGGAATTAAAACTAAATATTCTTCCTACCATTTATTGTCATGGATTGCCGCAAAGTGACGCCTGATTCAATAATTTATTCGTTTAAGAGCTACGGTGCCACTGACAGACACACAAACAGCGGTAAACTTATAACACCCCTCTTGTTCTGTCGAGGGTAAATATAGCCGCGTCGGTTAAATTACTACTATCCTTTAATCCTCAGCTACAAAACTGTCAACAATTAAACCGAAATCTATAGGTACAAAGTTATTTTAATATTTATTCTTGAAATGGCAACAACAATAATAATATTAGGTATGACCTAGATCTATTTTTGACTTAAGGCAGTCAGGACAAAGAAAGTCGACGCTTGTATCCTGGTAATTGTTCATTTTCCGAACACCACCAGATAGGTTAGTGTCGAAAACCCCATATGTACCTACCATAAATATTTGGGCTCACGGACAAACCCACACCGCGAAGTGAAGGCTTTACCACGCTTTACCCTTGTATGAACTTGTCAGTTTTTCCGAATCGCCGCACAAAAAACCCGACCCAATATGGGAATTCGTTATTACTTTATTATTATTAGTCAGCTTTGTTCTGTCTTGCTTGCACTACGGATGACAAATCGCTTACTCATCGAACGACAAAATCCTGCATCATCTGGGAATAAGGCAATTATAAATATTTATAAACTATGATTGACTGTATTACTGATCATGTCAGCATTATATAACGCTGCAACACAATTACGCCATAAAATATGATTTACTTTTCCTCACACTTAGGTAACTGCTGAAGACCGCGGGTCTGTGGGCGGTGAGTTTTGGGTGGCTCACCATCCGTACGTCTAAGGACAACAGGCCCGTGTCGGCGGCGCGTTCTGTGCCACGCGCTTCTTGAAGAGATGTCAGCAACATAAGAGGAGCCCCTTAGGGCCAGGGTCTGCCTGGGCTGCGGGTTGTTCGTAAGAGTTACCGTGGCTTTGTTATACAGGAACCTTCAGAAGAAACGTAGTGGGTTTTAGTCAGTAAAATTCTAACCCTCCCTCTAACTGCACCTTCATCGGGGGGGGTCATTTGATGATTGCCCACGAAAAAAGGTAACTGCTGAAGATAGTCATAAAATACGTCAAATTATTCACATTAAGTAGTTTTGAAATCATATAGATAGGTAGTTAAGCTATTTGGCCATTTAAATACGGATTCAAAGATTTTGATTAACAACACATGAGAAGAAAGCTGGGTGTAAGTACTACGTGAGTTAAGAGAAGGGACTAGAGAGTAAAATGCCTGGAAGAGAATAAAATACAGCGCCAGTCCAGTTAAGATATTATGACTCAGATGAAGTTATGAACTACCTAGGCAGTTGAGAATATCTATGTAGAGACTAAGAATTTCCTACCGATCACCTACGTATTTTCATACCACGTAGTTATTTATCTATTCGGATTTTCCTAAACGTGTATTAGATAAAAGCCCCCGAACTACTACACAACCGATTGCCAATAAACAATAGCGGACATGTCCATAAACAAATGACTTAGGTAGCTAAACGTGTGTCGGATTATTTCAGCGTTATGTTTATGTTCAGCACTGGATTTCCCCCACATATTGCCCGTGTACATTTACATTAAACAGCTAACTGGACTTTCCTCCGGCGCATGAATATAAAAGTAACACACCTGATACGAAAATAGAATGAGTTTCAAAACTATTCGGAAGTTTTAACTGCATAATTCAGAAACAACTCTGGTATTGGTTAAGTCCATTGATATAAAAAACAAATCAAGTCGAAACGGCTGCACTTTATGTATATCGAGAGGGACTGAGGGCTATTATGCTATGTGAGCTCTTTGTTTCGTATCTAGAAACAATTTTTTACAGGTAGCTATAGCAAACTTAGAAGAACATGCTGTCGAAAAAAACATCGTCAATTCCATTTCATACCCTCGCGTATTAGGTGTTCTTTTTATGAACTTAGCCGAAACAATCAGTCAGTTGACAACTCGCTAAATGGTGAAAATTCGGCCTCCACCTACAGACAATATTGGATGTCGATGGATGTCGAGCAACGAGGCGATGCGTGTTGGTTGCAAAGTGGACGTAGTGTGCTCCAAGCTACAACCTTAAACAAGTGTTGGGCCCCTAAAATATTGTGTCGAGGGTCACTTCAATCTGGAAAAGTAGTATCAATCCACTTTGAATTTAACCAGAACATCGAAAAAAGAAAATCTCAGTTTGTTTTATCTAATCGTCACGATGTGAAAAAATATGTAGCCATAACCGAAATAAGGATTGTAAGGTGAACTGTTACTGTGAACGTTTACACAGAATGCACACGGAACTAGGTACCATAGCGATAGTAATTATTTTCCTATAGAAGCAAGATATTATGATATTCACACGATTATCAGTGTGAATGAACTACACGTCACCACCTGAACAGGATTTATGATGAACCCGACATACAAGTTTCTAATTACCTTAGCACGCATCCTTAACCGTGTTATAATTGTCGTGCGAGTTTCCTGCTCAATTCGATCGAATACATCAAGTTATTGACGTCAATCGCAAAGATACGATTATGACCCAAATACCAGCCTACGTTTGTAGAAAAACCGTCGATATTCTATCAAAAGAATAACAATTTTATCTCGATATCATTATCAAGATATTTTTTTACAAGAATTTGCTCAATTCCTTATCATCATGACGCCTACAGGTAACAGCGGCGCTGGCGCACCAATTTCTTCAAATATTTGTCCAATATTAATCAGAATGTGCGTGAGATATGATTGTGAACAGAGTTATTTATAAACGTATATCTTTATGCAGTATTATCTAGTATTGGAAAACATTTTCCTGTACGTATGCGATGACCGATTTGGTGATAAAAAATGTTTTTCACCTCTCACTTACCGAGTATGTATTGTTGACCAAAATTGGTTACTTTTAATCGTGAAATAAATAATGATTTCAAGATTGTAGTACTTCAGAGCCAACTTTCACTTTGATGATTTTGTTAATACTATCTATCATAGCGATCTTCTGATATAGTTTTTATTCACAAAAGTCAACGCACCCCAAATTCACAAAAAACCCGTTCTTACCTGAACGATTAAACCAACATATTTTATGCAATTGGAAACCCAAGCAACATGACAGTTCCGGTTGTATTTTGTTCGGCTTTTCCCTAATAATAAGCGATTGTGATGAAGTTCGGGTCACTGCGAGATACAGCACCTATCACTTGGTAACAGTTTACCGCGAATCGCTAACTCATCGGAAATAAAAATTCGCAGTTCAGATAGCACGGCCGCGTCCTTCATATGCACGTGTCTGATATATTGTATAATTTGGGTTTTCCGACTCTCGGCGAGTATTTAATCATCAATAGAAATTATGATTAGGTAATTCGGAATTGATAACAGGTACAATTTGAAATTTATAACAGGTAAGAACATGTATGGTCTCTGTCGACGTAGTAGGCAGGTAGTCCTAATCATTTTACGGAGAACAAAATGAATAGAAGCTAGGTGTTTCCCTCGGTTTGACCTTTTACCATATACCTAGTCATGGGGCAATCAATATGCAAATGTTTTTTTTCAAACTTTTATCTAAGACCAGGAAAAATCCAAATGAATGTTGTAGTTTTACGGTCTATCAAAAGTCCACGAGTTTAACAAGTTGTTGCTCTTTGAACCGCTCTGTAATCACTGAATTATCCGGTTTTTTGACTCCGGTTTTTTTGCCTCCGTACTTACCTACATCACTGCCTAATGTGTTCGGGGATAGGTATAAGTAATATGAGAGGTCAACGATTACAGTTCTATTATAATCACTTGATGGTCAGCTGCTGCCAAAACCAATTATGGAGTGTACTATCTGAACAAAAGGCCTACCGCAACGCAATACTCGAAGCAGGCACGCAACAGGGTCATTTAGTTGCCTCCCCAAGTGGAAGAAACTTTTGTACTGGAATAGCGAGTGACGCCCACACTGCTAATGAGCCGGTTGCAAGTATTGAGAGGTGGGGGTGGGCACATTTGATACTGTAGGCGTAGTCCCGCAGTGCACAACGATAGATCGAATAAATTAATGTATCCTGCATCATGGTCAGTGAACGAGTCTTGTACACGTCATAACAATAACGTTACCTCAGAGGTCAACGGCCGTATCAGCATTGTTGTTGCAGTCGATGACGACACGCGTGTGAGCTCATGGCCCTGACGTCACTTTTCTCGTGAATACTACTCACTTATCTAGTATTCATTTATTATGTCATGAAATGTGTGGTTGTGCTCACATCAATGGCGAGTGACGAACGTTTGTTTATGGTTCGATCGGTTTCGGGAAGTACTGTACGATCAATCCCTTAGTTTGAATATTGTTATTAAAACTAAGTTTAAAAAAGTTATCATTTATTTGGTCGGACATACCGAAATTATTTAAGAAACGTGTCATTAATTTCAAAGAATATACCTAGGTGTAGGTACAGTAAATATCTGCGCATAACGGTTAGTATTTCCATGAGGATAACTTATCGTAATCAACGTCTCGTTGTTAATGTTCAATGCCAAGAAAATTATAAGTCGTTAGACTCCATTTGTTTACGAAGGTATAATAAATCAATCTTTCAGAATGCATTAAATTCTGTACAGCATCTAATATCCTGCTGACATGTAACGTTAATTAAAATTACGGGCGCCATATTGAATTTCGCACGTGATCGTAAATCAATTCCCCGCCAACTAATTGGTTTTATTCAATGTACTGGACCATAGTTGTTAATAGTGCAGTTTAACATTTTAATTGGAGTGAATTATCTGTAGTATTTGGGCATGCCATATGACGTCACAAAGCAGTTATCGCTCCGCCCGCGGGCCCTGTAATATGATGGCACCAATGTGCGAATACGGACGAAACAGCGCTGCACAAATGGATTTTTGATTCATAACGAGCCATTTTATGAACGCGATACAGGAATACGTAATTTGACACCATATAACTGAGTGTTTGTGTCAGGGATCGCTTTGTGTGCTCGATGGAGTACATTGTGACTGCTTTTTATTATATTAGAAGTAAATATGTACAAAGAGAGATTGCTTTCAGCGTTTTAAAGTCCATAATGTCCGTAATACGATTAGTAGCCTTCTAGGTAAAGATTATTCATAATGGACAGGGATCTGATGGACTGGAGAGTAGGTACCTAACCAACATGAATATTATATGACTGAATCGAAATCCAACTTAAGCAGCCCTGCTACCTTTAGAACTTGACTTTCTTATCTTTTACAAACACGAAAGCACCTTTGACATCCCAGCTTAGTACATCCTTCTCAGATGAGGTTAATATTATAGAGCTTATGGGGTGCTTCATCAAAATAGATCAAGTTCGAATCTATGAATTTACGTAACGCGTACCTAAATCAGGGATACACTTAGGTACAGAACAGTGATTGGCGCAAGGGTTGAGTGAATCAAAGTCGCCTTTTGTTGGAAGGGTTTTTTTTAGAAATTCCGCCTGCCCATTGTATATTGGGTACAATATCCGATAAGTTAACGCAGGAACACTCTCGTTTGGATTTCTATTCGTAGTTAGCCATTGACATTTTAAGGGGAAGCGTAGACCGATTACTTTTTCCTGGGCGGATCAGAAACCCCGCCCATCTATGCAATAAGTACATAGTTGTCATGTGTAGTAGTGTGACTTTGTGTGAGTGTATGTGTGTTCTATGTAGGGTATGATTTTAGATATGTTTCATCGACCGATACTGCTGCAAAAGTGTGTGGTTCAGTTGTGGTAGTCTAATCATTATCATCGTCATACCAATACAAAATAAGTAACCTTTTCCTAAACAAATTGCGAACTAATGTTTTGGTACCCCGGCGGATACGTTTGCTATGGTATCATCAATTCTATTTTGCTTTATTGCTGTATTGTATTATCCTGGCATAAAACGAACAACGTAATGTGATTTTCCGCGTTTGCAAACCTATTATTGAATTTGGCAACGTAATATCTTAGAAAATCCTAGCCATTGATTGTCAGTATGCTATTAAATCGTTTATTCTACGGAGTATTTCCGTGATATGAACAATATACCCATTAATTTCGCTTCAATGCCTACATTATGAACTTGCACATGATTGCGCTCGATCTGAAAAGAACAGTTTACGCCGGAACGCATATTTTTTACTAAACACATAAATAACAGTTGCAATGTGTGCTGTGATTCCCAGCACATGCACCACACTCTTGCTACTTCAAATTTGGTATTTCCCGTTGATAAACATAATATTTTACGACTCAAACCGCACTCGTGATCATTAGGGTTCTGTACATATAAAAAAAAATATTGTATTTTTTTAGAAAAAAAATATTTTATTTTTTTCGGATTTATATTAACATTGGGGGAGGCCTTTGTCCAACAGTGGACGTCTTTCGGCTGAAACGAGTACCTGTGTTTATTGTGAGCGTGCGGCGTGGCCTACTCCTACTTTATGTGATCACTTTTCAAAGCATCGGGACCTATCAAGCATCACCGTTATCAGAACGAAGGTATTTCCATACTTGATAGTTTCGTGACCATTCATTACGTGTACCTAGTTATCACATTTGACAGCATATTGGCAAATTCAATTAACAGATAACTTTACAGAATTTTCCAAAATCTAATATTCCGATCAAAATGTAATATTCCAGTACGTACACCCCTAAGAGAAACATAACCAAGTACATATGTGGTGGGAAACCCCATCGCCTGATCCGGTTAGACCCTCTATATCGAAACCTGGTTTGCCTGTCTGTTGTTATATAAAAAAAGTTTTTTTTTGCTTCTTATCAAACTAAAATTAAGGAGCTTCACGCGGCACAACTTTTTAACCAACCCGCATTGAGCAAGCGTGGTGATTAACGCTCAATCTTTTTCTGTGTGAGAGGAGGCCTGTGCCCAGCAGTGGGACGATAAATATGCTGTGATGATGATGACGCGGCATAACTTATAGATAGATAGAAGGTGTATTGTAGAGGTAGAGGAATGCTGAATACTGACTCTTAAATAATTGTTGAAACGACTGGTTTAGATATAACCACATAAACATTAAATAGCATTGACATAACATCGATAGAAATTTTGAAAGTTTTTGGAATAGATAGTAGGTATAAGAGCAGTCATAATTGCTTTTATCCACGGCTTAAGCAATATAGAACACAGTATTCATGGCAAATACATGTATTTATATATCCATGTATAGCTCTAATTAGTCAATTACATATATTGACCTTTCCTGAGATTATTAGTGGATCTACTAATAAACGTTTACTTCTTCACAACTGGATCCGCCATCTTTGACAAACATTCGATAACGTTATTTTTGGTTCAGATATGTATGTACAGTAAGGTTGAGAAGCTAATATGCAGCGCGGAGGTCGGTAAAACCAGCTGGGAAACCCCGCCCATTATCATCAGTGAATGTAATCACACATAGATAGGGGGATAATTGAAGGTTGTGCTAACACAACAGCTTAATGAAATGAAGTGTTTGCAATCAAATATGTTTTTATGCCTAATCAGGTGAAATATGAGATGACGTTACCAAGTGACAGGTAGATCATTTGATTACTGCCATTGGAGCTTCGACGTGGTGGTCTAGTGGTTAAAGCACCAGCCTCTCAAGTTTGCGGGCGAGTTCGATGCCAGGTAAGACAGGTACCAAAGTAGCTTATCTAAGATATTTGTTTTTTTCACGTATTGTGCTTTAACGTAATGATGAAAGAAGGAAAGCATCTTGAAGACACCTGAACTTCAAAGTATGAAATTACCTATCCACCTTGAGCAAATGTGGTGATTAATGTTACATTCCATCTCTAAGAGGCCTAAACCCAAAAGTCGGTCTAATTTATTTTTATTAATTGACCGAAAGAGAAGTGCATTAAAACTTTTCGGTTTATTAAAAAAAAATCATGATATCATTTATTTCAATGCATTTCACTGGACTAGCTGTTTTATTTAAATGCACTTACATATGTATGTATGTTATTACACAAAACAACACCCATTGTTAAATGCTGGGTTATTCCTAAATGTCAAGATTGATTAATATCCTTTTCAGTATTTCCATGTTTTTGAGGTCATTGACAGACAAATGAAACGACATGACAATGTGTTTGTACGCGGGTTACCCCTGGCCCTGTTACAGTTTCAGTCGGTTTATTAAGAATTTATTATTATAAATATATACAGTTATAAAATATTTACAACTTTGTATAGTAAGCACTACTTAAAACTTAAATAATAAAAAAATTGAAAAAAAAACGTGATAAATATGCGCGCGTCGTTAGGCGTCCAATCCAAGTACTCATTCACATCGCTGTCATACGGATTTAGATTTTTATATTTAGCTTAGTTAAATAAGACATTACATTTATTAACTTGCATTGTATAGACTTTCTGGCAGAGTTGCTTAGAAATTATTCAACTGCAACATGGTTTAGTTTCTGTAAAAAAACAACACAGATGTTTTCCTTTTTCAGTCGTAATTTGCATATTGTCAAGGAATGTTAATGACCCATTATTACTCCCAGACCGTATTAACAACAAAGCGATAAAAAAACCCGTGACATTCCAGCTTATGTCAACATAAGAGCTCGATGAGCTGACCGCAGGCGGGGTCCATGGGGTTTCCCCCTCGCTACTTGTCTATGTTGTAGAGGTGAGAGGGTTGTATCATTGTTTAGATTAGTTACGGGAGGTTTGTTTAGGGACCACTTGATATTCCTGATGATACGATGAGTGTTTGTTCGAGCCATTTAAACTAATGTATATGTCAGACGCGTCTTGTTGACTCATTTCACTCTTCAGAGAGTACAATACACCATACAGTTTTATTAGCAGTTCGGATTAGGTTGAGATACTCATCAAGAACTCCATCTATCAGCTGAGAGTCAAGTAGGTACGTTAGGTTAGGTTAGTAACTAAAAATATATATGATTATTTATTCATATCATAAGGCGGTGTTTGTATTAACTCAACAGCCCGGAGTCTGGAAGTTGGCGTTGATGCATCGGAGAACACGTAAATGTCTTGCAATTCTGGGAAGTTTGTTGCGTCACTTCTTCTTCCCAGCGAAAACACATAAGAAGTGGTGAATCGTGGGCGTTTTGGGAGCTGTCTCTTGATTTTGACATTCAAAAAAAAGGTGTGCTGATTTATCAGCCTAATTTGAATAAATGATTTTTGATTTGTCAATCCCGCGCCGGATAACTAACTGGTCGTTTCGGAATGCCGTACCATCGGACTATGAAAGTAAGGGCACAGAGAGTGCATTTGTGTCTGCACAAATGCTTGTGCACTTTAACATGTCCTGCACAGCTGACTAATCTTTTATGTTTCGGAACGATAATAACGGATCTAAATATGACTAGCTTTCACCTCACACCCGGATCAAAAGTAGCCTAAAAAATGTTCTGAATGAAATTGAGATTCAAGCAAATAAAAATAAAAACAAACAAACTCTTCAACCTTAGAGTATTATTATATAGTTTAGATTAGCATAATAATGGATAGATAAAGATTTTATCTTAATGTCTTAATAGTCATCACGCGATAATTATATCAATTATTAAGTAACAATACATGGACCTCGAGTGATTGAACAATCGGGCAGTCCTCATTTTTATCTACAAACAATAATTCATAATGATAATTATAAACTTCTATCGTGGTTCTGTCTGTCTTTTTTTATTTATTTATCTAAACTATAATACTTAATTAAAAAAAAGGGCGGTTTCTTTAATTAAAAAAAATATAAGTGAGATGTGTGTATCCTACTACTATTATAAAGGCGAAAGTTTGTATGTATGGATGTATGGATGTTTGTTACTCTTTCTCGTAAAAACTACTGAATGGATTTGAATGAAACTTTACCACAACATAGCCTATACATCAGAATAACATATAGGCTACTTGTTGTCCGGGTATGGAAAGTACTTCCCTCAGAAAGCGGGTGAAACCGCTGGCGGAAGCTAGTGTATTATATAATTACGTAAAAAGACGTTTTGATCTCTCAAAGTAAAATATCAAAGTGAGTGCGGACTTCAGTTGGAAGAGTTTAAATAAACGTAACTAAAATATTTGACCAATCAATAAAAACTTTTCAGTGAAGAAGCTTTTAAAAAAATATTTTAACTTGTGAACTTTCATTTCATACCCGTTAAGGTTTCCTTCGTAAAGAGGTTCTAGCAAAGAGTTATTACCGATCTGTAATTATTCCAATTTGTCATCCGTCATCAATAAAAACGTTTAATACAATAATGGTTGTGGAATCTGTCATGATTATGTCCGAATGTTGACAATAACAGAAGTTGAAATCGTGAGTCGAAATTTTACTAGGTCAGTATCTTTACTTAAGTAATTATCCTAACATATCATGTTCATAACAAACTTTAGGTAGGTATCGGAAACAGTAAACACTCTATTCATTTCACTCTGTTGACTAATCGGAATTATGTACGAAATCTTTTTTAATGACAAATTGGAACAGTGACGAATCGGTAATAACCCTCAGCGAGTAGTCCAAGAGCTTGCCTGTCGGACGTCGTCAACTTAAAACTTAGAAACTAAATTAATTACCTACTGCTGGGTCGTCATGGGTTGTTTGCACAACTCAATAAAATTTTTGTGTCAATATTATTTACTCAAAGTTGTCTATAAGTATTATTAGTCTAACATATTTAGTCATTAAGAGTAAAAAAGAGTAAGCACTCTTACAATGAATATTTGTTGTCTACAGATTTGAAGGACGGTAGCTAATAACTTTCTTAAATTAAAAGGTCATTTTCCAGAGATGATTCCCAGATGTTTTCCTTCAAAATCGTCTCAGCCGTTTTAAAGTTACTCGCAGTCAGTTTGTCAGCAGCGCCTCGTATTACTTTGTTTTTTTAGTGTTACACTTTTAAGATGGGGTCAGTTAGGCAATCACTATTTTAAATGCATTACTGATAGAGCAGTATTCCCTAATACTGTTCTACAGCAACTGGCAAGTTACCTAGATATTATCGCTATAGGAAATAGAGTTCAACAGCTGAGTGGTCGCACTCCGCTTAAAATGGCACTTAATTATAGCACGTAAAGTAATAAAGGTTAACAATTTCGCCGACATTTTCCTGTAGGTGTAGTTGGCGGGAAAACCTTCTAAGTAAACTGAGTTTAGCATCCTGCTCTTGACCCAGGTCAATGAGCCAAATACGAAGAACCGTAGTTGGTATGGTTTAAACTCTCATTGTTTTGAGGATATGGATTTAACCGCAACAGTTATTAATGGCGGTGCTCTTTGGGTAACTGAATCAATAAGTTGTTGAAAACGCTAGGAGGCTTTTCTTAGGATTTACAAATAGAAGCAGGCATGTTTGTTTTGCTGTGTGTTATGTTATAGTAACGTACATTTTTCCACGATTGTCTAGATTGAGTCATTCGGTATCTTGTGGCAACATTAACTGATGTCGTTGTCGTAATTAGGTGACAAATAAGCAAATATTCCAGCTGATGGAATGTTACCCACATTGTCCCATATGGATCGTTACCATGAATAGCTACTATTTATCTTCAAAATCTGTTGCATCGGCAATACACGCATCAACGCAGATGCGATGTCATGCATCTAATCCTACGCTGACAATTACATGCCCTTTATGAGACAAGTCTTTTGAAGGGACGATTTTTTGAACTACTGTGAGCGTAATTAAATGGGCACTCCAAATTTTATTTGTCTGGCACAAAACTTTTCAAAGTCATAATATAACCTCGACCTGAATTAAATTTCCCCACATTTTAATTTTATTGGAAATTCAAGAACGAATAATTTTTCCTCATATTTGTGAGTTGCAAACTTACCATGCACGTAAATACCTCAAGAAATGGCACTGTCTTGTTTGATGACATTAGAATGTGCTGGGCGTCCCATTGAGTAATATTAAGGTCTCATACGAAGGTATTATAAAGCAAAGCGGTGCTATTAAGCATGGCTCGAGCTATGCGATTTACGAGCGACACGCTAGTAGGACGTATAAAGTTTTATGGAGCGCTATTGTTCACATTTCGGCCAACATGGAGCACTGGAGCGGCATCTATTGAATGCAGCGGCTTCAGGCATTTTGCTCGAGGACGGGGGCGAAATCAATTGCAGATTGCACCGGCAGCCTACATACGAACGATTTTTTCGTGGCCTTTCATTTGCAAGTGTTTGTTCAGCAAGTTTTGTGTTGATTGGAAATGTATTGTTTTGGTTCCACGAACGCGGAATGGAATTTTAAGGCAGGCTCTTTTGACGTATTTTTACTGAGATGAGGTTATCGGCTTTATAGTTCAGTGGCCGCCATGACAGTTCTCTTCAGTTGTACGGACTGTACATCAAATATCTGTTTTTTTTATGAAGAAGAAATAGTCCCGAGTTGTTGCCAGTAAGGATAATAAGAGGCACAGACCAGGATAGACCAGGACGCTTGGCGTCGGCGTGAATAGTCCCACGTTCAGTGGATGACGTTGATTATGATAGCCTTAAAATTTTTAGATGGATAATTTGAATCGCCTTCCAAACAACCAATTACAAATGATCGCTCTTCTACTGCTATGCCTATGACGTGGTGTTTATCGTTTAGGGCACTCATAACATGATGTGTTTTATCATCTCGGGATTTTACATCAGCTAAATATTAACGTTACAATTTTTCCTTATGTACACTTGTAATTTGTATGAAATAAATACAGAAAGTTAAAGGTTATCCATAACTAACTTAATTTTATGTCTAAATAGTAGGCAAGCGGCCTATTACGTAATAGTTATGCCCTGCGGTGCCCATCCACGGTTTTTACTGCTTCGCATCATCAGATCTTTTTTTGCATTAATTGATTCGAAAGGTCAATAAAATAGAATATATTATAATATTTTATTTCCATATAAAAAGTACATGTAAAAAAGGGTTAAAAAAAATTTAGTTGAACACTGGTACACAAGGTAAGATTTAACTTGAGTTTTGAGTACCAGGGCCCTCGCAGTGGTCGAAGGGCCTAAAATAAACTATAACCTACATTAATAATTAAAAAAACAAACGATTTTTCAAATACAATATGCACTTTACTTAGGTGTTGCAGCGCTCAAACAAACGAACTTTCAAACTTGATATCACATAGATAAGTAGTTGTATGATCGTATTTTAAAATGACACCAATAGACTCTAATGCTTCAAAAAGTTGATAAATCCCAATTGTTGACCTTTTCTTTAACATTCTCTTAGGTCTGCAGAACTTATCATCGACCACGTATCCATGTGACCAAAATATCCACTTTGCATCAGTTCTGTAAACAATACCGACACGCTTATTTACTTATTTCTAAACCCCATTTCGTATGTAACTTATATTTTCCATATTTTATCCTCAAGCATTGTTTGTAAACTGATAGTAAGCCGTAGTATCCCCCGATCAGTTCTGGTGACAGTAGTTTGACTCATTACTTCGGCTGAACCGGTCAGAATTGGATTTTTTTCAAACTATACATAATTTTCCTTTACGTGTTACATAATGAACTTTGTTGTTAAGCGTAATACAACTTTTTGATTAAATATGATATGACTATTGATTGATAGGTAAATCAAACAGCTATAATCAAATACAGAAGCAGTTTTAGATAACATTATTTAGGGAAATTGCATACTTTGGGTATTGATAACAATCAGTATCGCGCATTTGACGTAACTAGCTACTGTGGTATAATTAAAACGCCGTTATCTGACATCTGGTCGATTTTTGTCTTTTGATGGATATGGCAGGGGAGTAATTCTAAAGTGTACAATTTGATCTATGTGTTGGTACCTCTCTCAAGTAAGTGTTGTCATTGAAAACTTACATCGATTTAGATTTTTGCCGCGCTTTTTGTTTGTTATTTAAAACAATTTCTGTGGCAGATAACGGGATTTTAGTAATAAAGCTGATTTGTAATTTCATCTCGGCATTACTGCCTCGTTCAAAATGGTTTCAAATTTGATTCTGCCGCGTGCAGATACTCAATTATGATTTTAATGAGTTTTATGCCGTACCTAAACTACATTTATTTAAGTCTGGTTATAAGAACCATAATAGCTAACTACTCACTTAGATAAATATATCGTTCACGTGTATTATATGTAGGTATTGTCATAATAATATTATCCTCTAATATTAAAGTACCTACCTAGTGAACTATAAGTTATGATCTGTTCATAGTTAAATGTTACAGTATTGAATGCTTGCCTTGCAAAAACTTATGAAGCTGGCAATTATTATTGTATATTATGTTTATGTAAGAGAGTTTATATTTCACTAATTAGTACATTCTTATTATGTATTTTATTTACTATTTCTGTGAAACATACAAAAGTATCACGCACATGAAATTTGTTATTTTTTATTCATGAACTCAATCCAGTCTAGTGTAGGGTCGTCCCATTAATCATCAAGTCACAGTCACGTAGTCATGTGAAGACAATGGAACGATTTCTTTGTAACTTTCACTCGCTCAGGTGGGGTGAGGGTTTAACCAGTGGGCCGCTGCACGCACTCCTTATATGGAAAGATGTCGCAAGTTGTAAGCCCAGGAAATAAATTGCTGATAAATTACTTGACTCTATTATCGGCTCCCTTTATTTTTGACTAACAAGCAAACAAATAGTAATCTATGATAGTGGTCTATTTAGTTCTTAATTACTCCAACAACGAGCTAGCTAGATTAAAACGATACTGGTAATAAATCTTAATATTATGAGGTGTTTGATACACTTTCAGACCAAAACGTCTGATCCCATTGAGTTGAAATTTGACCTATAGAAAACTAGGACGCTGTAGTACATTTAAGGTTATTTTTAGGAAAAAATAATAGTCCTATATATACCATTAATAGTATCTATCAATGATAACGCCTTTTGCCTTTTACCTCCACTCTGTTCCTTACCTAAGCAAGCCATACGATCAAATGGCAGCCGGTCCCACCAATTTAACGTGCCTTTTGAAACACGGAGGAACCATGACAAGATGAGAATCATGACAAGATAGTCAACCATCGACAAAGCGTTACGCCAAGCGTTGCTTAACATTATGATCGATCAATCCCTGCGACATTACATAGCTACGAGCTCCCCTATCTACTTAAAACAAGGTGTACGACCAAAAAAAAAAACTAAAAATCACAACAAAAGATAATGTTGTATAAAAAAGAATAATGAATGAGACGTCCATCTCGCTAGCGATAAAATACAATGCAGATGGAGTTACGAGGGCTTTAACATATTTATGTTTGTTAATTGTCGACGGGGACAGAGCAGAACATATTTATTTTGTTTCTGACTGAAGCTTCAAGCCTGATGTACAACCAGTCAACAGGAATCTGTGTGCTAACTACGCCGTTTGGGAGTTTTTATGTGTTTTAGCTAGACTGAGCTAACGGCAGTGATATTGGCTCATGTTTAGTTGCGGCGCTGTTATTATTTAATTTAATAAATGGCACAGTTAGTCTGTTTGTTGCATTGTCATGGCAGAACATCGTTGGTGTCCAAGACAGGCCTAGAAAATAAATTTAACTTAGAGATAACGCTTTTAAAATTGCGTTGGTATTTACTTGACTTGGTATCGAACCCGTTCGTCGTTGAGAGGCTGATGCTTTAACCACTAGGCAACCGCGACTATCGACTATACGTTATTATGTAAAAAATACTGTCTATGAAATAAAAATTCTTAGGGCCAGTTTCACAATGTGCGAATAGCCACTATCTACCGAATAAATTCAAAAATGGAACAAAATTTGTATGAAATTAGGTATCTACATTAACTATTATTAAATCTAAATATATACAATTAACATAAATATATACAAACTTATAAAATACTTAAAACTAATATAATAGTAATAATAAGCCCGCAGGGCATCTGAGGCGGATGTCGGGGAGTAGCGACCCCGCGGGTACCGAGTGCTCCAGGGAGAGGATACTGTCCCTCACCTCCGGCTCGCCGGAGTGAACCCTGAGGGGGGATAGGTCTCCCACCTCTGGCTTGCCTTCATTGGCCGTCCAGAGTGGAGTCGCTAGAGCAATGCTCGGAGGGTGAATGCCTCGGGTAAGTGGCGAGTGGGCACAGAGATGCTGGACCCTGGCTTGATGCCGGTTTTAAGGCGCGTGATCTGGGTAGAAAGCCGGCCGGGGCAACCTCACCCTTCAGCCGCTCACGTCCCCGTTGCCCCCTTGTTGCGACTTAGCGACTAGTTCCCGGGGGCCCGGTAAGTGAGCTGGCGAGTCTCCTCCTGCCATTTTTACATGTATTTATTACATTGTTATCGGCAGGGGTCATAGTCCCCATAGTTTTCCCTTCCCTAGTCCACTAGCATCCCATCACAATAACCCAAGTAGATTTTCTTCCATACTTAGCAATAGTTTAGCACAAACCGGGGGTTGTCCTTGGGTACATTTCTATAGTGTATACAGGGATAATCGTCGGTTTTGTGTCACCATTACATATATTAAAGTTGTCTCAAAAGGGCTTCAGCGTGTTGGCTTCGGCCCCACGTTCGCCTTCTAAAAATCCGGGACTCTGTAGTCCCGTGGTCTACTAGAGACATACAAGGTAATACTAATAATAAAAAAAAAACCCTATATACAAAAACATTGCGCGTTGTTAGGCGTCAAATTACTCCTCCACATCGCTGTCATCCGGTAACGTGCCCAGAAGACTGGCCGCATTGCCACGTTGTATGGCAATGCTGATTCTTTGACCAAAGAATAGGCCAGCCCTCTGGTCACGTGAAGCGTCGACAAGTTTTCGCGCTATCTCCTTAAAGAGGAGACGTGCACTCGGGCCCCATGGTCCGAGCGTTTCGACTCCAAACGGCTCAAAAGTAAATACTTATGTTAAAAGTTTTAGTGAATTATAATCATTATTATTTAAAGTTATGTCATATTTTAATGAAGGCCAACGGCGGCACATTGCAGATGATATTTGAATTATTTAAGACCTGTTTTGTATACCAACAAATGATCTAAATTAAAGATTTTGAATTGAATAAACTGAAAAGCAAACCTTATTAAGTCAGTTCTTTGAAACCGTTACCATTTTAATTAAATTAACAAGCATTTAAAGGCGCTTCCACGTACCTACTACGCGTTCTCCTAATTACTAGACATTGTCTAGACATAATAATGATGCCTAAAATAAGTGGAATTTGAGAAGATTGATCAGTATCGACCTACCCTAGTTTCGTTTCGGTACAGCTAAGATCTTGGTACTTACAATAATATAATAACTACCGTTTCAGCTTTTATGATTGACTGGCTCCAGTCTGGGATTACATCCGCGTTCCGGAGGAAGTATTGCCATCAACGGGATAAACAGTAACCTAAGGACGTCTCCACCTTCTAACTCCCTGACAAAGTTCATGTCAATCGGTTCAGCCGTATATGTAAAAAGTTCTTCATATTTGGGTCCCCTAGTACTTGAGTCAAAACGCATATAAATACATAGTATAATATACTTAAATGTTGGCTAAGTTAGTCCCCTTGGTAAGATTCTTTTACTTAGCTGTAATAAAGCTAAGGTATTTGTCAACGCAAGGTACACATACTCTGAAAGATAACTTTCTTAAATTCTTCAGTCCGTGGAGTTTCCCCTCGCGAATTACTCGCTGCAATTTTATTTTTCCTCAGTTAACTCACTGCAGTGTGTACGTACGTTTTAATACACTACTAGGCACCTTCATCATGGCTAACCACAAGGTATGGCTTAGTATTTTCTTCAGTAAGTAAAATTGAAGTACCAGGAAAATAATTATGTCTTAATAGCTTTGAATGAAATTTGGTATGGAGATAAAAGGAAACTTTGGGAATGAAACTGTCCATACGCATGCGTGAGAACTAAAAAGTAGGTAATTTCTATAGAACATGTGAAGCCTAGGTCTACAAAACGAGGCAACAATAAATTTTGGACAGACACAGAACAAGTTTACATCCAGTCCTCTCTCGTCGATCCTCGTACGGAGTGGACGTGTGTTTGGTTGTGCAAGAATATTTCTAAATTAATTTTTATTTTAAATTAACTACGAAAGTCGGACCCTCCTTTTTCATCTTGTGGTGATACCCGTAAGGCGTGGCGGCCATATTTGTTTGTGTCGGAAGTCTCGCTCAGGTCCGATTGCAGACGTCATATATGTGCCTGGTGAGTTTTGTCAAAGAAGCGCAATTAAACTTGGAAAAAGTCCTGCGGTCCGTGGGATTCGAACCACGAACGTCGTGCACCGGACAGACGCTGTTATCCACTACGCCATACAGACGTAGCGTCATCGCGCAAAATTAGTCATCGCTATAATAATCTACGAAGCTACCTGACTACGTCACTCCGCCGCACCGTGCTACGCGCGCCTTCTGGCTACGCGCTCCCACAGAGTGCTACGAATTCTGCAGCAGTTACGCGCTTGTACAACTTGTTTGCTACGCCTCGCACAACTTTGTCATTGGAGTTCAAGAAAAGAAACTATTTCTCACTGATAAAAATGCCTAAATTAAACCGTACGCCTCCTTCTACACCCATAACAGACGTGCAACGTGCTTCGTCTAATCCCAATATCACCGAAAGTTCACATGAAAGTGAGTTTGTTAATATGTCACAAAGAGCAAAACGACCTCGATCAGAATCAAGCCCGTCAAGTGAACTTAGGGATTTCAGAGAAGAGATGCGTGGTATGCTTACTAAGTGGCACCAAGAACAAGAAACCACTCTAAAGAATTTCATGTCCAAAATCACCCTAGAACTTACAGAAATAAGAACACAAAATGAAAATATACAGCGAATTAAGGTCGAAATGGAAGAATCAGCAAGTCTCATAAACGAAAAATATGAAGAAATTAAAAAAAATGTATTAAAGCTGGAACGTGAGCGATCTGAGCAACATACTTTTATTAACAAGTTGGAAAAACAGATAATTGATACACAAGACAGCCGCCGCTCAGCCGGAATTGAACTGCGTAATATTTCTTCGAAAGAGAAAGAAGATGGCAACGATCTTGTAAAAATTGTCACAGACGCATGTAAATTTCTTCAAGTACAGATTGATCCAATAGAGATACGAGATGCATACCGACCACAAACAAAACAAGGGCCTTCGAAACAAATTGTAGTTGAATTGCACTCTGTAATAAAGAAAAACCAAATCCTGAAAGCAGTTCGCGAGTACAATAAGGGAAAACCCAATGCTAAAAAACTGAATAGTGAACACATTGGCATTCAAGGTGAGAGCGTTCCTATTTACATCTCTGATCGTCTCACATCAACCATGAGGCAGCTATTCTATCAAGCACGTAAATTTGCTGGCGCAAACGGTTTCAGTTTCTGCTGGACGTCAAATGGAAGAATTTTTCTTCGAAAGAAAGAAGGCGAGAAACCAGTACGCATTTTCTCTGAAAAGTGTTTTCATGATTTACAGAAAGCACCCGCTAATGAGTAATTTTACAGATTATTTTATTGCTTTCCTTTTCATTCTGCATGTGATTAGTTTTAACGTAAGTTTTTTAATTATACATAATGCTGTACACTCATACATTTACATTTACAAACACACCTCAACTGATCAAATATTTCCCCTCACACACACCACATACAACTCACTCTTCAAAATCTCCCTTCACACTCACACACACATAATATCATCTCCAGGTTTTTCTGACTACTTATATCGTTGTGCACTTAATAATTATCAAAAATAAATACCATACATGATGTTATCGATAACTTAGACACTTATGGATTGCATGAAGTTCATAATTGTCAACCGGAACAATGCGCTCGGTTAATAGGTAATTTAGGTCAGTTAAATCTAATACATAATAATGTGCGAAGTATCGGTAAAAACTTTGATAATATACTTGTACTATTATCTACATTAAGAACAAGATGTGATCTGCTGGTTCTCTCGGAATGTTGGCTGAGCAAAACCTCTAATCTTCCATTTCTACAGGGGTATTTGGCATACTCAACAACCAATAACTTTAACCAAAACGACGGGCTAGTTGTCTACGTAAACTCGGACTTGCAACATAAAGTAATAGAACCACAATTTAACGAGGGCAACTGCCTAGTCTGCAAGATAAATCGCGATATAGTTGTAATATCTGTATACCGACCGCCATGTTTTCGTCAGATCGATCCCTTCTTGGATAGCTTAAATAATGTCTTAACATCAGTATCTGCATTTAAAAATATCCTTTTGCTCGGTGATCTTAACATAAACATAACCCCAACAAATAATGACGCTCACTATAATGAGTACATGAATTTAATTGCCTCACATGGACTTTTGCCAGCATATACTATCCCTACTCGTGCAAATAGTTGTATAGATCACGTTATGATTAAAGTAACGCAACCAATCACTTCGTTCATTTTGGATACCTTTATTACTGACCATGCACCGGTGGTAGTTTGTCTTAAACATGCATATAGCTCACAAAAAATTAGGTCCATCACTAAAACTGATCAACAGCGAGTGATACAAGACATAATTAGCACAGATTTTAGTCATATCTTGACAATACAGGATCCTGACCTAGCAACAGAAACATTTGTTAACAAAATTACATCAGTTATTCAAAGTCACACTAAAATAATTCGTACTCCATCAAGGCTGAGAATAACTAAGCCATGGATTACTCCGGGGCTACTTAGGTGCATACGGAATAGAGATACCATGCATAGGAAACTTAAGAAGTCACCGGATAATTATGTCTTGAAAACCACCTATACTCGTTACCGTAATTTCTGTAATAAATTATTGAATAAATTAAAAAGAAACTTTCAAAAACAAGAATTAATAAAAGCAAAAAATAACCCTAAATTAACCTGGAACGCAATTAATAATATTTTAAATAAATCAGCTTTCAAATCCTCTCCTTCCGAACTTTTGTCTATTAATGGTCTTGACAGCAAAACATCTTTAAACATCGTCAATCACTTCTTTGCCAATATCGGTAAAACTCTTGCAGAGAGACATAAGCACATAACCCCTATCCACATTCCTCACGTCCGAGACGTATCCCAACTAAATTCTTTTGTTTTTCTGACACCAGATCAGGCAGAAATAGATAGAATCATCATGAATCTGCGCTCAGATTCTGCTGCTGGATGGGACGGAATCACATCTAAAATTATTAAAGGGAGCAAACAAGTTCTTGTTCCTATCGTCACCCACATATGTGGCTTATGTATCTCCAAGGGTGTATTTCCAAGAGTGCTGAAGAGAGCAATAGTTCATCCTATTTATAAGAGTGGAGACAGAGACAGTGTCAACAACTACAGGCCCATATCAGTTCTCCCAGCCCTGTCCAAGATCTTAGAGAAGGTACTCAACAATCAGCTCATTAATATTTTAGAAAAATTTGGCATTTTATCTAAAAATCAATACGGTTTCCGTAGAAAATTGTCGTGTGAAGATGCAGTTGCGTCCCTCATAGATAACGCCGTGAGAACACTAGATATGAAGTCAAAATGCATAGGCATATTTCTGGACCTCTCCAAGGCCTTCGACACCGTCTCTGTCCCCATTCTTTTAGGAAAGCTAGAGAACATAGGCGTTAGAGAATCTGCGCTCAAAATTTTTCAGAGCTATCTATCGGAACGTACACAACGGGTCAGAATTGGTTCCTTTGAGAGTGACGAATGCGCACTATCGTTTGGAGTTCCACAAGGCTCTATCCTAGGACCAACCTTGTTCCTTGTCTACGTAAACAGTCTCTGTAATCTTTCCCTTCCAAACACTACCTTATATACGTACGCCGATGATACGGCCCTGTTGGTACATGGCAAGGACTGGGATGAAGTTAAAGAGCGCTCAGAATTCTCACTCAGGATTGTAATGTCCTGGTTAACTGAAAATATTTTGACTCTCAACCTCGAAAAAACTAATTTCATTCCCCTCACAATCACATCTTCTTTACAACCAAATGATAATTTTTCTATTAAAGCTCATATCTGTGACACCACATTAAACCGATGCTCTTGCCTTCCATTAAACAGAACTGACAAAGTTAGATACCTAGGGGTCATGATTGACAAACTCTTATCCTGGAATGACCAGATCAGGACACTGACTGGCAGAGTGAGAAAACTCATAGCAATGTTCAAAAACCTGCGTTTTAGTGCTGATGTTGATACAGTGCGGATGGTGTATTTCGCAATTTGCCAGTCAGTACTGAGTTTTGGTATCACGGTCTGGGGTGGTGCTCCTAAAACGCGATTTCTACAGTTGGAGAGATCACAAAGGGCTGTCTTAAAAGTCATGACTTTTAAACACTATCGCTATAATACCACCCAATTGTATAACGACTGCCAAGTTTTGACTGTACGACAGCTCTTTGTGCTAAATACTATACTGCGTAAGCATGCGTTACTGCTATATGACCCTGGTTTTTCCAACAAGCGCAGATATGCCCATGTCTGTCCAAGAGAACCTCACAGAACCAAATTAGCAGAACGTCATTTTAGGATCTTAGGGAGTCGCTTGTATAATATTGTAAATAAGAAATGTAATATATATAAAACTAATAAATTTAAATGTAAAAGTTTAGTGAGTGCCTGGCTTAAGACACTTACCTACGAGGAAACTGAAAAACTATTACACTGAACATGCCATATTCTTTCACACACTTTCTCTTTCTCTCGCTCACACAATCACACCCACACACACACACACACACACACACACACACACACACACACACACACACACACACACATACACACAACTACAACACACACATACATACAGGCGCGCGCGCGCATACAGCAGCATTTCGTTCACGTTCATCTTTATTCTCTTTTTGCAATTGTATAATAATATAAGCGCCCTCCCTTTTTTTCTTGTAAACACTGCATCTCCTTTTGGATAAATTTAAAAAGTCATCATTTCAGAGAGAGCCCTAGCACTCATAACACAAGTTTACTCTTAGCTTGAGTGCTAGTGGTCACAACTCAGAGATCACTTACAATTTATTTCTCGTCTTTCTTGTGTTCATTAGTGTTTAAAAACCTGTAAAACCTTAAAAATTGTAAAACCAGTGAATAAAGAATTTTTTATATTTATTATTATTATTATTAGTTATTTTCATTGTCCGCGAAAAACTCCGGATCAGCTAGCGGGATTACAGAAGTGCTGAGTCGCAGCGTCATCTCTGGTTGGCTCGATGCCAAAGTAGCAAGCTACGAGGAATTATGATGAACCAGCTCCTTTACTTAGCTGCCGTCTGACTAGCAAGCAGCGGTGATAAATGGACCCAGCCAATGGTATCCGGCATTTGTCAAACGTCTTCGGCCAATAGAAATGTTTTATTAAGGAGAAAAACTTGGATTGGCTTCTTTTGAACGGTTGGTAACGGTATAAATCGATTTGCTGTCAAAATTCTGTATTTTTGTGCTAACGATTTGTAGAGCTTAGGAATTTGTTAGGACTTATTATTATGGCATGGTAGGAACTATTATTACCTATATCATTACAGTCATTCTAAGATCATCCACGGACAGACTGTGTCAAGCGTTGCTTAACCTTATGATCGATCAACCCGTGCTGCTTACTTAGCCACGAGCTCCTCCCTAGATATAGGTATAAGAAATCAAAACAAACGATGATAATGCTTAGCATATTATTATGAAATAATATTGTTTCTTGCGATAAACTCTTGCTAGAATAATAACGATACGAAGCGTCACTTTACCATTCGCGCAAATAATTAACTTCAAAGTATTTTTGATATCTTTGTGTTAATCTGAATGCTTTTACAGTTCATACTCCGAAAGTTCTTAAAAAGTTACATTTGATTAGCGCGAATGACAAGAAAACGCCCCATGCCCGACGTTAATTATTATTAATTAAAATATTAAAAAAATATGTTAGAATGTCCTGCTTCCAGTCGTCGCATTCACCTTAAAATAAACTGTTAGTATTTCGCATCTATTTCGTAATAGATCTACAGATCCTAAGAAAGTACTCACAAAGGCTTGTATACATGTCCAAACAATGTCTCCATTAAACAAAACAATAACAAAACCGTCGCAACAGCCGGCGAAACACGGCTTTAAAATAAAAGTGCTTTTTAAAAACTCCTAGATGGAATTCCCAGTGTAAAATAGACTACGATTCCAAGAAACTATTTCAACTGGGAGAATATCATTAGAGCTGTTATTTTAACCACAAAATCTAAAATCGTCTTGGATTTCCCAATGGTGCTCTATCAAATTTTAATAAGAACCTTTGGAACCATTGAGAAGTTATTAAAAATATACATATAATAACTTTAATTCTGGCCAGTCTACCTATTCGTAAGTAATTAATTGTTTTGGAACGGCAAAAACGAGCGACCCCGACGGCAGAAGCTTGTTAATTTAGGTATTTCCGTTTATGTATTGAATTATTGATATAACAAATTTCGAATTTATTTTATTACTAATAAAGTGGGAATCCGGATTTCCCTGTTACTGCGGTTTGTGCGATAAATATGGAGTAAGGAATTTATTTACATCCACTATCGAAGTTATACATATTATATACATACGTGGATTTAATCGAGGATGGGAAACACGAGACATGTGGACTTTGTTACTTAAAAAAACGTGAATCTTCGTGATACTTAATTTACGACAGAATTTAAATAATAAATTTACCAAGGCGAGGAAAACGTTTACAACGTTGAATGTCAATTTTTACTATAATGTTAACGTGTCCTCGGCATAACGATCGCGTTTAATTAGTTATTACTTTTCTAGAAAGGTACAAGCTACAGGGCAAATCTTTATCCCGATGGTCTTTATTTTAGGCTCAAATTGTACCTAACTTTAATTGGCCAGATGTTTTTTTACTCATAATAGTAATATCATTTTTCCAACAAAATATTGAATGCAATAATAACAATTCGAAATAAAATATAATTTTTTCATTATTTCTATATTTTTTGTTTGTTACTGACTTTTTTCGAACAATTCGTTTTTCACCATGATCATCTATGGGGACTATAGTTTATCAATCGCAAAGTTAAGCTCGTAAAGTTTATTTCTCGTTGAAGTATATTTTGTACGCGTTGTACTGGATTCTCGATACACGAATCCGCACTTAACGATTTTTTTGCCGTGTTATTTTCTAATTATTTATTGCCATTCTCAGTGGTCTGGAAGACCATACTAGGTTATTACTAAGGCTATTAAAAAAAAACCTTGAACCGTAATGGATGATTTTTTTATGGGACCAAATAGCAAGTGTAAGAATCACACTAATCGGACTAGAAACTTCGGAGTAATCGGTGTACATACATAAAAAAATACATACGGACCAAATTGAGAACTCTATCTTTCTCAGAAGTCGGTTAATTGTTGTTATAGCGAGAAATTCGTAGTTAACGAATTCTAGAAATGCGTGTACTCGTAACATTTAAAAGTAATTTATTACCAAAGCATATTAAGAGTAGTCGTACATAATTGTACATATTTGTCTACATCTGAACTCAAGCAGTGTTGCAGTGGTTGTACTCCAATAAAAACTGTCCTACATTAATGATGTGATGAAGGGGTTGGGTGAAGAAATTATATAAAGGCGCAGATGCATAATTGACTTACTGACCTTGCCTAACTAGTGTCAATTAAATTATATCAGTTACTGGAAGCAGGATTCTTAGTATGGGATATCGTGACCTATCAAGAATATCAAGGGTTTGTCATTTAAGAAAAATATTTAAAGTATAGCCTTCAGAAATCAAAGAAAACAGACGAAAGCATATCAACAATTTGTAAAATTTCCTTAATAGATTTTCAACTTTATCGCTCAAACAGACAGTACATACATTACGGCTCTGGAAAACATTGTCTTAAGGTTGCTATTTATTAAGAACTCAGTTAAAACAAATAGTGAAAAGTGTAGGCGTTACCTAGCGCGTGCGATCATTCACGCAATACTATCAACTTTTTCAATAACATGTTGTTGGATAAAACATTTTATGTGCGTTCCATTTCACATTTCTCGGGAATAGGAACTAAAACTGTCAACAAACCAAACAGACAGCTAACTGTCTATTGTTTCTTATGAATCATTGCAGGATAAGACAGTATTTGTCGCCGTACTGTAGGTAAGTTCCCTTGAGTTTTGTAACACATTGTCTGTTATCGACGTCAGGATATTGCGTTCGATTCTTGGATGTGCAACCAAAGTTGTACGTTAAAACCACGGGCTGTGACGTCAATTGACACCATTAGCATCAACTCAATGGTGTTAGTAGGGTTGATAACTGAATATTCTGTTTTGTTTTGTGGAGGAGCTCATGGCTAAGCAACAGAACGAGCGGACCGACAAAATTAGCGCGGTCGGTCAGTGAATGGATTCTATGGACCATTTGTCCATAGAATCCATATCATAGCTATTGAGTTTCTCCGTGTCTTAGACACTTATGTCGGTAAAGAAGGCCCCTGCTCTCGTTTGTACATCTTTGGCAGTCGTTACGGGTAAGATGTACTTACACAACTCTTAGCTATTGGCGGTAAGCCTTGTATCCTAGTTATACATTTTAAACCATATTTAAATCATAATATATATAGTTATAGTTGTAGTTATAGTTCATTAGTTTTAGGTATTTTTTAATAGTAAGTATTGTACTTATTTGTAAATAAGTTGAATAAAAAGTGATGTAATAAAAAAAAACATAATTAGTGTATGTATATATAGTTATAATATATGATTCATATCATGTTAGCCTTTAAATAATATGGGGATCCCAGTATACATTTTGTGGTGGAATTATGTAACAGGCAAATGAAAATACATACTGAGCAGTTTTTGGTTGGATAATTTTTATTACTGACCACTTTGTTGACACACTGGGTATGTATCATCGTTACTCATTTGGTGAATACTGCATACCTACTGCAGTAAATTCCCACACCTGGTGGGTTAGAAATACCCGCCAAAATATTGCGGTATTTTCATAGATATGGCTATGCGAATTCTGATATATTCCTTTCCATAGATATCAATTCACTAGTATACGAATCTGAATAACGTCGAAGATACTAAGAACCGCAGTTGAAAATTCCCTCAGTGAAGCATACAATTATGCAATGTTATGCAGGTTGGAATTTATCCTGGAGTTCTTCCAAGTAATAATTGTGACATTGAGAAAACAAGTGACCCCGAAAATTGGCGGTTGAGTAACATGTTGTAAATAATTATGGGTCCGGAAATGTCAGGCTTTTTTCTTGTACTTACTAGCAAATGCTTTCATTATAATATGAAGTAAATATTCACTATTTCTTAAGGGGAACTCTTTCGCGACCCCGAATAAAATGATATGGCAAATAACATGGTTTTCTATCCGCATAAATAAATTTTAAAAATTACTTGATCCTCAGATTCAACCTCTAACACCACAAACTATAACATTGATAGAATTGGTAGGTATTATTTTTAACTCATTAAATGTTTCAACCATGTTCAATGTTTAATGTTCCATCAATTGATCAATTGCTGTTGCCTTGAGGTTAGAATCAATTGGTGCACCTCTGCTTGACGTCCGACGTTCTTATAAAATCAATCTTCTCCCCGCCATGTCCCCATTTTATTTTAAGGATGGCGATTTTTTTCTTTCAACTATTTTCTAAAATTAATGTGACTCTTGGAGATTAATATTTTCTTATGTTTTAACATATCGACAGATATACATATAGAATAATCTGTATTTGCAATCTCATTTCTAGAATCCAATGCGCCAAGTTGTATGCTGCCGCTTTCCAAACGCTGGGACTTAACGTCATTTGGGATTTCACAAAATATATTTATCGTTGAGTCATTGTAAGTAGAAATTGTAATCTGTTCGCAATAGATTGTTGTTGTTTTGCTAACTGAATTAGCGTGCGTCATTGTTTATGGCCTAGCTGCGTGTTGTGACAGATTGGGGACGAGCCCCTTATGCGTGCCAGTTACTGTAGCATAACTGCCAAGGTCGCACCGTTTTCATTATCTTTATTTTTTATGTTATGATTCA
Source organism: Heliothis peltigera (assembly GCA_958496145.1). Classification (NCBI taxonomy): domain Eukaryota; kingdom Metazoa; phylum Arthropoda; class Insecta; order Lepidoptera; family Noctuidae; genus Heliothis; species Heliothis peltigera. Next base: position 12,026,479 of record OY292329.1, on the reverse strand, counting down.
TAGGAAAATCATGAAATGACTCTTCGTGGCGCCCCTGATGCGCAAGCGCCAGTGCCACACAAGACGCAGTGCACACGTTCGTCACTATATTTAGCGTAGTAGAGACCATTGTGTGACGTGATTGTTCGTGTAGGTACGTACCTACACGCTTTGTTTCCTCGGCATTCTGTCGGAAACATTTCAAACAACATTTGGCTGCGTACACCGAAACTTCCCTAACTTTATCCAGCTGATATTCACTGACAGCCCTATACCTTTTTGTTAAAACTCCGTTAAGCTGTATGATGGAGCCAATCCAATTTCGGCGCATAACTGTGCCTATGTGACGCGAATGCGTGTTAAAAATGGTTACGATTTTAACGAGGCGATGCCTAGGCAGTTTGTCAATGTCATCCACACATCAGCGAAGTTGTTCGCCGGTTTATTCTTTACAGAATACCGTTTTTCATCCCGAAAATCGTAAACATGTGTAACTGCGTAACAAACAATGTTGTGTAAAAACCGAAGTACTGGTTTGACGACCTGCAAGCGCTTCTAGGATATAGTTTTATCGCGACGAGTCATAATCGTACGAATAAAAATGTTTACAGCAGCGATGTCATACACAAACGTTGAACGTACTCATAATTCTTCTTGAACATTAGAAATAACTATTTAGTTTGTTGACTGTGGGGGAAACCTCAAAATATTATTATGAAAAATATTTAGATAATTTGCTTTTATGAGTTCAGACATTTTATAATATACAACAAGTATTATATAAGGAAGACATATTTTATTGGTTAAATCGTATTTAGCTAGAATTTTGTTTATCTCTGATGATAGAAAGGGAGCTAGGAACAGTAAATAACCTGGCATGTTTTGGTTCGATGACCATCAACTATGTAAACAATAATTGATCCTCTTACTATTTGTTGGTTAATTCAAGATAAAACAATAGCAGCTAAGCAGCTTACTCCTTCATCAGCGGTGTAACAATTCGGGTTACTTCAGGTATTATTATTTCAATCTTATTAGTTTTCTTAGTGAAGTATCTAATGCCAGATAATTTATTCATTCTACTTTAGACATACATCCGCCTCGGGTTCTATATTTGGATATTAAAGATCGAATTTTATAGTCTTTTTTTATACGATCATGATGCATCATTTTTGAATCCGCTTCACTGAAAAAAAGAAACAGTATTGATTTTGTTACGCCACATTTTAGAACACCTGGGTAATCGAGACGAATCTAAGGATACTCTGATTGTCGTATCCGTTCGGCCGTTTCAAAGGTATGACGTAATATAGAATATTACACACAAGATAAAATAAAACAATATGGAGAGCTTCACATTGTCGCTTGAAAACTATAAGTTATTACGTTATCTGGCAAAACTAAGCACTTGTTTTTATCATTATACTAAGTGTCTTAATTTGGTCGAAGCAATGAATGAATAAAATTTTCAATTTCAAATGAAAAAGCTTTGTTACAATTTAGCTGTGTTACGACAAGCCCGCTTCCTCCTCTACCTTTTTCCTAGAAATTAATTTAAAACAGACTTTACTATCTTTGATGATACCGTTTACCCAAATAACGATTATTCTCACCATAATCGTTTGTAGTAGGTGATAAAGTAGAGTGTTATCCATTGTATATGTGATCCCCATACAATCAAACGTCTCCCCACAACTTAGCAGCGCACAGTCGGCAACACAATCCACCGGCGCGACCACCAAGACGCGGCTGAAATAGGATTTATCCATTGCGGCGCCCTCTCGGCAAACACCGACTATCAAATGTCTGCAGCTTCCCCTTTTGTCTCAGCTCCCGACGACACGTGCAAACGATAACGAGATTTTCTCAAACGGAGATTTAAAATAAATAAATCATCGAATTTGCGACAATATTTCGTCGCTCGCCAAACCGCAAGTGTTACATTACACCACACATGTACGTACGTTTGGTACAAACAGTGGTGCGCTACAAAGCCTTTGTTTTAACAATGTTGTTTGCTTCAGGAATTGGGCTAAGTTAAATAAAAGAGAGTTCATCCATCCCGAGTTGCTCGCTGCTCTGAAAGTCAAAGAAACACACCATATCAGTTACTTATTATCTTGTGAATTTTATTTTGTTACCCCGACTTGAAGTTTGTTTGACTACCCGCTGTTTATATTTCGTTAATTCTTGTTTTAGTTGTTTCTTGGCTATGGGGAAAATGCTGAAGGAGTTTCCTATCAAAAGATTCTTAGTATCATCATGGACTCTTTAAAGGCAAATTAATGAGCACAGGATATTGCAGGTATTATGTGGGTCTGCCAGGGCTTCTTAGGAATAATTATTGCGACTCTAGCTCTAGAACACTCTAGAAAGAACATCGGTTGTATATTTATTAAGTTTCTAAGTAACAATAAAGACACGGATCTTCTTCCAATGACTTATGTATGTTGGTCGTCGACGCTGCTGCTGTCGCTGTAATGGGAAACTGACACATCATTGTGTAATAGACAGATCTGTATGTGCTAAGTGAGCAATATGAACCATCCAAATTCTTGAGGCAGGTCCCCATATATCCTCGAGCTCTTGCCTCAACGCGTTGAAAGTAATGTCGGCAAAAATGATTGATACGAATAGGGAAATGTGTCTAACCGAATCGCGTTTGACCGATGTTAGTCGATTTTGTATCGAGTGAACATTCGCCGGGGGCCATGGTGTACGAGGGATGATGGATAACCCTCTTTTAATAGTAATGGACTCACGGTCGTCCCCGGGGGCTATCATAAGATATATCTGGGCACTAACGATTCAGGGATCGAACCCGTATTTAAATCGAGTTAGTAATACCAAGTGTAAATGTTTAAGTTTCAGAGTAACATTAATGCGAAGCGTAAATACTACGGCTAAGTGAATTTGGTTATGGAATCCTAAGACGTAGCGACTAAACTGTTTCTATTGCATTAGTTACTTGTTTGTTCTAATTTATTTTATTTGTTTGATAACTTTCAAGAAGATTTGTTTCCAAGACGCCGCCATATGGCATTTTATTTAATTTTATATTCAAATAATGTGTAGGTTTGTTGTTATAGAATTACATTAAAAATATTTATCTCGCAAATTTATCTAGAAGATAAGTAGACCCTGGGGAGCGCCTACAGTTTGGCAATCACCAACGTCATGGACCTTTCTAGATTGAAAGAGATCCTGAAACTTTTAGGGGGTTATGAAATCTATGGACGTAACCTAGTCTTAATAGGCTTTGATAACGCTTTATGTCGTGCTAAGCTTCAAAGTGTTCTACAGCGAATATTTATAACAATCTACGAACAAATGTTATAAAACGAAAGTCTGTGATTAATACATTGGGGTCAGTAATTTCAGAAGGTCCTGCGACAAAGGCGACTGGTTCCTTTGATGTAACAACGATGATAATGCCATTCATTGTACCATTCTCCCAGATTGAACGCTAAAGGAGATGAATGCTGCGGACGCATTGTATCGACGTCTTAATTCACTGAAGACCGTCGTTCGTTCAAAAATTGGATTTTTAAAGGAATTGTTTAGAAACCTATGTATATGTAATTTGCAGGAGACTTTGTGTAAACAAATTGGCAAGGGAGAGAGATGACTGGCAGTTAATGGTTTTTGTTGTGCGAACAAATGATAAATGACTAGAAAATATTACTATACAACGCGAACACCGTTGATGCAGAAGTTATTCACGAATAACAGGCTTCAAACAGTGAGTTTGTCTTATATTGGAAGTCAGGGGAGCAACAAAAATTGCTTAATTATGAATTATAAATAATTATAATATATTATTACAGAATATTAAATTCAAGTAATTTCTCAGACTGGAGATGCTTTAGAAGCTATAGACAGCTCTTAATTGATGTTAAAACATAAGTAATTAGAGCTCACTTGATTAATTGAATATGGCTCAGTTATTACGCCAGTCTAGTCGTGGTAATGTCGATAAGATGATTTCAACATGTAATTAATACGAGTGTATCGATAATTTATAGGCGTTAATGTATTTCAGCGATCGGCAAAAACTAAAACCTGATTTTCATATACGTATTGAAGCCGGTCCGCAAAAACCAAGAGGTCTTAGAACGAATTATGAAGAAGTTAATACGTAAAACCTATTCGTTAGTAATAAATTATTTTTGCTACAGAGCTCTGTGATTAATAATGGATATTTTAGAAAATATATGTACAAATTCTATGTGTTTTTTTTTATTTGCTGTATTCCATAGCTGCCAAATTAGCATATTTGATGTAAGAATAGAATATAAATTCAGAGCTTATTATTAGAGATTAGTCTTATTAACAAATTTTGTTTTTTTGTTGATACTTTCATGCTAGAAACCCCTAACAGGAAAAGGTGTTTAAGGGATCATAATTTTTGATTCGGTTTAGGCAAACGCATACTTGTTTCTTTGATTTAGTCATGATGACTAATAATGAGTTAGTTATAGTTAGTCATGAGTATTGTCTATATAGCTCTGCAGCAACAACTTCTGTTTATATTAATGACTATTGAGTTTTTATCATTGACCACTCTGATCAGCTGATTGGATATCCCAATTCATCACCGAAATGACTCAAGAATCCGTTCACACATGGATGACTCTTCGCAGTTTCTACGAATATTTATTTGGATGATGTTTTGCTTCTCTATAACTTAAAAAGTTTACGTTTTATTATACCTAAGTGTGACCAAAGATAGTTATTATACCTTAAAGTAAGTTTTTTAAATTTTGCATTATTTTTCATAGAATTACAATATTGTATCGTCGCACTGCTGGTCGCAGGCCTCATCTTACACAGAGAAGGATTGAACGTTAATCACCATGTTTGATCAATGCGGGGTGGTAAAATAGAATACACTAATAATTAGTAGATACTGACGTAGTAGTGGACTACAAAATCTGAAATCACCATTCCGCATTGACGCTCAATCGTTCTCAGTGTGAGAGGAGGCCTGAGCCCAGCAGTGGGACGATAAAGAGGCTGATAATGATGATGTTGATGACGTAGAAATGGGCCTGCCATATCTGCAGACCGTCGATGGAGCACTGGAGCAGACAAGTCTTACAGTGAAGATCGCGTTTATAGGGCAAACGGAGTGAAGGACATCCTACTATGCGGTGGACCGAAGATTTGACTGGAAGCGGGCTGCTCATGACCGGGAGGCTTACGTTACGATCATGATGATAATTATGTAGTGTGTTAGTAACTACTTAATCACTCAGTATTGATACCTCTGCTGTAGGTTTCTGTACGACAAAGGTAACAGGTACCTACTTAGTCGTTTACAATCAAAGTACTTACCTGGGTATTTTGAGAGCTACCATTATGGATTAGGTTTTTCCTTTACCTGTTGGTTTTTTTTATTGCTCAGTCATTGCAATTACCTTCGGGTATTTAAAGCAAGGTAAATATTTTTTAGTTTATAACACACAACAGTGACAAGATACTAAGTTTCAAAATAAATTGTACAGATAGATATGATTTATAGGTAACAGGTAGCCTTTTTGTATGCAGCATTTGATTTTTAGCAACTATTTTTACATTCGTAATGATGTGTGGCCCGGAGCTATCTATTTTTATTCATATCGGAGTGCCTGGCGCTCTGAGCTGACAGTGGACGGGTCGAAACATATTGCTCGCTATTTTATTGCAGGCGTTTCATGATTTTTTGTTTTGTTTGATACAATTTTTTGTAGCTTAAATGATATAAGAGCATTTTTGTATTTGCAGATATCTTTAATCTGCTTTGTAGTTACCTATGGATAAAATAGAATACCTACCTATACTACCTACTGGTGGATTAGCCAAAAGATTTGGGGATATTTTTTTTTTATATTTTAGTGTTTGCATTTGCATAGCCCAAAAATCCAATCAATGGAATGTTATAATCCGTTCAGCTGTTTCGAAAATATGAGCTACTTTGTTACATGCATACATACGAGATAGGCTCGAAAAACAAGTTCCTTGTAGGCAGTCGGGTAAAAATAACGATGAACGTTCCTATCTTCTATACAAACGATGTAACACAGACATACACATATATAAGTACCTACACTGCCTATTGTCTTCGCAGCCAACTTTTTAGGTAGGTACCACCCCTTTTGTACCCAAAACACGTTGTTGATCATTATGTGAGTGACGTCACAGTACAGTCTACGCACGTAAGTGGCGGGGACAAAGTTCGGGGTACAGGGAAAGGGTGCAAAAGGGGAGAGGGAGGGGGGACATTTTTTTCAGGAGATGTCAAGTCCAGTTGTACAGGAGCGGATTTGGGCTTTTTCAAGCATACCTATTAGGTTTTTTGTTACCATTTCAAGTTAAAAACTGGGATAAAGCTGAAATAGGTCGTGTATTGTTGATGATCTTTTGGTGTTTTTGACATAGAACCTGCTGCATTTTCAGGAAATCCCTCGAGCCTTTCTTGGGACTAAATGTCTTAACCATTTGACCTGACATGAGTGGTATACACCTACTTGTGAAAAAAAAATGCATGATAACTTTCCTGACATTATACATATGTAGTAGACATAGGTTTTACCATGTTTACTTAACATTATTCAAATGTCATCGGATAAACCTTTCTCAATGAACTCTTAAAATTACGAGGAAAACAAAACATAAAAATAATGATGAAGTGCTTAAGAAATACCTACAATCGAATTCATAAACAAAGTACTTGAGTTGATACTTATAACGTATGTATATAGAATATAAGCTTCTGATAGCGGTTTGCCTGCGTTCCCAGGAACCTTCTTCCCGCACCCGGATAAATGTTGTATTGACCTGATAATGAGCAGTATATCTTGCAAGTTTATTGTCTACTAGCTGTTGCCCGCGACGTCGTCCGCGTGGGCATTAGGATTAAACATTCACCTCCCTCCCCCCGTTGTGACAGCGTGATAATATGTAGCCTATATGTTGACCCGACCTCTTAGTTATATTCATGCTGAATTTGAAGTAAATCCATGCAGAACTTTTTGAGATTATCCCCGACATACATACAGACAAACAGACAAAAATTATAAAAACTATATTTTTGACTTCGATATCGAATTCAGATCAGGCCCCAATTATTCTTTTTAAAAAATATTCAATGTACAGTTTTGACTTCTATACGATTTTATTATATGTATAGACTAGCGACCTGCCCCGGCTTCGCACAGGTGCAATGCTGTTACTAAAATCATACATATAAACCTTCCTCTTGAATCACTCTATCTATTAAAAAAAACCGCATCAAAATCCGTTGCGTAGTTTCTTAGATTTAAGCATACAAAGGGACATAGGGACAGAAAAAGCGACTTTGTTTTATACTATGTTGTAGTGATATAGATGTGTGCCAAATTTCAGATGTTAAATCGTAATTAAGAAACAAACAATAACATTAAATCCACAAACTTATACATTTACGATATTAGTGTAATATAGTGATTAGAGTTGTGCCATTAATTATGACGTAGCGGTCCTATAGCGTATTGTGTTAGATATAATTCGCGTTCCCCTAAGGCCATTACACGTCAGCTTATACTAACAAAGTTTGTTTCCTCCAGTGTACTTCCATTTACGGTATCAGTTACCACTCCGGCTTAAGCTTCGAGCTTCTACTTGTATTACGTACTGTTCTTATTTTTATTCTAAACTGTACTAAGCAGAGATCGTCTGATATACTTGGTTTGTTTTTGGGATAGATTCTGCGAACCGTTTGTCTAAAAGAGTGAAATATTAATATGATAAGGTTTCAACTTAAGTCTTATTACTTTATTTAATTATGGTTATTCGATATGAATTACCTACATTGTAAGAAGTAAGGTAGGTACAGACGCCAGCACATAAAGGTACCCGGAACTGTAAAATTTTCCCATCAACTTTGAAGCATATCTTACTTCAATCAATCAAGTTGAATTCTATTAAGGAAATTTGACAGATTGTATCACCTTGATGTGCTGGTGTCTGTACATTTCATTAGCTAAAGAAATAAAATTATTACCTTTTTTATCCATACATTTTAGCAGCTTAAAATCCATCCCTGGTTTGAAAGCGGCTGCTCAATCGTCCGTCATGATCTTAGTTGAGGCCAGCTTCATATTTTATCTGGTTATTTTCTGTTCAGCACACGCCGATACACAGCCTATGTTTTATGGCCTCTCTGTATTGTCGCCTTACAGTCAGAGATACATAAATGAAAACATTGTATTTTGAACACATAAAAAAGCCTGGTGGGCTGATCTTTCAAGGATTTGTCTTATTGAATGCGTTCTGCGGCTCTCGGTCAGATCAAAGTGAACGCAGCCCTAACTAACGTAACACCGTTTATATTCGAAGCACTGTTAGTCATTGATCATCATTTTATCCACCAGCTCAAACTTAAATCAGCGAAAACATATCCCCCAAACATTTCAGGTACAAGTCCAATAAATAAAACTAATGTAGACATCCGAAAGCAACACATAACAAGATAAATAAATAAATAGTTCGAAGAACTGTGTAAAATCTACAGAATGAAGGATTTTCTTTATAGAATTAGACAGTTAAAATTCAGGCCACGTTCGCAGTTTATTCTGAATGTAATAGGTAACCCAGGTATCGTGGTTCGAGCCAACTTGCGAGTTTGTGAAACTAAATAAATTGTAGTTTAGAAAAAATAGCTGTTCTTTCTGTAATTCTGATAAATTGAGTGTTGCTTTGCAGATATTGTTTCACGTGCACGGTTTGAAAATCTGTATCTAAACTAATATTATAAAGTTGAAGAGTATGTTTGTTTGTTTTCTTGAATGCGGCCTCAGGAACTACTGGATCGATTTGAGAAATTATTTCAGTGTGAGATAGCCCATTTTCAAGGAAGGGTATAAGCTACTTTTTCTTCGAGTGCGCGAGGAAGTTTCGACGCGGTTGAACCCGCTGGCGGAATTTATTAACAAATAAAACTCATCTACAATACTGAATATTAAACCGCTTTAATAAAGAGAATAAGTTAAGAATAATACTACACTTTCTAGTTGCATGTACGCATATACTTTACGATACTCTATGATTCCAATGATGCATTTTTTATACCCTGACCAATATGGATTCATTTAAAATTATATTTATACGCATAAAAGGTGTATTTATTTCTAAGAAAATATTCAAAAAGAGAAAGCTTAATGAAATAAGTAGCGCCTGTAAAAGCTTTAAAGAAAATATTGCTCTCGTACAATTGACGCTAAGTATTAGGCTCGATTTGTTTTATTATATTCAAAACGCTTTCTCGCGTTATAAAAGTAGGATTAAAGTTCATTCACGTTAAGCTAAACCTATTAAAAAATCGTTACCTTTTAAGTAAAAGCTTTTATTGTGATTGCGGCATGCAGACGGCGGTGTTTTCTCGCTAAAATAATATTTTTAGGGCGCATTCTCTCAAAGTAATTTTTGTTCACACTTTTATATCCGACCTCGTTTTTATTTAAACCTTTTTTATGCATCGTTGCAGTTAAATTATATTATTTTGGGAATATGATTTTTTGGCGCGTTGGGAAATGAGAACGAGGCATGGGAGTGGAGTTTTTTAATTAAACTGATCACCATGGCAGCGTTAAAGTTAACGTTGTATATCGGTTGTAAACAGACTCTTAATGATTCCGAGAACGACGTATTTTGCGCCAACATTACGTTTTTTATTTGATGGGTCCTGTTAATACCTGGGAAGTTACTTATGAAGACGTAACGACAGGTTTTATGATCTTTACCAAAATGGTGAACATCTCACAAATGAAAATACAGAATATTACCTAAACTAGGCTGTATATACCCAGTAACGTAATAAGGTAAGGTAATAAAACATCACTCATATTACCTGCTACAAACAAATAGCGTCTGGAACCGACTATTTCATCTCTGCGAGACGACACAGGGAAATGAGGTCTTAAACATTATGTTTGTATTACGAAATGGAAAAACATGTTTCGATTGAACACAAACTATGGCAGCTCAATCGAGCGCAGTTCGCTGAATACACAGAAATCAGTAGGCGGGGAAAAACAGCGCGGTTTTGAAAATACAGCGCTTTATTTGCTGATTGCAATATGTGCAGTTGCTAACGTTCATGGGTAATTAGGTTCCCAAACAGTGTAGGCATAATTTGTTAAATATTTCATGTGGAATATATTTTGACGCGTTCTAGCAGCACTGCATATAAAGAACATAAATGCTGTTTAAAATAAATAAAGGAGTGAAAGCTTTGATAAAAACTCGCGAAGATAAACAATACGTCATAAAAGATAAAGCTGCGAGGGGATAGTGTAGATACGTACTTCGTTTGGCTGCAACTTTACAACAGTCAATAAAAATAGCAAATAACATAATAATTTTTAACTTCTCGTTGGCACGGGTGTAAAACAGCAATTTAATTAAATTCGTTCCAAGTGGAGTACATTTGCAAATTGTGCTACAAAATTGGAATAGCAAGGAGGATAGTTGTAGTCCGTTGGAATGTAACGTCTCGCACTAAACTCTTTAAAGTTTAACATGAAAAAAGTTTGATTAGTTCCGACTGCCCCGCGGCCCCGCGGCCTGCCCTTGGGCTGGTCCATTTAACTGAGTGGCTGCATTTATTGGCTGCTCACGTCTGAGGAGTACGGTGTAAAGGACAAGCGCACTGCGAATTATTGCAGTCAAACGTCGTTTAACTCTGTTTAAGTTAGAACCCGTTGATGGCAATGTTTACAAGCGTTACTCATGACACGGGGTCTCAAGTTCGCCTCTTGGGTCGGGCCGAAATCGCTTTGTTAGTTTTAGATACTTTCACAAAGCCATCCGTAATCTGGAAGTTGGCGATGTTAGTCCTCTATGCCTTAGTGGAAGCCAGCATCTCCGAATTCTACCAGGCCAGCAGACTTGAGAAAACTCTGGCTTGTGAAGGTGAATTTAAAACATGCAGGATTCGCATGCTATCTAAAATTGAATGAGCATGGCTCGACCGGTAAGCTATGCATGGCGCGGTCGTCGCCTTAATAAGATTTAAAGATCTAAAACGACATACCAATAATCAGGTAAGCTATCTACCCCATGCTATGCCCGCTCATCCCTTACGTCGTACCTGACCGTTAGCTCGCAGCCGGCATACAAATTCATAAGGCAGCTATGTTTGTTACCAACTTTGTTCTCTTGATAGCTATAAATTGTAGCAGCGACTCGCGCAGCCAATCGATCTGATTGACCGGCCGTTTGAAGGAGCGGACCAAGAAAAGGGGAATATAAACCGGGGTCATGCGTGTCGTGCGACCGACTTACGTATTACATATTATGTTATACTTTTTACATATATCATAGCAGTGGTCTTGTAACTTAATGAGTTTACAAAAAAGTTATAAAAATATAAGAGAAAAAAACTACATTATTTCGGCGTTATTAGCTTAATTTGTTTCTATCTAGAAATAAGTTTGTAAGGCATTTTAACAATTTTCCCATAAAGAACGAATTTACAAAATAATCTTCTTCCTGCCCTGTTCCCTAGTTATTTAAGGTCGGCGCAATATGTTTTCCGCTTCCATTCGTTTTGTTAGCCGTCATACTACTATCCACTCCCTTCCATCCAAATGTATATTTCAAAAAGAAGCAATCATTGTACCCCATAAAGGACTTTTAATAACTGAAATTGTAAAACGAAAGCCATATCAAATCACTCAACAAATTGGAGTGTAGGCTTTTTTTTAGCGTCCGATATTAAATTGATGGCAAGGGTATACCTAGCTCTGAATATTCTCCAATCGATAGCAACGGGTTCAGTAGATATGATTCAGAACTATTCATCTATGTCTGCAGAAGTGGGTTCTGCATTGTTGAACCTTCATCCGAAGAATTCCTCTATATTCCTGTGATATTCAGACCCGTCTTATGATGTATTCTGCATCTATAAGCCTGTATTTCATTTACTAGTATATTATTTGGAGAGATTTAAAAGATGAACGTTCATCCGTCATAGTTACATTTACAGGCAGCTTCATGTGAAATAATGGTACTCACTACTTAGTTCAGTTAAACTGTTAGTGGCCTTCATGTAATTGAAAAAAAGCTAGGTAGATGATAATCTTTAAAAATAAAACAAACATTCATACCTAATAGCAAAGAAAAACACTCCGACCACTCATGACGAATATTTCAGGAGCCAATTTACTTCCTTTCATCATCACCAGCCTTTTTATTGTTCCCCTGCTGGGCTTAGGCCTCTTCCATACGGAGAAGGAAAATGAATAAGTGTTAATCACTTGCTTAAGGCCACTTGGTGATTTCAGATTTTTAAATCTAGTTTTTCCCTATATATTTTCCTTCACCTTTAATTAGCATTGGTGTCTAAGATATATTTAGATTGTACATACAACTTAGAAAAGTTTCATTGCTACTTGCTTGATCTAGAATCGAAGCCGTTTTTTCATGCTTGAGAGACTGGTTCTTTAACTCAGTGGCTGCCACGACTAATTTACAATTATTTCCTTTATCAGCATAACATAAAATAGTTGTGTAATACAACAAACAGACGCATAACGGACCTTACTTAACATTTACGGGTAAACGTCTGTCTAGTGCCAATAGCAGTATCCAATATGGCTGCCATTCTGAGCGTCGTCTGTACGTCCGAGCGCAGGACATTGCCGCGGCAGTGCCAGAAAACATAAACAAGAATTTATTCCGTATCCTGTCTTAAGATAGGGAACACATACGGGATTATAATTTGTACCGTTTTATGTTTTTTTTTTTAAATATAAATGCTGTTCATATTTTTTTAATGAAGCCGTGTGGTTGACTGATACTTTAAACAGCATAATTAATTTTCCTATTTCGAGGTTATTTTCCAGGAGGTTTTCTAATTAGAAAACTTATTGTTAAAATAATGCTCATAATTTGATTAAGAAATATGTAATGTTTACATTCATGATCTTGTGTCAATATATGAATGTATTTTCTTTCTTTTCTTTACTTGATTTTCGCGTTTTCGCTGAACATGTAAAACGTAACGATACATTTCACAAAAATAAACAAATATAATAATATCGACCTAGGATGCTGGCAGACAGACATTAACAATATGCAAGTAAGCAAAATCGAATTACTTAAGTGAATTTGGGTAGTTGTAATAGAGTTTAATTAAGTTAAAAATACAGTTAAACTTGCGAGGGTCTTGCCCGACGGTAGTTAACTCAAATTAAATGCCGGGTTTAATGTTCGGCTTGTTGCTAAAGTCGATATAAGTTATCTTCACTGTTTTCATTATAAGTTCAACATCAATAATTAAATACACATTTCTAACGATCCTTTTCTGAAATTATTTTTCCTGCTTCTTGTTTGGCTGGTACTATAAGTGCTTTTGATACACGGTTCAGACAGTTTTATTGAGTTTCTATCTGGCTTTCATCTCAACTGATATTTATTTCGTGGAATAACTTTACTACATTATTAACTTCGTGGAATTTAAATATCATGACAAAATCATCCTATACCTATTTCTTTCATATTCGTTTCTGATCTTCTGCCTTACAGTAACATAAAAGTAAAAATTGGTACCTACTTTGTGAAAACTAAATTCTGCGGCTTCATCCCAGTCGCTACGCCCGTACATTTGACATTAGAAGGAGAGCCAGCGACTGCCCAACCTCAGCTATTCTACAACGAGAATCAACTTTAAGAATGAATGTAAACAGATGGTGGTAACGGAAGATATAAAAATAATACATAACCTGGCCCAGAAGTATTAGCAACCAGAATACAACTAGATATGATGAAAAAATGGATTACCTATGTGTTTTTTTTTCTTCCAAAGAATCAGTCTAACTTCACCCTGAAATAACGTTGATATCCACTGTAGGATGGATGTACATACAGAGTTTCGACCTTTATAAAGTATGGGAGGTCTGGCAGTCGCTGGTTCTCGGGCTATATCAGTGTCTGTGCAAAGATATTCAGCAGCGCGCCATGGCGTCGAATACGATGCCCGGGATCAGAATGTATGCACATAGTAAGTGATCCACCGGACCGAGCTCCTGGACAAACTATTATGTAACTGTGCCTTCTCTAACTAGATTTGTTCACGGCTTTATTTCGATCATAATATACGAGATTATGCAATTGGCGACCACTGTTTTTGGGGTGACCTTCACGTGCCGTCCGCGTCAGCTTGATGCATGACTCACGATACCAAATTCGATAAAATTGGATTTGCATAAAACGTTTTAGGCTATCAAACTTAGGAATGTGTAATCTACATTTACATAGTTTATCAAATCTTCGATCAATTTACTAATTATATGTTCCAGAAATATCATCATGGCCTCTTTTAGGTCACGACGTAACGACGTAACGACGGTCGCCAGCACATCAAGCTAGTACAATTTGTCAAATTTCCTTAGTAGATTTTTAACTTTATCACTGAAGCACATGGTTCTAAGTTGAATAAGAAAATTTGACGTTTGGTAGCTTGATGTGCTGGCGTCTGTACCTAGTTAATGTAGTATCATAATTTGCGTTTTGTGTGTGATTCATTGGATGGAAGCCAGTGGATTACGTCATTTTGTTGATAGTGAATCTAAATTTCGGCTGGAGGAAACAAGACTCGTTAGCTCAGTAGGTTAGAGCACCGATATATAAATTCACTTGACCATCGGAGGGCGGAGGTTCAAATCCTTCACGAGTCAAAATAAATTTTTGTATGCTGGTTTGAAATGCTTTATTGTGAGCGAGTTCTAAGATCTTACAACATGTTATACATACATATTTCTGACAGGTTTAGATGTGATAAATTAACAAGGAACTTAATATTTCCGACTGAGGTAATAAGTACATGAGATTGATGAGGTTCTTTGAAATTAGTACAAACAAATAATTTATTTGGCCCCGTTAATAATCATCCCTCATCATAAGACGGAAAATGAATATTGGATAAGAAGGTTGAAGGCAATGTCCTAATCATAATTATCTCCACTTAAGGAAAGACAGACACGTTTCTTTAACTCAAGTCTTTGAATTTAGTGGCTTAAATTTTTGCCAATGTCAGACAACTTAGTCTAACCCGGAGATTGAAGGACCTCGCAATATTCACACTTACCGTCCCTCTTGATAGTCGAGACCCTCCCATAGTGAAATAAAAACTTGTGTATTCTTCACATCTTCGACATCCGATCTAATACAAAAAGGTCGTAAGAGTCTATAAACCGTGGCAGGCTTCTACCAAACTTTGCTGAATAAAAACTCATTACATGCTACTCCTGGGAGGGTTGTACGCGTAAATTACTCCCTCCGAGCTACTTTCGAGGGTTGTTATAATGAATTCTAATTTATGGCCGGCATGATGACGAGCTTTTAGGAGAGGTGACGCGGAAATTTTATGGAGATGTATCGGGATTTGGCAAGATATTTTGTTGCGTTAAATTATTGAAATTTTGGCTGTGAAAGCGATGTGCGGTGTCGGCTGTTTCGTTTGTTAAGGTCGTTAATGACGTTTTGTTAGTATCGATATAACTTCATTATAATTACATAAAAGATACGAAAAATAAATCAAACATCACTTGAGTTACGTGTCAATAATTTACGAAACACGAAAAACTCAGCCACTCTCTCTTTTAACAAGCAAACGTTTCACTTCACAAAGGTTCAAGGTCATACAGGCTGAAGACATATGGTACTCATGTACAAGAACGTTAAAAGTACCCTCATGGTCGCAGGTGGCGTGTTTAATAAGCAAAAAACATCGGTATACGACATGTCTTATATATGAATATACAGGTAGACTTATTCATCCACAGTGACCGGCTATAATTTAAATAAATGTAGGTACTATGTTTTTATTGATCATGGTTGCTAAAAACATTATTAAGGTCTATAAAACCTGCAACTATTTATAAATTAACACAGAACCTCTTTATCTTCCCAAGTTGGTTAAAAAGATGCGGCTCTCTGAAAGTTTGGGTGCCGCTGTGTAACATATACAAAAACTACTTTCATTAGACATGGGCCTATGTTCGAGTATATCTAGTTTCCGTAATTCGTCTGCCCGAGGCAACAGCTCGATTACTGAACCTTTTGCACTTATCTGAAGTTCTTTCTGCTAACAATACGAGGGTTTCTTCGAAGGATCGGTTTCTTTGTGAGTGACCGAACTGTACAATTTGTGTATTTCCAGAACATTCCTTTTGTTATCTAATGTGGAGTGAAAGTGGATTGTACGAGTGCCGTAATGTTTATTTTATGTGATTCTTTGTAGTATTGTTAATTTCACAAAATGTATGAGCTTCATACATCACTAATGTTACGAACGCGAAAGTTTGTAAGAATATGTTCATTGTTCATATGTTTCAGTGATAAGTTGAAATTCGATTAAGAAAATTTGACAGATTGTGGACAAAAAAGCTTGATGTGTTATACAAAAATTCTTAAAGTAATAAAGTGTTTTAATACAACACGTAAATCCAATCAGATTATAGGCTCGTCCAAATAAAACTTGTGTCAATAATTACAACAAACAAACAAACATCTTCAGTTCAGTTCAGCCAGACGATGCTATCAGTCCCAACTAAAAACTTGAGGAGCTCGCATCGTCCCGATAATGGCGCATTAACAGTTCAGGCCAACTTTTAATAACATTTGGATCCCAACATACCTGCCATGTTGTGACGTACAAGTACGGTGAGCAGAAAAGTACTGACTACTGTATTACAAATTAATAAAATTGAGTATGAATTTGCAATATGAATAGTAGGTACCAAGACATTCCGAGAGCCATTTTCTCTGCTGATTATCAGTCTTTTTTTTTAAGTTATCTCTGAAACCAATCACTATTATGGCATGCTCATCACACAAATATTGACCTACCGGGAATCGAAGCCGTAACCCTCAGCTCGGCAGTCCGGCGTGGTTACCATTGCGCCAACGGGGTTGTCAAATTTTAATACTTAAGCGCTTTAATAATTGTTTTTATTTAAAATAAAAATTGCAAAGATTTAATTTCAATATGAAAATTTTTGATACCACGGGTAGCAAGTGGGACACTTTAATATAATAGGTTATTTGTTTGTTTAATTAACGTATCGCCTGTATAACTGACCATACCGTCTTATTCGGCGACAATACTCGGAGGACATAAACGAGAGGGCTTTACGGACATCGCAAGGCGGCAGTAGTCCCCCGGCATAATTTAATTTAGGTTAAGTGACAACCCTATGGGCTCCGTAGGGTAACTGACCCTCATACGCTCGTGGGGGATATTTTTTTAATGTTAAAGGTAAGCTTGCTTGACAGAGGGTGCGACTAACGGCCATAAGAATACTAACACTATTTTTATTATTGTTGACATTTTATTATTTTGAGATCTTTCTGAAGGTGTTTTTAAGCTCGTGAGTATTTTTGTGGAATTTGTGAAATAATGGCTGCACGCTAGAAGGAGTCGAGTTGACAAAAATGTGTAACGTTAATACCTATATTCAAATGGTTCTATTATAACGGTGAAAATAATTGAACACATCGCAGTCCCACTATGGAATGGTTATCATACAATTTCTCCGTCCACATAATATTCCGAATCTGGCAGTTCCCGCCTCACTACGTCGTCAGTTAGGGGCGTCGCACAGCGTTACGACACATCTACACTGTCTTGAATACAAATCTACTTTTCCTAAACGTTATATCGAGCTAAGTACCGCCTATTGTTTGCGAAGAGCTTTTTTTCTGTGGTGATAGAAGTAATAGAATGTTAATGTTATATTGTGGGAATGTCGTTTGCTTTCACGATCTCAGCGGTTTTATTTGGCAGACGTTAGTGCGCCAATGAAAAACAAAAGATGCTGTTAAAATAAATGCGAGGTTGCGCCGACGTTGTGTTAGAAGTCGGCATTTTTATGTTAGCTAGTTTTATTTTCAATGTTCCTTAAGAACTTTTATAAGGTATAATCATTTTGTAAACATACTTATTCGTATTTTAATCAGATGCTCTAAAGGTTTAAAAAGCGAGTGATGTCTAGAATTAAATTCTACAGGAATAGCAAAAATAATAAATATAGGGTCTTTTTAGTTTGTTGTTTCGTTAAAATTATGTAAAGGCGCCAGTGTCGTGGGTGTGCTCAAGGCAACAATATACCTATATATCTGCTATGTATAAAAAACAAAACAAATATTATCGCTGATCGCACACACGTAAACAACGTCTGTTTTGGTTCTAAAACGTATTGGCTGCTCTGCAATGTTTTCTTTCACGTGTATTGTGGTACACGGCAACAAATGTATTATTAGATAGATATATATTATTAGAATTCACAACATTATTGTATGTAAAAAAAAACATAATTATAATATTATTACGTAACTTAACCCAAGAGAACGCAGTGAAATCCTGCCGTACTTCAACTATATTATATTATAATTATTAAATATATTTTTATCAATGCCCTATCTGACGTAACACTCGAAGATTATCGAAATTGTAGTCGGCTTTAAGGAAATAAATCTTTATGAGGAATATTATGTTGTTTCAAGATAGTGGTTAAGTCAACTGTAGGATGACAAACTACGAAACCCTCAAAGATAGGCCGAACAGCTGATCTGTAAAGCACTCTCCCAAGAAACTGAAAGTTCTTACCACAAACTTGAGGACGACGATCCTTTAGTATTCTGTAGAACAACTTAATCAAACTCGTTTATGGGTTAATAAGTTTCGTACAGAGTTGTAAACACTCGAGCCCATCCCATCCCGAATTCGGGAGTCTTCGGTAATAATGGGTTGACAAATTGATTCCGACGAGTTCAGCCAAGTTGGTGAGCTGCCTCCGGATTGTTCGCATTGATCGGATGCGAGACTCGCGAGGACTCGCTTTGTGGTGCAAGATACGGGAGCATTTGAATCGGGTATTAAGTGCGGTAGTCGTAAGTGGGACGAACCAGCAATAGATGTTAGAATTGACTATAGCCCACGCATCTGTGTTTTAAGTAACTCCCTATTATTCATGTTGAGCACTCCATAGTCGCATAACTCAAAAATTCACCTCGTTGGATTTTATAGTATAAATGGTATAATCATGGAGAACAAAATGACTAGGGTACAATATTTTGGTAATTGGCGTAGTATTACGAAGCTGCAATTAAATTTTCAGTGAGTCATAAAGCTAGAGCATTTTGTTCCGGGAAACGAAAGAGAATATTTAAAGCAATCATGTTACTACAGCACTGGGTACTCTTCGTAGGGGAACATGGGAAAACGTACGGAAAATTATTTCCGCAAACTGAACTCTTTACTATTTTTATGTGGTGCAAACTGTCACGCTGAAGCTGGCTACACTTCATAGCTACACGACAGTACATAGACATAATCATTATACACGTATAAAACTTTACGCCCCAGTTACAAATTTAACAGAGATATTACTTTGATTCGATAGTAATGCTAAAACAGGCATTATTTTTGTCTGTGAGAGTGGGGGGTCATTGTGAGCTAGAAACTACTGGAGGAAGTTAATGGTCTTTAATGGTGATTATATTAAGGGTGTGACTGACAGTATTAAAAAAGAACTCCATAAATACTTCGCACTCAAAGATCACTAAGCAGCTAAAACCACCAAAGGATTGTATTTCTCTATATAAGATGGATCACAGCTGTGGTGGATCGTACTTACATTGGATAGACCAAACGAACTATCCCTGAAAAGGTCAAAGAACACATCGCAGGTGTAAAAAACCGCCAAATAAACGAGTCGGCTATCGCAGAATATTTTCTGGAGACAGATTGGGGGACAAGTGGATCGAACTACAAGAACCTGAGGTGCTATCGACTGATCACCGCTTTTACGGCAGGATAGTGCGAGAAGGGGTTGAAATGAGAAAGTATAAAAAAATCAACCGTGAAGCTTATCAAACACATGGAGTATTGTCATCAGCAAGTGTCATCGTCGCAAATAAGATACTCAAAATCAGCAAAAATATTTGGTCTGTGTGGTAGTAGAGGTTAGATGACAAATGACAAATTCAAAAGTGAAAATTGTGACGACCAAGTGAGGGTAGTTAAGAAATACTGCACTTCACGGAGACGCCGCTAGCTGGCATCATTCAGTGCACTCGTGATCATGGTCGGTGTGATTCGGGCGAAACGTCTTCGGGAGAAAAGAGGTATTGTATACCTTTTATGACATCGCGAGTGAGACCCGTTTTAATGTGTAAAATTTGTGAAAGTTTCAAAACATTGATCAAAGGATCGTTGTTCTTTCGTGGCTTGTTCCCCATCGGAGTGAGGAGCTCCATCGCTAACGAAGCAGGAGTCACTGAACTAAGTAAATTAATGTGCGAACATGTTGCTGCAGGTAAGCGACCAAAATGTTATCATTTAATGGCGCCCCTTGAAAATTTGTAGGTTCGAAAAAATCTTTGTGTAATTATGAAATGGGAAACGTTGTGATTTTGTTGTGTTGTGAGTTTTGTACATGTTAATTGACAGAGAAATGAGGACCAGACTACAAATGATTACAAAAATACTCTACCCATGGATTATAGACGCCAGCACAGCAACCTACCTCAATTTGTCAAATCTCTTTAATAGATTTCCAACCTTATGAAAATATCGGAATGTATTATTCGATTGGTAAGATTTGGCAGATTTGGGTAGGTTGACCTGCTGGCCTCTGTACTTAAAGATTGAATAAATATTTATAGCTTGTAGGATAGTTTTTCAGCAATACGTACTGTCAGTTATTTCTAAGTAGGCGGATGGCTTTGGACCATTCGACGCTAAAACTTGGCCTACAAAATGACGTTAAAACTACCAATAAAGTACTGCACAGCAGACAAAATTCTCAGAACGGAATGACGTGCTATGTCAATATACTCTGGTAATAGTTGTACTAAAACTATAAAATTATATTCCTCGCAGCGACAATCCTATACGTTGAATATTTCAACATAAAACTAGTTGTAATAGTTTTAAATGGCACACACATATCGTGCTCATGAGTCTCAGCGGCCCATTTTACTGTGTTTTACTGAGTGCGTTCTAGTGTTTAAAGCACACGCTTGTCAAGTACGAGTGTGCGGGTTCGATTGCAGGTCAGGCAAGTACCAATGTAAGTTTTCTAAGTTATATGTTCTTTCCAAGTCTTTCTTGTACATCAATGACTGCGTAACAGTGAGGGAAAACATCCTGAGGAGACCTGAAATTTAAAGTCTGAAATCGTAAATAAACTTTGAGCAAGCGAGGTGATAAACGTTTTAAGAAGTGGTTTGTGCTCTGTAGTGGGATAAAAATCAAGGTTGATGATGATGATGATAATGATGGTCACATGTGTAAATTCACAGTTAGTCCCATTAATTTTTGCTTTAGGTGGAATTATGTCAGAATTATTTTCATTGTCTAGTTCTATGAAAATAAATTATTGAATGCTGTTACTAAAAATCAGTTGGCTAAAAGTTTAATTAATAAATAACGAGAAGTGTTTGATAATAATTTAATCATGACATCAGAATAATAATATTAAATATTCATTTTTTATTTAATGTAACATTTCCGTCATGCTTTTTGGTGGATATCTATGAAAAATTAAATCCTAAATTTTAAACTGAAGTACTGAAGCCAAAGAGACAAGCCACAGACCAAGTTCCCTCGTGCCCCCTGCGGCTGTGGATCCTATCGGATGTTATCAGCGCCCTAGGTCTATCGTCTCAAGTTTTATTTTATTACGCGACCACCCGTCATCCTAAATATAGGACGGCTCGATAAAAACTTGTCTGGGTCTAGAAATCGATATCAAATTTTCTATTTAGTTTTATCTTTAGGATTTAATTTTGGATTTTATTATAATGATTCGTAACCTCAACTCGTAACGAAGTACCGACCTATTTTTGAAGGAATCCTACCTTTTGACATAGATTATTTATATTTGTAACTAGGTATCTAAATAATGAGATGCTTGGTACAGACGCCAACAGCAATATTAACCTACCAGTATTGTGATAAGGTCGAAAATCCATTAAAGGAATTTGACAGATTTAGGTAGGATGGTGTGCTGGCGTCTGTATCATAAACATGTCACTAAACAGCAGATCTTGAATCGAAATAAAATTATCGATGATATATTCGATACGAATGTCGATTGTAATTATAACGCGATCACATTCCTCTTGGTTTGGCACACCAGGCGAGCTTGTATTACTGCGATGCGATCCTCTAAGTGTTACCGACACATGCGGTGTTATTCCCATATGATACGTGTAATAATAGCTGCAGTTAGTAGCTGCTGTATACCAGCGTGTTTTGTTTTTATAGGATGGCCGCGCCCCGGCACGAGCGACGGAAAATCATGCCTGTTTTTGTTAGCAGATGATGAAAGGACTTTTGAAAGCCGCGTGGAATATGTTTTTTCTCTTTATAAGCTAGGTAATGAAATGCTGGCGTTATTAGAAGGGGCAGCAGGGTTTGTTACTAAATCGACTGTCATATTTTTTATATTGATTGTTTTAAAAGCAATGAAAAACTAGGGTTTATATTATTTGTTAGCTTATTTGATCTGTTTATTATTATAACAATGTAATACAGTGCACACATTTATCGTTCAGAGTGATTTGAACTGAATACCTACCTATAGGTACCATAGATTCAACATAATGTCAAACAAATTGGTGAAAAATCTTTGAATATTATCCGTGTACGGTTGACTCAGAAAAGTTTGCTCATTAATTTATGGCCTCCATTGAAAATCATATATCTCCCAGATATATACGATTCCAAGCATCATCGAATGCCCACTTATCTTCATTCAAACGCTACAAAACTACGAACAATAAATTCAAATCCAAACTATTTTATCCCACGGCTAGCGCACGACACTATCAAAAGTTACATAAATCACTGCACTAGTGCACCTCACATGCAACAGCTTCATATCGCAGTTTTTGCATTCGCACCATAAATCCCACTACATGCCCGTTACTGCACACATAGTCTCGCAGGTGTATCTCGCATTTCAGGGGATTTCCATCACATGGAAACTAGACACTGTCCACAAAAGAAGGAGGCATGTGACAAGTCTCTTAAAAGTGACTAAACGAAATGTGGTAAACGAGTTCTAGCTCCAATTTTCCACTAGTTGCTGATGAGAATGAAGGGTTTCGGAGTATGCAGAAACATGATTAAGCTCGCTCTATGCGAACTGTGCTACACTTGCAATTTCTGGCAATAGCTTAGTGCTTTGAAAAGGCATTCGTCTTTCAGTGAGGGTTGTAAGCCGCAGTCCTGGGGGTAATTGGGGGTATCTGTGTATTTCGCTGGAGATAGCAAATCCGTAGTAAGGCAGTGAGGCAGCGTCCGTAGTTCCTCCATATCTCTGCGGATTAAGTTACTTGCGAGACACCACCGCTGAACGTGTGCAGGGACGGATTTGAGACGTTGCTAGTTTTTATTTTTTTATCGTCATTTATAGTGATTTATGTTTCCTTATCGATAGCTACAAGAACCTAATATGTTACATATGTTGTCCTGGATATTAAATCGTTATTTTTAGCCATACCTATTATAATTAAGCTTTTAATAAAAACAGAGCATCATTTTACTGACGGTGTAGGTTTCGAATAAAACATCATTCTTTGCAAAACCATGTAAGATAAGTAAGTAAATGATAGTAAGACAGGATATACCTTCACAATGGATATAGTGTTTTGAAACTATATTGTCCCTAATACGGACCACATCACTGTCGATGGTATCTCCGTAATATGAATGTCGCTTTGCTTAGCATTATCTTAAGCCGTCGCCGGTAAGCGACTATTGAAATACCTAGTGACGTCACACATATGAGTTAAACTCCGGGATATATTGCGGGGTTATTTACTAGTATCGGTAGAGTTACCAGCACTGTCAAGGACGAATTGATTTTATGAGTTGTTTACTATGATATTGTTATATGGGTATTGTGTTCTCAATTATTACATTTATTTATGCTAAAGCCGATGGATTGTCAATCATAATAGTAAACACCTTTAGGAATAATTTAACCCAGAGTTATGTATAAATAAAATTGTGATTATACCAATAATAATGACGAACTATAAGACACCATGGCACCACGAACTACACCACACCATTTTTTAACTGTGTATAAAGAAGTTGGTTTTAGAGGTAGTTAAACGTGTCCAAATGTTACTTTGCTAAAGGAAAAAGGGGGACTCCTTACAGACGTTACTTTGTAGTTCCCGACAAGGTTTCTAATGAGTATTCCTGCCCCGGCGCGCTAATCGCTCTGTGAGCCATTGCACCATTGCAGGAATGCAGTGCTAAGAAACTTTCAAATGAGTTATAGTCTTAATGTAATTACTTTGCTGCTGCTACTTATTTATATACAATTAAGTAGATATATACTGTTTTCAGACCTCTTTGCATTTTATATTTGATTATACCATCCTCATCGAAAATCAGTCCTAAACTGTTACAGCCTGTTCACCACGCTGAGGTACTTTCAGCTTATGTTGTTTTTAACCGACTTCATAAAAAAGGAGGAGGTTCTTCAGATCAGATGTTTCTGATCATCGATTTTGATAAGTCAACAGGAAATGCCTATCATACCGAACAACTTTTGCTAAGACGTCATTTCTATATCTTTGATGGTGTAGCTGGGCTCTTGGAGTTTCATAACAGTTGTTCTAGATCTTAAATTTTTGTACGTCAACAGAGAATGCTCATCAGGCTGAACAACTTTTGCTAAGACGCCATTTTTATATGTATGTATAATGGTGTAGCAAGCTAACAGATTGAGTTTCATGAGGATTACATAACAAACAGCTGTTCGTTTCAAAGCGGTCACTGCTTATACTCTTGTGGCAACGCTGTGAACGTCGCCGTGACGTCTCAAGGCACATTTACCTAGTTATAATAGTAATTTTAGAAGGATCTGTCAAAGTGGAATACGAGACCTCTGTGATATAGCAAAATGTTTACAATGTTTGCCCAGTTTATTAAGGTTTACATGACTTCCTTAAACTTGTAAGATACGTTTCTCTAGCGCAGTCACCGGTCGAGCAGTGGGTGTATGCCTCGCGACCGCTCGAGCAGTTGACGGCTTCGATTAATGTCTAAGAAATACATACATAACAAAAGACTATCTATAAAGATAAATTCTAACACCGAATGCTGTCATTAAGAGCGTTTGTTAAAAAATACATCCCGCTAATTATTTACGCCATCATAAAACCAACTGCGCTTTCATAAACATTAAAATAATTGTAAGCAATAAAAGCCATTATACGTGCTAAAGTTTATATTAAACTTACAGAAATTCTACAAATGCCTTCAATTTTAAAAATGGCGAAAACTAAATTATAATTTTAAAGTGCTCGAATTTGTTTTCATAGCCGATTATCCTTTGGGAAGGAGGGGGGCAGCCGAGGATGAAGGGGAGGGGGTTTAACTCACCAGGAATGGTTCCAACGGTTTTTAAAATAGCTAGTTGGTAGTATCGTTTGTTTTTAGAGATCCTTTCGATGTGGCGCGATGTGAATTCTGCACGTTTCCGACGTAAATTGTTATTCGCAATGCATACGGTAAACGGTTTATTGTTTTTTTTGTGCAATATAATCGTGTTTGAAACTTATTCTGCATCTGCTATCTCCTCGCGACATTGGCTGCGTTAATAACATAAACGGAGCAACTAGGTACTCAAATTCGAAGCATTCCATTTTAATTCTTCTATTTGTAGTTTTTGTGTGACAATCTGTCGAATTTCTTCAATAAATTTTCAATCTTATCACAATACTTGAAGGTTAAAATTTGACAGATTCGGCTAGGTAAACTTTTATAAACTTTTATATTTAAAATGTAAATTAGCTTAAATTTTCCCGTAAAGTTTACCTATTATCCAAAATATACATATATCTCAGAAATGTACATCTGTATTCGAACTGATGAAGAAGTGGCGCAAAGGGATGCTGAATATATAATGAGAATAACAAAACTGTCGTCGACAAGAATATAATCTTGTACAACACAAAATTGCATACTTGAACAAATGTGTCTACACACCATAGGAGAGTTTCCACAATGTTTTTAATTCAAAATTTGCTGAGCTTGCAGATATGGGGTCGCCTTTAGATATCGGCTACATTATGCTTAACTGGGATGCTGTAGAATGGTTCACAAAGAAGATTACGTAGTTTGAAATACAAACGTAATATAATTTGAATATGAATTATCCTGTTACGAATTTACATCCTCTTTAATTGTTCTGAAGTCTTCTAGAAATCATTGACAATCTTAAAAAAAGCGTTTTGGCCCTCTATGACCTATGATTTTTACGTAATTGGTTATTTTAACAGTGACCCCAAAAAAACAATAGTATTGTTAAAATACTTCAATGAAAAAAAAAACGTATAGAAAAAAAAAATAGTTGTATATTTATTTTGTAAGTACCTTCTTTGCTTAGTGTCATTTCAACTGTAGTTTTTCGCAATTCGCAATTTGAATTTAATTATTTTTATTGACAACAGTATAGCCACGAGACTAAAGTAACTATGATACAAACCAAGCACTCATTAACTGAAGCGACAGGTTCTGAATTTTAAATGCAAAGTTTCATAGAATTCAGATGCACTTTATTTTAATTGTTGCAAGATTATATTACTGAGCTAGTACTTAAAACTGTGTATTCATAAAGGCTTTTCAGGCGGCGATAAGATGTAGCGATGTGTTTTTCTTATTCGCAATATTTTTTTATTAAATACATGCCATATTTTATCGTAGTGGTAGATTTGACTTTTTGAGTTATTTGCATGCTATTTAAAAAGCAAAACAATATCCGTTCTATCATGAGTAGTAGCGAGTTTATTACATTTCACAAATTCTTGAACAATAACATAATTATATTCCATTTTGTTTCAGTTTTTATTAAAAAAAGACAAAGTAAATAGAATGAGCAACACAAAAGATTTTTTTGACAACCAGTCACTCAGCAGTACACACTACGCGTATGAAACCCTCTAACGCTTTTAAAAGTAAAATTCTTAGTAAACTTTGAAAATATAACCATATTCTTTTTGTACTGAACCCGGGTTAGACAAAAGTTAATATTTGTTCGGTCGCAGCACGGGGTCAATGTACTCACAACTTTTAGCGTGGCGCGCAGAAGGGAGTCTGTGTGTACTGTACCTAAATATTATATTTTTCAATTGCATTTTTGACTAACGCTAAATGAATTTTGTTTCTACTGCTCTTACACAGTAAGTATATCAGATGATTTTTGGTGTTATGCTGTTTAATATGAGTACTTTAACATATACTGTATTTGTGGGTTAAACGGGATTTTGTCGATATAAAACCTCTATTAATATTTGCATGCATCTATAAATAGCAAGCAGCCCCAAATCCAGTCCGAATAGCACTACTCAATCAAGTGGCCAATGTCAGGCAATTCATATCAATCTATCCGAAACACGTAAATAAGTACGCATAATATTTTAGGTGGGTACCCACACCATCAATCAGCGAGACGTCCCATCCCTATTTAGACGAAAAACTCAGATATCCCAGGTGCGTTTCAACAAAAAAGATGGTATCTATACAATTCGGCGTCGCCATTACCCGGATCCATTCGTTGCGGCACAAAAACCGTCGGTTATTTTTCTTACGCGGCAGTTATCACGGGTTTCCATCCGATGGCTTGGCTCACAAAAGCAGTAAGTAGCTGTTCAGCAAAAACACTCGGCCACCGGAGATAGCGAAGGCTTTTTGTCGCCGAGGGCCGAATATCCGCGTCAATTGTTGGTATACGGCTTATTGCATGAGTGGTTGCTATGCGGCTTTAGATATAGAAAAGCTGATTCTCTTTTTGCAAACTAATTTTTGTGTTTGTTTTTAGTTAAATGGGTATTAGAATGTATTTTTTATTTTTGTGATAACCTCTTATAAATCAAAAAAAAACGCCGGCATTGCGCTAAAAAATACTTAAGAAAATTCTGCTTTATAAATATTTTTGATAGGCTAAATACTACTACTACTACTGTAGACTACCTACCGTCATATAACTGGCTATTTGATCATACGAAAGAATCTAATCAAAACTTCTAAATGAGCAAATTAGAACATTGCCAAGAAAGGAAACATATTTAAATCATACATGAAATAAATTCCAGAACATATAACTTTTTATAGTTTCATGCAGGCAGGTACTTACACACATCACAATTTTATCAAACCACGGCTCGTTCGTTAATGAACGCGTGGTTTTACTAGTGATGAAACAATTACAATTAATCGAAATCGACAATAATCGGCTTTTAGCAGTTAATCGAATTAGCAGGACGGTTGGTATTTTATTTGTTAAGTGCTTTTTGGGGATTGATTACCATTTTTATTGTTTATCTAAGTAAGTTTGACATAAGTAATTTGTCGATGATAAAACGTTGTTTTTAATTAAAATATATAGTTGTTATAATGTTGAAGACCGAGCAAATGGTTTTTGTTACGGATAGACTCAATTCGTACCGATGATGCTACAAAAATGAATTTGAGGCATCTCCATAGAAAAAAGCTTTGTTTAATTACAAACAGTCTAACTGTGCAACTGCAGCTGTTCCAAACAAAAACTTTCTAACAAAATATCGTAATCAAAATCGTATTGGTAGCATCACTAGTTTTTACGCAAATTATGAATGTCGGCGGTCCGCGTCCTCGCTACAATCGTTGCCGGGCGACCGATCAGCGCCGCTTTTTGCCCAGACTAATTAGTTACCCTGATTAAATTATAGGGATCCTGTCAAAGTCAATTAACAAGCGAACAGAAAAGGTTTCTAGATTATTATACGACGAATCAGAACAGTGAACAATTAGGGAAGAGCTCGCTTTGTACATTTTATTTGAATAAAGAGAATATATTCCTCATTTTATGTTGTATGAGGATAATTTATTTTTCATGAACGAGGAGAATAATATTCCCCATTAATTAAATACGCTACAAATAAGAACGCATAATGAACTATTCACTATTTAGTCAAGATAGTTCGACCATAAAATGAAGTTATAAACTATGCAAAACTTGATTAGCTTATAACACCGTTTAAAATTTTATAACCTAATTCCAACTAACTTTTATGGACAGGAGCACTTGTTCTGTGAATGTGTGCTCACATTTTATGACTGCCAGCAATTTTCCACTCAAGTATCATTAATTAATAGGAGGGGCCCATTAGGGCCAGGGTCTGCCTGGGCTGCGGGTTGTTCGCAAGAGTTACCGTGGCCCTGGCACACAGGGAGCTCCTGAAAGAACATAGTGGGTTTTAGTCAGTAAAACTCCAGTAGAAACTCCCTCCAGCTGCACACTCAGCGGGAGGAGTCATTTGATGATTACTCACAAAAAAAAATATCTTTAATTAAGTATATATTAAATTTAAAAGCTACCAACAAAGGGAAAAATGGAATCTCAACATAACTTCTAACTAAAAGCGTCTAAAAATTGATTACCCCTTAAACTGTAACTAGCAGTTAACTTAAGGCATTAATATTCGCCGGCCGTACCCCAGATGAATAAATAACTTCAAAATTAAACTCTATATTCGCATTAACAGTATTCTGGGAACATTTACAGCGGTCCGCCGGGTTGCTTATGGCAAATTCGAATGAAACCAAAAGGGTGTTGATTAATCAGTCGCCATTTATATATTTTTTTATTCTGGCGTCGTCCGCGCGGTGTTACCAGTTAATTTTAATAAATCATACGAAATTCAACGCGGTGGCTTTTGTAATGGGGGTTTGTCAACGTTCACGGTGTTTTATTGGTCTATCCTTGATGGTGGAATTTAAATGGTGTGTCTGCAATTTAGAAGACGAGGGTAGGAAATATGATGTTAATTTTTTTTCTGTTATCTTTTTGTTGAATTGCCGCTGTCCTGTGCTTCACTGGGCAGGTCGGACATGGATATTCTTCTGTTTAAAAAAAAGTGATGGAATTCGTTTCATTTGTTTTTGTTGGCTGTACGAATTACTTTTTTGTCTGTGAGTGAGATTTTAATCTGGTTATAAAAATTTGATTATGGCTTCCTATTGTATTATTTTGTACCCGTATCCTACATTTTCAGCTACATCCCACAATATGATAATCTTCGGTCAATAAACTCTACAAAATAGATGAGTATTTTACTATATACTACACAAGTTTTCCTAGAGTTTATCTCAGACGATCTTTATAATTATAATCGTGGCTCATTAATCAGCAACATGACTCGTTAAATATTTCTCACTGTCTATCCACATTTTGTTATAAGATTGTAGCTCACTAAGATAGAAATACTTACATATTTTTGTTATGTTAAAAGTGGGTAAAGATAAACATTATTCTGATAAAACTAATCGCTTTTAAAAACTAAGCAATAATAATCAACATTGTCATGGCGACAAAAATTATTCAGAAAATAATCTTGTTCTGAAACAGCTTTATATTATGGGAATTTAAATGAACCTACATCTACATTAACACGAGTAAATTCAACATGTTATTCAAATATAATATAAATGTTAATTTCGAAACGCTAAAACATTATGTTAAGCGGTCTCAAGAGATTTTAAGAGCAAAAGATTTTAGTGTAAAATAAAAGACGAAAAACTAGAGCGGTGACACTGATTAATGTGGTTTGTATTCATTATGCCACCACGCGAAACCTTGTCGCCATCTCACAAATATTACATAGTATAGATCTGTTCGTATTTAGGTCGGATTTTAATATTTATAAGAGAAATATTTGGGAGGGAATTGCTTATTCAGTAACAAGGAGCGTTGATCTATAAATTCATCCTTCTAAATATAAGTAGATTTAAAGTTTGAATGTTTTACTGTTTTGGGGCTGCGGGTTGTTCGCAAGAGTTACCACGGCCGTCAGGGCCAAGGGACCTCCAGAGGGATCATAGTGGATTTTAGTCAGTAAGAGTGACACTCCCACCAGCTGCACCTTCAGCGGGATTTCAATCGAAAAAATTCAAGTTTTTTATGTCAATCTCAGAACTTGATATACATTACATCACTAATGGTAAGCTTATATCGTAGCTTAGAAATATCTAATCTATATTTTACAAAAAGAAATGAACAAACTCCTTCGTAGTTGGAACTCGGAAGGCTACTGCAGAAGTACAAATAGTTAATTAATAAGTTGTGTAGCTGCGTCTGTATCTAGTTCTGGAATGTTCGTTATGAGTTCCAAGTTAGAGCTCAATTTATACGTTGTAAAGGTACTTTGCATATACAACTTTGAAGGGCTTAGGAATAATTTTACAAACATTTACGACTTCGAAATTGAAGCTCTTGTACCTCCATAGATAAGGGAATTAAACACACTACTACATACTACTTTGAAATTTGTACAACTACAAAAAATATCCTTAAAAAACAGATATAGGTACTACTCATCCTTATGAATGACAGCTGGTACTTACTGATCGCAATAAAAATCAGATGATATTGAATATTTAAAATAATAGCTATAGCGTGATTTAAAACGATACAAGAACTGTTGAGCAAGTCTCTCATTTTTGCTACTCTAATGCCCACGACGTCGCTGCTAATAGCTAGTATCTATTATCTAAGGTATCTTTACAAAAGGTGTAAAAAAAACTTAATCTAGAAACATCCATCAAAG
The DNA here is from genome assembly GCA_958496145.1 of Heliothis peltigera. NCBI lineage: Eukaryota > Metazoa > Arthropoda > Insecta > Lepidoptera > Noctuidae > Heliothis > Heliothis peltigera. The sequence goes on along the minus strand of OY292329.1, from coordinate 11,994,862 downwards.
ATACCAAAGAGCTATGTAAAGCTAAAACCCGCCTGAAGTGTCGCGATAAGAGCAGCGCCCGCCTGTCTATAGGCAGTCAATTACTGGCCTAGTAATTAGACTAGCTGCAGTCCGCCACTTTGGACACGTCTAACAGCCACCCTATACAGCTGTCTAGACTTCAGACCTTAAAATATCTGAAGGATCACATCTCCTTGATGTGTTCTACAGATAAAAGGTACTTAAAATAATATTTTTTGAGACGATACCACTCTGTTTTGTGTTGTAGACAGATTTATTAATGTCTATTTTTTGAGCTTGTAACGAAATTCTAAAGTATGTACGAGTATAGTCTATTCATTCTGTAGATAGGTCTGCTTTGTAGAGGCTTCAAGAGCCCGTGGTATCAGTTGGATTTTGTTTGAAATTCGATGAAAGGCAGCATTTTTAAGGTATTGGATATTAAATATGGCGTATGTGATGCAGTATGGCAACCATTTTTGAAATTGTTGTTTCATTTTTTTTGCTGCGATGCTGCAATTTTTGAGTATAAATGAAAATCATCGAAATAAATATATTTTCCTTGTGATTGGGAAAATAACAACAAAAACTGACTGTCTATATTCTACTTGTATCGTAAGGCTACATAAAATGCACGTTGGTAACGTACAAACGCTGGTCGATCACAACATTTCCTGGCTCTATTATCAAAGTCGGAGCCCCCGGCGACGTCAGAGGGTCGCCAAATAAAAGGATGGTCCGGAGGCCTCTAATCAGAGGTTCGAGAGCACCCAACCATGTGAGGGTCAAGTAAAACACTCATTCCAACCTTATTTGTCTTCCGTACCACCGGGTCACTTCAATTTCGAAGCTAAAACGAAGCGGTCTAAATCGATAAATGATTAAAATACGATATTTTTCATTGAGTCAATATGAATGTTTTGCTACATGATATCGTCTGTCAGATTCGTTTCAGTAACGAGATGGTGGATTTATTTGATGGAATATTTTCGCGTGTAATGACACGACCTCATTATTTTGGAGTAATATTATACTTATTAAGTATCAGATACTCGTGATGTTATATCAGGTCTGTCTTTCGTCGAAAAGTAAGCAAGTAAAGATGAAGATTTTATATTAATTTGTGTTCTTTTTAATGTATTCTCATTTGAAGGACTTAAGTTCCGTATGACATGCGTTACAGATAAGTACGATTCTAGTATTTGGTTGATTCGATTCTAGACAAGTATCGATGTAACTTTTGTAAGATGTACTTTCTAAGTATAACTTAGAGATCAATGGCTAAGTAAACGTGAACGAAAACATCTTGTGAAAACTCGGACTTTAAAAGTTTGAAATCGCCAATCCGACTTGAGCGAGTGTGGCGATTTAATGCTCATCCTTCCTTATATGACAAGAGGCCTGCGCCCATAAAAAGTCTGATGATGATGATTTTATGACACTAGCTAAAATTGTTATCTCCATTATAACCTTAATATTGATATTCAAAACGTCTCAACATCCTCTTACCTGTGGAGTATGATCCAGAGTACAGTAACCCTAATCCAGGGATTCCAAACTTGAAACATATTTACATACATAACAGTTTATGTAAGGTGGATCAGTAAATTTGAACAGTTAAGACAGAAGTACCGAATGAAAACTATGACGAGATAAAGTATTTTATCAACGGAACTAAACTATGGATTCTCTATTAAAGAAGTTGCTGGAATGAAATAGCCGTTTGACTAATTGTGGGTTTGGTTTAAACTTTCGACCACCACGTCAAAATAATAAAGACGTGCCCTCAGCGCTAAACTAAGTGAGTTCGGAATTTTATCGATTAAAACTAATTTTTTTTTTTTACTTTAAAAGTCTGTCATATAGTCGTGGCCGTGGCGTGCTGGACACTTTTTGGCTTGTCATCTATACGTGACTGTGGCGATCAAAAGGTATTACCCACTGTGTACACACTTGTACTTGGAATAACTTGATAGCATTTACAGCATAAAGGGTTATTATTGAACTTGAGAGCTTCTGGTCAAATATTTGTTCGGGCGCAGCGAATGGCAAGGGTCTGCGAACGGTTGTCAGAACAGATCAAAATACAGATATGAGAATGTCTTATTTTGAAATTAAGCAACAATTTTACACATCAACGAACGATTTCATCTTGTACAGGCGCCAGCATGTCAACCTACTTTAATCTACCAAATTTCTTTAATAGAATTTCAATCTTATTATAATACCGGAAGGTTAATTTTCGGTTCATAGAATTTGATAGTGAAAGTTGGACGTATAAGTCCAAGAGTTGGCACACTATTATGTAGAAGAAATGGAAGGAGCTGCATCGACAAGAGCCAGGCTCTTAGGTTAAAGAAGAAGAAAATTTGATAGATTCGGGTAGGTTGACCTGCTGGCGTCTGTACTAGAAAAAGAAACACTATAATAGTAAGAGTTCGTTGAACCTTCTACATTTCCATACATCGTTTATTCGGTATTTCGGTAAATATGTTCGAAACTACAATATACAAGCCATAAAGTTACATGACCTTATGAAGAGGTGGCAGGTATAAGTGTCCAAGTTCGATGCTCGGATGCCGAAGTTAGTGGCACTTACTGACGATGGGTTATGGACTCGACAGTTACCGTTAAGTATGGCTCTTAAGTTCGCGTGGAACGGAACGTCTATCGTAGTGGGAATGTTGAAGAAATCTCAAATTGTACTGTTATTTGGAACGTAAGCTAAAGCTAAGCATGAAAAATATTAAATTCTCTCTGTAAACAGTAAGTTCAAATGTTATTTTATTTATATTGCTTTTGACGGTAGCACGTACCTACTGACATAGATTTGGTTGATAAATCTGCAAAGTATTTTTCTTTTTTAATAACTAATTGTGTTAGCAAAAAACATAATTAACTTCAATTCAAATTCCCGTCACGTTAAACTAGTGACAACTAACAAATAAATTACAAAATACCCGCAAATTACCAATTATTCTCAACTAATTCACTAATGTAGTCCGTCCTCTTGTTTCACTGCTAACGAGCTAAAAGTAATTTTAATTCAATAAGCCTAAAATTATTTAGTTAAAGCCTTTTTAGTAGATTATCAACTCGTGTGTTTTTGGTACTAATCTATTCGTCTGTGGGTCAATTTGTGGGTTTTGTACATAGATCTCGGCTTTGAGGTTTTATAACAAGGCTGATAATATGTATTAAGGTGGTCAATGGTATATAAGGTGTTATAAAACTAGTGCACCATATTTTTGCAGGTCATCTAGTACCTACATGCTAAGGATAATGTTTGCTACTAAAGTCATGAAAACGACAGCATATTTTATTAAATTTAATACAACAGTCGCCAAATTGTACGCATAACGCCGTGCTCTATGAAGGCGCTCGGTCTTTGACCCCTAAGTCATTCAACTTTTATTGTGGTAAACATGATCGTTAGCGTATACTAGATGACCTGTAAAAATATGGTGCACTAGTTTTGTAACACCCTATATAACCTATAAATAACACATAATAATAACATGGTGGTTAGCAAATGTAAGCCGGTAGCTCTTGGCAATTTATAATAGAATGGAAATTTTAAAGCAGTAAGCTGCTTTGGTAATTTAACATGTGGATCGTCGTTAGGTATTTAATTTGCAGGGAATAGATCTAATGTTTTTAAAAGAATTGATGTTTTTGATGATTTGAAAGAGGCTATTAAAATGCTTGTTTTTTTAATCATGGTTATATCAGACGGTTCTTACAGGACGATACGATATGTAATGGTCCTCACGAAGACCATTGACTAGAACACAGCTACCTACAGCTTTAAAATATTTTCCTTTTACTTTCAGAAAAATACTTTAAAAATATCACAACCAACAACACTAACAAAAGAATATATCCCCAACCGAAACCATGAACATTGAACATCCAATTCAAACTGCATCTATTCTTAGTAAACTCCATTCCAAATCCGCCATTTATATGAAGCACCGTATAACGTTGTACCGCGACACACTGGGAACTTTAATATGATCGTAGTCTAGCTGTGGCAGTCCTCAGCTGGAAATATTTGCTGAGAACACAGGGAGTGTGGGACGGAGACACGAGCGATGGTATTGGCTTTCTTTGAGCGTGTTGTGGACCTACGTGTGTGGAACCGAGTTGGTGGGATTTTGAGGTTTTAAATTCTAAGTGTTGTAGTTGCATTTATAAGCACTTGCTTTTGTAACACTGGTATCCTGTTTTATGGTAGGGTAGGTCTGCATCGTATCGCTAAATGTTCAATGTATTGCAGCGTCAATGGCTGTGTACTACTTCAAAGGGTTTAGCTATGTCGCAGTTAGGCATTTGAGTACCCATATCCCTAGGTTACAGATGTATGACGTAATATAGTCGTATGAAAGCGGCTCAGAATAATTGTCTTACTAGGAATATAGGTTTACTAAATAACAATCTGGTAATATTAACTAATGATGTAGTGTAATTGTTTTAAAAGTAGGAAGTGTAGTATTTTCGGAAATATCTTGGCTATACAGGTATAGCCTGCAAAAGAACTCATAGAGAGAATTCAGACCTTTTATGATATATTTTATGTTGTCTAACATGTTGTTTAAAATTAAGATGCTCCAAAAAAAAGTATAAAACCGACACATTTTTAATGTTACAGATGAACATTTCACGACCAGAGCTCTGCATTTTTAACATGCACTTTCCAAATGACTGAACTGCATTACAGATGATCTCATATAAAAGTTTTTACGGCTCATTCCTATCACTAGCTATTATAGACCCTACCCGCTAAGGCTTAAGGTGCAAAATACAGTGTAGATTACGAAGCTGTGAGGGAAAGAGGTTTTAAATTCCGTCTGATTATTTGTAAATCAAATCAACACGAGTTTCGCTACTGTTTAAGTGTATATGTAAGTAATGTTATTTTAATATTGTACTATCAGTTATTGTATTCTTGACCCACCATAAGCCTATTTTTCTCTGGCATATAATATGGCCAACATTTGCGCCAATATAAATTTCCATGGTAGCGATCTTAAATAGATTTAATTACAATGAAAATATGTTTTTGCATTCTTCATGTTGTCTACATAATATGTGCGCAGGTCAAACTACAGTCTTATACTTACTGTTACATAATTTAATTATGACTTTTTAGCTTTGTGTCACTTTATCTGAATCCAAACAACTTACCATACAGGATAAAAAATCTGCCATATTTTATTTCACCATTCCAAATACATTTAGTCGACCTGGATTTCATGGTCTGAAGTGTATACGAAACCGCTCATTAAAACCAAACCCAACCGATATTTACTTCACAAATCCACCGTGACAATGAATAAGAGAGCGTACGGTCGCAGCATCCATTGATCTGTGGAACATCTGCATCAGGTTTGCGTAATCAGTCGCTGTGCAAACTGAACTATTTTTGATCCCAGTTTTATTGCGCGCCGGTTGTTTCGCTTCTGTGGAGAGGTATTGTGAAATGGCAAGGTACGAGCTTGAACTTCGCAAGATTATTATTGATCTAGAATTTATTTATCCCATATTGAAAAAATACAAAACAGCATTGCGTGTACACCATGCATAACTTTTTTGTCGTTCCAGAGTTCTTAAGGTACTGAGCCCGATGACATGCCTCTTTTCTGAAATTATTTAATATCAGTTCTATACATCAACGTATCCCGAGTATCAGTGAGCTATCCGCAGTAGTTTCTGACAATATCCTTAGTTCCTTCCTTAGTTTTTTATCGTCTTCTTCTTTTGTTGCCTTTTCATTCCTGAAGGTTCACCATCAACTTTTTGAATTCCACTTTGTCCATGGCCACCTGGAACGGCTACTTGAGGAAGGTTTGCTTACATAACGCATCAAATATTCAGCGTTCGGCGCACGTACTGCAATCTTTGCGAACACTTCCAAGTGTCCAAACCTGATTATCTTCTTGTTTAGCATTCATTCCGAGCTGCGGAGTTGGAAACAAGTCGACACGAAATATCAAGGAGAAGGCTTAATTATGTATGTAAAGTTTACTCTACGTTTGTTAGTTTGTAAGTTATACATGCAGTTTAAGTCGTCCAGGAGAAAAGATATAATAGTTTAAAAAAAATAAAAAACACGCTTTTATCACGCACTAAAAATTAAAAAAATATTAGGACTAGTAGTTTGATGACTCAAGTTTGAAAGAGAAAGTGGAGCGTCTATACTTATAATCTTTACTTTTAAAGCCGACGCACTGCCCCAGGACGCAAGGCGTCCTGGCGCTTTTCAACGCAACTCGACGTTAGTTCCCACGACGCCGACGCTTGGCACCACGACGCCGAAGCTTGGCTTCACAACGCAGGGCATCCCGACGCTAGACGTGCCGACGCTAGGCTTCACAACGCAGGGCATCCCGACGCTAGACGTGCCGACGCTAGACGTCCCGATGCTTGGCGTCCCGACGCTTGGCGTCCCGACGCTTGGCGTCCCGACGCTTGGCGTCCCGACGCTTGGCGTCCCGACGCTTGGCGTCCCGACGCTTGGCGTCCCGACGCTTGGCGTCCCGACGCTTGGCGTCCCGACGCTTGGCGTCCCGACGCTAGACGTCCCGACGCTTGGCGTCCCGACGCTTGGCGTCCCGACGCTAGACGTCCCGACGCTTGGCGTCCCGACGCTTGACGTCCCGACGCTTGGCGTCCCGACGCTTGGCGTCCCGACGCTTGACGTCCCGACGCTTGGCGTCCCGACGCTTGGCGTCCCGACGCTAGACGTCCCGACGCTTGGCGTCCCGACGCTTGGCGTTCCGACGCTTAGCGTCCAGACGCTGGACGTCCCGATGATTGGCACCGCGACGCCTGGTGTACCGACGCCTGGCGTCCAGACGCTAAGCGTCCCGACGCTAGACGTCCCGATGATTGGCGTCCCGAAGCTTGGCACCGAGACGCCGGGTGTCCTGAAGCCAAGAAAAGGAATACTTGAAGCGTTCATATATCTAATCTTCACTTTTTTGGACAAAACGTTCCACGCTTTCTTATAATAAACCATAGTAGATATTTAATAATAACGATGATCGAATTCCGAATTTTATTGAATTAGAATAGGAAAGATCAGCCTTATTCTTTGAATGTATTTTACTTTTTAGACCTGGATAGACTTACAATCTAAAATTGTATTTTTCAATACATACACCCTCACATCAGGCTACTACAATCCGTCAAATTTCCTTAATACATTTTCAACTTTATCGCTATAGTTCACATGGTTCAACGTCGATTGGGAAAATTTTACAGTTTGATGTGCTGGCGTCTTTAATAGGAAAACAGATGAAGTAATGAGAAGAATTTCCTGTAATTTAGGAATACAGAAGGAGAAATGAGCTTTTCGATTTTTTTTATCAATAGAACTGACATGCGCAAGTAAAATGATGTCTGCACACATCCTACTACTATTATAAAGGCGAAAGTTTGTAAGTATGGATGTATGGATGTATGGATGTTTGTTACTCTTTCACGTAAAAACTACTGAACGGATCTGAATGAAACTTTACCACAATATAGCTTATACATCAGAATAACACATAGGCTATATATTATAACGCTATTAACTAAGGGGGATGAGCAATAAAGCATTTTTGGTCAGTTTTAACTAGACGCCATCTATATCTTTTTAATTACAACACATTTAGCAAATTTGACAGTACCAGCTGGGTAAATAGTTATGACCTACTGTCATAGATGGAGTTAAGCTTTTCATACAATTAAACCAGACTAAAAATTTTTAAATTTATTTTTCAGTTCAAAGTATATACCTAAACATGCTCCATATGTTATTTCGACAGATAAAAATAATTTAAAGACAAAAGTATTAAGGCATGTTTCAACCTAACGCCATCTTTAGCTTTTCAAAACAATCTAATTTGACAATCTGACATTGTTAGTAATTATAGCTGATCATAGATGGTTCATAGTTTTATTTTCATAAAATTAAATTATACTGGGGTGTCTTCCAGTCTACAATCGTAGTCACAAGTATTAATTTTGATTATTCAAGTTCCAAGATAACACTCAAAATCGGGGACAGAGGATGAGAGAAAAAAATCTGTCTTTGGGTAAGTTAGTCATTTAAGATCAAAGAAGGAGTGCTGTACTTTCTTCATACAATATCAGTCTGGGGTAATGTTAGCTAAGCTTCCAGTATATCACACGTAACAAAGCAGCATGGCTTATCAATATTTTTATTTGATTTTTACGAACGATTACTGATCAAAAATACATATGTATGACTAAATAATTCTAGAGAAAAGGTCAATCTCTCGGAAACGATTCAGAAAAGAACAGATCTCTTCGAATAGGGTTGGCTGCTGTTCTATGTGTTCGTAAAAGGATAGGGATTAAGTAATAATCTAAGGATTGACATGTTCATTACAATGTAGCCCCTTAGATAGACATCTCAAATTAGAAAGACTCTTCTTTCTTCATCCATGTCCAGCAGTCATTTGTTGATATAAACTGCCTCCTAGGAAACGGTCAGCGCATATAAGGGTGTCTAAGATCAATTAGCTGTGTAGTAAGTAGTAAGTATTTGTGTGGCCACAGGTGCACTATTATTTCCTTACTCTCATAGCCCGACACGGACGGCAATTCTGACACAACCGGAGAGAGATTAGGCACACGATCGATGTTTACGTATTCTCCGATGCACGGATATATCAATCACCAACTTTCGGTCTTTTTTTGTGGGATGTCGTAAAATAACCTGTCCAGCTAAGGATGCAGCTGGAGGAAGTGTCACTCTTACTGATTAAAACCTACTATGTGCCTTCTGGAGATCCCTGTATTCCAGGGCCACGGTAACTAAGAGGCCCATGTTGCTGACATATGTTCGAGGAGCGCGTGGAATAGAACGCGCCGCCGACACGGGCTGTCGTCCTTAGACGTACGGACGGTGAACCAACCAAAACCCACCGCTCACAGACCCACGCCTACGATGGTCGGGAGTCATAGATTAAACACTAATACTGGAAGTCGTCCCTCGACACTCGGCGCCCGCGGTGTCAACCAGTACCAGCTTTTCCGCTTCGGCTGGAATGAGCGGTGCTGTTTCTAAACCACTCCGCCGCCTCCTTCGCTAGCATAATTGCTTCGCAGAAGGAGGCGGCCGCTCCCATTCTTTCATGCTCCGGACCATGGCCTGGACCAGGGCCGAATGCGAAAGCTCGCCGCTGTAAGGACACGGTGGTGCTCCGCCCAAGCAGAGCGCATCCCCACCGTTTGCTCCACCGTATCCTTTACCAACTTCCAGTCCCCGGGCTGCTTTTTCAGTTTCCTAACACTCACAAAGCGATTTTGGTCCGACCTGGTTCGACCAAATCGAACCCGATACCACGTCGTGTACAGCAGTTGCGTTATGCAACTACTAGACTAGCGATAAAGAGCGCATACTTAGTGCCTAAACCAACTTTATCGACCTCGACGTGATCGACCTGCAATGTAAGTTCGAAGTGACTACAATATTATTTGAAGTAGTGACGACATATAATATGTACATTATTATATACGAGCATAGGTTCAGAATGTATTCCGCAACAATATACACATTTTGTACCTTCGAAGTTCAGTTCAATCTAAGACAAAGACCAGAGCGAGAAGCAACGGGAGGCCACACCTGCATGTCCAGTCTAAGTAAACGACGCGTGTGTATTGTTGTGATATGAAAACATAAGTCAAATGTCCGCCAAACTTTGCAAAGTAAAATCAGCCACAGAACTCTAATGGCCACGCGGACGACGTCGCGGGTAGCAGCTAGTCTTTATATATAAAAATGAATTGCTGTTCGTTAGTCTCGCTAAAACTCGAGAACGGCTGAACGGATTTATCTTATCTTGGTCTTGAAATGTTCGTGGAGGTCTAGGGAAGGTTTAAAAGGTGAGAAAGGGTAGAGTAGGGTAGAGTAGGGAAGAACGGGAGCGAAGCCGCGCGGGCAAAAGCTAGTCTATAATAAAATACACTTAAAATTTTAAATGAAAGAATGGAACAAAGCTGTGAGCTCTGACGTCGTGTAGCGAAGTGCATATCATATGTATTATTTCATCTGATATAACAACTGCAAGTTTGAAGTCACACAGTAATATTAATATAATATGATGCAGCAAGGATTTCTCTTTGACCTAGTTATATCTGGCTAAAATATGATTATTAGTACATGAACCAAATTAAATTTCACCTTATTATATATACTATGTACGAGTACTGACGAGTACATATAATTAATATCTAATATAAACGCGAAAGTTTGTGCGGATAGGTGGATGTTTGTTACTCTTTGACGTTAAAACTACTGAACGGATTTTAATGAAGCTTGGCAGTATTATAGCCTTTCCATGTGAATAACATAAAAATCCACTTTTTATACGAGTGCAAGAAGTATTTCCCTCAAGAAGCGGGTGAAACCGCTATAGGAAGCTAGTCCATAAATGTTCCAATTTTCTGGATACCAATTTTGATGTAAGGGTCAAGGTTAACGTCATCAAGGTCTCAATCAAAGCATTGTTTTATCAAAAAGTAATAGAAAGAACTAAAGAAAAGTGTAAAAACTAACTCAAAATTATAAATTTTAGAATAGTATAATTAAGTTAGAACATTCGTCAGTTAGCTAAGCTGGTGGCAGGTTCCCAGTGACCCAGATTACAGTGCAAACTAACGTTATTCTGTGATTTCATTTTACGTCATTAATTTAATGTGCTTAATTGCACGCTGATGGCTATGTGGCGCTGTGGGGGAAAGGTCAGAGTTACATTACGTAGCAGAAATTCACTTTTGACTTTAAAATCTTCAAAATAAGTTCAGACTTTTTCAAAAGATCTAATACTTGTTCTACGAATAAGGGGCCATTTTATTTTGTGTCTAAAATCCATGCCGATGTTGATATAACAGTTTATAAGTTTAAAACGGATGAGGCAATTTTGATGAAACATGTCTATAAACCACCGCGGGGAACACAGCTATCACCTTAAAGAAAAACGATTAGGTTCGGGTTTCTTTAAGTTGAAAGCGGTTCACCCTTTTTAGAGTTACGGTGCCACAGACAAACACACATACCAGTCAAGCTTGTAAAACCCTTCTTGCATCGCGGTCTAATAAGATCACCAATTTTCTTAAAATCCGTTTCGGGCCCTTACTTATCGAGCTCAAAAACAAGCGCTCCAAGGTCAGACCAGCGAACATAAATAATAGAACGAGAGGAATACTCCACAAATAGGTTACGTTACTGCAATATCCGTAGACCCTCCCGCGGAACAGCACTTTATTTCCCTCCCCGAACCCTTTGAACGGATCAACTTAAGGGAGTAAAGGGAAATGACGTATGTCCTATTTACTCGGCATTACTAAGTATTTTTCTGAAAGGGTCTGGAAATCCATCAATAGATTTTTTGATTATATCGAAGTTTTTTAATGGTGTTCTGGATATAATATGGATGGTATACAGTATAACTGAGTAAGAGCAATGACACTAGGCGTTATTTGGCATTGGTGTCCAAGATATGCTTAAAAAGTACATACAAACATAGAAAAGTTGCATTGGTACTTGCCTGACCTGGAATCGGATCCACGCACTCATACTTCAGCCCCTTTCAGTTGATCATGACAATTGATTAATAGTGTGGCAATACAAAAACTTTACAATATAATCATTTGAATAAGGTAATCATTGTATAACTTGGGTCTAATTACTTAGTATGTGTGAAATAAGTGATTCAAAATTACATTAATTCTAGCTGACCCAGCAAACATCGTACCGTCCCTGAGTCTCTACAAACATTTTAAAACCAAAGCATACGAAATTTTTACCGCCATTTCTAAGTTTCAGTAAAGACTAGCGAACAGAAATTCATTGTCATATGTATATGTATAAGAAGCAAAAGATATAGGCGGATGGGGCAGCGTCATCGGTTTTAGAATTTGAAAATTTAGAAATGGGTCAGTCTAGCTGAGCATCGGACATCGACATACAGGAAAGGAGGGGGTGGGGGTAGGGTCATTCTTCAGTCTGTCTTCGGGACCCAGCAGCATGCAGATATATCACTGCTTCCCTTGTTTTTTACTAGTATGCCTTTTAGTAGTGTCTTTTACAAGTAGGTACTTTGCTCAACTTCAAACCACTTGAACAATGAATGTGCTTACATACAATCTAACACTACGGAATAACAGAACAGGATATTAATCACAACAGCAACAAGGCAGAATAATGATGGATAGTTTATCAGACGCAGATTGTTCGCGATATATTACGCGCGCGTGAGACCAGGCGACGTGACGGTATAGGCCTAGCTTATTGATTTATACGTCTTACGAGGCCCTGTGTTTGACATCTGCTATGTTTTGAACGAAAATAGGCCCTATATTATATAGGTTCTGCCTGCTTTAGCTTTGGCTCTACGTATCTGTCTGTTTAATATTTGTGATTTCATTGTTAGTAATGACTGTGTGGATTTTGTAGGTACAGACGCCAGTAAATCAAGTTACCTACGAAACTGACAAATTTTCCCAATCAACTTTAAACCATATGCTTCAGCGATAAAGTTGAAAATCTATAAAGGAATTTGTAGTAGATTAACGCGCTGACGTCTGTACTTGCAATTTTCAGTAAAATTAAGTTTTAAAATCGAATTTGTTTTATAAAATTTAAGATTGTAATTTCAAAAGGAATTCTTTAAAATTATATTTTACCAGTCAATTGTGACATTTACAAATCTGTAGATATTTTACTTTCCTTACAATTCTACTTCTAGAACAAGCAAGGACAATCCAGTCCTACAAAACAGTGTCCCTATAGGTACCGTCCCAGCCGCGAGCCCCATAGACTCGGTTGACGACACCCTAGGGGAGGATGGAGGTCCATTTGTAACGGGAAACCATATGACATGGCCATTCATGTGATGGCTGGGTAAAACAACAAATGTATCAAAAGGGAATGCGATATGTACCAGTTTTTGTTTTAGGCTTATATGACGCACGTGTTGTGAGCACGTTGTGATTTTGATATTGTCAGAAATGGAAACGTATCTTATTAATTTCATTCATTTATTATTGTGCTTAGCAAGCCTTTGACTCGCGTTAGTAAATTATGAAGCATAGCTAGAGATGAATAAGTACTTCACAATAAATATCTTTGATACATAATAGAAGATTTATTGAATTTGTTTCAGCAGTTCTACAGATAGAGTGCAATAAAATACGGAGTTTATTTATTAACATATAGAATTGAACAACATTAATAGGCGACATTAAACTTTATTTATCAAATAAATCTACAGAACCCGTAATGACTCAACTCTGCAGATTACTCATGCATCCAATAAAATGCATTTCAAACAAAAATAAAATCGCAAAAATATTCGAAACAAGGACACTAACGTATTCATAAAACGGAGTGGTCACGGCTTTGACTTGTGGAGCGCTGGCCAGATAGCTGATATTGTTCGCAGCAAATATATGGATTGCACATTTACACTTTGAATGTTTGTAAGTTTGGTAGTATAGATGATTCTGCATGCGATATTCTGCTGTTCTATGTTTATTGGCGTTTCTAGAGAGTTGTGTAATCAAAACTAGTCAGTCCTGCTTTATGGTCGTTAAAATAGCAGATTTATTGCATACCTTTGTAGTTACAAAGCTTTCTTTCGTGGTAATTCATCTAATGACTCCTTTCGTTGAGGGTGTAGCTGGTCTTAAAACCCACTGTGTTCTATCTGGAGGTCTTTTGTGTCTTTGTGGGTCACGGTAACTCTTACGAACAACCTAACAGCTTCGGCAGTTGTAAAGCATGTAAATAGAAAAAGGCATGAATAAGAAAATTAGCAGTAAAAAAATAAGAGAATTTATTTTTACATTAATAAACTAATGAAGTTTATTATGTTGGATCACATAATACCAGTAGGTACTGCGTTATCTTGCAATCGACAATTGTAGAAACTTGTAGAAACGAGGACAATTTTTGTGCATGGAATATTGTGCAGCGTTATGTTATAGGCATGTTATTAATATTTCATTACTATTAGGGCCAGTTTCACCGGTTGCTGATATGTCCACATAGTTTATCTAGCAGATAAACTATCTGTTCCATTGGTATTCCATTTCATTTCCATTCCATACATACAAATTCTGTTCCATTTTTTAATTTATCTAGTAGATAGTGGCTATCCGTAACTGGCGAAACTAGCCCTTAGTCTTCCTATATGTTATTCTATAACATGTGTGTTTAAAAAAATAACAGAAGATCAAGAAAAATGGGTAACTTTAGGCGAGTGAAACCGCAGGACTTCCACTAGGCTGTTGTATGGAAAATACGTAACACAAGCAAGGCTTGTAATTGAATACCGTACAACTGTAGCTTGTGCAATCATGCGTTCTTGGGCTCACGTTCACATTAACGTGAGCAACTACTGAAATGTATCGATAATGCAAATACCCTGCAAATGTGCTTGGTTTTGTATGTAGGTTTAATATGAGCCAGCGCATCAAGCTACAGCAATCTGTAAAATTTCCTTAATAGACTTTATCGCTGAAGCATATGATTCAAAGTTTATTGGGAAAATATGTTAGTTTCGGGTAGCTTGATGTGCTGGCGTTTGTACAATATAAGGATATAGAATCCACCTATTATTATTCATGTGCGCGTAGTTATTCCCACGGGACGTTGGACGAAACCGTTAGCAGAAGCTCGTCCTGATATATGTATAAGCTATATTACTGTCAATTTTCATCAAATATCATCAATTATGTTTAGTGTAAAAGAGTTACAAGTGATACAGACCCACATATACTATATACAAACTTTCCCATTTAGATTATGTAGGTTCCCTTTAAGAATTACGATTACTATATAAAACCACTTCTCTTCTACGTTAAAGCTATTTTGAAATAGAACAGTAACTGAATTCTCTTTACGCGAAGGTATGAAACACACATTTACATACATTGAATAAGCCGTAGCAACAATTGACGGAAAATTACCAGAATTAATAATTGCTAACTGCCTAAACATTATTGTTCGGAACACCAATCCCTAGCCTTTATTATTATAACTAGCAAACATTAACCAATTAGGAGCAAGTCATTTGGACTTATTGTGCTGAATTTAAAACAGGTTAAGCTCTGAAGTAAACGTCTGAACGAGCCGGTAGGCAAGTACAAGGAAAATCGAAAAGGTCACCAGTTTTATCAAGCTCTCATAAAATGAAAATTAAATTTGTACTTTCCGCAAAATTAAATATATTTTTAAATGAAAATGCCGCAATGCTACTAGGGATATCTTAGATACCTACGATAACGACTTACCTACTAAACACAATGCAAGCCTACTTTTAAAAACATGTCCAAAACTTAGTTTCCGCAGTTCCCGGCACCCGGGACGTGTCGACGTACATAAATAAAGACTTGACGGTCTAAGCACAACATGTTGCGACCTGTCGGCACATCAACACCAATTAAAGCGTCCCTCGTCTCACCCCCAGTCCAAATTAAATCTAGCTTCACCCCGTGGACAACCTTCAACTTTGGCAATTATAAAAGTTTAAAGTGTTTCTTTTGTCCGTTCCTTAAGAAACAGGCTGTGTCTTTATCGTTATAGTACAGGGGGACACTTAATCTCGAGTCATAGCTCAGAAGGGATCCTGAGAATGGACCGTATATATCACCAACTTGCCGAGGGTTGAAAAAATTCAGCTCGTGAATCATCGGAGGGCTTCGTACCGTTTCGTTGTATTTATTTCTAGTTAGTGAGGCGTGCAAACAGATATTGAGACAATAGTTACGAGTATATTCGAAGCTTTGAACGTGTATGTAATTTTACGCCTCCATTCTCAGGAGAGTAAACATCAGCTTATTGCTCTCCAGAGCGTGATACAGAAATGTGGCCTGTATTATTTAGGTAAACGTTTTTCTGTTGTCTCAAGAACTAGTCAATGAATAAATCGAGCCTTCAGTACAGCCTCCAATATATCGAGTGCTTTGATTGGAGCTCTTCTGATTTCTAAACATTTCATGCTAGCTCTAGGTTTATATTCAAAGAAAGTTGAATGTTCTTTTTGCAAGCAGTAGTGTGTCACGCAATTTATGTTCGCTGTCTTGTAGACGATTCTGAGAATGGGGCATAAAATATATTCGCCGACATACGCCTTATTAGATTTGTTTTTTTTTTTCCTGAATATGTAGGCTGTTTTGAGAAAAAAATAAATACTTCATTACTGCGAACAACAACCGACCTACCTATTTAAGAATGCTCTTTATACATGCATTTTCAGCTGGCTTTGTCCGCAATGTATTCATGTTTTTAGGAATGCAATGCGTGGGCGGCTAATTAGTTGGCAAGTAACAGGCAGCGTGGCGGGCAGCGCCAGGTGCTATTGTAATGCAGAAGGTCAACTTTGATTTATCACTTTGTAA
This sequence comes from Heliothis peltigera, assembly GCA_958496145.1. Classification (NCBI taxonomy): domain Eukaryota; kingdom Metazoa; phylum Arthropoda; class Insecta; order Lepidoptera; family Noctuidae; genus Heliothis; species Heliothis peltigera. The sequence continues at coordinate 11,978,443 of OY292329.1, read as the reverse complement.
ATGTTGTGTGTAGCACTTATTGTTTCGATATGTTTTAGAATAAATTTCTTTGTGATTCTTGGCGACTTTCTTCCAATAAATAGCCTCCCACTCTAGGGTACCGCCTATCTATAAATCTTATATCAATTGTTACAACCGTTTGTGTTTTTAAAGAGTAGTAAAGATAAATGGACACTACTAAACTTACTTTAGTATTTCGTGAAGTGTATAGACAAGTTTATAATGAAAGTCTGTGTGAACAATTTCCATGTACAATTTTCACCTTCAATATTAAAAAAAAAATAATGAGCTTATACTATAACAGTAATTTAAACGAAAAGTGTATTTTTCATACTAAAAAGTCTCTAAATAACTTCAAATCCTAGTATTTGCACGCAAACTCTCCAACAGATGCAAATTGAATCGCCCACCTTGTAACAATTCGACAGTTGCAAGCACGCAGACTGCACTCACACATCGCTATCTTTTATAAACTTGGAATAAATTCCTTCCCCAAGAAACCTGAAAAGTTTCCAACTACCTGCGTGTGAGGCGATGCATTTTACAATAATATACAAATAAGTTTGATGGCTTGTTTGAAAATACTGAATGAAGCTGCAATAGATTTTGTGTGTGGTTTATTTATTGCAATATGCATTTTAGGTAAACATTATCATATATGTAAACTTATGATGAGAATAATACTGAACACGGACAATCAACTCACACTAAGCTTCAATAAGTAAACACAAACTAGAATTGCCCCGGACAAAAGGTAGTCTATAAGTCTATAGCCTTCCATGATAAATGATATGATCTGAGTGCTTTTTTCAAATCGGTTCAGTAGTTCCTGAGATGAGCATGTTCAAACAAACGCTTTATAATATTAGTAAAGATTAATTGACAAATGAATAAATGTACATTTAATTTAAAAAAAATTTTTTTCGATTCTGAATGGTTACGCTGTTGTGTATGTTCATTTCTTTTCTTTTTTAAATGAAAAACGAATCCAAAAATGCAATATCATGTTTCTAATCTTCTATCGTCCCTGTGCAATGGCCTCGCGCAGGCACGGCCGCAGCGCTGCGGTTGTTTTCATACAACAAACAGCGTCCAACGAATCTAGCGCTGCAGCGCTTGTTTGTGAACCAACAACCATTGAACACCCCGGTGATTGTCCCGATTGCAAAAATTTGAACCGTGCGCGCTATTTCTGCGGCTTTGCCCTATTTATGTTGTTGTCTGTGTTGGTTTCACTGTCGAAACTACTTATTTTCTAAATACTATTAAAGGTGTGGAAGTGTGAAAGATAAACTAGGTAAACTTTGTTAGTACCTAATATTTACTAATGATTTGATGAGAAAAAAATAATAATTTATCTAATTATCTAACGGCCAAGTTGGCGCAAATGTTTTCCACGCCGAGCTGTCGAGCTGAGGGTGCCGGGTTTGATTCCCGGTACGGTCAACATTTGTGTGATGAGTATGCTTTATGACCGTGGTCTGGGTGTTATTATTTATTCGTTAGTATACATGTAAAGTATGTAGACTTTATCAGCTGTTTTGGCACCAATAACACAAGCTAATCAATATCTTACCTTGAGACTAACCGATTGTGTGTGAAAAGGTGTCCCGATGTATTATTATTATTATTTAAATACACATTTTCAAGTTGCAAGAAGTACTCATTGAACCGTTTCTTCATTTCGTTTTTATTTTACGAGTTTCGCTTAAAACTTATTACGAAAATACTGGCTGCCTTACTATCTCATAGACTTTTTGGCGCAGACCACAAAGAAACTGGGATATTTGCAGCTATTTGTTTCCCCGTAATTACAGATCCCATTTAGTTTTTGCGTCTCGCGGCGAGCTGCTGGAATTGGATTCGCCTTGCCGGAGTACGCATTGATTGTTGTACCTACTAATGATACTTATTTGTAGTTCAGATTGAAATATAAGGCATTTCTGGTTATCATATTCAGTATAAATAGGCGCTTAAATAGACGGATTAATTTAAATGAAACCTCTTACTTACCTAACTAATTTATAGGGTTAAGGTAGGTTTTAAAAACAATTTTAAATTGGCAAGGCTGCACATCAAAATACACGAAACTGTAAAATCCCCAATCAATTTTAAACCATCTGCTTCAGAGATAAAGTTAAAAATCCATTTAGGAAAATTTACAGATTGTAGTACATAGCTTGATGTGCTGGCGTCGGCACGTCGTTGTTTTATTTATTAAATTGACATAGTTTCGACCAACAAAACATACAATACCTTAGGATTTAGTTCCATAGGCATAGGCAGCACATGAAACAGTGTACTAATAAAGTATAGAAATTCGATTTCCCGAAGGATCTCGGAGGTTCGCAAGCAACAGTGGTGGTTCCGCAGCAGACCATAAACTAGCTGAATTATAGACGAACAAGTTAGTGCTGCTGAGCTCTTAGGCTTCAGACCTAAGCTTACAAACAATGCGACCCGTTACGACATGACTTTTGTATCATACAAGAGGGGTTGCTAGGATTCTGATGGTCAGCGCTCTCCTATGAGAATAAATGCAGTCTGATTTTGTAGGTTGACGTCACATAAATTTACAAATTTGTGGTGTTCAGGGCTACAGTATGTGTCTGCCATGGCTGCAGGTTGTTCGGAAGAGTTACCGTGGCCCTGGAACATAAAGACCTCCAGAGGGGCCATAGTGGATTTAAGCCCGCAGCAGGAGGGGTCATTTGATGATTTCACACGAAAAAAAAAGCTGTGTTAAAAATATTTTGCATTATTATAATAATCGTAGGACGTACGTCCCCATGACTATTCAATCGTTCCCCATGGGTAGAACAGGGCTCTGCTAAGGGCGAGATGATAAATGATGGAGTACTCGAGATCAATCGCTGGTATCATTAATGAACAACCTCAGTTGCAAAATACTGGGGTTGCTAGTCGAATCCTAATGTATAACACATTTTTTAACAAAAATAATCTTAGGTGTACATACTCTTAGTGGCTAAAACCTACTATGTTATTTCTGGAGGTCCCTGTGTACCAGGTCTATGGGATCTCTTACGACCAACCCGCAGCCAAGGCAGACCTTGGACCTAAGGACCCTCAACATAGACCTTGGACCCTCCTATGTCGGAGCGCGTGGATATTTGATGGATCGATTGAAATCAGTAGGCTTGCAATTCATTGAATTTCATAATCAACAATTCATACAAGGTGTACCATATATTTTTACATGCTGGTTAGTTTTACCGACTGATAAATGGGTAATTATATTTTAGTTTGTTATGCCCAAAAGCGTCTTTGAATATTTACAAAGCTTGGTTATTAGAAAAAAAAGTTCGGTTAATCTTGTTAATCTTAAGTAAAAAGATAAGTCATAGTTATCTATCTGGTCGTAATTCTTTAATCGTCTTTGAGCTTCGCCCACGTAAGTTACGCTAAGCCGAGCCGGTATCAAGATAAAGGTTTTAATAGAGGTGAGGTTTGATATTAAGTCATGGTGGCCTAGTGTAACTTATTTACGTTATACGTACTTTCTAAGTTTATCTTGGACACCAATGACTGATTAAAGGTGAAGGAAAACATCTCGAGGAAACCTGGACTATAAAGTCTGAAATCACCAACCCGCTTTGAGCAAGCGTGGTGATTAACCTGGAGGCCTGTGCCCAGCAGTGGGACGATAAATAAGGCTGTGATAATGATGATGATGAGGTTTGATATTTGCCTGACCTGGATTCACCATGAACCAGCATAACTTGTGGTTGAGACAGTGATGCTTTAATCATGAGGCTAAAACGGCTATTATTATTACACTCGCCAGAAATTAAACAGAGAAATTAATTTTTCATTACTTATAAATAAATAAAAAATAGTACCAATATTAATTACTTTTTGTTATTTTTAATAAATAATAATTGTTTTTTGGCATGAAAACTATGCTATTTTAAAGATACCCTTTTTGCATTAACTACCTCAATAATAATACTACTCGTATATGAATATTCAGTGTTGCCTAATAATTGTTTCAATTATGTCATTCGCTCGTAGCTTGCACATCAGAATGCGAGTCGCGGCAAAGCTACAGTGATTTGTGTGGTTTGTGTGAAACGAATGGAATAGAAAATGAGATCATTCCGTCTTCCGCCACGTTTTACAATAACTCCTTTTTTCTTAAAGAAATTTCGTCCTTATTACGTACTCAACAAGGGCGAGGGTACCTTGTGCCGGCAATAGTAAAAGTTCTTTGTGATTTAGCTGCTAGTTTCCGAAGTCTGCTGTTCTCATTATGCCGGCAAATCTTACTTATTTTTTTGATGTATTCACGTTTACCTCAAATATTGGGTCTTTTTTTTGTGAACCAAGAAATAAAAGTCGATTCGCCGAATAAACTTTAGTTTTCGTTTTGGATATCTCACAGATTCTTAGAGTCACAGAAACGTTGACTAACGATTTTTTTATAATTGTTATAAATTATAAATATACTCACCGGATTTTATTCTATACCCGTGAAATAGCCATACAGCAAAACATAGTAAGCTTTCAAAATATTGTTTTCCTATAGTTAAGTCACTGTAACAAATATATTAACTAAATAACTACGTGCTACAATATTTACAGCAAATACTGTTAGAATTTATATTATAACATTCAACAAACACAGAATATATTACTATGATTTAATTCAGTAAGCTAGACTATTTTAATGGGTTTATTAAAATTTTCGCACGTGATCATGTGTGTGCCGAAATTAACCCTTGTATGCCATTGACCTTACATTACATTCTTTATGTTGAATGACGAAAACAGACGAGTACAAAGGCTTTTGTTACATTCAGGCGGAAATAGTTTTCTAACTCCAAAATTACCACATAATGAGTTATAGGGAGACAGGTGCGCACAATATTATAAGTAGGTACAGACGCCAGCACATCAAGCTACCTGAAACTGTCAAATTTTGCCAATCAGCTTTGAACCATTATGTTCAGCGATAAAGTTGAAAATTTACTAAGGAAATTTGACAGAAGTAGCTTGATGTGCTGGCGTCTGTACATAGGACTACTTCATAAATATACTATTGAGATTATTGCCTTCATTCCGTTATCATTTCGTTTCAATTAAGAACTCTAATTAGAACATTTACTTAACTACCCGTAGGCATATAGTAAGTATAAAGTTAGTACCCGCACTATTATCTTCATAACAAAACGACACACACAACAAACAGACACATTTTTGTTTCAGTCGTTTTTCTTCTAACCACAAAAAATAACTCCACTCCATCCAAAGAATGAACTATCAAGCTGTCACTTTAGATATAACTTTTAAACCGTCTACCATAGCCAGTATACCAAGTATACACAAATGGTGAAATAATTGGCCGTCAGTCACAGCGTCCGAGTGGCCTGTATGAAAAATGTGAAATAAAAATGTTTGTTCAGATTGCACGGGCCAGTGGCGACCGACGCTCGTTACCGACCGACGTAAGGCGGAAGATACGCTGGAGCTTCTCGGAAAAATATCTACCTGTGTCGAGTATGATTTTTCTCGATATATTTTCTTTATTATTACTGGAGAATTCAGTTACGTTCTTTATTTATTGTTTTATCAGACTCGTTGAATTTCATCAACTTGGCTGTCAAAAAAATATTTCTACCGGTATTTGGATATATCCTGGCCATTGCCTATAACACTGCTTTATTGAAAAGCTTTCCATCTTGATTATTTTATATTTAATTTGTTAGTCTACTCAAACATACTTCTATCACAAAATTCATCAAAAACATTTTTCGCCGCAAGTCTAAACTCCCTCCTAACACAGCTTCAATCAGCGCCACCAATCACTCCACAGCAACAAAGTAGGTGGACTGTTTGAGGTCAGTATGTGTTCCATGGCGCGCTTAGTTCGTCTCGCGTCAGTGTCAAGTGCACAGAGCGCGCATTTGACCGCGCCACGGCGGTCGGCGACCAACGGCTGATTGCGACCGGCAGAGGCCGGTTTTCACTACCCAAACGCTTTGACTTGTTTATAATTAAGCGATTTTTGTACATCCTTTCATAGAAATATTTTTCATTGAATTTTAGATTGATCTAAGGAGACGCAGTGCATTTAATATAATACGAGAAATATTACGTTAACGGGGAAATACATATTTGATTAGCTTAGAATTTCTCTGGAGTAATACACAGTCTTAGTCTGCAAAACTACGCCAATTATTTATACCATCTATATGTTAATTCTTGTATGTAACAATATTCACGTATATAAAGAATGTAACTTGTGAGATGAAGGCAGATAGAAGATGTGGAAGACAAAAACATGCTGCGCCGACCCCAAATAAAACTTGGGATAAGGGCAGGAGGATGATGATGATGATGTTAATTCTTGTATACATTAATAGTATAATCTTCTGCCCACAGTAAGATATATAAATATACAGGACGCATTCAAAACACATTATCTTGATAGTACGAGAATATTTCTTTTCATACAATATTTTCAGAACAACTTTCTGTAGGAGTGTCGTCCCACATCCTAATACATTAGAAATACAAAAAATATATTATATTTACTCAGATTACAATCGCAGATCACAATAATAATATTGGCCAATAAAATGAGAACCAACGATTATGATGTCAAGTATAAATAACAGCGCGTGGGTAATACTGAGAACTTTTGCATATATTTTATTTTTAACATGGTTATGGTTATTGGGCCAAAATTAAATCAGAAAATGTCTGTAATATTAGAATACCCTAAAAGATTAATTCAGGCACACGTGGTTAAACTGTAGCACGATTTAAATATTTTAGTCAAAAGATAGTTGTTTAAGATACTATTTGCGGACCTCTTTTTTGGGGACCTTACACCTAATTTTGCTGCGAAAATGGTTTTAAACTACTACGTCTTGAAAATCTTACTACATCTGTTAGAACTAAATTAGTTTGAACTTGAACGCGCAAATCTTAGGAAGTAGATACTAGTTATATTTTAAAAATCTTTGACTGCAAGAAAATCCATTTATTGAGAGAGGTTCTATGCTACTTTTTATTCAGTTGCGTGAAGTATTTACCACGTAAAGAGAGTATGACAGTTGGCAGAGGCTAGTGCTGTATATTAATCCGGACCCATGGAGGTTGCCACTTAAATTCTTCACAGATTGAGGTAACACCTTATCTTCAGTAGTAGAGCGACGACCACTTGACCAACAAAGCACGTATAATAATCATAACAAACTCAAACCAACAAAAACAAACAAGCAAAAAGCTAAAGCTCCCCATTCACGCGACAACAGTGAACAACTTACAAGTTTAGGTAACGCGGATGATACGCCGGTCGCCGTCGGAATCGCAAGCAGCCGCCAACTGGAGCACGTATTATTTGAGAGTTTGTCGCTTGCAAACTTCCTTGTTGCCGCGACAAAGACGCCCTACAGAATTACTCTACGTGCTCTGACGCGCTGTGAATAGCAACTATTTTACTGTTAAATGCGTGATCTTAGTTCTGATGATTATCGTAAGTGGTAGTTGATGGGTCTGATACGTATGTTATGTTTAAACGAAAATCTAAGTACCTGAAGTTCGGATTGAGGTATCAAAGTATACTGGCTAGGTTATTGTGTTTGTCTGGACTTAAGGGGACCTTGAACTTTTGTTTGTTTGTTTAGGTAAAATTGTTGATACACCTACGAGAACTCAGCAGTTTCTTGTTTAGCAAATTAATGGATATTGTATATATATTGAAAAGAAGATGCAATCATTCAGCCGAAGAATTAAATAACTCTTTCGAAGCTCGAGCGTAACGCTCCAAATATTAACACAAACTGTAATACAATCCGAATTTCAATACTTATCTTCATATTACACGAGCTAAGCGCAAATTCGCGTCAAACTCCGTCATACAAGTGAGTTACATGTTTTGAACAATTTCACTGCGGATCCGGAGTTTGGAATTATTCCGTTACCGGTAGCCCGGAGTGAGACCGGTGTACTTTGTTGCCGGATCCGGGATCGTTTCAATGTGTTCGGCAAACATGGCGGCCGTTAGATTAAATGTTGCACCTAAGCGTTGTATGCGACCTCCGACCTTGGTTCGGTTCGGTGGTACGAACGGTTATTTTTTTTATTAAATGGAATCGGTAATTAACAAAATACAAAAAAAAAACGATTTGTGATGAATATGAAACCCAACATTAATAAAAAAATGGTTGTCTGATTCATTATAAAAAAAAAAAATTAATGCTAATATACAACTGCCTATCCATTTAGAAGGAAACCTACATTAGATGTTCTATCTTAAGACAATTGTCGCCTGAATGCTTTAAAATCACCACATCTAACCCTACAGTAATCAAATTACAGGTAAATACCACACAGAATTACGCGAGATTATCGCCTGAACGTGATTATTAGTTCAGTGTAACCCTCCCGCCGCTCGGCAGTCACGTAACGGGTTGAATGTGGTCTGCGAGACCGTCGATGTAAGGAATGTTATCACCTCCGCCAAGACACGCACAGGTGCCCTCTAATGACCTTTAATCATGTAATTTTTCTTCATTTAAGCTCCATTGAAATATGGAACAACATTTTCTCGCAAAATAATGAGAGAGTAGTTCCTGGAATCTCCATCAAGAAAAAAATAGTAAGTTGTGTAAAAGGTACAAAATTAGTGGCTCTGCAAAGCTAGACACTTCGACTGTGGACCAATAACCATAATATTTATTTATTTATACAGCATGGAAGACTTACAGCAAGATAAAACACATTGTAATAGGTTGATAATGGAAGAATACAAGTAGCAAACATGATAACTTAGGCCTCTTTATTTTTAAAGAAATCATCTATGTAAATATACATACATTTACGTAAATATATTAAAGACGACTCGTTTTGGGGGTCATTGACTCGTATATCTAACACAGTAAAGAGAACTATTATCTCACACTTTCCTTGATGGATCAGCGTAGGACGACCCATATAGAATGTTGAGCTGTTTCAAGCTATTTGCAGACTGAGCTATAGCTTAGTTTTAAACTTTTCATACATCAATCAGGTTATTTTCATTAAAGCCTTTTAAATAAGCTGACCCCTTCTCAGCATGGGAAAATGGCTAAGCAGATGAGGGCAGCTGAATTGAAAACCTCCTTCTTTTTGGAAAGTTGGTTAAAAATAATAATAATTTGTTTGCGGTTTTATGATGTTAATTAATAGGACGATAGTTTCGCTAATTGCATGACGTTAAGTAGTCACGAGTCTATATATACTGTTATAATTAGAACTACTATTTTTTGTGAATGTGTGATTGAATGGATTTTTTTAATGTTTTGTTATTGTATTTGTTTTAGGTAATATTGTCTCCGTCTGACAGTTTGAGGATTATGTATCTTCTAGAGGTAAGTTCTTTAATTTGCTAAATATACTGTAAGTAATTAGTGAAAATTCGTAAGTTATACTTTGGTACAGAAACCATTTATTTTGTATTACGGATGTTTACGTCTTTAAAACATTTTTTACGCTTAATTTAAATTATACTCATAGTTTGAAAGTTATAATTGTTTTCTATAAATACAAAATCTATGAATTGCAAACACGCATATCAATATCAAGCTCATACAATGCTTAGCCGACCTATCTAGCGCGCAAACAATCTCACTGCTACATTCGTAGCACCGCAGCTACGCAAACCCAGATGCTACGCCGTAGCGAGAGCTACGATGCTACGCTGACACGTTCGTGAAGTTATTGGGATGCTGGATAATCCGGTGGATGTTTGCGATGTAGGAGGCATTCTACATCTAGATTACATATAATACCTTTATCTTTTATTTATTATGAACATTTATATCTTATTTAACCAAATAATATGACTTAAGAAAACTAGATAGGAAACTTTCTTATATAATATTGTCGTTCAAATATGGGATTCCTAGATTCGCGTAAATGTGAGTTATATAATAACTTCAATATTATGATTTTATATCACGCATTTATGTTGAATTTCAATGTTTTCTCTATAAGCAAAGTTCTATGAAAAATTAATCCCGATCGTTTTCTTAGTAAAAACTATATAGAGTTTCTACGATTTCAGAATAAATCACATATGAGGGTTTCTCTTGCATAAGATATTAACTTTTACTTTTACTAGTAAATATGAAATAATAAACGCTGCAAATAAATTTTATTACGCCGCACAAATATTAATTCTACAAACGCTAAAAACAGCAAAATAAAAAATATAAGTTGTATCTGTTACATAATTTCAATTAGTTCTAAAAGATATGCGTATAAAAATGCAGTGATCCAAGAGTTTAGTGAAATGTATTTTCAAATGTGATCAATAAATAATTGCACGCCACTAGCTTCCTTGGCTCATATGCTAATGAATTTGAATAAATAATTTCTAAGTCCGATATGCAATATAATGTGCTGGTTGGACGCGCGTCAACATCGGCTCAGTGCGACACGTCGTCGGGTTATGACAATTTATGTCGGGTTAATACTGGTATCTGAGCACCTTTATCGTTGCCATAAACCATTACCAAAATTAGTAGTTTTCTCGATCGTTACAACCTGTTTTTAACTTGATATTTTTCGTTGCTATTCATTGAAGTTGAAGAAGTAAGTAGTCAGTAGAAGAAGAATTCGTGGTGGCCTAGTGGTTAAAGCACTAGCCTTTCGAGTATGAGGGTGCGGGTTCGATTCCAAGTCAGGCAAGTGCCAATATAACTTTTCTGGGTTACACGTACTTTCCAAGTATATCTTGGACACCAATGACTGATTAAATGTAAAAGAAAATATCTTGAGGAAACCTGGACTATAAAGTTTGAAATGGCCAACCCACATTGAGCATTCGTGGCGATGAACGCTGTATCCTTCTCTGTGTGAGAACAAGACTATGCCCAGCAGTGGCATGATAAAAATGTTGATGATTATGATGATGATGATGTGCTGTTTATTGACTGGCAAAGGTTGTCTCAATAACATTTTGTCAAAAGTCAAAGGCAGTCACACTTATGTGTAAGCACGTCTATTAAAATAGAGCAAATAAAATTAAAATACTTTCATTTACATAATAAATTTGACTTTAAATCTAAAGTTGACGTAAGACCTCTTCACTAACATAAGAAAATAAAGAAACACCTCTAAGTTAACTGGAAAAGTAAACTGTCTTCAATTATTTGATCCCATCAAAGTATCTCTCGAACTGCTCCCATTATCTGAAGGTACAGTCAGACACAGTTATGCTAATCCCCGGGCACCGATAGCGGCTGTGCGCGACAGTACCCGGCTAACTTTGATCCGTTGAGATAAGTGGTTACACCAGACGTTACTTGGCCCTACTTTAGATTATCTGCAACATTCATATTTTTTATTAGAACGATAGAAGGATCGAGATTTGTTCATAAATCTCAGAACTGATTCAGAGTCAGTCCGGGAGGCTCAGCAGTGCCCACGCCAAGTCGATAGAGAATTTACAGGAAATATTTAGAGTTAAGTAAAAATTGGACACATTAATACATATTTATTATAACGACAGCTTGTAAAACAATTCTACACTAGCCTATTTTTTATCTAGGACAAGTCTAATTATCATAAAACGAATTCATGTAATGCATTAAACTTACATTGACATACTGTCTAAAAATATCATTATTTCTTCAATTCCAAATTACATTACCAGCAAACTGTGTCAAAACTGAAAATAGTTAAGTACATACCAAAGCCGGTGTGACATTGACTTACACAAAACCAACTTGAATTTGAATTTTAAGTGTTTCTACTTCAATGCTCGTAAAACAAATTAATTTTCGAACCAAATCAAACTATTACTCTTTAATTATTAGCTCGTGACTAAGTAAAACCCGCTCATTGATCATGAGGTTAAGTAACGCTTGGCGCGGTCGATCCGTGGATGGGTGACCATCTTGTTATGACGAGTTTCTCCGTGTGTCCTGGTTGTCATCTGTACATCTTTGGCAGTCGTTACGGTTCTGTCGGGTAAGTCTGACAACCAGTCTTACCAAGGGGTATCGGGTTGCCCAGGTAACTGGGTTGAGGAGGTTAGAGCTGCATCCAGTTAAGACTGGAAGCCAACCCCAACACAGCTTGGGAAAAGGCTAGTCAAATGAGATGATAAAATCAAACTATTAAAATCAATCAATTCGAATATGAGTCTAGTTATAAGTTTGAACGGATAACCAAATGGTCACACGTACATATATCCCAATTATCAATTATGTCTGGAACACTATTACGTTTGTTATAAATTGAGGTGATAACGAGTTGACCCAATAATAAAATGTTAATTCTAATTTGCAAACTAATACTTATAACTATTCATACGTTTGTAACTTAATTATTTCGGACCCTATAAAACTTGGGACGTGCCTACAATGTTATTTATTTATTTAGTTAGGTATCGAGGGTAACACTTTCTCTATCTTATGAAATTACTGTTTTAAGTTTATGGTTTCGAGTTCTAGATCATTAAAAATCCTTTTTTGCTAAACACACAAGCATGTTTTCTTCATCATTATCAGCCTTTTTATCGTCTCACTGCTGGGTTTATTGTCCAGGATTTCTCGAGATGTTTTCGTCCAAAGTATACATAGAAAGTATATATAACTTATAAAAGTTACATTGGTACTTGACCGACTTTGATTCGAACCTGCACACTTATTCTTAAGAGACTGAGGCTTTAACCACTAGGCTACCGTGACTTCTGGTTTACTAACGAGAGAAATATAAAGTTTCATACAACAAAAGGATAAATATATTGTATTCAGTTACAATAAATATTATTATTTCATAAAATGATAATATACTAAAATTAAGTTTATTGTGCAGTTGGCATTTACAAAAGACGTCACAAAGGCATTAAATGGAAATCGGACAATAAAAATGGTGCGATGTTTCCGATTTTGATAATACTTTTGTTTATTATCCACTAGCTTCCTAGAACTACTCCGGGCATCTGGCTAAAGGATTCTATATCCTTTCCCGATAAATTATAAACAATATAATTTTATATAAAAAAATGGTGAAATGAAAATACAATATTTTTTGTGTCTTTGTGTACTTTTTGAGTTAATTATACCCTGTAAAATATGTAATTCCAGGTATAAATTGTGAGAGCTAAACATCTAGTATTTTACGTGAGCTATTATTAATTAAAATTTAGCTTGTAAAGGTTGCATGTACGATAAACAACGCTGAGATTCGTGTTTCTATCATTAAATTAATTTCAACCAAATTGCAATTTAATTACCTTCGTACTCCAAACACGAATTTCACAAATAGGTTAATTTAACAATAGCTGATAGTTCTGAACTCTGCCAGTAATATTGTTGCATTTTGAATACAATTGCAATGCAACACGTCGCGTTCGCTGTTTGGTTAAGATCCAGCCGTGGAGCATTTATCCAATGAGAGAAGCCATGGATTCAAAATATCTGTATGCGAAAAGTTTGTCAGTCAAACGCAAAAAATAGATGAAAGCTCACTCATATTATATGTATAATTTATCTAACTATAGAATAAGTTGTTTTGTTGTTTATGTTATTTTATTTTAGTTTAGTATTAATAAGAACCTATCTGCTGCATTAGGCACGTCCTGTAATGGTAGATTTAAGGTTGTGTGTGTAAATAAATAAATAAATAAGTATTTTCGATCACAACCTTCCACACGAGGAAGAGAAAATTCACAAAGTCAAACATTAACTTGACGGATATTTGTTTACAGACGCCAGCACATCAAGCTATCGAAACAGTAAATTTTTCCCAATCAACTTTGAGTCATAAAGTTGAAAATGTATTAAGGAAATTTGACATATTGTTGTAGCTTGATATGCTGGCGTCTGTACATACGAGTAGGATTAGAGTTCTCACATCTTTGGCAGAGGGTATGGCACGTCAATGGCGTCTTCAGTTGGTTAAATTCTCTAAGGGTTCAATGTACAAAAATGTGATGCCATTCATAAATATTTGCACGTTATTAAATATTGCGCTCGTGTTGTCAAGCACGCTAAGCATTGCTTGTTGTGTGAGGGTAAATAAAGTGTGGCGTGGTGTGTGCACGTCAATGTAACATGTGATTTTGTCGATATTTGTGGCATAATTGGTGCGAAGGTCATGTTTGCAGTTGCAGTTAATGTTTTGTTAGTGTTTGCTCGTGTATTGATTACCGTGCTTTGAATGCGAATATAAACTGTGCCGATTACGACGTCAGTAAAAAGGTTAATCAAGGTTGAGTTTATAAGTGCAAGTATTTAACAAGAACATTATAAGTAATTTTATAGAAGCGAAACTTCTCTTTGTTTTAAATTCCACCCAAAAGTTTATCACAATAAACCGCTCGAACTATTTATCTCAGAATATTCCGCGGCCTAAGATAAGGCAAGATAAACTAAGCGTTCTAAAACTCAAGCTATTTAGCTAATTCAGTGTCTGAAGGGCACAATAAATCAAAATGACGTGAACAATGCTTAGAGATCGGGACCCGTCGGGGTCCTCCGCGAGGGGCGCAAGGATGCCATGGTGATGGAGATTTGAATACGTAATAGTCGGCTATTCGAATTTTGAATTGCTTCGAGTATTCGTTTTGCGACGAATGAAGTAGTTCCATCGATTTGGCGAGATTGTATTTTAACTGTTATTATAGCAGTAATGATTTTTTTGATTTAGGTACGAGGAATATTTAATTACTTTCTAGCTGTAGATGTGATAGTGTGTCTTATTCAACTTGTAGCAAAAAAAAAATGTTTTCAAACTAGTTTCTGTAGGTATTAGAACTTTCATAAAGGTTGTAAGTTAATGTATTAAAAGGCTTTAAGCCAAATGCATGCATTGTGAAAAGAATTGTATTGGTGAAAAAACGTCAGAGCAAGTTCTAGTCGCTTTTTAAAATTTTCCTACTTTTGGAGAAGATCAGTTATTAAGTAAATTAGATGAAAATTCGTTATTACTATTATGTATTTACTGGTAACATGTTCTTGTCACATCTAGGTATATTAATATTTCGTGTCCGACGTGGTAATTTATCCATAATAGTATATTGTAACACACTCAAATCGAAGTACTTTGTAACTAAAATAGTATAATTACAATGGGTCACGTACAATACGTCAACTAAACGACTACGTCACTGCGATAAGTTACACCTTACCGTTAAGCGTGGCGATTAATGTTATGATTACAATGTGGTATTAATATATGCGAGGGCTTTTCTGTATACGTGTTCATAAAACTGCCAGCTTCTAGTTTATGATGTATGAATTAGTAATTATGTAAATGAATTGTATAAAATAAATATATTTAATTACATTTGGTAAATATCTGTAATTACCATATACTAAGAAACAAACGATATTCTATTCTATTCTAAACTTTTCTAGGAAAGTATTTTGACCATCCTCATCATCAGCCTTTTTATTGTCCCACTGTTGCGCACAGGCACTTCTCGCACACATAAGGATTGAGCGTTAATCACCACGCTAACTCAATGCGGGTTGGTGATTTCAGACTTTATAGGTATCGTCGAGATGTTTTTCTTCACCTTAATTATTTATGTTCAAGATATAACTAGAAATAAACATAGAAAACTTACATTGGCCTAACCTAGAACCGAATCCGCGTAGTCATACTTGAGTGGCTGGTGCTTTAATCACTTCGCAACCACAAATTCAACATATTTGTGTTATAAACATTGTAATGTTGTAGAGTGCGAACGCTTCCTTGTCATATATCGAAGAATTATATAACCCTTTTATCATCATCATTCAATGCTCATAAGCCCGAACTTCATTGAAATAAACATACTAAATTTAAATGCAAACTTAATTAACTATTTTCACGAGAATTATGTTGTCAACCTACATATTTATTGGTTTCAACTAAACCCGACCGTGTTCAAACAAAATTGTTTTGCACACAATGATATGTTTCACCGCTAATAGTTAATAGTAAATTAGCCACCAGCCATAGTTTCACAGCAAATTCTTCATAAATAAATCAATGTGTTAGCCGGTAAACAAAATCCTAATCACAGCCAATTTTGAGGCTACACGAATACCAATGATAATATATGTATAATTAGCATAATTTCTAGTGTGCTCCCCGTGGATTAATGTTGTGTAATTAACCCGGGATCGGTAATTAGGCCAGTGATTACGGGGCAAAGGTGCCGCCGGTGAGCACTGTAATCGCGTTAGCGTCATATTGACGTGTGGCCACGGTTTTTGATACCGGCTAATCATGGAATCAACGGTAACGGGAATGCTATATTGAATTGCTTTAGAAATACGCGCAACGTTCATGGAAATAATCTAATTGAATGGTCTGGTTTGGTCTTATTGTTGAATTCATCGTAAAACATTAACATTGTACAGACGCCAGCACATCAGGCTACCCGAAACTGTAAAATTTTCCATTCAACTTTGAACCATAATGCTTTAGCGATAAAGTTGAAAATCTATTAAGTAGTAATAAATACAGTCTGTCAAATTTCACAGACTGTATTAGCCACATGTGCTGGCGTCTGTACACGTAACATTAAATTTTAAATTTTTGCTGTGTCCTACAGGGTCTCCGATTGCAGTAAGCTATAAGTAATTTTGGTGACACCTGATATTTGTACTGTGAGACGAGACGCAAATGAATTAAATGAATAATACCCATGAAAACAGGAATCTTGCGATCAGCAAATAGGCTTTTAAATATCTCATAAAATGGTGGCCAAAAAAAAAGCAAGCTTTGATGTTTGATCCGTGAGGATATTGTTGAATACAAATTGGACCGGACTTAAATTACATTTTATCCAAAATTACTGAACAATTTTTGTTGAGGCCATATTTTTTTTTTGTTTTATAATCCGAACGCTTATTAGGGGTTCCAAGAAATAACGTCGATTATTTTTCATACCGATTTTGCAAAAGATATATTTTTTAAATTTAATTTATGTTAAAATATTTTTTTTTTATCCTATTTTTTTTTACTCTTGACTACAATTTCATTTTTTTGTAAAAATTCCAACCAACCAATTTTCATTCCAAATAAAAAAAATATTAAACGGTCTCTAATTTAAATTGTACCCTTAAATACCACTGATTACAGCTTCCAACCATTATTCATTCTACCTAAAAGCGAAAAAATAAAGCGCTTAAATAATTGGTAATCCTATAATCCTTTAACAGCGTTGTTTCTTAGTGACCTCAACACTGCCGAATGTTCCGTACCCCTGGCTGGTTTTAAAGACATTTCACCAAAGATAAGGGATAAGGTATATTGAAGAGTCTTACTAGGGCTGCCTGCTTAAATTACTTGATTAAAAACTAGTGAAGTGCATAATCGTAGAGGCGGTAATTGATACCTTCAAGCCTTAATAATGCTGATGAAAAATTTGCTATTTATTATATTCTGAAACTTTACGTAAATAAATTGTTTTTCAAAGATACTTCAACTGTTGAGTAGAAAAATTAGTTAGTTATTTTTTTACATGAACTGATAATGGCACCTAAACTGCATGAATGAATAGCTGGTCCATTGTTTATCATTCCAGGTCTTGCCAGGTTTTAATAATATTGACGCAATAGTCTATTAGGAGCAAAATATTTTTCTATCGTTATAAACATAGCGCGTCAGCCCTAAAACTAAAAGTATAGTTTCTGAAAGTTGGTCTTTTCAACTTGATATAATACCTGGTGTACTCGACAGTTCCAGTTAGTAATCCCACTGCTGGACAGTGGGCTTCTGCACTCGTACGAATAAATTGGACGCGACGTTAAACCGTGGTTCGAGTGTTTGAACTTCAAGTTAGTTTTACTGAATTGTGGTTCTGTTTAAGTAGAAATTGGTGAGATTCACAATGAAGGAGGTCACTGTAACTTTGAAGTGATTTTTGAAAATAAAAGTCGTCTAGTACCTAGTGACGAATTCTACGAAAATCTCGTACATAATTCAGTTAAAATTGAAAGCACGACCGTCTTGAAATCATTCAAAAGTAAGATTAAGGCTGTTGTTAGACTGTGAATGCTTTTACTGAAATATAAATACTTAATTAATACTCGCAAAAAGGTTCATAATTAAGATATTAAAGGTACAAATCTGCTCACTAGAATCAAATCCGCTCAAGAAACCATTACACCAAATTAATTCAATTTTACAGAATCTTGAGTTCACTGGTCAAATTCTCTGAGAAGATGTTTGGGCCGTTAATTACTGCTCATAATTATGAACCCTTTGACGGTGGCCGGTGACCCGTGACCCGGTGCAACCTTTCATTCGATACCATTGTTTCTTGTGGGTAAGATTAAGGAGCGACCATCAAATGGAGGGTAGTTTATTAGTTTCGTGTGCCTAATGGGGTATGGACAGAGGTGAACCGAAGGTACGGTCATTATCTGCCGGGGCTGCGGGTTGTTCGCAAGAGATACCACGGGCCTGGCACATCGACTTCCAGAAGGAACATATAAAACGTGGTTTTAAAAATCCCGGGTGCCAGGTTTAAGCCATTAACTTTCGGACTAAAGCTGGTACTTTTTTAAGATTTTTAAGACCACGTTCTATAATAAGTTGGAGTGGGTTTTAGTCAGTAAGAGTCAGACACTCCCTCCAGCAGCACCCTCAGCGGGAAGGGTCATGATTTTCAACAAAGAAACAAAAAAGGGGAAACCTATCATAGTTTGTGAATGCGATGCTAACCAAGTTTGCAGCTGTATTTGTTTATTTATAGCAATAATTATTGTGAAATCGTGTGGACGAGATCAAATAGGGTAAAACCGGGATAGATGCCCCACTTTTTGAACGTGTTTCATTATTTTAATACCAAACATGTTTGCTTAGATTGTCCCTGTAATATAGTTAGATAAATCATTCATAAAGCTTTAGAAACTGTATTTATTTACCTAACCATTACTAGTTTTGCAAAAATGTAATTCTTGCGAAACACATTTTTTGGGGATAGGTGCCTACCTATATGGATAGATGCCCCACTGTGAAATCACTTAGGAGGATAGATGCCTGTGATGCGGGATAGATGCCTTTTTAAATAATTAACAAGAATACGTAATCAAAATGTAATATTTATTTATTATCTTCATGTGTAGGTAATATAAAATGCTTAACCATATTTATATTTATGCATGTCTGGGTCATGGAATCCCAAATTGTCTGGATATTTCATTGATCCCCAATTCTTTTTTATCCAATTCATGGAAAGCTGACTGTAGCTGCTCTGTGGTCCAAGAAACTACTCGAGCTCGTACGCCCTCCTTTCTTTTGTATTTCCTTGGCGTGGCTCACCTACAATAAGCAAAGTAATTATAAATAAAACATTGTATCTACACTCATTTTATCATATTCGAATTATGAAATTAAAGTTGGATACATTTTTTATGGTATTTTCTAAAATTCTACTATTAGGAAATACGAAAATATTCACGACTATGACTTTTCAATACTTCGATAAGGCTCTTGCAGTATAGAGGGATAGATGCCCCTAAAGTCAACTATCCCTTGTAAACTCGGGGCAACTATCCTTTTCACTAGGGATAGATGCCTCTCAATATTTTATAAATAAAATAAATGCAAACATCAGTGATTGACTCTTAAATGTGTTCTCAAAGAACCAATGTATTAAAATAATTCAAATAAAATGTAATCATTTAACTGTTTATAAAGATATGGAATAGTGAATCCTTACGTTTGAAATTTTGAAGCGTTCGTCGCGTCCGCTACGAATGTAAATCGACACATAAGCGAGAAAAGTCCGTCTAGCACAACAACTCGCGCGTCACTGAGGTGTGGGGTGCATGTAGCACGTATGTAAACAACGAATTTGCTGTTTTGTTCTCTGGTAGTTGAGTTTTTAGAAACGAGGCATCTATCCCAGCGCGGCATCTATCCCGGTTTTACCCTACGCACCATAATATTAATGTTTTAAGGATCATTAGTGCTTAGTTTTTGAAATAAGTACGCTTTGAACACATGGATGAACTTTTAAATGTAGATTTTGTGCGTTCAGCATTACAATACCAAAGGTACCTGTTTCATGTTAGTCTTGTTTATTAGTTAGGTAATCTGTATTTGCGATTGCCTCGAGCAGTATTAGTATTGCTGTTAATGTTAGCAAGCGCTTCCAGGAATGCTATTATGCTTGTTAATAGCTACCAGTTAAGAGCCCTGCACACTGCAGACTAAGCTGTCCGCTGGTAGTTGGCCCAATGGTTGGTTGACCGTTTATTTTGGAGGTAATCGTGAATCCAATCAAACTTTTAAGTCAGGCTGATACCGGTTGGTAACCTGATTGCTGAACTGTGCGCGCTACAGTTTATATCCATATTGATTTATGAGTCCGATTTAAATATTGACCAACTAATATTTTGTAATGTGCTTGTGACCTTACATTAAATAAACAAGGATTTAATAATATAATAATTATACATTGGGACACCTATTCACACATGGTCAGTTAGCCTCAAGGTAAGCTATTGATTAGCTTGTATTATGGGTACTACTACATATACTTTACACATGTAACACATGCTCATTACACAAAACTTAACTGTATCAGGAATCGAACCCGGGACCCTCGATATTCCGGCGTGGTTACCATTGCGCCAACGGGACCGTCAAACGTCGTCACTTCTTAAAGCTATACCCACTATGTTATAGGAAATACATTACATGAAGAAATCACCATAAGAAGTAAGCAACTAATTATAATTGTATTGACTAACTGCAAAGAATTCAACACTGCCATCCCTCACAGATAAATAGGACCTATTACGAAACGTTCATGGCCAAGCAATTACTATAATAGTGGCAACAAAAAGCCGGTTCGACATCAAATAAAGCCGCGACCTGTATAAGTTATTACCCGGCTATACCCGGCTATACCCGGCTATATCAGTCAGACGGATAAAAAGGAGGCTGTAGTGCGACGCGCGTGACCCAAGTGTGGATTGTGCGAAAGGGGCGCATAAGCTGGAAATATACGCCAGTGATATGTGGGCGGGAACGTGGCACACATTTTTTTTGATATTTTAAATATAGCTCGTTTGAGACGGCTTTATTTGCAAGGAGCTCGAGTCCAAACCTAATAACTATGTTTCTTTCAAATATTGCCCATTCATAACCAAATAAACGAGCAATACTGTACAACTTGCACTTTGCACTCTCCCCTCCTTCATTAAAATGACGGTCCAGGGTACAGACGCCAGCACATGAAGCTACTTCAATCGGTAAAATTTCCTTTATAGATTTTCAACTTTATGGTTCAAAGTTGATTGGGAGAATTTGACAGTTTCGGATAGCTTGATTTGCTGGCGTCTGTACCTAACTCAAAATTACAAAGACTCAATCTGTGTAGGTATTTTGCCAAGGGACATTGGAAAAATCAGGATATCTTTAGATGTAGTCCTGTTCCAAACATTCTCCCATAATGTACTACTCCTCAAAGCAGAAAGCACTCAGGGCTGGGCACTCGTGTGGGTCCACTCGGGGCCCACGAACCGATCGCACCATTCAGCCGCTGAGTAACCGCGTCATTTAGACAATCGATGGAAGGAAACATTTGTACTTTCGGGCTCTGGCTAGATTTTTAAATTACACGCGAAAATCGAGCTTTTGGATTTTAGACTTTATTCTAGACGGGATAAAATTTCAGGCTCGTCATTTAGACTAAGTTAGAAGTTTTGAAGTATATCTACCAACTTTTAAAAGCCGTTTTCAAGCGTTCATATATTCGAACAAAGAACATAAAATTGATGAAAATTACTGAACTCTTCAAAATCTAATGTTCTGAACATTTTGTAATGTAACTGCATAAAAATATTAAATAGGTACTAGCCGACCCGACGAACTACGTACCGTCCTAAAGTCGTTTCTTTAATTTATGTTTTGTATTTTATTTTTCTTCGTAAGAACCACCCCCTTATTTCATGAAATATTCTAAAAAGTAATAAAGAATTAGCGATATCGGTTCAGCTGCTCTCGATATTTGCGCTTAGCAACACATTCACCTATAAATCTTTATATTATGTATACGACGTCTATAATGTAATTTAATTCTAGCAAATCTTACACAAGTACGCGCAAGTCCCGCTAGCCCGCAGGGCCCCGGGCGAGCCGCCACCTCGGCGGTGTAATCGCGACATCTTTCACCCTTCGAGGGACACAGTCTTGGGCTTAGAGCTACTGTCTTTACTTGTTATCTAGACAACTTACAATGTAAACTTATATTTTGACTAAGCCTCTTCAAAAGTAAAAATTTATTAGCCCATCTTATAGATCAGTAAAATATATTGGACACGTGTTTTTTTCTCTCACAGAAACTAATTGAAACGAAGTTACAACTATTTCCCGTTACGTCACTCCTCGGTACGAATTGTATCAAGGAGTGAGCTTATACATATGTTTGTAATTTTTTGTTATTTAGTTAGAACACAAAATAGGTGCCCAATATTTTACGCCAATCTAAAAGACGGGTTTGATTAATAACTTATTTTTAACCTTGCCAACCCTGTACTGGCGGTTTGCAGTATCTCATTGTATCTTAAGGCAATGTCTTCATGCAGTTGGATTAGCACAAAAAAATATATACCAAAGTTTTCAAGTTACCAAGGTTTGTAGCAATTTCTGTATATATAATTTGGAAAAAAATACGTCAATACATTCAACATTAAATGTAAAGGCAACAAAACCGTATCGTTCATAAAAAAATCAAACTAGTATAAATACGTAGATCTGGTAGGCATAGGTCTTAGTAGGAGTAAGCCTTTACACAAAATAGGGCCTAAATGTTCGTCTTTAACTAGATTATCTGATAAGGCCTTGTCTTGAAAACCCTAATTTCTGTCGTAATCCCCTGCTATCTCTCATCTTGGACCTCAAAGTATTCTTTCAAGAATAAAGTTTTTGTTTTCGTTAAATCGATTTTCTGCTTCATGATCTGAAAATGTTTGCCTGAAGATAAGAGACTATTAGAATAATTTGTCTATACTATGTAGTAGTTAGGATTACGTTTATTAAGAAATTCAAATAACTTGTCATAAGCTCGGTTGTTCTGCTCGGTTAACTCATAATTGAAAGGCTGGCGCTTTAACCACTAGACCACTATGACTTTTTATGTGTACTGGCCAAGTAAAGTGGCCAGTCAGTGCTAAACGGGGCACAATGAAGATCGCTGCAGCTACTGGCTTAATTCTTAGGAGTTCATCGGTAGTAGACACGTCTTCTAAGCACAGCATTGAACTCTGACGTGACTGGTGGTTCTTCTAATTAAATAGCGATATACATTCTTATGTACAGATGCCAGCACATTAAGCTACTACAATCTGTAAAATTTACTTAGATTTTCAACTTTATTGCTGAAGCATACGGTTCAAAGTTGATTGGGAAAATTTTACAGTTTCGGGTAGCTTGATGTGCTGGCTGTACTTACAAAAGCTCAAGAAATAATAAAAAACTTTCTAGATCCAGTTGGGAGCAGTTGAGCTCGGTTAATTCGACCATTACAAGACAATTTCCTCAAACTACTCCTAACTTTCGAGTTAACTGCATGGTCTGTTCACAACTTTAATGGCGGTAATGAACGAAGTAGTTTTAGCTAAAAACTATAATTATTGTTACTTTGTTACTAAAGCCACAATGTTATTTTTTTTTTCATTCAAATGATAAAATTCTTGTGCAGAATATTGGAGTCGGTTTTAATAGTAAACATATTTTGCTATATTGAGGTAACGATATGATTTTATTACTATTATTCACATTAATATTTACAAGGTATTTACAAATAAAGTATAAATTAATATATACAATAATAAAAATAAAAATAAAAAAAAACACCTTATTAATAAACTGCATCAAAAAAATCCTCCTCATCGCTGCCTGTCGGGAGTGTACCCGATATTGATATAATTAGTTTAAAGTCTTATTCTGCAATTTATGATTTAGCGAATGGCTTTTAAGATGTGATAGGCGTTATTTTCAAGAGTTCATTACACATTTCCTTTCAAATGTATCCAGAATGTATATTTCCCAGTAATTTTGATTTATTAAAAACTGGCTTCCGCCGACGGTTTCACCTGCCTCCTAAAGAAACTTTTAACCACACCGAGATGAAATGTAGCCTATATATTATTCTGGTGAATAAGCTGTAGTACTGTCGAGTTTCGTCAAAATCCGTTCAGCTATTTGCGCGTGAAGAAGTAACAAATATACACACATACTCACAAACTGTTACCTTTATAATACGTATAAAAATTTAATTAATATTTTAAAGAAACTAAACAGCCAACAAAAATAACTCATTCTGTAATCTAACATTTACGTAAGTAACACATGCACAGTAGAACTGAAACTCGTAACAAAATTGTTCTTCACAATACGCAGTGTGCCGAGTTCGCGCCAGCCTCACTTTCTAATTAAAAACTGCTAATTAGCAGGTATTAAATGAACGTATCATAATTAACGGTAATTAAAAGTTTCGTGTGTAACGCGAGATTTTGTTAGGCTTTGTTTATTTGTGAAGGACACGGAATAGTCTTATAGAATACTAAGACATAATAAGAAAATTTATTTATGTGGTATAAATTTCTATTAATT
Organism: Heliothis peltigera; assembly: GCA_958496145.1. Lineage (NCBI taxonomy): Eukaryota > Metazoa > Arthropoda > Insecta > Lepidoptera > Noctuidae > Heliothis > Heliothis peltigera. The sequence goes on along the minus strand of OY292329.1, from coordinate 11,953,858 downwards.
AAAATGCCTATTGCAATCACAAAATATTAAAGAAAGAAACTACACCACAAGAATTTTTAGTAGGGTGTACCTTACTATATGCCTAATTTCCTATCAATTGCGCCAGCCATTGTGGGTAACAAGTAACAAGTAACCAGTTGTGGAAAAATGTAATATTAAACTTTAATCGACTAGATAAATATACAATCCAGGGAAAATTTACATTCGATATACAATACGACCAGATAGCGTGGTGGTTAGTGAACCTGCCTGCCACGCTGTAGGTCGCGGGTTCGATTCCCGCATAAGTCAAACATTTGTGTGCGTGAACATGAGTGTTTGACTTAGTCTGGGTGTTTCTATGTATAATATGTATGTATTTACAAAATAAAAGTATATAAGTATGTTTATCAATTGTCTAGTACCCATAGTACAAGCTCTGATTAGTTTGGGACTAGATACCGTTGTGTGAATGTGTGAGGGATATTATATTATATTATTGCAATAAAAAAATGATGGCGGTGGAGCTTACCAAAAATAAATAACATAATACGAAGAGCTTCTTTATTATTTGATTCAAATGTACTTTATTCATATGCAATCTGAATGTTGGCTACATTTCAAGATGCAACTGCATCAAAGAGACTTTATTTCAATCCTTGCTCTTGGGAGTACAGTTGTATCTAGTAAGTCAGAAATGATGCATAATATTCAGTTTCAAGGTTGTGGAAAATAGTAATGTAATATATAAGTTGGTTATATAGTTTGTACTTCTAGTCAGCATTGTTCTTATACTTGCTATCTAACTGTTGACAACTAATAATTCTTCGACATTATCCAAATTATACAGGGTGAAAGGGACAGCTCTCCACAGACTGATGGGATGAGTTCAGTATACCATACCAAGAAGACTCGTTCATGAAATTGTTTTAGGAACGTTATGGAAATCCAATAAAACTGATTTGTTTTAAAACCTCAAAAAAATTAACAGCTGATTTCACGCGTCGATCGTCATTATTATTTCAAAATCCATCGCTGGATCTTTATTTTAGCGTTATAAAAAAAAAATAAGTTCTGCGTGCAAAGAATGTAATTTTGCATTGAAAGAAAGAAAAAAATACTGAATAATCGGAAAAAAAAACCTGAGAAAAATTCTAGTGGAACATGATTCAAAATAAGTAGCTGAATGCACCCTATCAGTTTGTGTAGGGCTGTCCCTTACACCCAGTACACAAATACAGGAAAAAAAAATATCGTCCGCTCATAATAATAACAAATAATCCGATCCGAAAAACTGCAATTAGCCCCATGGTACGAAAATCCCATTTATCAACCCACTCGGACGGAAACGGACCGATATTTTTTAATGGATCGCTAATTTCATGAGAATCACGACCCGATGTTAATAAATGTTGGCAAACTTCGACCAAAATTGGGTTCCGTATAATATCTACAGTCACCTTTTGTACGCAGGGTACGGTCAAGAGGGCCACGTGTAGAGATTTAATATCCACTAAGAATTTTGTTAGCATTAACCTATAAATTAATCAGTTACTTGCTATATGGTAAAGCAACCTAATCAATTTCCTAACTAAAATGGTTGTTAAATAATATTAAGCTATAGAATCTTCTAGAGGTTAAAGCACCAGCCTCTAAAGTATTGGTTAGGCAAGTATCAATGTACCTTCTTTTAAATATTCTTTCCAGTACAGATCGGCTCGCGGCAGTGGCGACAGTCTAATCCTATTGAAGCATTGGCCACGAGCGACTATTGCATATGACGGACGAATACCTTTAGAGCGGTTTCTCACTACGTCCAATCCGAATCCAATCTGGACCCGTGAAAATATGGCCATTTACGTACTTGATCCGATCTCCGTTATCTGCTTTCGTCGTGATTTCTAGATCTATGTATATTTTCACGGCGCGGATTGGACATACGCGAAACTGTTCTTACACGAAATGAAGCAATTCTAGGTAGTTTAAAACAGAACCTGCTTGTACCTAAGACAGCAACTCATTCGAACTATGTTTTTAGCAACAACGCTTCGTAATAACGATACCGTGTAGAGAACAATTATCCACATTGTTGTACAATATGTACTAAGTATGAAAGTACTCAACGTAGCTTGAAGTAAATTGTGACAATTATCTTTTACAATACTATAATTACGATTATCCTACTACTATTATAAAGGCGAAAGTTTGTAAGTATGGATGTTACTATTATAAAGGCGAAAGTTTGTAAGTATGGATGTATGGATGTATGGATGTTTGTTACTCTTTCACGTAAAAACTACTGACACGGATTTGAATGAAACTTTACCACAATATAGCTTATACATCAGAATAACACATAGGCTATATATTATAACGCTATTAACTAAGGGGGATGAGCAATAAGCATTTTTTGGTCAGTTTTAACTAGACGCCATCTATATCTTTTTAATTACAACACATTTAGCAAATTTGACTGTACCAGCTGGGTAAATAGTTATTACCTACTGTCATAGATGGAGTTAAGCTTTTCATACAATTAAACCGGGCTAAAAAAAATTAAATTTATTTTTCAGTTCAAAGTATATACCTAAACATGCTACATATGTTATTTCGACAGATAAAAATAATTTAAAGACAAAAGTATTAAGGCAAGTTTCAACCTAACGCCATCTTTAGCTTTTCAAAACAATCTAATTTGACAACCTGACATTGTTAGTAATTATAGCTGATCATAGATGGAGTTCATAGTTTTATTTTCATACAATTAAATTATACTGGGGTGTCTTCCAGTCTACAATCGTAGTCACAAGTATTAATTTTGATTATTCAAGTTCCAAGATAACACTCAAAATCGGGGACAGAGGATGAGAGAAAAAAATCTGTCTTTGGGTAAGTTAGTCATTTAAGATCAAAGAAGGAGTGCTGTACTTTCTTCATACAATATCAGTCTGGGGTAATGTTAGCTAAGCTTCCAGTATACCACACGTAACAAAGCAGCATGGCTTATCAATATTTTTATTTTTACGAACGATTACTGATCAAAAATACATACATATGTATGACTAAATAATTCTAGAGAAAAGGTCAATCTCTTGGAAACGATTCAGAAAAGAACAGATCTCTTCGAATAGGGTTGGCTGCTGTTCTGACTCTAAGTGATCGTAAAAGGAAAGGGAATAAGTAATAATCTAAGGATTGACTACGATGTTCATTACAATGTAGTCCCTTAGATAGACATCTCGAATTAGAAAGACTCGACTTCTTTCTTCATCCATGTCCAGCAGTCATTTGTTGATATAAACTGCCTCCTAAGAGGCCCATGTTGCTGACATATCTTCGAGGAGCGCGTGGAATAGAACGCGCCGCCGACACGGGCTTAGACGTACGGACGGTGAACCAACCAAAACCCACCGCCCACAGACCCACGCCTACGGTCGTCGGGAGTCATAGATTAAACACTAATACTGGAAGTCGTCCCTCGACACTCGGCGCCCGCGGTGTCGACCAGTACCAGCTTTTCCGCTTCGGCTGGAATGAGCGGTGCTGTTTCTAAACCACTCCGCCGCCACCTTCGCTAGCATAATTGCTTCGCAGAAGGAGGCGGCCGCTCCCATTCTTTCATGCTCTGGACCACGGCCTGGACCAGGGCCGAATGCGAAAGCTCGCCGCTGTAAGGACACGGTGGTGCTCCGCCCAGGCAGAGCGCATCCCCACCGTTTGCTCCACCGTATCCTTTACCAACTTCCAGTCCCCGGGCTGCTTTTTCAGTTTCCTAACACTCACAAAGCGATTTTGGTCCGACCTGGTTCGACCAAATCGAACCCGATACCACGTCGTGCACAGCAATTATTATGTTATGTTATGCGACTACTAGAATAGCGATGAAGAGCGCATACTTAGTGCCAACTTTATCGACCTCGACGCGATCGACCTGCAATGTAAGTTCGAAGTGACTACAATATTATTTGAAGTAGTGACGACATATAATATGTACATTCTTATATACGAGCATAGGTTCAGAATGTATTCCGCAACAACATACCTACACATTTTGTACCTTCGAAGTTCAGTTCAATCTAAGACAAAGACCAGAGCGAGAAGCAGCGGGAGGCCATACCTGCATGTCCAGTCTTAGTAAACGACGCGTGTGTATTGTTGTGATATGAAAACATAAGTCAAATGTCCGCCAAACTTTGCAAAGTAAAATCAGCCCCAGAACTCTAATGCCCACGCGGACGACGTCGCGGGTAGCAGCTAGTTTTATAAATAATTGTATAATGTAAATATATAATATAATTTGATATGGCTACATGAGTTGTATTTCCGATTTTTTATGTTGAGTTGTGTAATTATGAGAGGAGCTCGTAGCTTATAAAACGCTCCACGGGTCGTCATCATCATCATCATCATCATCATCATCATCATCATCATCATCATCATCATCATCATCATCATCATCATCATCATCATCATCATCATCATCATCATCATCATCATCATCATCATCATCATCATCATCATCATCATCATCATCATCATCATCATCATCATCATCATCATCATCATCATCATCATCATCATCATCATCATCATCATCATCATCATCATCATCATCATCATCATCATCATCATCATCATCATCATCATCATCATCATCATCATCATCATCATCATCATCATCATCATCATCATCATCATCATCATCATCATCATCATCATCATCATCATCATCATCATCATCATCGTATACACTTCATTTCATTTACTATTCAGCTGAATACAGTTAGACTGGAAGCCGACCTTAAAGCAGGCTTAGCATGGCAACCGTACAAAAAGTTTTGTTTACCAGAGAATGGACATAATGAAAGAAAAATTACAGATTGACGTAAGATTCCTTTTGACATTTTTTTAAGAAATTTTCTTTTCTTCGATCGACATAAGTTTACAAGTGATTATATGCGAGTTGACAGATCGCGCCATGCTCGGGCAGACGACATGTTGACATTGACAGAAAGAGCTTTGTCTTTTCTTGAAATGCACTGCAGTGCGCTTTCAATGCATTTGTTAATCTAAGATTAAGGAGCAAGATTGATTTGTAATCTTTCTTATTAGCATCTCGGTCGGAGTATGGCAAAACGACTGTCATACTTTAAAGGGAAATTATATACCTGGCGAGATGCAGATGCACTACAGGTAAACTTTTATAAATTCAACGTGAAAAGCAAACGTGACGTCATGTGGCCATATTCGCAATGCATCTCACGAAGTTCTGGTCTTTAAAACTCCATAAACGAAGCGCAGTAGCAGCACCTACACAACAGTATTTTCGGATGTCACACGATAGTAAAGCTTAGTTCCCAACAGGTACTCTCTAGAAAAGGTAATTAAACAAGCGCGAAGCTGTAGCGAACTGTGTAGCCTTTCCTTTAGTTTGAGTCGACTTCGCAACTAGAACCTGCGTGGAATAATTACGAGCACTGCCTGTACACATACGTATGAGGCGATTGCTTTTTGTTGGAAATGAATAAGTTGGAATTTTGGCGTGTTGCTGGGAATTTTGTATGGAGAGTCACAAAGCTGGTTTTAAAGAATGAAAATTGATTCTAAAACCGCTACTTTCTATAAAATTTTAATGCTTTAACTTTCAATGTATAACATTTTAATGCATAAGTTAACATTGCACTAAAGCACTCAAGTTAACTGAATCCTCTCCCCTCCCTGAATTTTTCTGATTCCTCTTATATAATATACATAGTGCATTTGATTTAAGGAGCATTAATATAATCAAAGGAACTGCTTACAATACTGATTGCATTAGAGTTAGTATTACGCAAATCAAAACATATTATTAGTACAAGTATGGAAAACACACGAAAAATTGCTTACCTATGTCACAGGGTACTAAATGGTTACTACGTACTTGTCACCCAAGTCGGATGGGTCAAAGAGTTCACGCACAGGCGTCAGCACGTCTAGTTTCTACTATCTATCTACTAGCTTCCGCCAGCGGTTTCACCCGCTTTCTGAGGGAAGTACTTTCCATACCCGGATAAAAAGTAGCCTATATGTTATTCTGATGTATAAGCTATATTGTGGTACAGTTTCATTCAAATCCATTCAGTAGTTTTTACGTGAAAGAGTAACAAACATCCATACATACATCCATACATCTATACATCCATACATCCATACTTACAAACTTTCACCTTTATAATAGTAGTAGGATTACCGTACTATCTACCGATTTTCAACTTCATCGCTGAAGTATATGGTTCAAAGTTGATTGGGAAGATTTGACAGTTTTGGTTAGCTTGATGTGCTGGCGTCTGTACAATGACGCGGTACCTATAGTAGAATTTGCCGTTGTCATGCGCAATCTGATACTTTCTGTCATTTATGCAGTAAAATTTTTAAGCTTTCCTTACCTGCATTAAAAACAGTTTATGCAATCATTATCGTGAAAAGTGCCTTTGATTAAAATAGTGCTCATGAATTCAACTACACTCTAATTAAAGCCTGCACTGTAAACGAAATTGACTGACAAAATTATACTCCATCCAATAATTCACCACAAAACTCGAATTAATCACTGTTAACTATTAAATATTGCTTTAATTGTCTGTTAAATTTGTAGAATATGTAAACAAAATCAAATAGTTCTACTCATAGTACACATATTATAAAGTTAAAGAGATTTTTGTATGTTGGTTTGTTGATTTTCTTGAGCGCGCTTATCTCAGAAACTACTGGTCCGATTTCAAAAATTCTGTTGATTTAAACTTTCATGGTCACTAACATTTTAATTATTTGTGACGAGATTGCTACCATGTACCTTTTTATTGAGTTCCCGATATTTCGGCACTGTTGTAAGCACCATGATTACGGAGTAACTGATCATGCCTACTTTTGCTCATGATGACTCCGTGATCATGGGGTGAAATATCGGGAACTCAATAAAAAGGTACATGGTAGCAAACTCATAACAAATAATTCAAATTGAAAAATTCCGTATATATTTGATAGGTACCTCATTAATCGAAGAACGAACTAGGCCATTTTTGAACTGGATGCGTGAAATACGTCCACTGGTATAAGCTTAAATATTAAGTGAATCAATCATACATGAATCGTGGACAATAAATTGTGAATTAACGTTCATAAATTATGTTATTGGTGATATTGACGCATTGTCGTGATTTGTGGTTCGGCCGACGAGTATAGTTCAAGTGGCTTTGAATTTATATTATGATTTACGACTAATTTATTCAGGAATATAATATAGTGGTAGGTTGCTGATTTGCGAATTCGGTTAGCTGGGAAATAACAATATTAGTTGGTGTTATTATAAATGTTCGTTCTACAGTACAATAAATTGTTATTTTGTTGTGAATTTCAGCCAGTTTTATATTTCACCAAGTGGTATAGCATACGCTGCGTATTTGTTATTAATAAAAATAACTTTATTTTATCAAAAACTTCACATTTTCTGGCTCAATGTAAGTTACCGACTTTTTCTATTTTAATTATTTGATTCTACAGAATGTTGTTTTCTCAAAAGTTGCGTAATTAAGCAATTTAAGTGCAGTCTACACGAAGAAGTTTAATTTTTAAGTTCAATATAATATTCTATGCTTAATAATATAGAGCTGAAGTTTGAATGCTTGTGTCAGGAACTATGGGCCTAATTAAAAAAATATCACTCAGTGTTACATAGCCCTTTTATTGAGGAAGGCTTTTTATCTGAGTAGCAAAAGCTAGTCTCAAATATTTGAAAGGCTTCTGCAACTTCCTTAATTTAATTCGAAACCTGTTCAGTGAAAAAGGACGTAACTACACAAAGATTGTATCAAAAGAAAAAGAAATCTCTCAAGATTGGTAAAGATAAGCGTTTCCCTATACCTATATAATATCTAAGTAAGGAGATAATGTTTGAAGTGTGTAGGATTACGTAACGTAACAGACAAGCTTCGGATTATATTAAAAACGACTTCGGGAACTCGCAGAGTGTGGGTCGAAGTGTTTTAATTTCCGTGTTGTTCGCTCGAAACGTTTGCGAAACGTCACACCTGCTATGTCTCTGACTGACGGAGTGTGAGAATTAGGGAGTCTTCGACTTTTAAATACAAATTCGATTGATACGCGTATTTCTGTATCGATATTTCGGCTTTTGAGTAAAATGTTTTTTTTTGTGTGGTATCATTGTATTTCTCTGTAGGTACTTCTGTTTGTCTGGGCATGTTGATTTAAATATATAAACGTACTAGTAGCTATTTATTGTTGATTTATCTAAACATTTTTTTAATAAGTGATAGGTGCTCAGAAACTGCGGCTGTTGTTTATGTACAGACGCATATCAAGCTACCCGAAACTGACAAATTTTCTCAATTAACTTTGAACCATATCAGCAATTAAGTTGAACATATATTAAGGAAATTTGACAGATTGTAGGAGCTTGATGTGCTGGCGTCTGTACTTATATTTCATGAATTTGATTTATTTATAATTTAACCTCTTTCTGAAGGTTCTAGTGCCATTTACAACACATGTTACACACCAGTATCTAATTAAATCCAAATTCAATTGAGCAGAAACTTCAATTTAAGCCAAGAATCATAACTCGATTTACTGTTTCGCCCACATAGTGTAAAACCAATTTTGAAATTAAACGCAGGTACTGTTATCTCAATTCAAACATATAGTCTGATAGACTGTAAAATATGTGGACCGTCCCCAGCGAACGGTCAGCGGGCGCCATATTCATTGTCCGATTGAACGAATTGCGTCCGATCTCATTCGTGAACGAATGAATGTATGATTTATTTGCGTTGTTTATGTAACATTTCGAGCGTGCTGATTGTAATCGACGAAGAGATTCGTATTTGTTATTTTTCTATTATTTCTATTTTATTTATTGGGTTTATTTAGTTGTTTTCTTTTGTAGATCTTGGCACCGCTATAAAATATACGGTTAAGAGCTGCCTTATCTGGGAATGTTTTGTCGATGTTATGTTTTGGCATTCTCGGCTGTTTTGTACCAAATTTTATGTGCTATTTTATTTGAAAGTTAGATATTTTACAACATTTGTATGTATACATTATTTTTATCAGACTGAATATTATTACTCTATAGATATTTTTTATTTCTAGAATAATCAATATGGAACTGTGGACATGAATATAGGCTAACATACAGATGCACGGGCGTGGACGGTCTGTGGATAGGTGAACAGTTGTTATGACGACTTCTTATGTATACGTAGAATTGGGGGCCCCGGCTGTCATTAGCACATCTTTGGCAGTAATCATCGAGATGACTCGGTAACTGGATGGTAGAGGTCAGATAGGCAGTCGCTCCATGTAAAACATCTGTACTCAGCTGCATCCGAATAGAGAGTAATATTCAAATTAAACGCAGTTGACAAAAGGCCAGAGCAGATGACAACTTATTCAATACCATTTCATGTACAATATTCTCTGTATCAAAGTTCACCGTCAACAGTCTAGATTTAATCAAAATGCCTACTTGATATAGTAAACGGATTTCCTAGAATTCTCTGGAGGGTAGTTGTTGAATTTCTGTATAATAACCGCGATTTCATATTATCAAGTGCCCCAGTTTGACTTCGTAAAGGAGAACAGAACATCTTTGTATCAATTAATATCCCGTTCGGATCCTTTACGATTAAGCTTCGGGTTCCCTCGTCACTCAGCCGGCGATTGACAGAGAAACTTTGTACAAAGGGTCACTTTGAAACCTTTAGAAAATATAACTCGATTATCTATCAAACTGAACGTTTAAAGCTTTATTAAGAGTTAGGACTTTGTAAGTGTTTGGGATGTTGAATGAGGTGAACATTGCATTAATGGTGCCCCGATCGACTGTTGGTCATGGCGGATATTCTCTCTTAGGAGATCAGCTTGCTGCGCTGGACACATTATAGTGTACGAGAAAAAAAAGGTGCACTCTGTCAAAGGATCGGCCTCGGACTTCCATACACTTCCAGGCTATGGGAGGTTTTATGAAAATTTCTTAAAAACCACAAAACGATTTCATTTTTAGGCGGGAATCGAAACTAAGACCCCGTGCTCAGCCGCTTGGTGACTACTAAACCAACCAGGCAGGTTGCTTTAGTATGATGGCGTCTCGGTGAGATTATCATAAAGGTAGCCAGCTTGGGATAGTTCATATTGAGCAGAGCAAAGCTAACGAAGAAGACATGAGAAGGTTAGATAGATTAAACGAACCTAGGAAACAGAGCGTGTATGTTTTTTAGTTTTCTGATTTGGACATATATGAATTATATTAACATTCAAGTTTTTAGGACAGGCACTGGAATCTCACAACCCAAATAAGAAGAAAAAAATGATCATATTACATGGAGCTATGACGTCTATTAACTTCAAAAACATTACGTACGAAGTCGGGTTATTTGGCTTAAGAATTCGTTTACAGGCTCATCAATTTGGCCAATATGAATTTCAAAATAATACTTCAATAAGAATATTATGTAAGTCTATGAAAACCACTCGAGTGAAAAATTGAACATCTCATAAAATGTAATTGCATTCTTTTAGGACAATGCCTCAACCTTTTGAAGGTCTAAAGCCTTTTCCAGTCCATAGCCACTGTGAGTACAAAGTGCTAATATTATCTAGATTGATGCAGCTTAAGATCATAAAGCTATACACACTATATCCTTTCATTGCTAGATTATTGCCAATAAACACAACTTATACTGAAAATCCAATCTCATTCGTGAGGCATCTTTTTCTCATGAAAAGGCTTATTGTCAAGCACCATCTAAGCTCTCCACCAAGAATAGTTTAATTTTAAAATACACATTGCAAATATGCTTTCTAGAAACTTCGAGATCGTCGACCTGTTTTTCTCGCTTGCGAACTTTGCAAATGTCATCACAGTACTTTTTATTAAAAAAATAAGCGACATTCTTAGAAAGTGTCCTATTTTCTCTGCTTGTTGATATCCAGTTTGTTCTAAGCCAAGTCTAAGGAATTTTAATATAAGTGTTGAAAGAGGATAAATTAATAGTTCAACAATATTTTTCACTTTACATTTAAAATGGAAAAAGAGGATAAAAAATGGTCTGATGCATTGACTTCTCTAGGGAAAGAACTTTATTATTGTCTTATAGGATAATTCAGTCACAAAATCACAGAAAATGGCTCTCAAGGTGCTGATATTACAGCGCATGACTGCGCAACATCTAAACAATGAAGAGAAGCCAGTTTCCTCACACAAAGCGACGTGAAAAGGTATAAAAATACAAACATCTACATTACAAATGTGTCCCATTTATCTATAGCATGGCAACAAAAAGCCCGCGCCAGTTTAAATAATAAAAACACAAAAGAAAATATAAATGATGCTCATTAACTTATTAAATGATCAACTCGGTGAATACAAGGTGTCGTTAGATAAACCGGCGGCGGCCGTAACCCAGCGAGAACACTGCAAAATCTCTTAATTGCGTCATTTATGTCTTTCTTAAAACCTCTTCAAGGGATATTGCGGATATTTGCATGCTAAAAGATGGATTAAATTTCGTCCAAGCGATGTAAATGCCCGAGACTCGGGCTTTACGCCGACGGCAAATAAAAATATTAATTGAAAAAATAAAGGCGGATTTTTAAGAAAACTGACAGTGTGATTACGGTATATAAACTCATCTTCCAAGAGTGGTTGTTCGGACATGGAAGTTTTTTAATACATCTACATAAAACTATAATGTCTCATTTAAGTACTGTGGAAACCTATATTCTATGTGAGAAGATATAGGCCGGAAGATATAGGTACCGCTATCGGGATCATACGTAAATAAAAATAATATTTCACGTTAACTTGTATTCATTGTTCGGGAGCTGAAGGGCGACTTGGTGTCAAACTAATAACTAACTACTTATTCTTGTAATAAATTCCATATTTAATTGATGTTTCGGCCTGTCACAAAATATAATGTACAATTTAAAGAGGTTACATCTCTACAGTAGCTCGTAATTTGGAACTAATTCACTGATATCATTGAATAAACCCAGGGTGTCTATTCTCATAAAAACCTTCACCAAACCCAGTATTCATATCACGCAGCTGTGCAGCAGGCAACAATGAGCATGCATTTAGCCTTCGAAAAGCCGACTGACATGGCCCCTCAAAATTGTGTTACTAACACTGCAGACACAAAGTTTCAGCTCAATAGGATTTCAGGAAGTAACTGAAAAATCAATGACAGGATTCAGTTGCTAGTAATTCGGTTACCACGAGCGTGCTAGTGAATAAAATCGGTACAGTCAGCGACTATTTTTGTGGGCAAACACGTTGGAGCACGGTGCAGAGCATTTGAATAGCATTGTTCCTGAAATCATGATATGTCATGTCGAAGACAATGAAATTAAACTTCGCGTATTTGAAAAGTCATTTTTGTTCTGAAATATTCTACGCTGTTTTTAATCTGTCTACTGTTATCAGAAGACTGCAACTGCATTTTATTTTTCGCTGTTGGAGTACATAGGTAATTGAATTGAAAATACGCGGTCAAATCTGACAAATTTCTTTAATAGATTTGCCACCATATCACAATACCGGAAGGTTATAATTTTATTCGTAAAATATGATGATAAACTGGGGTAGGTTGACCTGCTGGCGTCTGTACTGTAGCTGATCCTCTATTGTTGCCTCTATAGTCTTTATCGACGTAAAACTTTTAATAGTAACACAATAAACAACTTGAACCTATACCATGTCAATCGGTGATCGACTGGAATCGATTACGAGAATAGTGGGGTAAGTGAACACCCTGTACAGGCGGCATGCATCGGCTTTTCACTAGCCTTTTCCAGATGTGTCCTACAGCGAGGGCGATATACGTCAATTTGGAGTTGCCGTCACGTGAATAGTGGCGTCGCGACACTTGGCATTTATCGGACTCCCATTATATTCGGGTACGGATATCAATCGGACGACTTTTGAAGTCTTTTCGCTAGTAGTGATGCTGCGAAGTTCAGATAATAAAATGTGTTTATTTCGGTGTTGAAGCGTGTTGAATAACGGAATATTTTAGAGGTTGATTAAGCATGTTTACACTAACTTACGAGTGTAATTAACAAACAGCAGTTTGTTTTAATACAACAGAGTTGCTTGTGGTCTTCATTACACTTCATTTTAAGTGAATAACTTTATTATAAACAACTCTGTTGAGCAAAGGGCAATTATAACTAGAGTTTTCTCCTCCTTATTATTTATCCTTCAACTTATTCAAGAGGGTAAAGGACTTCTTGTATAAATATAATACGTTCCAGAAAGTTCGTTCAAGGAAATAAATTAATAATAAATAGAAAAAAAAATACAAAAGAAACATTTTTTTTTTTCTATTAAACAATTTGCGGTTTGCCCATCCCCATATTTAGCACACAGCATTAACTTTGACGCAAGAATTCACAAACACGCATCTCACCCGTCACAATAAAACCACAAACAACAAAAAGTACATGCCTAACTACCCTCAAATTACGCACAGGTCGACACAAACCGACAAATGTGCCGACTGTTATCCCCATCCCAGCCAACGGCGATTTTTGCAAATAAACCTTACCCTTTATAAAATGTTGCCTATTTCTTACGAATGCTCAAGGGGCGTCACTTGCACAGATCCGATCCTTTCGTTCCACTTAAAACTTTTCACAGAAATTGCTTTAGAAACTTTGACATTCAAAAATATCCTCCAGACGTCTTGACGGAACGAAAATATCAATATAAATTTTATCTGATATCGTTCTGATGTCGAATCTGGCGATAGTTGTGAGGAATATAGCGAGTATCTCCTCACTCGTGTTACGTCAGTCCATCGATCTTATAAACTGCTCCTGATTTTATAACGATGCTATTAAACTTGGTTCTGACACTGTTGGAAGTGGCCACAGATATAACTGTTTTGATCGTTTATTCTCGTGTTTGATTGCAGCGACAAAGTAAAGTTTATTATCCGATTGCGGTAAAGGGTAAATGTTAAACTTTTTGTTTCTGTTTACTGGTTAGATTTCATTTAGTATCGGCGAACTGATCGAGTAGTTTACACACCATCTAATTTACATTTTTTTTTATATCGGGACACCTTTTCACATCGTGTTATGGGTGACAATACAACGGATAAACTACCTATATATAATAATAATAGTTAACACAAATATGTATTTATAAAAATATATTATTATAGCACTCAGTCCATATACAAGAACCATAATCATCACACAAATGTCGACCGTACTGGGAATTCACCCCGGGACCCTCAGCTCGGTATTCCGGCGTGGTTACTATTGCGCCAACGGAGTCGTCAAAATATACATATGTATATTATGTAGTAATATTTATGCTGCACAAAACTAAAAAAATATGCTTTAGATATGGTATTGAAAATAGTACCTGCATCAAAAGAAGATGTCTATCCAGTTTCCTTCATCTAAATTGATTCAATAGCTTTCAAGTTTCTTACCAACACATTTAGCGAATATTTTCAATTAGTACAAAATAATGTTCGCTGCATCTTATCACCTGCACAGATAAAGCAGTTCGATTGAACGTGCAAATGAAGTCCCGCATCAGGTCGCTCCCGGCGTCGCCCATATTTGAGATTCGTTCCAATCGTTCGCGCAAACTAAATTAGAGAATCAATAACTAGACTTTTACTCTTATTTTGCACCGCTCTACACTTTTGAGTGTGAATTAAACTTGGAGTTGTTTTATTTTCGCTTTTAAAGGTGCTGATTTGTAGAATGAGATTATGAAGCGCGTTCTTAGTAGGTTTTGTTATATCAATAGAGAACAAAAAAAATGTTGTGAGCTACCCTGTGTACCATAAAGAATTTTCTCAAAATGTTCGCTATACAAATATACTATACAAAGGAAAGATTTGTTTGTTAACATTGAATAGGTTTCGAAACTACTAAAACGACTTGATAAATTATTCAACCGTTGGGAAGCTAAATTATCCCCAGGTGATATAGGCCATATTTTATATAGAAATTCCAGAAACAGTTACTTTTGAATAAACGTAATTTATTGTTTTGATTTGATTCCAAATTAGTTTGTTTCTGTAATTTAAAAAGTTTCAGTCCTATACAATTATTTTGTCCTAACCAGCACAGCTATAAAAATAAGTATTTTCGCGAAATTGACAGTAAAACTTACTAGCAACATTCACAAAGTCACTACACCAACAATGTTGTCAATTACAAAGTCATTCGTAGGTACTCCTTACTCCTGTGAACCACGTTAAACCTGGAATAACTAGTTAGCAGTCAACAGATGTAACAATCTAGGTCTACATCCACTCCGGGTTGTAAAAGTGACTACTACGAAGAAATCCGCAGATTTTAAGCAGTGTACCCACTTGCGACTTCACGACCAGCTTTTTGGGGTGATAAATTAACTAAGATCCTATCACGAAATGGAAATCTAGCAGGGGTTAAAGACTGCTGTAAGAAATGCTGAAAATGGGATATGCGTCTGTTCGTCTGTTGAATAAATACAACTGTTTTTTTGACTGACAACATTCATAAATTATGTCAGTAAGTAATTATGAAAATATGAGGAAGACGACAAAAATAAAAGCGGAAACAGTTTTGTTGCAATTTCCCTCGGCATTCTACCCTTTTACCCAAAAAATGATAAAAACAAACAACGTAACCTGGACATCATACATCACAACATGCATAAAGCGTTGGTACGTGTTACCATCATATTTCAGTTTGCAGACAAAGTGTCGCCCGGTCGCAACTGCGCGCTCCTTAAGATATTCCGAATGTGTAAGTACGCCCGGGGGAGCCAGCTACTTATCGGGCCGGGACATAAAAAACTTAACGTCGACCCAAAGATTTATGTATTTGAATGTTCCAACTACGTCCTTACTTCGATTGGAGATTCCTTTCCTTATATTTTAGTGGGGTTTTGCTTTTAGATTAGATTTTTTTTCAGTATTAGGGTGAGTGCGTGCCATTTTTCGTATAGGTCATGAAGATTTCTGAAGCTAACAAGGGTGCATAACAGTGCCTCATAAATGCAGATTTTCTACTGTTAGTGTTCCGCAAGATGGCTGTCATGCAGCTACCGAAAACAGAGAGCGACAGTGACACTCTGGTACCTGGTAATAATGATTAGTTTATCGCACTTTTTACTGTGAAAGATCCTTCTCCGTGTGAGAGGAGGCCTGTGCCCAGCAGTGGGACGATAAAAAGGCTGCGATGATGATGATGATGATGACTTTTTACTGTTACTTGATGTCGTTATTTAAAAAAAAACATTTGTCACGAAATACAATAATTTGAATTTTAATCATGATTTTCTGGAATTACCGGCCTAAATTATTTTTTCAATTACATACAAAATCTTTGAAGCCACTGATGATGACTGAAAACGAACTTTGGAACTATAAACTATAATTGAAATTGGTTAATTGGTCATCAGCTCAAAGAGAGTGTATAGTTTCGACAGTTTGCGCGTTGAGCGAATATAGAGGTGCGACGAGCTAATTACTGGCGTCAGACTTCCCTGATCAGTCATTCCTGAATAGTGTATGCCTGCACGCGCGAGATTGATCAATCAAGCCGAGCATCGCTGAGTGAGTTTATCTTTCAAAGCTTTTGTCGTTCACCGACCAAACTAGTAAAGCGAGTCGTCGTCGGCAGTGTGAACAGTACGTGAACAACTATTTAGATATGCTACATTTCTTCAATTTACAAGGAATTTTAATTATTTGCGCGTTTCTTAACAGTGATAATTGCTGATGGTTAGAGCCTCGCTGACGGTCGGACCTTTGCTTAAGAGCCTCTAGTTCTGTAAAAACTAATTTGTTACTATAACTAAAATATTACAATAACTGTAGATATTTGTGCTTAAGAAGTATTCCAAGTGCGTCCTGTTTATTCTTTGGATTAAAGATCTCAGACTATAAATATGTATTTTAATTCTAAAATTGTTGAACTCTTCTTAGTAATGACACATTTGGTCTTGTACTAAAAGCATGTTCATCACACAAAGGCTTATTTATATAAAAGACTTTTAAAGAGTTGGTTTTATTGAGATCTGTTATTTCTTTTATTTCGGATTATCATTGTCTTATTAAAACACCTTCAACAAAAAACAAATTATATCTAAATGAATAAACAATGTTAAATTGTAACAAGACGGGCATTTAATCGGATACGATGGACGTTCGGCGAATAACCAATCGAATAATACTATAAATAAACAACAGTTGTCATACTACCAGCGAAACAAATACTATAAATTTTAGTGTAAACGTTAAACTATTGTTGTCCTGTAAAACTAAAGCTATGTTAGACTCTAATAAAAATCACAGCCCGTTTTTCTGGCGAAGTAAAGTCTAGCTTGCTTTAAATTCACACAAAGCATTGTAACAACAATTTAATTTAATTCAATATTGTTTCATTTGCATTTGTATAAAAAATACAGGATGCATTTTATTGAAGGATTTTACCTAGATCCACATTTTTCCGTCGAAAGGCAAACACTAATTTAGACTCGGCAATGATAGTACAAAAAAATCCTGTTGGCATAATCCAATAACATTTGTTTTGATCCCGAATTGTACTCTGGGGATAATTATTATGAAACCAAATACAACTAAATAGCTAAACTTCATAATAGCGACAAAAAAAAGTAAATCAAGCCACGCTATATAGCTATGGTCCTGGACTAGACAGTCGACCAAGACCACCGTACCGCCTAGTTGGACTGCATAATAAATCGTATGTGTAACGAAAAGAGGACAGCTACATTGCACATTATATGAGTTACAAGCACGATCTGAAGCTAGGAAGCGCAAGCGCAAGTGTATGTTGTAGCGTCTAACAGGTTACTGTTGTGTATGGGGACGCACGGTGCGGGCGGATGACTGCATCGACCCTAGAGTATTGAGTGCATGAATCAACATCCCGTTGATATAGATAGAGGGCAGGCGGTGGAACACTCAATTCTGTTCAAGCGAGTGTGAGTACGAGCGTGTTTGGACCTTAAATTCGAACCGAAATTCGCTCCCATAAAATCAGGATTCTGGAATGTCGAAAACTTTCAATTCAGTTTATTTTCCAATCTATTGAAATTGCGAAATACTTTTATGAAGCCTTCGCTCTAGTATTTTCAACGAGCTAAATCAAACTGAATATATATTTTTGTTGCAATATTTTGAATAGCCAACATTTCTATGGAATTTTCATCGTAACTCGTTGGTATAGCTTTGAATTATAATATAGAAATTGCTAATATTTTATTCTGAGTTCTGTTCAATAGGCACTAATATTTATGAGCGTTTTGTAGGTAATACATTCGTATATCATTGGATATTGATAGGCATCAGGTCAATAAACTTTAAAAGGAAGAGGTTATAAGGGTAAATTGGAAGTACTAGGCAGTTCCATTTTTGATATTACGCGTGTTTATTTTCGGGCGGTCAATAAACTTTAGCTCAACACGATACAATTTTATTATTATTTATACTAGCTTTTCCCCGCGGTTTCATCTACTACATGCCGCACCCGGATAAAAATTAGCCTATGTTCTCTCTATGTGCTCTAGACTGTGTCTTCTAAACCAACAGATAGAGTTACTTAATTATAAGGATTATATTTTTATAATTTTGGCGCAGTAGCGTAGTGGTCATTGTATCTGAGTGTGTGCGTTTGAAATCTGATCAGTACCCAGGCGACTCCGTATTAAGAAGCAAGAGTGGCTAATAGAGGACAGGCATGCCTTTTTTGTCGACGAGTAGAGCCTTTATCTAAGAGTGGGATAGAAAAAATGCGGATGATAATAAACATTATATATACAATTCAACAGCGAAAGACTAGTTATTCACCTCTCCTCTCCAATTACCCACACACTGCCTCAAACATGGTTCTAAAAATATCTTAATCAAACGTGCCTCCAGTTTCCTTATGTCCTCTGATCAGTATGATAATGGCGCATCCATATTCAGCGTGTCTTCGCTTCACGTTATGGTGTCGACCGCACCTTGGTTCTTCAAAGGAATTGGTGATTACATGGCGAAAGCGATCTTATATAACTATGTGTTTGATTGAAGACTTGTTTATTTTGCAATTTTGATCTGTCGTAACTAAAAGCTAGCGCTGAGCGTTAGTTGGTGATCTTTTTAAAGTTTCAGAATTTACATCCCATATTATTTAGTTAGTTTATTTAACAATGTGTCGTATCGTATCGTCAATCGGCCTAAAGATGCATTCAGTCTAAAAAATAGGTACAGAACTTGGATTAGAAGAAAAGTATTTCTTCCTCGTTTTATATCAAGTTTTTATACACTCACTTTTCTTGTTTGTTCAATTTTGAGGCACTTCCCGATAATTTAGCAGGCTGAAATTTTCAGCGTAGGTTCAAACTCGATGACAATGCAATTTACAACTATAAAAAAGGCTGGACCGATTTTGATAAAAATTGTTTTATACAAGCGTTTAAGCATTTCTTCCTTATAATATTTTTGAAGTTAGGAAAGATTAAGTGTGATATATTTAGTTATAGAATTGTGGCTTGTTTGGTAAGTATCTTAGCCGGTTGTGTGTCCGTGTGTAGGATGTTCTTACGTTAGTTTAAATAAGCAATGAATTATAAATTAAACACAATTCGTTAGGTTTTAATGCCGTTTTTGATTCTAGTTCGGTACTTGTAATTATTTATTCAATAGTTTTAGTTTAGCTGCATTCCAGTTACAAAACTGTCACTATACATTTGAATTTATATGCGACCGTCATACATATGTACCATGTTAAAAACAGTAATTGGATAGCATTTCGAATACAGTAAAATCAAAATAAATCTGTATATTTCGAATCATTCTGATGATACATTACACTAATTAGTAGAAAAACATAAGTGCGTCATTAGCCAATTTTAATTATGCCAATATAGAACTCCGGCCGAATCCACTTCGCACACAAAATTTAAGGTTGGCAATTAAAATTTGGCTTCAATTACAAACTTCCATAATTTGGCAAATTAATTATTTTTATTACGGTTCAAAGGAATGTTTCGATGAACGTAAAATACGTATTATGTATGTTTTCTTCGTAATTTTAACTTTGCGTATTTATTTATGTTTTGTGGACTATTTAAAAGGTGTTTGAGAACTTTGTTAGATAATTTATTGCTATTTTAATGGTCGTTTGGTAAAGTTATTTAATTATAGAGGTTATCGTTTATATTTATATGAGTTTCATGACAAAAATGTCGTCAAAAAATTACCATTCCTAAGCAAACAAAATCATTTTGTGATAAATAGGAACTGGGTATAATTTTGTAAGTGCTAATCAACGCTGAAGAATGTTAGAATGTTCAGCAGTGTCGTGTTTAAGCCGTTTGGCCGAAGCAAAAGTTATAATAAGATAAAATAAATCTGCAATTTTCAAACTATTTGAATTTAATTAACTTTATTGCATATTTTATTTAAATAAAATTGCGACGTTAAAATTGATGAGCTCGCACATCACACTGTAATGGAAAATAAAATTAATTTAGCAACACTTGTAAGGTTTTTCTGCCTTGTAAATTGCTTTTAATAAATGTAGGTACGAGCCAGTAATTGCCTTGGCGCAGGTCAATTGACTGTCTGTCATTTAAGCGCTTCATTGTGATGACAAACTAAAAGAACTGTGAGTTAGCATCATCATCTTTAGTGTCCGTATCACTGGATGCTAAATTTAATTACTATTTTAGTAACATACACTGTGTATTGCTGCGATATCAAAGCATTTTTTTATTAGATAAAACAATGTATGTATAGACGCCAGCACATCAAGATACCCGAAACTTTAAAATTTTCCCAATTAACTTTGAACCACATTATGCTTCAGCGAAAAAGTTGAAAATCTTTTGAGGAAATTTGCCAGATTGTAGTAGCTTTATGTTATGTTTTAGGAATAGCTCGACGATGGTACTTTAATATGGTCTTCATACTACTCCTCGTCTTTATCTAAGAGCTCTGCTATCTACCACTTTAACTATCAACTGAAACAGCCACTATGGTGACGATAAATATACGTAAGTCAAGCCCAAACTACACCGTTATTGCCGATACGTCGCAAGCAGTGACGTTTTGGTAATATTGTCTTATTTCCAAAGATATATTGCATGAATATGTGATGAGGTGTTTTCAATAAGAATATATTATAGTCCAAGTGCCATATATTGCCTTATCTAGTCAAATGAATTCTATGTACAGAGTGTAACGTGTATTTTGAATGTATAAATGAAACATTATTTAAAGTAATTTAGTCGCTAGTTTGGCTACTTTTACCAAAGGTTCTATATACCCGAGCCTCGACTAGAATGAGGTAAACGGTTGGTTGGAGGAAGGTTTATATTTTTGCTAAGATTTTTCGTATTGTTTGCAGCTGGGTGAAAGCACAAGGGTAGGTACTAGTAGCAGTACTAAAAACACTATTTTGAAAAGAGGTCAGTCTTAGATACCCATTTGTTGCCTCTGTCAGTTACTGTTTTTTTGCGCAATAGAAATCTGTTCAGACATAGCCTACATCAGTTCACCCGTAACTTAGTTGTAAAGGAGACCTAAATCAAACATCAGGTTTCAGTGAACACGCTGTGTAGCCGCACCATTCTTACATTTTTTTCTTTTTACACATAACAAGTAATAACTTTGTCGAAACATATTCTTGGGCCAAAATTTAAGGTTGATTTAAAGTTGGGAATACGATGCGTGAGAAATTGAATATTTTTACTCAAATTTCATGAATAATTCCATTTTATATTGTTATTAAAAATATCTACTCTTGTAATGTGCTAGTATAATATTATTAACAATATTCCAAAAGGTTCTTCAATGTGACACGCCCATTATGTTGTACTTGTTTTCTTATACTCATTTGCGTATTGCATACGACAATGAAAAAATGTATTAAAATGAGTGCAAACAAAATTTTATTGTAAAATAAACCTTCGATTGCTTGCCGACGATTGAAAATCGTACTCTAAAAACTTTCTAGCACCTGGTATCGCTACGATATTTTATGTTCGGGTTCCTCATTCCTTATCGCTAGTAGATTTTCTTCACCCTTTTTGTTCTGCGGTAGATCGATGCGTAAATTAGCGTCCGATATCCATTTCATTGGTGGGCAGAGAGGTGGGTGATAAATAGTCTCGGGTCGCGCGGTCCCTGCGTCCGCCATTTGCAAATTGTCGAAACGTGGACCCCGATAACTGGGCGCCGTATACAATGTTTCGATTATTTTATCGCGCTTTGGGTGTTTGGGATTTATTTAATAAAGTTATGACAAAGAGTATGAGGTTGTATGACTTATATTCTCTGTGTTATAGAACTGTATTAATACATTTGACATTTAGTTATCGAGCCATATTGCTGAGCTTCGTTTACACCGAAGACCAAAAAAATCAAAACTAAAGATGGCACCCTAGAGTGAAGTTTATTTTGCCAATCCTTTATTGTTTTTGCATTTGTTTTATCATTCCTTTGTTTTGTGTTTTGGGAAGCGATAAAATGTGAATCGCTAAAGAGGGTTCGCCAGTCCCACCCTTGTCACAATTGAAATTCTACCTGATATAATTGTAGCAATGATTCATTCCAAATATTGAACTAATAATGAATCAATGTACCAATAATTTTGAACTTAATTATTTACGTCTCCATTTTGGCAGGTGAAATTGAGGTTAGAATAATTTAATGGCTTTGTTTGTGTTATTATGTGCCACGTTCTAATTGTATTTGAAATAGATTGTTTATGTGGAGTTATAACTTAGTAACAAAACTGAGAATAATTCAGATTAACCCGTTTATGAATAAGCAATCTATAAATAAATATACTAATAGAAGCGAGGAATAACATTTTTTTCAGGAGAGTTCATAGGTTTTGTATTATAGGTCAGTTACCTCTTTCTGGTACTTTCTATAAGGTTCAAAGTCCACAGGTCGCGGTCGTCGGACGAGTTTCACCGCGGAATTGTGACTCTTCGCTGAAGTTAGGCGAGGGATCACCACAAAACCGGTGTTTGGGAACCGTGAGAGTGTACCCTATGACTTTCTAGGGTTTTAACCGATATGGCTTATCATAAAAATGTAACTGAAAGTTGAAGAAGTTAACATTTTGTATGTATTCAGTAAATCCTTTATTTTTAATTTCTTGGTAATAAATATTTTTTTAAAAGTATTCAGTATTGTATTTACATCTCTTTTCATTGATTCAGGAAGAAAAAAAGACATTTACATTTCAGTGTAGTGTTTATCTTATTTTCTTTTTATGTTAACTAACAGAAAAGCGTAGGTAATATATACGTTTTATTTTGCTAGTCCAATATAGCATATTATTACCGGATATATTGAGATGTGATCAAACATTTATGGGGTGATCTGCTCCAACTAATTTTAATTAATACATACACACGCAGATGTCACAGTACAGTTAAAGCAAAATACGCTCCAATTGGCCCGGTGCGCTTTAAAGCGCTTGGCAGCACGTAAATCGTGCATAACATTTGCCAACTAGTCTGAGGTCGTTTCCAGCTAAACACAGCCAACCTATGTACAGATTGTTCACGCACAGTTTAATTGAATACCTGTCGTGTTTTACCTCCAATTGATTCGTTCCATAGTGCTGTTAAATTCAGTTTATTTTATCGTGAAACTGACCTCTGACCGATAATTACCGCTGATTGCGTTTTCTGTGTGGTGGGTGCCAATTGCCAATAAATTAAACAAACATTCGGGATGCGAATCAATGCCTGCTGCGAACAAATACCGGGAAGTCGTTTTGGGATTCCAATAACTGGTAATGGGGTAACCTTTCATCTTTGTACGTAAATATAATGATTATGTTAAATAGTGGTAAATGTGATACAGTTTCAAAATGGGTCTTTCCACTTAAATGTCAATTTCGGCTCGTGTTCCACTATGGTTAGTTAATGGCTACGACTGATTGAACAGGCTTACTGAATATCCTAATGAGTGCACTTTCCTGAATCTGATTCATGTTTTTAAATCGACATTGCATATTTTAAGGAATTGGAATTAGAATGAAAAGATTCCTTTTTATTGCATGCAAGTTTATCGGGCGCTTAAGGGCCTGTGCACACCACGTTTTTTAAAAGCGCCTTCGAAACGCGTTTCATGATCGCGCGCAAACGGCGCATTTAAAAAAAACGTGATCTGCACAGGGCCTTACCTATCCGTTTGTTTTCAAAATAGTGTTTATAGAAGTCATAATAATTTTTATAAGTAAGTAATGATAAGAATATATAAATAATAGTAATGATTATTCAACTTTCACTAGCGGCAAGCCATCATAAATTACGTATAGATATACCATTGGCATCAGGTAGACGCCAAAAATAAACAGAAAAAAAGAAAGGAAATTAGAGTGTTACGTGCCTTCGCGGTAAATAAATGAAATGTCAGTCAAACTTGTGGATCGACACTTACTTGACATTAATCTGGAGACGAGACACTCAGACATCTTCGCGAAATGGAAACTATATTTAGTTAATGGAAGTCTATGGTTAGATGTTTCTAGTAAGAAATACCTATAGGATCCAATATTTCCTGCGGTTATTTACTATACCACTTTTTAATTAAATAATATTTCCTAACAACTGTAGCATTATATTGGATACTGTTACTTTTTATGTGTCACAAGTTAAATTAATTATTAATATATAGATAATTAATTATTTATTAGGATAAAAGAAAGTTATTGTTTTTCGAATTATTTAAAAGTGCAGTTTTGTTTTATTTGTTAGCAGTTTGTAAGTTCTATTTTATGAGGATTGTGTAATAGCTGTAGACACCACTTATTACCTATATTGGGTAATACTGTAATGATAGTGTGTATGTTTAATAATAAATAAATAAATAAAATACTTTCGCGTGATCGCTTATCTTTTGAATCAGGTTCGGGTTCAATTTCAGAACAAGCAAATACCAATCCAACTTTTTTAACCTATATGTACTTTCT
The DNA here is from genome assembly GCA_958496145.1 of Heliothis peltigera. Taxonomy (NCBI): domain Eukaryota; kingdom Metazoa; phylum Arthropoda; class Insecta; order Lepidoptera; family Noctuidae; genus Heliothis; species Heliothis peltigera. The sequence goes on along the minus strand of OY292329.1, from coordinate 11,928,862 downwards.
AAGTTTATCTTGATTTGAGAAAATATTTAACCAACGAATAATAAAACAGTAGGTGTCATGCACTTAATGCTCGTACTCTCCATAACACTAGCGCAATAAACCAGCTACATAAGAACCCATCTTAACATTTCCTTGTGCAACGAGAACTCTAGCACAGCTCTATTATAGCAGAGTCTGGCTTCCGGGCATCGATAAACTCTATAACGGCTCTATAATAGGCGTTCCCTGGGAGACTATCAATTCGTTCGCCTTAGAGCAAGTGTGGAACATTTTGTACGACTTTATTCTTTTAGGAGGACCGTTAACATTTTGTATTTTAGAAAAGTTTCGATGATAGTGTTTTTGAAACAAGTATGACGTTCTGCTGTAGACCATCTGCTTGTTGGACCTAAGAGTACAGTACACGGTCAGTCTGGCGTCAGTTCAGTCTTAGAATTAGGATCGTCTAACTGGGTGACTGATTGACCAGATTGATAAATATTGTATATTTTTAAACCCTGTTTTTTATCCGTCATTCTGGCATCAGTCTTAGCCGGACTAAACTGATGGACTGAACTGATGCCAGACTGAGCGTGTACCTAGCCATAGGTACTCTTATGCTACGTGGTCATGTTGCTTATTAGACTTACAGCCCATTAGACGTTTCTCACTGTTGGACGTAGCTACTTAGATCTTCTGATCATGAAGGTAATATTTCATGATCACGTGATACCCACATATTACATAACTGTACTAACACCTCTTACATAATAGATCAATAACATCAGAGTCCCGAGTCGCACGTGAAATATGTCCCGCGAACGATATTGGGCCTTTCGCTTTTCAGTTCTCCTCCTTCTAAATTCTAGCCTTTGAAAATTAGTATTTTATTTAGGTTTATATTATACACACACCTATATTTTGAATGCGTAAGTTTGTGTTTATGTTGGTTACTACTTCACGAGCACACAGCTTAACTGATTTTGATGAAACTTGGCTATAATGAAGCTACATTACAGCCATACATGAAAATAATATAGGCTTCTTTTTATTCGGGTGCGGAAGGTAAATCCTTTGAGATATTTCAGAGGCGGTTTTTTTTCAAATATTTTTCCGCATTCGGAGAAAAAAAGAAGATAAGAAAAAATCGGGATTTTAGTTTGTATCGAATTATTTATGATATTTTGTGTTAAGTTTAAGCCACAAACTATTACTAACTGTTACGAGCTGTGAACGAAATCTTTCAGTACTTCAAGGAACTGGATAAGAACTATTCCATGTAAACTTCACGTTACACTCTGTTTTCATACTGAAATTCATTATAATCGCATCGACGATTTTACCGAGAAAGCGTATAATAATATTGTCTAAGTTATTTTCTCATTTATATTATTAAGAAAGGATAAGGGATACGTGTAATTTTATAAGCTTATTTATTTATCAATTGGTAATACAAATATAGCTTCACCGGTTTAACACTGACAAATGAAAAATTGTGGAAAAAATAGGATACAAAAAAATGTTAACATTTACGTCAAAGGGTAAAAAAATGGTTCGATATAATTTTTTTGTTGAGAAGGCAAATCTTAAGTCGACAATTACAAGGAACAGACGCCAGCACATCAAGCTACTTAAATCTATCAAATTTCCTAAATATATTTTCAACTTTATCGCTGAAGAATATTTATCGTTCAAAGTCAAATGGGAATGTTTCGGGAAGTTTGATGTGCTGACGTCTGTACAAAATATATTTTGTTGGAAACGGGCGAAAAACAAAAGGTGACTAGCCGTAATACCTATTTACTTTATCAAAGCTAACATTACATAACAATGTCGTACAAACACAAGACATTACTAATTAATGTAGACATTCTGAAAATACATTATATGAAAATACAAAACCTAATTTTCAGATGATCCATATACTTCACCCGGATCAAGGTTTTTTTGGTACAAAAAGAACCATACATTTGTAGAATTACTCATTCAAATGTTCCCTTATTCATGAGGAAATCCTTCTTTAAGAGTTTATTTAGCCGAGGAATAGGTAGGCTAAATACACAGCTTACTCTTATCTTGATTAAAACAAGGTTCTTATTTCAATACTAGCCAATTCTCCCGGTTTTGTTCGGCTTCTGAGAGAACGACTTCTCCCACCTACTGTGGCAAGATGTTATGACTAAAACTGACTCTCATGCTCCTCAAAGAGTAGTCAGCAATTCTGCGGGGCCGCTTAGAACCGAAGTTGTGGCCCTGGTACACAAAGGGCTTCAGAACGTACAAAGGTGGGGTACATTAGTACCTATCTCTTTACATCTCAACTCTATCGCTGTTTTGTTTTGAGCAGTTGACTAAGTACTGTGATCGTGTCAATAGGAAGACACAGGATGAATGTTATTAGGCATGTAGGTACTGGATTGGGTAAGATGCGGGTTAATGCGCAGGTCTTGGGAATTAAAAAGTTATATAACAGCTTTTCCTCACTGTTATATGGCATGGATTTAGAAACAAAGTCTACACGCAGCAATAATGCGATTGATTGCTGCTTCGTGAATTTGATGCGTTATGGTGTTATTTTGTTAACCAATATTATTTAATATTTTGTAGTAATACTGATACAAATAAATCAGCATTGAGCTAAACAGTCATTGGTTTGCAGTATCGAAGTACCACTTATGTACTACATTGTGGTTTACTACCACAGAATATTGAGCTGATGGAGTGATCATCTGTCGAATTACGGTTTAAAATAATGTACAATTCGAAAACAAAGGAAGAAATAATTGAACGAATCTTTAAAAAATATCTAGGAAAAGTTATTGATCAATATTGTAACAATTAAAACGTTTACACTGGAATCTTGGAACTCTAATAGGCTAATAAATTATCTAGGGGCTATTAACTACGGTTATCGTTGGTTCAAACTATAACATGAATGACCAAAAAAATAAACTCGTTTAATAAATGGCATCTTTATCATTCACATGCCATTCACTCATATTTTTATTTCCTTCATCCCATTTCGTCTCCACGTCTCTCGAGCTTTCGAATGTCATCATTTTCTAAATAAAGTGCTCTGTGTATTATTTCTTCTGTGTTCAATACACATCGGGTGCAATACACATCGTGCAGCCCCCGTGTGGTCGTGCGTGACCAAACCACTGCGGGGCGCACTAGGTGAGTGTAATTGAGATTTTTAATTAAATGCTTCATTATCTCGGTTGGGAGATAAATTAAAAGGTAGTTTTGGACTTTGCGTGTTCGTCTTTTGTTTGTTTTCGAAAAGCAATCACACAGTCGTACAAACATTCTTGATACTTTTACATTTTAAACAAATACATAGCATCAATTACAGTATGCCGTTTGCAAGTAGCTACAAACGACAAGAAACTCATTAATTACCGGCAGCTTACAAAGCATTGCAAATATAAATATTTCGCCAGTTAGGCGGAGTGCATATCTCCGCTGCAGAGGCGCGAGGCTGCATCGCTCGCAATCCGAATGAATCGTCTGTGAGAGTGACTTTGTTTACAGACTTGGCGAGTCACAAGGCGGGGGTTAGATTAGTGTTACACTTTGATTTTAATTTGTTTCTATTGACCTACAAAGAAAATTTATTTATATCTGATTGTTCTATATTTTTCTTATCTCATAAACTGTGTACATACAGAAGAGTTTATTTGTTTGTTTTGTTGAACGCGCTAATCTCAGGAACTACTGGTCCAATTTGAAAAATTATTTCAGTGTTAGATAGCCCATTTAAGTTTTTAAGCATGAAAAACTACTGTAATACTACTGCTATAATACTACTATAAACAATAAAAATCGAGGATAATCATAAGCTTTGGACCTGCAACTTCCGGCTACTAAATCCATAATCATGTTAAAAAAAATAAACGACAAATTAAAACCCACAAAACAACTAAACATAATAAAAAAATATATTACCATTACATTTAACCATTATCACAAACATAACAGTGAAATGTCTGCAGATAAAGAAATGATTACGCTATTAATTTGAGTGCACACAACTCGAGGCGGTGCAAGGCAAATAATTCCTGAGCGCACTACATGTTTGCACTGTAAGGCGTTATTGGCAAGCGCCTTTATTGTATGCTGAGGTATGTGCACACGGAATAAACGGTTTTTATTTAGTACTGCTGTCATAATATTTATTATTTTATCGGTATGTGTGAATTGATTTCTGATTTTGTACGATTAAGAACACGTGTCACGATTTTCTTTTGTGCTCAGCGAAGGTTGATATCTGAAAAAGGTTGGAGATAGGTAGTTATATATTCGTATTTATTTTGGAAGGCTTTGTTGGAAGTGTATGGCTTAAGTTTGTATGCTGTTACACCATTATAAAAGGGGCTCGTGTCTAAATAACAGATGCACGGGTTGATGGATTAAGTCGCGGTCGCTCCGTGGGTGAGTACATCGTGTTATGACCAGTTCCTTCATATTTTGAAAGGCACGTTAAATTTTTGCTTCCCCGCGATCATTTTTTCATCTTTGGCAGTCGGTACGGGTAGAAACCAGAAAGTCTGCCAACCAGTCTTACCAAGGGGTATCGAGTTGTCCAAGTTACTGGGTTGTGGAGATTAGATAGGCAGTTGCTCTTCGTAAAACAGTGGTACTCAGCTGTATCTGGTTAAGACTGGAAGTCGACCACAACGCAGTTTGAGAAAAGACTAGGAAGATAATAACTACAGTAGCTAAAGGACAGCATTAATATGCTTCAAAATCCAGGACAGCACATAAGCAATATCAAATGATTTGATAAAGCAGTACGTAGTTAAATAATCGTTGACTTAAATTAAACTGTCTGTCTGTATAGCTCAGAAGCGTGCCTTGTTCACACGACCCAAATGAATCGTTCACGAATACATTTAGTAGGTTTACACTGCGCAGCATTCTTGGCAAGTGTAGCACTAGCCTAACGCGTTCATTAATTTGCTATAGTGTCTACTAGCTCGTATAGTGTCCAGGCGAATTTACTCGCAGTATAATTTGAGTTGAATAAATTTTATGCGAATTTTTGACTGTGTTCTTAAGATTCATAATTATAATTATATCTGTCCTGATCTTCTCTCGTCTGTCTTTTGTTTTCCAAAAAAAAATATTACAGTGTTACACCATATTCGCGTAACAAATACATATGTGTAACAAGGTGCCAAGTTCATAAATTAATACTGAAATTCCTCACGAATAGGTGGACACGGCAGAAGTATTCGCTCGAGCGAATATTTTTGTTGCATATGTTTTTATAGTACCTACTCTAGTTTTTGTAATATTTAGTTTTATGCTTATTACCTAATGGTCATATTGAATTGTTTAATTATGTTACAACACAAGTACTTACTTTTTTTTCTGCAATTTACTGAGTTTCAGACTGGTCGCTATCTAAAGTTCGTGACTAAAGTTCATTTCGCATTCTGTGATTAATGTAGGTTTTGAATCTTGTTGTAAGCAGCCATAGTAGAGAACTAGTAGATTATAGCCCAAAATAGTGAAAATCACTACCGAAAGCACTGACCACTTTTTTTAGTAACCTAAGATGTAAAATAAGTCTAAAATATGAGTAACTGGTTTCCAGCAGCGGTTTCACCATATTCCTGAGGGTGCTACTTCCCGCACGTGGTTATGAAATAAAGGTAGCCTATGTTATTCTGATACAGCTACATGGATATAAAGTTTCATTAAAATCCATTCAGTAGTTTTTGCTTAAAAGAGTAACAGACATACATCCTTTATTATGTTGTTCAAGATGAAAGTTATTGTACCTAAAATAATAATATTGAATCTACGTGGTTATTTCATTTCATTACTCTATGTCGCCTAGTTATACAAACCAAAACCAGTCTACATCACAATTGAACCCTTCAACGCTACTAATATAAATAAATATATTGTACTAAACGGTAAATAAAATACCTACCTAGCTCCTAGTCAACTCCGAATATACCTAAAGATATCGACAGTCCAAAATACAGATGTTATACTTTAACTTAACCTCCCTGCAGAGGGTCGCGATCCGTGCGCTCTGAAATATGTGTGAAGTCACTGCGAGCCCGCAAAACGAATGAAGAGGTCAACCCCTAGGGCTGCAGAGGTCGGGTTAAAAATGAGGATACAAGCCCATGGTAACTTATAGGTCAAGATGGGGAGAGTAATTAATTTTGAAGGATTTGCTGTGGAGGGGCGAGACTTTGACACCAACCACCTTATTATAAAATGTGGTTTTAATAAAAAGTACTGGTGTTTAGTGCTACGTTTAGACACTTAACTTTGTTCAAGATGATAGCTTGAAACTAGCACTAAAGCTGGCACTTTTTTAAGACCACGTTTTATAATAAGGTGGAAAGACATTAAGCATATAATTTCTTTGAATCTTTTTGTTTTTTTAGTGGCCTAAATGCCTGAATATTTTAAAGACTGCCTCGTTGGTCTAGTGGTCGCAAGGCGCGACTGCTGTGCACGGGGTCTCGGGTTCGAATCCCGGGTCAGGCCGAAATCGCTTTGTGGGTTTTGAGAAACTTTCATAAAGCAGCCTGGAGTCTGGAAGTTAGTGATTGATTCACCCGTGCATCGGAGAGCACGTAAATGTCGGTCCTGCGCCTGATCTCTCTCCGGTCGTGTCGGATTGCCGTCCCATCGGACTTTGAGAGTGAGGGAATAGAGAGTGCACCTGTGTCTGTGCGAATGCTTGTGCACTATAATATGTCCTGCGCAGCTGGCTGATCTCCATTAAAGAGAACGGCCGCCGAGGCCGACAATCGGCCTGGATGCCATCATTTTAAAGAAACGTTGAATACATAAGGCAATGAAGTTTTCCAATAATCATTTTGTTATTATCAACAACTCAGTAGAATTTGAAACGCAATTTAATATCATAATACTAAATATTGTTGCTAGAACCTTCCATTATGTAGGAAACTTTTCATCTTCGAATATTCTTATACCGATAAGTTATATAAGGTCGATACAGCGCCAACAAACTTGTCGGTTCATACATTTATTCATGGCGCACAATAAACACAGGAATATTAACGAGATACAACTAACACAGAACAACCAACTCAGATATTGTAAATAATGCCAATTTACCATAATATTATATTATGAAATCTGACTTAGGTATCTTGTATCTTATAGCAGGCAGGGCCCTAGGATATAGTGGAATACCACTCACCATATAACTCACCACATAATTTACAGGATACTGGTAAATTATGTGATCAAGTATGCAGTGGACTTTTAGAAGGATGTTCTTTTAAGTACTTATTAGCTAAATTATTTTGTGCGATGCTGAATTTATTTAAAAATTTTCAAAAGTATAGATAATTATTTCGATTAGACAACTCCTGTTAAATAAGAATTTAAAATTGATATGATTCACTACTTAAAAGGACGAGAAAACGACATAATGAAGTGATTTTTTTCTGGTCTTAAAATACTGCTTAGCATATCGCTTAACAAAAGTTAGCGGGTGCGTTTCTTTGCGAACAAAGTTAGGGGTCACGGGTGCACAACGTTCGGCTGTTTCGCAAAAACAAATATTTAGAAAAATAATGCCCAATAGCACCTTCGCCCAGTCATTTGTAATCTATATCTATGTTACTTAGACATTTGTGCACCTTGTCATCATTTCAGACTAGATCGCCATGATGGTTGCTACGTTGATCTTGCTAAAACCTTCAACCAACCGCTGTCGATTACTCAACTAGAAATATATAGGTAACTAAATGTAATGAATTGTTTTTTTTTTAACAAATTAATGATAAGATGATAAGAACATCGACACAATAATTTAGGGCAACTTGGTATTTAATAGATTTTTGCAGCATCAGCTCTGCTATGAAAATAATAGCGAGTCATCGTGAGTGTCCGGATTCGTGCAGATCTGACCCAGTAAGCATAGCATCGTGACCTAACTAGCTAGAAGCTTTTGTCTGGTACAGATAAGATTTAATAGTGAAGCTAAAGTTATTCTTACTCTTTTTAATGAGCTAGTTTATTAAGTGCTTTTTTTTAATGCGCAAGATTGGTACTTGTACATTTTCTTGTAAATCGTATTAACCTCTCGACTGTCTAAAGAACACCATGTAAACATAAGAAAAAAAAGAAAAAATCTCCACTTGTCCTATGAATAATGAAAAATAAATATATATAAAAAACTTAAGTATTTAGGTTTCATTTGAAAATGTGAATATTTTCAAATTAAATTGGGAAATGTCATATCTCATTTGTTTTTGATTACTTAAGACATTTGAGGGTTAAGGGACTTTTGTTCAGAAATTGCAATCACATGGGGTCTAGATGGTGATTCACGGAATGTCCGTGTCAAGCGTTGCTTAACCTTATGATCAATCGATAGATACATGGGGCTGTTAATGAGTCACGAGCTCCTTCACATCTACATACATATGTTTTATATTATTTATGTCCAAACCGAAGATGTAGTGGGATCAAAGTATGATATTTGCTGCCCTTTCCTATACTCTAAAGTACCACAGAATTATATCTAATACTTACTGTACGAACTTAAGCAAGACATCCAACCTGAAACAATAGTCAGCTATCTTCCCAAACACCCACCAAACATTACATTTCCCGAAACAAATACATACATCTTGATATCGCTGCATAATGCTTCAAGGTTGGCACAAGAGAATTATCGAGCGCCCGCGTCGGCCACTTAGAGCATTTAACCAATCAGAACTGCATAACCACGAATGTGCATGCAGAAAAGTCAAGTCACTTTACGCGCAAGAGGCATCGCAGGAGGTATTGCTATAACGCAACGTGATAGCTCACTTATATAATTTTGGTGAAACACGATAAAATTGACAAATCAAAAAAATTCACTTGACGCGACTATAGGAGTATGCGGTGATCTCGTAATTTTGACCAAAGGGAAAGCCCGACGATGGCGTCTCCAGTTAGTTAAATATTCTAAGGTCAGTCGCGTCGGTCGTCTGGCGTGTAGCCAACCGCTTGACACGACGCGTTCGACGGCCGTCTTTGTACCAGTCCTGTTGGGACTTTTTATGCTATCGGTACATCGTAGATCGCCACTTTTAGCTGCTGCCGTGGCCACGTCGAGAGTCGTTTTGGCTAACTATACAGTTTTGTTGTGAATTTTTTTGGTAACCGTAGTTTGGTTTTCTGGTGAATATTTTGTGGGAAGGACTTGCCAAAAACTTGTTTCGCGTATTTTGTATATGCCATGGCTATGCCAACGTTACTGAATTACCTGAATATAGTAATAAATAATTCAAAGCACTCTAGAGATTATTGCATTTATAAGAAAAACTAATAAAACATCCAAGGTAAATTTAAATCTCAACAATTTAGCGAAGCACGTTAAATCTCTTGCATAAAGCACTTACTCTCATCAGCGGTGCTATAATACAAGTGCACGGCTAAATCTTTCAACCCCAAACTACTGCAGTGGGTCGTGTCGACCGACCGATTAATCTGCCGCGTGTTCTACTTAACGTGAGCCGAGCTAAGTAAATGAGATTGTTCCTAAATAAATGTACTCTTTACCGTAAATTGCTGGGCTTTTAGCCGAAGGAGTTTAGGGTTTATTCGTCGCTGTGTCGATTTTGTTACGATAAAAACTTGATTGGCCAAATTAAGTGGGTAGGATTACGATTTAGCTTTTTCATGTGAGGGTAAGGAGACAAGGAGGACATTTGTTCTTATATTTCTCTTCTGAGAAGCAAAGATGACATACCTGACATATGAAATATCCTCTACTTATTACACAGAGATTTCAAGATGAGATTATGCGCAATACACAGTTTAAACGTGTCACACGTCTCACATTACAGACTATAAAATAAGGATTTTGGTATTATTCTTACTTCCCCAATCGAATTTCAACTTTATGCCACAAGAATAAGGTGTATATTTTAGAAAGGGTGATGTTTGAAGCTAGATCTTCGTGGTTCGACGATGTTTAAATTTAGGCTAAGCTGAAGATAATAGATACACTAAGATGAGCTCTAGTGGATGTTTTAATGAGGAAAGCGGTTACTGTTGTGTGGTTATTAAATATGGAAATTTTGTGTTTTTCTTGGGTTAGCATAGTGCCATATTGTCTTGGCTTGATTAAAGTTTGTTGTTTATGCTGGGTTTTGCGGACAAACTTAGGCCAAAAATTGGTTTGTTTTCAAAGAACAGCGGTTTTCCTTTGTAAAAGCATATTTTCTGTCACTATTAATTTTAGAAATGTTTTCTTTAGAATATAAAAAAAAAGATATTTCCTGTTAGTATTGATACGCAGCGGAGATCTTTATGAACCTCGTTTTTCCTCTTCTTCCTATCTTTGCTTACACAATTTAATCAGATAATCAATTGAAGGTAAAGTCAAGATTTCCGGGAGCATTACAATGATTTCCTCGCTTTGGGGGTTATTAAGTCATATCAGATTTTGAATAATAGCGATGACTCGACTTTTAAACATTCTTCTTCTATGATTAGGTAAGTACCTACATATATCTTGTTCATTATTAATTACCACATTCATTAATACATTCTACAAGATTTAATTAATTAATATGAATTTTGAATTTAATCAATAAAGCCTCAACTTTATAAAAAAGCTTAAAAAAATTATCAGAAATTTAAACTAGATTTTTATGGTGGCTAATTATCTAGTCATTAGCAGTTTTGTAACGACGTGCAGGTGAGGTTGGCGCAAAGATGATAGATTATTGGAAGATGGGGGACGGCACTTTTTAATTAATATCGATGAAAGAAGAGCGAATTCTTTAAAATCATGATTTAACTTTTCAAATATTTTACAAGTTTTTTAAACATGCTATATAAAGGCTGTTACATACCAAATGTTGTGTTGAGGTTTGCACGACATGTTCCATTTCCATTTTCATAACTTTTATAAAATAATCTACATCTAACAACACTGAAAAGAGTTCAGCTAGGTAAGAGTATGTCATGGCATGATAGCCTTCAGGCCTATTGTCGGCTTCGGCGGCTTATAAGGTGCACAAGCATTCGCCCTAATACAGGTGCACTATCTATTCCCTCACTCTCATGGTCCGATGGGACGGCAATCCGACACGACCGGAGAGAGATCAGGCGCAGGACTAAAATAATAAATATCACTAATAGAACATAAGTAACATTACATATTCCGCCAATGCTCAAAAATTAATAAATCTTGAAGTAAAAATCAGTTTCTCTACCTCACTTCCAATCTTCAACCAAACATCTTCAACCCCAATAACATAATACCAACCCCACATACAACATAAGTTCGGTGACGTCACAGTAACCGATAGTCAGCCAATAAGCGCATGAGTCAGCGAATCGCTAATGTAACCGAACTGCCGGCAACTTCCAGTGACGGGCCGCTCCAATCGTGTGACAGCGACTTCCAACTTGTAATTAATAGTTCCAAACTGGTAGCGAACTTGTTCTAACATAGTTCTGGAGTGTGTTACTTGAAATTGGAATGACCGTCATGCAGTTAGTTTCTGTAGTCTTAAGGAGGTCGTTATGCGAGTCAGGTTGATTGGAGGTTAAATTATTTATTGAGTAGTGTTTACTGCCGTTCCATTCTAATGGGAAGGTATCTATCTTAGTTCCCGCATAGTATCAACATCCTAATTACGATTTGAGACATTTGACAATTTGCCTGGGCTGCGGGTTGTTTGTAAGAGTTACCGTTGCCCTGGCACTAAGAGACCTCCAGAAGGAACATAGTGGGGCTTAGCCAGTAAAGGTCTGACAATTCAGCTGCGCCCTCAGCGGGAGGGTTGTCTATTTGGTGATATCCTACTAAAAATAAAAATATGATAATTTGGATCGCCATACTATCACTCTACTCTTGAATTTGACAGTAAAATAATAAACATTGCTTAATTGAAAGTTTCAGTAAGATAAACATCAAAACGTAAGTAACAATACATCCCTAAATATAGCGATCCACTCATGGTGACGGTATGGGTACCATAATTTAGTCGCCATTTTTCCTCGATTTTTCTCAAGCTATAAAGTTTATCCGCACATTTCATTACTTGTTCTTTCATAAGGACAGTATTAGCGAACAAAAAATCTTATACGATTCTATACCCTATTAAAGTGCACATCGTGAAAACCATTCCATATCCGACATAATTTACTGCCCTTTAGTAACTTCCTACTGTCACTGTATAATCAATACCAGCCCTTCAGTACCAGGTCTGTCATGGCACGGAATTAAAGGACTTCAATCAATAACCTTTAGTTGCTAAGAAATAAGACGAGATAGACAAACAAACGGGCGGTTTGCTCAAACATTGGTTAATCTGGGCCAATCGAGCAATCGACCGGCGCGCACTGAAGATGTTGACTGTTGGCTCTCTAAGTAACCATGGTTAGGTTGGGTTATCTAGTTCAAACTAGTAGCAATTACAGCAAAAACAAAATATTGAAAATACAAAAATAAGACATCTTTCAGTTTTACAAGATTTTGTTGTTATTATCAGTGACAGAAATAAATTATCAATGAAAATTTTGACAGTCTTATCACGGTTCGTGAGATTCAGTCTGGTGACAGAAGGACAGCCAATTCTTCGTAATAGCGACTTGTTTTTGCAACCCTAAATAGAGGTCAAACTACACCAGATGGTTGCTCCGAGATATTCTTCAGTAGGATACATCGAAATTATGTACGATGTTTGTACCAAATATCGGCAATATGCATCGTTAGCTTCTAAGCCAGGTTTACACTGAGACTATATCTTGCAATATTGGAGTTGATCACATATACACACTGTATATATAGGTAGGTATATATGTACATTAAAGCATGTATCCTGTTGTCTCAGTGTACATATTCCGAACTTATGCTATGCCGTAGAATTATACATAACTATTTGAGTAAGATTCTAATGATATGTAATATGATTGTTAAACACTCTTATAGCAAGATCATGCATAGAAATGTCAGTTCAGTTCAGTAGTCTTTGGACTCCTTAAGCAGTTGGGAAAATGCTCAGATGAGCTATTCTATCCACACAGATAAAAATTCTATAGCCTTCCTCGATAAATGGGCTATCTAAAAATGAAATATTTTTTGTAAATCTCTCCTATCGTTCCTGTAATAAACAAAAAAGTTCAAACCAATAAACAAAAAAATTCACCAGCTTTACCATAAAATGTTTGTCAAGGTAGATTATAATATAGGACTCATCACTGGAAAAGAATGAGATACAACTACCCAAAATGTAAGAGAAGAAGGTCTAGAGGTTATGTTAGTAAATCTGTAACCAGATTCACACAAGCTTGTAGCGTGCAACAAACATGGCGCAACATGTTGCAACAGCAGTGTACAGGCGGCTTTATTTCAGGAATGTTACATAGGACACAGTGGTGACCACGTCCCATCAGTTAGGCCGTTACGTCGCCATGTTAAACTATTCAAAATAAGTTGGGTACGGTTAGCTCAGTGAACTGCCTCTTACTTATGTCACACAGCGAATGTATTTAGTTGGTGATGTGGTACAAGCGCGAACAGTTGTTTTGTTGAAAAGGTAAAGAGAGAAATTCCAAAGAGGCTCACCATTGCAGTTTTAATGTGAATATAAAATGTGAATGTTTAGTTGCTACGTTTGCATTACAAAACAGATGCTACAATTTAGATTAACCTGGCTTTGGAATATTTTTTATCGTTAAATGTTTCTTATCAATTGGATTTCTTAGATCTCGGGTGACTTTAAGAAATTGTAATAATGTTCAGACGAGCTCCTTGCTGAGTATCAGTTGCCCGGTTCGGTAGATAATATGGTTAAGCAACGTTTGGCGTACTCTGTCCGTGGATGGGTCACCATCTTACCATGACGAGTTCCTCCGTTTTTCGAAATTCACGGTAAATTGGCGGCTTTTATGTTTTATATTTACGACAGTAATTAAGAGTAATTAGATGCTAGAAAAACTGACAACCACAGTTTTACTTACTCAAGGGGTATCAGGTTATCCAGCTAACTGGTTTGAGGGGTCCAGATAGGCAGTTGTTAAATGTAAAACTAATACTCAGTTGCATCCATTTAGACGCGAAGTTAGCCCCAACATAGCAGTTGAGAAATAAGCTAGACGAGTTTAAAATGATCTCCTTAGATTTTCTAGTAGAGATTGGAGCCTTACTTCATTAAAGTTTACACTTACACTAAGATCTCTTTCGTAAGATAGAATGATAATATGAAGCACGGGAATCAGATAAACACAAATGATAAAACTTGGCGTCTGTTATTTTATCTCGTAGAAAAACATCGGTAAAGTGTGGCATGTATGATATCTACGCATAAATCTTTAGAAGAAAAACAATGTTATTGCTTCACTCTTTAACTAAATGGATGCGGTGGATATTTATGTAAAAACTTTACATTTGCTTTAGTGTGGTAAGGCCTAAAGAACTTAAGTACAGTCAAAATCAGACAAGCCTTTTGCCAACTATATTGGAGTCGGTTTACGATCTATCTGGATGCAAGTAAGTATCCATGTTTTATATGAAGTGACTGCATATCTGTCCTCCTAAACCTAGTTATAAAGGCAACTCGATACCCCTTGGTAAGAATGGTTGTCAAACTTTCAGGCTTTTGACTACTCGCAATGACTATCAAAGATTTTAAAATGACAGACGAGACCCTAAAAGTTTACTTCCTTATCGGGTTTCTGAAACATGATGTAGATATTATCTTATTATGTTGAATACAAAAATAAAATCATCTCGATCATTATATCATCACGTTAAACAAGAAAATCGATTAAATTATCATGAATCCAATCAACGAAAGATTGAAAAATAGTTAACTACACTTAAAAGAATGAAAAATAATTAACTACACTTGCCGCAACAATCAATTAGCGCGTCAACAGCTTTGATAACCAACTCACTTCGCGCTTTTTCGTCGAAATATTTTCCCCCTAGCTTTTTAAAAACACGCGGAAAATTCGAAAAATTTAAAAAGCCTGGAGGTGCCTAAAAGTGGTCTCCCTCGGTCACAGCAACCAATCTTCAACACTCAATAAAAACTTGGCCAACTTTAATTGAAGTACTAAATCATGCAGATTTTTTGCACTAAACGCTCTAATGCGACTTCTTACTTTATTATTAGTAGAGGTAGTTAATATAACTGGGAGAACTTGTTTAAACTTGTTCTTTAGCTTCTGGGTCCACAGACTGTCGCGAAAAACCCGGGTAAAAAGTACCGAGTGAGTTTTTGTCCGGACAGTCCT
This sequence comes from Heliothis peltigera, assembly GCA_958496145.1. Classification (NCBI taxonomy): domain Eukaryota; kingdom Metazoa; phylum Arthropoda; class Insecta; order Lepidoptera; family Noctuidae; genus Heliothis; species Heliothis peltigera. Next base: position 11,913,628 of record OY292329.1, on the reverse strand, counting down.
GGGGCTGTTTGTTGAGGTAATTAGTTAGGCACGGGTGAAATAAGAATGAGTTATAGCAGAATAAGGATTGTCAAACAATGGCAGAAACACTCCGGAGCTGCTCTTGTTAACACTTTAGTTTTTGTTTTTATAAAAGACTGTTAGAGCTATTTGTAGTTCTTGCTGTTTTCTGCAAATGAAATACTTTTATTAAACTACACTTTGCTTTTTATTAACATTTGGTTGAGACGGTAGTGCAGGTGATTCATCTTTTGCAAATTATTTGTTTCGGCTACTCCCACAGCTTGTCTAGCCTCAGGCAACCAATAGCTTCTGTTGACAGTAGTGGTACAAGTTGATGGCGGCTGGCAACTATTTTCCAAACCCAGGTACGTGCATGCGGCCCGTACCTCTTTGGCATCTCCGCTACCCATTGATATCTTGATATGGTTTCTGCGCAACGACTAGCGCGATATTCCATGCAGTCAAATAGTTTGGCGAGAACCACACTTTAGTTCAATGTAATTTGTTTGCCTGTCGCCATAAACTGGGTGTTAGGCTGGAAAAAATATGTCTGGAGATAAACCTTAGTAGTTTAATTTCAGTTGCAGTTAAAAATACTAGTTTCCACCTTTCTGTGCCAATCATTTCTGTATATTCAAAAATGAAAATTCACAAAATATTCTGAAGTTGAATATCTAGACAATAGGTAGCAAAATTTCATGGTCGATAGTGTTTTAATGTTGTCGGTTGTATTCAAAGCAGATCCGAGCCAAATAGTGACGACACTGCCGGAGACATTTTCAAAGAAACTTGCATGAAAGCAGATTTGCATTGATATAGATTTTCTGTTTTATCTGCATCTACTACTTGCAACTTCTGAGAAAATTTTCAACGTAAGCATTTTATGTTTATATTTTTTTTTTATACAAATAAAAATAAATCTTTGATCTTCGCTTACAAAGTGCCTACAATTCATTTGATGCAGAGTTATAACTTAGACCAAGTTTTCATTTATCAAACATATTTTTGAGCTGTCTCCTTAGTGTGCTACAATACAAAGGGTGTGTCAAAAGCAAGCAAAACCTTAAACATTAAAATAAATAGAATAATGATGTACTTTGATATTGTCACAGAAAAGAAATAGGTCTTATATGATGTAGTACGAAATAAAGACCCGCATTTATAAAAAAACCTTTTTACATTTTTTTTCATTCGATATTATTTTTAAACTCAAATGTTTGACAGCAAAGAAAATAGTAACATCGAGAGTCTTTTGTTATTTTTCATTCAACGAATAGTGAGGAGATGTGTAATGAAGCGACAACTTTGAAATGTTATTTTTTTCTATTATATTTTCATTTGATTTAGTATTTTGTTTTTATGTGGGACATTCACTTGTTTTATTTTTATGTATTTTTCTATGAAAGATAACTAAAGCTTAATAACATTTTGTTAAAAACGCATGAGTAGACCCATCTTGTTGTAGTGTAATGAGTCTATTCGCATGTAAACTACAAGGCGTTTGCCTGGTTTTCAGGTTGTTTTCAAGAGTTACCGTGGCCCTGGCACACAGGCACCTCTAGAAGGAACATAGTGGGTTTTAGTCAATTAGAGTCTGACACTCCCGCCAGATGAACCCTCAGCGGGAGGGATCATTTGATGATTTCCCACGAAAAAAAACTACAAGGTTAAGAAAAGGCTGGAAACAAAAATGCTCAATATGCTTTTTTGCAAACTGGAATAACTTCTCAAAACATTCAACTGGCAATACATAAATATCCGAGTTTAAAAGTAAAGTTTTTTTTTAATACATAAGCCCTTTTTGTTAATACTGAAATCACTACAGAAAAAAACGAAAAACCGTAAGCAAAAACTCAAACGAGTTCATTCAAAATTCGCTGATCAAGGAACCAGAATGCAAATCTGCATGTAAGCCGAAATAAATAAAAAGTAAAAAGCTAATCAAAAGGCTTTGATTGCAGCAGGCGTCTGAGCTCACACGGCCGGCGAATAATACGGACTAAAGCTTTGCATCATTTGGAAATATCTGGCTTTCTTTTATTTTTAGCTGGAGAGCATTCATTTGAGGGTTTTTTGTTTTGTCTTTATTGCTAATAGTGCTTTACAGATTATTATGAAATGATCTCTAGAATGCAATAGTTTCTATGATTTTTTTGGATTGGTTCTTATAAATGGGAAGAACTTTTTTGAATACCTAACCTATATTTTGACGTTTTATAAAAGTCTGTAAGGAGTTTCATTTGAAAATGGAACCTTTGATAGTATCGGATAAATTAATTGTTAATTAAATATTACCAACAGACCGACCGCATTGAAAACCTCATTTTTTGGATGTTCATAAACTTCAAAGTCGAAAAAAACCTTATTTTTAACCGAAAAATAATGTTTTTTGATTCAATATTACTACACGGCCACTTAACAAGAGTAGCACTTAATTATGTTACATGATAGGCACAATATATTAATATCTGTGATATTTTAAAAGTGCATAAAGATACTTTGTAAGTAATTTTGAGAACAAACTTTAATAAAATTCAGAATATATTAATATTACTGCGGAGTGTTTAGAGAGCAATAATGAAACTAAAGAAATAAATAACCGAGTTTAAAAACTTAACCAACTTCAATATGTGCATATAAATTACCTCAATAATATAATGCCGTACCAAGTATTCATCGCTTTGTCAAAAGTTATATTAAGTTCTTCAACATATTATGAATTATGCATGTGATAAAGGGAGCTAATAGGCATCGCTGTTGGCGCTTACGACCTCTTCAAGGTCAAGGGGTCAAGGGCCAAGGTTTGATTCTAATTTACGTGTTGTTATGGTGCGTAAAAAGGACGTGAAAGCCATTGTGAGAGGTTAAAAAAAGAAAAACATGATCTAAAAATCTGAGTCTGGATTTTTCTCTCATTATCTTCAAACAAGTCCATCAAGCTAGAATGACAATTATAAAAGTAATTTTGGAACTTTGTTTTTTGTGGTTTTGTTCTTAGTAGTTAGAGCTCAGTTTTAAGTAATCGTTAGTGACGTAAAAACTAGATCTCAGTTTAGGAGCCGAAGCTTCGCTATCGAGCGAATTTAGCCACTAAGCTATCAACCACAAAACAAACTGACTTGTCCATGTGAGTTTGTCCGAAATCCTCTCAGCCCCTCCTTCGTCACACCATCCCTTTCTCTCCACATAATCAGAAAGAGAGAGGAACACTCGTTTGGAAAGCGCTACGGTGTCCAAGTTTATGGTGCCGGACGGGATTTAAAGGGTATGTTTACGATTTAGCGAAGTGTCCGGCAATTTTTCTCGTTCACATTTTCCTTGTCCGAGATTTTAACTAGGTAACACATGCATTGAAATTCACGTTAATTCATTGTAAGGCGAAGTTAAGGCAAACGGTTTATAAGATTGTTCAGAAAGATTCCAGTTTGTGATTTGTTTTTCGTTGCTTTGTGCTGATTTATTTATGTGTAGAGCGATTAAAGTCGAAAATGTTTAATTTTTCTCATTTATGACTTAGATGCCACACAAAAAATTATTATGTGGAAATCGCACTAGGATATCAATGACTTCTTACATAAGAAAAAATATTTATCACCAGCCTTTTTACAGTCCCTCTGCTGGGCACATGCCTTTGTTCATATAGAGAAGAATCGAGCGTTAAATCACCACTTTTGCTCAAGGCGGATCGGTGACTTCTGTCTTTAAAGTCCAGATTTTCTGAAGATCTTCTCCTTCAATTTTTATCGGCTATTGGTGTCCAAGATAAACTTAGAAAGTACATATAACTTAGAAAATTTACATTTTTACTTATCTGACTTCGAATCGAACCCATAGAATCGTGCTTGAAAGGTTGGCGCTTTAACCAATAGGCTACTACGACTTATCGTAATTTGTCAAAGGCACAATTTTAATTTTATAGTATTAGAATATTACGTTAGAGTTTTATCCTATAACGGACATTCCCAATCAGGGCATAGCTTACAGTGTCCGTGGCAGCGGCGTGCTAATTAGTCAGTTAGTAATTAGTCTAGTCAGATCCTAGTTAGCATTAGTTCACAAGTGTACTAACCAAGTTTTGATCGCTCGGTGTACAGACTTGTCGGGCTTTAGTTAAGCACGTTAAGTTAGTGTATTGATATGTAGCGTGGACCGTTAAGTTTAAGTTAAGTGAGGTTTGACGATTACTTATTTTAGTTAGACGATTTTGTCCATATGATTTTATATAATAGAGTTTTTATGTACATGGGTTGTTGCAGACTTTTGTTGCATTAAATTGAAATTATTTTGTTGCTTACATGAAGTTCATTCAACCTTTCGTTGTTGTGGTATAGAAGGCTTACAGTGTAGTAGTTTCTCGCCTACATAGAACAGATCGTAGGCGGGTCGTAGCAAATGCTACGAGACACGTAGCGACCGCTACGAAATTCATACCCGATTAATACTCAGGAACTCGATCCACTGGCCACTGGTCATTTAAATCGCTTATCAAGCAGGTCTGTTTGGGAAACCAATCTACTCAGTTATCTTAGGAAAATGTTAGGTTTGTATGTTTGTGTGTTTTGATGTCTATTGAAATTGGATCAATTAACCAAAAATTTGCGCAGGTATTTGAATGTTTGGCACTAACTAAGTTACATTGATGTGTGGAATTGAAAGTAAAACATAAAAAGATCAAAAAAATCATAAGATAAAAAGGAATTCAGGGTTAGATAAAGTTTATCTAACAGAGGAATTAGTATAGCTAGAATTTTATACATATATTTTTTTATACTTAAGCTCAGCTAGAAGACCAAACAGACAAACTCACGGGTTAAAACTAGTGTACCAACACATCAAGGTAGTAGTACATCATACTAACTAATTCATATAACATCTGCTACGGACGGAGCTGGGCGGCTTTCCCTTTGAGGTTAAGTTCTGAGGGCGGCCGGCTGCATACCTCACCGCTTTGACAAATAATACTGTTTACTGGTAGACAGGTAACAGTTGTTAACGGTATTGTGAATGCAAGTAATAACGTGAGAGAGTTGCACACGTCACTAAAAGGAGTTCAATTATTATAGATTAGTTACTAGACTTTTTCTAAAATATTGAGCAAATTCACTATTAAGTGAGCTAACTAATGCGATATAGAATATATAGGGTGACTGGTAATAAGTGATCGATATTTAAACACGTGATTGTACTCATGATTACGAACAACTTTCCCAAAGAAACTTTTTTTTATCATTATAACTTATATTTTATCATATTTAAATATCCGTCACTAATTACCAGTCACCCAATATATTTCTAATAAAAAAAAGGCGAAAGAAAAATGACTGCCTCGTTGGTCTAGTAGTCGCAAGGCACGACTGCTGTGCACGGGGTCTCGGGTTCGATTCCCGGGTCGGGATGAAATCGCTTTGTGAGTTGTGAGAAACTTTCATAAAGCAGCCTGGAGTCTGGAAGCTGGTGATTGATTCACCCGTGCATCTGAGAGCACGTAAATGTCGGTCCTGAGCCTGATCTCTCTCCGGTCGTGTCGGATTGCCGTCCCATCGGACTGTGAGAGTGAGGGAATAGAGAGTGCACCTGTGTCTACGCGTATGCTTGTGCACTATATAATATCCCTCATATAATATAATATCCCTCACACATTCACACAACGTCATCTAGTCCCAAACTAAGCAGAGCTTGTACTATGGGTACTAGACAACTGATAAACATACTTATATACTTTTTTTTTGTAAATACGTACATACTATACATAGAAACACCCAGACTAAGTCAAACACCCATGTTTATGCACACAAATGTCTGACTTATGCGGGAATCGAACCCGCGACCTATAGCGTGGCAGGCAGGTTCACTAACCACCACGCCATCTGGTCGTCAAATGCCGCCATATGCCGTAGTCTAGTAGCCTACACAATCGGCCTGGAAGCCATCAAGTGAATTAATGATATTATTGAATTTATATCTCTAATGGAAATTCAATACTTTTGATGTTTCTGAAATAGTATAATCATTGGCCAGTTCAATTTGATTTTTTCGCCATATCGTATTAGTGCCATTATTTATTAGGTAAAACTCTTCGAAGTCATTATCCTGATAAATAAAGGTGATCATACTAAAGCGTAATGGCATATAACATGTGATATGTGTATACGTGTACAATATGTCTTCGCGTCATTTCATGAAATGTGCAGGTAGGCGTAAAACATGTCTAGACGACGCAAACTTCAAAAGGCATTTCTGTATAGAGTTCATTTTAAATTTATACGCATCTGGATCATTCATATACTCAAAATTCTTATGACGGTGTCAACTTATTTTCATGACTGTTTTAATCACACCATCTGCAGGCTTAGCATGGCGATTCTATATATATTCTGTCAAGAAAAGACACAGTTCTTTCTGTCAATGTCAACATGTCTTCTGCCCGAGCATGGCGCGACCTGTCGACTCGCATATAATCACTTATAAACTTATGTCGATAGAAGAAAAGAAAAATTTCTTCAAAAAATGTCGAAAGAAATTTTACATCAATCTGTCACTTTTCTGTCATTATGTCCGTTCTCCGGTAAACAAAACTTGTTTCTACGGTTGCTATGCTAAGCCTGCAGCAGTTGCCTTACTGTACCTATTATTGTGCTAGTGCTTATGTGTGTAGTTGTTAGTGGCACAAGCATTTCATTTTGTGCCTGAATAGATATTTTTATATCATGCGAAACGCGAGTCATTCACATGTAGAATGTACTAGTTATGTACCAAGCTAACATATTATTATTATACCCACGTGGAAGAAACAATTGTGCTTTAAACATATTCTAATATTATTGAGGTAATTTCTTTGCTTGCATGAATGCGCTACTCTCAGAAATTACTGGACCGATTTGACAAATAGTTTCAGTGTGTTGTTTCAGTGATTGGATTGTCTAATCCAATCATCGAAGCTATAAGCTACCCGTTAACCGGCTATACGAAGTAGTTATTACGGGAGGTGGATAAAACTGCTGCCTCTCACTCAAAATCTCAAAACTATGAACATAAAAAGTATTTCTTCAAAAGATAACATCCTACATTCGGCACTTACTACTTACTTTTAGTGAAAATATTTGTGAAAAAAACAAAGAAAGACAACCATTAATCCAAATGACGGCCATTTGGAGTGTCCAGGAAAAGTTAGTGAAGTGCTCGGTAAGTTAGAATACAATAAGTAGTTAGTGTCATCGGGTAGAGTCGGCCACTATTACGGAGTTCGGAGGTACCCATCAATACTGGTTACGCTCGGGGAGGGTACAAGCACTTTCTGGATTAGAAGGACTATGTTCGGGGTTTTTGTTTATAGCTGGCTTTTCTGATTGGTATTCTTTTCTGATTGGTATTATTTTTCTTTTATGTGTTTAATCAATCACACGGTTAAGCAACGCTTAGCAGTTCGGCTGTCGGTTCGTGGATGGGTGACAAAATCGTCATGAAGAGTCACTCCGTGTTTGGGAAGGCACGTTATAGTGGGTCTCCCTACTGTAATTTGAACATCTTTCCCAGTCTTACCGAGGGGTATCAGATTGCCCAGTTTGAGAACAATCGCTCCATTTTACAAAACACACAAAACAATTACACTAAGCTGCATTCAATTAGACTGGAACCCGACACCAAAATAGCTTGGCTGGACAAATTATGATGTTTACTCATATAGTGGTACTACATTTTTATATAACCTTATACTAAATGCAGTACCGACATAATATACCTCTTGTGTAGGCAGATTGCACCTTTTTTATTCAGATCATAATTATTGATATTGTGCGCATGTTATACTTGCGTGTATACACACGGACTTTTCACTACCTACTCAGTGTACCTTTGAAATATAAAACTCTGCCTAACTTTAAATGGTGAATAAATATATTGAGAATTATTAAAATAATTAGATATAAGTATCGTGTTACCAAATTATTTACCTACAAGCCTTAATTATAATTATAAGCGTAAAGTTAAAGGTTAATTCCTACCAAGAAATACACACTCAGCGGCGCTATGTATAATAAGGTTCTCAAATATTTATGAGTACTCCAGAAGTAAACAGATTAATTAATCATTGAATTATTAATAATATTATAATAATTTACCCCGCCTCGAAGATTATTAAAATGTATCGTTTAATTGGAACGTAGTGGCGAGGGAACTCGGATACTGAACGATGTGATGGATTGAAAGGATTTTTTTAAAGAAATGGCTTTTGTTTTTATGAATATTATTTTTCCAACGAAGACCGGAGGAGAGCACCATCATTAGGACAGCGGGATTGCTTTCCTTGGAGTAGGAAAATGTATCAAACTAAGAGTGTTACATACTCCTGTCCCTCAAGCTACAATCTATATTTCCTATTATAATCATACGAGATGTGGCCTCCGTGTTTTAGAGACGGCTTTAGGCCTATAGCCTTTTTTACGGCCCGCTGAGCGTACAGCTGCAGGCTTAGCATGGCGATTTTATATCTATTCTGTCAAAAAAAGACAAAGCTCTTTCTGTCAATGTCAACATGTCTTCTGCCCGAGCATGGCGCGACCTGTCAACTGGCATATAAATCACTTGTAGCCTTATGTCGAAGAAAAATTAAGTAAAAAAAATTACTTCAAAAAATGTCAAAAGAAATCTTACGTCAATCTGTCACTTTTCTGTCATTATATCCAATCTCCAGTAAACAAGACTTGTTTCTACAGTTGCCATGCTAAGCCTGCTGGAGGTAGTGTCTGACTCTTACTGACTAAAACCCACTATGTTCCTTCTGGAGGTCCCCGTGTGCTATGATGTAACTCTTATGAACAACCCGCAGTCTCAGCAGACCTTGGCCCTAAGGGGCCCCTCCGATATTGCTGACCAGCTAGATACACGTGTAGAACTACTGTCATACCTTTTGCAAATAAGCGCGATTTTAGGAACAATTATCTGCGTGCGCTCGAAGCCTCATGCTGTAGCCCCGGACCGCCACTGGTACACACTCTCGTAAACTCGTTAATCACCTGTCAATATTAGCGCAATCAATGTTTCAGGTAGAACGGGTCTCTAATACCCCCGGGATTGTTTAACCCTCCATTAGGCAATATAAACAGCTAATCACGGTGTTTTTACTCTCAAATCTTTGTTCGTTTATTTTTAAGAATTTTTTTTCGAAGGTAAACAGTAATTTACCCCTGGGATGATTGGGCTTTGGATCAACATTGTATTTTTCTGTTAATCCTGATAAAGCTTTTACTGGCACGTGTAGACTTGGGAAATAACTTGGACTTCAATTTTTTGTCAATTCTTTCTAATACCTGTACCTACTGTCAGTAATGTTAATAAGTGAATTAGAAAACGTAGCCTGAACTCTTGCAAAGCTAAATTGTAAGACATTATTAAGTAAGTCGAATACCTCCCTCATAAGGCAAGCTAAACCCCAAAACGAGATAGTTTTGAAGTAGCTATTTTTTAAGTTGAAAATAACAAAAGGTATTTATTCCCTGTTTTTGTTAACGAAATCTTTAAAATAATTTTATTTTGTAGCAAAGTTTTATTTAACAATTTTCATTCGGGATTTTTTTTTATCTTTTTCTAGGTACAAACTAGTAACTGCAGTCTTTCTCTCACAGTTAAAAGACGTAATAATATAGGAACATACTTAGTATAATTAGTGTATTCAAAATAAGAATTACAAGACTGCATATTTCCGTTAACGTAAGGAATTGATTCATTTAAATTACTTACAAAAATTTAATAAACTATACTGTAACGTTACCGGAATTTTATAATTTGATTTTTAATATTATTCCTCGATATTAAGTCAACAAACAATTTCGATTTAAAGGCTCAGAGATTCAACCGTGTAAAATATTATAAGCTAAAAGTATAACGATGAAGTGCTTAGCATTTAAAATTAAACAGAAACTTCGCAGGTTCAATATCGCGTGACATTTGTTTTAGTTTCGAAGCGGAGCCGAAGTTAGAACAAAAATCTGCACAGGAGTTAAACATTTTCAAACGGTGTTCGTTATTTGAGTTTTTAAATAATACTTATTTTGTTTTTATTTAAATCTCCTTTTAGTGTTCTAGGTGTTAAATGATAACTTATTTTTTCATTCCATTTTAGGTGTACATTTATAACCTTAATAACCACAGATAATAAATGAATATAGAAGTACAACTCAATCTGGATACATAATATATATATAGGTCTAACAATACTAGTGCACCATATTTTTACAGGTCAAAAAAGTATAATGATCTCGGGGTCAACGATCAAGCGCCTTCATAGAGACCGGCGTCATGCGTACAATTTTGTGACTGTGATGATAAATTTAGTAAAATATGTTGTTGTTTTCATAACTTTTTGTGGTAAACATTATACTTAGCCTGTTCTAGATGATCTGTAAAAATATGGTGCACTAGTTTTGTTCGATCCGATTGGTTACCCTGATATGTTTTGATCGTTGAACTCAATGAAGACATTTCAAATTGTACATAAGAGGCATCCATTAATCAATTATGACCCTGTATAAAGCCTTTGTTTATTTCACGTCTGTTTTGCAAAATATGTCTTTCCTAATTGATGGATGAGAGTTATGTCAACAATTGTACGTTAGTTTGTGACGTATGCTCTAACTGTTTTACCAATCAATGTTATGTTTTAATTATTATTTCCATCCGGGACCGCACTTGTAATAGTAATACTGATATGTAAAATGTTTTTACATGTACAAACTTTATAAATTGTGGAATTGATTGAACAGCATTGTTGTCATACAATTTTACAAATATATCAATTTGTATAGTAATTATATAATGTCAGTAATTATACAACATTGAGGAATTATAGTTTCAATAATGAAATAAATATGTATTTCAAACTGGTACCCAATTTATTCTACACCGTCCGCTTAAGCCTTCTCACGACAAGTGTCACGAACAAGCAGACAAAATATGTAGTTTTTCTTTCTAAAACCATTCTTCTACATACAATATCTTAAACGCCATCTTAATACAAGCTTAATGTAAATATTAAAAGAATATTCAGAACTTTGTCTTTAGTTTAAAAAACCAACCGCGTGATGGCCTAGTGGTTAAAGCACCAGCCTTTCGACTATGAGGCTTCGATTCCAGATCAAGCAAGTACCAATGTAACTTTTCTAAGTTGTATGTACATTCTAATTATAAATATCTTGGACACCAACGACTGGTTAAAGATGAAGGTAAACATCTCGAGGAAACCTGGACTGTAAAGTCTAAAATCACCAACCCGCATTGAGCAAGCGTGGTGATTAACGCTCAATCCTTCTCCGTGTGAGAAGAGGCCTGTGCCCAGCAGTGGAACAATAAAAATGCTGAAGATGATTGGTCAAAGTGATTACACATTTATTTTTGCGTCTAGGGTTACAACTCACGAAGCATCAGTACTGTGGTAACAATAATTACAATTAGGAACAAGCGAAATGATATCATAACAATATGAGATTATGGCTGCGCGGTGTTAGGTTGTAATTAGGCTTAACAAGCCGTAATCGGACCGTTTTACTAAGTGCGAGTATGGTGGGTGGATATGCCAATGAGTAGGTGGTATACAGAGTTGAAGTTTCGTGTTGTTGAGCGATTCGGTTTTACATTCTCTTTTAAAATAAAAAAGTCATGCATAGAGGAGATAAGATGGGGATAGAAAGTAACCTATTCAAAGTAGGCTTAGTAGTAACAAGTTTTGAAAGTAAATTGTACAGACGCCAGCACATCAAGCTACCTAAAACTGACAAATTTACTCAATCAACTTTGAACCAAGCGTATGTTTCATTGATAAAGTTGAAAATCTATTAAAGATATTTGAGCTTGATGTGCTGGCGTCTGTCCGTAAAGAGAGCCTCCTAAAATGCCTGCTCTTCACCACTTACTACGAGTATGTGTTATCGCTGGGAGGAAGGAAACATTGCAACTATTGAATTAACACGATCTTTCATTGACTTGACAAAACATCACGCTGATTTTTCCCAAATGATAAGACAGAGGTCCACTTGTTTCAATCATATTTCACCGGTCCAAAGTCCTAGATATTGAGGGATCGATTAACGTGATAATTTGACTCTACTGTTATGTACTCTGTTGATCTTAATCTCTTATGATAAAAGCTTACATTAAAACATAGACCTCATGAGTCTTCAACAATAAAAAAAACACTACAAAGCGTACTAAGAATAAAGCAACAACTACGTATTTATCACCCGACACCTTAGAGCATCTAACCAACTGAAGCCGCTATGTACAGACGCCAGCACATCAAGCTTCCGAAACTGGCAAATTTTTCCAATCACCGTTAAAAATACTTATATTATACACTTCAGCAATAAAGTTGAAAATCTATTAAGGAAATTTGACAGCAGCTTGATGCAGAAGCTCGAGAGACGCGGCTATGCAAATAGTGACAGCTTACTCGTGAATTTATTGATCTCACATGACGAAATTGATAAACACAAGCTAATAATATAATTAAGCTCAAACTCGTTAATTGATGCACTGATGTACACACAATATGACTGGCGCTGTCGTACCTTTGACAAACGCGAAGGCTTCGCAATGTCGTGTCCGGTTGATTAAACGCTCTAAGCCTCACACCGTTAACCGGGAACATGTCGCGAAGTTGCAAACACCACGAGGCAATGTAGGATTACGTGTTACTAATGCGCATCGTTTGTTACTGCATGCATCTATCAGGTTGGTAAATAGTTGGACAAATGGGGGATGTGTTTCCTCTGATTGCAGTTTTGCATCTTGAGATAAATTTTATGTGGTTTAGGTTTGAATTAAATGTATAAAAGAAACATGTATGAAAGAAATATTATGTACGAAAAATGTATGATAAAAAAATTATAATCATAATATTTGAGTCTGGACATTTTTCTTCAAGTCTGTGACGCTCTCCAGCTGCACCTACAGCGCTAAAAGTCATTTGATGATTTCCCACGGTAAAAAAGAAAGGTAACAATATAAAGACTTTAGGGAAAGGGAATAATGTATAAACTTATTTTTATAAGTTGTTCCCAAAATCAATTTTAGTTTGATTGAAATAGCAACATTAATTTCTGATATTTGTAAATTGGCCATTTAATATCATATATACAAGTAAAAAAAAAAAAACCTTATTAATAAATGGCGTCAAAAAATTCTTCCTCATCGCTGCCCGCCGGGAGTGTACCCAAAAGGCTGGCAGCATTGCCACGTTGTATGGCAATGCTTAATCGTTGTCCGAAATAAAAGCCAGCCCTTGGGTCGCGGGAAGTGTCAGCGAGTCTCTTGGAAATATCCTTAAAAAGGAGGTGTGCACTCGGACCCCACGGCCCCAGAGTTTCAACCCCAAACGGCTCAAAGGTATAGTTGCCTATTAGGGTACTATATTTGCGCCGTTTGAGGTTTTCGGCTTCGGAAGCGGCAGAGCCAGCACAACACGCCGTCCTAGCAAGGTGGGAAGGCGCCAGAGTGTCGACGCAGGTTGCGTCCCACACTAAAGACCTACCCATCTTCCAAGGAAATAATGACATACCGTCTGGTCTCTTACCATCGTCGCGTACCAAGCCATTTGGTTCTAATACAGCTGGTACACCTACGGCGACAAGAGCACGACGGATGATGTCATTGATGTTCGAATGACGAGCTATGCGGCCCGCACTTCGGCTGCACGACAGGCCGTGGTGCCCGAGGCCGCTGACAGCTTCACCACAGGGGCAGCGATGAGGGGAGCAACATGGGGCACCCAGACGCAGGCACACGGCGAGTCTGAAAGTGGTGTCATCAAACATGGTGCCGATGTTTGACGACGGAAGTGCGTGAAGCCAAAGACCCGACTCCCATTCCCCCACAGCCAGCAGGCGCGCTCGCTCAGCAGGAGTATTGGATGTTTCAACTAATTCTTTCCGAATTACTCTGCAGAGCGGCTCATCCCACTGTCTCTGGAAGGATGGGTTAGCGGGGATATCGGTATTCGGGCAGGCGATTTTCCAGGCCTCTATAGCATCAGTCAAACACGGAACCTCAAAATTGGCCAGTGTGATTGGTAAAATTTTCCTGGTCAATATTTCAGTACCGTGGACGGAGGATATAAAGGCCGGTAAACTTATACTTGAAATTTTGCGAACACCGAGCCCTCCCAAACGAACGGGGAGAGTAGCCTGAATCCAGGCCCGGTCGTCCATAGCCACATTTAATATTGATGTTAATGTATTCCGAATAATTTCATCAAGTTTTTCCAAAAGTTTTGTGTGCTTCCAGAGGCTGGAAGCACGCAAGAAGTAGGTTAATTTTGGACCAAAACAACAGTATCTGATGATTGTGATGGCTGAGTGCATATTAATTTGGAATAGCCTTTCCGAAATATGATTGAAATTTTGGATTTTGTCTTGAATAAAATCCGAAAAAGAATTTTCAAATATTGGGGAACCGAGGAGGCAAAGAGAACTTTTATCAATTAATGTGATGTTGGGGGCTAATGCATTAAATTTCAGAAATGTGTCTTGTCTGTCAGTATTGTCCGAAATAAAAAGTTCACATTTGGAATAATTTAAATCAAGACCTATTGCTTTGAATTTATTTTGGAGAAATGAAAGATCTTTTAAAACTGTGTCTGCATTGCCTCCTAAGGTTCCGTCATCAAGATACCAAACGTTGAATTCTGAATTTAGCTGTCGAATAATGGGGTTTATAGCCAAACTGAAAATCAAAGGCCCGAGGGGGTCACCTTGCTGACAGCCAACAGCAGATTCTAAAAGGTTGTCCCGGTACAATAATTTAGATGGTTGTCTGTAGCATTGCCAAATAAAACTGTAAATTTGGGGTAATTCTTTTTTAGTTTCTGCCAGCAAAGTGTCCCTGTTTACCGAGTTGAATGCATTTTTAATATCAACTTTCAATATGACTTCTCCTTTCCCATAATTTAGATAGGTCGACAGGGCGTGTACGGCAGCCTCGCAGGCTGCCGTACAATGCTGCCAGCCTTTTGGGTACACTCCCGGCGGGCAGCGATGAGGAAGAATTTTTTGACGCCATTTATTAATAAGGTTTTTTTTTTTTTTTTTTTTTACTTGTATATATTAATTTATATTTTATTTGTAAATATATTGTAAATATTTATGTGAATAAAAATAGAAATACAAAAAAAAAAAAATTAATATCATAAGGATATCTTCCATCGCCCACTATCAACAGTTCTATTTCACATTGATCACTCCCACATAAGCCCACTCAATTTTGCCCACATATTCCATAAAATCATTTTGAAGGTAATCTCGTATTATAAACAGTAGCTGCTCCTATTTTCTATAGACTTTTGGCCTCGCATACGCTGTCGTGATTGATGTGTAAGATTAAGTTACCCACAACGCGATGGATGTCGCCATCATCTATCTATATCCTCTTGTACACTAATGAACATAGCTAAGGAGTTTGTGTTTGGAATCACCAAGCTTATTTTTATGTAATTTACTTGGCGGGGTCACTGCCTAGCCCCCGATAAATTTGTATACGCGTAGATATACTATAGCTTAAGTAAGTGTATTTTGGATTGGATTTTTTCTTTTCAGTTTACACAGTCTGTATGCATCTCTTTCTATTCTATCTACTCCATAGACGGCCGATGGAACAAATGTCTTTCCTTCTTTCTCGAGAATTAAGCAGTGCCTGTGTATTTGAATGTTGTATTTTTCTTCTTATCTCACTTAAAAGTGATAAATAAATAGATTAGTTATTCTCTACAAGTTATAAGTATGTAAATGTAGTACTACAATTACTACATTTCACCTGCTAATTCGTCCGCGTTTCAAGGGAGATTGAGGTCAAATTTCATCTGAATAATTTTCACCGCTTTTACGTTAATTTTATTTTCAGATAAAGAAGCTTTTGTGTATACTATGAGCTGAGGATAATATATTTTGTCTCAACATCAAATTATGGAAATTAGAACTCACAAATGAAGGCGTAGCAAATCTAATATCTAGGTTATAAATAGACAAACCAGATTGAGTCACGTTGCTTTTTTAGAAAAGGAAAAAAATAAATCGTGGTCTATATACCTAATAAAATAACTTTTTTCTTTCTATTAAATATAACCATAAAATTGATTCAAATAACCCAGTTTTTACCTTACAAAAACATGCCTTTTTATTTTTCCTGTAACTATTAATTCTATAATTATTATTCTTGACATCAAAAGTGATATAACTTACTAATTTATTATCTTTCTAAGTTATTGCTATCTGTCTAAGCAATATACAAATAGAAACTAAGTATATACTTTAACTTAATTTCAGTTCTAGTAACAGATTCCAAAATACATGCCACAATATCAAATGTTATCGAAACATCACGTACAAGATGGATCTCGAATTTAATTTGAATCGCGCTATCTCCAGATAAGTAGATTAGAGATATCAGGTGACCCTTGTCACTCCCTCTTGCTGTACCGACGTAGAATTGCGAAATTCAAGTACGCATATTTTATTCCTAGAATAGGACCCTCGTAAAGGTACATAAAAATAATTTATCGATAGGAAAGTTTTAGGCTGTTTTTTGTCTAGAATACGAGATTTTAATTTTACGAGACCTTCAAAGTCAAATTGTACTTACACTTATGTTCATGCACACGAATGTTTGACTTATGCGGGAATTGAAACCACGATCTCCAGCGTAGCAGGTAGATTCACGACCCACTACGCCATCTGGTCGTCATTACTTGCGTTAGCCCTTTATCAGTTAACAAAGAATCAATAAATTAATATTCAAACTGTTTTGCATAAAGCGAAGCGGCAATATTCCTCTATGTAGCTCGTAGGTTTTATTTTAAAGTTAAAATCAATTTTATCTTAAACCTGTTCCACGATATTGCTGAACGTTCGGACCGTTGTGAGGAGCTAAGTGTGAGATTTATTAACTTTTAAGGTTCCGTACTGGGTGTGTATTTATCATTATTCTCTTTGGATTGTTTCTGTAGTGGTTGAAACAATGAAACTATTTTGAAAACAGAACAAAACAACTGTTAAAATCATGAGAAATAGAACGCGATAGGGGTGAGCTTTTCGATGCTTTTTAGTTATTTTTGTTAGTTTTAAGTAGTTTTTATTTTAGTAAGTGTTGTATATGAATAATAGTAAAAAAAAATCTTACAAAGTTTTAACATTGAATGTAATCAGTTAAAATAGTCAAAGTTACTTGATATAAGTTGCCCGCTCTCTGCCTATCCATATTATAGCCCAAGACTAGCGATTGACGCTGCGTTATTTGATGATGTGTATTCAAGCGCTTTGTAACATTACTACCGTGACAAATTGTTTCGCTATCTCAAAAAATAAGGATTCAAATCCCTGACTTATACTAAGTAAAATATTGAACTCTCAGCTCATGATTTCCAGCGAGGAACCCCAAACCAGACTATAATAATGTAGATGGTAATAAAATATCATCTCGTCGCAGCCAGCGATCGACCTTTTTGCATACAGACTGCTCACATTTTCATATTTCTCTGTTACATTGGACCTAATGCAATTTATATAATGGACGCTTGAATAGAAGTTATAGCGGGAGGGCTTGTACTCTTGGATTTACTTCGTTCGTAGGAAAAGAACTTAGATTCTGTGCAGCTGTTTAAATTAAAACTGTGACGGTCATTGTAAGGATATTCACTGCTTATTAACCTTAATAAAAGTACAGATATACCGTGAACCGTGAACAGTATCGTACAAACAATTTCAAGTCAAGTCCAGGCCAGTACTATTCAATCGAAAAGTTGATTTCCGACCGCCTTCAAAAAAAAGAGGTAGTTCTCAATTCGGTTATAGGTATTTTTACTTGGAACTTATACACTTATTTAGTAATATTATATGAAACAGACGTTTGATGCTAAGATATTGATTTATGTATTTTTTAAAGTGCCAGTTCATTGCAGATACGAGTGAAAATTTGGATTGACCTTAAAAGAAAGTTAAAAGAATTTTCTATTAGTTATTTAAAGCAGCGGTTCTAGTCTGCATTTGTCCTTTAATGTCTTATTATATAAGCAGCGACAATTCAAAACATCTCACACAAACTAAACTAAAAGCAAGCAAAATCTAACAACGAAAAAACAAACACGATCAACAACCTGGTGCAACACACAACACGACACACAGTCATTTTCAAACATATTCATTATCTCAAATTGCTTTGTCGTTCACAATGACTGAACGGCGAACGTATTTTATTTTGCCGCAACGTGAGCTATTCTGCAATTTTAGCATTTCAAATTAAGGAATTTTGGGAATCTTTTCTTAACTAGATTTTTTTAATTTTTGTTATAGATAGATGGTCTTTGAAATAGTTTAAATTAGTTAGGATTACTGTGCAAGTTAATTAAGTGTTCTGATTTAAAGAAGCTTAAATCAATTCTGTCAAATGTTGACACTTTCCGTTTCAAAGTTTAGTTTGTGCCCCGGTAACAATACTGGGAGTATAAATAGAAACCAAAGTGTAGGTTACCATACTTTTAAAAGCACTACCTCAAGAATTGCCAAACAAATATAAAGGTTTTTCTGTATGCGTTTGTCTAAACTTCACTCTTATTTAAAGCAATATAATAAAATCAAATTACTTTGAATGAAAATTTAATTAAGTTCGCTGCTTTACTTTCTCTTATAAATGCAGTACAAACAGAACTAAAATTTCTAGCTACCTTCTATACAAAACATGAATTCATTTTAAAAGGATTAATATAAATTCACGAGCCACGCCGAACGAAATTCATGTTTGTAAAGATATAAATTGCAGAATGTCCCAGCGGCTGCGATAGTGTCTGTTTTAAAAGCGAAGGTTTATTCCTCGGTGACACATTTTGAATTTGATTTCAGCTTTATCCTTTTACGAGTTCAAATAGTTTATTTGATGTTTATTTTTGAGTTTAGACTTTAGATGTTATCTGGATATAGTTTCGCAAGATTTAGCAAATTTGAAATTCATAAATTATTATTTTGCTATTTTTGCACAATGTGTGTGTTCTATTAAGTATAAATATTTATTACAGACGCAGGCAGGTCAACCTAAGCGAATATATAAAATTTTACCAATCGAACCTTACAGTACTGATATAAGGTTGAAAATCTATTAAAGATATTTGACAGATTGAGGTAGGTTGATGTGCTGGCGTCTGTACATACATTCTGGCTACACACATTTCCATTCAATTTTTCAAAGATAGGATAGATTTTCAATTCAGACAAACAGGACCATCCCAGGAGACCGTAAAACAACTACACAAAAATGTGGTGATCTCAATAAAGCGAACCACAAACCACTATTGAGACGTACAATACAGCAAGTGTCCCTATTTTGTCTGATTTAAATATCAGAGAGAACGTCTGGCGTGTTTGTACGGCGACCAACCCCGCGGGGCGCGCCGAGTATTGCAATAAATTTACATAGGAAAGATTCTTGCTTAGAGCTTCCGAACGTAGTGCTGTCTCTGATGAAGTGATTTTATCGATAAAGGAAGCTGATTTTTTAAAAGAAATCTATTTTTGTTTTTTTATCAATATGCAGTCGTGTTAGTATTATTCCGTGAGTGTAGTATAAATGAAGCGATTAAAATCTTTATTGTGAAATTTATAAGTTAGATTATGCGAATACATTAGAAAATCTCAGATACAGGGAAAATTCAGAGGACTGAAAAAGTCTTCAGGCATTTCATGTGCACAGACTACGAAATTGTTTATAATTTCAGTAAAACAACAAACAAAAAATTACAAAGAAAATAGGCTTTTACTTTTTATAGGATCCACTTCTGAAATTTAATTCCGACCTCGCCAATATACATAGGAACTTTTGTTTCGTTTACCATAAAACAATTTTCCCGCTTTTTAACTGCTAAAGAATATGGGCCTACTGTTGCTATTAAGTTTCCGCTGTAGGTTTTGAATACTAAAAGCCTTAATTTAGGGTAAGTGGGAGACATCTTATATCTTTTGGCTAAGTGGTTACTGTAAGACGGGCTCACTTTTTATTGTGTTGGAGATTTTTTATTCTTTTATACTTAGTAGTCTCCATATTTTCACTTTAAGTATCCATACAAAGATATTTTTATGAATACTTCAAACTGTTTATTGAGTTGTAATATCTATTAATTTTATCAAAAAATACATTTGTTACTCAGTTTATCGATAAGTTTTGCACATCACTACTCGTAACCGTCTTTTTGTTAATCCGCGGATGATCAAATGGTTAAGGTTAAGTTCTGTGAATTATGGCGGAATTAGAAGGAGATTATAGCTACGTACTGTACTTCGGCAGTATTCCTTTACATAAATACTTAGTTCATGTAGCAAGTTTGAGGTAATCTCTAAGTCTTGATGGAAATACGTGTTTCAAACTGAATTTTGGTGATGTGGGTAGATAGTGATGTGATGTTCTATTTTATAGTAACGATTTTCATATCGATAATTTTATTGACATATTTTTTGATTATAAAGTACGGTAGTTGACGAACAGTCAAATTGAACCGTCAAAACCAGTCAAAACAGTCACTTCCTGGATATTTTTTTGTATGACAATAAAAACAATGATATTTTTCATATCAAGCTAAGCATAAAAAAATTAAACCAGTTTTTCCATCATCACGCTATAAATGAAAGTGAGTGATTATTTGAAGATTCTTTATCAAATGAATATGATAAAGGATTGTATTTAAGGTGTAGTCAAGTACGACATTGAAGTGACACAAATATCCTACAACCAAATATCTTATACCCACTTGAAAGGAAAAAAAGGGAAATGTAAGAATTGGTCCTTTTCGCATTAGAATATTTTTTCCGGAATATTGGATTACAAGACAAACGATATTTTAAGTCAACAGGAAGTGGTTATGCCGAGACCGGGCAGATAAGCCGCCATCTTTCCTGTAAATGTCGAAAGAACCGAATAAGGGATTATTTAAGGTCACTCGGACTACCTGGTGTTTGAAGTTTATTGCAAGAATGTGCCTCCCTTATTGATAACAGGAGAATAGTTTTGATATGAACAACATTTAGAATAATATTAAATGAACTCACGTTATGTATGTATGTTGTAAACTCAAACTAATTTATTCAAAGTAAGCTGATAAATCAGCTTTTCGAACGTCAAAACAAAAGACAGTTCCCAAAACGCCTACTCTTAACCATTTTCTATGTGCTTTTGCTGTGAAGAAAATGTGGTGGTACAAACTACCCAACAACACATGCTTGTCTGTTAGGTTTGAAGAACCAGATTTATGAAAATACAAGTCCAATCTAAAATATTTGAGAAGTAAAAAAAACTTAAAATATATGAAAAAAAATAATATAAAATATATGTAATGCTATAATGAAAGAGTATCACACAATAATTATTAGAAAAGGAAGAAAGCTAGATTCAGCACTCTAATATTTTTAATAAAAATCGCAACAAAACCACAATTTTAAAACTAACAAGACAAATTGAAAAATAAATCATGCTGAATACTTTTTCAGTACAAGCGTTCCTTAAATTACGCTTTATAAAATAAAGCGATGTTTTTTCAGCGAATGTATCTGTGTCCCCGCTCCGCCGTTTATCATTTTTATGCTGTTTTGTACTCAGTAGCGTGAAATATCGCGAAATGGTTTTGAAACAATTGCACTTTGTGAGGGTTAGTAGTTTCAAGTTTTATGGTACAGACGAGATTATCAGGCCTCATTAGTTTAAATTTTAATTAGCTTTTCAACGGCGGCGAGAAAAAAATATTAAAAGTAATCTCATTCGCCTCAATTTACTGTAATGTAATGTAATGTAATGTACGTTATATTGTCAATGTAAGTTCATCACAATTTTGTTCGCTCAAAGATTATTTTCTAATATTTTATCATTTATTAATAAGGTTTTTTTGTTATGTGAATATAGTACCTAATAAAAAATGTAAATAAGTAGTATTAGTTGTATTGTAATTTTATTTTATTATTATAGAATTTTTGGTACTTACCTATACAACGTGGACCTCGAGAGTAGCGCCCTATGGATAATTATATAGATAGGTAAATTAGCAATTTTCCTTTACAAGCTAATTAAACAAACCCCATCAAACCGAACATTGTACACCACGGTCGAGACCATTAAAATTTCACAGCTTATTTTTAATCCCGAAATTAGTATGGAAATGGGCTCAGCCGAGACCAGAACAAAATTAAAACTGTACAAATGTATGGAAATTTCTAACAAAGGAACGTAATATTACACAAACTTGGTTTCCCGACGAATCGCATTTCCATTTGTAGTGTTGGTATAAATAGCAAATAAGTAACTAGCTCTATTATACAGTTTTGACTGCATCCTTTTTTTTCGTGTGAAATCATCAAATAACTCCTCCTGCTATGGGTGCAGCTGGATGTCACACTTTTATCCCTCTATCGTAAAATGTGGTCTTAAAAAGTACCACTTTCAGTTCCAGCTTTAAGCCATCTTCTTGAACAAAGTTCATGGAGTAAAGCCGGTACTTTTTAAGACCACGTTTTATAAGAATGTGAGTCTGACTAAATCCCAGTATGTTCTTTCTGGAGGTCCCTGTGTGCCTGGGCGACTCGCCGGCGGGGGACTGGACGCCATAGACTCCCAGGCCCCCTCCACTCAGGCAACGTCGGAGCTAGGTACTCTTATGTTTAGTGGGTATACCGTGGACGACTTAACCGGGGAGTCCCACAAACAAAAAAAAAGGGCCACCATTACTCTTACGAACAATCCGCAGCCCCAACAGTTCGCCAGCACCCTGCGGGACTGTTTTACGCACTTAGGAAAAACGTAATCTTTCCATCAGCAAATTCTGTCTTAATTAGTGCAGATATTTGCAGCAAACAACCTAAATCACATAACTTCATCTTATAACATTATCCTTTTAGTTAATAGGAAAATAGAATATAATAAGCTAGCGCGGAGTTAGTTAACCTAATTAATACGCTTTTGACACTGATTTGTTTTGACAATTTGTCCTAGAGTTTTGAAAACTTAGCAAATTAATTGGGACACCAAGAACTTGGCGTTTGACGAGCTGAGAGCTTTAGTACTTGTATAATCTTCTTTGTGTAAAAATATCATTCTTAGTTTGATCCTAACGTAGTAGACTTTTGTCTATTATTCCCTAGTTTCGAATTTAGATTACATTATTTTCCAAATTACTTACTTTCTTGAATTTAGATTTAGTCTTTAAGCTTATTTCGTGGTGGAATTGACCACTATTTTAGTTTGAGAGATATTGTTGAGTGACTCAATTAATTGTAGCCTTTAATAATACTCATTTGAGATATTATATTTTTCGTAGGTATAGCTTTTTTGGTACATTAAGATGATTTTTCATTCATTATTATAATCGACGTTATAATAAATATGTGTCTATTTTTTTAACATTTTCTCAAATAAACTAGAACTCGTTTCTATTAATTTCGGTATATCTGGTATTGATAAGTAATTTACTATATCTTAAATTCGAGTTGTTATCCTTTCAATCTATTTAGCTTGTTGAAACCAGCTGAAGGTTAACGAAACATCACTTCAATAGAATAAACATGATATTTTAACTTACGAATATATTACAAATGGCTTACAATAACAACTTGGCAAAACAAAAGCTTCTAAGATTTTCTTTTGTCTTTTCAAGTGGCTAAGTACTACTATAACTTACTTTTTTATTTTTTATGATCTTGACCTTCCAGTAGATGTATTCATGTTAATTTAAATTTAAAGCAACTGAAATTCAGCACTTTTTACATTGATCTATACAAATAATGTAGAAGTAGTCGCACTTTTGGCCGCTGCGTCACCAGGACTCTAGTGTCCAAATGTAAGATTTGTGACTCAAGTTTTAACAATAAAAGATATCAGTGCCTTATACACATATTAGACTGTTATGCCTATGCCAAGGTTACATAAAATTATTGATGAACAATTAACCATGTAGGCTTGCCTTGTCTGCTAAAATAAAAAGTGCCAAAGTAATACCAGTACAGCGAAAGTGTTAAATAAATAAATAAACACATGATTTCAAGAAAAAACAAATTGTGTCTTTATAAAAGCAAATTAATAAGGTACACAAAAATATTGGCAAATGAAATATCAGTTGTATAATTAACGCGAGGGTTTCATGAATTGCCGGCTTGATATAGGCAGTTAGGGGACCGCAATTCCCTCAGGGCTCTAATTAATACTTATACATGATAATATAGTAATCAGGAATACTGATTACTCCACAGGGAAATTACACGCGTAAATATTTCTTCTACCCCGTACTGTAGTGTTTTGTTCAAAGTAATAATTAAACGCTTTGTCGGTGGAGGGAACGTGGACTTTGAAAAACACAATGATAGACTCATCACAGCCTTTTTATCGTCCCACTGCTGGGCACAGGCCTCCTCTCCTACGGAGAAAGATTGAGCGTTAATCAATAACAAATAAGCTCAATGCAGGTTGGTGATTTCAGACTTTATAGTCCAGGTTTTCTCGAGATGTTTTCCTTCACCTTTAATCAGTCATTGGTGTCCAAGATAAACTTAGAAAGTACGTATAACTTAGAAAAGTTACATTGGTACTTACCTGATCTGGAATCGAACCCGCACCCTCATACTCGAAAGGCTGGTGCTTTAAGCACTAGGCCACCACGACTTATTACTATTGATAGTCTATAGGTTGATATTATAGCTTTATCAGATTGATGATGATGATGATCTCAGTTTAACTTATATCTTTAAATATCTCATACATATAATTTACTTAATCGGAATTCAAATTATACGTTTAATTGAAAGTAGGAAATAATTTTAACATTAAACAAACTTCGCAATAATATTTGCTTCAACGATTTCTGAAAGCAGTTGATAGGTATAAAATAACAAATCTTATTCAACAATGTGGATTAAGAGTTTAGATCGAAATTAAATTGATTTTGTCTCGAAAAGTTTTTTTGGTTTACATAATGCGATCATGATCTGCCTAGCTTTTTCGCAAGCTATGTTGAGGTCAGCTTCCAGTCTTGGATTATTTAAGGAATTTAATTTAAATGAAAGGAAAAAAATATTACAAATACAACCAATTTAAGCAACTACGTAATTTTCTTCTGAAGATAAAAAAAAATACTCCTTTGAACTGCAGTCGCAAGAAATAGACCAAAAAAAGTGCTAGTCCAACAATTTTAGTACATGACACCGATAAATAACTTCAACGAAAAACCTTGTGATGTACCATAACACAAATGCAGACTATATAAAGTTCAGAAACAAAAATACTCCACCTTGAAAATCACAAGATATCGGGAGCAGCCATCCGCTGTACGCATCGTTTAGTAACAATTCATCTGGGTCGCTCCCTTCGAAGGAGCACCAAATGAATGATTACACGGTATTAGTGCCTCACATTGACGAATGTGCCCAATTGAAGCGGGTTCAACTGGTCCCTACCCAGTTGTTACCTTCAATCTTCCTGCCCATTTTGGAACTTTTGGGAACCGGGTTTTATGGGCTTTCTTTTGTCTTTCCCTTAAATGCTTTAAAGTCCGTCGTTCAGAAGTTATGCGCCGTTTGTTATTGTTGTTAGTATTTACGGTGTTTAGCTTGCTTTATTGTAGTTTCAGTTTGGCTCAATTTAGGTGCTTTAGAAGCAACTAGGTGAGGCGGGTGGCAAGAGGAATGGTAGTTCTAAATATAGTGAAGAGGGTTTTTGTCTCATTCGTGAAACCTTAATATATTTTTTTGACATGCTTTTCATTTACTAATTAAGAATAATTGCTTGGCTTATGATATTTTTATCGAATAAAATATTGATAGCATAACAAACTATTTATTTTGCGAATCTGTTCCTGGGTTCTGTTATAAAGTTTGAATCTCCATTCCACATACTGTTAACAGAACTATAGTCTAAGAGAGTGAAAGATAATGTTGTGACTGAAAACGTATTCAGGAAGATATTGTATTATTATATTAAAATTCACAATCCTTTCATGAATTTATGAGTGTCATTATCGAAAGACCGTCAATCGATGGTAAAATTGGTACTATGGTAGTAATTATCGATTGTCTCATCCATTGGCTGGGCAATAATAATTTATTGCATTTAGCGAAAAAACTAACATGATCGAATCATTTAAACTGCAAACATTTGATCCTAAACCGAACACCAATTTCAATACTCATTTTAAACGGTATCCAAAAAATGATAAATCCTTTCTCTTTTGACCTTATAAAAATTCTCTTTGTTCCAAAATTACCAATAAATACTCTTTTTGTGAAAAAAATAAATGGTAATCGACTTTAAGAAGTTTGGTAGCAAAAAAATACTAAGTAATATAATTTCTGGTATTCCATGAAACAATGAAGTAATAGAGGATCAAAGGATTATGTTAGACAGAGCAATTTCTTTCGAGTAATTCCATTGAAACTGAAAACTGTAGAGATCTTCTTTTATTTTTGGTCAATTGGTTGGAAGTCGGTTTATTGGAAACATTAAGGAGATTTGTTCTGTATCAGTTTTGACGATACTTGCTTTGTTTTTATGAAATTTGTTTTTTATTTTACTTTTTTTTGTATATCTCAAAGTCTTATTTTTTTTTGATATATCAATTGACAAAAATTTGTTTCTGATTTACCATTTTAAAAACCCTTCAATTAGACGAATTTTTGAGTTTGTCTTCATGACTCAGCTGGATTTCAAAACCAACCTATTTCGATAAACCAGTCAAAACGTAACACGAACAACTCAAAGCGGCCAACAATTAATCTCACAATTAATATTGTGCATAAATCATATTTATTATAAACCATTCGAATTTGCTGAAAGCTCTAAAAAGCACAGGCTGAGCAATAATCGATACGAAAGTACTTAAATATCGAGTTGAGAGTTAGTAACGGTTTGTATTAGTGAAACGGTTTAACTTGCAAAAGTCGTTAAGCCGGGCCAGTTTTATGAAAGTATCGCCATTTTGTTTCGGTTCGTAGGTATTTTAAGGCCTCAGGGGTGGATGGAATTGGGTTGGCCTGCAGCGCTAAATTTGGACGCAGTTTCGTATTTTATTGCGTTAATTGTTGCTTTATACGTTCCCACAATATAGAATTTTAGGTTTTATATTTGGGCACGCAGTATGTGTAATAGGTACCTATACTTTAATTACACACTCGATGCTCAAATACTCTATTGCAGACTAAATAAATCCATAAATCAACTCCAGAATAGCATGAATTGATTGCTTTGATTGAAAAGTATACTGAGATTAATAAAAATTGTGACGACATAAAAATTGACAAGCAATAGAGCACACATAGAACTATTGTCGTTTTTATTTATATTTTTTAATTTGAAACAATGTATCAAACGCCCATGAATATAACGCAAGAATTACCAATGAGTTTATCAAAACAATTAATTAATAGCTAATCCTTAAACTGAACTTTGAAAATTTTGTAATTATTTAAACAAAGGCTGTTACACTCAAAGAAGTACAAATCCTTTAAGCAACGCCATTACGCCATCTTTAGAATTACATCCCACACAGTAAAATACCTGTAACCTTTATTTAAATCCGCCATCTTGCACTGTGACACTACCATTAAGTTTAACGACAGTTCCAAGTAGCCAAAATCGCTGCCTCAGCTTAAAGCGGTCGTAAACTTAGAGCATTTAAGTAGCAGGAACAGCCATGAGCAGAGGTCGAGGTGATGCAACAAATACTGCAACAAATCGATAAATGAAAGCACATATTTGATGACATGTTATCATCTGCCTAGCCGTTTCCGAAGCTATGTTGGGGTCAGCTTCCAGTCTTAACCGGATGTAGCTGAGTACCAAAGTTTTATAAGAAGCGAATGCCTGTCTGACCTCCTCAACCTCAAAATAGTCACCTGGGCAACCCGATACCTATATACCTTGGTAAGACTGGTTATAATACTTTCTGGCTTCTAACACCCGTAACGACTGCCAAATGTGTACAAATGGCAGCCAGGACCTTTCGAAACACGGAGGAACTCGTCATGACAAGATGGTCACCCAACCAACCTTATGATCAATCGACTCGTGCGGCTATTCCTTAGCACGAGCTCCTACGAGATATTTGATGACATGTGCAGCGCTTGACAGATAGGAAGGCGCGGCAATAGCGTCTCCGGTTGGTTCAATTATCTAAGGTCGTAACATTACCAATGTGCCCGCTACATTGCTCGCCACACATGATGAATCACTGTCTTTATTGCCATCAGAACCAGCAACGATTCCCGTTATTTATATTTGATTAATCAAATGTTGTCGCTTTATGAGCTGCTCGTTAGATAAGGTGATCTTTCATTAGGTTTATTTCTAAGTGGAAAACACAAGGGTGCTTTTTAAGAAATTAAATTAATTTTATACGGGCTTTGCCTACTTATAGGTATATCTGCTTCGTTTCATTGCACATAGCTCTTAGGAGATTATAAAAAAATTAAATGGTCTAGCTCATTATCTGGTCAGCATTTTCCCAAATACAGCTTAGTTCAAGTGTTCTATATTGAGCAACTTTCATTTCTGCCGGGCAAACCGATGCCTTTTGCTAAGACTGGTTGTCAGACTTTCTGACTTCTGACCACCATTGATGACAGCCAAACATGTTCAAATGACCCATAAATTTAACTCGCCTTATGAAACGCGCATAAACTCGCTATGACGAAAGACGCTACCTGACGCTACCTATCTAAGGACAGACCAAGCTAAGCGTTCCTTAACACAATCGATCTACCAGTGTAGTTACGAGCTCTAATAGCTCTGTTTTGTAATAGTTACTCTACTTAAGCGTAGTGTTTAATGTAAACGCGAAGTTTCAACTTTCGTTTTAACAACATAAACAAAATACTTTGGCAATATTGTTGATTTTGCTTTAAAATGAATTTAGAAAATTAATAACATCGTTGTAGATAAAATAAGCATATCAAGCTATTCGAAACTGTCCCATGTTTCTCCATCAACTTTGAACCACATTCTTCAGCGATAAAATTGAAAATCTATTAAAACATATTGACACGCTGTATTAGCTTGATGTGCTGGCGTCTGTTTATTATTTAATTTATAACTCGTAATGAAATAACTACTAAACTTAACTAACCAGCGCATTTATAACATGTTTAAAATATTTTTTTGTGTTCAAAGCACACTAAACTTAATATTATACAACTATGCCATTAAAACTATATAAAAAGGTATCCTAGTATAAATTATCCGGATAAACATGGCAAGCTATTCTCTAATTGCCCATTAAAATATTACACCACTTTGCCTTGCCGGTAATTAATATAAAGTTACACGTTGATCGGAAGCCATACATGCTGCGAAACATGGAGTAGATAGTAAATGGAGATGCAATATTAAAGTCCTGTACTACTTTGATTTTATAATTTAAGTTATTACCACGCGGCACCGCGTTCCGCCACAGTTGGTGTTGAAGTAGAGCTGATATTGTTCTAGCTTCTATGTGATATGCTCAAAACTTTCATAGAAATATCGCGGTCTGTTTGTTCTTCAAATACGTGTCACCATTCAACCCGGTGATTCCACATTTACAAGAATTTGATATAAAAAAAAACATAAACGTAGTCTGCTTACTGCCTCGGCTGTATGCGGCGGGGCACGATAAGGGATATAGTTTTAATCTAAATGGTTAAATCTATTTTTTCCTGAGAGATATTGACAGATAATCCTGTTTTTCTCTTGGATATAGTTAATTCATAATGATGAAACATACAAATGATATAGAACTTACTATTTGTCTAAATACAAAAAAAAAAAATAATGCCTACAAACAAAATTGTATATGGTAATTCCTAACCATGATAGAAAACTTAAGAACACTTAAGCTTCCACGAACTATTATATCCTCCGTGTCTAAAGGTGTTCTGACACGTCTGGTCGTGTTTTATCGGCGCGATACGTCTCCGTCGCGTGAACGAACTTATAGGGTTGCGATTAAATATAACCTTTCGTTAAAATGGTGCACCTACTGCAACACGGAGTGACGTGAGGTGTAGAATAAGCTTTTCTGCGTAGTAAACTTGCAGGTTGCATTTTAGATATTCGATAGTTTGATAAAATTAGGCGATTAAATTTTTAGTTTAAAATTCTTTGTACTTGTAAGAACCTACGAAACAGTTGGCAATTGAAATTTGCAAAGGGATAATTTCTCTTGAACATGCCTATTTCGGAAAGCACGTTCAATTGGCTATGGGTAGTCAGAAGTCAGAAAGTCTGACGACCAGTCTTACCAGAATTCCCAGGCAACAGAACTGACGAGGTCTGATATGCAGTTGCTCCACGTAAAACACTGCTACTCAGCTGGATCCAGTTAATGCTGGAAGCCGACTCCAATATGGTCTGGAAAGGGCTAGGCAGATGGTAATCATATCTGAACCAATGACATTTAAATATCGCAACAGCAATACACAGGATGGCAATTATAAAGAAATTATATCCAATCAAATCTGTCCTACATAACGGACAGATAATAACCCAGTTATTACCGGGAAACTGCAGAGATTATGCCCAAGTGACGCCGTGTTCCGTGTGAACAATTCCCTTGCCGGTTCTTATGACACCCCCGGGAATCTACTTTGGAAACGTAGCTAGTTGGAAACTCTGTTAGACGTACAACTTAAGTAAGTGAGATGAGGATATGATTCGCTAATACTTGGATATGGTGGAGTTTCTAGACGCAATTGAGGAAAAATCTAGTTAATAATAGTAATCTATTTTGATAAGGAGCAAGCTAATATATATAAAGTTTATGTAGTCAATAATGTGATCTAGATAAAAAAATATATGGATTATTGTCAGTGAAAGTTTGTAAGTGTGTATGTTAGTTATTTCATTTCGCCCAATCGGCTCGACATTTTTTTTGTTTCTTTCTGCAAATAGCTGACATGTTAGTTATGTATATTTTTATTAACAGTTTACCTTAATTTAAGTTTTTAATTATACATATTAATTTTATTCAGTTCTTAAGTATTCATTTGGGTCTAGAAAAAATAATAGTTCAATAGTAAATTTCTGGATATTCATTTTTATTAAAAAATCCTCGTTTTAATTTCAAATCTTACCACTGACGCATATTTTTTTTCATCAAAAGTCAAATGCACTATATAAAATTGACAAGTATTCCAAGTTATAACAAGGTATAACAACAAACAATAAGATTTATTCACAGCAACAATTTTTCTAGGTCAAACCCCCCAAGCACTCTACTAGCAGTAAATGGAGCGCGTTTGAAACAATATTTTACTTTCCTCTTATGAAATACTATTATTGACTTTATAACAATTACTTTTCACAACTTTCTCAGTAAACTTTGAATAAAAAATATAAAAAACTTATTCATATACAAAACACAATTTTGTATACACATACATCATGATCAGGCTTAACATTGCGATTCTATATCTATTCTTTCAAGAAAAGACAAAGCTCTTTCTATCAATGTCAACATGTCTTCTGCCAAGGTTCTGCCCGGGTATGGCGCGACCTGTCAACTCGCATATAGTATTCAAGTGATAATTTGTATACTTATGTCTAGAAAAATTTCTTCAAAAATGTCAAATCTTACGTCAATCTGCCACTTTTCTGTCATTATGTCCAATCTCCGGTAGACAAAACTTGTTTCTACGGTTGCCATGCTGAGCTTGTTGTACATAAAAGCAGATAGAAAATTACTTCAACGACTACTGTTATCTATTGATGATATTTCACTATAAATGTTCGCGCCCAAAAGTATACGCTTCGGCGTGGGTCCACTTATAGCATGTACGCGCGCACCATGGATGCCTTTTTAAGGTAGACGAGAAGAAACATTTGTGTACGTCAAAGTGCCGTACACCAGTGGAATCTCACCTTTAGATCCAAAGTTTCTAAATTATGCGAGTATAGACTTTCATAATCGTAAAGTTTGTACTTTATTAAATATCTCTTGTTATAAGTTTATCTTCATAAACTTAAATAGAACTTAAGTAATTTGTAATGGAACCTAAAATTTTTTTTAATATTTTTTTTTACTTTTTATTTAAAATGAGGGGGGATCCATGAAAGAATGAGGGGGTCCTACATGTTATAATCATACATTGATATAATACTGTCCTGTTAGTCATTAATTACAATACAATACGTTTATTTTCCACTAACTAGGTATATCAACGCTGTCTCAGAACTATCCGATGCTTAGTTAATTACTTATAGGTTAATGAAACCATCAACTTATCTCCATTATGATAGATTAGAACACTTATCTGTCTCACATATTACCAGTAATAGCTTGATGAGTGACAATAGATCAATTCTGTGGAGATCGAGATTCTGCTTATCTTGCAAGTAAATTAACAAATTTGTGAGAACTATGAAATATACCATTACTTATCACAAAAACTTTGGGTCGGCGCAAACGGGCCACCGACCACAGCCACCGGTGACCAGCGACAGCGATTTCACACTCTTTCATGACGTCATTGGTCAGTGTTGTAGCGAGTGGCCGTCACCGGCTAGACGTTTACGGTGCGTCTATACAAAATATATGAAAAAGTGTGTTGTCACTGTCGCTGGCCACCGGCGGCTGTGGGTCGGTGATCCTATTGCGCAGAGCCTTTTAGGCGGTCCGTTTTATCGGTTTATAAACCGGTAATATGATAAAATGGAGATGAATGTTAATGCATTCACTAAAACGATCAGGTACCCGACCGACAAAAGTGTTGTTTGAATTTACGATTGCCTTCAAAATAATCTGTTAGCCAAAAGCCTGGCCGACAGATTAGTCTGCAGTGTGCGGAGGCTCTAACTTTAATTCCAACCTACAGACAAACAGAAAAATTTACCAACAAATCTAGATTAAGACCGCCGATAAAAAGTTAAATGAACATTTTTTCTGTCAAAACGTTATTAAAAAACTTTTGTTACAAAGATGGTTTGAATTTCAAAGACTAAGGGGCTATTATGGAAACTCCTCGGAACTGTCAAAATAGCGAACAAGAATCAAATGGAGGTGGGGGTTAATGGGCAGAATTAAAAGTTATTAAACTAAGTGTACTCGGGGTGAATTTGAGACTAGAATAATTGCCCTCTCGACTAAGAGAATTTCTGTGGAAAGAGTAGTGAATTGGCCGTTTGAGAATTTGGAGTATCTATTGAGATCTATTAAAATTATTAAAGTTAAAATTAGAATATAAACGACTAATTTACTGAGTCTTGAAAAAAGTACTTTAGATTGCCAAGTTTTTATGATAAAAATGAACCGAATTTCAGAACGTTGAATCGAAACTATTTAAGTATCAGAGTACTAAAGATCAAGGTTGAATTTATAAAATTCTCTTATAAACAATTTGTTGTGTTCATCTTGCGATACATAAAATATTTATGTAGGCAGTATTAAAGAGGCTATTTTTATTATCAGAAATTAAAAAAATATAACAATTATTTCAAAATATATAATGTATTATACATTATACGTATACATATAACGGCCCGTTTTATATAATTGTGTAGCGTCGTGTTCGGTTCCCGACCACCCTTGGAATAATTACTTGTGGCTTTTGCATAATATCTGCGTGAGTCCCACTTTGTAAGGGCCCTGCCATAAAGGCCTTTGCGCTGGCAATGTGAGTGTGTATAAATATATAAATGTAGTTGTAATATGTATACATTTTCACTTTAGCGAAGTTTGTGGGAGTGACGTGTAGTGCGTCGGTGTAATTTGAAATGAAATATGATGACAATAGTTTGGGTAGTATAACTAGTTGTTATGCGCGTGTTTATTATGTTTATTTGCATATGTTATATGTATTTATTCATATACGAGAACCTTAAGTATCTAGAAGATTATGAGAATGTTTGATCGAAGAGTTGTTAAATGAGATTGTTTACTACTAGACTAAACTGAGATAGATTAGACTATCATAATGAATAGCTAAAATGTGTTTTGACTTTGTGTGGTCTTTTTTAGACACCCATAATATCTTCTCGAAATAATAGCACCAACTTCGTGTCATGAACCATGGGACATCATCATTTTTTGGCGCACTTTGCATGTGACCCCTCACGACCCCATAACAAGTATCGTGGCGCGACTTTATGAACTCACCCTTACACCGGCTATGCCAAATTGAATATTATTTTTGTCCCCGTTTATACTTTTATTTGCAGGCTTATTTTTTTATTCCCCAAATTCTAATACGGTTATACTTTTATTATGTTTTTATCCGACCGCGTTTTTTGGTCAGCGTACACATTATACTGCGCTGTGTATTGTTTGTGGGTTATACGTAATTTTGTGGGAAATGAAAACGGTTTGTTTGTTTAAGATACAATTAAAATTGTTTTTATACAGGTGGGATTGTATTTGTTTAGCAAATTCACTTTTATACTTATTTAAAGCAATTATTAAACGCAAATATGTAATTTGTGCCTGTTGGGAAGATAATTTAAATTTAATAAAAATTAGCATACCTACATCGAAGCGGAGGAATATTAGCGTACCCTTGAATTAAAATCTAAACTATTATGTAGGAATACTCCGTACCATAGAACAGTTGTAAATGGTTTAAAACTAATTTTGTAAATATTAAAAAATATGTTAAAACGCTGCCAAGCACGCGTTTTTTGATTTCGGTTCATAGTCTTAGAATAGAATAGATACTATAAAATAACACAGACGAGGACAGACGTGTGGTACATTTTGTGCTTCGTGGGAATAATGTATTTTAAAGATATCCACGATTTAAAAGAAAATTTATATAATTCGTTAAACATTAGTATTTATCACCGAAACGTCAAATAATTCACACCACAAAAACCTCAGTCTACAAACGGTCCATAAAACAACCATAATAACCTAATAATATCCAAATTTTTGCAACATTATTAGCACGCAACATTAGCAGGCATTCGGCTAAACAATCATTTTATGTTCACAATAAAAATAAATTTGAATTAAGGGAGAGTGCTGCCGGAGTTTTGACTAAAAGTAATAACGGCCGGTAGCCAATTTATGGCCCTTTTATAATGTTTAAACCTAGACTGTTGTTGTGCGTAATGTCTGCTTAGCTTGGGTTTTAATAACCTGGAACGGCCTATCATGCGAAGCTTTATTTATTTAGCTCGATAGCGCTACTCGTTCCTAAACATAAATGATGATAAGCGACCGTTGATAACAGTAAAATACCATTTTTTTTAAGTTTCACTTTGTTTTGTACAAACACTAGGTTTTGCTAATCTCCATGCTAAATTTAACTTAAGTCTAATTAAAGTCTTAACAAAAAATAATTAAAGTCTAAGGGCCAGTATCACAGGTTACGGATAGACACTATCTACCGGATAAAAATGGAACAGAATTTGTATGAACTTATCTACCAGATAAACTATCTGCAACTTATCCGTATCCGGTGAAACTGGCCCTAAATGTGTTAGTGTAAAAGCATAACAAACAAACAAACACACCCACACTCATTTCGCACTTATAATGTTAGCTAAGATTGACACATAAACAGTACACTGATGATGGAACTCATGCACCAGAGCATGGCAAGTGATAGTATGTTATTCCTTAAAACATCTGAAGAAAAATACCACGGGCAAAAAGTATGCGGCTAAAAGTATGCTAATAATGTTTTATTTGCTGCTGTGTTCCTCTCGCGGCTTAAAGAAACTGTAATGGAAAAGTTAGTAACATTATGTTCAAGAACTTAATGGGTTTGGCAGACTTCGTAGTTTACTGCTCGGAATTAAGTTTGGGTGAGATGCGGTAGGTTAGCGGCATCTGGTACTCGCGACGAAATGCGTTCATAGGTAGTAGATTTTTGTTAAACTCAGTCGCCAAAATTTTGGAGTTTATTGGTATTTTCCCTGAGTGAGAATGGTTGGTCGGACTGTGGTGCTTACACAGGTAAAATGTACCGCTGTATGTGCAGCTGAAGATAATGCCAGACTCATATGGACTAAAACCCAGTATGTTCCTTGTGGAGGTCCCTGTGTACCAGGGCGACGGCAACTGCGAACAACCCGCAGCCTCAACGTATCATAATGTTGAATTGAGCACAGATTTATATATCAGTAATATTGTTATTTTTCCTTTTTTTGGATTTACTCAGGAGGTAGTCAAATAATGTTGTAACGAAATAAAATATATTTTTTATTAAAAAAAAAACTATGCTGGAAGTATTCAATTTGATTGAATATAAAAGTAAAGCAAAATCCATTCCCATTTCAGTGCAACTAAAAAAATATTTCAAAATAGAAAATCGACTGATAGAGGAAATTCCTACTTACTATCCATGCTATTCTCGTGTTAAATATTTGTTGTAATAATATTAATCATCAACATCAGCCTTTTTACCGTCCCAGTGCTGGGCACAGGCCTCTCACACAGAGGATATATAAATATATTAACACATACTCTTAAACATTATTTTAGAACTTATTTCAGGTTATAAAAGGCTATAAGGCTATGAAACTTGGGTATTCCTCAGTTGGTGGTTTACGCAGGTGCAACGCAATGCCGTCTTGTTTTTGTGGCCAAGACAGGAAACAATTTATGTTCATTATTCCTTGGCATAAGATACAATACGAAATTCCTTGTTTGTGGACAACATTTATGCTGAATAACTATGATACTGACCGTTTTTGTAAATCTTTCTTCTGTTCTCTTAGCTTGAGTTAGAGATTTAATATGTCTTGTAAATACGAGTACCTATTTTGCTAAAAGTCGTAGTACGCGTCGTAAGTGCAAGGGCGTGTTGTAGTAAGTTAGCTTTGAATATCTGCATGGTTGGTTACTATACTGTGATAGATTGAATTTCTATTTAAAAACTATTTGATGCTGCCAAAATGAACCTGTATGTTTATTTATTGTGTAAAAATGCGTGTCTGTGCGTCTTAAAACACTGCATTTTGTATCTTTTTTAGCTGTCGTTTTAGTAAAAATGATTCGTTAAACGAACAAAGCCGTTTTCAGATTGTTTAACTTCCACAAAAACACAAATACATTTAATATTTATTTGCCTGTATTTTGTATGTGGTTATTTGTGGCCTGTGGGTCAACAAATAAGTTATAAATGGTGCTCTGCCCTGTTTTTACACGTGCGTGCATTCTGTCTGACGGTTCGTTGTCCGACTGGAATGTACGGCTAGAATTTGTGGGTAAACCGGCTCTAAGTGAGACCTATAAGTATATAGCTTTGTTTTACTTGACAGTTACATTTATTTTCAAACTCAAACTCAAAATCATTTATTCAAACTGGGCTGTAAAAGAGCACTTTTTGAACGTCAAAAATTACAAAAGACAGTCTCCAAAACGCTCCCTTCACTAATACTTTTTTCCTAAAAAAGCCAATAGATATTATCATCAGTGGGAATATTAATATGATTGAATTGTCCACTTTGGTATAAAGTTATTTGTTAATTTAAAATATAAGAATACATCATTCTGACATAGTCGGGTAAAAATAAGAATTTTTTATAAAGCTAAATAACACTTTTTTACCTGTGATTTGCACTGCAGTTATTTTTTATTATATCAAGTAGATATTCTGAAAAAAATAATGGTCTATTAGGTAAAATATAATTTCTTCCTATCCAAGGGGATAGAGACAGAAATTATTTTATCTAATATAAAATGAGGTACCCTTGTATCTTCGTCTATTTATTAAACAAATGTACAACAATGTTAACTCAACTAATATTACATTCTAACCCTAAAGATGCCGACCGTGTCCGTCCCAACTCAGACCCCGTATAACCCTTCACTTCCCTATCGTAGCAGCGCGTGAAAAACGCAACTTGATTTATGTACCCAGCAGCGGCGATCTCGAGATAAATTATAGTAGGACGCAGATGCATACACGTAAAAGAGGAAGTAATGTGAGATTTTGTTCGTCTTGTTCGCTAGTAACAAATCAATGAATAGAATGGAAGGTTTTTTTTTCGTAGATAAGTAAGCCGAATTTTTTTATTTGAATAAAGAAGTTTCAGAGAAGGAAGATTGCTAAATGTTTTTTTTTTGGTTTAAATATAAGTGGTATAGAGGTGACCATAGCAAGAATTGAGTTTTTTTTTTTAAGAACATTGCTGACGGTAACTTTTTTTAGGATTTGCGACGGTTTATAAACCATTTTTTAAGGCCAAAGAATGGCCAAAGGCCAAGATTTTTTACTAGTCTGGCTAATTATATTGCACCTAAAACTGCCGTTACACAATTAGAATAGAAGATAATGGATGTTTGAGAAAGAATGAGTTGAGAAAAAGCGAAAAAAGAGACTTAATGAAAAGAATGGGAAATGAGGTTGCATCAGTTTTCTTGTTTTTTTGCCCCAGCTGCATTTTATGATTTTAGAGTGATGTGAAGGAATGTAGTTCAGACGCCAGCACATTAAGCTACCCGAAACTTTAAAGTTCCCTCAATCAATTTTGAACCATATGCTTAAAAAATAAAGTTGAAAAACTATTAAGGATATTTGACAGCTTGCAGTAGCTTGATGTGCTGATTGTTAATTTTTACAACTAGGAGGTTAACAACTAGGATATATAGTTACCTATGGGTAACTACAGGCCCTCCGTGCTGCACCTGTGGTATTTATATTAATTGTCCGATAAATCACTTTGTTTAATTGTGAATACCGAATGAAATTCCGTATTGAGTTCATCTCGAACAGACTGACAGACAGACGCGGAGAAAGATAGATTGTCTGTATTATAAGTTATTATCTGTATTATAAATATGTAGTGATAAATAAACTTAATTTGTATGCTTGTTTTTTTAAATAGTACTAAGAGTTAGGACAGTACTAAGACAGTAAAAAAACTCAAGTACCTATAACAAAACCTTACTAATATTGGAATGAAGTAACACATAGAAAGCATGCATTCTCATACTATTAATAAGTACAGACGCCAGCACATCAACCTACCTAAATCTGTCAAATTTCCGTTATAGATTTTTAACCTTATGACAATAGTTAATATTCGATTGACAATTTCGGGTAGGTTGACCTGCTGACGTACATACTCATGTACATCAAACGCCCTGTGAAACTAATACAAGCCCGATTGCTCTAGGAATGGGATGTCATATCTGCATTCATATTGACAAGTATATGAAACACCTTTGTGCCGTATGCACCAGTTTCTGACAACGTCATTGACTTTGCCGTCTGTCAGATTTAATCACTTTGTCACTTGAGACACGCCTGTGTCTTGTGTCTGCGTCTATAGACGCTCATATCGTAGTTGTCGTTTATTTAATTATGCAATACGCTGTGTTCTCGGATTTGATTGTTTAGGCGTATGAGATTAAAATTAAATACGCATAATATATTGAAAGGGATTATTTGCGTTGTGCTTCAGTATCTTCGTACCGTCTTTAAGGTCCCACTATTTCGCAGAATTACCGCGGCCCTGGCACACAGAAGGTAGGAACTTAGTGGGTTTTATTCAATAGGAATCTGACATTCCCTCCAGCAGTGGGAGGGGTCACTAATTTATAATTTCCCACAGCAAAAA
The DNA here is from genome assembly GCA_958496145.1 of Heliothis peltigera. Lineage (NCBI taxonomy): Eukaryota > Metazoa > Arthropoda > Insecta > Lepidoptera > Noctuidae > Heliothis > Heliothis peltigera. The sequence goes on along the minus strand of OY292329.1, from coordinate 11,874,100 downwards.
TCCCACTATTTCAATCACCGGCTCCGTAGATCTGTAGTGGTAAGCGTGACTGCTGTTCGCAAGGTCGTAAGTTCAATTGCTGAGCCGGGTCGCTTTGTGGGTTTTAAGAAACTTTCACAATACATCCCAGTTCTGAAAGTTATTAAACCACATTACAATATTAATGGAAAGAAAAAAATATATATATATATACATATAATACAAGTATTTACATAAAAAACTAAAAGGCGTCGAAAAATTCATCCCCATCGCTGTCTACTGGGAGCGTGCCCAAGAGGCTGGCAGCATTGCCACGTTGTATGGCAATGCTTATTCTCTGACCAAAGTAATAGCTAGCCTTTTGGTCACGGGTAGCGTCAACCAGCCGCTTAGATAACTCGTTGTATAGACCACATTACATAGGTATTACATGTTACAAATATGTTTACACTTCTCATGCTCAATGCATATAAGCTCAATGAAAGTTTATTCCTGTAACCATTTCGTAATAATTGGGTATTTGATTTTGTACAATTTTTTTAACAAAACAAATAAACACACGCAAATGGATTTTTTTTCTGAAAACAGCATCAAAATAGGTTGATAAATGGAGTAGCAATCAACATTTTTTATATTCGTTTGATGAAGAGTGGGATCATAGTGGGGACATCTTGCTATCTCTTTTGCACATGCGTGATCAAATAGCGTTGACGTCACAAGCTTGTATGTGCATTCTTTTTCTGTTATTTTTGAAAGGTTAATAAATTATTTATTTCTCAACGGATTCCAAAAAATATTTCTGTTTTTGGTTTTGTAAAATGTTACTTTTGATATGAATAATTAAAAAAAATAGTCAAACCGATCCGAATGTAAGGTAATAGCCTTACATTCGGATTAGACACATAATAATACAATATGTATAGGTACTTACGTGCACGTGTAGAAGTGATGAAAGAAGTTCTTTTCTTCATAAATCCGATAGTCGTCATGCGAGGTCTATTATTATATTGAATACTGAATAATATCGTGTCGGAAATGCCTAAAGAAATCCGGTCCACGAGGACATCAAGTTCCACGTGCGTAGTTCACCTGTAAATGAAAGCAATGGTTTAGTAGTTTGCAATGTTTTTTTATTTTCATACAATAGTGATTAAACCTTTTAAAAGCTTTTATTTAACTTGCAATGTATGTATGTTACGGTGGATTCTTTGAAATCAATTTTGAAGTAGATATCAACCAATTGAACTGAAATTTTGTATACACGTTCAGTCTGGATGACAATGCAAAATATATTATATGTTGTTATTTTATCTGTCTGTTCTTGCAGTTGATACAGTAATTCATGAGTAAAATTTAGGTTATATAGGGTCTTACAATACTAGTGCACCATATGTTTACAGGTCATCTAGAACATGCTAAGGATCGTGTTTACCACAAAAAGAAACAGGAAAACAACAACATATTTTGTATTTGTACGCATAACGCCAGTCTCTATGAAGGCGCTCGATTGTTGATCCCTAGGACATTCAACTTTTTCGTGGTAAACATGAACCTTAGCATGTATAGATGACCTGTAAAAATATGGTGCAATAGTATTGTAAGTCCTTATACATACTGCAAGTGCAGTCGGGGCAGGCTACTAGTTCTAAATAAAATCTTTAGCTTTTACAGGCTTATTCGTTTGTTATAGAGGTTATAACATAAAACTATTTGGGCACTAAATAACTAATGTGCAAACTTTTAATTAGTAGAATATTTAAACTCTATGTAATAAGTTTGGGAAATTTAACCCCTCATTTATCTAGAATACTGGTAATTGCTTAAATAACAGTAGCTGTACGGTTAAAATTGAATTAAACTGGTTGTATACTGTGGTTTTGCCTACCTATGGCCCTAGCTGATCATGTTCACCAGTTAATGGACTCATTTGCCCAAATAAAATAGCCCTTTCCACCAAGCTGTGTTGGGTCAGCTTCCAGTCTTAACCGAATGCAGCTGAGCACCTGTGTTTAACGTGGAGCGACTGCCTATCTGACCTCCTCAACCCAGTTACCTCAGCAACCCGATACTCCTTGGTAAGACTGCTTATCAGACTTCCTGGCTTCTGTCGACCCGTAATGACTGACAAAAATGTACAAATGACAGCCTGGGCAAGTTAACTTGCCTTCCGAAAGACGGAGGAACTCGTCATGACAAGATGGTCACCCATCCATGGTCAACTTTATGATCGATCGACTCGTTCGGCTGTAACTTAGCCATGAGCTCCTCCACGAATAATATCGGTACCTATATTTAGTAAATATAATGTTTAATGTTTATTGATAAATCGGTATCGTAAATACTGTCAGCTTACCGAACCGTTTTGTGTGGTAATAACACAACACGACGAACTAATAGCGAGCTTGGCTTGTCATCGCCGGGGCGCCCCATAAATAACACAGCGATTTATTTATTACAGGCCATCGATAGAATTAATACTAGTTCTTAGAGTGTCGTAGACTTTTTGTGTAAAAAAACTCTATTTTAAGGCTTTATTTCTTGGCATTCGGATAATATAATTTGTATTTCAAAGTCTTTTATGATTTAGATTTCAATTATTGCTGAAATTATTATTTTGTATTTTTATCGCTATATTACTGGCTGGGGCATCCCCGTGCCCTCAGATATCTATTTTATAATTATAACAAGCAAATCTTTAACACATAATTCTATATTAGTCATAAAAAATACTTGTATACCCAGCACGTCAAGTTTCCCGAAACTGTCAAATCACAACCTCGGTAATGTGGATTTATCACACATGTGCAATGTTACTTGAATTACAAGAACCCTAAGAAGCACTAAACAATTCTCATGAAGCTAGCAAGACATCTAAATAGAACATAACAACACTTGCAAGTTAACCATGACACAGCCAGTGAAGTGCGAACTCATTTTTATGTGAAAACTATGAAGTGGCGAAGTTTTTCGGCTCAGCAGCGAATGTTCGAAGTTTTCGCTATTATGTACAACGGCTGACGTAGATACGCTTATCGTGTGTGTTTTTGATATTTTCTTACGTGCCAGGGTATGAGATAAGCTGCTTTTGTACTTCTGAAATGCTTGTATACTTACTATATTGTATACTACTTCTTTTATTGTGAACAGCAATGAGGATCATAAAGATTATGTTTATAGATTTTGTTTACGCATATTTTTGCATAAAATCTTAGGATATTTTTTATATAATTAGAGCCAGTTTCACAGGTTACGGATAGCCCCTATCTATTAGATAAATTCAAAAATAAAACGGAATTTGTACCTACAAAAATTATCTGCCAGATAAACTATCTGGAACTTGTCAGTAATCTCTGAGCTGGCCCTTGCCCATGCAAGTATACTTACCTACCAGTTATTGTGATATATTGCAAAGTTGATTGATGCGAGTAGGAAACGACCTGCCGACTGCCACTGTAATAATTGTAAGAAATCGGCTGCAGCTGTTAACTGCACCGGTATACTCGTACAAACCTGTATTTATAAGAAATGGATTTCGATCGTAGCATGTGACCAGTGACAAGACTGCATGTGCCGCTAAAAAAAACCCCTTTAATAACTAATAATTTTTTTTTTGTTTTTTAATTAATCTCCAATATGCTTCTTCATTAGGTCTGCGTTTCAATAAAGCACACGTGGCTTCTCATCTCTGTTCAATGTGTAATGGCATCAGGTTACCGTCATCTACTTCTAATAATAAACATAAGACCAAGTTCTCTTTACCAATATTCCTCACGGTCAATAGGTTACTAAATATTAGGAATATTCTCGATGACTGTCCGCGGGTGTTAATTCATGGTTGTGCAAGCGTTGCATATGCCGCCATCCGAATTATTCGGCTCGGTTCCAACTTGAGCCTTCTTTAAAATAAACTCAAACTCATACTATCATATATTTTTATCATCAAACAAAAGACTGTCACATGTTAAAAGAAAAAAATACTTCCATATTATATACAAAACACATAAAACTCAATTTCCTTTACTCTACAGAACGTAATTAAAACTATCCATTCACTACAATGCTTTACAACTCGGTATAAATGCACTTTTATGACGTCACTCTTCACTTGCATTCCACACTTGTACCATTGGTACATGCGTGCAATCGTCAGTGCATCGGTATGCATAGCGTCACGACTCAAATGACGTAATTATGCTGGCATGCACGCTTCGTGCTGAATTTGAAAAGATACTTGTGTTGCTACTTTAAATGGATTGATAGAGATTTTACTATTTCAAGCGATATCTGCTGGACAGCTTTACACAGACAAACTAAGTTTATTATATACATAGCTTTCATTAATCCCAACATAGGATATTTCCCTTCCAATATGCGAATCTTATTTAAAATTATAACACATAGACACGATAGTAAATCATTATAATTTTATCGATATTTTTTAATCAGACAATTCTTAGTCATTTTATTTATTTAAAAGTTTTACAAACACTTTGAAATAGGTCCAAGTTGTTGAAAGTCAGACTGAATTTAATGTGTACTGAGAATTTGATTGTTTTATTTAGTCTAGGAGTCTGAAAGTTACGACTTATTTAGAAGAACTGAAACTAATTGTTCTTTAATTAAAAATGTAACTGAGATCATATTTGCAGCTGTCGGGTTTGTTTTATGAAACTGAACTCGAAAACTCTTTATAAGTTGGATACTTGAATCTTCAAAGCTGAAAGCATTTTTATATTTTATTATGTTCTAAAATGTATGAGATTTTTTGAACCCATTGACCCTTTTTGCGTGTTTGTCTGTTATAATTTTGCTCTCTAATGTTAAAAAGGAAAATAGTTTTATTTCATTGAATTGTTTGTATATTGTTAAAAATGTTATAACTAATTGTTTATCTCATATAGCCAGTGTCAAAGTGTAGCAAATAGTTATATCTACAAAACCCTACATACAATTACCAAACTTATAACTTTACTATATATTTAATTTAGAGCTAGTTTAAAAATATCCGAATAGCCGCTAAATGCCGAATAAATTCAAAAATGGAATAAAATTTGTTTGAAGTTATCTGCTAAATAAACTAACTAGAACTTATTTGTAGGTGGTGAAACATGCTCTTAGTGAGTACTTTGATCCTAATAAAAACTGACAATCGCAGAGATGTCTAAAAGCAATTGACTGCACAGTGGTACGTGTTTTCAATTTTGCCTGTGATATAGTTCCTACCAGTCGCCGAACATTCTGCTTGCGTGTGAACCCGACCACTGTCCACTCGAAATAGAATACTAATCGGTTTACACTTTCAAAGATTTCTTGCCAAAATCCTACCACGGTGACCGCATTTTGTGGATATTTCAAAGCGATTTAGTCGGTAAGAATTGTATTTTTTTTATGATTTTAAAACAATTGGATATGATCATTACGGAATAAACGCCCTTGATTTAGAAACAAAGTATAAATATCAATAATCAATGAGGTTTTATGAAAAATAATACATCGTCGGCAATATTTAATAAATTACTAAATAATATATAAAATGTATCATTTCTGTTATTTCAAAAACAAAAATGTTAACATGGCCACTAATAAGCTTTTGTTTAGTAATTGAAGTCATTGTTTAAAAAAATGTGCAAAAATAAAATTACTATTTTCAACATCAAGTTTAAAACGAGCTACAAAATACACGCCATTTATTTTGAAATGCCTTTTAACAACTATGAATGTTTCATTAGTAATCAGATAAATACAAAAAAGCTTTATTAAAATCTTTTACACTCATTAACTACAAAATGGACCCTGAATTCGTGCTTGCGTGGCAATACCGAGCCTAATGCGCCTACAAATAAATTACCCTTGCGACAGAACGATAAGAGCATTTCTATTTAGTAGTGTTATAGATAGCTTTGTAACATCACGTGCGTCGAATTTATTATGTATATGTGAGATCCCAAAGCCCTTATATATCAGCCGAATTAAGAGGTCCAAAGGGTTTGTTTGACCGGCCATGTTAGGGACGGAGCTACTCTTTATATGATATCGCTGATATTGTCAAGTATATTGTTAGTAGTTGCGTAGTTTTATGATGAAACATTTTTTCGAGAGGTCCTTTTTCGTTCTGGTGGCGGCAATAATAAAAATAAGTATTTATTATTGTTTAGTGTTTGTTTAGTGTGTAGTATTTAGTATTGTGGTTTGGAGTGTATAAGAGTGTATAGTTATAGTATAGGCATATTTAGAGCTCTTGAGTTACTGATAGCCACTATCTACCAAAAAAAATGAAACAGATTTGTATGAAATTATCTGCCAGATGAACTATCTGGGACTTATCAGCAACTTTTACTATAATTTCATACAAATTCTGTTCCATTTTTCAATTTATTTGGTAGATAGTGGTTACTCAGCTACAACGAAACCACATAATATGCTACGATTAAACAGGCATTGCTACAAAAGTACGTAGCATACAATATTTGCTACGAGATACGAACAATTACTACGGCTACAACTGTTGCTCACACTTTATACTAGAACTTATAATTTCTTAAGGCTTCTACATTTTCAAAAGAAATATCACATACTATATCGATTTTCTCTACACAATATACTACGTGCCTGATTATAATGGGGTGTGGGCAATAAAACGAATCCTTTTGCCATTCCTTTAATAGTCTCAAAGTCTGGACCGTATATTACGACCAATAAAGACATTGACAAGAGTTACGAGTACGCACATTAGACGGTTTTCTGATAACCTAGCTAATTTGACCCGACGGGACTTGTAATGGACGTGTGCTCATTAATTTGGTACTGAAGTTAAGCTGTTTTGTTTATTCACTAATATCAAGACACCTTTTGTATGTTTGTATTATTGAAGACTAATGACATCTGTAAAGTCAATTTTATCGCAAATTGAAGATTTGAGGCTTCTATTCAGCAAAGCCTGTTCATTATCCAAATCTTCAAAATTAACAAAAAAATGTCTAAAATTACTTATACAAAAGCCAGCATATAAATTTCCTTAATAGATTTGACCTTTATCGCTGAAACATATGGTTTAAAGTCGAATGGGAAAATTTGGCAGTTTCGGGTACCTTGATGTGCTGGTGTCTAAGTAAGTCCCCGTTGTATCACAAAATACCACACAAACACTAACAATTGAAGAAACAAGATCGCATCACTACAAAACAAGCTCTAACTCTGCTTAACCAACAATAGCGTCATAGTATACGAGACTCGCAAATCATATTGTGAAGTTCAACGCGATTTCCGGTACTAAACTCGTATGAGGATTAAACTTACACTTGACAACGTTTGCTTGAAGCGTTGTTGACAAGTTATTCATTTGTTTGAATAATCCTAGAAATTATTGAGTATCGTATGTTTCCTGATACACCCTATATATAGGGTGTAACAAAACTAGTGCACCATATTTTTACAGGTCATCTAGAACATGCTAAGGATCATGTTAACCACAAAAAAGTCATGAAAAAGACAACATATGTTATTAAATTTATCATCACAGTCACCAAATTGTATGCATAACGCCGGTCTCTATGAAGGCTCTCGATCGTTAACCATGATGACCATGATGTTAACCTTAGCATGTAAACTGTAAATATATGGTGCACTAGTTTTGTTACACCCTATATACTTAGGTCAATATAAAATCAAAAACTTAAACATTGATTGATTTTTTTATTGATAATTATAAGCAAAATAAGTAGGTATAGAGCTTGATATGAAAAATCTGTGACGTCATAGTTCTTATTTTTATACAAAAAAAAACATAGAGATTCGACAGCTCAATAAAAGTAATTTTGATGATTAGTTGTCAACCACCGTATAATAATACCAAGCTACTTTTTTAAATTAAGTAATTAGTTATATTGTTTTTCTCTTAATACCGATTACAGTGTCATTTCGTACCTTGACGTTGGCAAAATCTTCGAATTCTAACGAAGGAGTCATAAACATTAAAAAAAAAGTGTCTACTCCACTAGTACATTTGAAATTTACGATGGCTAAGCCAAAATGGTCAAAACGAAACGTGATAAACTGTAACTGACCCAAGAAACGTTATTCTTAAATCAAAACTCAAGAACAAAATCTGCTGAAACATGTAGAACAAGGATCTCGATTATGTAAAAACGACCGATTGGGAGCAGAGACCGCATCGCGATACCACCCAACATTTGTATGTGATCGCTTTTCATACATAGCGTCGCCCCGCGCCGGCAGACGCGCTCCTAAATAAGCAAACGACGAACATTTACAATGCGCACCACATTTCCACCAGCGTTCGGAAGTTATTGAACTCTCAAAACTTCGCTACAAATGTACGAATCGTAGTCTATAAATCGTGGGAGTCCGATGCTTTCTGTCGAACCGGGGCACGTCCACCGGAACTCTTGCCTGTAAACTTTTTATCTCCAAGCAAAACGTATTTTCCATTAGCCCCCAAAAGGGGAGCTTCTTTCTTAATTTGTCACAAACTTTTTCTGCGAGATAAAACTCGTCCGTTAATGACACTTGTTTTTCTGATATTTTCATTACCCGCCGTCCTCTTGGCTTGTTACCCCTTGTTATTCTCTTTTATTATCATAAAGTACTCAAAACAAAGTTTTTTGAATTAGAATACTGCTTTTGAAATGAAAATCTAATAATAATAATATTTTTGTGCCGGACTCCTGACAGAGACTAGGGGTTCTTATTGCGGTGAGTTAAGAATATTCCGTACCCGATACATATTACATAGGTAAGGAGTTTTTTTCTTTATTGCCTTATTTAGATTTTGTCCACGATAAAAACGACTTACGCCTGTCTGTCCGAATTTGTAAGATAAATTTATTCGTCGTTTAGTTTTTCGTATCAAAACGATTTTTTGGGGATATTTGAAGTATTGTTGGAGGTTTTCTTGTGAAAGAAATGAAACGCTACATTTTTTCAACGGCGGATTTATAAGGACCCGGGTTTGGAGGGTCAGACGGTTGGCTGCATTACCATTTTATTTTTTATCATTTAGATTGTGTCGTTCTGGTACTAAGTTCTAGTCTAAGAAAAACTATTGAAATAAATTTAGAAATCAGCTTCGCTACTTACACAGTGCGCGGTGTTACTTCAAAGGTAACTTAAACTCCACAGCAAAACCGCTATCAATCACGCACCGCAGCCTGCAATAACTCCAAAATACTTAGAACCCTCAATCTAGCAACCAATCAATTCGGAATACCTCGCAAATCTGGCCCAAAGCACGCCGCAAGTCGGTTCCAGTCGTCGGCTTACCGAATAAAGCCGAAATAAGCTGAACGCGCGTGCGAAGCTCCGTTCGACTCGACTTCGATCGTAAATTCGACATTGACATTTATCAGAATAGCACCCAAGGCCACCTGCGTCCTTAGTTCACATTACTACTCTCCGCGCTATCGGGGAATCGTACTGATATATTTTTTTTGGGGCTCGTAAAAAAAGATGTGGGATTAGCATCCTTATACCTTCGTTTTCCGAACTTTGCTTTATAAGGTGTTTTTTTATGTTTGATTCACATACAATGAGAGTGACTGCATCAGTCTACAAGTTTAGTATTGCTATCCACTGCAAAATATTTATCAATATTTTTTTATCCGGGATAGTCACAGACTTTAATTGCTCTTTCAGGGTCAATGGTTATGCTAACCAAATATACAGAGAGGTCATAATGTATGGTTTTCGACAGGGTAGTTGCCTGTTTTAATTTTTTTGTATACTCAACAAATATCAAATATATTTTTTGTAACCCAAACAGTAAAATCACATAATATTGCCACAGCTACAAAAATTCAACAGTTCTTTTTGTATATTTATTTTTCCAAAATACACCATGGCAAAATGTTTTCCGCAGCCTAATTCTGGTTTTTATCCCCATGTTTAAGGGGTAAAAACCTCTTTCTTTTTTATATGAAGGGAGCTATCTTTGTGATGTCGCTTGATCTACTGCTATTGATGTTTGTCTGACTGTGAAGTTATTGTGTTTAGGTAAAAAGTGTTATCGAAGATACATTTATAACACCCTATTTATAATGTAAAGGGTTGCTTTGAAATGTATCTTTTATTGGAATTGAAATTCTTGCAGACATAGAATAAATTAATCAAGAATGGAAATCAGGACTTAACCTCACTTTTTATAATTACAAAAACAATACCTATAGAAATTACGTAAAGCATTTTATGAATAAGACTAATTTTTGTAACAGAAATTGTACAAAATGTATACTTATACTATCTTTCGCCAGTAGTTTCACCTGCGTTCTGAGTGGACCTCGTGCATTCAGACAAAAAATAGCCTAGGTATAGCTTTTCTCGGTAATTAGACTGAAAGAATTTTTGAAATTGATCCAGTATTTCCTGAGATTAGCACGTTCAAAAAAACAAACACTTTAGCTTTATAATATTAGTAATTAGTCATCTTTGAAATGAATTTCCAGCTTTAAGTTTAAGTATCATCAAGTACAAGCTTTGATTTATTTAAAAAACGGAATACAAGAGGCGGTTTGAGAAATCGGAAAATATTATAAAAAAATACTTCAACCAGTAGATAAAGATTTATCTTAAATAATATTTCTCGAGCATTTCCTTATAATTCCTTTTTCTAGGAATTAAAGAAAAAGGAATTGAAAGAGGTTTCTGTTATACGTTTTTCTGTAAAAAAGTAATGCCATTAGTTAACGCTCAACTAAATGGTTCTGTATAAACCTTATTGGATTTCTGAAATTCCTTCATTAACACTACTGAAAGCATTTTTGAAATCGGGGTCTGGGTTATTTTATTTTTTGGTTGAACATAACTCCTTATTGTATCAAAATTACTCAAAAATTTACGTTGGTTATCTATACGATTTAAGAGTTAAGAATAAAAGAGGAGCTTGTGGCAAGTAACAGCCACACATAAAAGGGATAAGCAACGGTAGTCGCGGTCGGTTCGTGGATGGCTGAATATCTTGTCATGGCGAGTTCCTCCTTGTTAAATAGGTAGGCTGTCATATATGTATATCTTTGGCAGCCATTCCGGGCAGCCAGAAGCTAGAAAGTAACAACTGGTTTAAAAAATATTAATTTAGATACCCAGTTAACTAAGTTGAGGAGGTCAGATAGGCAGCTAAGACTGGATGCCGACCCCATCACAGCTCAGAATAAGGCTAGACAGACTTAAACATAGTTAGATAAATAGAGGGGTACTTCAAATACCGACAGCTCTGTCGGCCGTCCTAGAATAAAACCAGGATTTTACGCATATAAGATACGAAAAATCATCTATACAAACAACATTTCTTGTATTACTGACACTAGAAGCCGGCACTAATGCCCTCATACATACTTAATCTTAATCCGCCTTCACCTTCACCAAGTTACGAATATTTGTACCCGTATATTTGAGACCCCATCTTAGCTTATATAAAAATTCTTCTAGATAACATTTTTTTATTTCTACCGTTGCCATGGTAACAAGGATAAAATTGGCGTGACGGAATCGGTATAAGAGATAGAATTTCTTTGATAACAGGAATGGTGTTGGAATAAAATTCTGCCTCCTACACATTGCTTATAACGATGTTTCTAGTTGTTGGGAAGCCAATTTTAAACCTAAATTTAGGTATGTGTTTGTATACCTATACAATACTGTGAGATTTTGGAAAACAATTTTATGACTTAGTAAAATTATATATATTTTTACTTACTGACGCCAGTCTAACCTATAATAGGTATTGGGTTGCCCGGGTAACTTGTTCGGTTGAGGAGGTTAGATAGGCAGTCGCTCCTTGTAAAACATTGGTACTCAGCTGAATTCGGTTAGACTTGAAGCCGACCCCAACATAGTTGGGAAAAGGCTCGGGAGATGATGATGAATATTTTATGACTTAGTAGATTTTTTTTTCTTCTAGTGATTCATGCTCAATTACTATTGGTAACTTCTCTCATCTCTCGGGTTAAACCAAAAGTCCCCATTGCCAAAAAAAGGGTACCTATATAAGGCTATATTCTTAAAATTGAGAAATGAAATATGTACCTACGTATATGTTCGATAGACTATGCACAATAATCACTTGGTCTCGATGTTGACTGTACTACGCACTTCAAACTTCAGTGAGCATTAACCAGTCATGCATACCGGCCGTGCGGGGTCGCTCCGCCACAAATATTGGTATTTACACCTTCCAACCAAAGAGGTTTCACTGAAATTCTAACTCTGTAACCCATTTTATTTTTTAACTTTTTTTGGCAGTGACAAATGAATCGCTTATTGAGACATTTTTGGGTCGAAACATTGAGCCTTGGGTTCAAAGGCCTACCAGATTATAGGGACATATTTAAGGCATTGTGTCTGTAAAAAACCTTTTTGGAAACTCAAAGTGACTATCTAAAAGGATCGCTGACTTATATAGAATTCTCTAGAAAGTTCTGGGGTACATAACTCATTCTTTTGTTTTCTTGAAGTATGCAACGTCTCTTCATAATACTGGCTCGTCCTTTCAGTTTTAATGAGATGTGTCTCTAGTATGGTGACTAGTTGACAGTGATGGTGATCGTATTCAACAGTTACCTACATCATTATGAAAGATATGGCACAGACGCCAGCACAAAAAAAAAGTTGAAAAATATTAAGGAAATTTTACATATTGTAGTAGTGTAGTCAATTTATTCTCAACTTTACCAACCCGCATTGAGCAAGCGTGGTGATTAACGCTCAATCCTTCTCCGTGTGAGGAAGGCATGTGCCTAGCAGTGGGACGATAAAGAGGCTGATGATGATGATTTTCAACTTTATCGCTGAAGCATATATGTAGTTCAAAATTGATTTGAAAAGTTTTACAATTTCGGGTAGCTTGACTTGCTGGTGTCTGTACTTACCTGTATGAAATGAATGAAATGGGTTCCCAATGTACATATTTAAAGTTTGTTAATGATTTTTTTTAATTAATAATTTGCGTGTTTTCAGGTTTTGAAAGAAAACAAGGAAGCTAAAAATACACTTTTATTCCAATGTCATGCACATCTACAATTTGTTTCCACTAAAGAGTAACATTGTGATATCGTTTGTGCTAGTCAACTCGTGTCCAGTCTGACAGTTCTGAACTGGGAACATGCCAATACCATTGTTCTGGGTTGTGGTGGGTAATTCTCAATACAAATATATTTTTTTCTGTCATATTTTGAATTATTTTTGATTTATTTTTTACTCTGCCTGTTGCTACCTACGAAGTCCTAATTCGTTAGTGGCATTTATTATAACTCATAAAATGATGACAAGTTTGCTACTTTTCAATTTTCCATATAGCCAACTAACTTTATGAAACTTAACAATTAAATACTGTTAAATAATTAAAAATCTTTTAGCAGACTAAAGTAGCCACAAACAGTGTTAACATTTTGTAGCCATAAATTTAATTAAAATATAATATGCAAATGTGACAGGAAAATCCAATTAAAATATTCACATCACATTTTGTGTGATAAAAAGCATAAAGAGTACAAAAATTTTAACTTAAAATGTACTGCTATATTTTAATTTTTAGTATTTCTTCTATAAGTAGAATTTGAAATGAAAAATCTTGGTTAATTATATTATTATAATTAATATTACTTGAAGTTTTCAACATTTCGAACTGTTTTTTTTTCCATTATTTTAATAAATAATAACCCACTACAACTCAAAACAAGTTTCATTGTCATAATCAAACTTATAAATTAAATGTATGAATTACATAAAGATAGACTGCATAGATTCATTTATTGCTATGTCTTACCTTAATTAAAAAAAAAACAATTAGTCATAATTAATAATTAATCGTCTTACAAAAGATAGTGTTACATTTACAATAACATTATGTCCCTATCTTGATGTTTCTTTGACTTTGTTTTTTAGTTTAAAATAATAATAATAATTATTCACCTTTTATTTTAGTGTATAACTAAAAAGTGTACAAAGTATAATATATAACATCAAACATTTATCAATACAAAAAATATAAAGCATTAAAAATTTGATTATTGCATTTCAATAATTTAAAGTGTTTACCTGAGCGATACGCAACCACATATTTAAATAAATTATCACCAATTCTAGTGAATTATTCGATTATAAGAAAGTTATTTTGTATCTACTTTATAAGTATATCTTGGACACCAATGATTGTGTCCGGTTAGAATCCGGTTAGACTAGAAGCCGACCCCAACATAGTTGGGAAAAGGCTCGGGAGATGATGATAGTGAAGAAAGTTATTTTTCATTTAAATAATAGTTCTTCGTGCGGCAATCAATTGAAAACTACCCGTACAAACGATGAAACCAGAAACCGCGCGGCAGGATTTTTCTCGTGCGCAATGTGTTGCGCGTTGAAAAGCTGATCGTAAACGCGCCACAAAAGTCAATAGTGTGAAAAACTCAAAACGCTGTTATACGAAACTCGAATAGTACGCTGACGTTTAAATTAACAAGTTGAATAAAAATGCTACTTATTATTTCAGTAGGTAATGTTCATTCATTTTTTTATATTGTTAAACATACATTATACATATATAGGCGTAGTATTTAAGGTTATTGACATTTTGTATTTAAAATAAACATAACCGCTGTTCTTAAAGATAAAATTTGCTTTATCCTTAATCGTAGTCTCATTTTGCTATTCCATGTTCAAATTAATGCATTACATGATTTATTCATTACAGTTATTTCTGTCAAGCTATTTTGTGCCTTATTTCTCCTCTCGAGGATTAAAAATGTCAAGAAAGTATGAAATCTGAATTCTTGATCGATCTCGACGCGAGATAATGAGGCTCGGCTTTCGGTTTCAGTCTAGACATAAACCTATTACATCTTCTATTTAGAAGATAATTTTCTTTGTCTATAAACCAATGGTTATCCATAAATGGATAGGGACTTTAGATATTGCGGTTATTTATTTATATATTACTAAGTAATTTTAATAGTCGTCGTATAAAGAAGGCCGTTATAGATTTGGCCACTCTGTGTGTCTGTATGTGGCACCATAGCTCTTAAACTGATGAACAGATTTTAACGCGTGTTTTTTTAGTTGAAAGCTGAGTTTCCAAGTTTCGGAGTACCGTTTCATTATCGATCGAAGTATTGCTTTAAGCTTCACGGTACCCCGACGCGACATTTCGTATGATTTACGGATTTGTAAAATACTTTCCTCCGGTAGCGGACAAATTGCCCTGACGCGCGAAACTTCTTTGACATAACAACGTTTTATTTTTCTTCTAATATAGTCAAGTTTGTGGTGAGAATAATTAAAAATCAATGCCTACTAACCTCATCCAACGAATAAAAAGTTAAACCCTCCCCGTGAAGTTGAAAGTCGAATCAATTTTGATCACCTTCACGAACCACCATGAAGAGAAGCAATTACGTTCATAAAAGTCGTCGCGTCACATAACGAGATCCGACATTGAGTAATAGAGTCACAGTTATCTCCCAAACTTCGGACCGAAGCCCCCAGTTACAATAATCATTAGCCATTAGACAGACCCGTTGCCCATTTATCCTGATGTAACTTTTCTAACTTAATTTTTCATTCACCTGTCACAATTTTCGCGTTAAATTTTCCGTTGTTTTAATCCCTTTAACTCTGAATTCTGAATCCCTTCAACTCTGGCTGGATTTTCTAAATCCAACTAGCCTGATGCCGAGTTCTGTTGACACTAACAAGATACGACTGGAGATCAATATTGTGTATACACTGGCTTAATTAAGTTAATCGTAGCAGATGATATTCAAAGGCTTTGATGGTCTATCATTTAGCTAAGCAATATTTTCCCTATCGTGTAAATAAGATACTGCTTTTGATATAGTCTCAGACATTTAGATTACAATCCAAATAAATATCAAACTTATGATCCAGTAATTAAGGTTGTAACTCTATTAATTAATTAATAAATTAAGTTGGAGTGTCTCTTTAATAGTTACGAGTACTATTAATGAGTTTGGCTAACATCCAAAACCTGGTATAATTACTCAAGGTTATGGGAACAAGTTAAGGGTGTCGTAAATATAGTTAATTTCTGGGGAGGGTCGCGTGCGAGTGCCGGAGGACCACAAAGACTGGTCCTTTGTTCCGTATCCGGTTTCCTTTATCGATTGGCGTCCAGTTTTTGATGTTATGTTATTGTTTGTATATTTTTATCAGAATGAGGACAAGGGTTATTCTATATTATCTGTAAATACAAATATTACGTAGTTATGGACCCTATAAACAGGCTATGTTCGTTTCCAGCAACGGCCTGTGCTAAATTTAATTTGAATTTGTTCAGGCGTTAACGCCTGAAAGAAAGACACGTTATAAGGTATGGACTTAATTTATAAACTTATGTTTTGCAATATTTATATACTTAAACTTTAACTTAATTTCATATTTTTCTCCGTACAAAACATTCATAGGGATAAAAATTTTTGAGAAATAATGTATAAGTGTGAAATGCCATTCATCATAAGAATTTTATGATATAAAAAACACAATCCACCAGTTTATCCACGTTATATGTTACAACACACAAGTTAAAATAAAATCAGATATTATATGAAGGATACAAAATTAATTACAATTAAATCTTTGAAACAAATGTCATCGAAACATCACATCTATTCTTAGGGGATACCCTGATATCAATTTAATACTTAACATCAGCTACTTAATCCATTATAGAAAGTGAGTTAACTAATATTTACATAATATTTACACTCTTATTTATTTATAATATCGAGTTATGTAATACTAATAAACTCCCTATTTAATCTTGATGGTATTTTATTTTTGTCTTTAATAATTTCATAAAAGTACCAAAATAATTTTCGTTCCCTCAAACAGAATTTTGACGAAATTGTTTTTTTAATTTACCTGTACTGATTCTGTTATTTGTTTATTTTTGTTGTTTGAAATTAAAGATAAACAGGACTACTTTTATGTTCAATTTTATTACTAAGGCTGTGCGTACATAGACCTTTTATTAAGTTTAAATCTATTTTTCTTTAAGTAAAGATTAGGTTATTATTTTTTTCTTTTTAAACATATATAAACCCAGTTCATAGAGTATTTTACAATAGTTAATATTAATATGTACCTATGGTATTTTGTAAGAAACTCTCATCAAAATATATTTGACCATGAATTCATGAGCATGTCCGCACAGCCTTACAGGTTGAGCATAAATAAATTTGTCTTAATGAATTTTAAATTAAACTTTATGTTTATTAACATCGATCTAGAGAGGTCGCTTAAATTATTTATTATGTAAAATATTTTACGCAGTGAAAATATTTGGGAGACTAAAATTAACATTACCAAAAAAATATAATTATTTGGGAACATTTTAATTACTGGTGTTTTGGTATAAATTCGACAGTTATTGTAATGTTAACATAAATACTTCAAAATAGTGTAATAATTAATAAAAACATGTTATTTAAAATTTTACATGTATGGTGGTATTTAACATATTTTTGCTAACACAATATGACAAGATTGGAATGTCTACATACAAAATGTTAATTGACAAATAAAATAGTTTTAAACAAACGACTAATAAAATATCTAGTATAACTAAACAAAGATAACCTTTACAAGAAGTAACTTTGGAAAATGATATTTGGCTAACCGTTATCGACGACAGCCGAATAAAGGCGGTATCAAACGGACTTACACTATAAAATATATAAAATTGCAAAACAGGGATGAAACAGGATCGTTCGCTAAGTAATGGAATTCCGCCTCCATTCGCCGTCGCCGCGAGCTCATATATTTACAAAACTACTTTATACTCAGTCGCTTTATCACTTTGTTAGCGTCTAAATTGCCCTGTTTAAGCGCTATCGGTCTGGCGTCGTCGTCAGATATCGTTAGCGTCACCGACGTAGCCCTCATCGGGGCTCTCCGAACATATGTCAGCGGCGCACTTCGCGTTAGACACTTGTGGTAAAGGTTTGAGCACAGTCTCCGTGCCCTCGCCGGGCAGCCGAGCGTCCGTGGTCTGAGTGTCCACGCACCGGGTCTCCACCTGGTAGCACCGACCCGGGCCCTCCGCTACACTCATCGGCACCATCACTGCACACGTACCCTTCGGGTTCACCCACGAACTGCACGCCTCCGCGGGCGCGCAACACTGTACCGACTCCGTCTTGTAGCCCTCCGGCGGCGATGGCACAAACTCCTCATTATAATACACCGTCCCGTTGCCCACGAAAGCGATCTGCCTGTTCCTTGGTACGGGGTAGCCCTCTAAAGTGCGCCGCACGTTTCCCGGCCCAAACGGCATCTCAAAATTAGGACAGGTGGGCGGCGTGGGGGCGTTAAACTCCGTGTCTTTTGCGAATTTGCAAACAAGCTTCTGACCCTTTGGCCGATTGTGCGGTAGCGTCTGATAAAACGGACCGACTACCGAATAGTTGGACATAATCGGCGGCCGGCAGGGATGTTTCGGGAGGCCATAGTCGTACGGGTAGCCTTCGTTATCTAAAAAGCATCCCGGATTCAGGTGGACATCCGCCGAGTGCTGGTACATGTTGTTGATTGTGTTCTGCGGCATGTTGATGGTCTGCTGATCCTGCCACGTGACCTGCCGGGGTATTGTCGGTGCGGTGAATGCGGTTTCCTCTTGGAAACCGTCGCCGCTCGCGGTTTGAGCTTTGTATACTGATAACACTGTGTTCTCGTTTTGCGCATTGTTAGCTACAGTTTCCGCGTCGCTAATTAGGTCGGGGTTCCTGTCGACAAAGCCTTTCATGTTATTGCTTTGATACACGTCGCTCGACTCATAATCACGGTTTGTTTGTACAGTGTAGTGCAGCGCGTGATGAGAGTGCGCGTTAACAATCACACTACCATTATTTTTAGGCATTCCATTCCCCCGGTTTGAAGGCAAAATTTGATTACATAACGCGACGTCCTTGCCGCTCTCCTTTTTCTTGCGACTGCGCGTGTCTGTTTTAAATTTCAATAATACTACTGCTATTATAGCTATGAGCAAGACGATAATAAGAAATACTACAGTGACGATCACTACCAAGTGCCTCTGCGGGAACGTGACCACTATAACGACGGGCTCCTCTTTGACTAAAATTCGTATTGTGTAGTTGGCTCGCGACCTGCCTGCCGGGTTCTCGGCGATGCACGAGTACGTTCCATTGTCGTCGTTCCCGATATTGAATATGTACAATTCGCTCTTTTTATCCGTAACGCCGTTCTCCACGTAATACAGGTCGCGTGCGTCCGGTGACATGCTCGAATAATTATGAATGATCTGGCCCTGATATAACCAGGTTATTTTCGCTTCGGGTATCGCTTTCACTAAGCACTCGAGGGTTATGTTGTTGCCCGTGTTCGTCTCTAAGAACACGGACGTAGGGCTCATTTTCGGTAAGCATGCCAACTCGTTTTCTGCGACGCCCGTGATCGTCCGTTTCCTCAAACGTTCAGGGAGGGAGCAAATTGGTTCGACGGCGTGCGGCATATTGAAATTCAACAACCAACTATGTAAATCCCTGAGATGGCAATCGCAATTCCAATTATTATTTTGCAAGTTGATCCCTCGCAGCGTATCGGGGAATAAATTTTCACCTTGAATATTTGATAGTCTGTTGGCGTTCAGTCGCAGCCACTCCAAGTGGTTGAGGCCGGAAAAAGCTTCTCTCTCTATTGTTTCTATTTTGCAATCGCTCAGCTCCAAAGTATTCAAGTACGATAAATGTTGAAAGCAGTGAGTTTTTATGCTCGTTATTGGGTTGTTGTTGAGCGAGAGCCTCATTAGCGACGGGAAGAAAACAAAGTTGGTCGACGGTATGACTGTCAAGTAATTGTTGGAGAGATCCAACTCGACGAGGTTCGCGAGACCTTTGAACGCGTGGTTATCGATTTTCTGTAGTCTACATCTTTGTAGGTAGATTTTCTGAAGATTGAGCAAGTTTAATTTGTGGAAAGTTTCTTTTTGTAGAACTTGTAGATCGTTCCCTGTGAAGTCTAGTACTTGTGTTTCTGGGTCAAGGGTATTCGGGATTGTTTTTAGGTCTTTCTCCGAACACTCGACGTATCGCTTGCCGTTCTTCCACTTGCAGATGCATTGCGAGGGGCAAGCGATAGCGGGCAGCAGCAGGCAGGTGGTGCACAAGGCTATCAGCCTCACGTCCAAACTCTTTCTCACATTCATGATGCCTCAAGGCATTCGCCGGTGGTCCGCGAACATTATCTGTAACAAAGAACAGACATTTTAATTAAGAATGCAATAACATTATACATATATCTACCTAAAGGCCGAGCAATGTTATTAAAATCTCTGAATATTTCATTTACAATTGTTTGATAGCGTATATTTATTTTTTGTAGAATGTGAAATGTCATTTCGCAATATAAATGAGAGTACAAGCAACTGCCTCATTACAGTCTCTTGTGAAATATATTTTGTTCAGCTATCCGGCTGTTTGTCGGTCGTGATTCATAACGACGGGAATTCTTCATGGCAAATGACTGTAAATGTTTTCGTTTAATCCGTTGATTCGTTTGAATGGGGAAACTGAGTTCCGAGAATTGTTTGTTGTCAGTTTTGAGGGGGATACGGTTGAATGTCATGTTCATGACAATTTGTGTTTGTTTTCTCTTCGAATTTGGCTTAAAGCACCATATAAAGACAGTAACCACAAAATGTGCCGTATATTACAATGTAAGTGGTGTATGTAAAAGAACCGATAGCAAATTTCTAGCTAACCTTAAAATATAAGTACAATTTAATTGTCAGAAATTCATCACCCCAATAAACTTGAACACTCCAGTTACTTTTGACACAAAATTTCCTAAATTCACTGAAAGTCAAATATTTTTATCTCTGACGCCCATTATAAGACAATAGCTGAATGAAAACAAATTCTAACTTCCCACGTCAAGCGAGGGGACAGGTGACACAGTTGACAGACATTGAAATTACTCGTAAAATATATTAAGGGGCTGCGCAAATGTAGACACTTTTAAGTAGTAGCACATCTACATACGTACTCGTACATATCTGATAATGGTAAAATTATAATATTTAACCCTCCTAGTTATTTTCTTAACTTCAACGTAAGTATGTAGATTTAAGATCATTATGTGATTTCTTTATATTTGGGTCCTGTTATTCTGTTCAGAGGCAAATCCTCGTGGTCTATCCAACGCCTGGGGTCGGGAGGTGTCTTTCAGACCCGAGCTAAAAACCCATCTAGTGTTGCCTTCATGTACCCTATGGTCGAGGGCACAAGTATTACTAAAGAATTCTTCCGCAACCCCACTAGGTATTGGCCTGCAGTTTCTGATGTTCGAAGGCGGGTCCCGTCACCCTCTGCGGTCATAACAGGAGCCGCTGTGACTCCGCTAAGAGAAGCGTGAGAAATGTCTCACAGCTTTCAAGTCAGACGACAGAAACCTCTAGTCTGTCGCCCGTAGGCTGTACACTAGGTATTGTGGCCGAATATCAACCAACCAGTGGCGCCCACTTCGTCTTCTGTGTGAGAGGAGAGAGGCGGCAATGTCTACGTTTGCGCAAACCCTTAGCATTATATTGTATAAAAAGGGTTAAATGTTCAATTTCCTTCTTTCTGTCAGGAATTCAAACGAAATAATAGATTAAAATTCTTATCTTAATTATGCATATTGTTGTTGCTGTCTAGTAAAACGATGTAGATATCTAAATGAAAATGTTTCTCTTTGAAATATTCAGGTTTACGGAAAAACGTTTTGTAATTGAACTAAGTGCTTTAGTGATGAGATTATGCTTCTATATTATAGGTGTAATGAGTTGACAGTAAGAAATATTTCATAACAAATCAATTTGAACATTGAAAATAAAAGAATACACAGATATTGGTTACTCGGTTTATCGGTTTTAAAATTATTCCTATTTTATGTTTAGTTCCTTTCAACTCAATCATAATTATCATAACTATTTAAGGAAAAATATTTTTCTTTCCAATTTGTGATGGGAAACAAATGGGATCATTTACGTATCTTTTCACAATTTGTATCTAATGTTTATTTGTAGCAGAACATTCGTTGCACTGTTAACAAGGAAGCAATGGCAATAGACATAAAAAGGAATTGAGTTACGTAATTAGGACGCTGGTCTTAGTAGCGACACGAAAATAAAATTACAAAACAGTCAAATGCTTTTCATTAAATTTTCACTTTGTTCGGAAGTCACAAATTGGTATTGTACCGGTACCCCTCCCCCGTACAGGTCTCATGACATCGCGAATTTAACGGACTGGCAAATTAAAAGTGGGTATCATTTGGACATTGACAAGGGTAGAAATGTTTGTTTTTTTCACTGTTCCCGTTGATAGAACCAATTATTGATTTTAATAATTAAAATGATTATTTGGCGCGGACTGGATACATTTTATTTGAGGAGCGTAATGATTTATTCATCAGTATTGCGATCGCTTTTAAATTTTGTAATTTAATATTAAACGGGCTCTTCGTTTTTATATCATTACTGTAAATGCCAACTTTAGAAAGTATATCTTAATGCGGAAATGATTTAGATTTAAATTCACAGTTTAATAAATAAAAAAAAAATATTAAGCTGAAAATTTAATATTGGTAAAAGACATACTAATTAATGATAATGGAACATTTTAAAACATAAATTAAGTCTGATAAAATACATAATAGTATTAACTTTTTAAGTAATTATTTCCATAACTAAGTTTAAAATTATTTTCAAAGTCAAAATTAAACTGGAAGTTTAAACTAATCTCAGTATTTATGTTAGTCAAAATCAATTAAATTAAAATGGACACTATATAAATATCAATAAAATACTTTATAAAGTGACCTAGTTTACCCCTAATAAACAGAAAAGCATATAACAAGTTTGCCACTGCATTTCCCTCACAACCACGAGCGGTAAGTTTCCATAGTTCTGAAACAAACCACTTAGAGCATTTAACCAGCTGGAACCACCATGAGCACACATCTCTATGAGAAAAAATCTGTCAATTTAAGCATGGGCGTCGATACAACGCTACGTAGACGGCTCCCTCATGTATTATCGATAACATTCCTTCGCACGCACACAAAAAAATAATTTTCAAACAAGCATAAACTTGACGCAGATTATGTATACGACAGTAACCCAGAATCTCGTACTTTTGGCAGGGAGGCAGAAGCGACAATGTCGTATCCGGTTGATTACATGTTCTAAGAACAAACCACTTTATTCCACGTATCATTTTGTACGGAATATTGTAGTTTCGTTTAGTTAGCGAAGTGCACATGCAACCTTTTGTCGTACGAACGTTTGTTTGTCACTCAATTTCGAAGTCATGAAAATGGGCATCCTTGTTTTCTTTAGTTAAATCGGGATATTTCATGGTAGGTATTTTTCAGCATTTTTGTTGAACTGTATGAGTTTAATTTTTGAAGAGAAGAAGGGTTTCTGGTCTTGGAGGATGTTCATGTCGTAAGGTACAACGAACGAAGAGACACTATGATGTAAACATAGGTATATTTTTAAACTAAAAAATTTTGCCAATCAACTTAGAACCATATGCTTCAGCGATAAAGTTGAAAATCTATTGAGGAAACAGATTGTTGTAGCTTTATGTGCTGGCGTCTGTACTAATTACAGAGTTAATGCTTATAAGAGCTATTAAGTGTGTGTATTTTTGTGATAGCGCTTCGTTATACCTTGGTTTGGGTGATTGTTTTGCAATTATACGATTAGATACCACCATGTTAAAATAAAAAATAGTAAATTTAAATGACACATAAGGGTCTGTTTTAGGCACAATTTCAGAATTATTATTTGTTAAGTCCTGACATAATGGACGGAGAATATACTAGTATTTTCGCAGTTAGTTAAAACTCAGCAAATTACGTATTTATTCGTTATTTTTGTTGAAATCTTCGTAATTTTGTTTTCTCCAAAACTATCAGTAAATTGGAAAAGTCTTACAATAATTTGATTATAAAACTTCAGAAATGCCTTAGGGCCAAGATTTTTCTAGAAAATGAAATTCGCAGATGTCTTAAATTCCGTCCCTCTGAGTGTATTTGGCAGATGTCTGCTTTTGATTTGTAAAAAGAAATATATAAAACTAGTTTTCGCCTGTGGTTTCACCTGCATCCAAACATAACTTGGATTGGTATAAAATATAATATAACCGTATTTCTATGTTCGTCTCCTGCAGGCTTAGCATGACGGTTCTATATCTATTCTATTAAGAAAAGACAAAGTTCTTTCTGTCAATGTCAACATGTCTTCTGCCCGAGCATGGCGCGACCTGTTAACTCGCATATAATCACTTGTAGACTTATGTCGATTGAAGAAAAGAAAAATTTCTTCAAAAAATTTCAAAACAGATCTTACGTCAATCTGTCACTTTTCTGTCATTATGTCTATTATCCCGTAGACAAACCTTGTTTCTACGATTGCCATGCTAAGCCTGCTGGTTCTAAGCTATGTATTTCCCCAGCAATTTTCAGCTGTTCTACGCGACTTTCTTGTAATATTAGTATTTAAATAAATCCCTGTTCTGGATTAATAGCAACAATATTTATGACAGTCAGTATATCGGTTTTCGGTGAATGCTTGCGGTGTTACAAAGTTCACGTTAGTGTGGTAGGTACGAATTCCCATTTATTATTTAATCTATACGGAGCGTTATAATTAAATAATGGGATATTTCTTTAAATTTATTCAGGTTTTTACAAATACTTAAGCTGAATCAAATCTCCAATCAATTAATCAAACGGAATTAATTGATATTAATAATACCCTCGTAGCAATTTTTATCTACATACCTACTTTAATATAGATACCATAAGAAATCAATATTTCCCATTTGAATCCACAAATGAATATTCTGCCGAGCCTTTTCCCAAATTACGTTGGACTCGGCTAGTCTAACCGATGCAGCTGAGTACCATTGTTTTACAAAGAGCAACTGCCTATTTGAGCTTCTCATACCAATCATTTGGGAAACTCGATAGCCCTTGGCAAGTTCTTTCATATTTTCTGACTTCTGACTATAAGTTATGACTTCCAGAGATGCTGTAATGACAGCCGGGACTGACTATGCCTTACTGAATATGCCTTCCAAAACAGGACATATCAAGATGGTTTCTCATTCACAGAATCACCGTGCCAAGCGTTGCTTAACCTTATGATCGATCGACCCGTGCGGCTGTTATGTAGCAAGCTTCAAAAATAACCTATGAGCTACAAATAACTATACATAGGGACTATCGACAAATATCCCCGGCTAATGTGCCGTGTCAGTGTATTCGTTGATCCGGCTTCCATTATGCATGCCGTTACATTATGTACGGCTATCGACCGGACCGGTTCGTTTGCGGTTATTTGTACAGACTTGCGGACTAGCGCTCAATCTCGCATTGTGTTCAAGAATTCGAATAGAAGATAATATTTATGGATTTGTAAGCTTTTGTATCGAAGGCGTTACATGTTATTTATAATGATTCTAGTACAACAAATAGTCGTAGTACATAAAAACATTTCACACTGTTTAAGCCTAGTTTCACATGTTGCTAATAAGTTCCAGATAGTTCATCTGGCAGATAATTTCATACAAATATCTGTTCCATTTTTGAATTTATCTGGTAAATAGTGGCTATCCGTAACCTGTAAAACCAGGCCTTAATCTCCTACTCTTGTAATTTTATGAAATACCCTGAATTTCTGTGATTTTATTACATACATCAAGTCTCAAAAACCAGCAAAAATATGTTTAGATGATAATATGCGGTGATAATAGTTGTTTTAATTATTTAAAAAATATCAGACTACTTTTATTCTGTTGTGCCTTATAGGGTCCAAAATAATTGTAGGTACTTAGATCTAAGCCATCTAATCTAAAAATATAACTCATGTTAGTTACATACGTTGTGGTATGTAAATAAATTTGAAGCTTACAAATGTTTCCTATAAATAATAAAATAAAGATACGCTTTCGTCGAGGACAGTTTCATATTTTGCAAAAACAAAACACATTTTATATATTTTTTTCTATCAGCAGTATCCTTTAAAACAAATAAACCAACAGAACATTATCGAGATCCGATCTAACCGGGCCAATTCCGACCCGCGCTGAAAATAATACCGAAAATACTTTTAAACGGTTCTAACATAGAAATAAAAACGTGGTGAATTTCTCTAAAACATGTAGCTAGCTCCGAAAAGGAACTAAATGTCGGCTAGTCGTACATTTCTCTTCATGCACGGTTTAAAGACTCGCGCCTGTCTAGAAGATTCTGCAGGAAAAATGAATAGCTTTACGTACATTGCGGGGAAACTGGGTGAAGCATGTTCAGTAGGTACTCTTAAAAACGTAATGTATTATGCGCTGTGAAACGTACCCAGAAGGGCGTGGAATGGAACATTCAATGTTATGAATACTGTGAATAAGGACGAAGAAGTAATAAAAAAAATAAGATTCATCATCATCAGCCTTTTTATCGTCCCACTGCTGGGTACAGGCCTCTTCTCGCACGGAGAAGGATTAGGCGTTAATCAACACGCTTGCTCAATGCGGGTTGGTGATTTCAGACTTTGTCTCTCCAGGTTTCCTCGAGATTTTTTCCTTCACCTTTAATCAGTCATTGGTGTTCAAGATAAACTTAGTAAGTACATATAACCTAGAAAAGTTACATTGGTACCTGCCAAACATGTCGCCTGTCCCTATTAACATTGTCGGATGTGAAAATCGGCAACTTTACAGGAGAGCGACTCAAAGTTTGAATTGCAGATATTTTCTTTAATCTACGACCTAGGCTTATAAAAATTTACTGAATTATAATATATGTTTATGAGCTTAAGTATATGGTACTAAACAGTTATTAATGTTTTTTTTAATATCCTAAAAGTCAGAAATGACTTTTTTAACTGTTCTAAATCAAATATTTTTGTCGGATCTACCACATATGACAATGTTATCTGTTCGAACCAAATTACTTTTTGTGGGAAGTGTCACATACGACGATGTTACTTGCACAAACTAATAAATTATTCGTTGGAAGTGCCATACGCATCGCTGTATACCGTATTTCCCAGATCAAAATATGTCGTATCAAACGTGAAATTAATTCAAAAAAACACATTTAAAGAAATCTTTGTAATCAGATATTTATTTTAAATCATGAACGGAATCAAAGCAAGACTCCAGCAGCTTACAACTTGAACTGCTTCACTTATTATTACCCTATAAAAATCAAAAAGCTGATACAGTTAATATAATTAAAAGAACTCAAATAGACTAGCTATAAATTAATACAGCTCAATTCTGTGTACGGACGCCAGCAAATCAACCTACCTGAATCTGTTAAATTTATTTAATAGATTTTCAACGTTAGCACAATACTGGAAGGTTAATACTCGATTGGTAAAGTATTACAGATTCGGGTAAGTTGAGCTTCTGGCATCTGTACCTTGCAGTGTGAAAATCATACTTAGTCTGATCATAAGCTTTTTCCCATGTGGAAAGTTACTAAACTACAAAAAGAGTTACTTGTGAAAGGGTATATAATAGAGATTTAAACTATATTAAAATCATTTAATATCCAATCAATAGCCCCCCTCTAGCTTCGATGCAAGCCTTCAACTGCAAAGACAGTCATCAATCGAAGCACGCACAACGTTCATGTCAATATCGGCGATTGCTTTTATCAGGGATGTTTTGAGTAACTCCAAGTTGCGATGGAGTTTAGCGCAGACCTTCTCCTTTAAATGCCGCTATATTTTGTAATCCAAGGGATTCAAGTATGAACAGTATGAGGGCCAATCCTCATACCTGATAAAACCTAGGGCACTGGTTTTCACTCCTTTTTCACAAACAAACACCTCCGTTGGACCCAAATAGGACACTCAAAGCCAAACCATGATTGCTGAAGGGTGATTACCGCGAACACGTGGCAAACGTCTGCTCGCTTCTTCACTAGAGTGTGCATAAACTTTATCATTTTGTTTACTGAAACTCTCCTCAACATCAAAAAATGTTTTCGTCCGAAAAAAGTATTTCGCGCTATTTTTTTCCGAGTACCGCCTTAACAAAAACCTGGCTTTAGCCGTGCGTTAAGAAGATGTGCTGTTTTTTCTATAAGCACGCAGTCCTAAGTCTTCCTTCAACACCCTTGTAACAGTAGTTCTGCTTAGTCCCATCTGCGGAGCCAACATTTTTTGCTGGCGGACAGGATTTAGTTTGATTCGCGCCTTCACTGCTTTGATGACCGCTAGCGTCCGAATAGTACGAGGTCCACCGCTTCTTTGTTTATCTTCTAATCTTGAATCTTACTTGAATCCTTTGATAGTACGATGAATTAACCTTAATAGAATTTTCAATTTTTTCAGTAGTTTGAAAATCCCAATTGGTGCGTGACCGCAACGATGCAGTGCAATTACTACGACTCAGGCTTCTTTGCGCGTATACTGCAATATGAAAATGAATAAAATTCCGGAAACCCTGTTTTTATTTTCTTTTAATATTCAAATTTCGAATGCCCATAACATTTTCCTCGAAAATTCGAAATTTTCCCAATGTGACAGAACAGACAAAACTTATGGCCCGACAACGTACATATTAGATAATAGTGTAAGTAAAAAGCGTCAAAATGCATTTTCATATTATATTAGCAATATAAAAAAATATATAGGTATCACAACCAACACAATTTATTTATCATTTAAGGCTTGACACAGCGGTATGTGCTACATCCAACAAAATCTTTCAAAATACATACCGTTTAAAAGGTTAGAAGTACCACATCCGACAAATTGGACAAGCAATAAAACGACCAACAAAGTCAGATCTGGCACTATCGACATACTCCACCTCACAAAAAACGATTAACAATGTCGTTTATGGTACTACCGACATATTTTAGTACATTAAAACCAATTAACAATGTCGGTTATGTCACATCCTGCAATTTTAACCGAACTATCAAATATTTTATAAAAATAAATAAAAGTAAATATTTAAATTAGATAATTCTTGAACAATTAGTATCAAGTCAGAAAAGCTTTATTAGTAATAAAGTAAAAATCAATATTTACCTTTTTTTCATCCTCATCAGCTACAAATTCTAGCATTAAATTGCTAGTAACAAAATATCATGCAGTGTACGTTCGCCCGTGTAACAATGTCAGTACTGGCACAACCGCACGCGCTACCATCCTGCGCGCCCCGCAAACATTGTCGCAAGTTGACATCCGTCATTGTTAACTGGCAATCAGGCTATATCCGACAATGTTAACGTGGCTATTTTGAAAAATATACATATTTTTAATTTTTTTGTTTCATCTACTAAAAGATTGGACTTTTTGAGAGTGATTCGTGAAATAAAAAGAAAATGGCAAAAATGCATATCCGACATTGTTAATAGGGACAGGCGATGTCATCGAACCCGCGCCCTAAAAAACATAAGATTATTTTTTCAAAATTAGATTTTTCTGAGGTTTGGATACTACTTGACTATGTTTCTTTTTGCTTTCATTCTATTCATTAGGAAGATAAATTGATATCATAAAATTGAATGAATTGCTTCAGTGAATACTTCAATACAATTATTATTTATACCACACAATTTGAAACTGACCTTTATTCTACTTCAGTTCATGAAGCAGAAAGAAAATCCTCTAACATTTTTAAAATTAACTTTTCAGGCTTTCAAATAAAACGATATTTTATTTTCCAATTTGTTAGGGATTTTGTGAAATTGATCTGTCGTGTTCAAATTAAGTTTAGTTTTGCTGTTCAAACTATCATCGTTGATGACAGACTTGTGAAAATTGCTTTTTTATTCGGATTTAAATTGCTCATTTTGATAATGGCTGCAAGCAAACTAAACTAGCTAAATCTCGTTGAAATTAAACAGTTTGTATTATTTACAGTGCTATTGTTATTTATTATTAAAGTGGAAAATTTAAGATACGAATATTCTAGACCTTTTAATAAGCTCTGTTGATGATATTAAGCACTGTAAAATTTGAAAGCCGTCTACAGTCAGCTATCAAAAAGCAAATTAAGAATTAAATACCTACGCTGTTTAATATTGTACACAGACGCCAGCACATCAAGCTACACGTAACTGAAAAATTTTGTCAATCAACTTTGAACCATATTACGCTTCGGTTCGGTTTCGGTTGAAAATCTGTTGAGCAAATTCTGTTGTCTGTACCTGCATGCTTTATAATTCCAAAGATGTTAGAACCAGCTATCAACAGTTATTAGAAAACTATGAAAAAAAAACTTCAAATGAGATAGCTAATGTAATTGATATTGCAGAGGCCTGTGAGAGCGAATTTTGAAATTTTACCTAATTTGAGAATTGGGATTATGAATAAAAAGAACAAGTTTTCTTCGTCCGCTTTTAGCCAAATGAGAAGCCGAAATTGAATTTTCGTGAACATGCCTAGGGTATTGGCGTATGAGCCTAGAAGATAACATTACTATCTTGTAAAATGCTACGTTCAAAACTAAGATACCTAATACTCATTGATTATTTCTATGATTTAAATTATTTTTATTTCAGCCATAGGATGGTCAAATTACTTTACCATGACTATAGTTGCCCACATAGAAAAATAATAGTGACATGGTTAGAAATGTGATCTTTTCTATCGTTACATATAAAAATGATTAGAAACAAGACACAAGTAAACGATCCCCGCTGACAGCGATGCTGACGCATTATTAGATTCCCTATTTTTATTTCAATTTTATTTCATTTTATTTATTTAAGTCTCTAAATATCATTATGTAAATAGAAAGTAAACTGATAAGGTCAGATTAAACATGTTGATAAAATAGAAAGTACGCATAATTTTATAGCTTATATTATAAGGAAAAAATATTCCCATACGATAATTTTGTTACCAATAACAAAGTAGGTTACATTAGAACCTAATATTGTTATAATTACAATGACCCACAAACATGTATCTAACAGTATCTGGCCTGGTGAGCTGTGGCCCATCCCGGGGTTTCAGCACAAACATAATCCGGGCTTGTGGCAATATGCCAATTGGGCCGCCGGTATCAATAAGTAATATTGTATAAGCACTGTCCACCGCATAAGAGATTACCACGCAGCTCTGCAGCCCTGGTACTGTTTAGGAGAGATTCTCAATGCTGATAAGTTTCAAAAGATACTTTATTTTTACAAGGAACAAATTTATCCACATTTCTGCTTCAATATAATCAAAGATCATTTATCAAGTAAAAATTCACGTAAATGTCGGACCTGCGCCTGATCTCTCCGGTCATGTTAGATTGCCGACCTATCGGGCTAGGAGAGCGAGGGGATAAAAAGTGCACCTTTGTGTGCGCAAATGCTTGTGGTGCACTATGAATATGTCCTACCTTAGGAAAACAGTCAACTTAACTGACTATCGGTCTGGTCGCCATTATTATTTTAGTAGTTAATTCAACTTAGATATAAAGTTTCAACAATAAATAATGAATTTTTTGATGAAAATTTTATGATGTAACAATATCATATTTCATTACAAAACCATGTAACTGTCACCTCGATTCGTATCGACAAATAAAAAAAGGCATTTCGTTGAAAATATTGGCCAAAAAAAAATTCTAAACGAATGTAGAAAAACGTCGACATGATTCATGAAATTGGTTTCGTTACAATAGAGTTAAGCCGCGTACAAATTAAAACAGTAACAAATATCGTGGCACATGAAAAACCGTACTGCAGATAAAATGGCACGAATTATTTATATACTCGTACGTATATAACTCGTTACTTGATCTCTTAAAAAACATATTTTATTTCTGCATCATCACTATCACTACATAGTATAAAACAAAGTCGCTTTCTCTGTCCCTATGTCCCTTTGTATGCTTAAATCTTTGAAACTACGCAACGGATTTTGATGCGGTTTTTTTTTAATATATAGAGTGATTCAAGAGGAAGGTATATATGTATAATTTTAGTATCAGCATTGCACCCGTGCGAAGCCGGGGCGGGTCGCTAGTGTTACAATAATACCAGGATATAGTTATCAGTGAACTGACTGACTTATTTACGTGAAAAATAATGGGATATTAAGTGTGTGCATTATTATTCAATTTACAATAAATCTTCATATTAAAAAGTACAAATGCGAGACGCAGTAAAAAAAGTACCCACACAAACCCAAACTCAATCTCAAAAACATTTATTCAAACTTGGCTGCAAAACTACACTTTTTTTAGGCCAAAAACTCAGCCACCAGAAGGCCAGCCTTCACCACTTCCTTTATGTGTTTTACTGGGAAGAAGAAAAATGCCCAGAAAACAACGACGCAATAAACATTCTTTCGTTTCGGTATACTTTAGTGCTCTCTACGATTTTATTCTAGAAACATCGAATGTATCTCACAAAATGAAAACAGAAATAGCATACATTGACGACATAGCTACAATGATTTGTCTAAAAGTAAACTTCAAACAGCCTCAGCTTTTTGCCTCCTGCCCACATTCACAAACACAGAATAACATACTAATATCTACGATCTCGAAACTCAAATGGAATCCTAACATTGTTCGTTGAAAAAACATCGGACTACCCACTGTTGGGAAATCCTACAAAAAGATCTGAAAGAACATTGCTTTGAAAAGCTGCTAAAATATTAAATAGGTAGTCGGGAGCGGCTTGTGGTCTGGCTAACCATTTTTGGTTTCGGCAGACGGGAGATGTTCAAATAATACAACATGACTTTTGAAAATAACGAGTGATGTTTTTAATAGCGTCTCTAAAATGAAAAAAAAAAAAATATTTTATTACTACAAAATATGAATAATCTCAATTTTGTGCAGTTAGGTACTTTTCAGCTCAAAATTGGCCACGTAAGTACT
Organism: Heliothis peltigera; assembly: GCA_958496145.1. NCBI lineage: Eukaryota > Metazoa > Arthropoda > Insecta > Lepidoptera > Noctuidae > Heliothis > Heliothis peltigera. The sequence continues at coordinate 11,841,248 of OY292329.1, read as the reverse complement.
TTTAACAGTGTTTTATAAATTTATGCATTATTATGTCTGTGATGACAAGAATATGTAAGTATGTACAAACGCAGCACATCAAGCTACGCGAGTCCGTCGAATTTTCCAAATTAATTTTGAATCATATGATTCACCAATAAAGTTGAAAATCTATTAAAGTCGTTTCAATGATTGTAGTAGTATCGTATAGACACCAGCATGATGTAATAATTTGTATAAATAAGACAATAATATAACTCCTTGCCTATATAAATCTTAACAGTAAACATCTAAGCTAGCAAGTTGCCCATCTGCTCACAACACCAATTTCTACTCTATTAAAGTATTCAATAAAAGCCGATGGCGTCCTCACCCACTTCGCTTGTCGAACGTAACGACACTTCGCATTGTTCTTCAAGCTTTATAGGCAACTATTGCTTTCTCTATTGTTATTTTACGTGCTTTATTGTCTGTGAAATTAAATATGGGAACATAAAAAACTTTTTTACAAAACATTCGAAAGTCGAATTAAATAAAGAATGCCCATAAATTAGATTGATACATTCGTAACCTTTTTAATAAAAAAATATAGTGTTATACATAAAATACTTTGGTTCCAAATATATGTATCTTTTTTTTTACTATAGCTATTGGGTTATTGCGTGCCATTTCCAATAATATTCACACGTATAAAGCTTATAAGAAGCTCAATATCGGAGAACAACAAGCTTCTCTTGAAATATTACCACCACTAACAAGGAGTACTTTATCAAGAAGTCTGCATTTCTATGTTGAATGGGATTCTGACGCTGGTACAGTTTCTATATGAACCTCAAAGCCCTATTTAAAACTACTAACAAGGTTGTATTATCTAAACTTTCTCTCAACACCTCAAAAATGTATAACGCGGACATCTCCACTCCGAGAGTAATTAAAACAAAAACAGATTTGAGACAGTTTCATAATGTTCTAGAAAGTTCTGGACCGTTCTCAAAGACTACGGTACTGAGACAGTGGCTGCAATTTATGTACATTTAAATGGTATCAGGATAGGTAAGACGTAGGTACCCTTTAATATTGCGGACAGTATCGGACGGATTGAAATGCAAATCGTCTTTCATGTTGAATGGTGAAATCCTTTTGAATGGAATTGAGTTAGATGCTTTGTGAGCGCTTTGTTAGGTTATTTTGATCTTAACATTCAATGGAGGATGTAGAAGTTGTGTTGACAATGTTTTGTATAAGTACTTTGAAGAATTAAGTAATGTTAACATAGAGTAGTTGTTTTTTGTGGGAAATTATCAAATAAAAATGACCCTTCCCGCTGGGTGTATAGATGGAAGGAGTATCAGAATCTTACTGACTAAAACCGACTATGTTCCTTCTACCCGAAGCCCAGGCAGAGTTAGTGATAGGACTTTGAAAGATGAAAGAGAAACTATGACGCGCATTTTTGTGGCACAATAAAATAATGTACCCAGGCATTTTTGTTGTGTTCGTAGGAATTACTATTAGACAGTAAATGTAACTGTTTTCGTGTTTGATTCACTATAGAGTTTTCAGAAGTACTCAATAAATTCCTCATCATAACATAATACTATGTATTTTATACTTCATAAAACTATGAATTGTAATTTTCAACTCTGAATTATGTATATTTCTGTAGAAACTCACTATATGTATGTATATGACGCTCATTTCAGTATAATAGAAATCCTATTTATGAAATATCAGTTAATCAACGAAACAAGGGACGTGACTGTATTTTCAAAGTAATTTTAAAAATAACCCAGACTGAATACACCACTAAATTTAGTTAGTTTCCCTTTTAGCACAAAACCATTTGTTCGCGAGAATTAATTATTTGTCGTAATATTTTGAGAGCTCTCTAAGAAACGCTAATTATTTTAAGCATTGTGTACTTAAGAGTAGTCTTTGTCTTTTGGATTGTTGCGTAAAATTCGTTACCGGTGTAAGTATAGATGCCAGCACATAAAGCTACCCGAAACTGTAAAATTTTCGCAATGAACTTTGCACGATATGTTTTAGAGATAAAGTTGAAAATCTATTAAAGAAATGACAGATTGTAGTAGGTTGATGTGCTGGCGTCGGTACAGCTGCTACCTCGTAATATGATAGAGAAGAGATAATAATTCGTTAGAGACTAAAAAGAAAACTAAACGTAAGAAAATGTATTTTCTTCGAGTCTATTCAAACAAGGAAGCCGCGGGATGAATTCAGATTGAGACATAAAGGAATTCAAGCACCTACTAGAGTAGCAGTTTTATAGTTAGTTTATTTACTTACTAGCTGCCAACGGCGGGTACTGAGGGAAAACAAAAGGAGGTTATATGTTATTCTAATGCATACTCTATATTACTGCTCGGATTTATAAAAATCCGTTCAGTCATTTTTGCGTGAAGAAGTAATCAAGAACATTATCATTTAAAAGCTAACGGAATGTAAAGGATGAGACGTATTTCGTGTAGGAAAAGTGTGGTCAGTAGGTACTAAAGATATGTCAGAGTTGAACAAGAAACCTTTTATAATAAATCCTTAACCTAAATCATAAGTAAACGTTTTTAAAAGATTATTTATTGATCTAAAGGCTTACTTTAATCGATACATTTTCTGGGATCCTTGAAGAGTGATAGACGACCGCAGCTGATTCGTCTGATTGTGATTAATCGAGACTCGGATTCAGCTCCCGGTAATCCTTTCATCTCGTTCTACTTATAACTTATCCAGCAGATAGGCTGGGTGCTGTGTGAACGAATACGATGGAGAGTAAAAGCTGCGGACGAAGATATTTTTGATTGATAATTAGTGCTTGCAGCGTCCCGTGACAAATAGGAAATTTTTGCTTTACGACATTACCTATTAAATAAAATTAAAATAATGACACGAGCAAAGCATATGGCGAGTGATCTGATGATATTGAATAAGTAATCAGAAGATAAAACATTCTAACTTTAAATCATCAGTAGGTACAATAAAATTATTATATATGCGCTATTTTCCGCCAGGCAGTTTCAACCAAGTCTTTAAGGAACTACTCCCTGCACTATCATAAAAATAGGGTATCGTCTCTCTCGATTAATAGGCTGTCTTACACCGAAATAAATTTTCAAATCGGTCCTGTACTTTTAGAGATTAGCGCGTTTCAATCCACGAACTCTTAAGCTTTATAATAGTAGTATAGATACTTAATATAACTTACAAATGACTGACGATTGACTGACTATTGTTATTCTGGTTAAAAAACTCTATAACCATCTACTTTGAGAGTCATATAACAACAATAACAAACTAACCTGATGTCCAGTGCGTAATAGATGGATGGTTATCAACTATAGTAGTGACCGTTTGGCGTTTAACTGCACTTCTATAAATCACCCGTTTAGCGAGTACAATGACCTCAATTCGAGATGTATGTCCTAGCTGTTGGTTATAAATTGTGCTAGACGAATGATGAGCGTTCAAATTCAAATTGCGATCTAGATATAATGAAAGTTATGAGCCTATAAGTAAATCAAATAACTAATCAATTTTGTACAGACGCTAGCACATCAAGCGCAGCTACAATCTGTGAAATTTCCTTAATAGATTTTCAACGTTATCGCTGAAGCCATATGGTTTAAAGTTGAAAGGGAAAATTTGATAGTTTCGGATAGTTTGACGTGCTGGCGCCTGTTCATGTTTGGTAGACATTTCTGATTTTAAGAATGCGGAAATTTTAACACCCAGTCTTACCAAGGGTATGGTTGCCCGGGTAACAGGGTTGAGGAGGTCAGATGAAAGTGTAAAACAATGTTACTTAGCTAGCTCAGGTTAGGATAGAAGCGAACATCAACATATCTAGTTGGAAACAGCCTAGGACGATAACCCTGATGACGAGGCCCATAGCAACATGCAGGGTGCAGTATGACAAGTAATATTGCCATATTACATCTCTGTCTGCTCTTCTCAGTACTTGCATGACAGTGTTGCAATTCTATAAACGAACTATTGTACTAAACGTCCGTATCAAAGGACCACGAGATTCTCTATTATTGTATTCAGTTACGATGTACGATTGAATTGTATCAATTGTATAGATTCAAATATTTTGACAAAGGCTGTCTAAAATACGTTTAGCAAATATCGGCACACAGATATAGAATTTCTATTAATAAATTCATTAACTTACCTTTATATTCAAAGATCGATTGTAGCTGACATGCCCGATATACCCACGCATGAACAATTTATACCCAGTAAACATGATATTGCATTCATTATCTCCATTTTTAAAATCAATATTTTTTTTCAACTAGGTAAAAATTTTGTCAAGTATAGGCACGTTTCTGCAAGTTTGTTGGCGCGAGTTACCATGGCCCTAGCACACAAAGACCTCCAGCAGGCTCAGCATGGCAACCGTAGAAACAAGTTTTGTCCACTGAAGAATGGGCATAATGACAGATAAGTGACAGATTGACGTAAGATTTCTTTTGACTTTTGAGATTTTTTTCTTTTCTTCGATCGACAGTCTGCAAGTGATTATATGCGAGTTGGCAGGTCGCGCCATGCTCGGGCAGAAGACATGATGACATTGACAGAAAGTACTTTGTCTTTTCTTGATAGAATAGACATAGAATCGCCATTCTGAGCCTGTAGAAAGAACAAAAGTGGGAACGCTCATTTCAAAACACCAGCAGGCTTAGCATGCCAACCGTAGAAACAAGTTTTGTCTACCGGAGAGAGGACGGATGACAGAAAAGTGACAGATTGACGTAAGATTGCTTATGACATTTTTTTAGGAAATTTTTATTTGCTTCGATCGACATGAGTCTACAGGTTTATATGCGAGTTGACAGGTCGCGCCATGCCCGGGCAGAAGACATTGACAGAAAGAGCTTTGTTTTTTCTTGATAGAATAGATATATAATCGCTATGCTAACCCTGCTGAACAAATAGTATTTCAACAAAATATTTTTACAACAGAATTCACATGATACCCTCACCGCTCCAGGAGCGTTACCGAATTATATTCAGCGTGCGATGATTTACGAAACAGGCGGGAACTAAGTTTACACCATAAACAACACGTAAGGCATAGGCGACAAGTGTTGCCAACTACTGTATCCTTATAATTCATTTAGATTAACATTTGTTTTACATTTTGTGATATGAATGAATAAATCTACATAGATTGTTTATCACTATTAAAAAAGAAGTACTACGTAATATAATGTGTCTGTTTGTTCACGACAAACTGAGCAATTTGAGAGGCAAACGTATAATTTATATCCTTTTACCATATATATCTTTACGAGTACCTTTGTATTTTCTGCCAAAGATGTTAAAATGACAGAGGGGACCCACAAATTGCAAGTTAAATTTGTGGGTCTCCTCTGTCATTTTAACATCTTTGACAGTCTATGCGGATAGTCAGAAACTAGTAAGTCAGACAATCGGTCAGATACCAAGAGGTATCAGGTTGCCCGGGTAACTGGGTCAAGGAGTGGCTCTATGTAAAATCCAAGTTAAAAAAAGATACTTAGCTACATCTGGTTAGACTAGAAGTTAACCTCGATATAGTTGGGAAAACCCAGGCCGAAAAATTACAGTTTTTAAAAGGTCCTTTGAGACATTAAAAATATAAATATCCTCGTTAGAAACTTTCAATAATAAAATAGAAATCTAAAATATAAAATAACTTATAAGTTTCAGACGAACGCTTTCACAATCTGCCACTTTATGTCTGAACTGTTCGCGCTATTTACTTCAGTCTGACTTATACTTCAGCTGAAATTCACTCTCAATTAAGCTTCAATAAATAGACTTGAAAATAAATAATGTTCGAGCAATATGAGAGAGAACTTAACGATGTTATTATTTGATGTTTAGTAGTGATGTTGTGGTTAATGGAGCAGAAAATAGCTATGAATCAGAACTTCGGCACTCTAGGGCACGAGGTATTTTTTATCATCATTTATGTCTTTGTAAAAAAAAGAAAAAACTATGTGTGATCGACGTATAAAATTCTACTTAATATTAATATTATATGCCTCACACTTTCAAACAACGTCATCTTGTCCCAAACAAGGTAAAGCCAGTACTACGGGTAGGTGATTGGCAAATGATACATGCACACACGGCTACATATCAGGCTATACAAATCAGTTTGTCTTGAACTCGCTTTATATGGTCTTTCTACAAATTAGACGGTCAGCTTATACTAGTTATGTATAGTTTGATGTGTAGCCGTGTGTACATGTATCATTTGCCAAGTACCTATGCTATATGCTTATGCCTATGCTATGCTATATGTTTCTCTTTTGCATGCATACATATTTTATATAGAAACACCTAGACTAAATCAAACAATGTTTATGTACAGACGTTTAGTTATCCGAAACTGTTAAATTTTCCCAATCAATTTTGAACCATAAGCTTCAGCGTAAAGTTGAAAATCTATTTAGGAAAGGAATTTTGACAGATTGTGGTACCTTGATGTGCTGCGGTCTCTACACAAAGGCTTGATTAAAATTGGGATAAGGGCAGTAGAATGCACGCAATTCTGTATTTACTGACCTTTATTGTCTTATTATCATCATACATTAAAAGTCCGGTCAATTTCACCCTCGAATTATATTACTGGTATACTACTCGTAATAGTGAATGCTGCTGTCTGTAGTTTCGTTCTCCTCTGGGAAGCCGGTTCAGCCAAGCGAATAATCTACTTTTTTTCCGGCTGACTACCAATGTCCATTTTCGAAGCTTGACCGACAATAATTAATAAAACAAGGCCAATCATTTCCTTTTGAAAAAGGAACGTGATCAACGTACCTTTTTACACGGGGATCCGGGAGACACGGGGATGTTTTCCTGCATAGTGGATGCCTTAAACGTTCAACCTCACGTTCATACGACACTAAACCTTGGAATAACTTTTAATGTCCCGTGCGAGAATGGAGCCAGTGACACGCAGCGCAGTAGGCGATGCGATCAACGACTAAGCCATCATCATCAGCCTTTGGGCACATCCTCCTCTCACACAGAGAAGGATAGAGTATTAATAATCACGCTTGCTCAAAGCGGGTTGGTGATTTAAGATCAAGCTCTCAATTGTATTCATTTTCGTATCACCAGGAATTCCACCCGTGACCACGGTCGATTAATTCGGCCGAAACGTCGGGAGAAATAGAGGTAGCTTACATGCCTTTATTTTTCCATCGCGAATAAGATTTGTGTGTTTTGTATAATGATGATAGCATCTAGGCCGATAGTCAGCTACGGCGGCCGTTCTCTTTTTTATGGAGATCAGCCAGCTGCGCAGGACATATTATAGTGCACAAGCACTCCTGCAGATACAGGTGCACTCTCATTTCCGTCACTCTTATAGTCCGATGGGACGAATCCGATATGACCGGAGAGAGATCAGACGCAGGACCGACATTTACGTGCTTTCCGATGCACGGATGAATCAATCACCAACGTCCAGACTCCGGGCTGCTTTATGAAAGTTTCTCAAAACCCACAAAGCGGTTTCTCAAAACCCACCAGGAATTGTTTATTCAAAAAACAATGTAGATATATAATAACACGATACGATACAATGTAAAATCAAAACGCTATTTAATGCAAGGTCGCGCGGCCCATAATTCTTGGATTAGTGTAAAATTCACGCACATAACGAGATAACGACATCGTTGTATCAACTTTAATGACAATGGCACTAAGATTGATGGCTGCTATTTGCGTAATATATCACATTTTAAAGATGTTGATAACATTACATGAAGGTAATCCTTTTATGGGTTATTAGTTGTTTATCATAGGCTTATCTTCGTTATGAGAAAGCTTTTTATTCAGGAATGTATGTACATGGAGACCTAACCTAGCTTAATAGTAGGTACAGAAGCCATCAAGCTCCTACAATCTGTGAAATTTGATTAATAGATTTTCAACTTTATCACTGAAGCATTGGTTCTAAGTTCACCATCATCTCCCGAGCCTTTTCCCAATTATGTTGGGGTCGGCTTCCAGTCTAACCGGTTTCGGCTGAGTACCAGTGTTTTACAAGGAGCGACTGCCTATCTGACCTCCTCAACCCAGTTACTTGGGCAACCCAATACCCCTTGGTTGGACTGGCGTCAGACATATTGGCTTCTGACTACCCGTAACGACTGCCAAGGATGTTCAATGACAGCCGGGACCTACAGTTTAACGTGCCATCCGAAACACAGTCATTGGTGTCCAAGATATACTTAGAACATTTGGTTCTAAGTTCATTGAGAAAATTTTACAGTTTTGGGTAGCTTGATATGCTGGCGTGACTCCAATTTGAATCTTAATTCCTTGACGTTTTAAAGTTATATTCTTACTCCGTATTCTTCCTACAGTACTTAATAATGTCCAAAATTAGACGTTAAACACCCCATTAATATACAAAAACGATCATAAATTATGTATTTTTCAAAATTGAGGGATCAATTTCTGATCTTCAATGACTAACAAGATATAACAAAGATCGTGTACAAAATATGAATTTTAATGAAACTCAAGGTCAATTCAAGATGACCTCTCCCAAATCTAAATATAATGCAGTATAAATAATGTAATTCAATTTGATTTCATTAGGTTTGATAGCTGCACTGTAAATATTTATTTTGGAACAGTATTTTTTTCATGGACGAGCCCAGATTTGTTTTTAACTGTTTATTTAGAACGTAATTAATTGAACTCGTGTATTTATCTTTCTAATTGATCCATTCATATATTTCAATGGAGTTACATGAGATAGCAGTATCTATATATCTTTTATTAATAATAAAAATGGATGTTTTATCGATTTGAGAAACTGTTTTGAGTATATTTATTTTTGGCCAGTTTCACAGGTTACGGATAGCCACTATCGACCAGATAAATTAAAAAATGGAACACCATTTGCTGCCAGATAAACTGTCTGGAACTTATCAGCAACCTGTGAAATATATGAGTATACGGTGTCCTGTTGTATATATGTATATAAGATTAAATTCTTAATGGCGTGTGCTCAGAACTATATTTGTACGAGATGAAAATGGCTACGGAAAATGATTACCCACTCTAAAATTCCACCATTCTGCTAAAATACTGAGCGAATTGTTTAATCAACAGAGTACTAAAAATTATGAAAGATAAACAGTTTACTGAAAAATAATAAATAATTCGTATTGTAGCAAGCTTTGGACAATATCTGAGACGAGACGCAAGCTGCCTGCTCTAATCCACCACGCCTGAGTCCTACTGGGAACAAACGTGACTGCGATTCAGATGAAAACCTTCTATTTGGACCTTTAAATTTTTTCAGATAATTTCACACACCATAATCGGATATTTTTATGTGTGCGAGTTGCTGTATTGCGGCTCTTAAAGAATTATCTATTGTAAGATGCAAGTTTGTAGTCAACGTGACTGGGTGTCTGTATGTTTTTGATTTTTGAAGTATTTATACATACGTACTTTCAATTAATTTGTTAAGCTGTAATAAATTTTCAGAATTTCTGTTTGTGAGATTATAAAGTTGAGTAAAGAGTGTGTTTGTTTGCTTGAAGGCGCTACTGTTAACTGCTGGACTGATTTGATCGCTTAATAAAGCATATTTTAAATTCTATGTCTACCTACATCTCTTTTTATTCTAACTTTGGACCTGCTGGAAGAGATTTCTTAAGAGATGGGTAGTGCCTATGTACTTTATTTTTCTATTCTACTTCTTGTCTTATTAACTGTGTATTTCATCAATTACGCAACAAAGTTGTATAGTAAGAATTTCTTGTAAAATACAGCGTTTCAATTCAGGATTATGTATTTTCAATTTTGTATGATCCTGCCAAGTCAGATAATTTCTGATCTACGTGTTCTTTTCTTCTAGAGTACATTCTAATAGAATTATAAGTTAGCATCTGTTAGAGACAAACAAGCTGTTTTGTTCCAGTAGACGTCACAACAATTTCGGCCACTCACAAACTTTAGGCCGTAAACAAATGACTTCAGTGGATTTATTGCCTTATCTGCAGAGTGGAATCGTAAAAATTGCCTATCTCGACGTATTGAGAATGGATGAACATAAGATTTTTTTATTGGATATAAACTAGGGCTGAGAAAGCTGAGTAAGTAACATTGAAAAATATTTTGATTAAGCATAAAATAGAAAATAACAAAGTGTGATTAATAATAAAATATTAGTCACTAAAATGACTGTAGCTTACGACAGTCAATACTGTTTATAATTTGTTTTCTGAACAGTTCAAGCGGTCGATGTAATAATAACTTTCGTAAAAACATCATTGTTCCAAAGTTCCTTTGAGAGCTCCATAAACGATAGTGAAAAGGTTATTTTTCGACTTAAGTCACAAAGTTTTGAGTTTTATTTGACAGCAATAATAACCGCAGAAAGCTGATTAAACTTTCATTTCCATTTTAACAAATTCTCCATTTATTAAATCGACATTTTTCTTATATATGCATTATTTATATTAATAAATAAATCACCCTCAAAAGATAAGATACAATATTTCAGAACAATCAAAAGGAAAATTACCCTCGATTACAAATTATAAAAACCTAACAATTTTTTCCTTTAATCAAATTCTTTTTGTGAGATAATGACGGAAAATAATTAATAAACCTGGCGAAATGGAAGGCCGGTACATTACGGGAGCTGACTTCAAAAGGAAGCCTCCTGCCTCGTGCCACTTAATAATCACTCTTGGGACGAGATCATTCACGTTCCCGCCATCGCGAAGTATCGCCAACTTGGTGAATCCCCAGCGGAGAAATCGAGCTTCCACCTCGGAAGTTGCCGACTTCAAAGGCTCGAAGGGCTCAAAAGTCGCCAAGTACGCCGGACAAAGGTCGCGGCGCGCTCATGAAGATAAATTTATGACGATCACTTTGATATTGTAATTAAAAGGATTTTTTTTTACTTTTAACAAGTTTCATAATGAAGTCTTTGGGGGGATCAGAGAGTTTGAAGAAAAAATCTTAAATTAGTACTTAGTTGTTTGCTGTCTGCTCTGTTACTCGAAGGCTTCTGTTCGTGAAAGCCAATAATAAAGTTTGCTGTTTTTATACTGTAAGTGAACGTGGATGCCTTAAACGTTCATACGACACTAAGCCTTGGAATAATTTTTAATGTCCCGTGCGGGAATGGAAACAGCGACACTCAGCGCATTAGGCGATTGCCTTTGAGCACATTCTCCTCTCACACAGAAGGACAGAGCGTTAATCACCAGGCTTGCTCAGTGGGGGTTGGTGATTTAAGACCAAGCTCTCAATTGTATTCATTTTCGTATTGTATTCATCGCGAATAAAACCCGTGTGTTGTGTGTTATATGTATGTGTACAAGTCGCGAAAGTCTAAAAACATTAATTCGCCAGGAATTGTTTATTCAAAAAACAATGTATATAATAACACGATACGATACAATGTAAAATCAAAACGCTATTTAATGCAAGGTCGCGCGGCCCATAATTCTCGGATTAGTGTAAAATTTACGCACATAACGAGATAACGACATCGTTGTATCAACTTTAATGACAATGGCACTAAGATTGATGGCTGCTATTTGCGTAATCGGATATTTTTATGTGTGCGAGTTGCTGTATTGCGGCTCTTAAAGAATTATCTATTGTAAGATGCAAGTTTGTAGTCAACGTGACTGGGTGTCTGTATGTTTTTGATTTTTGAAGTATTTATACATACGTACTTTCAATTAATTTGTTAAGCTGTAATAAATTTTCAGAATTTCTGTTTGTGAGATTATAAAGTTGAGTAAAGAGTGTGTTTGTTTGCTTGAAGGCGCTACTGTTAACTGCTGGACTGATTTGATCGCTTAATAAAGCATATTTTAAATTCTATGTCTACCTACATCTCTTTTTATTCTAACTTTGGACCTGCTGGAAGAGATTTCTTAAGAGATGGGTAGTGCCTATGTACTTTATTTTTCTATTCTACTTCTTGTCTTATTAACTGTGTATTTCATCAATTACGCAACAAAGTTGTATAGTAAGAATTTCTTGTAAAATACAGCGTTTCAATTCAGGATTATGTATTTTCAATTTTGTATGATCCTGCCAAGTCAGATAATTTCTGATCTACGTGTTCTTTTCTTCTAGAGTACATTCTAATAGAATTATAAGTTAGCATCTGTTAGAGACAAACAAGCTGTTTTGTTCCAGTAGACGTCACAACAATTTCCGCCACTCACAAACTTTAGGCCGTAAACAAATGACTTCAGTGGATTTATTGCCTTATCTGCAGAGTGGAATCGTAAAAATTGCCTATCTCGACGTATTGAGAATGGATGAACATAAGATTTTTTTATTGGATATAAACTAGGGCTGAGAAAGCTGAGTAAGTAACATTGAAAAATATTTTGATTAAGCATAAAATAGAAAATAACAAAGTGTGATTAATAATAAAATATTAGTCACTAAAATGACTGTAGCTTACGACAGTCAATACTGTTTATAATTTGTTTTCTGAACAGTTCAAGCGGTCGATGTAATAATAACTTTCGTAAAAACATCATTGTTCCAAAGTTCCTTTGAGAGCTCCATAAACGATAGTGAAAAGGTTATTTTTCGACTTAAGTCACAAAGTTTTGAGTTTTATTTGACAGCAATAATAACCGCAGAAAGCTGATTAAACTTTCATTTCCATTTTAACAAATTCTCCATTTATTAAATCGACATTTTTCTTATATATGCATTATTTATATTAATAAATAAATCACCCTCAAAAGATAAGATACAATATTTCAGAACAATCAAAAGGAAAATTACCCTCGACTACAAATTATAAAAACCTAACAATTTTTTCCTTTAATCAAATTCTTTTTGTGAGATAATGACGGAAAATAATTAATAAACCTGGCGAAATGGAAGGCCGGTACATTACGGGAGCTGACTTCAAAAGGAAGCCTCCTGCCTCGTGCCACTTAATAATCACTCTTGGGACGAGATCATTCACGTTCCCGCCATCGCGAAGTATCGCCAACTTGGTGAATCCCCAGCGGAGAAATCGAGCTTCCACCTCGGAAGTTGCCGACTTCAAAGGCTCGAAGGGCTCAAAAGTCGCCAAGTACGCCGGACAAAGGTCGCGGCGCGCTCATGAAGATAAATTTATGACGATCACTTTGATATTGTAATTAAAAGGATTTTTTTTTACTTTTAACAAGTTTCATAATGAAGTCTTTGGGGGGATCAGAGAGTTTGAAGAAAAAATCTTAAATTAGTACTTAGTTGTTTGCTGTCTGCTCTGTTACTCGAAGGCTTCTGTTCGTGAAAGCCAATAATAAAGTTTGCTGTTTTTATACTGTAAGTGAACGTGGATGCCTTAAACGTTCATACGACACTAAGCCTTGGAATAATTTTTAATGTCCCGTGCGGGAATGGAAACAGCGACACTCAGCGCATTAGGCGATTGCCTTTGAGCACATTCTCCTCTCACACAGAAGGACAGAGCGTTAATCACCAGGCTTGCTCAGTGGGGGTTGGTGATTTAAGACCAAGCTCTCAATTGTATTCATTTTCGTATTGTATTCATCGCGAATAAAACCCGTGTGTTGTGTGTTATATGTATGTGTACAAGTCGCGAAAGTCTAAAAACATTAATTCGCCAGGAATTGTTTATTCAAAAAACAATGTATATAATAACACGATACGATACAATGTAAAATCAAAACGCTATTTAATGCAAGGTCGCGCGGCCCATAATTCTCGGATTAGTGTAAAATTTACGCACATAACGAGATAACGACATCGTTGTATCAACTTTAATGACAATGGCACTAAGATTGATGGCTGCTATTTGCGTAATCGGATATTTTTATGTGTGCGAGTTGCTGTATTGCGGCTCTTAAAGAATTATCTATTGTAAGATGCAAGTTTGTAGTCAACGTGACTGGGTGTCTGTATGTTTTTGATTTTTGAAGTATTTATACATACGTACTTTCAATTAATTTGTTAAGCTGTAATAAATTTTCAGAATTTCTGTTTGTGAGATTATAAAGTTGAGTAAAGAGTGTGTTTGTTTGCTTGAAGGCGCTACTGTTAACTGCTGGACTGATTTGATCGCTTAATAAAGCATATTTTAAATTCTATGTCTACCTACATCTCTTTTTATTCTAACTTTGGACCTGCTGGAAGAGATTTCTTAAGAGATGGGTAGTGCCTATGTACTTTATTTTTCTATTCTACTTCTTGTCTTATTAACTGTGTATTTCATCAATTACGCAACAAAGTTGTATAGTAAGAATTTCTTGTAAAATACAGCGTTTCAATTCAGGATTATGTATTTTCAATTTTGTATGATCCTGCCAAGTCAGATAATTTCTGATCTACGTGTTCTTTTCTTCTAGAGTACATTCTAATAGAATTATAAGTTAGCATCTGTTAGAGACAAACAAGCTGTTTTGTTCCAGTAGACGTCACAACAATTTCGGCCACTCACAAACTTTAGGCCGTAAACAAATGACTTCAGTGGATTTATTGCCTTATCTGCAGAGTGGAATCGTAAAAATTGCCTATCTCGACGTATTGAGAATGGATGAACATAAGATTTTTTTATTGGATATAAACTAGGGCTGAGAAAGCTGAGTAAGTAACATTGAAAAATATTTTGATTAAGCATAAAATAGAAAATAACAAAGTGTGATTAATAATAAAATATTAGTCACTAAAATGACTGTAGCTTACGACAGTCAATACTGTTTATAATTTGTTTTCTGAACAGTTCAAGCGGTCGATGTAATAATAACTTTCGTAAAAACATCATTGTTCCAAAGTTCCTTTGAGAGCTCCATAAACGATAGTGAAAAGGTTATTTTTCGACTTAAGTCACAAAGTTTTGAGTTTTATTTGACAGCAATAATAACCGCAGAAAGCTGATTAAACTTTCATTTCCATTTTAACAAATTCTCCATTTATTAAATCGACATTTTTCTTATATATGCATTATTTATATTAATAAATAAATCACCCTCAAAAGATAAGATACAATATTTCAGAACAATCAAAAGGAAAATTACCCTCGACTACAAATTATAAAAACCTAACAATTTTTTCCTTTAATCAAATTCTTTTTGTGAGATAATGACGGAAAATAATTAATAAACCTGGCGAAATGGAAGGCCGGTACATTACGGGAGCTGACTTCAAAAGGAAGCCTCCTGCCTCGTGCCACTTAATAATCACTCTTGGGACGAGATCATTCACGTTCCCGCCATCGCGAAGTATCGCCAACTTGGTGAATCCCCAGCGGAGAAATCGAGCTTCCACCTCGGAAGTTGCCGACTTCAAAGGCTCGAAGGGCTCAAAAGTCGCCAAGTACGCCGGACAAAGGTCGCGGCGCGCTCATGAAGATAAATTTATGACGATCACTTTGATATTGTAATTAAAAGGATTTTTTTTTACTTTTAACAAGTTTCATAATGAAGTCTTTGGGGGGATCAGAGAGTTTGGAGAAAAAATCTTAAATTAGTACTTAGTTGTTTGCTGTCTGCTCTGTTACTCGAAGGCTTCTGTTCGTGAAAGCCAATAATAAAGTTTGCTGTTTTTATACTGTAAGTGAACGTGGTTGTAAGCTGAATGAGGTTTACTTATCGGAAAATTGTCTTGTCAGTTTTTTTTAGCTCATCGAGTCGATAATTGGCTTTCATTTAAAAATGGTCGAGTGTTCACTATGTATTTACCGTTAAAGAAAGTAATTAAAGCTTTTAAAAAGCGTCGTAGCTACTATTTTTGTATAAGCAAACGACTAATAATACGAAAAGTTGTAATTTATAAAGGCTTGCATATTCCAAACGAAAGTTAAAAATATTATGTTTATGTCTAACTGTACCTGTATCCTTTATTTTTTATACCTTTCAAAGACAAACTCATTAAGAACCAGCCCTAAAAATTCTAAAATCGGAACATTCGTTCATTAACACCCCTCTTGTTCCATATCTCCGTCTCTTGGAAAAAATGATCCGAATTTTCAGTTCCGCGCGGCGACCATAGAGGTAGGTTCGCACCGTAGTTTGTCACTTCACAATGCCTGACTCGTGGAGGTCCCTTCGAGCACGTAGACGGGAGAGCGTGACGGCTTGTGATCCAACGTGACTTGCACTTGCACTATTTCACTGCAGGATATGTGGGCTTTCTATGTTTTTATTCGGTTTATGAGGGTGAGTTTGTGAAATAAGTTATTACGATTTATGAAATATTAGCTATTCCCCTCGGTTCCACCCGTCGCAAGAAGGAAATACTTCCCGTACTTGGATAAAAAGTAGCCTGTGTCCTCTCTCTGCCTTTAGACTATGTGTCTACAAAATTTTATTCAAATCGGTCTAGCCATTCACGCATGATGGCGTGATCAAGCGGAAATGGGATTAATTGTTATATTTAGTACGTTGATGTCTGTTTAATTCCGAAATCACCAAATACAATTTCTAGACATGTTTCATTGCTATAACTTCCCTATTTTTATTTTAGTGTGCTACTAACTTTACCGCGGTTTCACCTGCAACCCAACGGTGTTTCGGCCCTCCACCCCGATAAAGGTAGCCTATAATATCTTATTCTAAAGAATACCTGCATAGATATTTTCATAGACTTTGCCAGAAAAAATAATTATCTAGACAACCATCCAAACATTCATACTTATTAATCTAATATGAAATTACATAACATCTACAAAAGGTCGTAACTCACTTTCACCTCACCTTAATTTATCTAACTATCCAAATATAGACGCAATCTCATATCTCTTGCCTACTTAGTCTATCCTCGTCCAGAGATGCGTGATGGATCGCGAAGCCCTACGTGACCAGTCTCCCTGTCGCTTTGAGGAAATTATGGATATTTCGAAGGGCGCTGAGGGAAACTTATGGGGCCCGAGAGAAAAGAATTATAGGGTATCACGGTGCTATTGGAGTTATTAATGAAATTGCACGTAGATATAAATATGTATCTGGAAATTATATTAAGATGTTGCTGTAGTTATTGTTACCGGCTTACTGCAGTTGACAAAAGGGTTGCTGATTAATTACTTGGTAAATCTTGGTCAGAGTTTTGGAAGTGTGGTTTATTGTTGTGCTTAAAAATACATTCTTTTATTAAGGATTTCTCAGGCCACATGTATGCCAAATATTGGAAGACTTTCTGTTACAGCTAGGGTTATCACGCTAAAATAGAAAAATGTCCACTTTCTTATGTAGGCGTAGGTACTTAATGATCTACGAGACCAATTAAGTACGCTATACTACTCTATTTAAGTAAAGGTGATTGTTACCGCCTCGTTATTGGTTAAGAGCACATAATTATGATACCAAAATAAAATGAAAACTTTTTTTATTTATTTATTGTGTACTTTATTTTTGTTATACCATAACGAATTTGGAAGTAAAACCAAAATGAAAAATAACGACAAAATAAATACTTTTCACAAAATATAAATATATCCTTACATCCAAACATTTTCTTCGAAATAATTTGCCATAAATTTTCATTCATTTTGATATATATATTGCCGTCAATGGCCGGGTACCTAATGACGCCTTTGGGGCACAACCTCCTATATGTCTGATACTTATGTTTACTCACAAATCCCTAAACAAACATAATATTTCTCTTATTATATTAGTAGTGCGTGTTCCAATGCTAAATGTTTATGTTGTATCTCGCATAACTTGGTTTTCGATTGCGTGTTCTTGGAATGGATGTTGACAGAAGCTTGTTGCTAAGTAACAGCCGTATAGTCGATCGATCAATAAGGTTAAGCAACGCTTGGCGCGGTCAGTCTGTAGATGGGTAAGATGAATGCCATGTGGATGCCTATCTACAGACTTTCGGAAGGCACGTTAAATTAGTGGATTCCCACTTTCATGAGTACATCTGAGGCAGTCGTTACGGGTAGTCACAACGCGACGAGTCTTACCAGTGGGTGTCGGGTTGTCCAGGTAACTGGGTTGAGGACGTCAGATAGGAAGGTGGTCTATGTAAGAACTGGTGTTCAGCTGTACCCGGTTCCGTTGGAAGCCAACCCCAACATAGCTTGGGAAAAAGAACTAGGCATGTATTTGTTTTATAAAAACTTTGCTTATTTATACTAAGACTTGACATTCATAGTGGTTTAATAATAGCAAGACTTTATATATTTAGCTATATATGTAAATGCTGTGAAGTGGCGATTAACTATCAATAATGCTCATCTCGTTTTAGAATTTTATTTTTATTATAAAAGTCATTGAGTACCAGTTTTATCCCCAAGAACGGCAAAATTGTTAAAGGTTTTTTTAACCGATGTTCTCACTATATTTGACACAGATTATTAATGTGTTAATTAAATAAGGTCTTCAAACAAAAATTATTCATAACTTGTCCTGTAATTTTAAGATAATGTGTTACTCATAACATCCAAAAAAGTTAGGAAAATTAAGAAATATCTGACATGTCTAAAACTGAAACTACGCAATAAAATCAAGAGTAAATATTTGACTACGCAAACTTTCTTCCAAAAATCGCTTTGGTTAAAAATTAATTGGTTAGTTAACTATTTATTCGAAAAAAAATTTCTCAGCATAAAATTTTAAAACTATTCAAAACTACAATCACAAAGACGATTGATTTAAAAACTTAGAAAATAAAAACATTGATGCGTTGATCTAGAATGTTCGAGAGCAGAGCATTGCCCGACGCAAGTACTTTGACCCGACTATAATAACATTATATCTATATTTGGCAGAGGAAAACGCTAACTCACCCACGCTCCAAAGATACATTAAAAATGAATTATAAATGACAAATGAACGACGATTTTTTTATTATTATATTTAGGGAAATCGTAAACTCATGGTTGAAATTACTTTCGTTTGAAATGATGACGTCACTACGTATCTTTTGTGTTTACGTAACTCATGTATTATGCAGGGTCTGACGATCTGACGTACTCTCCACATATTGCATGTTCTATTGAATAAGGTTATTTGTTATTATCCTTATTAGGGTGCTGTATTGTTGTTGTGCTTCGAAACTAGCTGTCAATTCGGTAGTAAGTTTGTCGGTTCATTAAATGTACGCAGAATGTCTAGAAGTATATGTGAATAAGTAAAATATCGGTTATATCATTATTATATCTACTGATATCATAATCATCTGCATAGCATTGTTCCAACTAGCTTCCAGTTTAACTAGATGCAGCTGAGTACCAGTATTTTTCATTGAGCGTGTGCCACTCTAGCCATTTCCTCAACCCAGTTACCCGGACAAACCGATACTCCTAACCGGTAAGACTGGTTGTCAAAGTTGTACAAGTGACAATACTACCAATTTAACGTGCCTTTCACAGCACGGAGGAATGACAAGACAAGATAGTCACCCATCTACGGAACGGAGCTACCACTTTTATATGCCGTTCATAAAATGGAAGAAACCTAACTTAGCCACAGATCGGCATTGCATCATTATATAGATATCATATTATTATTATGTTATAATATAACTTTTGTTTATTTTATCTAAATCGCATAGTTCTTTCTTATTGTCAATTCACATTAAAAAACTAAATTGTATACGGTGTCTTTTAGCTAAAGTTCGCGGTAAGGGGCGTGGAGACGAGTATTGTACAGTATTTAACTTTATTCTGGTTTGGGACAAACACTTACCTAACTAAAATGGTACATAAACAGCGCACTAGCAGATTTTCCGTCCGAGTTTAATACGGCGTGACATATTTTGAGCTGCAAAAAATCTATCGCGCGGTTTAAACGTCGTCTTTCGCAATGGCGGTTGTCAATTGTTTTCTGTAAGATCCGATCGGAAAAACTGAGAAACTCGCCAGTGTGAAGACGCTGTTAAAGTCATGGCACTAAAAATACATACAAGTATTTTTGACCTTGAACTTTTTCGACCTTGAAAATATTTCAAAGTAAAGACGTGCTCTCAAAGTGTAAAACCATGTCATTACAAATTGGATATCGATAATTCCACTTAATAACTTAATAGTTTGAAATAAACTAATTGGTTTAATGGGTTTAGATACAGACGGTCTAATCAATACAATAGATAGATACCCATTATTTTGCTGAAGCGCTGTAATTATGCTTAGCAAATTAATGATAATAATTTCGAAAATTAATCTGTTTTTCATTACAAAGTAGCACTAGTGAAAGTTAATTAATGATTCCGTTGTAGTATGTTTGTTTATTCGCTTGCTTGAACGCGCTTATCGCAGAAACAACTTGTCCGATTTGAAAAATGAAATCACTGTTAGGTAGATGTTTAACGAGGAAAACTATATAATAGACTTTTTATCCGGATACGAAAGTAGTCCCTACATAGCATGGGTGAAACCGTTAGCGAAAGCTAGTATAATAAATTGTTTATTTTTTACATCATTCAAAATATAAATAATTCTTTAAAAAAATATATAATGTACACTTTTGATTTTTCTACGATTTTATTATAGGTATGTATAGATTCTGAATATGTGTTTTATGTAAATAGAAATTAAATTAATTGAGATTCCTAAGGCTCTTTAATTTTTTTTTTCACAAATAATCAATCTCAATCGCTAACCGAACCGTACTTTTCGTCGGTTCACCTCATTCCTTTAATAATCAAATCATTCCACCAAACTTAATCAGATCGACTTAATTAAATGCGTATTGAATGTCCGGGTGAGGCGAAAAATTCCTTTTTTAATTATAAATAAAATTACACCCGGCTTGGCTTGAAAAATTACTCGGTTGTGAAAACGGAGCGGTTAATTTAAAGCAGTGTCCAGGGATCCGTTTTATTCGCTGGAGTGATTGGCTGTACACAATTTAACGGAACACGTTCTTTGTACGCGCATGTGTTACCTACCTATAGTATGTGACCACTCTGGTATTGTTTCTTTATAAGTACTATTTTATTTGTATGTTCCCAAGGGCCATTGTATGAAACTAAGTTTAAAAAAAAAAACTAAAAATATCAAAACCAAATAATGTACCTATAATGTACCAAAAATTTTAGTAATAAAATAATTTTAATTTGAAAAGAATAATCATTTGAATTTGGAGTTCGAGTGATCGGTATTCAAAACGCTAAAGGCCAGTTTCACCAGTAGCTGATAAGCTCAGATAATTTCATACAAATTCTGTTCCATTTTTTAATTTATCTGGTAAATAGTGGCTATCTGTAACCTGTGAAACTGGCCCTAAATGTAACAAAAATCACCATACCTAATAAATAAATTTCAATTTTAAAAATCATAATAATTTGAATTTGGAGTTCGAGTGTTCGATATTAAAAATGCTCACTCTTTAAATATCTTCTCAAACATCACAAAAAATGATACAACAAAAATGTTGGTTGGAATGATTGAATAAGTTCATAGTCTTCATAGCTATTTCAAGTACCTGCCACAGTACAGGTAATTTTGGTGTATGTTATACAGCAGGTAAAATACTCACGAGTAATTTACTGCACCATTATCTTTCTGAAATATAAGCGCGTGGCTTTATTTGACTGTAATTCGAGACCCACAAAAGCCTCCATTTTATACGCGGCCTGAAATACATTTCCCATTTTTATTTATTCCACCTAAAGCTTCATTCGGATTCCGTAGATAATCCTCATCTTCAAAATAAGGCTGTGTGAACATCAGCGACAAAATGCAAATACATTACAACTGTCTTCGTCCTATGATTGATCGTTCCCTTTGACGATAAAAAAAAAGATTTGACGCAGCGCAGTTTTTTCCAATCCTCCAGTTTTACGACGGTCACCTTATAAAATAGGTATTTGTAAGGTTTTAGTATGTCATTCAGTTGAATTGTGAACGACTGCGGACTGTTGATAAACCTGCATTTCTATTTTACGGTATGTGTTCTTGAAAGTGGAATGAGATGGAATGATAAAATATTTTAGATACTTCAAGAAATTACGACATGACATAAGGTCGAACTGAGATAAGTTTTGTATGATTTTCACCCAAAGAATAAGGTAGTTGACAACTAGTCAAATTCATTACTTTTATTGAACTGTCAAAAACGGTTACTTTCTATGCAATTTTTATGAAAGTTAATAAGTCTGACGTCACAATTTTTTCACATCCAGCCATATACTTATTGTACTTAACATATCGATAAAAAAATTCAATAGTTTCTTCTTCAATACCGATAAATGTAAGTGACATTATTTGATGATGAGATTATTGAGATGCTTTAACAAATCCCAAAACCCAATTGGTCAAAAAATAATCTTAATTGGTCAAAAATAACAAAATTATTGACCGAATATATACAATACTTTCATTCTTTTATATTTAGACTAGTCGCTTCTAAGAATTGAACGAATTCCATTTGAAACGACCACTTTGGTTAGGTGCTAACTGTCATTACATGTTATGTGCGATTGGTCGTTCAAATGAACTTGTATTTCTGTTTTTATGTTTGAGTTAACGACCAGTCCGCTACGTGACATTCCGATGCCTGCGATTAATGCATAAAATTCATGTGCAATGTCTGAGTGCTACTGCGATTCAAGTGCTGGACAGTTGGCGAATATTTAAAGGGAGAATTTTGAGAATTTGCCTTACCACGTGTTCTGATATTGAATTCCAATAGGTATAGAATGCAATAGCAGAATCATAACAATAATAACCCCGTTGCCCCCTTGTTGCGACTTAGCGACTAGTTCCCGGGGGCCCGGTAAGTGAGCTGGCGAGTCTCCTCCTGCCATTTTTACATGTATTTATTACATTGTTATCGGCAGGGGTCATAGTCCCCATAGTTTTCCCTTCCCTAGTCCACTAGCATCCCATCACAATAACCCAAGTAGATTTTCTTCCATACTTAGCAATAGTTTAGCTCAAACCGGGGGTTGTCCTTGGGTACATTTCTATAGTGTATACAGGGATAATCGTCGGTTTTGTGTCACCATTACATATATTAAAGTTGTCTCAAAAGGGCTTCAGCGTGTTGGCTTCGGCCCCACGTTCGCCTTCTAAAAATCCGGGACTCTGTAGTCCCGTGGTCTAGTAGAGACATACAAAACAATAATAATAAAACATAAGTAATAATACTTTCTTTATTTGCACCTTCACAGTTTTATACTGATATTTATACCATTTTAATTAAATTATGGCTCACTAGCTATAATATCGTAAACGAAGGGTTTAAGCATACAGGCACCAGGGCCCAACAAACAAACTGAACAACAAAAGAATGAACATAAAAAATATCTTAAAGTAGGTACGCATCGACTGAAAAACATATTTTTTTCTTTACACATGGACTTTGGGGACTTGGTCACAACAACTAGCAAGTTTCTGAACAGGATTTCATTATTACAAAATGTATATATAACATTGTCTTTTAAACATATACAGACGAACAGAGTGCAAAAAAAAAACTATAAATTGCAATGAAACTTATTAACCAAGCAAATAGCGCAGTGTTCCCATCCGTTTACCATACCTAGCTATACAGCGGACACTATAAAATCTCCATATGCCTGGTTACGCGTACAACAGTGATTTACGCACTCGTAAGTGAGCGCCGCAAATACTCGCGTACGATGAATTTCGACTGAAACGTGACGTAATAAAATACGGGTTTTTTCAACACTTGACGAGTAAATCGGGTTTGAATTTTTGTTTCTATTATCTTTTAATCCTTTTTGTCTAGATTGAAATAGGTTTGCGAAGTTTCTGGAAATATTTTAGTGTGTTATTAGGAGAGTTTGGAATTTTGTTATAGGTTAAGAGACTATTACTGAGTTTTATATGACGTAATGAGTTCTGTGATGCTTAATGTCTTTAATGGTCAAAATGTTTATAGAGCCCCTGGTTAGAGGTCTAAAATTCTTTAAGATTCCACAGGAGTTCGGTTAAGTAGTACACGGTCTCCTAGGACTACCTGCGAGGAGCCATAACAAAAAAAAAGTATTTATAAAGTTTCCCAACAGGAATTAATAGAAGCAGCCCTAAGCCTAGGCCTAAGCCAAATTTCATGAAGCTCATGCTAACTGACATGCTGGAAATATTGTACTTATATTGATGTTTATACATGTTTATATATATATTTTGACGACAGAATAATGGCGTGAAGACCCCTTCTCTTTATAATAAAAGCTTTATTAAAACTACTATCTAGCAAACCCGATTCTCGCAGTAAAGGTTGAAGCATAGAACCAAATTACGAGCTATATACAAACAAACATTCCTGTAAATAGCTAGATGTTTGCTATTAACAGTATTATAGCTAAGACAACACAAAATTATTCAGATGACGTCACGGACAAAGTTGGATCACGAACAGCGCGGCCGAAGCATCCGAATTGTTATGATTTTCATGTAAATCAAAACAATTGTATAACTTTGAGTGTTTGCTTTCGGATTTAATGCCGTTATGGGATTATCTGTTTTCGCCGCTATAGATATGACTACTATACCTACTGTCTCAGACTTTCCTCCGCGTGTAGATAAGGGTTGAATTTCAAAATCCCGTCTTGGTGAGCGTCGTCTTCATAAAAGACCCTCATGTAAAATTTGAGACTCCAAGGACTTGTAGGTACTTTCTGAGATTACGTGATGAGCGTGAGTCAGTGACCTTTCGCTTTTGCAATATAATACTCAAGTCTGTTTACTAGTTCGCTTGAACACGTTAATCTCAGGAACTACCGGTGCAATTGGAAGGTTTCTTTCAGTGTAAGACAGTCCATTTACTGAGGAAAGGTATATGAGTAATTTTTATCCAGGTGCGCAAAGTAGTCTTACTGGACACTGGTAGCAACGCTGGCGTAAGCTAGTTATTTATAATCATAGTAGATTTAAATGTAAGTCTAATAAGGAAAAGTCTTAACGGATTTGCAAACTGTAAAAGCACTGTATTTGAGAGCGTGTAGTTATTGACGCAGGATGCGGATAAAACTAGTCCATAAACGCGATATTTTTTGCTTAGCGTGTTATAAAATCAATGGAAACTCATACCTGCAGTAACAGTACCACAGGAATGGCATGCAAAACAGTAATTTGAAACACAGAATCCCATAAAGCAGACTCTATAAAGAAAACACATTTGCGTGCCGCGGACTTATGCGTGCTTGAATAAATCGCGCTTGAATAATGCCTTTTGATTAGTGTACGCGTGCAAACACGTAATGCGTGACGACAAGTAAAACTTATTGTAGTTTGTTTATTTTAATCTGTGAATGAAATAATGCTCTTTGTTATGAAATTGTGTTGTTATGTAAGGCCTTGTTGTGCTATGAAATAGAAAATGTAACTGAAAGATTAGTAGTTATCGTATGTGTTTTGTTTTTGGTTGTGAATGAGATACCGGCGAGTAAGTATTTTGAAAATTAATATCATGAAATTGTTTAATAAAATTTGTTGCCTCGAGGTTAAGTAAACTAAACTGACTCAATTCATCTGGTGATACTTAATGGATGATTATCATAATAAACGATTTTATCGACTTAAAACACACTTGAAATCACAGACACTAGCTGCCGACTTTTTCACGAAGAAAAAGCAAAAGTGCGCAGTAAATGTCATAAGAAAATAATAAAAGACTCAATAAGTCTCTCTTGTACAAAGTGCGGGTTCGATACCAATGTAACTTTTCTACGTTGTAATGTACTTTCCATGTCTATCTTGGACACCAATGACTGGATAAAGTTGAAAGAAAACATTTTAAGGTAACCTGGACATTCAACAAATATTCTAAAATTGCCAACCCGTCTTGATCGTGCGTGAAGATTAACGCCCATACCTTCTCAGTAAGAGAAGAAGCTTGTGTCCTGCAGCGGGACCATAAAAATTGCTGCTATGACTTAACTTTAAATCATATTTTATGTGCACCATCCTTATTAATTCTACAGTTAAGAAAACAAAGCCATCAAAATCGATTTGCATCAAACTAAGTCACTCAGACAAATATGTCAGATTGCTAATACACCCATTCTTGACGTCTAAATCCAATTATTATCAAACTCTGAGCACCTAACGGGCTCAAACAATTTGCCTGCAGGGCTCCACAACAACAAGACGTTATAACATATCGCTTCATATTGTTGTTTATATCGCTTAGACATTAAATTGTTGGTCGTTATGTAAACTTTGAATACTCTATTATGTATTATTGTTATATAATATTTAGCAACAGTTTTCTATTTAGATTGACATATACCTTAAGGACTTTCAGCAAATAAAAAAACTTGCGGAGATATACCCTTGTTTCGGACAATGGTGTGAAGCAATAAAGAATACGCTTAAGTCTATCTATGTGTGTAAATAAATAAATAAATCTAAACCCTTGAGCGCTATCATAATTATCTTGCCTCGTTACTTATCTAAGAAATAGGACCAGTTTCTACCAGATTCATTCAAAAATGGAACAGAATTTGTATGAAATTATCTGCTAGATAAACGATCACTTATCAGCAACCGGTGAAACTGGCCCTTAGTCTTCTTGGTAACTGGCAGCTGCGGTCGCGATCTTAAAGACATTTCGGATATAAAAAGAATGTGTTCATCCACGTCCCGTGTATCTTTCTCCGCACAACCGGGTAAAAATAATATACGGATAGCCTTCCTCAGTAATTGGGCTATCTAACACTGAAAGAATTTTTCGATACGGTCAGATTTCTGCGTTAGTGCGTTCAAAAAAACACTTTAACTTCATGAATTTAAAGTATACCTATTAATAATTCCAGTATCGCGATAATGTATCCGCGGAAAGCAGCCAGCCTCATTACACTTAAAATAATTTAAACATGCATCATGTTAATTAAGGCGTAATAGTTGCAACGGCGCTCGTATTAACTATGATTCTCGTAAGCCTTGCACAGCCCTGGTACAATGTGTGTAGATTCATTAATTTCGCAATTGTACGATGTATCCCGGATTACACCTTTATTGCAGGAACTAAATTGGTTGTATTTTATTCTGTGGCTACGGGTGGCACTGGAAATTTTAGGTAACATATTTTTATACATTCTGTATGAAACTGTACAAGCAATCGTATTAACAACGAAATGCTTAGGTGTCTATATTGACAAAGCGTTATTAAGTTGTCATACTTAACACATAGAAAATTGTACAAATTTAAATACTATATAATAATAAATTAAAATACAAATTTCTTTGTATGCTATTTCATATATATATAAAAAAAATTGCATTAAAGAATATCTTCCTCATTTTCTGAAGTAATTTCCTTTCTTATTGAGTATAAATTGCTCTTAGGATTTTTATAAATATAGCCATCTCTGTTCGACCTGGAAAGTTGACACAAAAATAAAGAGTACCTATATACAAATAAATCGCATTATTACACTACTATTCATTGTAAAATCGTCCGCCGTAACTGACAATTGAGATGGTTATCATAATTCAACTGGTTGGTATCAACTATTTAATCTCATAGCAGTCCAAATGATAAAAAAATGTTACGAGAAAAACTTCGAATTAAAGAATCTGAAATTCCCTCAACTTGCTCAGAGCAAACTCCTGCCTAACTTATTTACCTAGCGATGCACCTGGGAGCGAAAGGCAATAACTACAACTTGTAAATACCTGAGTCTTGACGTCCCAAACATTCTCTCAAAAGTCTCATAAAATCTAATGACGTTACTACAAGTTACTTGACGTACTTTACGTCTACAAGTTCACTCTGAGGAGTCATCAAATATGAAGCATGGAAGTCGAGATTACGACAAACCAAATTTTGTGACCTTTACCCCTTTAACACTCACCATCTCCCGAGCCTTTTCCCATCATGTTGGGGTCGGCTTCCAGTCTAACCGAATTCAGCTGAGTACCAGCGTTTTACAAGGAGCGACTGCCTATCTGACTTCTTCAACCCAGTTACCCGGACAACCCTATACCCTTTTGTTAAACTGGGATCAGACTTACTGGCTTCTGACTACCCGGAACGATTGCCAAGGATACCAAGTCATTTAATGATATCCCACGATAAAAAAGTGTTGTATATTTTATCTAGTGTTGTATATTGTACCTGTAGATAAGTGAAATAGATCGGTTTATCGATATGTGGGTGGAATCGAGTAGGTATAATATTATTTTTTCATTAGGCTCTTGTCAGTTTGAATATCACATTTCCTTACATTAACCATGAGGAAATATCAAGTAGAAATATTGACGCGTGTTTTCGGGACACGTCGAAAGTGGTGTAGGTACCTAGATGTTTTTTTCAACAAAAATACCAATGTGTCAAAGCAAACTTGATAACAAAAAATATATGAAATAATAATGATGCACTTTTTACTCCATATATCCAAAACAACCTAATAGAAGTTATAATTCGGTAATAAGCTTTCAATGAAAAAAAAAAAACAAGTACAAAATCTTCAGCGCTGTTTTCATCTACGTCACCCACGCAACCCTCTGAAGTAGGACTTTGAGCTCTTCGAGAGGTCATTCTCCCGTTAGGTCAGGTTAGTTACTTCTACGTGAATAATAACAGTAAAACCTAAACTACGTCATCTACCTATAGCCTTTTTGTAATTATGATGGGGTCAGCTTCCAGTCTAACCACGTAAGTCGTATCAGTGTTTAATTTAACATGAAGTTATTCAACCCAGTCACCAAAGGATGTCACTAGGCAAAACTGACTTTCTGGCTTCTGACCGAACTACCCGCACGGTGGAACTCGTCATGATGAGATGGATATAGCCTAATGATCGGTCGGTCCGTGCGGCTGCTATTTAGGAGCGAGTTCCGCACTAAAACCTGAATTTCAAATTACCAAAAAGTAGGAACAATGAAATGCACCAGATTTTAAATGATTTTCATGAAGTGCTAGACACATTGACATACGTGTCTTAGGAAATTGTCTATCGTGATTACCTACTTTTAGTAATGGAAAATGAAACTAAAGAAATAATGAAATTTTAATGACTCCGAATTTCTATAATAAAGACGATAACGCTTGAGGATTAAAAGAAAGAAAAAAAACATTTATTTGCAATGAATATGGGTATAAATTAAGATGTAAACATTTGTCATGTGATATAGAACTAACCATGTCCCTAGCGACTTGTACTACACGACGTAACTACATATGTATAATATTGTATTGTATAACTATATATTATTGTAGGCCCCCATATCTTCGTACCATACGGTCAGTTTGATTGTTTCATTGGCCGTTGTCTTACTAGCTGCGGTTAACCGCATAACCCCAGTATGACTATGGCTTGTCTACAATACATACCGTGTTCGCTGGTTCGATGCAATTGTAGGCTACGTTGGCGAATCTATACTGTTATTGTTGGAGACATCTGTTTGTTTAGTATAAATTATTGACATGAATATACATACGTGGTAATTATGTTAGGAATTGTATTGTGTAATTTTGTATTGCAGGTGATTCTGACAAATGACAATTTACGCAGCGGAATGAAAATTTATTTGTATACTAGCTGTTACCAGCGTTTTCGCCTGCATTTGAATAGAAAGTCTTTTGATCTTTTTCAGGTTGTAGACTATCAGTGTAACAAATTTAATTTAAACCGACTCAGTAGTTTTAGCGTGTCAACGGGAGATACATAAAGAAAGATTGACTTTCGCATGTATAATATTCAGTAGTTGTTGTAGTTATATTATGCTACTTGGTTTGTATTTGCGGAAAATCAAATTAATAAATTGATAAGTTAGGCAGATAGGAGTACGTCATCAAAGAATGCTTTATAGATTCGTAAAGGATTTTAAATTATTATTTTTGTGTCTCACAATAAAACTTGCTACAACTTTCGGTATAGCAATCAAAATAATATAACAATAAAAACCGTTTATATTTTTATTATCCAAATATCTCTTTCAACGTTCAATAAAATACATAACAATTTTTTATACTTATCACTCAATCAAAAACGTCGGCATATATTCTTACAAAACCTAGGAGATGTTCGTGAAAAATGGTTCCATAGTAAAAAAACTTTGCTTTTGGTTCGTATATATGGTACACAACACAAAGTTGATTTAGTGAGCGATACCCTGAAGTTGATGGATGGAACCTTAGGATCCGGGGTCCGAAGATAGTCTAAGGTCATTTTTCAAAAGCCAGATAGTGGGGGAATATTTTTTGAGTTGCTATTCTGCTGTTGTTATTAATAACTCAGATCTTTGGAACTGTTATTCTGGTCTTATGAAGAATATTGTTTTGATACTAACAATTTAGACAATCGAGTTTAATTGTACCAACTATAAATTAAAGTAGGTACACTCAAAACTTTAAAGTCAGACTTCATTAAAATCTTTCTTCGATTCATTAGTTAGTAACATAATAATGTGAAAATAACGGGGTGTTTTGCCGAGACGTCAAATGTGCATATAAATTGAAATTAATGATTGGATTTTCGATTAGTTCTGCGGTCATTGAACCTGTGCTGCAAGACAAAGATAGATTCTATTGTAAATAATTAATTCAAGAGATTTTATGTTTATAAGTCATCCTGAATAGAATTTTATCACTTCTTATAAAGTAGAGCCTTCAAAATGAGTCCTGAATGTTAAGTTTTAAGGCCCTGTATTGCTGGGGCTGCATGTTGTTCGCAAGAGTTACCGTCGCCCTGGCACACAAAAACCTCCAGAAAGAACGTAGTGGGTTTTAGTCAGTAAGAGTCTGATATGCCATCCAGCTGCAATCCCAGGGAGGGTTGTTTCATTATTTCCCCCGAAGAAAGGCCTGTTCTATAAACCCTTTTCCAGCTGAAAGTGTGAAATATTATATTTTGAAAATCTAACAGTAGTAAGAAATATTAAAATCATTTCCTTGCGATTTCTGCTTACCCAGTTACAAGTTGTTAAGTTGCTAAGTTCCGCAATCAGAAACTAAATCACACGTACCAATTTCTGCTTGAACGTTACCAGTAAATGTTTAATCACAAATAATTAAGGAAATTCATTAAACCATGCGATAAACTGCTGACGTTTAGCCGTACAAGCAGGAGTTTCAGTTACACTCGTCCAAAAGTTTAAAGGTTCAGTTAGTTTTACCCATTTATTTAGTAAACTGTTCCTCGTTCGCTGTAGTATATTGATACTGGAGCCATTTGACTAAATTATGCTTTAAACTGCAGTTTGAACGAATTTGTGAATTGTAAATCGTGGTATTAAATACGAATGTCGCTACAAAGAAGTTTAATAAAAGGCCTATTGATTTATTCCGAATTCAAATACCAATGACGATAGTATCTTTTAGTACACATATTACTATGTATTTTTTTAATATTCACACGAAATAATAATATGTAATTAATAAATAGCATAAAAAATCATCGCTACCCACCGATAAGTGTACTCAATAGGCTGGCGTTGTATGCTTAACCGTTGTCCGAAATACAAGCTAGTCTTTGGGTCACGGGAAGTGTCAACGAGTCGCTTTTAAGTATCTTTGGAAATTCAAACTCAAACTCAAAATCTTTATTTGCATGTTAAGGTTTTACAGGTCTAAAAGAAATAACAGGCACAAATACAATTACCAATAGTAGGTATTATTTTATCAATAAAAAGATTACCTGTTTGAGGCAAAGTACTTTTTATTTTTAGACCAACCAAAGCCTTGATAAAGCAGAACCCATCACTAACTTTAAAAGTGAAACCACACTCAAATATATTATTCCGTAACAAGACTCAAATTGAACGTTCTCCCAGATATATCGAATCGACAAGAAACTGAGATCTCAGTCACGGTAATGCTTTCTCATTTTTACACCAGCGTCTAACTGAGCGGTTCTCTACGCTCCCTGAATTACTAATGCTTCCTCACCATTTTTCTAAGTGCTAGAGTAGGTTCCAGTCAGCGTTATGAGGAAGACAATCGGCTTTGCGGTATGTGTTACGAGTGCGACCGTATGGAAGTAATAGTCTATCTTTATATGAATGGTAAGACTTGGAATTGATCTTATTTGTCGTATTGCTGTTATCAGTAGGTAAGCTATTTATTGGATCATGAATTTAACTGCTGTTAGATACGAATAGTAGATATTTAGCATTTGTTTGTCTTTTTGGCACTGCCACTTCTGGTAACGTTTCCACAAGCAACTGTTTTTTATATGACAGAATTCTTAGATTTTACTAATTTAGTTATTAAAATGGTTTTCGGCAATTACTCGGTGCATTCGAAAAAAATATATTTCAAAAAGAAAAATAAACACGTACCGACCAAATTGAGAACCTCCACCTTTTTTTTAAAGTAGGTTATAAACTTGATGGATTATATTTAAACCAATTTTCTAAAGAGAGGAGCTTTTGTGTTGCACTGGTAGGTATATTTTTATGTTGCCATTTTAATAAACTAATTGTTGATGTCTTCCGAAAACTTTTTAAGTGTCAATAAAATAGCAATCTTATTAATAAAGTTAAAGAAAGTATTCGTTAAAATTGCCCAGTGAAACGTAACCGGTGGTTAAAATATAGCGTTCCTGCAACTTTCAGTGGCGACCGTTGTTTTTTCAGTTTCAGTTTGTTAAAGTTTCAGTGAACGAGTGCATTACGGAGACATCAAAGAAAAACTTTTAATGAATCCGCCACTTTTTAACTAATATTAGTGTCGTATCGTCAATATAGTTAGTTTATTTAAAATTCATTATGTTATTTGTAGGTTTTTTTATTACTTAGAATTGAGTTTGAGTGCAGCTTGCTGGTGTTTACAAAAAGGAACCAAAAACCAACATGTTTAAAATTAAGACATTTCGAACAACAAATTTGAAGATATATTATTATCATCAATATGACCATTTAAAAATGTACACACGCCAGCACATCAAGCTACTATAATCTATCAAATTTCCTTAATAGATTTTCAACTTTATCGTTGTAACATATGGTTCAAAGTTGATTGGATAAAATTTGAGTTTTACTTTTCGCCGGTAGCTTGGTGTGTCGTTATCTGTACATGTTTAATATGCCACTCAACTCAAACTCGAACTTTAAGTGAAATAAAATAAATAATTTTCAAAGCATCACAATAAAATATAATCATTAGTCTCAAAGGTTAGTTATAGCAATAGCCTTCAACGATAAATCAGGCACACTTTTGCCAACTAAACTTTGGCCATTCAAAATTCAATTAATGTTAAGAACAAAACCATGAATAGCCCTTTGCCATTACAGTCAAAACAATCGTTAATTATTTATAGAAATAAGATTGTGTACGTCACTTCTCTCAATATGTCACTGAACTGTTTTCGAGCCAAAAGAGGTCATTATACACTACTTATCACAGCGAACTACTTTTTCTATCAAAAGAGATATTTCTATCCACTGGGAGAATCCTCGATACCTTTTTATTTCATCTTAATTTTTGATATTGCATTGCAAAAAAAAACCAAAGCCCACTACGAAGTGTTTTATAAAATAATAAAAGAAACGTTTTTACGATATAGCAGACAATTTCCATACATTTGATACTAATATTCCGATTCTCTCTACTATACACAATATACATACCGAAACTAAGTTTACCACAAAATCATTTTACTTATCTCCAAAGCACCTGGCACACGTCTTAAACTAAAGCAAGAGCCTTTCTATACAACTGTACACTGTATAGTACGGTATAGTATACACGTATACCCCAACATGCATTGTCAAGTCGTCGTTATGCGGTGTCTCTCAATATTTAGGTCAAGACGCTGATCCCGGTCTCTCCTTAATAAAGTCCGGGGACTTGTTTAATAGACAATATTTGCTATGCAAGGAAGATTGCCGAGGTACACCTGCTTTGGAATTAGAAAATTCTCTCTCGTTATATTCGTACTTGTAGGAATTTAATTGAAGCGTTGTGGCTTAGGTATGAATTGTTCTGATGCTTGGAAATAAGTATTCTTGAAGGTAAAGTTGTTGTCAGGTCAAATAAGATTTGATGGACATGTTTCTTAAATAAATATGTTGTGGCTATGGACATTTTTGAGAAGCTCGTGGCTAAGTAACGGTCGCATGTCGCAGTCGCGATAAGCAACCATTGACGCGGTCGGTCCGTGGATAGGTCTTGTCATGACGAGTTCCTCCGTTTTTCGGAAGGCACGCTAAATTGGGTGGGTCCGGCTTTCATTTGTCCGTCCTTGGCAGAAGTTACGGGTAGTCAGAAGCCAGAAAATCTGACTACCATACTGGGTTGAGGAGGTTATATAGACATGTAGTCGCTCCATGTATAACACTGGTACTCAGCTAAATCTTGAAAGAATGGTAACTGACCGACAGGCAGAGGAGCTATGCCAATTAAGTAACTTTTTACTTGACATCGAAAAACCTACCTTAGAACTAGCTACTTAAATAGTAGGTCCTATTTTCGATATTATTAAATATTCGTTGTTATATTTTTGTGTGACCTACATAACCTATATATAAATACTCATATATATTGGTGTTGAAAGGTCAGAGGTACTTAGAATTCGGGGCATGAGCCTGTACCTATTTGTAAACTCTGGCACATACATATAAAACATAATTTATTACTGTCGAAATCGCCCAACCTTTGAAAACGAGCCAATGTACCAATGTACCCCTTACTTGCTCATTTGGGGATAGAATCGATAAGCACAGACCACATTATTATAATGTATATTAATATCTTTTATACGGCCACTGGTTTTGGTTAATTAAATAATAGCATTTTCTGAACGATGTTAACTACAGTACCGCATATAATAATATTGATAAAATTGTGTAAATAAATTGGGTTGTCTTATTGGTGTAGTGGTGTGTAGAAATGGTTGAAAACCTATTATTATAGTTCGTACTTAGTAATCCTAATTTATAAGTAGAAATAAAATTAAAAAATTACGTTTTATTTCTATAGAAAACTTAAAAAAAATAAAACATGTTGCGTGCCATTTCTTCTGAATCGAAAACTATGAACAAAATTACCAAAAAAGACAAAAATATTTAAAGTCTAAAAAAAATCTGAAAAACAGAAAGTAGTAAAAGAGAAAACGCTTCAATAAAACAATAATTTATTATAATAAAATGAAAGAAAATCTTTATAGGCACAGTAAAACGGAATAAATTAAAAGCATAGCAGCCTACGACTTGGCGAATATTCTGCTTATGTTTATAATGGTCGTAAACTCTATGCTTTTTGGTGACCGACTAGAAAAGTTTCTGTGAATTTATTTTCGACTTTACGAGTTATTATTATGCTAACGTGATATTTGGTAGCCACTTCGTCTTTCCAGCTAAAACACATAGGAAGTGGTGAAGAGTGGACGTTTTGAGGGCTGTCTCTTGTAATTTTAGAAGTTCAAAAAGTACTGTTTTGCAGTCAAGTTTGAATAAATGAGTTTGAGTTTTGACAAATGTTATGTTTGAATTTCATTATTAGTAGACATAAAAAACTTTTATTTTTGGAAACTATTGACAATTATGAAAAGAACAAATTAATTATGAAAAGTTTTATTTGGACACCAAACTAATTTCCTTACCCTACGCAATATTTTAAGCAAAATATCTGCGAATTCGTACCAATTAAAGTACAGGGAATATTTGACGACACAAACGAGAAATACCTCGCAAATTAAGGAAAACTAAATACTATAGTCGCATATCTGCCAGTTACCCATGATAGTATTCCTAAATAATCTGAACAATTAATGAGTCCACCGAAAATTCTAGAAACGAAAATGAACGATCGCCATGCTGGAATTTCAGAAATTGGTCCCGAAATTTGAGAAATTTTCCGCTTACCAAACCTAAAGGAAACGTTCATTGAAATATTTCAGGAAGTATATACAAGTTTCTGATCGAAATTTTTCTTTGAGTATCTTAAGGAAAGCGCTTCTATATATTTTGCACCATGAAGGTGGAATAATAAGAAAGTTTAAAACACCCTGCGAGTTTTATCTGGCGCATAAAGTTTTTGAATTAATTTTATCCTTGTTCACTTACAATGGAAATTATTAACGGTATCTTACATAAATATATCACCCATCGTTTGTTAATAGATCAATAGACATTTACTTATAAATATACTGCATTTTGTAACCTTAATTATTCACTTATGAAAGAACATTTTTTAAGTTAATTTGGATAAAGTATTATGTCATCTTTGTATATATAGACGCTAGCACATCAACCTACCTCAAATCTGTCAATCTGACAAATTTCTTAGATAGATTTTCAACCTTATCACATTACCGGATGGTTAATATTCGACTGTTATTTTTTTTTTTCAAATTCTGGTAGGTTGAACTGCTGATGTCTGTACATCAATTTGGATATGGCATAGAGTCATGATGAGATGAGAGAATTAATATCCGGATGAATGAGGCAATACGAGCAAAATGAAAGAGTACATACTCCAACATTCTATCAAATTCCAACAATTATTTAACGTAAAACCTTCTCAAATACGACCGAATAACTTCTATACCGACATCAAAATCCTTACAATATAGTGCGTAACAGCCGCTCAGTTCCTTTGTTACAGGGTGTAGGCATAGGTCGGCCTATTTGTTTTACATTATCAACGCGAACCCTGCCCCTCAATACTGACGTTCTGCTTAATGAATAAAAGATAACATTGTATGAAATATTGTTGTGGTCAGGAACCTCGTTGAAGAAACGCGGGTATTTTGGTACAGTTTTTGGAAATAGTATGTTGTTTTTCTAATTACTGTTGGCTTAGTTGTAAGATAGGCTGTGAAAATAGGAATGTAGATAAACAGTCTTTTTTTACAAATGAGTACGTATTATTCATACGTAATTAAATTACATAAAAAAATACTTGGTTCGAAATTCGAAATATTGGACACCAAAAAGTCATTATTAAAAAGAATAAAGTTACGCAGCTTAAAAATATAAAAACATCAGCCTATCGGATCAACTGTGAATTAATTACAGCAAATGAGTTCAGGGTTCGCTCGAATACGTTGCGTAATCTGCATTCCTACGCGGTGAGGCTTAAGGTCGGCCTACAAACATCAGGTTCAGTCATTAAATGAGCAAACGAGGAAATCTGAGACCATTTTAGCTCGGCTGAAACTCTGCAGGTGAGCACTAAAGTCTGCAGAATAGCTCTGTTTGGTTATCGATTTTAATTTTGGGTTTTGAGTGGAACACCGTGGTTTAGCGTGGTGTACCTTGGTTTACCATAATTTAAAACCTTATTTCACAGAAAAAGGACCCAAAAAAAGCGAAAGGTTAACCCAGAGAAAGCCATTAACAATATAAAGGAAGCTAATACATCTAAGTATAACAGCGTGTCAAGTTATTACAACGCATTTAGTGGTGATAGATGGGCCATCCATCGCCATCGCTTGCCATTCGCTGGAGCCAACACCATAATAATCAATTTTGTTCAGTGATTGATTGACGAACTCTTTCATGTTTTCCTTCTAAAAGTCAACGTTATACTTAGATATTTTTATTTCTGTAATGGCCATTAATATAATATATTTTTGTCACCATTATTACTTTCAGTCAGTTTTGTCAAAATAATAAGAATTTAACGAACCGATTCCAAGCAAAATCATGCAATTTTCAACTCTTATTATTAGATTGTTCTGGTAATATTGGTTTAGAGGAATCAGACATTTTGTTAATCTTAATTTTCAACAAGTAATTTTGTTTTTAATGAATGTTACTTCTGCTATAAACAAGTCAACATGCATGATCACGTTGATCACGTTGATCAAATACAGGGTGTTTACCCCAACAATGGTGTATTTCTTAATATAATTCTCACCCTTGTGAAATACAACAACCTACCGTTCAATAAATCCAATACAGACAAACACACACACACACATTGCCCACTCCATAAGCCGTTTGAAGACATCTCTCCCATCGCCGTTTCAATTAATTTACCGCCATGACTAAGAAATATTCGCCTTTGCGTGTTCAAACATTCAACCGTTAAACTAACACACGGAATCAAGCTTTTAACGTACCAATTATTTAAGGTAGACAGAAACAATTCTGTATTTTAGTTCACATTTGTCTCCCTTGGCAACGTGAAGCCACTTTGAACGGAATTAAATACTACAAGAACTCATTCGGGTAACACTTAGCACGCGTATTTAATTAACGGAACTGCAGACTTTAAACAATTCTGCAGAGTTTATCGTAAGTACAAAATTGTTGGTACATGTGACATTGTGTGAAATCGTAAGTGATTTTCGTATCGTAGGGTTTAGTAACAGCGCTTTTTAAAAAATCAGAGAGTATAATTTATGTATATTTCAGGCATTTCTTGATATTTTTTTTAACGATTTTAAATATAATATGTAATTTGGTATGCAATCGTTATCAGATGACGGAATATAATTTAATGGCTAGTGATTAGATTTTATATTTCATTCTTATTATGACTTACATTATAATGTATTAAACTACATATAAATACACAAATATCGAGCATAACTTTAATGAAAAACCTACACAATTTAATCCAATACATTCCCGCGAAACCCGGAATATTTAGACAGACGACGGAGAGGTTCTTTGGGGAGCAGCAAGGGGGTTATAATAAGGGTAGTGGAGGGATTTTTTGTCGTTTCAACGTTCCCTCACGCACCCTTAAGTCGCCCCCTATATTTATCTAGAGCTTCAATGTTTCTCGGTACCTACACTGATTTCACTTGCTAATCCAATTCGACCTTTTTCAGACTTTGTTAGTCAATTCCTTTGGAATAGACGAATGTTCTTTGATAATATTGAAAGAAGTTATGTAAACTGCTTATTTGATTTACGATGGTAATTTGAGGATCTTTTGGTATTAAGGAGAATGTATCTGGCAATGATTTTGTTAAGTAGTTTGGCTTTGGACGCTGTTTTATTTTAAAAAGCGGTCCTATTGAGAGTGATCCTAACGAGTTTGTGTTATGGATATCCTACAGCTTGTAATATCCCTTAGTTGATTAGACTTTTTAAATTCTTGAGACACGATAAAATCCGATTTCATAGACTCTTGTGTTACTTATGAGGTATCTACTAGTAAATTCGCGTCTAAATGTGTAAAGACACTGGTACCCATAACACAAGTTAGATCTTACTTTGGGTCCAGAGTTTCAATACGCTAAAGCATTGTATATAATCCTTGGTGATACACACTGAAGATGAATTATTCTAATTTCGTATTAAGTTCAAATAACCTATGCTTAATGATGAATTTATTTATTTATTATTTATTTATTTAAATTACCTACTAACAGCTATTAAGCAGTAATTTTGAGTTTGTGTTTTGAGTTTAAAATAATTAAAACATTATAACATAAATAAAATACATGAAACAATTAAGTTTATCTCGACGCTACACAAAAGAGATACTATATCATTCTCACGAACTTCCCATTCCTCTTAATTAAGTTTAATGGCGACTGTAAGTTGTATCTAACGATACTCGAGGGAACTTGTTCTTAGAACAGCAGATATAGAACAAACAGGAATCAAGTATATGTAGTTTTATTTAGAACACTATCTGCTCTACCCTTTCCTTGAGAATATTAGGTGCTTGAATAAGCCTCCTAGCACGTGATGGTTCGATAAACCTCGACCAATTTATTATAAAAAGTGTTCTTAAACAAGTACCAGCTGTAGTACTAGGTTTAAAAAACTATCTTGTACAAAGTTAATGGTCCAAACCTAGCACTAAACCAGGTACCTTTTAAAACCACGTTTTATAAAAAGGATATTTTTTATTTGATAATAGTTTTGAAATGGTCAACATGCTGAGCACCGGTATTTCAATTGAGACATCAATGGTCTTATTAAGTGCCACCAAATCAGCCCAGGGGCAATCGGTAAGCTAATTTCATGCGCGTAGATAGTTGCACAATAGTTCCCTCTTTTTTATTTTTTTACCATTTTTCATGACAGTGCAAAAAACGTGACACACAGATGACGCATTAGAAAATCTAAATGATTTTCTAATGCATTATCTGTATCTCAAACTTCAAGTAATAGCACAAGAAACGGTATGAACCAATCTTCTCGAAGAATTAATTTCGAATCGCAAATATGCGAACCCCTTGAGCCTTATAGCTGTAT
Source organism: Heliothis peltigera (assembly GCA_958496145.1). Taxonomy (NCBI): domain Eukaryota; kingdom Metazoa; phylum Arthropoda; class Insecta; order Lepidoptera; family Noctuidae; genus Heliothis; species Heliothis peltigera. Next base: position 11,801,257 of record OY292329.1, on the reverse strand, counting down.
CGCAGCGTAATCGCAACTTGACGCCACTCGCTTCGTTTCTGTTAAGATATTCTAAGCGAACTATTAGCGGGTACTCGCAAATCATGGCGGTATGCTTCCAGAATAATCGCCTTATCTCGGAGATTGTGAGACGATAAGAATGGGGAAACTGTAATACACTCGACGTTTTAATATGGAAAGATTATATTCTGCTTACATACCAGTGATATTAAATTGAATAGAAAATGATTATTATTTCTTAAAATATCCTTCTTCTTCTTATACATATATTTTTATTTCAGATTCTATCTGAAGTCTATCTACTCCATACAATTTAATTAAAATAATAGTACTAGTTAAAAAACAAGGCATTGTCAAAGTTTCATGCCAATTTATATTACATTTTACTATCGCAATGAACACACATAAAATGGAGCGATGTTAGATATCAATTTCCGGATTATAATTGTTTAATTTAATAAATACTCCATAAATGTAATAAAAAATTGATAAAAGGTTTAATAAGGATTGAAGGTCAAATATAAACTACTGAACATCATTTTTGTATCAATGAAACCATAGTGTACAATAAAAATATATCTTTGTACAGACAGAAAGCAAGTCAACTAGCCAGAATCTGTCAAATTTACCAATCGAATGTTAACCTTCTGATATTGAGATAAGGTTTATAATCCATTAAAGAAATTTGACAGATTGAGGTAATCTGCACATTATGAGAAGAATTTAAAATCTGCCTCCATAAACTGATCAATGTCATTCTTAAACAAATCATATTCATATTCTTTATTTCTGTGGACAGCCCACAAGTTTTTGCAGCTGTAACAGTCATAGTATTAAGCACTATGCACACACAGTTATGAACAATTGTGGCCCCTGTTAGGGCACATCAACATTAGCTAACACCACACTCTACAACAGCTAACACTAGTAGAGTAAAAAATACAACATCACCCATACACTATTAGTTTTCTGCTCAGCCCCAACTAAGATAAATGGCGAGGGGTGCCCCCATAATCGTGCAAAAGTTGGGGGTGCAACTTTAAGATCAACGCCTATGGCTCGGGGCAATACTGCAGGCCTTCCGCTTCGGTGAATATCAGTCTTTGATGGCGATTTGTGGCAAATATCAGTATAGATATATAAATGGTTTGTGTGTCTGTGATGCTGCGGGCGTGTAATTGGTAAAAGACTGGTCAGATTCTGATGGCAGAAGGTATTTTTAATAATTCATATAATATTGATAGTATGCTAAATCACTGCATCATCATCTCCTTTTCCCAACTATGTTAGGTCGGCTTCCAATCTAACCGGATTCAGCTATATCACAGCATATATCAACCAAATTGCTTCTATACTGCATTTTTTTTTATTGCGGGGCATAAATTATATAGAAATAAAAGTATAACAGCGCTATTATATTTCGCTGTATTTCGAAAATAATTCCATCTACTTCGGCTGTCCGAAGTAGAAACAAAAATGGGATTCAGTAAATCCTAAGAAGAAAGTTTTTCCGTTTGTTATTTTGTACGTAGTAAATGTCCTCCTCAGAATGTCCACCCTTAGCTATCTGAAGCCAAGTATTTCTGTGACTAATCTTATGTATACGTAAGTATTGTAACCTATCTAATATCAATATAACTCATTATTCGTATAACTCGTATTTATTTCGACATTATTCTATTCGCGCTAAGAGGTATACCTCATAAATGTATATCTATTCCTTGCCAAAATAAGCCAATGAAAACTCATTCCGAAAAATTGTGTTCAAAATTATATTCAACTAACAAAACGAAGCATAATAGGCGCTCAAATTCCAGTAAACACAATAAAAGTTCACATTTGAAGGCTGAATAAACTTCCATGCGATACGAAATGCAATACACACGAATTAAACTTCCAACCGAATTATTTGCCACTACCGAGAGTAGCTGGTAAATACATTTGGCAAAACTTTGCCAATGGCACTTAGGTCAATTCGTTATTAAAGTGCTAATTAGCTAATTGGTATGTTAACACGATGTTGTGCAGTTTCACGTGTAGAATTTTCCCGCCAAATCCTTTGGCGGCCATTTGCATTTACACCGTTTGACAGTTGACTAAAATGTCAAATGTTATTCGGAGCGGCTCCGAAGTTTAATTGCATTTGGTAGTCGCATTCAGTCGTTCATATATTAATTAGAACATACGTATTTAGGTTGCAGTATCGATCGCCAGAATCAATTATAAATTTGTTTTGAAATGGGTTGTTGTTGTATGAATTAAAAATGTCAGTTTTTTTTAATAGTCGAGATAAGTAAAACTGTTGTTGAATCTTCAATTTCCATCACTTTTATTTTATTGGTTTGTCATTTTGAAATATTCACTAGGAATAGAAAAACATACGAGGCCTTTCCCGATCCGGAAATTAGAAACAGAACCTCGGGTTCAGAATATGCTCATTCGATCACTAGATCGAACTTAACAGCGAATAAACGTATCTAGCTGAAACATAGATAGAGGTGAACACCTAAATTAATGCACAAACGATCTAATAAACCGAAACAGAATTACCCTGAACCCCGAAACAATCGTCCATATAACCACACAATTCATTACACAGGTACTAAAAACAATTTCACCGTATAATAACAGAAATATTACAGTTCCGAATAATAATGTTGCTTGGTATTATTATCCCTTTTCGTTTAAGAGGCAATTGAGAGCGGACAATAGGCGGCTAGGTCGGAAGGACCCGGTAGGTCGGAAGCACCCGGCTAGCACTGCCGCTTAAAGAGAAACTTCGTATTGTTTTACTAGCTCTAGTTTGGTTTACGAAGAATTTATAATATCGTTTGGTTTGTGTCCATAGTCACGTGGAACAGTGGAGAAATGTAATCAAGGTTAAAGTCATTGACCTAGGCTTTTTGGATGAGATCGCGTACCTACCAAAAACAACGTGTGGATAATATTGTCTGAAAAATATTTTATTTTTCTATAAAAAATATAGAAATGAAAATTCATACAAATAGGCGATACAATAGATTCATAAAATGTATGAAGATACCAACAAATTTTTAAATTTAAAAAATCATATTTTATGTTTCTGTACCAATTCAAATTAAATTATACCTATCTGTATCTACTTAAAGATAAAAATTTAATAGGAAATAGTTCAAGGAGCGTAGACACGTTTTCATAAACAGCATACAAAATTATTTAGGTAAATAAATTAGGTGAGGGAGGGTCGCTAATTTGTTATACAACTTAATAGCATACTACTATCACTTCGTCTACCTACTCTTTTCTAACTGGTGTAAAGACTGTACACATTTTTTTTCGAAAAATGAATATCTTAATTATAGATCTGTCTCCCAATATTTGAGAATGAACCAAATCTCCTTTATTTAATTCGCCTTAAGTTTGTATAAAAAACGAATGTAAGTAAAATTAAACAATGCACCTCTACCAAGCCTCTTGAGGACAAAGTATGAAGCTATTGTAAAGATCCTAACATAATTGAATACGAAACTAAAAGCCAAGTAATCTCACCAATATAATTCCTGAACAGTCTTTCCGTCCCAAGGGGATGACAGTTATGTAGTTCGGTTATGTAGTTTGGGCTAGTTTCAGGGAACATGTTATTTTCTTTAAGAGTCATTTGGACTCAGAATCCCTCTTAGCACATATTTATATTAGTTTCCTTTTCCAAAAAATAAGATGGAATCAATTCATTGTTTGTATCAGCTATAAATTGATACAGCATCGCATGCATTCTGAAAGAATATTTGATTACTTATCGTGAAAGATTAATACTGTTTTACTGTGAAAAGTCAGAATTTCAGACTGAAAAAATGAAAGTTTCGATATTGCTTAATTCCGGGTACAAAGAGTAAAAAAACATATATTACGAATCTATACAAATGGACTTTACTGTGTACAATTTTGCACGCAAAGTAAAATAATTTGGTAAATATTGTAACGGGAGTAAGCGCTCATGTTTTGTGTATATACACAGTTCTTTTACAAGACTCAAAACATTTTCGTAAACAAAACATTAAATTTCCACGAATCCATTCGAACTGTCAGATATTTATTTCCTTTTTAAAAACATTTCATAGGGTTGTTCGTGAAAGGTTTCGCCACTAAATTCTATTAAATTTTTATGGTCTGACAAACCATTTAATATTTCCCAATAGTCAATGATGTTGAAAACAAATCTTTTTACTATTTTTTGGTTCTTCATTGAACCAGATAATAAAATCTGGCTTTAGTGGGAAAAAAATCTTGATTGGTTGAGTGCACGTCGTCATACGAAATAAATTTGATTTTATAGGAAATTTAATCTATTTTAACAGTAAAATATGAACTGAGTTATCAGAATTTCTATATATATATATTTATGGTACGGGTAAAATCACGTGGTATGGTTTTTAGTGTTAAATTGTGTTCTTAGCTTCCTAAAAGTAATTCCTGCATTAACTACGAAAAAATATGCTCAACACACATTTTAACGATGAAACACAACTAAACTCAATTTTAAAACATCTCCACAACAATCATATGATATATAAATTAAGAAGAATACATACGCGAAACACATCACGGAACAGAATCCACACCAAACGGGTATTTGTTTGTGAGTGCATTTATGTATGAAACATCACTGACACACACTGCATACACTTCGTAATCATACATTCGACACTCAACACAGTACTATACAGTCAACATATTTGAAATTTTACACACCGTGTATGTATGGTTATGATATAAAACGACAAGAAGCGTCGTAACCATTCGAGGGTTGGTTTTGACTGAAGGCGGGGGTGAGCGCGGGGCGCGGGGCGAGTGCGGCGCCGCGCAGGCGGAACACCCCACCCCCGCATCCCTCGGTCCACTATCGAGACCAACTTTATTTTTCTGTTTTCGGATCGGCCACTTATCTTTGCCGGTGCCGATTGATACAAAAGCGCAATTAAAATACGTAAGTTTTTCCACTTTTTGTAGTACTTATTTTTTTGCTGTTTCCGAATAATTAAAGTTTTTTGTTGAGGAAAACTTGGTACTGATTTATTGTCTAGCTTTGCATTTATCGACTGGGAATTTTAAGTGGCTCTTAAACTGAATTGCATTCCGTCTTAGTGTTCTGCGCTAATGATATTTTAAATAGTTGACTGTAAAATGACGTCAATGGTTTATATAATGCAATTAGCATTTTATGAGATTGGGCTGGGTTTAAGATGCCATGAAAACATTCTAACTATTTGCTTCTAGTTGATGATAGTAGGGAAAATGTTCGGATACCGTAAGAAGGTTTTGTGAATAAGTGAGTGCATAAACATGGATGTTTGACTTAGTCCTAGGTGTTCCTAGGTAAATAATATATTGTATTTTAGTACGTTTATCAATGGTCTAGTAACTATAGCTCAAGCCCAGCTGAGTTTTGGTCTAAATGAAGTTTTGTAAATGTGGGAGGTATATTATTAAACATATTTTTTTTAATCTTAATAAGGTGAATATGTTAGCAGTATGTTGACAACGCCTGAATTTTTTTAATGTAGGTATTTAACTGGAATACTTTTATAGGTAAGAGTTCTGCTTGAGTTGTTTGAAATTCCTGCTTCTGACTGCTTGGAACAACAGTTTAAGCTGCACAAGGCAGCCGGGACTAATGGCTTTACCTGCTTTCCAGTGTATATCCATTCCAATTGATCATAAGACGCTCCTGGGATATGTTTGGGGATGATTGCAAGAGGATCCTGTCAGCGTCTCTTTATGAAAGGTTGTGTAGGACATCAAATTGTTTAGTTAAAGGGGTATTTCAGTTAAGCAAATTTTACTATCTACCCTACCAACCCGCATTGACCAAGCGTGGTGATTGACGCTCTATACTTCTCCAAATGAGATGAAGCCCATGCCCAGCAGTAAGACGATGAAAAGGCTGTTGATGTGAAAATAGGTAAAACCAATTTTGTCTTAGCAAACCTTATTTTTTAATTTGTAAAGACTAAGTTATTAAAAAAAACTTTATAGGGTATCTGGAAATTAATTGACCAGTACTTAAGTACAATTGGTAATTGTTAATATTTAATTGATTGTTTTCGAATAAATTCACTCCGAAACAATAGGCATAGTTTCATGTACAGACGCCAGCACATCAAGCTACTACAATTTTAAATTTCCTCTTTTGAACTTTATCGTTGAAGTATATGGTTAAAAATTTGACGGTTCCGGCTAGCTTGATGTGCTGGCGACTATACGGTTAGGTGTGTGTGTTGTGTAGTATTTTGAGCTCTCGTTTTTGGGAAACTATTTCGCGATGTATGTTGTATGGCGCCAACTAAGTTTTTTGCGTTCGCTACGATTTCGAAGCATCACGACGTGCCATTCACCCTCTATTGGCAGATTTTTCGATGGATGCCGTTTTAAATGTTTCCTGTATTCCTTTTTCTATAGTACGAGATACGTTTTATAAAGCTTTCTCTTTTCTACGATTTTTTTTATTATTGGACATTTTTTATTCTCGAAGCCAGTAAGTAGACACAAATAATTATCTTTTTCAAACACAAAATAATGTCGCCAATTAATAATAATGTAGGTATAGGCACCAACATATTGAGCTACTACAATCTGTCAATTTTTTTAAATTGATTTTCAACTTTATCGCCGAAGCGTAAGATTCAAATTTAATTGAGAAATTTAGACAGTTTCGGGTAGCTTGATGTGCTGGCGTCTGTTCCTATAGACAAGTAGCCTTCACTCTGCCAGGATTTATCCTGGCATGATATTGAAAGCAGATAGTTGATACTCACATGTAATATAGCCAGATGCTTCGTAGAAACTATGATTACAGCTGATATTGCTGAAGTTCATAGGCGTGGTTGATGATGATGGGTTCCGTGCAAAATTCTGCATTTGTTTCAAAGGCATTTTCCCGAGCAGAGATAGTCTTTTTTTTATAACTTAGCACATACTCCATTCGCGTACTTTCCAAACAAATAAACTTGTCTTGCCAACAGGAATTCCGTATCGCGGAACCCAAAACAGCGGCACTTTCATGAGATTCTGCAAAAAAAAATACAAATTCCATTACTGTAAGAAAATAGCGTTCCTAGTTGTTTGCTCAAACAAATGTAGGAAATTAGATAGGTTTTTCTTACTTTTAAGTATTTTTCGGGTTGTTGTTTTTTATTTTAAGTTCTGTTATAGCTGTTTAAAAGGATTTAATATTATGAAAACCTAAAGATGAATTGAAAATATATTAAAGAAACTACAGATTAATTTATGATTCTTATCTCTATAATTTTTACTTGAAATGGAAATGCAAATATTACATTATATTTACAAACTTAATCATAAAATTATACAAATAAAATAAAAAGGGAAAATTAAAATAATGCATCAATAAACTCTTCCACATCGCTGTCACCGGGGATCGTGCCCAAAAGTCCGGCCGCGTTGCCACGTTGGATGGCAATATCCAACTATCCTTTTAAAAATAAACTAATAGGGCTATCAATAAAATGTTACGATATTTAATAGTAACAAACCAATTGATCATCAATATTTCCATCACAACTTTGTTTCACTTTGGTTATTAATTGTTCTAAATTGTTGCCTTGTCTTGTTGCATTTAATTTATGTGAGCAATACATACCTTCAAATGTTCATTTGAGGAACAAACATAAATTGAGAGTAATATATCGGTTTTACTGCATAATGTCTTAACTATAGGGGGTTGGCTCGCTGCCTGAACCTGATGCTGAGCAGCACGTCTATAAAATACTTCGAAATGTTTCTAACAATGATGTATTGTTTTAATCTTAGCAGTTTATATGCAATTTAGCTTGTGTAAGCATTAGTTTCTTTAGCTTACATAGTTAGACTTACTAAAATGAAAGTTGGATTGCATTCCTAGTTTCATGAGTACTCTTGTTAAATACTCATATTTTTTTAGTGTTGGGACGCATTGTTGGTTAGCCCCAAGGTAAGCTATTGATTAGCTGGTGGAAACTCCATACACATGTTATGTATATTTATAAATACATATTATTCCACCCAGACCACAGTCCACAAGTACCTATGCTCATCATCACATAATTGTCGACCGTACCGGGAATCGAACGTGGGACCCTCCGCTCAGCGTTACCATTGCGCCAACGGGGTCGTTTATATATTGCACGATATATTGGTAAGGAACTAAATACTCAATATCGTTTCAATGTTTTTTTTTTTATTTCGTCCTCTGTACCCATGATAAAGCACACATTAGTTATTCGAAGTGGCGAACCTTGGTGCAGGCCTTTGTCCAGCAGTGGACGTCTTTCATCTCAAATAAAAACGAACATAAGTTATTCTTCGCTATATTCTTCCAAATTATTCTGTACCCTTGAAATTCGCCAATCTTTAGGACTTAAAGCGAGTTCGATACAAATTGTTTCATAACACCCTAGAACCAGGAAGTGTATAAAATTGAAATAAGTAATGTAAGTTTAAGGGCGGGGAGCGTGTTCAATGACCTACATATTTTTACTCCTGACTTAGGGAGAAAAATAAGCCGATAACAATGTTGGAGAGGCCTTAAAAGTTGTTGACGCGGCTGATTTTAAGTTCATCAAAATCCCAATTTAAATATTCTGTTTTGGATCAGGGGGGATATAAATGGTCATTAAATTTTTGGTTCATTTCTGCTTTGTAACCTGTTTACTATAATTAATTTTGTCTAAGACTGCATTGCAGTAGGTATATATTATGTAGGATTTGTTACGTGTTAGTTTTAACTGTATTAATAATTTTTAGAGACTGTTATAGTATTAAGATTATTCAGTATACTCCTACAAATGTATCCTTCTTCTGAAAACCCTAGAGGATAGTTTAGTGTCTATTTCATTAGATGATCAATGCATCATCATCTCCCGAGCCTTTTTCCCCAACTATGTTAGGGTTGGCTTCCAGTCTAACCGGATTCAGCTGAGTACCAGTGTTTCACAAGGAGCGACTGCCTATCTGACCTTCTCAACCCAATATCCCTTGGTTAGACTGATAAGGTTATTAGATGATCATTGTTACTAAGCTTAAGTACTTTCTTCGTAATTTGTTGTACTTTGTTGTTAAAAAAACAAACCGCATGCGATAATAAAGTCATCCTAGTTTAGGAGCTAGGCATTAAATAGACGTAATTTATGTATTACGTAACTCTAGTTTAAGAGCTTCCAAGAAGAATGTGTACAAAGTTAAGCCGTTAGTTCTTATATCAAGCAGTTTAGTACACACATTTACATATTTAAACTGTTAAGTTTTTATGCAACACACAATATATGGCGCTAGTTGAATAAATTGTGGCAATGCTGTGAAATCATGTCAGTGTCTTTTTATTTACTAACTCATCACAGCCTTTTTTTATCGTCCCCCTGCTGGGCACAGGCCTCCTCTCACATGGAGAAGGATTGAGCGTTAACTTTTTTTACTATTTAATTTTTTTTTCTGTCAGAATCGTTGGTCTAGTAGTCGCAAGGCGCGACTGCTGTGCACGGGGTCTCGGGTTCGATTTCTGGGTCGGGCCGAAATCGCTTTGTGGGTTTTGTGAAACTTTCATAAAGCAGCCTGGAATCTGGTGATTGATTTACCCATGCATCTTAGAGCACGTAAATGTCGGTCCTGCGCCTGATCTCTCTCCGGTCGTGTCGGATTGCCGTCCCATCGGACTATGAGAGTGTGGGAATAGAGAGTGCACCTGTGTCTGCGCGAATGCTTGTGCACTATAATATGTCCTGCGTAGCTGACTGATATCCATAAAAGAGAACGACCGCCGTAGCCGACGATTGGCCTGGATGCCATCACCTTCATTGGTGGTAACATGATCGTGATAAAAACTGAGATTGAAACGTATATATGCATATTTTACGAAATTATTTTATTGTTACAAGACCCGTCCTCTTGTTTTTCTCTCTATTAATGGGCATTTTGTAGGGTATGATTTAGCTCGTTTGATGTCTGTGAAATGCATCTACATAAAGGAAAATCTAAATCTTTTCACTTCAATTTCATGAAAATATATAAATAACATTTCCTTCTAAATAAATTTACGTAGGTACAGCCGCCCTAACAAACTTAATATTCTTATTTAAAACGATGTTCGTATCCCATGACGTCATGCCCCTCAATTTACTCACGTTTCAAAGTTAGGAGGCTTAAAAGTATTAAATATAGGAAGGTTGCAAACAACAGTATTATCTTTACAGCTGATACGCGAGGCTTTGAAAGTTTTACTTTGTGTTTTTAATGATTGATGTTATGATTATAATTATGAACAGTTTTATTTTGGAGTATTCAAAATGTAGAATATTAATTTTCAAATGTATATTTATTGCAGTTTTATTTTATCTATCGGTTTTGGAACAGTCGTTATGAGTAGTCAGAAGCCAGAAAGTCTGATAACCAGTTTTACCAAAGAGTATCGAATTGCCCAGGTAACTGGGTTGCGGAGGTCAGATAGGCAGTCACTCCACGTAAAATACTGGTACTCAGCTGGATACGGTTAAGGCTGAAAGCCGACCCCAAAATACCTTGGGAAAACTAACAGCATTTCTATAATCATATTTTACTTTCTAAACGTTATCCAGGATAATAATTATGTATCCCGATATTAATTTTATGTGGTCACTATATGGAACTTACAAAACAAAGATTATCATCGAACATCTAACCAGACGACGTGTAAAACAACTTTTTATTTTTTTAAGTTGAAGTTATACAAAATATACACGATACTGACACGAAGGATTATCAAAGCAATTTATGTTATGAATGAAACAGTCAGCAAAAACAAAGTATTAAATTGTCCTAGTGGGATTAACATCTCGCCCGTACTGGTCTTGTATATTCCCTAAACTAATCATTGAGAGTCGTCGAAACTCGTTACGGTACGAAATGTGTGCCGTCTGCCACTGTCTGTGTACTTTATACACTAAACATCGAGTTCAATTTGGCTTGCTTAGATTTTTGATGTTAAACCAAATTTTGGTGCAACGAACAGACATGTTAAAATGCACATCTTAATATGAAGAGAGTGGAGACTACGCTTTCGTAGCAGTAATGTTAGCTACGCCGTAGCAAATTGCGTAGCAAGTTGTAAAATGTTCTTAAAAGCTTGTGAAGTTTATATGCAATAGAGTTAACATTACAAAGAGAATCCCAACATTTAAATATATTTTTTTTCAGCTAGAAAAAACCTTTTTTTTCAGCGCTGATCCTGACATTTGAAACTTTCTCGTAAAGCTTACTTTTTTATCCAATAAAATGTTGCCAGAAAACGTCGCATTTTAACGAATTTCGATAAATCGAAATTTTTTACTGGACTGTAAAACATTTGTCGATGTAAAAAAATGACAAATCCAAGCTTCTGACGTATGAAAATAAAATACTTGTATTTACATTCATTGTCATCGGTCGTAACTGGGTTCGTAAGCCTAAAACCAAACAAATGACTTCGTTTGGTCGGACCCGGGGGCTTTTTTTACACTTTTTTTTGGTTTTTGAATGTTTGATTATAAAAGCGGCTTTGTTTTACAGTCATAATGGGGTTATATCAGTTCATCCATCATGAGATTATGCAATGCGTGGATGGGTGACCTTCAGGAGCCCTTTTCAATTATGAGTGTTGCATACTTATGGATAGTGCATTTGAAGTTTTCTAATGTAGAATTATTAAATATAAAACAACACTTTTTTATTTCCTTAAGATCCTGTTGACGCAATGATCACCCTGCCGGACTACCGCACTGAGGGTCCTGGATTCGATTTATTAACGGTCATCATAATTTGTGTGATGACTTGATGAGCATGGTTATAGGCTGTGGTATGGGTAAATAAAAATTTAGTTTATCAGTTGCGTTAGCACCCATAATCAAACTAGTCAAAAGCTTACCTTAGGGCTCACCGATCTTGCCAGGGTCTGCCTGGGCTGCGGGTTGTTCGCAAGAGTTACCGTGGCCCTGGCACACAGGGACCTCCCGAAGGAACATAGTGGGTTTTAGTCAGTAAGAGTCTGACACTCCCTCCAGCTGCACCCTCAGCGGGAGGGGTCATTTAATGATTTCCCTCGAAAAAAGAAATAAAGGGCTCACCGATCTTGTATGAAAGGCGTCCCGATTTTGTCGTCTTTTTTGTTATTTTGAAGTTTAAAAAAAAAACTTTTAAACCAACCAAGACCACACGTTCTACTTGCAAAAGCGATGTAATTTGTTAAGAGGTTTAAATCAAGTCTACCTGATAATAACAATAATATGCTTTAAGACAATGGAATACAATTGATTTGTGTGACACATGGTTTGACAGAGTTGGTAAAGCTAAATGTTTTGATATAATAGTCAGACCTTGGCCTATAACAGTACCTACACATACCTGAGCAGAACTTTTTATTCTTCTTTAATTTTCCGAAGGACCCCGAGGAATTGTAATAGCTATGGGATATAAATTCACTCATGAAATATGTAATAGCCACTGCTAGCCCGAATTTTTGGGGTGACTGCCTCTAGTTGCTATGGTTACGGTACTGAGCACGTTTACTTCGAAGCTAATGGAATTAGATCGATAACAATTATTGAAACTCACTTAAAATTTTATATGTTCCTTTTCAAATTAACTTGAGATTTGTATGAAATATCTCGGTAAATAATGGCGTCCAGACGTTCTCTCTAAGGGAATCAGTCAGCTACGTAGGACATATTACAGTGCACAAGCATTTGCGCAGACGCGGGTGCACTCGTCTATTCCCTCACTCTCACAATCCGATGGGATGGCAATCCGACACGACCGGAGAGAGATCAGGCGCAAAACAGACATTTACGTGCTTTCCGGTGCACGTGTGTAGCAATCACCAACTTACAGACTCCGTACAGCTTTATGAAAGTCTTTTAAAACCCGACACGGTAATCGAACTCAAGACCTCGTGCACAAAAGAGCTATGCGACTACTAGACCAACGACATTTGGCCTGTAAAAATGTGGACAAAAATACCCGATCCCATGTCAATTATATTCATCATCATGTCAGCCTTAAGACGTCTTCAGCTGGACGTGAGCCTTCCCCATGGATTTAATGAAAGGACCGGTTATAAGCGGTTTGCGTCCACACAGTTACTGTAATGTGAATATTTAAAATCTAAATCGATGTTATTTTTTCTCGACTTGAACCACTCAGAAAATATCGAATTGGTTGAGATATTTGTGAAGTGCGGTTATCGCAAACAATCAATCAATCAGCTGGATAGCATAAAATACCTTGAATTCTAATAAATGCAATTTAAATTGAAAAACAACAAAACAAAACCGTTATTTATGAAGGAATTTGATGAAACAATTGTAGTATTTTCATTAGTTAGCACAACATTGTTTGATAGTTTTTTTTTTTCATTCGTTTATTTTATTGAATGTATATCAATACATTCATTTTCATAGCGATATTTTTATATTATTGATGTTATTTTGTGACATAACATGAAGTTTTTCAAATTGAGTGGAAACATTCTATCGATGTATTTTATTTTATCGATGACAAATATTTTCCTGCAAAAGTCATGTCGGGGTTCGATTTCAGGTGAAGTACCGATTTTACTCTTCTAAAAATTATATTTTTTTCTACGTGGATCTTGGACACGGATAAAAAATAATGAAGTCTAGATTAGAATAGTCTGGAATCGCCAACCCATAGCATGGTGATTAATACCCATTCTCTATTATGAGGCGAGGCCTGCTGATAACATTATTAGTGACACTAAAAACAGACCAATTGACTTATTCATTGATTTTCCAGATATATTCCGTGGCTCAGACTCGTAGCTCAGAATTACTAGATACGAGTATTATCGATAAAGTCCTACTCGTAATAGAAGCTCTAACTGGCTGAGCGATTGTTGATAACGAGTATATCTCGATAACATTGGATACTGATTGGCAATTCAATCGAGATGTAATCCTAGATAAGCATGCTCAAGTTTGAAAAATAACTTCTAGGAAAAAATGTTGCCTACGATTTATTTAGAACTAAGCTTAATGTTTACAGAAATACAGCTTAAAGTTGAATTTGGATCTGTGTGAATATATTTAAAAAATAATTTTACTGTCGAATTATAACCATAATTTACAATATCATTTAAAAAAAATTATTCATATAAATATTTACAATATATTTACAAATCCTAATCCTAATACTATTATAAAGGCGAAAGTTTGTAAGTATGGATGTATGGATGTATAGATGTATGGATGTATGGATGTTTGTTACTCTTTCACGTAAAAACTTCTGAATGGATTTGAATGAAACTTTACCACAATATAGCTTATACATCAGAATAACATATAGGCTACTTTTTATCCGGGTATGGAAAGTACTTCCCTCAGAAAGCGGGTGAAACCGCTGGTAAAATATAAATTAATATATACAAGTAAAAAAAAAAACCTTATTAATAAATGGCGTCAAAAAATTCTTCATCATCGCTGCCAGCCGGGAGTGTACCCAAAAGGCTGGCAGCATTGCCACGTTGTATGGCAATGCTTAATCGTTGGCCGAAATAAAAGCCAGCCCTTGGGTCGCGGGAAGTGTCAGCGAGTCTCTTAAAAAGGAGGTGTGCACTCGGACCCCACGGCCCCAGAGTTTCAACCCCAAACGGCTCAAAGGTATATTTAAAAATTGTTAATAACATTAAAATTAATATTTTCTTCCTTGTTGAAGATGGAAAATTCATAATGGATTTTTTTATGAACTGATTATGTTCCAAGTGTTTTGAGCACAAACTGTGTTTTGACCGTTATTTCATGCCAAAAAGATATACCCAGTAATATCGCAATCCATTTTTCTTTGAACTTATAACCACAAACCAAAACAAATTATAGAAAATTAAAATTTGAAAACAATTCCTGGCTACTACAAATATGAGCCGATGACCCCACAAAATGTGATTAAAATCAAGTCTCCAGTTTAGAGAATAATTGGTAGAAACGGAAGAAACGGGGTGCAAGAGGGGGGCAGATCACCCCCTAGCTTATGCCGAGCTCAAAAGCATGTACAATAATCAATTCATTAAGCAACAATCGTTTTACGGATTACATTTTACTTACGATGAGGAATTTGCTTCCCATTTAAGATTTGAAATATTTCATGGAAGATTCTCACATTGTCATGAGATCAAAGGAAGGTACTGGGATTATAATTTGTACTGATGTTAAGGATTTTTGTGAAATGATGTTAGATTGTGATGATTTCGCAGAATCATAAATTATATTGTGTTAAACGTAGATTAGACGGGGATGTATAAGTAGGTATTTTTATATATTATTAGTATTGAGATTGTACGCCTTATTAAAAAAAAATATGCAGGGTGTTGTCTGTGGGAATATTGAGTTTACTTCGTCAAAACGTTTGAGTTTGGGCATGCATATTAATTTTTCACATTTAAGAGAACATCATACATATATCTATAACCCCAACTTCGTATAATTTTAGATTGTTTTAAACAACTTTTGTTTTAACAAAACTCACACAGATGTTAATCAAAAGAAAAGCATCAGTTATATATTGTTCTTTTACCATCAAATTACGAAGAAAATTAATCATCTTCCTTTAAACCCAAGTTAACTCAAGTTTATCTTTCAATTCGTTCGATGCTCCATTTTCCTTCCCATAATTGATTCTATATTCAAATTTTACCGTAACGAGGTAACTCACTGGGTTCTACTTATACTAGTCATGGTTACATGAATAAACTACCCACTTTAAAGTTGAACCTTGAAAATGTTGTGGAAATCTGTTTACCTGTTAAGTGGTCAGTTTAATCTAAACTGTTGGATAGCCGAGTAATTTAGGGCTTATTTTTTAAGCCTATTTCAGTTAGATAGAGCACGAACTGCTTTACAAATAAGATTTGTTAGATGATTATGGGCTTTAATTTAGAGGGTGTAGAGGTTAGATTTGCTTGCGAGATAAAACGCGACAAAATCGATGAAAGGTTGATGAACGGAAGGTGTTGGAAGGAAAATACGAAACTGCTTTCGTTTTTAACTGCTGCCATACATAATGTAGCAGGAAGATGGAATAGGCGTTTTGTATACCTACAGCAGCCGTGGAATATATGCTTTTAAGACTAAATGTATAACGCTGAAGCTGGATAAAACGCGTTCCTAGTTTCTCAGATTATTTCATGTAGAAATGATGGATTATTTTTGGGGAAAATAAGTGGTGTGAGCAAATCTGTATTTTGAGGTATGAGATTCGTTTTTTTTGCCGGTTGGTAAACTAAATTGGGTGAACAAATTACTACTAGATTGGGATATGAATTTGATTTTCGGAGAAAATTTTGGATGTAAGGTCCAATGTTCCTTGGTACTGTTTTTGTTTCTTCTGTCTTAATTTATTTTCATGTTTTGATTATATAAACAAGATGTTTCCCCGAATCTGAAAGAAAAAAGTATATGACGTATAAGCGGCTATTTTAGCACCTTGAATAACTACTTAAACAAGACACAATTATATAGAATTACTTAGACGGCACTTAGTATCTATCGATCGACTGCTGCGCTGCATTTCACTGGTTCTATTCCCGAATGTAAAAACTAAAATAGTTCCGGGTCTGAGAGTTGCGTGCATGAGTGATTAATGCATCAATAACTCAAGAGGAGGATAATTAGAAATTCCTATTGTGATCCTCAATTCTGTCAGTATTTTTTTAAGGATGCACACCGATTACTCCGACGTTTCTAGTCTGATTATTGTGATTCTTTTTTTTTCAACAAAAATAAAGAATATTATCTTCATGCAATTGACATTAAGACTCATCAGTAAATACCTACGTTTCCAAAAACCACACAAAAGTAAACATACCAGCGACACAAGACTCCCAACATAACTCTGCCTAACCGCTATTTCCATTAAACATGAATAAGATACAAAAAAGCTTGAATACAAAGCATAACAAGCAGGAGGAAACAGTTTTATACCAATTCAATATACAGATGCTACAACTCCAGATGAAAGCATTAAAAATGCATTAGGAAGATTTTCTTTGAGTTTATACGAGTTGAAAAAAATCGCTTCTGTATAGTAATGACGGCTAACGTGAGAAGACTAGCTTTAACTGTCACAGTAAGGCTGTCAACATAACAAACACAGTTTCGCCTCAGATTCGTTTCATTCAAATAAATTGCCTAAAAGACTTTCGTAGATACTTAAAAAAATAAAGGCAGGTAAGTGTTTCACCATTCTAAAATTATAACCCTCAATTCTTGGATATATCGATAACCATAAGCGAATACAAAGGGATACCCACAGATTTCTTGTCTAAAGGAGATTATTGTATATTTCATAGATTTAACTAAAATTTGACAACATTTTGTCTCCCACTGTGTGTGCAGCTTGAGGGAGTATCTAACTTTTACTTACTAAAACGTATTATGTTCCTTCTGGAGATACCTGTGTGCCAATGTCCTGGTAAGCCTTGCGAACTACCCACAGCACCAGTAGACCTCGGCCCTACGGAGCCCCTCCGATGTTGCTGACTTCTCTTCGAGGAGCGCGTCTAACAGAACGCGTCGCCGACCTGTCGTCTGTCGTCCTTAGACGTACGGACAGTGAGCCAAGAGGTTCACCCCTGCCTAAAATTTCAAGGAAAGATAGACATGAAAAGATTAAAAGTGCTGAAGGTATAAGAACCTATGTAATGAAATAAATAGAATTTAAAATGTGAGAGCAGCATTTGAAGCCGCGTCTAGAATAAAGTATGATGGATAAAAACTTGATGATACTTGCGAGACAGGCGTGCGTGCCCTGTGTGTCTAATGGTACATTTTAAACTTTTTAAAAGAGTACATTTGAGATTTTCTTTGATAAAAAATTGTTGAGCTTTCTTCTGATATCTCTTTTTTAGTACAATTGCATCATCTTGCAGGCACGTGTTTGTTGTTCGAATGCGCTTAACTCGTTTAAATTCGATGCAGTACACGTATAAGTATGGTGATAGTATTCGATTTAGATGGGGTTTCGTATTAAGTGGAGCTTTTGTATGAATATATAGTTAAATTGGGTTTTAGATGAAAACACAACGAAGTGCTTAAGGGGAATAAAAGCGTAACGAATTTATACGTGTATATATATACCGATATTTTTTAATTTTTCTGTTACTTTACTTCTCCTAAACTATAACTATTTATTCCTTAAAGAAGTATTAATTTGAGGAATTGAATGGTATTATAATAAAGATAAAAGTTTGTTTGCTTCATCACGCTTATTATGTCAGAAATTACTGAATTGATTTGAGAAATTATTTCCATGAGATAGCCCATTCAATCTTATTCTTTAATTGGATTTTTATCTAGGTATACGGATTAGTACGAATATGACACCATTCAAACTGCAGGTGGAAACTTGTATGCTATAAAATGAGATTCTGCCGGTAGCAGTAAATTTTACCCTATAATTAGGACATGAAATATAACTAATCAATCCATATTTTTTCGATATCTCTGCCAAAGTCTAAATAGAAAACAAGCCTATTTAAATTAATTTGTTATTTTAACTACGTTGTTAAAGAAAACGATGGTAATGTAGACTTCCACCGTTGCGTGTATCGCTTAAGTTTATCTGTAATCGCTCTCCGGTGGTACTGTACTCACGAACTATTTACCGGTTAAGGTACACTGGTTTGATTTTGAGATAGTGTAACATGTATTTAAACTTAAACTTTCATTCACGTAAAGAGTGCAATTTTTTACTTGCTTAATAGATTTTCAACTTTATCGTTGAAGCATGCCTATGGTTCAAATTTGATTGAGATGACATTTTTGGGTTGCTAGATGTGCTTGCGTCTGTACATTGTTTAACTCAGTAATGATTATAAAGATGCATTATAACCACGGGTGTACAGGAGTAACAACGGAAAATGCTACTTCTAAAATACACGTAACAAGTTTTTCAAAATACTGTCGCTGTACCGCAACGTTTACAATATTTTGTGATCAGTGTTTAAATAAAACCAACACTGTGCACTTGCAACAAAATGCATGGACCATTATAATACCCAACCTTTTGGAAAATACAAAATTGGCTAACTTATATTGAATCAGGCGTTACTTTGCGGAAATCCATTACAATAACATTGAAAAGAATATCTAGACACTAGACATTGCTCGCGGAATTAAAGCTATATTCTTTTCTAACATTTATAAAATTGGCTACCAATAGTTTACCGTCCCCATAATATTTATTAATTTATTTACAACTTAAAATATCACTACAGGTTTAGAAACCTTACGTCTTATTAAAAAAAAATATAATAATAACACAAAGTTGAATTTTTACTTTCATATTTGCAACTTTGTTTTTCATACTCGTATATATCAAACTTTTTGTATTAGGTACTTTTAATATGAACGTCACTGGTAACAGTTATCCCCATATATGAGTTAGACTGCAGTGAACAGCCAGTTTTATTAATATTCGTACTCAAACTAAACTTAGTATTTGGGCTGCACACTAAAACTAAAATTCGAGCTGTATACCTATATAACTTGTATACATAGTCCCTAGTTCTAGTTCGTAGAACATCAAATTAATTTCCTATTCTAGTCTGAAAGCCAAAACCAAACCTTAATATATTATAAAGCAGAAGACTGTTTTTGTTTGTTTGCTAGCTGGAACACGCTAATCTCAGGAACTACCAGACCAACTTAAAAAAAAGTAGTTAGTGTTATATATTCCATTTTTCGATGAAGTAATTCCTAGGAACTCAGTAAAAAGTAATAATAAAAAATATTTTATTTATATCAGCAGGCTCAGCATGGCGATTCTATGTCTATTCTGTCAAGAAAAGACAAAGCTCTTTCTATCAATGTCAACATGTCTTCTGCCCGAGCATGGCGCGACCTGTCAACTCGCATATAATCACTTGTTTCGATCTAAGAAAAGAAAAAATTCTTCAAAAAGTTTCAAAAGAAATCATACGTAAATCTGTCACTTTTCTGTCATTATTTCTATTCTCCGGTAAACAAAACTGGTTTCTACGGTTGCCATGCTAAGCTTGCAGGAGTTATTGAAAAGCAACGCAACAAAAAAAATATATTAGAAATGTTAATAACCTACTTAGCTCGAGAAGTGCTCGAGAACTACTCGAGAGAATTACATCATCCTACCTGACAGATAGGTAGGTTAATGAAGAAATGCGTCAAAGTTAAAATATTGAACATTCTACGTAAAATACCTGTTCGGAGTGATGAGCTCCATTAGCCAACAATTTTATTATTAAAATCTCACCACGTATTACTTTTATCAGAGGAAAAATTGCAAAACGGATTTAAGGGTAGCTTATCGAAGAGATTATTATTTCATTGCTCCATTAGATTGGAAATTCAATTTCTGTTTCATTACGGTTAGCTTCGATAGTTGTCGAAATTTTGTTTCTGGGATGTTCTTGGCAAAACGATTAAAAGGGAATTAAACACTGCGTTTGCACCTCCTTATACCTATTTGGAAAATTTGGGGTAATGTTTTGTTCTTAATATACGTATGCATTGATGTTAAGACTAAGTGGGTCGCGGTAAGTTATTTTGTTGGTTATAAACGAACTCATTGTTGATGATAGTATCCAGACCGATTGTCAGTTCTCTTTTATGGAGATCAGCCAGCTGCGCAGCACATATTATAGTGCACAAGCATTCGCGCAGATACAGGTGCACTCTCTATTTCTTCACTCTCTTAGTCCGATGGGATGGCAACCCAACACGACCGGAGAGAGATCAGGTGCAGGACCGACATTTACGTGCTTTCCGATGCACGGGTGAATCAATGACCAACTTCCAGACTCCAGTCTGCTTTTTGAAAGTTTCTCAAAACCCACAAAGCGATTTCGGCCCGACCCGGAAATCGAACCCGAGATCCCGTGCACAGCAGTCGTGACTTGCGACTACTAGACCAACGAGGCAGTTCTGAGCAAACTCATTATAAAACAGACATCTATACTACTTAACTTCTACTTATTCAACTTATAACGTAATCACAAGCCCGCAATCTTAGTTAAATGCAAGAAAACCCGCCACAGCAAACTGCTACCAGGCCTTTGAAAAAAACTTCTGAAAAAAAAAAGAATAACTAATAGGTATTTGCATAGTTAGTGCATATCTTTTGAAGACTTGTTGAGACAAAGGCCGGTTTAGTCAGACAAAATATAACGGTCACTCGCGTATATAGGTCAACATTAGTAGGAAAACTTCAAGTGGGTAATTATAGTCTAGAGTTTAGTACTTCAGTGTTCCAGTTCTAGCATTTTTTATGCTCGCCAGCGATTGATATCTTTTGAGCCCGTGCCAAGTTGGTAAGCCCTTTAGATCTTAAATTGATAAGAACGCTGTAATTTATGTTTTTTTGAGTTTAATGTTGATGTTGTTAATGACATGTTTTGTATTTTAAAGCTCTTTTAATATTTAATAATGTATGCGTAGATAACATTAGGTTTGTAGCATGAAATAAGCTTAGTTTAGGATTTTTTAAATCTTATTAGGAAAGTAAACAAGCACGGCAAGTACCAATGCAACTTTTCTAAGTTTGTAAGTACTTTCTAAGTATATCTTGGACACCAATGACTGTGTTTCGGATGGCACGTTAAACTGTAGGTCCCAGCTGTCATTGAACATCCTTGGCAGTCGTTACGGGTAGTCAGAAGCCAGTAAATCTGATGCCAGTCTAACTAAGGGGTATTGGGTTGCCCGGGTAACTGGGTTGAGGTGGTCTGATAGGCAGTCGCTCCTTGTAAACCATTGGTACTTAGCCGAATCCGGTTAAACTGGAAGCCGACCATACCATACGGAGATGATTATGATTAGGAAAGTAAACAAAAAATATAAAATACATTGTATAAATATTTTTTCACGCATCCTCCACTTTTGTGAGGAAAAACTCAAGAAAATTTGGAAGATAAGAACGCTCGTCGTTTAATAAAATTTAATGTTGAAAAGTCCAACCTAGATGTGAAAAGAAATTCTACCGTAGCACAGCATTATGTATAAAATTAATTTTCAGAAACTGTGTCTGTTAAACGAGCAAGTTTTTCATAATATCGCCTTTTGTTACCTTTTAAAGTTATTCATTGTTGACCATTCCTTCTTAGATTAATGTCTGACGCATATAGTACTAAAGTTTTAAATCTATTATGATTATTTTCCATTTATTTATATATAGCAAATATGATTCCTAAACCACTTATATGGCATCCAGACGTTTTTTCTAAGGAGATCAGCCATCTACAAGACATACATAGGTGCACTTTCTATTCCCACACTCTTCATAGTCCGATAGGATGGCAATCGGACACGTTCGGAGAGAGATTAGGCGCAAGACCGACTTTTAAGTGCTCTACGATGCATGGGTGTATCAATCACTTACTTCCAGACCCCGAGCTGCTTTTAAGAAAGTCTCTTAACCTTTGAAGCGTTTTCAAACCGATCCGGGAATCGAACCCGAGACCCCGTGCACAGCAGTCGCGCTATGAGACTACTAGGCCAACGAGGCAGTCAACCCACTTATACTAATACCAAATTCTACAATCGTATTTCAGCGGAATTCAGTTCTGTGTAATAGAAGTGGAGTTTTTTTAGTCTGTTCGGGCACAGCTCCAAAACTCCGGAATACTAATGAGAATTATTTTCTAACAGAAAAAACCACTGTCCAGTCGAATTTTGTGAGTCCAAACACTAATTTCGTTTCACCAAAAGGAAACATGTTCTTTGATCTCCAGTTTTATATGAAAAACATTTAATATAACTGGGTGGGATAAACTTTGACTTTTAAACTCGCAACATTGATAAGCTCCCGGTTATTATGGTTTGAAACACGGTTTTTTTAAATAGTTTTAGAATTTAGATTTAAATAAGTATCTACTTTTTAAGATTTTCGCCTCGTATTTATACAAATAATATAACAATAAAATTAAAAAAAAATGTGTAAAAAATCTAAAAAATATAAAAATAAGTATTGATTTAAAAATTCCTCCTTTTTAGAAGTCGGTTAATTAACTTAATATAATATAATAAGCCCACTGCTATATACGTTAAATACATGTGAAAGGCTTGTCATAATAAAGACTCACCCCTATTAAACTTATATGAGCACGCAGGTACATCTATTCAGGAGTTTAAATAAATAAAATGCGAGCAAAATGACAAAGTATAACACATGAATACCTGATGCTGATGCAAGTTTGAAGAGTGAGAGCTTCCGCATTCAGGAGCGGAACTCCAAAGCACGGCGTAAATTCATAAATGAATCTCTGAATATTTTAAACAAGTTCAGTCGGAGACTTGTGAAGTATTATCAGTATTTTTAGGGTTCCGTATTCAAAGAATAAAAATGAAATACTATTACTAAGACTTGGCTATCCGTCCGTCTATCACCGAGCTTTATCTCATGAACTATAGCTAGACGGTTGAATTTTTTCCAGATGTAATTCTATTGGCGCTGTAATAATGAATACTTTCTATAGTGTTTTCGTATTATAAGAATAATCTTAGGTTATGTGTCACCATTGCTTATATTAAAATTGTCTCGAAAGGGCTTCAGCGTTCGCCTTCCTAAATTTCGGCACTCTGTCGTGCCGTAGTCTAAAAGAGAAATAATGAATACAGCATTAAGCTTGAAAAAAAAATTATTTATCTATCTATACATAAATTGTGATTCTTTTTAATTTTTGCTCAATATTAAAAATGATACGGAATCCTTCGTTCGCGAATCCAACTCGTACTTGGTCGGTTTTTTTTTAGCCAATTGCGTTGATTGCATTATGCACAGTGGACATTTTATCTGTCTTTTGTCAAATAGTAACGGTTGGTTGCACTCTTCTGTGGCTGCGGTTTACTTAGCTAATAGAGAGCGGATGGCTTTGTCTGGGATGTTACGGAATACTTTAATTTGGGTCAATGTACTGAGTCTCTTTATTCATATATATAATATTTCAAAGAGATTTTTTACATTTTGACTTTTATTTTTTTTGGCCGTCATTTATTTTTTTATTTATTTGTTTAAACTTTTTGTAACAAAAAATATGTATGTGCGGTTTTAATGCTTAAGGCATTCTTACCAGTCAACCTTAATGTGAGGCGGAGATACTATAGACAAAATATAGTGCAAACAAAGTAAATTGAAAAGAAGTAAGAGTAGTAGTTAATAATTATATACCTAATAATAGCAGGTATTGGCATTGTATTGGTATTGTAGGTATTGGTATTGATAGCGACTGTAAATTTCATACATAATTAAGGTTCAGCTTTTCAGAAAATTACTGGTAGAGAAACCTGAATGCATTTTTGTAAGTGCTGAAATATATTTTTCGTTAAAATAAATTTAAAATTCAAATGCGGGTTTGAATTGCTCCACAGTGCGTGAACCGTATTAAATGAACTAAAGCAAACTAGTAAATGTTGCCAGCACATCAAGCTTCTACAATCTGTAAAAAGTTCCTTTATTGTAATGTCTAATGGTTCAAAATTGATTGGGAAATTTTACAATTTCGGGTAGCTTGATGTGCTGGCGTTGGTTTTAATAACAGTGATGGTGGTAAAAAATATAGATTTAAGTATTATGATGACGATTTGTTTTTAACCGACATCCCATGGAAAAGAGGTTCTCAATTTCACATGTTTTAGAATAGACAATTCACAACCATACCATAATCTTACAGGAACCTCGTGTCTTCTCATCATTTAAAAAAATAAAAACAAAAGTTGTCTGACTATGTGATATGAAACACTTAAAGTAAGACAAATTACTAGCTTGAAGCGTAAAAGACACGTAAAATGGAATTTAGTTCCATTTTAGGTGTCTTTTACGCTTCACGCACACAGACAAGCCGTAGAAACTGACCGTCATTAAAATCGGCTTTCCGCGGGACTCGCGACACACTTTGCCTTAAATTAAAGGCTTCTTATATGTCTGCTTTCGTTCATAGTGTAGATCAAATTATGGTAGTATTGTACGTAAATTTTAGAAGCATATATCATCACACTTTTCTTTTTTGAACTACATATACATAAAAATATAGGAAAACATTATTTTCTAATTACCAATTCTAAATGGTGAATGTCAGTTCGAGAACGACATTTAAACAGTTTAAGGGCCTGTTTCAAACCTACGAATAAGTGAAAGTTAGTTTATTTGGTAGATAATTTCGTACAAATTCTTTTCCATTTTTGAATTTATGCGGTAGATAGTGGCTATTCGGACATTATGAAACTGGACTTAAGTACTGAATGTATTTTGTGAGAACCTATTTTACTTTTCTTTATTCGCCTGTGCCTTGGGTTATCCCACGCTTGGAGGCTTATCACCTCTATTCGCGTGAAGTGTGTACTACACTCCGAGCCTGCAGCTGCTTACTAGCCTTCAGCAAGTCTCTGCAAATCTAAACAAACTTTTTGTAATGTAAGCTTGTTGCGTCAGCCTTTGCGCTCATGTGTCATTGCACCTTACTGCCTTATCGACCGCTGCGATATGTGAGATTTTCCTTTCCCCTTTCTCTCCACTGTCCTAGGCTCACTAAAGGAGCTTATATTAGGTACGCAGGCAAGTACGATTGGGACAGTGACCCTATATGTGGTTCAATGGTCCAACCTAGCCAGAACACATCTGCTCGGCAGAGACACTTACTGGCAGCCATGGCCGTAGAAATATTCCAGTCCCAACATAAACCTCAGTCAGCTCACCAGCGGTGGATCTCAAGGGGGCGATATGATGACTAATATACAAGCGAAAGCCCGAGTTGTTAGTGTCAGTGACCCCGCAACCTAGTCGGAGCTAACCAATTAAACTACAGAGTACTAAGGATTCTGTTTTTGAATTCTCTCCCTTCTGTTAAAGGGCCACACAGCCTACTTGTGCGGCCTTACGTGTTACACGTTTTAGCTTCAACAGAAGGATAGCTCTCATATTATACTATCTCATCTATCTAAAAAAAAACTCTGTATCTTAATAGCATTTTTATTGTTTATTGCCGCCCTCGATAGCAAAACGTTCAACAAACCGGTTTGTAATCCCGTAATGTACGCCGAGAATGTAGGATATTGCCTGTTGAATAATGCCGTTAAATGTATCGCAGCTTTGATGGATTTGTTCATTCAAATTGGAAATAAATACAATGTAGCGTTTTGCGATCGCAGCAGTGAGTAATGTACTGGTTTTAAATGTTTAATAAATATTTTAATTGTCATTTTCTGTTGTCAACCACAGTAATTAACTTTTAAATGTAGTTCATCCACGTGGTACAATCATAAAATGGAATCACATGAAAAAAACCTCAGAATATTTTCGTACCATGTGCATATGATATTGTAGCGCCATCATTTATAATACAAATTATAGCCATCAAAATCAGAAGCGTTAACACATTACAAGTACAGATAGCCAGCACATCAAGGTACCCAATACTGTCAAATTTTCCCAATCAACTTTAAACCTTATGCTTCAGCGATAAAGTTGAAAATATACATGATATGCCTGTCGTCTGCACTAAAGCTATTTATCTAGATTTATTTTTAAAGCAAGAAGACTATACAGAATGAGGGAGATTTCATTACAGCTACACCAAATGAATAATAAATTTAATAGGAAGCAGCTGTTCTCCCAAGAAGCCTGCAAGATGTAAATATAATATAAACTTGCACCAAGTTCCCAATCTATCAATACCTCTGCAACACATTGAATTTTTTATACTCGTAGCTGAACCGCACACTTATTATTTACTGGCTATTCCTGTGCCGTTGGTTGGTGAAGATGTTTTATGGAAATAATTTATTTAACTACATATATATGTACTTCTTAGAATGCAATGCGGTATTTGTATTACTGATGTGTGTAAAAATGATCCATTCGTCATTTCAAACATAGAATGTTCAGTACTGATAGAAATTTGAATTTTCTTCTACATATTACCACATGGCGTAGCGGGTAGTGAATCTGCCTGCGACGTTGGGGGTCGCGGGTTCGATTCCCGCATAAGTCAAACATTTGTGTGCATGAACATAGGTGTTTGGTTTAGTCTGGGTGTTTCTATGTATAATATGTATATATTTACAAAAGAAAAGTATATAAGTATGTTTATCAGTTGTCAAGTACCTATAGTACAAGCTCTGCTTAGTTTGGGACTAGATGATGTTGTGTGAATGTGTGAGGAATATTATATTTGTGTCTCCTTTTTTCGTGGGAAATCATGAAATGACCCCACCCACTGAGAGTGCAGCAGGGACCCCCAGAAGGAACATAGTGGGTTTTAGTCAGTAAGAGTCTGACACTCCCTCCAGCTGCACTCTCGGCGGGGTCATTTGATGATTTCCTATGAAAAAAAGGTGATGATGGTACTTCGACAGTCAGTATGTTTTCTGCATCCGTTTTACGTTACTTGGACTTGAACAAGCAATACCTTATTGAATCAGGCGTTACTTTGCGGAAATCCATTACAATAAATGTTAGGAAAGAATATCTAGTTTTAATTCCGCGAGACAAAAATCCAGCATTGGGTGCAGGATGCACATGCAATACCGCCCTCCCACCCACTCACACAAGCACAAGCAAGGAAGGAAAGATAAATGCACCTGGACACGGAGAAATGGCAGCAAGCCCTGCAACCAAGCCGCTCGGGCGCGAGCGGTGGTCGAGTCAACACCTCCTGAAGATGCCCCGGGGAGGGGCGAAACACGTGTCCAGTCGGCTTGGTTGCAGGGCTTGCTGCCATTTCTCCGTGTCCAGGTGCATGAGGGAGGGAGGGTGGTATCTTTCCTTCCTTGCTTGTGCTTGTGTAAGTGGGCGGGAGGGCGGTATTGCATGTGCATCCTGCACCCAATACTGGATTTTTGTCTCGCGGAATTAAAACTAGATATTCTTTTCTAACATTCAAGCAATACCTATTGTTTAACTAAAAAATAAATTAAAGCCTTGTGCTCAGTTGTTTGATATAGCAAAAGAAACAATCAAATATGTATGTACAGAAACTATGTAGTACTAAGTATTTGCGTTTATCACATAACACAGTAGGGATTGATAGAGGTCATAAACTTGTTGGCTATAATTGTCATTTGTCCGTGTTTGTGTAAACAACGGTAGATAAAGATGTTAGGACGGCCTGCTTCGAGGTTTTATTGTGACGATTAAGTGGAAATGGTAGTAATGCTATTTAGTTAAAGAATATAAGGGTATCTTAAGAATATCATTGTTTTTTTATATTTTTCATTGATGTTTGTTTGTCACTTACTAAATATATAGATAAGTACGAGTATATAGATGAGTCACTAATGGGAAATCACCATAAAGCAGGGACCTTTAAAACCTAATCCAATCATAGTAAACATAACTACTGTCTAAACAGTGACGGTGTGACGCAGGTCACAATACTGAGCACCCAGCAACATAGCACCAACCAACATAAATCTGAATGTACCACGAAGGAGACAGATTGTAGTAAAAAAAAATACTTATATCAATTATCGCTTTTATCCACATCCCAATTGTATTCGAATTCTAATTTAAAGAATAAAAAATAATTCGAACATAAAATTCAGAAGCAGACCGTTCAAACATTTCCGAATTGAACAGACAATAGCTAATTCGAATTTTAAAGTGCGAATTAAGAAAATAGCTCTAGACTCGAGTTCTGAAGTCGTATTTCGACCCCCCCATTCGCAGCCGCGACTTTATTACTAAAACGACTTAAACTTCAAGCGAACATTTTCTTAGAACTAACTACGCATCAGTCAGTCCGAACTATTTTTCTATAAGAACTTTAATCTCAATTAGTCTCGAGTTTATTCAGTTTATACAAAGCTGATATTGGGTCAAAAGTTCCGATGGAATTTGGCTGGCTTTAAGTATCCTAAAGTACTTTGTCTCGCTCTAATCGCGTAATAAATCCAAATAAAACACAAAATGTTGGGTAAACAAACAAGTTTTAATGACGTCATTTGAACTTGAACTTTATGAGGCTTCGGAAACAATACATTATCGTTTGCTTGTAAATAAATGTTTCTATTTATGGGATGTTGAACTTAGTGATAGCCTACCGATATAAATCTTATTATATAAAGCTGATTGAACAATTTTATTATTGTATTCATCATCATCTCAGCCATAGGACGTCCACTGCTGAACATAGGCCTCCCCTTTAGATCTCCACACATACCTGTTGGAAGCGACCTGCATCCAGCGTCTTCCAGCGACCTTTACAAGGTCGTCTGTCCATTATTGTATTACCATATAAAAACTAAGCGACCAGATGGCGAATTAGTAAGTGAATCTGCCCGCCACGCCGAAGGTCACGGGTTCGATTCCTGTATAAGTCAAACACAACAGTCATGCATGGACATTGGACATGGTGTTTGTCTGGGTGTCCTAAGAAAAAATATAAGTTTATTATTTAAGTTTATCAGTTGCCTAGGTACTCATAATAAAAGATCTGCTTAGTTTGGGACTAGATGATGTTGTACGAATGTGTTAGGAATATCATGATTATATTACCTACTAGCGGTCACCCGCGGCTCCGCCCGCGTGGATGTCGGTTTTCGCGACAAAAAGTAGTCTATGTGTTGTTCTGATATATAACCTATAGAAAACCCCTGCGGCTACGCCTGTGTGGATGTCGATTACCGCTACTAAAGCCTAACTTTTGTCGGGATGATAAGCTCGCGCTCGGACCTCCCGCCTTATTATACTTACTGACCGACCCGCGTCGAGATTTATTATAAGTATAGATATAGATAATTATCATAGTTTCCCCGTGTTGTATGCATAGCGCAAATTTATTTGATAAAGGTTCTGAAATATCTCCACACACACACTACCTACCTGAAGATTACTCAAATTATTTCAGAAACTACGTTGGAATAGAATTTCGGCAGGCTATCTTTGGTAATCCAACTATAGTCAGACGTGACGGTACACTGAGTCAGACAGGTTTTCAAGTATGAATTGCAAGCTGCATTTTGCATGTTACTGTCAGAGAAAACAAGTTCACGAATGGTTTCCAGATGGTGCAAAAATTGGAGTGCTTTGGGGCGACTCAACGTTTTTTGTTGAAACTTTCTAACAATGTTATTTACAACTGTGTGTAGGGTTAATCAATATGTGTGTGTAGTGATTTGGAAACACATAGAACAAGCTATTTTTGATGTATTAATAAAACATACTTATAGGTATTTATTTCAAAGGCTTGTAGGTATGTGTGAAATTTGGTATGTAATTTTCAAATAACCTTCTCGGTTTGCATTCGACAAGTTTCTTTTTCAGGTTATGCTGAAAGAGAGAATTAAAAGTCAAGGGTTCAATCACAAATTGCAATCTCCGGATAATACTTTTAATAATAAAGAACCGATTTAAAATGAAATACTGGCCCATATTAAATCATCAACCTTTTTACTGTCGCAGTGTTGGGCATAAGCCTCTTCTCGTAAAGAATGATTAACCGTTACAATCACCACGTTTGCTCTAGGCGAATTTTAGGCTTTAAAGTCCAGGTTTCCACAAGATGTTAACCTTCATCTATATCTATACTTATAATAAATCTGTAGAGAGGTCAATTCTGTACATTAAATATATTTTCAAAATAACTATCAGGGGGTGATAAGTGATCGATACTGATGCCAAAAATGCAATCAGTAAAATTTTTGTCTGTCTGTCTGTCTGTCCGTCTGTCTGTCTGTCTGTCTGTCTGTCTGTCTGTATGTTATTAATAGGAACAAAAACTACTGGACGGATTTTAATGAAACTTGGTACAATTATTCTTCATTTTCCTGGGCAGGTTATAGGATACTTTTCATCGCGCTACAATCAATAGGAGCAGAGCAGTGAAGGGAAATGTTGGGAAAACGGGAGAAGTTATACCATTTTTTAAGCTTTCGTCACATGTACAGCCTTAATGGTTAAAGCTACATAGAAATCATGTATGACGGAAATGTTCTACATAAAATTATCTAAAAAATATTCCACAACAGCATATGTCTAACTTTAATGGTTGACTCACAATAACACGTATAACTCCCGATAGTTTACCAGTTCGGAGCTTTCTGATTATTTGTTATTGTTTTGTTTACTCTTATGTTCAATGTTATGTTTAAAAAAAGAATCATAGAAATCGGTATAAAAATACCAAACTTATACATATTTCATGTACGATAATCAGCCATCGCCCCGTGTCGTTGCCGCGCTCGACGCGGGTCAGCCGGTAGATATAATAAGGCGGTAGGTCCGAGCTCGAGCTTCTCATCCCGACAAAACTTAGGCTTTGGTAGCGGTAATCGACATCCACACAGGCGTAGCCGCGGGGGTCCTCTATAGTTTATATATCAGAACAACAAATAGACTACTTTTTGTCGCGAAAACCGACATTCACGCGGGCGGAGCTGCGGGCGACCGCTAGTCTTTAATAGAATAAAACTTAGAAAGTGCGTATAAAAGTTACATTGGTAGTATCGAACCCGCACAATCACAGCACGGCTGTTGCTTTAACCACTAGGCCACCACAGCATTGTCCTATGGACCATATGTTAAAAGCTAACCACAAACTCACTCACCTATAATACCAATAAGCATAACCATAAAACCTGCCTCACGATACGCTACCAATAACTCCTCATGCCGTCCAGTCGTTGTCTATCTAAATTTCATGAGTTCGCGCGTACATAATGGCATCGTGCGCTCCCAGTCAAAACTCATGCAGTATTCATGAGGCAAGGTGTGGCCCGTCCTTGTTACTTTATAGCTGATGAATTATATGGCCTAAAGTTACGGAATTGAACGCTTCAACGTGGTAAATAAGTGATGGGGACTTGATTAGCGTTTCATTCCGTGGTGTTGGACGGAAAAAGTAGATAACTTTGGTTTTGAAATACTACTTTATGTGAGGTAATGTTATTTATTGCCTAGTTAAATTAACTTTTTTACACAAATTTATAAGTTTTCAAAAAATTTGACGATCCCATTGGCGCAATGGATTCCAGCTGTGGGTCCCGGGTTCGATTCTCGGTACGGTCAACATCATTGACGGTGTTGTAATAATTATTTATAAATATTACATATATATTGTGTAAAGTGTATGCAGTTTATCACCCAGTTGTTTATTACAATACAATGTATATAAAAGCTATAGATTACCATGGGGCCTTTGAAAACATATAAAAGGGTATCCTGATCCCGATAAATATATTTCAGTATTGTTTTGATCACCTAGCTTTAATATTAATACTTTACATAAGATCTAGGGCCAGAATCAAACTCAGATAACCGGACAGAAGCCTAATCTTCCTACTGAACAATCAAATCATACCCATGTCAACCGTTTCAAACAGGGACGCAAGTATTATTTCGGACGTTAACCTACTTTCATAGGCCAGTAAAAGTCATATTACCTGATATTCAGGGACTAATACCGTTGAATGTTTTACGCTGACCATAAAAATACCATCGTACAGCCTGCTCCTTTAATGGAGAAGATAAGGTGTTTATAGTGACCCTGTTGATGCTTGATAAGTGACCTCTGGGTCAACGAATTTTGATTAATGTTTGAATGTTGGTTTTTGGTTCGTGCTGGACTAAGCAATTCTGGGTAGTGTACTACGGATTTCTACTTAGATTAGTAATAAGTACCTACATAATCATCTGGGCAGGGGGTCCCGGGTTTAACTCCCAGGTCGGGACAATATTAACAATAATAATAATAATACATTTATTTCGGATCATAAATCCATAGACACACATTAAATATATATATAAAAACAAACTACTATTTCAAATATACAAAGGACGCACGATGACTGGCCATCCAGTGCCACACCAGTGGACTGTCCATCCTGTCGGATATAGCCACAAAGCTGTTGGAGCTGTCGCGCACTCGCCGCATCAGGGATGCTATCCGTGTCCGCATTAGTGCGTAGAAATCTGGCACGCCATTCTCGGCGAACATCCCCGATGCACTGCAAAAGCGCGGCAGCCCCAACATTACTCTGAAGGCGTTATTATATTGGACTCGCAGAGCATTGTACGAGCTTTTTGTATAGTTGACCCATAGGGCACACGTGTACATAGGTTGGCAATACGCTCTAAAGAGCGTAATTTTTACCTCCCTAGTACAACGTGCAAACCTACGAGCCAACATGTTACATCGAACTGCCAATGCTCTGCGTTCCCTGTCCAGGTCCACATCGTCAGACAGACTATCGGTGACCCAGTGCCCTAGGTACTTGAACTTTTTGACCCTGGAAAGCTGGGCTCCCCCCAGGGTGACTGGTGGAACAGTATCATAATATTT
The DNA here is from genome assembly GCA_958496145.1 of Heliothis peltigera. NCBI lineage: Eukaryota > Metazoa > Arthropoda > Insecta > Lepidoptera > Noctuidae > Heliothis > Heliothis peltigera. The sequence goes on along the minus strand of OY292329.1, from coordinate 11,767,962 downwards.
GTTACCCGCTTTGAAAACGAGTAGCTCTCTTTTTAAGAGACTTTTATAAAGCAGCCCGGAATGTAGAAGTTGATGATACACCCGTGCATCGGAGGGCACGTAAATGTCAGGCCTGCGTCTGATCTCTCCTTTGTCGTGTCGCATTGCCGTCCCATCGGACTATGAAAGTGAGGGAATAGTAAGTGCATCAGTCTCTGCGCAAATGCTTGTGCACATGTCCCGTGTAGGTGGCTGATCTCCTTAGAGAGGACGGGCCCCGTTGCCGGCAATTGCTCGGACCCCATTATTATAATCTTGGAGTGACGGAACGGTGCGTTGAGAATATATTTCTTCTTGACATAAGACAGAAATAAACTTGCTAAGCTTAAAAAGGCTTGATACTCACCTATATCTCTCATTCTTTTGTATTTTTATGAGTAACTACAACATGAATTATTAGAACAAAATAGTTGACAGTTAGTGGTATTTCATAATATTATAATGAATATCCCTCATAAAAATATTGAGATATTTTAACTTATAACTAAAGTACAAAACACAATAACTTACCGTCTACGAAGATATTTCGCGTCTATTTAGGTTAAATATTATGAAGCTAAAACACAAAGTCCTCATTTTGGCTTTTCGTCAGCTCGCTACCAATAAACTCTTAAGATGAGAGGATAATGTTTAATTTAAAACGACAATAACGTTGGAAGCCACAGCGCAGACACAATAGAACGTACGCTATAGTACAGGAGCCTGGATTTGAGATTATTATTTTTGCGTCCCTTGTGGCTGGTTTTTGAGATTTTTTAAGAGATAATTAGTATATAAACCACCCAAAACTGTAATCGGGATCTATATATAGGTCTACTAAAGGAGGTATGTAGGGGCCAACCAATTACTAAAATCTCTTAAGATATGGTTGAGATGATCAGTTCCGATGTCAACGGCAGTGTATGATAAGTTAGGTACACATGTTAGAAACTACCATACTGGTTAATACGACGTCTTAATTAAGTGAGCTGCAAATGGTTCGAGTGTTTTGGAAATTTTGTTGTCACAACGAAGACAGGTACAGTCGATTTGAGAACCTCCTAATTCTTGGAAAGTTTGATAAAAAAATGTCAGCAGATTTTTGCAGCTCTGCAGAATTATCATACAAATTATTTTTTTAGATTCATAACACAAAACTCAAACTCAAACTCAAATTCGTTTATTCAAATTAGGCTGACAAATTACCACTTTTCGAACGTCAAAAACTAGAGACAGCCCCCAAAACGCCCACCCTTCACCACTTCCTATGTGTTCACGCTCTACTTATGATAGGGTTATAAAATAACGTATTTATACTGGTTTTGAGATCCACGCTCCTGGTCTATCTTGTAACAGGTTACCTCATTTATTAGCTGATAGATGTTAAGAGGACAATAGAATTTTTCCAATGGCTTCGGAAGCCTTTGAATGTACGTAATGAGAACTTGAGAACCTCTCTCTTTGATGTCGGATAATAATTACATAATGATCTCAGATGATGGCAAACTAGAAATGTTCTGTGGCTTTCATCTTAAACATTATTTTGAAATGAGTCCAATTTTTTGAATGACATTTGAGTGTTTTGTGACTTTTTTGGAAAGATTATTTTTATATATTCTATTCAGGCTTACTCAAAAAATGATAAACAAACTTAAGAATGTTTTCATAATACATATCTAACATTAATATACCCACGTAAACGAAAAAAAAATAAAATTGTGTCTCCATCAACTTCTTTCATTGTTAAAGCTTTACTTAAATATTTTTATAGCTTATTATTAGAACAACAATAGGGTACTTCTGAAAATAGCACCAAAAACACGTAACTCATTTGAACACAGTCTAGCTAAAAGAGAATTTGATGATCCTAACTTTTCACAGTCAAACGTTGCGCAACTGACTGTGAGACGGTTCCTATAAATTCAGCTCCTAGTATTTTGATTCCATTGTTATCATGCAGATTATAGCAGAAGTATTATCTTATTAAATCCACTTTCTATGTAAGAAATTATGGACTCTTCCAGATAAGTATGCATAGCATATGCATAGAAATATGTATTCCAATAGAACAAGCATAAGCAAGAATCTCAATATCAAGCTACCCGAAACTGTCAAATTTTCCCAATGAAATTTGAACCCTATAATGCCTTGGCAATAAAGTTGAAAATCTATTAAATAAATTTGGTAGATTGTACTAGCTTGATGTGGTGGAGTCTGTACATTATACAAAATTTTCCTCTACGTTTACGTAGGGGGCGTAGCATATGGTTGCTACGCCGTAGTATCGCGTAGTACCTTAGAGCCACACTGATTATGATTGTATCCAAAATTGAATTATATACTTTCATCGCCATTCTTTCCAATATATATTTTATAATAAAAATGTTCTATCTACCATTTTATAGAAAATACTGCAAGAACGCCAGCGTAAATTGTACAGCTCCACAGAGTGAGGAAGCCTGATTTCCAACGTCAGAAATATTTAAGCTGATTATGTAAATCTCGGTACATTTGTTATTCTGTGGCTCTTCTGCATTTTACCTTACTTTATATTCCCTGGCTGTGACAAACGCAGGTTCTCTAGACGTTGATATTGCCCATTACGAGCGACGCTGTAACCTTTTTGCTTATTTCTGTTCACCTAGACTCCAGCAAGTCTGCCACTCAGACCGATCTTCGTAATGCTAAATCACCCATGTAAGTCGAGTTTAGGCTGAAGAAGATTTACGTGATTAATATCGTGTGTGTTTACAAACATTTTTATTACGCTTTTGTGTTTGTCTATGTTATCAATCCTTTTGTTTTTTTTTTTTAGATAATACCGGGAGGTATGGAAACGAAATGGGGAAAGGAGGCCTTTACCCAGCCTTGAAAACCAAAAGGTACTGTACCACTGCTAGTTAAATATCATTCCCATAACGCTCCCATAATTAATAATTAAATTCATCATCATCATCAGCCTTTATATCGTCCCACTGTTGGGCACAGGTCTCCTCTCACACAGAGAGGTAGTGATCGTTAATCACCACGCTTGCTCAATGCGGGTTGGTGATTTCTGACTTTGTAATCCAGGTTTCCTTAAGATGTTTTCCTTCATCTTTAATCAGTCATTGGTGTCCAAGATATACTTAGAAAGTACATACATATAACTTTGAAAAGTTACATTGGTACTCGCTTAAAGCTGGAATCGAACCTGCGCTCTCATATTTGAGAGGTTGGTGTTTTAACCACTAGGCAACTACGACTATTAAGTTCATTACATCAGTTAAAATATTACATACTACTTTAATAAAAATAAAAATTCTCAATTCAAACAAAACTCCCATACGAAAAGAAATCATCCTGAAACTCCATTCAACCCTTTCACTGCTGCGTGTATTAAAAGCCAGGCCTCACAATCAGCGCAACGCCTTTTACGCTCCTTTTAAGAACAGGACTCCCAGGATTACTTCGTCTTTGTCAGGTGGCTGATGAAAGAACCGAGCCTTCATGTGAAAGGCCTGAAGCCTTCGCAAAGCGTTGCAACATAGAATATTCTACAATGTTTGCAGCCAGGAATTGGGTGTGGTCTGCGCTGCCCGTGAGGCCTTTGGACGTTTTATGAATGGTGGAGGTTTTATGAATTGTGATAATTTCATTAGCTTGGAGAATACTTTTTTATATCGTGTTACAAGACAGTGTGCCGCCGCTCTATCATGGTATTGACTTTTTAGATGCATTTGTCACTTAAATTTTTTTTTCGTTCTAGAAGTATGTATGATTTTTGTTTGTAAAAACAGGATGTTGTATTTCTTACATCCTATCTAATTTTAGTACACCAAGTAGATAATAATATAGTATCTACATAAATTACCTAAACTGATAAAGGGATTTAGTTTATTTGTTTGCTGGATCATACTTAATACCAGGAAGGACTGAGATAATTGCTATCCAAAACAGACTCTTGAAGTACATACATATAGTTTAGAAAAGTTACATTCGTACTGGCCTACCTGGAATCGAACCCACAAACTTGAACTTGAGAGACTGGTGATTTAACTACAAGGCTTTCACAACTATTGTACATGACTTCTAGCAGTGTCTATAAATTACAACATGCTGTTACAAATAAAACAAAAGCCTGCTATTAAAAATATAATACGGTTAAATGAAAATATATTTTAGGGATAGGTGCACTGCTGAAATTGGTGAAGTTGCACTCTATCGAGTTAATGTTCTGAAAACTGATTATGTGTGAGCGAGCCAGCGTAATAGGTTTGACACCATTATTATATCGATACCGCCTACATTTCGATGTATTCACAAAATTTCGGTGACGTCACATGTATTGTGCGGCGGGCCTTTGTTCGGCGTACATTGAAAAAAAAAATAGAAAATTCTAGATAATGGATTTTTAACACTTTCTATAGACACGTTCATCAATTTCTAAAGTTACGCACATTTGGACGTAAAAACGTTCAGGGACGTTTTTTGGACTTAAATAATAGCAATCGAGACGTGTGAATGGTTTAAAGTTCATTAAGGGGCTGATTATCAACACTATTTATCGATCTTTTTAGACAAAACCTCACATATGTAGTGGGATGGGATGAGCTCTTATAGTCTGTATTGTAAAACATATTTTTTAATACAAAACTTCATACCCAATGAAAAAAAAATCAGGATTTGTTCCTATAATTTAAATGCAAATGCGTATTTGCAATGTTTTTCCAAGTATCATCGTTTTTCAAGTGATTAATTTTTGCATTGAAATTACAAAATCATTGTTCCGTTTATGTGGGATTTCTGAAATGTAATAGCCGTCTCTTATTTCTATAGGTTTTTATTTCCTATATTTTTAAATAAAAAAAAAACACACAAAAGTATCAGTTGAAAATAATATTGATATTCTGACAGGATATTTTGGTATTTTTGAGTGAAAAAAATATTGGCGTAAAAGGACTTTTAATTTTTCAGCGGTTATTTAGAGTGCGTGTCTTTATTATACCTACTGAAGTAAAAATATTAACCAATATTTAGGCATTGACACTTTAAATATCTATTAGAATATTGATATAACTTTTAATATAACATTTTCTCCCAAAAGGAAACAAAGCCGTTTAAGAATCTACCATTATAAAAACAGATGAATCTAGCTAAAGAACTGTCCACAATATTCGTAGTGCTGTAAATATTTTCTCAAGCCAGTCGAAGTTTGCTGCAGACTCTTAAGAAACACTTCGAGAAATATTCTATGCATATGCACAATCGGTACCAGGATGTCTTCAACAGATGCATGTTGAAATTATATTACAGGGAGAAGAGCTTAATTTAACACTGGTTGTTAGCCTGCTATATGAAATTGAAATTGAAGTACTCCCATCCCAGCACCAAAATTTTGTGCACCAATCATCTCACCACCAGAGCTATTCCATTCTTTCTCAGCACCAATCGGTATCCAACCTTGGTGCCAAGTAACAAAAAAATCCTTACCACGAAGGGCACTTATCTTAGCAATGTAATTAAAATTTCGTCAAGTTGTAGTTTTTTCATGACTGCCAATTGTTACATCTAGGAAACCTATCTAATAAAGGTATAGGATACAGTTTTTTTTTACAGAGCGTATTTGAATATCTCTCCTGAAACAAAATAATTAAGCGTATCTGTTCCCAAATATTACATTACCTGAGAGAATTGAGAACCTTAAATAATACAGTTCAAAGAATATTTATTTACAAAGGCTATAAAGCAATACATTGACCTTACCAATACCAATTACCGATATAGCAGAAATGTAATACAGAAAGAATACCCCAAGATAACAACATTCATTCACAGTATCTGATTTTTAATTTATATTCAAACTAGTTGTTTTCTACTGCTTTACTTGCGTCCATAAAGGACTTACCACAGCCGGATAAAAGCAATTTGTCCCCAGAGTATCGTAAATTATACAGACGCGACATCAAGCTAGCCGAAAATATAAAATTTTGCCAATCAACTTTAAACCGTATCCTTCAGCGATAAAGTTGAAAATCTATTAAGGAAATTTGACAGACCGTCTGTGCCTTATTTCACCGATTACGGTCAAAAAAATCTTCCTTACATATTAAAAATATTATTTTAATAAGGATAAATGGACGAGAATATATCGAAGATTCACACACGATACCACGCACCACCGCGGAACATCTCCGCCAACCGTGGCGATGCGCAGTTGGAATATCCATACATTTTTGCATATCGAACTGTTCACATGATGAAACGCACGATTGCACGGTGCCCCGTGTGTCAAGATTTATCTAGGAGTAAAAAGAAAAATCTGAAAGTAATATTTCTCAGACAATTTATTGGCGTCGGTGTCAAAGACAGACGTTGGAAATCTTTTAGTTTGTGCTATGTACAGGCAGTTTTATGTTATTCTATGTAATCCGTGTCGTGAAAATTATCTAAAATAAAATAAAACATAAGTGGCAGAGAATTGTATTTGTAATTAATTTACTTCAGGTACTTATACCTAACTCAGACTAAATTTGAAGAAAAAAAATCCCAATCAACATTGAACCTTATGCATTTGGAGATAAAGTCGAAACTTACTTTAATAAACAATGACATATTACTACATACTCGAATATAATAGCACACTGCATAGACCCTAATATTACGTAGTTATCTGAATCAAAAGCAGAATCAATTAAATATTTATCATTAGCTTTGTAAAAAAACACTGAAAATTTAAAATATCTATACACCTGTTTCGACTCTAAAACAGCCTGTATAGTTAAGCCGATTTAATAGAATATAGTAAAATATTTAGTTTATTTTTGTCAAAACTTTAGCAGGCCATTCAAATAACATACGAGGCAAAGTTTAGATTAATAAAATGAAATTTCGATGTTATTTTAACCGATTTAAATTTATTTTGATAACAGATAAACGTAATAGAAGTAGAAATTTAATAAAATGATTCTTATCCTAGCAAGATAAACATAGACTTTTGCGAAAAATCGATGTTTTCCAAATGACTTCTAAAAATATTTTTAGTTCTGCCACTACGCTTATCATCTTCTTTAACTTAAGAGCCTAGCTCTTGTCGGTGCAGCTCCTTCCATTTCTGCCTATCGTGTGCCAAATCTAGAACTTCCTTATGCGTCTTAACTTTCACCTTCCTTTTAATATGACGGATGTAGTTATATCTCGGCCGACCCCTTCCTCTCTTTCCTTCAACTTTCCCTTCTATGATGTTTTTTATGAAATCGTTGTCACGTATAATATGTCCATTGTCCAATCATTTTCCCGCTCCTATAGCTAATACACATAAAGCTTATCATACTTATAGCTGTATAATTCAAAATAATAAATGAACGTTTCTTAAATAATTAAAACAGTAACTATGATTTATATAATACACACTTACAAAGTACACCTAATTACATTTTGGCCAGTATCACAATGGGTCACAGAGTAATAAATAAAGCGCAGAGACGACTAACAATGGCCGGGGAGCGAGGACAATTGAAAATCGCTGTAGCTACAAATCTACTTGCGAGCTCGCTTGCTCGTTGCCCTGCCGTTGAATCGTCACCCCTTCATATATTTATTATTATGTTACAAGTTATGGATGGTTAGCGAGTTGACTTTGGGAAACCTTAAACAATTTTGCGCTTAGAATTTAATTTTATGCAGTAACAATTTATGAATACGGTTGATGACAACTAGTCAAATTCATTACTTTTACAAATATTTCACATCAAGCCGCATACTTATTTCGGTTATATTATCAATAAAAAATTTAAACAATTTTCGGTTCAAAACTAAGGTTCAAAAATTTTTTAATAAAAAATACTTTATCAGTATTTTACTTTTGACCTAGTCATCATCTCAATTCGAGCTTTCATTAATAAGGTCCTGCCAAATAGGTCTTGAAGGCGTCCCAAATTATGTACATTCACATGTCACCTCAATATGGTCTTCCTTCTAACACGTCTGTTCTGTTTGTTTGTCTGTCAATTTGTTAAAATAAATACATTTAGTATTTCTGACAATAAATACATACATTTCTAAGAATTTTGTTCCTACTAAATGTTCTTTCACAAAAAATCCGGAGAACATAGCAAAAGGCGAATTCTTTCGTCCTATTTTTGTTTGTTTTGTCGTGAAAATGAAAAACTTTATCCGTGAATTATTCAAGTTAAGAGAAACGAGAAATAGTTATCCGCCACCTTTTCTTACGTAGTAGTGAAGTTTCTTGTATTGCATACATTGTTTTCAGTAGGACTGTTCAACTACTCTTTTTGTAATTTTGTATGACTTTTTTCAACTACTCTTTTTGTAAATTATTTTAGAATCTTACTTTTTATGGTATTGCATTACATTTCATATGATGATAAGGCATTCTTATTACCAATGTAACTTTTCATCATACCAGTCCATTTGTAAAGTTTAAATATTGACCAATCAAAACTTAACCTATGTATCCAAACAAAAAAACGAATAAACATCCAATTCCTTAAATAGATTACGACATGATTTAAAAATTACTTGATTTATATGATACTCAAAGATGTTATTTATACCTGCCAACTTACTGGTAAGATCAATTGAAGTAAGAAAATAATATTATCTAAAGCGACTTCTTACACAATCCCATCATTTCGTCGTAAATATCAAAATTTTCCACCTTCAACCGAAAAAACCCTAAAGACCGATTCTTTAACTTGTACCCCAATATTCTGTATATGAGAACTAGCGGCGATGAAGGTAATTAATGTGTATAATAATTGTGTTGACCCTCATTACGGCGGCCATTAGGAGCACCTCTTTAAGAATGCTTTATTATCCATCTGAAAGTTCCTGAGTGCCCACCTGTCTGCGTATACGGGTCTTGTTATGTAAGGAGCAATGTGACTTGCGGTGGTGAATGGGAACAGTTTTTTATTAGTCGTGATATTGAAATATATTTTAGCAGGCCCATTGATGAGACGGCAAGCAAATATCTTTTTTTTTACCGATTACACAAGTTTGTATATACTGGTGAAGTCTATGCAATATTACTGGAATGATGATGATGATGGCATCCAGGCCGATTGTCGGCTACGGCGGCCGTTCTCATTTATGGAGATCAGCCAGCTGCGCAGGACATATTATAGTGCACAAGCATTCGCGAAGACACAGGTGCACTCTCTATTCCCACACTCTCATAATCCGATGGGACGGCAATCCGACACGACCGGAGAGAGATCAGGCGCAGGACCGACATTAACGTGCTCTCCGATGCACGGGTGAATCAATCACCAACTTCCAGACTCCAGGCTGCTTTGTGAAAGTTTCTCAAAATCCACAAAGCGATTTCGGCCCGACCCGGGATTCGAACCCGAGACCCCGTGCACAGCAGTCGCGCTTTGCGACCACTAGACCAACGGGGCAGTCAACTGGAATAAATACAATAAAACTGCACACACTTTCCATCTCGACCAAACACAGTTAAAACATAATTGAAATGGTTTTAAAAAGTTTTCTCCAGGCTGACAATTAAGTCCTTATCATATCGTCCATATCTAAGTACTTTCATGCATCATCTCATCAACAAAGTTACAATCAAATCCGCATACCCAGTAACATTCTCCATTGGGGACATTACCTCGATCGAGTACACAACTTTGTTCGAGATAGGACAGTAAGCATGCTCCCTTACACCCAAGGGTTATTGTTTCACTGAGACCTTTTTCCTAAATAGTGTGGCACAGGTGTATTGCTCAATATTTTATTAGAGACGGCAGATCGATTAAGTTGTCCTTGGTTGAACTATTATTCTGGAGAAAAGGAATAGCCTTGGATTTTCTTCGAAGAATAATATAAGCTTTATCTACTAATAAATGTATCATTCTTTAATAAGCAATGGGCTGAGAAAAAAAAATCTATATTATTCGTTAGCCTCTACTGTCCCACTGCTGTACAAAGGTCTCTTCCAAAATTGTTATTATTATTATCTTTCTCTGTCTGAAGCGTACTGCAGTCAATCAGTACCAATCCAATCAGCTGACAACATTTACCAAATCAAGATTTTAATAGCATTGCCTAACGAATTATTAACACCAGAAAATAGGTAGTACCTACCATAGCAAATAGCAGATTTTATTTTATATATTTACGAACATAACCTAAACATTTAATTGTACGATACTAAAAAAAAAAACAATAAAATAAAATACGTTAGAAATTTGTCCCAGTTCAATCGCCAACGCATACAACATACAAAAAAATCGTGCCAGGATTTTGGTATTTCATCAACAAATTGCTAGATTGAATGGACTAGAATTGACATTTCATCAGTGTTGCACTGTTGTGCCTATGATGGCATGACTGCAATTTAATCGAATTAACAGTAGCGATAGCCACGCGTGTTTGAATTTACGATTGAACGGTCCGGAATTCAATTCCAAACTCGCTGAGTTATTGCAAAATGTCCGTTTAACTGGTATCTAGTTTGCCATAGTATAGTTTAATTTAAGCGTCATTTAGTTAAGGAAAGTATACATGCAAAACAGATAAAAAAAACTCATGCGTAGCAAAGTATTTTCATGGTTAGGTTATATTACATATGTATGGTATATACGAGAACGAACATAATGCTTGCAGCTTTTTTATGTGGAAAATTATCAAATGACTCCTCCCGCTGAGGGTGCAGCTGGAGCGAGTGTCAGACTCTTTCTGACTAAAATCCACTATGTTCCTTCTAGAGGTCCCTGTGTGCCAGGACCAAGGTAACTCTTACGTACTACCCACAGCCCTGCCAGACCCATGTAGTTCTTGCAGCTGTAGTAAAAAATCGCAATTGGTATTCAAATAAAGTCATCTTTATGGTGATAATCATTGTCCTTCACACAGTTTTTAATACATTCTTGGAAAAATACACTTTTTCACTTTTTTATCAGAAAAAACTAAAGTGTTTTACGCCATTATATGACTTAGCTCTTAAAGCTGCGAATATCCAGATGGGATGGCTGTCATGCACTATATGTCAATCAGAGTCAGGTTTAAAATAGGTACTATATTAATATAACGTAGGTCATTTATTTTCTTCCTAATGTTTTCTAAATTTGGTCTCATCATACTTCTTCCACGCAGTCCTAAAAACGACAACAAAATCAAACTCGATGATCAATACATTGGGACTCATAAAGAAGGATTGCCACACGAAAAAAACATGTACAGTGATACTCTTGCCCCAGAATCGAACCCTCATCTTGATAAAATGTAATATGCCATCTGTTACTATGACGAAGATATGGAGCTTCAAAATATATTTTTTATATGTATAGATATAATATAGTTTGTCCATCTGTATGTTTATCGTGGGATTGAGGAAATATCCGCCTTATCTTCCATGGTGTATTTTGAGGATGTTTTTTATCATATACAATAGGACCTTGAAATGATAATAAGGAAACTCTAGATAATTATTATAATTCCATAAGAATGGAACTAAAAATATTTTGGCCTATTTATCGATTTCGGGGTTATTTATTATCCACATGGATACGCCAACCCCATCTACTGAAAATATTCTTAATTGACTATATCTGAAGTATTTAAATAATAATGTTAAATGCCTCGCTAACGCATTAGGGTATAAGTACCTGTAATGTTAGTGATAAGGTTGAAAATAAATAAATGAATGTTTCCCTTTTCGGAACCAATTTTGAATATTAAACAGCATTATAAATAAAGAATTCGATATATTTGTAAATAAATCAAAAATCATATACTAAAAAGCAAACTGTTACCCTAATTCAAATTATACTTCAACTTTTCAATGCAACTAAAATAAATCACACAGAATTTAGTCTTATCTGCAAATATCATTGAGTTTTGACAAATAGTATTGACGCTATATTGATGTATGCGTTGTCTGGCTATTATGGTAATACTATATTCCTTGGCGCTGTAATTTGGAACTGCAGTTGAATATTTCAATAGCAAGACGCGATGCAGATGCTACGTTGCCCGTGAATTTCTCTTGTCATCTTTTTTTGTTTCATTGGAAGACTTGCTATGCTTCGAAATTCCTTTTTTACAATTTAAAATTGGTAATAGTGAATGCTATAGTAACTAAAAAATGGATACTTCTATCCTCATAAAAATACAAGCAAGTATAAGTTTTCCTAAAGTATGTATAAGATCCGCCAAGCCACTATATACTTACAGTATAGCTATATATAAGTTATACCCAGGTATATAATATATTATACAAGAATAACTATTTAAGGTAATAGTTTAGAATAATAAATAAATGTGATATTGTATTTTTAATTTTGATTTATGTTGTTATGCTAGATGTTGGTTTTATTACTATTCAAATGGCACGTTATTTATTCCTTAATAATATAAAATAATAGTAATAAATAACATTACTTAGCTTTAAGCTAATTTGCTGCGCCCTAACTGACTGGTGTATCTTGTTACAATATGTAAACAAACCTGTAACACTGTGCAAACAATAAATTAATTAATATGCAATATTTTAGTCTTATTGAGAGTAATATATACTGAAAGTTTATTAATTTGTATGTTTGCTTGAACGCGTTGTACTCAAGAACTACTTGCCCGTTTTGATAGTCAATTTATGGAATAATGCTATACCTAGGCTACTTCTTACCCAGGTGAGCGGAATACTTTCCACTGGAAGTGCGTAAAACTGCGTGCAGAAGCTATATAATTATAAATATATAATGACCCAAAAAAGACTTATAAAAATCAAATTAACATTTACGTACCTATACATAAACGATGTATTCAAGCACCAACAGGAATGGAAATTTGAGAGAATGGCCGGTACACGTAAAGTTATGACCAAAAATAACATCAAAACTCAAACTATTCACCGTTAGTGATGTAACTTTTAAACCGTGTCATGTTTTCAAAGCTAAAGCCGCCAATTTCCACAATATTTTGATAACAACGATGACGTTTGATATTTCTAACTTCACTCGGTGTTCCCGCGTGCTTTACTGGCTAGTTGTCTATTTGTTGTTGTTATTTAGATTTTGTTCCCATATGACTGACAGCTAGTGCGTAGCTGTCATAAATCTAACAGGTTTGTTACTGCACCAGTTCTGCGGTAGAATAGTTAATTTCTTTCATCTAGTGTGTGTTGGAATTGATTTATAGAACTAGGAAAATTCGGAAAATTGTATTGATGTACCACGATTGTGTTCTGAAATATTTTAAGTTTTAATTATTTTTATATATATTTTTGTTAGGTTAAGTGAAGCAATATTAAAACTGCCTAGGTTTGATCATTTATCATTTACATGTATCTTCGATATCAATGATTGCGTAAACTTTGCTGGACTTAAAATTGTTAAATCGCCAAGTCAGCTTGGTGATTAACACTCATTTGTTCACCGTTTGAGAAGAGGCCTGTAGGTCATGCAGTGGGACAGTTTAAAGGCTGATAATATTATAAATTTATACATACCCCTATTTCTCAATATATATGTATTTTGATCCAATGAGGACATTTGATCACTTTACGACATCGACATAAATTGTATTGGACACGCCAAGTTTTGATCTACCTCAAATTTTACAAAAGAGAATAATATACCCATAATATATGAAAGAAATCAAAGGAGTCGGAATAATTTCGAAAACCAAAACCATTGTCTAATATGATATTAGTTCACATTAATTCGTTAGACTGGAAAGGCTTTGATCAAAAGCTTACCTATACCTAATTAATTGTGTAACTGAATAATATTATAATGAATATGTCTTGTTTTAGTTGATATCATAAAAGTACCTATTACTTACCTCCTTCGGTTTCCCTCGTGAATATCATAAAAACCTAAAAAAACCACATCTTGAATCGCTGAAAAATCCTTACTAATTTTATAGATGTACAAGTAACTCTGTCTGCCTGTCTATCCCGCATTCACACCAAAATTACTAAACCGATTTTTCCTAAACGAAAATGGGTATACACACTACTTTTTAGCCTATTGCGGGAAGTGGTTTTCTCGGTAAATCTCCACATTCGTATATACTCAGAAAATTTCTTGATTCTTTAATTTATTTTCACTCTAAGTATAACAGTAATAATCAAACACACATTCGTATTTATAATATTAGTTATTGGTTAGATCTAGATAAGGATTTAGTTATTTTAGCTTACGGCTTTGTAATAATATTACAAAAGGAACACTAATCCAATTTAGGCTTTAAAAAATATAAAAATATTTTATATAGAGCTTCTTAATAATATCTATTAAGAAGCTCTATATAAAATATTTTATTAAAGTATTATTGAAAATTACATTTTAGTTTGAATGACAAAGGACATGAGTTAAACAAATCAGAATCAAATTAGCCAGGAGCAATCATTTCTGACAACGAGTCTTACCACGGGGTATCGAGTTACCCAGAAAACTAGTTTGAGGAAATCAGATAGGCAGTCGTTCCTCGTTGCTCGTACATTGGTACAGACGCCAGTACACCATTCTGCCCGAAACTGTCAAAATATCCCATTCAACATTGAACCATAATGCTTCAGCGATAAAGTTGAAAATCTATTACAAAAATTGACAGATTATAGTAGCCTGATGTGCTGGCACCTGTACTTGTACTAGAAGACTGCAGACGACCGCTCGGGAATGTCCACTGTACCTGAAATCGAACCCGAGCAAAATCCATAATTACTTTTGATGTCCGGTTAAAGGTAACCATATCACTGCCTATTTTTAAATAAACGAACCCCTAGTCAAAAGAGTCGTGCAGGCCTAGTGGTTAAAGAGCCAGCCTCTCCAGTATGAGGGCGTGGGTTCGATTCCAGGTCAGGCAAGTACCAAAGCAACTTTTCTAAGTCTGAATGTACTGTCTAATTATATCTTAGACACCAATGACTGTGTTTCGGATGGCACGTTAAACTGTAGGTCCCGGCTGTCATTGAACATCCTTGGCAGTCTTTACGGGGTAGTCAGACAACAGTTAAGTCTGACGCCAGTCTAACCAAGAGGTATTGGGTTGCCCGGGTAACTGGGTTGAGGAGGTCAGATAGGCAGTCGCTCCTTGTAAAACACTGGTACTTAGCTAAATCCGGTTAGATTGGAAGCCGACCCCAACATAGTTAGGAAAAGGCTGGGGTGATGATGAACACCTGGTCATTAATTTCATAATTATAATTCCCAAACACCATAAATTACCTTCATATGTTAGGTACTCTAATTTCCTTTAAACGTATACTAGAGTGAACATTAAAACAATTAATTATTGCAATAACGACCGTAAGCCTGAAATATCGTTCATATCAAACATTGTTAATTATGTACCCAAACAGTTTATGACAAATAATAATTAGTAATAATATCTCTATTAGTTTAATATTATTTGGTGATTATTAGATGCGGTAAATTAATCATGTACACATAAAAGTGATATTATTGGTTTAGTAATTAGCTTTAAAATTGTGGCTGGTGTTATTACTACATTTAACGTTATGGTTGGGTTTGCATTTTGGAGATTTAATTACAATTCTGAATATCCTGTTAATAGGTTAATATGTTGACTATAGGCATTTGCAGGGTGATAGAAAAAAAACATATGAAAGGATTTTATTGTTGTTTGCGGTTCGTAGTTATTATATCATATTTATAAAAAATAGTCGCATAGGTCGACCAAAAAACAGCTGCTTCTAGCAGGTCTGGACTGATGATCAGTGCGATAACTCGCTCTTTAGTGCCTAGATATATACATTAAGCTGTGAGTCCTGGCTGCCATTTGTTCATCTTTGACAGTAGAAGGTAATTAGTAATTTACATAGTTTATTAAATTTATAAAAAAGTGTAAAATAATCATAAAAGATGTACCTATTTACACATAAAAAATAAAACATCATAATTAGGTCATATCAACAGAATCACATGTCTATGACGTGATTTACAGACGCCAGCAGGTCATCCTACCCGAATTTGTTATTATAAATTTGTAGTTATTATGATAAGGTTGAAAGTCTATTAAATAAGTTTTACAGATTGGTAGGTTGATGTGCTGGCGTCGGTACCAAAGGTTAGTTACGAAACAGTGTATGTACTGTTTAATTACTTATGTTATTATAATGAATGTATGACTAAATTACTGTAAAGGGAAACGGTAATATTATTATAGCTATTAAGTTATTTTGATGCTGTAAATCTGAGCTTATGAAGGCAGTGTTACGGTCATAATAAATATGATATACTGCTCTTTAGTAGTTTGTGACTATTAGTATTAAGTTTAGCTGTTGTTGAAATCTAGCTTCTTCAAAGTATAATGTCGTGGTCAAAAAGTAACTTTTAGGTTAGCCCCAAGGTAAGCTATTGATAGGCTCATGTTATGGGTGCCAACACAATTGATAAACTACATAAACTTTACACATACATATATATTTATAAATATGTACATATAGCCAACCCGCGTGCTCATTACACAAATTAATGTCGACTGTATCGGGAATCCAGCCTGGGGTCTTCGGCTCGGCAGTCCACCGTGATTATCATTGCGCCAACGGGGTAATTTAAATCTTTACTAACAAAGCAACAAATTGAAAAAAAATATACATATAAATTTAAAAAATAGCACAAAATTGAGTGTATCCTAATAAAAAAAGAATTTTCACATCTCAACATTATCAACATTGAACGTTTGCTTCAAAACTGGGTCATTTGTAAGAATTCCACGTTTGAGACCTAACTTTTGACAATTACGCCATTTTTGGCCCAGGTTGCTATTCTCCAAGATCAGTTAGCTTCGCGGGTTAATATTTTATAGAACATAAGTACATGCATAGACGCAGGTGCACTCTCTATTGCCGCACTCTCATAGCGCTCCGAGACACAAATGACACCACCAACTTCCAGACTCCGGGTTGCTTTGTGAAAGTATCATAGAACCCACAAAGCGATTTCGAGACTCGGTGAACTTGATAAGGGCAACCAATCTATTAACCTTAATAATATACGCGTTAAGACGTAAATCTATTCAATTTGGGTACTTGCTGTTACCAACAGCATTGTGTAATGGTATTTGTATGGCTGTATCAACATTAGGTTGTCATGACAACCGACATTGGTAACATATATATTGGGCCTTACTACAAAAAGTTAGACAGACGTTTGACATGTCTTTAAAGAAAAGTGTCCAACGTCTGTCTAACTTAACTCTTTTGTGTTAAGGTCCATAAGGTCTAAGAATATTAGTGCACGATATTTTTACAAGTCATCTATAACAAACTAAAGACCATGCTTACCACAAAAAAGTCATGAAAAACACGACATGTTTCATTAAATTTATCATCACAGTCGAGAAATAGTACGCATAACCCCGTTCTCTATGAAGGCGCTCGATCGTTTACTTCTAGGTCATTCAATTTTTTTTGTGGTAAACATGATCCTTAGCATGTATTAGATGACCTGTAAAAATATGGTGTACTAGTATATATATGTTAGACCATATATAATAAGCTTAGTCAATCATATGTATGCATAAATTTAATCATTGATAGAGTGTGAAGTGGGCATTGAATTGTAAAGCGCTCCGACATGAAGTAATATTTGATGTTATTTGCGCATGTCGTAAACCAATTTGGTTTGTAATCATGTAAATAATTTACTCATACATAAACTGAACTGTCAATGAAATATGTAAACTTCATTTAGCAATTTATTTATAGGTCTTTAGAGACATCAGAAATTATTCTAGTGTACTAACGATTTATCAAAAGATGAATAGATTTGTTTTGAATATTATAACAGTTTGACTTAGTTTTTCTTTAAACAACAATTTTAAAACAAAATTATAAAAATAAATACTTAGACTTAAAGGATGTTGAATAAAGAATCTATGAATTAATGTTACCTGTATAGATGGCATCTATACAGGCACATCAACCTACCTCAATATATCAAATTGATTTAATAGACTTTCAACCTTATCATAGTACCGGAATGTTAATATTCGACTGGTATTTTTTTTTCAGATTCGTTTAATTTGATATAATGATAATAATAAGTGTTACCGTCAACCACAGCTATTAATATTTTAGATAGTTCCATAGTTCTTTCCAAAACATAGTTCAAAGCTAAAAAAATACTCAAAAACTTTCCCTACAAAATACGATACAATTCAAACAAGATACACGTCCCAACATACTTAAATACTTTACGGACGTTATTAGTACATACTCGTAGGTGCAAACATACATATAATATACTGCACCAACGTAAGAGGTACGTCCTTTGTCCCGCCAGACGCTCATCTAGCGAGATGAAACGCAACGGTACGCTACCAGTCTTGTAAGGAACTGCGCACATTGTGCTACTGAAAGGACAGGAATACGTACTTGTATAGATAGTTTAAAGTTTGTTTATGATATGTTAGGATATGAGAATTTCGTATTGTGTTTAATTATGGACACACTTTAAATACTGTAGTAAAAAAAAAACAATTTTAGTATTGCGATGACAATACAACCTTTATGTTGTGTATGATAATTATATACAACTTATTTTCATGCATTTGGGCATCACGCGAATGCTTTTAAAGGGAATTTACCTATTTTGCAATAAAATCCAACGTGTTAGTGAATTACCTATTTTCATTTTACAGTCCTGAAATTATCAAATAATAAAATAATAAACGGGAAAATCCCGATAACGCTGACCTCCGTACCTAATTTAATCGTAAAGCCATTATTTATAGCAGCCTAGCACAACAAAAATCTTACTTGCCCATTTCATATTAATATAATAAGCCTAAAGAGACGAGAATATACATATATCGACGATTTACACATGACACGACGCAGCACCGCGAAAGTCGGCGTGCCGCAGAAGTAAGCGACAAAAAAGTAGCACAAACTGCGCAGTACCTAAGCGTGAATGAAGTTTCTTACCTCCGTAGTTTGTAACAGTGATGAGTTATAGCTGTTTAAGTAATAATGGTAGTCTGTAAATAAGCTTTGTAAGCAGCTCGGGAGGGTTAATTTGTTCCCTTGTATATAGGGAACCTGGTTTAAAGGTGGGTCATGGTTTTGTAGTAGTAAATAGTCCTTTGCACGTGGTTGGTGGAGCAACCAATTAGTGGTAGACTTTTTTGGTAGATATAATATATGTAGTCCAGAGTCGGAGAAAGGAGATAGGCTGCTTTTTATAAGGGGGAATACCACGGGGAACAGCTGCTAGTTATTAATAAAATAAAATAAAACTTTCATCATTATCCGCCTTAGACATAGGCTCTATTTTTTCTAGGTTGGTGGTCTCAGTTAAACCATGAGAAACAGTCAGTTACCAACTTTTACCATTTAAAGACGATTAGATGTTCAGGTATACAATATGACTTTGTATGATTAATTCATTAACTTGCAGTCAAAACACCCAGTTCTATAAGAAAACATATATTTGTCTTCAAAACCTTGCAATTGTTTTCCCTATACGGGAATCGAACTGTCACGCTCAGCGGTACCTAATTCTCGCAACAACTTTCTCGCCGCTTGGCTGCCGAAGCAGTCAATTTTTCCATAATAATAATATTTTGAAAATATAAACATTGCTCTTGTTTGTACGTAGGGGATAATCTTCAGAAAAGAAAAGCTTATACTATCCCTGAGGGAGACGGTCTATGTTTAATGTTTATACGGCCAAAGATGGCTTAGCTGTAATATTTTTTGACTTTGATGTTGAAACTGGTATTATCTAAATACGTATAGATGATGCTACAAACTATAGATTGTATTAACGGTGTCTCATTTATTTGAACTTAAATTACAGTTACATGCGCAAGACAAAAATTTAAAATTACCTATTTTGTCAGCAAGGACATTCTTTGACACATTCTGACAATTCCTAGACTCCACCAAAAGTAGCAGGAGATCGCATCCAGCACCAACTTGACCTGAGACCCAGCACCTAAGGAAATTCAGGCTCAGTCCCCTTCATATTTTGATATTAATTTTAATTATTTAGATACTAATGACGAACAGAATATGACGTGGTAGTAAGTGAACCTGCCTGCTACGCTGAAGGTCGCGGGTTCGATTTGCGCATAAGTCAAATATTTGTGGGTATGAATCGGGGTGTTTGACTTAGTATGGGTGTTCCTATGTATAATATGTATGTGTTCACAAAAGAAAAAGTATATAAGTACATTTATCATTTGTCTAGTACTTACCCATAGTACAAGCTCTGCTTAATTTGGGACTAGATGACGTTGTGTGAATGTGTGAGGTGGAAGGCGGGATATCGGAGAGACGATTAAACAGTGTGAGAGTCGGATCAATACTAATATTTTATTAAAATAATACATGATTAATAGGACAATATCCACAATAAGGCAGGTTACATAATTATAGGTTGGCATACACTACATATTCAAGGTAAGAATCGTATCAAGCTTTTAAAGTTACTTATTTTGATATTCAGTTCACGTCAGCAAAACTAAAATTGTAAGAAGTTATTTCTCGACGCAAATAAAATATGACTCAACTCACGTAGCAAACACATACACACACACATACATACTTAAAAAATACACCGCAGGCCAAATAAACCGAGTCCAGTTCTTCAAGCACTTTCCCAGGGTTACTTTGAAAATTTATTTGTCCCCCGGCGCGGTTAAATACTTGCAATACTTCATACTTTGCCAAGGATCATTTAGGCTTCGCTCGGCTTTTGTTCTTTTCAGAAATAAAAAATAAAACCGTATGTATTTTTCCTTTTTTTTTACACTGTTTTTTGTACCTGGAGTGTTGGCTCGTTTTAGACTATAATCTCTTGAGAACTTCAGAATACAATGAGATATGATTATTGTGTACGAAATTATAATGTCGTTTTGGAGTGCCGACCCGAGAATGAATGTATTTAGATTTATTTTAACTGCTTATCCGCGCTCGTGGAGTGGAAATGTGATAACAGTGTAATAATATATTGAAATCGATTTGGTTGCCATTGTGGTGTTTTTTTATACGCTACAACTCTTATTTTTTTGTTACTTAATCTTTGAAAGGTATTGGAAAAAATCTTCAACACTCAGTAATATAAATGAGGTCCATACCTAGGTTACATAAGAATAATAGGTTATTAACGTTACTTTAAAATATTTTTTATTAAAAACTATAATACAATATTCACGTCTGAAGGTATGAGACTATAAAATACTAGAAGCTCATCTCTCAAAAGATAACTAATTTGATTCCTGACAGATACTTAGCACTTTGGCATTGAAACACGGTGCCAATCTCCGAAACTCGGGCTTGTATTGATAAACGGCTCTCATTTGTTCACTTCTCAGAACATAAGTAGCAGTATTTATCACTTAGAAGCTGTTTTATTTTGACAAATACCCTCTGAACTGAATTCGTTTAAAACCGTGTTCCTCGAGGGAACAACGTCCGATAGCAGAAGAATCATCCATTAATCTAAATATTTCAGGATTAAAAAAAAGGTTTATCTTAACAAAAACACAAGCAAAGCGTTAGATTGAAGAAGAGAAAAAAGAACAAAACATTTGTAGTACAATTTTCCATTGAGAACTTTGCTCAAAAGGTTCTTTTATTCAGAAAAAATTACCAAAAATGTTGTATAAAGAAATATGGGCAATAAAAGGCGGAGTATTGCAGGAAAAGGCCAAGAAACAAAGTTTCAAGGCCTCCGAGTAATGAATACTGCCGCCAAAAAACAATATATGAGATAAAAGTTTCTGATACACTCCCGAACAAAAGATCTCGTTCAAATATATCACGGGAATGTTTCTAAAAATACGTACCTAATAGTTGTATTTGTTACATTTAAAATGTATTCTTTATATGCCTCATCCCGTTTCTTCATTGTTCTTCCTGTCTCTTCAGGCACACAGAGCATACAGACGCCAGCCCATTGACTGCTACAATCTGTCAAATATCCTTAATAGATTATCAACTTTCTCGCTGAAGCATAATGGTTCGAAGTTGATTGAGAAAATTGGACAGTTTCAGTTAGCTTGATGTGCTAGCGTTTGTATGTTGGGATGTAATCTCGCTGGTACGAGTTGGAAAGGCCCATTTTTGTGATAGAGAAGTACAATTATACTGAGCGAGTTAGTTAGGAGTAATGTCCAGGTAATTTAGTGATATTTTCAGATCAAATCAAAAATCATTTATTCAAATTAGGCTCATTACTTTTCGAATGTCAAAAAAACAAAAGACGGCCTCCAAAACGCCCACCCTTCACCATGTCCTATGTGTTTTTGCTGGGAAGAAGAAGTGGCGCAACAAACCCCCAGCAACAAAAGTCTGTCTGTTAAGTTTAGAGAACTATATTTATACAAAAATAAGTCCAATCTCAAATGATTTGAGACAGCAAAAAAAAATTAGAATCAGAATCAAATCTAAATGACAAAGTGCCTTAAAAAGTATAACAGTCTTACAACGCTATATTCCTTCTCAAATTACAATTCAAAACATAGCGAAAATTATTGAACAGGAAGGCTATTAAATACAGGCTACGTTATAACATACAAAACGTGACTAACGAGAGACATAGCCTACCCTTAGTTGATTCTTACGACCTCAATTTAGGATCAGGTATGCCTGAATTATGGCAACCCAACCGCACAACTGACTAGCACCGTTCTCTCATAGTAAATTCATAACTCCCTTTAAAACCGGCAGTAGGACAATAATTACTGCCTGATAAATGGTAATGGATATATTTTATAACCCTATTTACACCCTCGGTAACGTTATTGAAGGATAAGATGCCAAGAAAAAACTTGATATTGTTATGGAACAATAAAATCTGGAAGTGGCATAAAGTAGAAGTGTTTAAAAGTTAGCGACTGGATGATGTATGTATAGCTATGTTTACGTTTGAAGCTATCGAATGTAATCCATGTTTGCAAAATGCGTAGCTATCTATTGGTATTTGTCATAAGACATTTTTCACTTCGCAAACTAATCGTAGTATATAGCGAGCGCATGTATCTACAGCCACTATTAAATGATATCAATTTAAAGGTACCTATGTACAGACGATAGCACATCCAGCTACTACAATCTATCAAATTTCTTTAAAAGATTATCAACTTCATCACTGAAGCCAAAAGATTTTGAACCATTCCTATATGGTTCAAAATCTTTGGGGAAAATTTGTCAGTTTCATTCAAATTTTCCCAATCAACTTAGAACTATATGCTTTAGCGATAAAGTTGAAAATCTACTTAAGAAATTTGACAGATTGTTGTAGCTTGATGTGCTGGCGTATGTACAAGATGCTCCTTCTAGTTATTATAATTCAAAGATAAGACTATGATTGATTTTCATTTTTAGGAGCAAGTCACTGGGGTAATCTAGGTTATTGGATACTGTAGGCGGCTAAGCTGGCTGAAATAGATGATAGTGAAATTGGAGCCTCTTACCAGTACCTATGAGTGTCGCTGACTCATAAAAAAAGTACATTAGTCGTATTATTGGTCTCTACAGGCCTTTGTATCGATGGAGCGAACTTTTGTGGTAATAAAATATATGTATGTACAGACGCAAGCACTTATACCTACTACAATATGTCAAACTAAATAATTTTATTGGTGGTTGGATTATAGGTATCTAAATAGATTGGGAAAAAATTTCAATTTCGAGTAGCTTGAGGTGCTGGCGTCTGTACATAATAAACATCATTCAATTTTTTTTTTGGTTCAAGTGTTATTTTGAAATACCTCTCACTGTGTCTACGTTAGAAAAATTGCATTCAGCAGCCAGGGCCAGAAGTCCAAACAAATATCACTATCTAAATAGGTATCTAAATAGATTGGGAAAAAATTTAAATTTCGAGTAGCTTGATGTACTGGCATCTGTACATAATAAACATAACTCCAAATATATTTTATTTTTTTTGGTTGAAGGAAAGGTTATTTTGAAATACCCCTCTCTGTGTCTATATTAGAAGAATTGCATTCAGCAGCCAGAAGGCCACACAAATATCACTATTTTCTCGAAAACAGACGTGAAGACAGAAACCTGTACTTACTTAAAGACGGAGTGACTAAACGCATCACCGTTGCACACAAAACGAGTCACATTGAATATTTATCACCTGCTGCCAGGCTCGCTGAATATTGCAGGTGCAGTCCAGACAGACTGCCATGAATTACTCAACCACTTTGCTTTTGTACTGTCCACTTCACGGAGGTTTTCAGTATTGGCTTTTACTGGAGAAGCTCTTTAAGAAAGAGTTTTGGAGTATGTATACCAATTTTTTTGTTACGACTTCTGTAGGGTTAGTTATGATGTTCATAAAATTTTAAATGCTAGAAGTAACTAAAAAAATGGATATGACATTTCCAGAAAAACCGTTGCTGTGATGTCAACTTTTCTATCCGCTAATTAAAAAAATATATATTAAGAACATTAGATGTTGGCCATTATTATCTGTGGATTAATTGGCATATTCTAAATTATGAAATCAAACCATATAATTTACCACTGACGAGTATTTATCTATTTTGTAATACTTATAAACTTCAGTAAGAATTTTAAAACAATAATGAAAAAATCTATTTAATATTAGGCAGGAATTAAAAAAAAATTACCTATTTTGAAAAGGAGGGCTTTAAAATTAAATAAAACTAAAAAGTGTTTGTAAACACTTTCAGCAATACATACTTGATGTCAAAACTCTTCACTCGTCACTTCAATACTACTAGGTAAACACTTGTAACTTTCGCGAGGCCCTTAACTTGAATAATAACATCTAACCAACTTACACTCTAAATATTTTAACTTCACTTCGAATTATGAATGAGACTTGAAAAGTCTTTGTTTATTTTTTTAAGACTCCTTGCTTCAAAAATCTTGGCTCACTTTTATGAAATAAAGTTGTAAAAGTTATGGAATTGAATGCTGTAAGGACATGAGTGTTCATGGTTTAGCTGTTATTTTGAATGAAAATTAAAATGTTCTATTGAATTTTCTACTATCATGTATTATTTTTTGAACGCTAGTTAACCAGTAATTAGCGACTGTATAAGTCTTAGACATAAAAAAAAACATACATAGCTCTACTACATACAGCAGCTGTTGGTATACCTTTTTTTACGTGGGAAATCATCAAATGACCCCTGCCGCTGAGGGTCAGCTGGAGGGAGTGTCAGACTCTTAGTGACTAAAACCCACTTTGTTTCTTCGGAAGGTCCCTGTGTACCAGGGCCACGGTCACAGGCAGAGCTGTTGGTATACCTTAATAAATACATTTTCTGAATACAATGGGAATATTTCTGCATTACTAATCCTGTTACACATACACTTAATTACGACAATACTGAGGATCTTATTACTGGGTAAACTATTTAGCAAGACCTAAATATGTGACCTAATTTATGTTTATTCGTTTTTTTACGGATATAGCTTTTGTGATGGCTTTTGGTGAAAAAAAAAAAAATTATTAAAAGAATTTGTTACATACAAAACTATTTTTGATATTTGAATTTATTTTTTGAAGTAGGTGTAATATTTATAAAACATAGCCAATTTGTCTGAAACCTTATTAACGATTTAAATCACATTCCATGAAAAATTGCGCTGGTCATACTAAAACTTTAATAACCAGACGTAATTGGCGACGCGAGCGACGTACCAAATATTACCAAGAAACCCTTTTCAGTTGCTATTATAAGTACAGTTCTTCACAAAAGTGTTGATTGAAATAACTTTTAGGATTAAATTCAGCTCTCATTGTTTCATTTCAGGACGGTTCGTGGTTGCTGTAGAAAATTTGAATATTGTGCTATACGTGAAAATGTTACGTGATATATTTTTTTTAATAAACCCGTTATGTCATGTGATGATAAATTAAAATATCTTACTCAGATCTGGCTTCGTCAGTAGGTTATATTAGTTAATTAATTACATCTTGTCCGAGGGTGACTTAATAAGATTTTAGGAATTTATAAGTAGCTAAGTGTATACGAATTAAATTCACATTCAAGCAAAGAAAAATTACTTAATATATTTTGTTTACATAGGAAATTAAATGAATGGAAAAAGTAATCACACATTTCTCGATTAAAACACCCATAAACTAATTTGCTACAAAACTAAAACCTCATAAATTTAACCGACACTCAAGGAAAAGCACACAACATACATCAGGAGACATTTTTCTTAGCGACCTTACCATAATAGCGGACATTTACGAGAATCCTCGGGATTTCCTTTTTTGTTACTTTTGCGGCTTGGAGCCTTTCCCAGTCACGGTTTAGACCGGTATTATACGTTACGGGTATTACTACGTTACCGGTAATACTGCGTTACGGCTTGCAATACGATCGCTTAATTCCACTAAGGAATGTGAAGGTAAGATGCTGTAATTTTACGGAAAAGAATTTGTTATTATCGTGTTGTTGGGTGGGAATAACTAAGGTACAATTAAACCGTCGCTCGACAAGATTTAGCAGAAATTTTTGATTGATTTTTTTATAAGCTTCTTAATTGAATTTCTGTTGTATTAGGCTACTTTTAGGCAGGAGTGATCAAATGCGTAGCTGTCATATAAGTACATAAAATCGAGTAGAGTTAGATTGTAAACTAATATTATGTTAATTTGATAATTATTTCTTCTGTAGCGACACTACATACAGCGCCATAGCCCGCCAGACAGAACACCCGTCTGGTCGGAGGATCCTCCCTTTATTGCGAGATATGAAGACCTTCACGCCATGGTCATCAATAGCCCCAAACTTATATTTTGGTTATATTATGACAGAGCGAAAAGTATACCAGACTGACGATGATAAACCGTTCCAAAACTACAACACATACTTAACACATCATTATATTCACGAAAATATTCCCTCACACATACACACACTATGTCTATAAAACAATTTACACCTCCGAGGCTGACGCGGCAAAATAAGGCCGTTTCTCACACATAAGTTAAACATTGTTACTTCATACCGCCCGCTGCGGGCCGCGAGTAAATGCCACCATTCCCTACAATGAGTACCCACCTTTATATTAACCTCGTTTGCAGTAATGACGTTGAATTTATTATTGTTAGGGCTGGTGTACACGTGGCTGAGCGGAATATTGAGTCGGTTTGAGTTAGTTAAGCAATTTTACGATGTGTGCTCCCGGGTTGAGATAATTTTATAGAAAAATAATGGTTATTTGAATAATAAATTGCTCATAAATAGGTTTTGTTTATAGAATTATCGTAAAATTACGCCACTTTACCGGCTGAGGGTTAGACTAATTGCACAAACTAATATTAATTACCATTATATTGGAGTAATCAAAACAAAATCAGATCGTTTATTTCGCTTAAAATATGGGTATAGTCCGATAAAAAAAAGAGTCAATTTCACATAAGTATATCCAACAAAATCATTTAGCCATCTACAAATGTAGCTATATCCAAGCTACGTGTTTATTTCTGAGGATTTCCACTATTCAGAAATAAGTTTTGATGAAAAAATCTATATCATAAAAAAAAAAAACATAATTTCTCTACATCTAATTCTTTTCCAGCCTAAGTCTAGACAAAAATCCTAGTTCAAACGAAAAATAAGTGCATTGAAAGTACGTGACATACGATCTACTTTAGGGAAAGACTGTAACAACGTTCGGAACCTACGAAGCTTGACATTAGAAGGTCGACATTTTGCTCCCGTGTACCCAATGTGCAAGATACTTAAGACTCTCAGACCATCACGTGTCACGCTTCAGCATAGCCGTTGCATTTTTAATAACAACCTTGAGTAGGTACTTCAATTTGATTCAAAATCCCAAAGTTATTTTGAGCATAAATAACGATAAAATGATACAAAATAATATGGAACTTTCGGAAAAAAGTTCAGAATAATCATCAGCAATTTATTTTATAGATATTGATACAATGTGTTTTTTATGCGCTTGTTGTAGCTTGATAGATGACAGCGTCAGATCCGCCTGATGATCTTGACGAAATAGGTATACTATACGTTATCTGGAGCATGATTAGACTTGAATTTCATATGATGTAGGTGCTTTGCATTTCATCATCATCTCCCGAGCCTTTTCCCAACTATATTGGGGTCGGCTTCCAGTCTAACCGGATTCAGCTGAGTACCAGTGTTTTACAAGGAGCGACTGCCTATCTGACCTCCTCAACCCAGTTACCCGGGCAACCCATTACTTTGCATCTCATAATGTTTATAAATTTAGTTCTAAGTATTTTTTATAGTTATTTGATAATAATACCTATAATTATGCAATGAAAATTTTATAAAGAACACTTAAATATATTCTGATTATACGCATCTCGTATATTTTCAGCCTATTTACTCATATAAAGCGTTTTGAGTTTACTCGCACATGAGTTACAAATTAATAATAATGTTATATAGTGAGACACCTTTCACAAACGTTCAGTTAGCCCCAAGGTAAATTATTGATTAGCTTGTACTATACGTGCTTAACAACGGATAAACTACATATTATTATGCTGTACATACATATGAATACAAATAAAACACCCTAATAGCCAAAAAGCATGCTCATTACACAAATGTCGACCGTGCCGGGAATCGATTCCATCGGTTCTGCAATCCGGTATGGGTACTGATATTTGACATCACAGTTTGATTTCGTGTTTTATGTATTTTCTCACACTAATAATTAAAATATGACGTGACGTATAATTAAAACGCCATGCGATTCAAAGAACGACAATACAATACATCACATCGCAAGTCAATGCTTGCAAGACATTGCAAGTCTACGGGTCACGATCTGCAATACACTTCAACCGTGTCAGGAAGATAAAGAACCTCCTATATCATAATACACCAATATCGAGTTCTTTTATATCACCAATTTATTATAAATTCCTCTAAGAGCGTGACAATATCACTACGTCACAACACGTCACGTCGGTAACTCGAGCCGAGCGGAACACGTTTACAGTTTAATTGGCCCGTGTCACGCGTCACGCTCTAAGGTCTATATTATACTCTTCGAGCTAATTTGTGCGGCTGAAAGTTCACGTAAATGGAAGCGGCAAATGTAGACGTTACAATAAAAAGGCCAAAAATTTTAATACACGTGTAATTTTGACGCCTTTTAAAGTTTTAAGGTACCACGTTTCGTAAAAAATACAGGAAAATGTACGGGGCACGTAGTTAACAGAGTTATGCAAAACCGACGGTTTAGAGTCACGTTAATGAAGAGAGCAATGTTTTTTGCTAATGTACCAAAAATTGCCGTGTCTAGTAAATTATTTAGTGCATGTGAGAGGTGCATTTTACTGCGTGGGCTAACTAAAATTACATTTCAACTTTGTTTTCGCCTCCGACTGCAGTTAACTATGAAGTTCACATAAAATCATGGTTTTTCTATAAACACAATACTTGGAATCCAAAAACGTACGCAAAACATATCGTGTAGCAATAGTTCTACGAGTTTTCAAGTCTCAGTGAAAACAAATCCTTTAAAAGCTTTATTTTGAAAACGCTTGAATTTCGAGAGTGCGCCCGGTACGAATATCAAAGAGGATTCTACGTCAAAAATGAAACTTCACGGTGCTCAAATTCCGCGAGGCGCTCACAAGGGCTCGCGGTTATGTTCTGTATGGATCGAGACCAGAGTTAGAGTACTTCATTACTTACTGCGTGTGATATGCGTTGTTCACATATAAAAACAATGTTTGGTACACTTCAGAAAAGAAGAATTATTGGTTCGGACTATAATTATTTAATTCCGAAATAATTTCCGTAATATAATTATTTTAAATCCATATTTAATATATTCTGAGTGATTTGTTCATTCAACTATGCTGTTTTGGAATTATTTGTTAATTAAATGTTTGGTAGATTAGTGTTATATATTATTGCATTAATATTTTTGCGGGTGAATAATCTTATTACGGCAAATGGCACAAATAGTTAGTTTTACATATAAAACAATAAAATCAGATTTAATATTATACTTAATCAGACTGTAACCTTATATTTTTGGTGTAATTGAAAACTTTAAATAAACTAACGACGACTCAAAGCGCAAACTTTGATTAATTCTGTATTTTAATCGATATATTCATGAACTTCTGCTAGTATCAAGTACCGATTCGAGAAACTAGACTATTCGTCTTCAACTCCAATCGGGCGCACCTCTACAAATTATCGATTCAAAATCAAACTGTCAGGACGAACTCGATTCTAACTGAATTTAAATTTTGGCACAGTTTAGCAAACAGTGGTTGAACTTTTCTTCAAATTCATTAACATATTAATGCATTCAAACAAAAGATAAAAATTGAAAATAAGCAAAAACGGCTTTTTACTAACTTAATTTTGTTGGTTATGCCAATATATAAAATCCAGACCGAAACTTGTACTTTAGAATAGTTTAAAGTACAGATCTACATATATATAATGGTTGCAGTAAACGAACTTATAGCCCCCAATATTTAAATAGAACTACACATTTCTTATAAAAGAACAATGAATATGACATAAGAACAAAACTTGTAACAGCCATAATCTTTCAACCAATTCCCGTATCACAAAATCCCATAAAAACTACAAGCAGATTTTCAAAATCTCACGTAGTGGATGTTATGCACACGTACTAACACGGCTGACAAGCAACACGGATACATTACGAGCACAAATCGTATGCACAAACATCCGCCGGAGCTAAGAGACGTCAACTTCTGAGCGCTACCGGGCCGAACAAAAATATGGCCGCGCAAAAATACGAACATTTTAACTGAAATTCAATTGAGAATTTCTCTTGATGATCCATTGTGTCTGAAGGGGTGACTTCATTCTTTACTTTCGTTGAATAAATTATTTTGAATTATTGTGTCTCAATAAAACAATAGGGAAAGAGCGCATTTTTTGCCTGTTAGTACTTCTCTTGTTCTGTAAATTACTTATGCACAGTTCCTATAAATAAAATAAAAGAAAAATATTCGTTCCGCTTACGGTTGGTACTTTTGACGTTTATGGTATGAGGCTTATGTCATGAAGCTAACATCCATAATCAAAGCAAATCGTTTATATTTATAGGAACCAGGCTTAAGCCACTATCCTTCTGGAAAAATGTGTAGTAGTCTAACGACTAATTTATAAAGCAAAAGATATTTTTTTGTTGGTTTGATTGAAAAAAATAATTTCAGGAAATACTAATAATCAGAATTAATAATTATTTCAGTACAGTAGATATCCTATTTATTGAGGAAGGCTATAGGCTATTTTTTATTTGGTTGTGGTAAGTAGTTCCGCAGGCAAAATCCCCTGACAGGAGCTCGCAAAACAACTAGTATGACATTTGTTCATCTCGCAGTCTTCCTACAATAAATTAAAAGGAACACAAACTTCCTGGAATACAGACAACAGAGACAAGCTCTTAAACAAAGCCAAATTGAAGCAATTCTCAGATGAAACAAAATTAGACCTGACTTTCAGTCATAAACAATTTCTGAGCTCATTCACTCAAGGCGAATCTAAAACAATCAACACTATCCTTCTACCAATTATACAGAATAGGCAAGGCCTCAAACAAGCCTCTGATTTCACATTTATATCGGCCACACAATTAAGATTAGATACTGAACCCTTTACATCTATTATAGCCCATTTGGCCCACCTTCCACGATAAATTGTTGCCAATTAAGATTGTACCCCGAGAATGTTCTAGATTTGTGGAGTCTCGTTGCATTGGCAGACGGAGACTGAAGTTGATTTTGTTTTTCAATTTTGTTAAAGTGAGCTGTGGTGATGATTTCTGTAGTTTGCTTTTGTTTTTAATATAAATTGTGTTTGTACAGTTTTGAGTTAGTTAAGAAGTTTGCTTGCTTCTAGTTTTAGGGCTTAAACATCGATTCGCAAAACAAGAATTTGCTAGTCCGTCTTTGTATGTTTTATGTTTATGAATATAAGTTCTAAAACTTATATTTGTGTTTAACAATAGAATAGTATTTTTTTTTTTTGGTATGTGTAGTCACCAAAATGATCCCTCCCTTACCTTCGTTCCTTATGGAATCCTTACAACCAAGCCAGTTTGATGCCGGTACCTCCTGAAATACACCTGTCCAGTTAATTTAAGCTTCAACCTGAGTGACTGAGCAATAACTGTCCAATTGTCTTTTATAAATAAAACGTTAGTAATAAATTACAAAAACAACAAATAAATATCTTCTTTAAAAACACCCCCAAATTATTTTTACTTCAATTATCAACGAAAGACTCGTAATTTCCATCTAACAGGGCACTTGTAAAGACAACAGCGCCATCTGTGTGACGTCACAAATATGATAAACCAGTATTAGCAATGCAGATCACGGGATTGTCCTTCGCAAAAAACAAAGCACAGATTATGCAATTATAGCGTCGAACAGATGGCCGTATTTAAATCACTCCACAGATTTGGTTTTATTTATATTAATGATGTAAACAACTTGTATTCGCAAACTGTTACTCCGAAGTCCATTGTTTTACATATTTTTGGGTGTTTTTAAAATTGAGAGAAGTTTATTATTTTTGTGGGTGAGCAAATTTTGGAGTTTGAAGTTTATAAATATTTTTTTACATTGTTTTAGACGCAAAGTATTGAACAAACTTACGCAGCTGTGATCTTCTATATCAAATACTAGTTTCAGTCAACGGTTTTACCCGCGTAGCATAGTAACTACTCCGCGCAGCCGAATAAAAAGTCGCTTACAACCTTCCTCAATAAATGGGCTATCAAAAATCAATGAGAATCAGAATTTTTGAAATCGGTCTCTTAATTTTTGAGTTTAGCGCGTTCATGCGAACAAATAATAAACAAACTCTTCAGATTTATAATATAACTATGTATAGATGTGTTAGTAGATTTTACTGAAATCCTCACAGAGAGAGCATTTAAGTGCATGTTTATTGGCCTCTTAGGAGAGCTAGATTGCAGTCTGACATGCAGGCACTAGATAATGCAGGTGGTAGTAAAGTCTGGTAAAGCACCCTGCATTAAAGGTTTAATTTATGAGATAAAATTTAATATTTTGCAATTAAAATTGGTTGGCACGAGTGGGATGACTTAGTTATAAAATATGCTCTTAGTGTTCTTTGTTCACATGTACTATAGTCATATAGTAACACTGTATGTATTGGTATGGATTTGGTCTGATCTGTAATCGAACTTGTACAATTTTAGTCTAGTAGCAGATGGTTAAAATCGCTTCACCATCAGAACTTTATATTTCTGCAAAATTATCTTGATTTAAACAGCAAGCAACCTAGCCTAACTGCAACTTGGATGTACAAGCATAATGTAAGTTTTCGCTAAGAATATAGTGTATACCTACTTATATTACAAAACTGTAGAGTTTGTTTGTTTGCTTGAACACTTTGACCTAAGGAACTACTGGACTGATTTGAAAAATTTCTTTCCGTGTTAGATATCTATTGAAGAAGACTCTAGACCACTCTAGACTATTTCATCCGGGTGGACGGGTCCCCACAAACGCGGTGAAACGCTAATGGAAGCTTGTTTTATTATTTCATATATAGAATATACCAGAATCAATTTAACATTACCATTTTTGCTTCATGAATAAAATCACGCCTAACACCTTCACATTTAGCGTAACAAAATATTCAGTTCAACTTCATGGAAACCAGACATCACACATTGCAGTTAACAAATCAACAAGCTATGCATTTTACAATAACATGAATACAAATGAGGAACATTTGTACGGTTTGGGACCTTTTTTTTATCGTGGGAAATCATCAAATGATCCCACTGAGGCTGCAGCTGGAGGGAGTGTCAGACTCTTACCGACTAAAATCCACTATGTTCCTTCTGGAGGTCCCTGTGTGCCAGGGCCACGGTAACTCTTGCGAACAACCCGCAGCCCGAGCACAACGGTTTGCGACCTTACACCTTGATTGGATGCTGATTGATACATTGATGACTTTTCTTGATAGATGTATAATTGAATGATAGGTGAGTGCATGCAAAAAAAAGTCGTGGTGGCCTAGTGGTTAAAGAGCCAACCTCTCTAGTGTGAGGGCGTGGGTTCGATTCCAGGTCGGGCAAGTACCAATGCAAATTTTCTAAGTTTGTATGTACTTTCTAAGTATATCTTGGACACCAATGACTGTGTTTCGGATGTCACGTTAAACTGTAGGTCCCGGTTGTCATTGAACATCCTTGGCAGTCGTTACGGGTAGTCAGAAGCCAGTAAGTCTGACGCCAGTCTAACCAAGGGGTATTGGGTTGCCCAGGTAACTGGGTTGAGGAGGTCAGATAGGCAGTCGCTCCTTGTAAAACACTGGTACTCAGCCGAAACCGGTTAGACTGGAAGCCGACCCCAACATAGTTGGGAAAAGGCTCGGCAAGGAGATGATGAGGTGAGTGCACGCTGAATGAACGCTATTCGTGTATAAAATTCCCCGGCCACTACACAGATATCAAACTGTGCAGTGTTTTCACTGTACAACAGTTACAGTAAAATTTTGTGTAACAAACAGACCTCGTGTTATGACAATATGCTGAAATACTCGAAGATGTTAGCGTTGCATCGTAAAGTAACGTTTATACTGCACTGAAGCGAGCTCGTAAAAAATAGTGTGCGCTTAACTTTAATACGTTAGCTTTGTTACGACTAGTGTGGGGAAATGTCGGTTGATTACTCCTATATCGAATTATAAATGTGATTGATTCTTGTCTCAGAAGAAAAAAATATGTAGTTTTGTAAGACTAGTATGTTACTTCTATTTTATGTCATAGTGAAGGGCGCTTTGTAGCATTGTACGCATTGTAGCCGTAGCGTTACACTGTTGCAGCATCGTAGCGATTGCGCGTGAGTAAGCGCATAGTCTAGTATGTCAATGTAGAGCGGTCGTAAAGCATGAAACCGTGAAATATTATGTATTTCTTTCAAAAATCTGGTCATAAGAGGCAATTTTCCAATAAGAAATGTAAATTACTGCTTGGGCTGCGGGTTGTTCGTAAGAGATACTATGGCCCTGGCATATAGGGACCTGCAGAAGGAACATAGTGGCTTTTAGTCAGTAAGAGTCTGACACTTCCTCCAGCTGCACCCTCAGCGGGAGCGGTCATTTGATGATTTCCCACGAAAAAAAAGGTATGGTCATAAAAATATCAGACACATTAATATATTTTTCTAAAATAAACATAAATAATCTCAAATTATCGAGAAGTCCCATCACTAGCTGTAGTACGGTAGATACAAATAAATGAGTATTTCGGTTCTTAGTGTACGGACATGTACTATCACCACGTACTTATTTGCTACTGCTATTGTATCTGGATTTAGTTCAAGAAAGATAATGGTTTTATCCGAATATAGACTATAGTGTTTATTTATACAGAAATCACATAACCTAAAAGAAACTAGGTTGGTCTAAAACACCTTATGCATTTATATTTTTTAAATTAAGATATGTCAATCTGTTTAAGTACTATTTTTAACCATTAATTAAATTCCAAAAAATGTTTAGAGTACCTACTGTAAGTATTTTTACTATTGAACCAATTTTGTACAGACGCCAGCAAATCAAGCTACTACAATCTGTGAAATTTCCTTTATAGATTTTCAATATTATATTTATAGGTTCAAGGTTGATTGGGAAAATTTGTCAGCTTTGGGTAGCTTTATGTGCTGGCGTCTATACAATCACTTTATCATAAATATGGTGGGCAATTTGATTCATGTAGTTTCAGTTGGTACTTTTAAATGCACAGATAAAATAAATTAATGATCAATACAAAATATTGAAGGCACAAGACATTTTCACTTCACTGAATAGTCTAGACATCTTCAAGGTCATTCAATAGACTCTTAATAGCAAAGATCCGGCGATAGCTTCTATCTATCGTCAAGAAAAAGTGACTCATCTTATTTATTGAGTTTGAGATAGCTGAGATTTAGCTATTGTGTATTTTTAAGAAGTGTCCTTGAAAAAAGGTTGATGGCCTTGACCTTGGCGTAGTTGACCTTGACCTTGACCATGTATAAGTTACAATACCTGATGATAATGTAATTATGAAGGTCATATTACAAAAAGATAAAGTAATCATGTTCAGTTAGAAAAATAATAAAGAATCGTCCCCTCATTAGCTCCATTCATATCAATGTCATCATCATTATCATTCCCCCTGCCCTTATCCCCTATATTATCCCCTACATTTATCATTATTTGGTGCCCTCGCAGCACATCTTCATTCATCACCAATATAGCACCAGTAAGTAAAAACGTGCAACTAAGGAATCTTAGAGTTCTCATCTCCCGAGCCTTTTCCCAACTATGTTGGGGTCGGCTTCCAGTCTAACCGGATTCGGCTGAGTACCAGTGTTTTACAAGGAGCGACTGCCTATCTGACTTCCTCAACCCAGTTACCTGGGCAACCCAATAGCCATTGGTTAGACTGGCGTTAGACTTACTGGATCTTAGAGTTCAACGAATTTAAAAATAACTCGACAAAGAATGTCAATACTTTGTTAAGTAGCATAAAATAAAGTTGGAAGCTCTTCTCACCTTGATTAAAAAACAGCAATTTAAGTAAGATAAAGTACATAAATAAAGTATGTGAAAACTTTGGTGTGATCGCTTCCCGTACAATATTCAATCTCGCGAGCCTCGCTCAAAGTGTTAAATATTCAATGCTTTGGATCGTTTTAACTCGATTTCTCAAGTTTTCGATGTACTTAGTACTTAATTTGCAAGTACATTTATCATTGTGTTAAGCCTCTTAGGTACCGAAAATGCTGCAACGAAAAGTATGTTACACCAAAAATTGATACTGGCAGTTTATTGCAGGCTATTGCAGAGAAACCGACAGCCGTGCGTATCCAGCAGGTCACGTCGATGATAGACGTTAGGAGATAAATATTTCCATACTGTGACAGCGACCTCACTCCAAAGGGTAGCTTAAGAATTTTTGTGGGCCTCCTTGACTTGGATTTGTCCGCCACGTTTGGTTCTCATAAAATGTGCGTCTACTTGAACGACGTTGACCGCATCATATATCAGACATATTATTATATTATGATGAATTTATGGCTGAGTAACAGTCACACGGATCGATCGATCATAAGGTTAAGCAACGCTGGGCACGGTCGGTCCGTGGATGGGTGACCATCTTGTCGTGACGAATTCATCCGTGTTTTGGAAGGCACGTTAAAATTGGTGGGCTCCGGCTGTCATTTGGACATCTATGGCGGTCGTTACGAGTAGTCAGAAACCAGTAAGTGTGACATCCAGTCTTAGCGAGGGATATCGTGTTGCCCAGCTAACTGGGTTGAGGAGCCCGGATAGGCAGTCGCTCCATCTAAAACACTTGTACTCAGCTGCATTCGGTTGGACTGGAAGCCGACCCCAACATAGCTTGGGAAAGAATAGGCAGATGATATGATGAATTAAAAATTTTACATATTTTACTGCACTTCAGTTTCACACCCGCAAAAGCAGTAAATTAATTACTGCTCAAATGTTCACATTCCTCACTAATTGGTGGTGAATTGCGTACATGCGTAGTCTCATTAGGCTAATAAATTGTTAATGATTATGGAATTAATGGCCTGCATTAATAAAAAATGTGGTGCACATCGAAGGTAATAATTTATTTCGTGCTCACTTAATATTGTATATTTTTGTATGACGGTAAATTACGGGGATTACGTTCGTTTTAGCCGAAAGATGTCCACTGCTTGACAAAGCCATCTTGCGCGATTACATATGCTATAATAATATTTCTGTCTAACTCCGGTTCTTTTGATGAATTATATGAGAAACTACTTTACCTACCTCTTCAACGGTTCTTATAGGAAGAAGAAGCCATGACGTGTATTTTTAAGTTTTATTGTATTTTGTTCATAAAAAACGTATCGTAAAAAACAGATTTATATCACTACTAACTGTACTCCACGGTTCCACCCGCAGCCTGAAGGAACTCTCTACTCTAACTAACTACTCACACCCGGAAAAAAGTAACCTATGTCCTTTCTGAGACTCTAGACTTATGTGTCTATCAAATTTCATTTAAATCGATTCCGCAGTTCTGGCGTCAAAGCATGGCAGACAGACAGACAGTGTAACTTTCGCATTTTAAATATTAGTTAGGATTAGTAAGGATAAAGGTTTTAGTTCATTACATAAATTTTAAACAGAGTATTATCTAGGTATTTATGAATATTTTTCACATGGTAATTATTCTCAGTATTCGTTAGAATCACGAAAGTAAACATTGAATAAGGTTTAATTCTGTATTGTTATTAATTTTATTTTATTTTATTCTATTCAGAAAACTTACAGCTAAACAAAGAGATAATTCTAAAGGGTACAAACATTGATGGCCATTTAAAAGTTTTCACAATTAAACACATAATACAGAAATATACAGACATCAGTCAGTTGATGAACAAAAAACATAAGTACGCGAAGTATAAAAATCAAGAAAGTAACTACTAAGCCATAGTAACACAAGTAAAAAAAATAAAATAAAAAAATATTAATCGGCACTTAAAATGTTAATCAAAGAAACTCTTACTTAAGAAAGATTTAATTCGAGAAACACTGGTATGAAACAAGTCTAAGTCATACTGACGAGACAAATCATTATTATCATTATTAATATTTATGAGATATCAGTATAAAATAATCTAGTCACAAGTGCGTTGAACTCAAGCGTGACTCTAGTTTGAATGTAGATAATATTTCGTTACTTTATTCTTGGTATCAAAAACACAACACTCCCTTTGTTTTCTGAATTTATGGAAGGTTTAACATTAGAATATACTAATCTAAACATAAATCAATAAACATCTTTAACATGGGCTGACCCAAGCATTTTCAGCTGGGGCTGCGAGTCGTTCGCAGTTTCGGTTTTAGTCAGTAAGAGTCTGTCTCCCTATCTGAGACTCCCTCCAGCAACAACCTCAGCGGAAGGGGTCATTTGATGACTAGCCACGAAAAAAAAAACCTAAGCATTTCGAAGGTTCAGTTCGATTAACTCATACGACGGAAAGCTTACCTCCTAAATAACATACCGAACATATAGCAAGAAAAATAACTTTAAAGCACTAAGCGCTTCATAAAATTCCAGCCACAGTTATATACGCTTTTTAGAGAGCCGATAAAACGTGTAGCAAAAAGTATAATTTGCAGCGAATGCAGCGCTCACGATCGCTGAGCTCAGCTGCTTAGCGGAGCGGTCATGTGGGCGAATATTGAGCTAATCTCTGGAGTGAGTGAGACGGACGCAGTCTGAGTACGTATATTAATTAGCAGTATTAGTATTACTCCTTGGCTTAATCTAAGTGTTGTTAAGCAATTGTTTAATTAATCAATTATAATTGGTTGTAATTTTGAAAGAATTGCAGCAACTTGTTTATGATTATACTACCTTATTGAAATTATTATATTGTTAAACTGTAGTTAATAAGTTTAACGTTTCTTTAATACTCATTACTATTACCAAATGAAAAATAACTTTGTCTATCAGTCAGTTACTCAGTCTGTCACGCTGTCACGCCAAAACTACTGAAACGTTTTAAATAAAAAGTGCGACAAATATCATTTAGAATCAGAGAAAAGACGCAAGCTAACTTTTGATGCAGGTGCGACTAATTTCCTCCATAGGTATATACATATATTGTAATCTGATAACTAAATTATAACCTAATTTATCAGCAGGAAGTCAACTAAACGGTTTGGATTCTATTCGAACCATCATCAAAGTTACTCTAAAAGTAATCAGATTATAATTACTTTCCTAAGTTCAAACTGTACAGGAACACTTACAAAGACCGTGTTTTATTCCTTGCACTAACGTAATTAAAATGAACAGAAGTATTTAACTTGTGCACTATACTATGCTAATTGCATTACAATCGCAAACAGTTCTCAAAGCTGACCTCATCACGTACAAGAACTAACTAGCACTGACAGAAAATTAAGTACGAAAAGTGTTAACTGTCAAGAAGCTATGAGGCAAGAATGGAGGCCGCGCTTCCAAAAAAAGTATGACGCAAAATCATACACGTCACACGTTTTTTATTTGATTGTAAATTTGTTGACAAATGTCTAATCCTTTCTTATATTATAAATGCGAAAGTAACTCTGTCTATCTGTATATCTGTCACGCTTTCACGCCAAAACTACTGAACCGATTTAAATGAAATTTGGTTGACATATAGTCTAGTCTGAAAAAGAACATAAGTTACTTTTTACCCAGGTGCGGGAATTAGTTCCCTCGTTGTGAACCTGTGGGGAACGACTAGTCATATGTTAATCTGAGTTGTTTGTTTCTCTTCAATAGTACAACTTACGACCGGCTTAGATAAACATTGGCATTGATAAATAAATAAAGTTCTAGAAAAGTAAAAATAGGTAGAAATAGGCAGAATAGTAGAAAATAAAGGTTAAATTAGTTACCAAATAAACAACATTTTTTTTTTACTTGGTCTTTAGTTAACACAACAACAGAGCCACACGAGTTCCCTACCTGTTTCATAATACTTCTTCGCAAGTTGGCTTCCAGTTTCATTTTCTAGCTTCTTGGTAAAACCTTAAGCTAATACAAGTCCTAACGAATGGAATACTGTGAGAAACGTAACAGGATTGTTTGTATGCAAATTTTTATTCGCCGACAGAGACAAAAAAACTGGGGACAATCACGGACTGGGGGTTAGGGTGGTGACATATAAATGTGCGAATTATTACGTCCCGCTCTGTAGTTTTAAGTGAATTTTCTTTTAATTTTGTAAAAGTGTATTTATTTTTATTCATAACTTAAAAGATTAGCTTGGTTTAGGACAGTAGGCACCTTTTTGTTACTTAAGTTTTGACCATTCCAATTTTACTAATATAATATTTTCACCTTTGAACTGAAGAATTGAACTTTGTTAGCTGCTTTGTTACTCAACATCAGTTCATGAGTTTTTGATTTGATAGCTTGAAATGGCAAATTTCTATTTATGAATGCTATTATATTAGCAATAAGCCCTATTTGTGTTTCATCATCATCATCATCATCTCAGCCATAAGACGTCCACTGCTGAACACAGGCCTCCCATTTAGATCTGTCTCCAGCCATGTAAAAGAGAATTTACATATTGTTTTTCAGTCTTTTCTGAAACCTACTATTTTTGGTTATTTTTTCCATTTGGAACTACTGAAATAAACGATTCCTAGCATTCATTGAACTGATCAGGTGCACGAGGGTGAGCTTGAGTGAGTTCACCACAGTAATGCCAACTATGCCTGAACATAGCGTGTAGCGATCTAACCTCCGATAGGTTAAGCGCTACGGGCCTTGCTACATTCCTAGTTTTATTTTACTTGTTATCTGACTGTATAAACTTAACTTAATTCTATAGGAACATTGTTTGTTACTGTGTAATTGGGTTGTTGACTAGGCCAAAAATTAAATCCGTTGGGCCTTTGGTCATTTGGCTATAAAGATTTTTTTTTATGCAAAATTATTTTAAACACGCCTCAAATGTCAGTCTAAGTTTTTTGTAGTAGGTAAGGCCCTATATGTATGTTTTAATTTGCTAAAGCATCTTAAAATAATGTCACTTTCATTTATCGCTTTGAAAGAATAACTTAAAACTAAAATAAGTTACTATACGATGTGAAAAAAATGTGACGTCATAGTTATAACTTACATACAAATTGTATAGAAAGTAATCGTTTTTAACAGTTCAATAAAAGTATTGAGTTTGACTAGTTATCAACTAGTTGTATTTAACGAAACATACCGTCGAATTAAGAACCTAATCTTCGTTTGAAAAATATTATAATAACTATGCTTCTTCAGCACCATAACATACAATGTAATAAAATACATAGCCACAAAAATTTGAGCATCGCTATCACTAAAAAATTAGAAAAGTTGTGTGCATTTTTAACCAAAATTTACGTTAGCCAGGTGACCTAGTTTTCTGGTTATAAAAATGAAAAATTGTTACAGAAACTGCACTTGAAATTATGACAGCTGTGATCATAAAAAAATACCACATTACATTTACGTCTTACAAAATTTGTGTCTTTATAAGAACTACTATCGAAACTCATTAGTATAAAAACATACCCAATCTGTCATCTTGGCTTAAACATTTTTCTTATATTAGTTCATGCCGATACCAACGCATAATAAAAATCGTTTGTGTTTTTATCAAAACGACTATTGAAACCCATTAGTATAAGAACCTACCCGCCCACTAATCTTAGTTAAATCATAGCCAGCTATTTAGTTATGCCTACACCAACGCATGACAAATATAGTTTGTTCTAAATACGGTAGATGACTACTAGTCAAATTCATTACTTTTATTTAACTGTCAAAAATGGTTACTTTGTATGCAATTTGTATGAAATTACTAAGATTTGACGTCACAGATTTTTCACATCAAGCCGTATACTTATTTCGGTTATATAATTATCTAAAAAAAAATGTAAACAATTTTCGGTTCAAAACAATAAATGAAACTCTCATTATTTTAAGAAGTTTTACAAATTGAATATATTGATAAAGTATTTTATTTTTTACCTAGTCATCATCCCAATTATAAGAAAAACATAATATCGCTATCGCACGTCGCTATGTCTGCACCCTTATCTCTAGCTGTAGACAATCTTAATCGCGTCGCATTCCCTCTATAATCGAGTCGTAGCTACTAGCTGTTGAAATGTTAGTCGATGCCTCATCTACTGTAGCTTTTGGGATAATGAAAGATTTAATGGATTCTTGTACTGTCAGCCGCATCGATCGATCTATTAATAGGTTAAGCAACGCTTGCTGCGGTTTGTCCGTGGATGGGTGACCAACTTTTCATGGCATTCTTGTTTTAAAGGTTACTTCGTTTTCAAAAACACTTTACAAGTAAACTAGACCAATCAGACAATTCGATGCCTATTCGACTTTGGATATGACAGGAATTAAAATCGTAAAGATTTTTTTGAACATTCCCGGGAATCCTTAAAATAAATAAACACCATCAAAAACATCATGGCCGAAAACTTTTCAACTCCCTTAATTAAACCCGAACTTCAACCCTGTTGAAATAAAAAATCCATTACATAAAACTACCCTCATTAACTCGAGCTGATCGGTTTAGAACTAGTTTATTTAGATTCTAAAGCGAAGGCGATCGGAAATTCCAAAGTTGTCCAAATTGGAATAGTTAGGAGTCCGGAACGCCCAAAATGTTGGATGAAACGTCACGCCCACTCCGGAGATCATTATCATATTATATTAGGCTGTGTTTTACACTTGCTTTAATGAGGGAGTTTAAAATTTTCCACAATTTTCCTAGAAGCATTCCACAATTTATTAAATTAGTTTTTTTTTTACTTTATTAAAATTATTAGATTATTTCTATTTGATAAGACTTATTTTACATATTTTTTCTAGAAATTTTCACATTTTTTTTAAATTTGTTTTTTTACTATTATCCGAGCCACGAGTGTCACGTATGATAGAGCGAAGCCGAATTCCTGTTTTAAATAAACTATTTTTTTAATTGATAGCATGACGACATGGTGACCTTATTAATGAGAGGATTATGAGGAGATGAATATTTATCGAAGACCCCTTTGGCGCAATGGTCACCATGCC
Organism: Heliothis peltigera; assembly: GCA_958496145.1. Classification (NCBI taxonomy): domain Eukaryota; kingdom Metazoa; phylum Arthropoda; class Insecta; order Lepidoptera; family Noctuidae; genus Heliothis; species Heliothis peltigera. The sequence continues at coordinate 11,724,350 of OY292329.1, read as the reverse complement.
GGACTGCTGAACAGAGGGTCCCAGGTTCGTTTCCCGGTAAGATGAGAGTTTTTGTTGGCTGTGGGTGTTTTTATGATTTATGTGTTTATAAAGAAACAAATAAATGTAGATACTAATCAATTCCAGTGAGCGCATACCCTATATTCAATATCTTGTGTCAAGACAATGAACATAGTTTGCTTGCTGCGATTCAGAATTGCCATTCAGTGTGTATTACTCCGGTATGAGGAGATAATCCATCAGGATAGCTGTCTTAAGATATATACATTATGTCTTAAGATATTGTTGTGTATGGTTTAACGCATTTACGAGATCTTATGAAATCTTGTAAGCTTTAAATAGTAGACGCGTTTGTATATACGAGTCAATCAGAATTAGGTCGAGGGTAAGTGCTAGATCCCTACTGGATATTCTGTAGTTTTTTTTTCGTAGGAAAGCATCAAATGTCCCTTCCCGCTGCGTGTGCAGCCAAAGGGAGTGTACGACTCTTACTGACTAAAACCCACTATCATCCTCCTGGAGGTCCCTGTGTGTCAGAGCCACGGTGACTTACGAACAACCCGCAGCTCAGGCATGATATTCTATAGCTGAGATGATGACTACGTCTGTACCTACCATATGATTTAAGTATTAGGCCTAAGTTGTTTCTTTTTTAAGAGGCTGGTGCTTTAACCACTAATCCACCACGACTTATAAGTTGTATGTACTTTCTAAGTATATCTTAGACACCAATGACAGATTAAAAGGTGAAGGAAAACATCTCGAGGAAACCTATACTATAAAGTCTGGAATCACCAACCCGCATTAAGTAAGCGTTTTGATTAACGCTCAATCCTTCTCCGTGTGAGAGGAGGCCTGTAGCATGTGCCCAGCAGTGGGACGATAAAAAGGCTGATGATAATGAATTTGTTTCAAATCAACATGCGCATGTTGTTTAAAATGACGTCACGACAAATCTACAAAGCTAAACATATTAAAGTCAAAAAGATCTTGTGAAATATGTAATCCGATATTTATAGTTGTTCTCAGTGTTGCCAAAATGAACAAATAAAATTCATTTATTATGCAAAACAAAATAATATTCTTGAAATACTTTACTGGGAAATAAATGGAAGCTGAACTGTCATTTAGCTACGCTCCAGTGAATGCAAGGCTTCAGAGGGCGTTATTTTACGACGTATGCTCGGTAAATATGCATATATTTTTGCATCTAAAATAATGGTTCGTTCTCATATTTTAAGGCCTGTCTGTCCACCATATAGTCTTACAGTGTTTGTCATTATATGTATGTCAGTAACTATGTAGGCGAACCGCACACGGGTTTTACTGTTATAGTCCAGAGGTCAACATTTTTAAGAGTTTATTTGGTAAGTCATATAAAACATAGTTTAAAAGTTTTTGTTTTCTAAATTTGAGCATACGACAAAAATACCATTATTTCTATTGACATTGTACAGACGCCAGCACATCAAGCTTAGTAGCAAGCGAAGTAGTTCAGTCTATCAAAATTCCTTAATTAATTTTAACTTTATGACTGAAGCATATGGTTCAAAGTTGATTGGGATTTTTTTTTAGTTTTGGGTAGCTTGATGTGCTGGCGTCTGTACTTAGTCATATCATAACAAACATATTTCAGCCTATAAGCGTGTACAATACTGATTAAATACTAGTAATCATACATCGATACTCGTTGAAAAAAAGTAGTCACGTACAAATTATATCCAAGCGACATTACAAAAATATGTTATTAACATAATGTAATAAGTAATTTCATATCGAAATAAGAGGCCGTCGTGACCGATAATGCCCTGTGATGTTGCAGCTTATAAATTATTACTTTTTGACTGATGTTGGCCATTTTGTAAATTAAAATTGTCATCACAAAATATGTATTTTATCTGCCTGTTTTTAAGAACACGCACTACTAATAATATGCCTACTTATGGACTTTGTATCCTTATAAGTTCAATAATAGACCCACCACCCAAAGTAAAACCGCTGAACTGGTTTTGTACGAAAATGTTCTAAATAAATATTGCATTCGTACAGCTTTACAATAAAAGTAAACATAAATGTAAAAAAAAAAGGAAAAAACGGTGTAGCTCCTCATGTAGTGTAAAATTATAAATAATTATCATTTTATAAAAACTGACCTTGATAGTAGTTATGTAGGTAACACAGTGTTTTGTTCTATAATCATGATTAATTTAGATGCAATTGCTTTTTTGACCGAAGATTGACCGTTGCGTTTCTGACCATAAAGATTTCTTGACATTTAGAATCCTCCAGAGATGAAAAAAAATAAGAGTGATATTTAGATTAAAAAAAAAAACAGATGAAGTCTTTATACCTCATTACCTCACTGTAGTTACTGTTTTTTCAGACTAAATTCGAGTACGTACTGAAAATTAGTGTCATATTTAATTGTGTCACAAATACTTAAAACCTAGTTTATGCCGAATACCAAATACATCTATCATTAGTGCATTTCTACATACTTTAGCTACACATCAACAAACGTTACTCTTAACGATGTGTGAAGTTATACTCGTAGCATTTATTTTATTCGCAATTCGGCCGTTTGTTATTTTACTCTGCAGCGAATGGTGCGGGAATTCTTTCATTGATATTCATAACAGTTGTTAGTAAGGGAAATACATTGACGTGTTATTGAATGTTACGTTTTATTGCACTCTTATTGTACGCTATTGTGTGACTGTTGGGGTGCGGATATGTTTGTAGGTGATTTTGAAACATTTTACTTTTAATTGTACTACGATCCTGGCATATAAAGACCTCCAAAAGGAACATAGTGGAATTTAGTCAGTAAGAGTTGGACAGTTCCTCCAGCTGCACACACAGCGGAGTGGGTCATTCAATTATTTCCCATATCCATGTTAAAAAGAATGAAAAGGCGATGATATAATGAGCATTATCTCGTCTGAACGCACCCTTACCCAAAATATTCTTAATCTAGTTCCTCTAGGTAGTATTAGTTTGCTATCTAGATTTCACACGTGGATACCTCTATCAATTCATTAAGCCTATTCAAAATTACTAGAAAACGGCTCAGTGTAAACAAATCTAAATGCAGCATGGAATATTTACTCTGCCCGACTATATCTTAGCAATCAAGCTGCTCAAATACTAATATTGATTGGAATTGATTAGCTTCGAAAGCTATTTCAACGAGCTTGTCTGTGTATTCAACACTTGCATTATAACGTCATACGAATATATGTAGTATAGAAATACTAAAAACTCAAACAGCTTGTTTCTTTCAGGAACAAAATGTCTGATTTGAAAAATTCTATGAGAGTACCTAGCCTATTTAGCCTATTTTTGTGAAGGATATACTTTCTATCCGGGTGCGCAAAATAGTTCCCACGGGATGCGGGTGGAACTATTGGCAAAAAGTCGTATATAACTGAAAATATATTTCTGGTATAAAAATGTGTTATATTTTCATATCAAAAATAGTTATAGGTACGTGTAGTATCATATGAGTGAATGAAAAAAATAGAGTCATAGTCTCATATTGTTATTTTATTTTGTATTTCACCCCGGGAATCGAACTTTAGGCCCTCTACACAGAAGCCGCGCTATGCGACTGCTAGACTAAGCAGACAGTCCAGTATGAATAGCAGGTTTCCTACCTCCTGTCTATTGTCATAAAAGAGTAAAGAAAATGATAGATTTCACTTCGTTTCTATTTTAGATGTACATGGGCGCGTTTTAAGTCAAAGTAACTCATAACACTGTATATTTCAAGTAGGTCATAATTACCTTCGTAAAAAATACTTACTGTTTCAACCTACCCATATTTTGTGTACATTATTTACGAAAAATAATTACTCGTGTGGTGAATAAAGCTGTATATTTTTGTGTTGAACTGGCACAATGGCGCGGTAATCTAGGGGTAACCTCGAGTGCTATTGTTTGCGAGCGCACTAGGTCACTTGGTACACCGTAGTGGATAGTTACCTTTATCACGAAAACGAACAAAAACACTGCAAAATGATGGACGGAGAGTTAAATTATTTTGCATGGATATTTTATTTTCATATATATTTTTTTTTAACTTTTAAACTCGCACTGTATAGGGATTTTAATGGCTCCAATCCAAGGTTGTTAGCAGAAGAGCATAAGTATTTTTGTGTCTTCAAATCAAACACAGTCAATCCCAGTATGGTCCTTGAACAAACATAGTATCCAGATCCTGCTAAGAGCAATACAACGTATCGTGAGTGATATTGATACAAACAAACTCATCTCAAGATTCTCGATAAAGCAAACTAATATCCTAAACTATTATATTATGTCCAGTATATGGCTACCTATGTATAGACATAGAAATCATTTTTCTTATTTATCACCGTGCAGGTTTAAAGCATAAATAATAACTTTATTTAGCTCTTTTCTTTAATCAATACTTTTTACTTCACTTAGATATCTATTCATAAACATTTTGCTGTTCGTTAGTCACACTAAAATTCGAGAATGCTTGGATCGATTTGGCTTCGGTTCTCGCGCAGATATAAACGATACGAAGTTATAACGTACGAAGTTTATTGGGTCAGCTACTATTGTATTACTTAGTAATAAAACTTTAAAAACAACGTGTCGTTACAGATGGGTATATGACACCCATAAGCACCAAAAAGGCATTTAATAAGTTTAGTGGTAGTGATTCTGCATTAGAGCTGATTTGGTGGCTCTGATCGAAGCAGTAGGTAACGTTCCATTCCCAGCAAATGTGAAATCAAAACCAGGTACCCAAATTCTAACAACTGGGGTATTTAAAACCCCCGTTGCAAGAAGGGTTAAAAAGGTCGTTTACCTGGTACAGAATTATCTCAAATTCAAATTTCGATATTCCATAAATACCTGGAGGAAAAAAATAATTGAAAATCTAAAAATAAGATTACACGGAAAAGATTTCCCCAGCTTTGATCTCGGAGAATTCTCTTTCACAGTAATTGCCCTAGGATTACCATTTTTCTGGACTTCTATGTTACCGTGTTAACTGCAGTATTTTGAAAAGCTTCTTTTTATACAAATGAAATATATAAAATTTTTATGCAAACCAATTTAGCATAACTAGGGATTCAATGGCACTGCTAAGTGAGGTAATCGTTTTATATTTTGTACTCGGACGGGGGTCAATATTCGCAAATTAGAAGATTTGTATAAGCGTTTGTGAAGAATGTGATAATTTTGTTTTATTTAAGACTTGTTTTATATAAATCTGGTTCTTCAAACCTAACATGTGTTGCTGGGGAGTTTGTTGCACCACTTCTTCCCAGCGAGAACACATAGGAAGAGGTGAAGGGTTGGCGCTTTGGGGGCTGTCTCTTGTTTTTGACGTTCGAATAGTACTGATTTATCAGCCTGATTTGAATAAACGAATTTGAGTTTGATTTTGAGTTTTTAAGAGTTTGAAGAACGAGTAGAATTAGTTGTAGTTTCTATGATACCTTAGGATAATTTTACATAATATGAATTGTTTCTCAAAGGTAATAATTTTGTGTTTGTTCTAAAACTGTTTAACCACAATATTAAGCCTGATAAATGCATTCTCAACGTAGTTCTACAGATAAACATAGTTTGAAAATTTTAATAAAATTCCTTTTTCGTGGCAAAACAAGAGTTTCCTGGAAACGAAAATACGGTACATATTCATAAGTTTCCAGTCTTGAATAATGTAGCGTTTGAATAACGTATCGCTTCTGTGAATACCGAGTTGTTTTTGTCAGCTTTGATGTTCTAGTGGACCGCAGTTATGTTTGACGAAATGAATTCGTTTTCATTCCAGTCTTTATAATTGATGAAAAACTTTTTGAAACTTTCCTTAACGCTGTAGGAGATGGCTGTAGCAGGAGGGATGGTAAAAATTTTCCCGTGGGAAGAAATTGTTCGAGCGACTGTCTTTTTTCTCTCTCATTATATTTCGGCCAATTTAGCCAATTTGTTGCTATGCAGCCGGTGAAAATTAAGTAGCCCTCGCTGTTTTAATTGACTTACCTTTACACAGCAAGGACAAAAAGTGAAGAAAATTGTATTTAATTAAAGACTTTTTGTTTGCCTAATAAATCTCACCCACGTGCGCTGCGGTGTAATAGACAGCTTTAAAAGAGCTCAGTTCGCATATTTGGTACACCACAAGCGCATCACCAAGGTAACGGTTCTATACCTTTGTTTATGAATGAATGCTCCTGAATTTATTACAAATCTCAAGTTTTTGCATTAACTGGAAAACTGAAAAAAAAAAATCTTTAACAAAATTTTCTTCTTATTATTAGTGAAAGATGAACAGTGAAAGAAGATATAGTGAGGAGACCTGGATTTGAACAGGTCTGAAATCATCAATTCTCCTTTGCATGGTGGTCTAAGTTCATTCCTTCTCTTTATAAGAAGAAGCTTTTGTACTTCAGCGATAAAAAAGGTTGAGTATGGTATGGTGTTACCAATATTCGAAGTAAATTTAAATCAGTAGTGTGTGTTTTTTAATCTACTTTGTTACTTGTTGTGTTCCGAACAGATGGTCTGCTCTGATTGCCAAATAAATCTTTAATATACTCAATTCCGTTACCGACTTGTGTAATGTGCTAAAAAACACAATATAGTTCAAAGTTATGACCTAAGATCTAAATACATTTGACCTGACTAAACTCAAGTTAACCTAAGTTCAATCTTAATGTTCCTTGGCTAATAAGCTTTTGATGCTTAGCTTTTGCAGTTGACAAGTACTTATAATAACATCAATCAATAGAACCGAAAAGTCAATGCTTTCAATCTCCTCTAATGCTCTTTTTCTGTTAGCTCGTAAAACAGCATTTATTAAATTGAGAATTTATTTAAAAGAAGTATGGTTTTAAATTTCTAATAGTTTTTTTTTTTCAAATTCTAGAAATGACCTATTCGAAATACTGTCATTAGGCGTGAATTTACTTATAAACTTAAAAGAATGGAATTAATTTAAGGTTTGTGATCAATTTGATCTGTTTTGGTGTGACCATCGGTAGAAGGTCGCAGTTGAAAAATATCTATAGTAGGTATAATTGGATATGTCAACTAAGAGGCACACAAAAAATTAAAAAAAAAACATCAAATTATTCATTATTATAATATGAAACACTTTCTTGACAACTTTACTAACTATATTACAATGTATACACTTACTCATTTACTCCGAAGAGCTCATTATAATAGAGGTAGGTACCTACTCTCCTATTTATTATTCCGACTCTGCCGATTTACCCCTTCGTTTATAGAAATCCCCTACTATTAAGCTTATTTAAAAAAAGAATTCAAATACAAATCACGTTACAATTAATAAAAAGAAATCTCTCACAACCGAACAACTATCTCCTTTTAATTAAAAAATAAAACCGAACACTGAAAAAAAATCTTCTTCATAAGTAATTTAAAAATAACAGTCATTAGACAGTATGAAATGACAATGGCGCTCGAGTTTCGTTTCAAAATAGAAATAAAGGAAAAACCTTCGATTGTTGTATATTTTAAACTGAAGATATACGAAGCTGGATTACAATGCACGAGTTCACATAAATAGGTTTGTGATAATTGTTGCAAATATATTGTATTTCATCATGTATAAGATCGTGTCGGGGTTACTAGGTCATGATGGTCCAGTAGGTAGAATTTCCATGAGGATTAGAAAGACATACTCGCTATGTGGAATTGAAGCCGCAGCGTGGGCAGGCCCCTCACGACATAAACGGACGATCTCACCAAGGTCACCGGGAGGCAGTGGATGCGGATTGCTGAAGACCGCTCGAAGTGGAGAACGTTAGGAGGTGAACGTCTTTCGTCTGAAACGAACGGGCTCGAAATACTGTCTTTTATCTATAGATAACTCTAAACAAATATACCTTGTTGAGAGAAGTGAGATCAAAAGACGTTAATATTATGATATCGTATTGCCCATCTGAAAATATAGCAATAAAAATATCTCACAATTTTTTTGCCATTTAAAGGCAAAAAGTTAAATAAATAATAAAATTTACAAATAGTTGATACGTCATGGACTCTAAATAGTAACGGGAGAATTACAGCTGTTCTCATATTTAAGAAAATATTATGTTAGGACGACTGTCCGCAATCTTCTATGGAAGCTATGAACGTTCGTGTTAACCAATGTTTGGTCTCCAGTTAAACTTCAACCTTACATTTGACAAATATAAAAAAAAACAATAATGAAAACTATTTAAAAATTATATAATAATAAAATACCTAAATCAGAATACTAAAATTCGATAGAAACAATCCAAGATATTTATTTTAATCAATCTAGATTTTATAAACTCAGAGAAACTATTTGTCGTGTTAATTTTTCTGAAGCTTTTGTTATTTCAGGTCATAAAAGCTTAAATGCCTTAAATAGAAAAAAAAAATATGTCCCCATTCCTAAGTATTTTAAAATATCGTCAATTCCTGAAACGGCACTACCGTCCAAAGTTTGAAGTGTTCGAAAGTAGGTTATACCAGCCCGCCATTATTCAAACTTTCATTTAACTTTGAATTATAAAAGTTATTCTTCCAAGTTCCCTGTACTTGTAAGATTCTGGCTTCGAAGGTGCGCGAAATTGATGATTTTGATATAACAGCTGTTTAGTCTTATTTTAGCACGGTAGCGCAAAGATATGAAAAGTGATAGTACGTACTATTTGCATTCAAACAAAGTCAATCAATATTAGTATATATGCAGCAGAGATGTGAATATTAAGAAGAATGTATGGTGCTACGATGGTGGAATACGTATATAAGAAGTAGTTTGAAAGTAGCACGAGCAACAGAGAAGCTGCATGGAAACTGGCTGTCTTGGCATGGTATGGAGGAATAAGAATCATGTTGTGAGGAAGCCGTTGATGGATATAGAGGAAGAGGACGATCAAAGAAATTATGAATACTATTGTGTGGCTCTAAGGTTGCAAAGATTGATACTTGTGATATGATGTCAGATAGGAAGATATGGAAAAAGAAGCCATGCTGTGTCCACCTTAAATAAGAATAAACTGGGATAAGCAGAGTAAAATGATCATGAAGAATGATTAAAATAACATGAGGGAAGAAACGCTTTAATATGAGGAAAAATAATGTTGTATAGTTATTTCGATATCAAAAGTGTAATCTCTTTCATAACTATTTCATCGTCACTGTGTTATATTCACTAATTGATAAAAATCATCATCAGTTTGGCACAACCCTATAAAAAAATCTCAGTAAGTTCTAGACTGCTTGTTCTATTTCCTTTAAAGATTTGAATACTCTGACACGTCCAATTTTCTAACATTTTCTATCACCACGATTCCTTTTGCTGTCAAGTGACACCACATCACAATTCAAACGTTTCAATTCTTTCGACATTGTCACTCGTTTTATAATAAAACCGGTAGGATTTCACTTTTAAATTCACTCTCGTGAGATCTGCACTCGAACTTGAATCAGATCCGTTTGAACAACTCCCTAGGTTACACCAACTCAGCACTTACAAATGCTTACAGAATTTCTCTAATAGCACATGTTGTAATCTTTTATCTGATATAATGTAGGTAGTATGAGATTCTCTATCGCCGAAAGCTTTTTCGTTTTCATTTCTTTTTGAAACGTTGGTCGCTTCATAGCGAGGGGATATTGACGGTTTGTTTTCTGGTGTTCTATTCTATTGAGTCTTTAGATTTGTGTATGACAGTTTTTTTTTACACAATACTTGTGTAAAAATGCCTACTATTAGGTTGAGGTTCCGTCGCAGGGTTTTGATTTAATGGTTTTATGGTATTATAAGTTCCAGTCCGTTTATTTGATAGATTATTTCATTTTTTGAATTTATTCGGTAGATCTCTATTCGGACATCGTGAAACTAGCCCTTACACATTTTATCTGTAGTGTACGTATAACATTTGTTTCTAATGGGATATCAAACATCATTGGTCTACAAATGTGGAGTATTAAAAAATATAATATACTAAAACAGCAAATTGATCATCATTTACAAAGTAATGCAATAAATCAGCAATCTCTCACGCCGTTTAGAACACTCCAAAGATAAACAAATAAATTATATCACCCCTGTCACCAGTCCCTAATTCCCTTAGATGGGAAAAATAAGGGCGCACGACCTTTACATGAAGATGTTGAATAAAATTCAATAGCGAAGGGTTAAGGGTCTCGAGTATTACTTTGTAGGTGCGATTGCCGCTGACAAATCTACAATTTCCACTCCGCGAAAACTTTATAAAATTTACAGACGCCAGCACATCAAGCTACCCAAAACTGTCAAATTTGCAAAAACAGTTTTAAACCATATGCTTCAGTGATAAAATTGAAAATGGATTAAAGTAATTTTAAAGATTATATTAGCTTGATGTGCTGGTATGTGTACAATTCAAATGTATTGGCGAACGACTTTACAGTGTGACTAGGGTGATTGAGGCATATACTACCAAACTGGTCTTCTTTATGTTCGGAGTGGGTAATGACATAGCCTTAACACACCCCTAGAGCCTTCTTTATGGATAGGTGGAACAAAATAAGGTTTTAAACTGCTCTTTTTTGCAGTATGAAATATTCTCGAGACGTCTAGAGAAAAATGCTCGCGAGAAAAGCTATCTATGAATGTATGAAACAGAATTCATGAAATTCTAGCTTTGTTCTATTTGTTGGATTTAAACGCAACTCGCATTAAAATTGGTATTTATTTTCTTTGGAATATGTTGCAATGCTTTTAAAATGCATTATTGGATTCATTGAGACGATCATCACGGAGATAATTGTATTTTGAACAGGAAAATTCTATTGAATGAACTTGTGATTGCGTTGTTTATGAGTTATGGGAAGCTGAGCAATTACAAAATAAACGTACAGACGTCAGCATGTCAAGATACTACAATTTGTCAAAGTTCCTTACTAGGTTTCCAATTTTATCACTAAGATTCAAAGTTAATTGGGAAAATTTGATAGTTCTGGGTAGCTTTTTTAAAAGCTTTTATTTAACTTGCCGTGTATGTATGTTACGGTGGATTCTTTGAACTCAATTTTGAAGTAGATATCTTCAACCGATTGAGCTGAAATTTTGTATACACGTTCAGTTTGGATGACAATGCAAGAAATGTTATATGACATTATTCTAAATCCAATATGGCGGATCGTCCAAGATGGCGGAGTAGTTATTTTTAATGAATTTCAACAATATGAGTATCAAATGAAAGGGCTTATTGAGAGTGACTTAAAAATAATTTGACGTTATTCTAAATCCAATATGGCGGACTATAAAAGCTTTTTAAAAAAAGATTTTTCTTTTAATTTATTATTAATATCTACATAATAATATTGATATTTACAAACTTAAAAAAAAAAAAACTATATACAAATAAAATAAAAAAGAATAATTAAAAAAATGCAACAAAAAATTCATCCGCATCGCTATCAGCGGGTATCGTGCCCAAAAGGCTGGCCGCATTGCCATTCGGGTAACTTGATGTACTGGCGTCTGTACTATATATATATTTTTAATGAGAAATATACATACATATGTATTTGCCGTTAACCTCTTCCCAATATTTTAACAACGAAGAACCTTTGAAATATCAAATATCAACCTTATTCTAAAGTCAAGGATGTGTAAACCTATCGATAGGTACCTATAAGAGTTCAATGGCCTTAAAGGGTAGTTCCCACAGTGCGGTGTACCGATACATATGAGATAAATATTTGAACAGACGATCATTTCGGGGGTAAAATTTGCTGACGATATGACAATTTTATATCTATCTGTGAATTTTGAAAACCAATTTTCCTAACTTGTTATAGATTTTGTCTGTTTCTTCTACTAAATATATTTTGTAATAATGCTAGCTTTCGCCAGCGGTTTTGCCCGCGTCTCATGAGAACTACTTCGCGCACCTGGTATTAAAAGTAGCAGAGCCTATTGCCTTCCTTGGCCAATGAGCAATTTCAGAAGCATCAGCCTTTTTTATCGTCATACTGCTGGGCTCAGGCCTCCTCTCACAGGGAGAAGGAAAGGAAATATTAAACCATCGAAAAGTTTAAAAAAAAAAACTAAAATTAATTTAATTTAGACCCGTAGTTCTCGAGATTAGCGCAATCAGGCAAACAAACAAACAGTACAGCTTCATAAAAATATTAGTTTAAATAAGTACCTATAGTAAGTCTGACGCCAGTCTAACCAAGGGGTATTGGGTTGCCCAGGTAACTGGGTTGAGGAGGTCAGATAGGCAGTCGCTCCTTGTAAAACACTGGTACTCAGCCGAAACCGGTTAGACTGGAAGCCGACCCCAACATAGTTGGGAAAAGGCTCGGGAGATGATGATGATGAAGTACCTATAGATTATTAGGTATGCAAAAGTACGTAACTAGGCTTTCAGTGGTAACAAGCAGTCTTTTTTGTTACATTGTTAGTTCTTTGACGTTTTTGCTAAGTTGATTTTAAATCATAAAAAAGTAATTAAAGTTAACAGTCTTAGTAACATTCAAGAGCTTTTGATCTTGCCGACCTATAGTGGAAAGGTGGTTAATTATGTTGAATATCAATACTTTCTTGTTATAGCTGATAATCGCTGCCCACGTACACACGCCAGCACTTTAAGCTACCGAAACTGAACATTTTTCGCAATCAACTTTGAACCATATGCTACAGTGATAAAATTGAAAATCTATTAAGATAAATTTGACAAATTGTAGTAACTTGATGTGCTAGCATCTTTACAATTATAATTACTTTATACTACTGAGGAAAAAAACAAGATTACACAAAAACAATGTAATATAATGACGTTTTCCCAGAAGGTAGTCTCAGATGTAGGTACGGAGAACTCCCACACAGTTCAACCGCAAACATTCATAAGCTCTCGTAAATCCGTTGTGTACTTAAAATTTGATGGTATAAATATCATCCAAATGATTTTCGACAAACGAAATAATAGACAGAATTGTTATTACAAGTAATGTTCTTAAATTTTTTTTACTAGTAATCGGTATTGTTTAGCAGGTTTGGATATTAAAATCTAGAGAACTGAACACCGAAACCGATTTAAACTTTCTCATATTCAAATAGTAAACCTGTAACATATCAAAAAAAAACTTTATGAAATACGATCTTCCATATTCAAACAAAATACTCATACCAAAACGGATGACTAGGTTAAAATAGAGCGAATAAAATATTTACCATTAAAAAACTTTATAACAAAAAAAGAAAAAGATTTAATATATATTTTTTTATCATTTTATTTAAAAGCATAAAACCCGGCTCCATGAAAAATCTCAGTAACATTTTACGATGCAATTCACATCTATAGCGCACCAATAATTTTAAGTTACACTAACCGCACGTCCATAGATACACATAACCACTAGAAGGGTCAACCGTCCATCGGTCAGGGAAGCAATTAAAGCCATACAGATGTACGATTGGTGTAACTTCATTGATTATTCAATTCCGCTTGAATCGACTGATTGATTAGGCGATAGGTCAAGGGTTTGTTTCTGATATGTACTTACGTTACGTACGTATTTGTTGAAGTACTATTCTTTGGGGAAATTGGTTTTTCCTAGTGTAATATTATTGTTTCCTGTATTGTTTTACATGGAGCGACTATATCTGACCTCCTTAATTCAGTTACCCGGGAAGCTTCTACCTACTTCTTGCTAAGACGAATGTCAAAAGTCTAATAATCATAACAGGCTCCCACAAATTTGAAGTGCCTCTTGAAAAATTTAGGAGCTTATTATGGCATTGATGGTCACCTATCCGCGGAAAGACCTCTCTAAGCATTACATAAACCTATGAAATATCGAGCCCTGCCATTTAACCACCAGCAGGCTTAGCATGGCGATTCCATATCTATTCTATCAAGAAAAGACAAAGCTCTTTCTGTCAATGTCAACATGTCTTCTGCCCGAGCATGGCGCGTCCTGTAAACTCTCATATAATCGCTCGTAAACTTATGTCGGTCGAAGAAAAGAAAAATTTCTTCAAAAAATGTCAACGGAAATCTTACGTCAATCTGTCATTATGTCCATTCTCCGGTAAACAAAACTTGTTTCTACGGTTGCCATGCTAAGCCTGCTGAACCTTACTCATCTCTATGAGTAAGGTTGAGTAAGGTATTATAGTATGACTATAATATTTTGTATTTCTTTCATCGTAACATGAAGCAATATTGCTAAGAATACTTACAAATCCTCTTTAGTTTTTGTCACTGCATATAATGGAACTACAGTTTGGGTAACCAGTACAGCGTCACGTCCAATATGATTTATCTTAGTTATATTAATATTACAATACTTGTAGCCAGCGGAGCAAGAAATATATTGTTTATTTTTGCTAACAACAATTACATACTCAGTTATGTCTATAACTAGGTCAACCAAACATGAATCAAATAATAAGAAGACTACTGTTACTGTGCTAACAATTTTAACCACCAATAGTCGCAAGGACAAAGTGATATAAGACTATTAGGTGCAGTTGCGGATATTAAATGATCGGTCCACTTGAATACCTTCTCAATTTGGCCGTTTAATACATTCGCAAGTTAAGACGGTTACGGGGCTGCGGGTTGTTCGCAAGAGTTACCGCATCCCTGGCATACAGGGGCCTCCAGAAGGAACATAGTGGGTTTTAGTCATTAAGAGTCTCACACTTCCTCCAGCTGCACATGATGAAAAAAAAAAATGCCGTGGTGACCTAGTGGTTAAAGAGCCAACCTCTCAAGTGTGAGGGCGTAGGTTCGATTCTAGGTCGGGCAAGTTCCAATGCAACTTTTCTAAGTTTGTATGTACTTCTTGGACACCAATGACTGTATTTCGGATAGCACGTTAAACCGTAGGTCCCGGCTGTCATTGAACATCGCCTTGGCAGTCGTTACGGGTAGTCAGCAGCCAGTAAGTCTGACGCCAGTCTAACCAGGGGTATGATGATGTTCTAGGTGAATTTATACCTCTTTTTCACCATACATAAAATGTAGGCAGACTCATGGGTTATATCAGGTGCATTACTAGTAAAAGCTATTCATTTTCCTTAGCTGGTTATACTCTATTTTGGAAACTGTCAATGGCGTCGCATTCATCAACGTTAGAGAATTATGCATTTCGGAGATGCAAGCCTCTTTGGTCGAATCAGTGGTGTTAAAACTTACTACCATGTTAGTTTAATCAACATTTACAGTCATTATTCTATTTCTCAGTAGGTGAACGGATAACGAGGAGACCTATTCATCATCAGTCTTTTTACGTTCCCAGTGCTCCTCCCTAAGACCTCCTCTTAATCATCACGCTTGCTCAATGCGAGTTGGTGACTTCAAACTTAATAGTTCAGGTCTCTTCGAGAAATTCTTCTTCATCTTTAATCAGTCGTAGGTGTTTACTAAGAAAAGATGAAGAAGACTTGCCTGACCTGGAATCGAACCCAAGCACTCATACTTAAAAGTCTTGTGCTTTTATCAATAGGTAACCATGACTTCTCTCACCTCTTCACTCAACTGAAATTCCGTTCAATATTCCTCCGTAATTTTTGAAATATATTTATATCTGCCACACGTGTTTGCTCGCGCCTTAATTAAAAAAATAGCTTATACCTTCCAAATGTGACACGCAAATTCAAAACCAGCTTTCAACTATCCTCAACGTGTCGTACTTCAAAAGGTTTCATGTTTAATTAATTGTCCTGCCGAGTTTAGAGTTATAAACAAACTTTCAGCAGGTTGATCTTTCAGGCCTCGCGAATTTAATTTTCTGACTTCTGACTACGTGTGACATTAATCTTACGTAAAAGGAATATTTTCATGTGTACTTATGATGATGGTTCACATTTGAGCGGACTAAAAGCTAATTTTCTGACTAATTTGTCAAAATCCGTCATTAAACTCTTAAACCTCATCTTCATTGAACATAGTATCTATAAATAAAAAAATAAATTAAGCTCCAAAAAGCAATTTAATAATACCTATCTTCAAAATATAAGCCGACATTTTCGTGTGTACCCTTCATTATTTTGATCCCCTAGCTTCGGAGTCGCAGGTGTTTATTACGTATCCACAAAATCAGATGTTTTTCAACCCATCGCATATACTTGTACATCATTATCGCTAGCCTGACCTACTTTCAACGTTTTCCAATATTTTTACATATTTTATTGTTGACTAGAGATTCGGATCTGGTAGCTATATGACCTCGTTAGTGTAATTTGGTGATTACTTAGAGAATATAACTCACTGGAACCGCAATGACCACACACTATACAAAAGGTCTGCCGATTTAGGTGCGAGGAAACGCAATAACTACTGACAGCTCATTCACGCATTCTCAAACCAATTACCAAATACAAACATAAATTCCACACACAGATATGTACAAGTATGCTCGGAGCTCACGTACCTATGGCAGAGGAAAATGCAAAGCAATGGTGTCTCTGGTTGGTTACATTCTCTAAGGATGATTATTGAAGTATTAGGGAGAACTGGTAGATGGCGTTGTAATAGTTATTATGAATGGCTCATAATAGATGTGGGGCAACCCTAGCCGGTGATTCACAGTAATTTATCTTCCCTAATCGGGTAACTGCGTGGTTGTCATTGATAAAGTTGTCACGCAATATAGTGATGGGTGATAGATGCATTGATTTTGATGGATAGGACGGCTTAGTATTTTGGAACAGTTATTTTTGAGGGCTTATCAGTGTGTGCTTTGTTTCAAGTTAAATATGCTCGCTTCTATTAATAACTAGTTGACCTGGGAGACGTTCTTCTGTTTTTTTTTTGTTTTATAAGGACCTTCTCCTTACAATATACCAAAACAAGAAACGTGAAATCGGTCCAGCCGTTCATGAGTAATGGCGTGACCAAGGAAAATAGGGATTCATTTTTGTATATTATGTATGTATACATTAATTATAGTTTACTCTGTGGTATTCAAAATAACTACTTCATTGTGACAAATAATGAAAAATGCTTGATTAAATTTCAAGACAAACGCACTCAGCCATTATCAAATCCCCCTTTAAAATCTAATATCAAAATGGTTGCCTACAAAAATATAATAGAGAAATTTTTACGATTCCCTTCAACTTTTTTGATTGAATCGCCCATTTTGGATATCTTTACGACTGAAGTTTGTTACTCGGCCGGTAGTTAAATACTCCAATTTGAGCTGAACATTGCTGAAAATATTTGAATAATGAGCACTTAAGCTCGGCCAGAGCTTTTGGTATTCATTATCCTCTTAATAGTCATCGTAAAGGCGAGAATCGAAGGTATTTACGTAAATACTGAATGAATATAACTACATTAATTTTTTGCACCGTAAACCTATCAAAAGATTGTTTTAATTAATAATTATTTTAACCTATAAAAGCCGAAGTAACTGACTCATTTATCACAAAGATCAGAAACTACATAGACTAGGAAGTTCAAAGTTTGCAAAGGTGCGCAAAATTAACGGGTGTGCAAAAAAAATGAGCTAGCTCCTCCGCTTTCGCTATTCACTTGTCTCGAACCGCTCCGCTGCCTCTAGGTCGTAGGGGGAAACTGGTCGTCCATGGACACTAAAAACTGTACATCATCATCATCATCATCATCATCCGCCTATCGCAGTCCACTGCTGGACATAAGCCTCTTCAAGTGCACGCCACTGAGATCGATTTATAATCAAAAACTGTACATCTTGACGAATTATTTTATTTAGTTGGGACATTGGCTGCGCAATATATTTATACGATATAAGTCGGGCAATTACTGTTAATTTAAATAGTTTAGAATGCAAGTGAAAACGTTCGCGGTTGCTAGTTCAGTTACATAGCCCCAGAAACCTCAGGTTCTATATACAAAGTTAAAACCAAAGCGCAAATGTACACTAAAATATGTAATTTGATTTAAAAGAAAGGCTGAGCAAAGTGCTGAAATACACAAAAAAGGAGGAAAATAAAGTTAATATAACAGAAATAAAAATATTTACTTTATCATTATCGTCTTTACTCTGTATCTTTTTTTAAAGACATGTAAATAAGGATCGTTATCCTCACACTTTCAATGTTGCTTCCTTTATTCCATAAGATCTAAAATTAGATACACGTATAGAAATACCCGAAATAGAACACGGATAATACGCGTGCCATGTCTAATCCGGTAATTATTTAGATTTGGAATTGAGCGGGCCTAAATAAGGCCTCTTGCTTAAAAAGTTATTTAGATCGATGACGTTATGAACTTATTCAAAGCTTGAGATTCTACAATAATAGTGTGTGTATAAGTATTCCTCCTCTAGACATCAGAAATAATGAGGTATGTATTAGTTTTCGATTTTTTTTAACAAATTGCATTGAAGGACGTTTCGTTCCCTATTTTGTGTGGGAATGTCCCTTGACTTATATATTTTACTAGCGACCCGCCCCGGCTTCGCACGGGTGCAATGGATGTTATTATACATATAAACCTTCCTCATGAATCACTCTATCTATTAAAAAAAACCGCATCAAAATCCGTTGCGTAGTTTCAAAGATTTAAGCATACAAAGGGACATAGGGACAGAGAAAGCGACTTTGTTTTATACTATGTAGTGATTATTCAAAATCTGAGAAGCTTGAAGAGTTTTATTGGAGACTTTGTGATCTAACAGTAATTACGTAAGCTCAATGTAAGGTTATGTGGTCTTGGGATTAGATGAAAAATAGGTCTTAAAAAGCATAGGGATATTTATTTATGTTTTAAATTTTAAGATTACAAATGGTCTTACTGAATTCAACTGAATTTTTTAAATTACCATTTTAAATAAACGTAGACAGTCTCCAATATTATAGAAATACAGATACGACCCGTGGATACGACATACTCCAAACATTTGCTAAAACTGACATACAAAAGCCCCCCTTTACAAATTCGGGCTCAGATTGACAAAAAAGGAAGAGAAAAATCCTAATCCAAATGTTGGCAGAGTAGAACCCGTATCTGCTAAACCGGTACGTATTGATTGGCGTCGCCGGCGGGCGGGTGACTGACTCAAACTGCGGCTAATGAGCAGTTCTACCTACCTACGTTCGTATGAAGGTGCAAGGGATAACGGTGCGAGCGGTGGCGCTGGTAATTCAAATATTTGTTATTGTAGAGTGTCAATAGGTCGTCATCCAAAGATAGCAATAAATACATTTTAAAGGTAAAGGTGGACTAGTGGTTAAAGGATCAGCCTTTCGAGTATGAGGGTGCGGGTTCGATTCCAGGTCAAGTACCAATTGTAAATGTAAGTTATACTTACTTTCTAATTTTAGCTTGGACACCAATGACTGGATAAAGGTGAAGGAAAACATCTCGAAGAAACCTGGATTACAAAGTCTGAAATCACCAACCCGCATTGAACAAGCGTGTTGATTAACGCTCAATCCTTCTCCGTGTGAGAGGAGGCCTGTACCCAGCAGTGGAACGATAAAAAGGTTGATGATGATGATAAAAGGTAACGCTTTCTTAATGATCATTAATATAAGACTTTCGTTATAGAATATGTTTGTGAACAATCACAAATTGTTACCGAGAAGAAAGTGTTTGATGTTGAAAGCATTATATTCATTGAATCCTATCCTATAACATTTAGACTTACAAAATCAGAAAAATATATAGGACTTCTTTCTTAACTGTTTCTATTCTTAGTAACTTTCATACACACGTGTGAAAAGAGAACTTGTACATTCTTATAACCTTAGATCAAAGAAAATAAGTACACTTATTTCTAAACCAATACACAAAGACGCTTATTTCTTCTTCAATGCTTGCTGGAACCTCTGTCCTTATGTTTCCACCTTACTTATACCGTGATGGGTTGACAGCGCGTAACTATTGAATGCCAACTCCGTGAGATAACTGTCACCTTACTTGGCTGCGAAATAAGGAAAGGAAGAGAGCGATCGTTTATTTGGGCTTACTTAGATGACGGTTCGCTGGTCCTGTGGCTTCGGTAAGCGCCTTTGAATGACAACTTCCTGAGTTCCGAACTCATAAATGGAGACAGAGAGTACGTTTTGTGAAGGGATTAACATCTTGTTCTAAAACTTCATCAAAACTTTTAGTAAAGATGGGGTCAAAGCTTTAGTTTTCTCTAGGAATTGTGTTTAGTAAGGCCAATAGAAATGGTCATACGCTTCGTAAGTAAAACATTGGAAACAACAACAAGACGGGGGAATACGCTCGGAGAACTTCTGGCAAACAAAGCCAAAACAAATGACAACATTAAACTCCTCAAACTCTGGAACTTGATCCAATACGTCCATGCAATTACAACTTTTGCTAACAAAACGGAAACAAAAGAATCCGCCATCATAAAATCAAAGAAAACAATAGAAACCTCTCGCCACTCCAACTGCGTACACAAACTCGGCTAACAGTCGCGAAATTTCAACAAAACCAATAAGCTAAGTACCAAATTTAATATTTGGACCTAAGAATTTAATGCGTACCCCGCGGAGAAATACTGCAAAACTTGGAACGTTTCTAAGGGCAGCGTACAAAGTAACTTCAGGCCTACGTATTGGGGTGACCTATTCATTAATCAAGCGAATCAGTTTGATTGATGGTCGAGAGATTGTCGTTCATTTTTGCAACGCCCCCCTTTCTTGGTGTAATGAATTATACCCCTAATCGAAGGTTCGTTAGATTGAAATGGAATGGCCTGGAATCTATACTTTTTGTTCATGTCTCGTTTTTTACAACCCGACTTCAAAATTGGAGGAAACTTTGAACTTCTCTTTTATTATTTTTGTACAGACACCAGCATATAAAGCTTCCTTTCCTTAATACATTTTCAACTTTATCGCTGAAGCATATCGTTCAAAGTTGATTGGGAAAAAATTACAATTTCGTAGCTTGATGTGCTGGCATCTGTACTTAAATTAATTTGGAGGATTGTTATAGAAATATTTAGTGTAATTTCCCGTTGCCCAGTACTATATAAAGAAAAATAAAAACTTTACTCCTCAGAAACCAGCTCAATCAAACACAAAATAAATACACGGTTTTTAATTGATTACCGGCATTAAAACACTTATGTTGAAATACTTTACAAATAGCATTACAGAATTCCATAATTACTTTTAACTTTGTTGATTGGAATAAGAATTAATGGAAACATAATTTAACATATCGGTTATTGAATTTGAGTTTCCGAACTCTTCGTTGGATTTAAAGTTAATATTTCCAGGAAGAAACCAGCGAAGTGGATTATGATGTAAAAATTAACTCCAATTACTTTTTAATATTATAAAGTACATAACACTGAAGTAATTTTATAAAATTTTACTTTAATTAATATGATAACGTTGGTTGTAATATCTGCATATTAGGATATTCGTTTCCAAAAACTTTCTTCGACGTAGTCAAAAAAATGTACCAAATTCGTTTATTTGCAAGAAATACTGTAATGCAAAGGTAAGATCTTAAAGCCTAAATGTATTCTGCCTACAAGCAGACGTGCAAATTTTTTATACCTACATTATTAAATATTGTGCAATTACTTATAAGCTATTATTAATGCTCATATTCCATAAATTCTTTAATACTTTAGAAACAATGTCCGCAAATCAAGCTACTATCACCTGTCAAATTTCCTCTATATTTTTCAACTTTATTGCTGAAGGATATTGGTTCAAAGTCGATTGGGAAAATTTGGTAGTTTTGGCTACCTTGATGTGTTGGCATCTAGTACAAACATTTCCAAAAATCCTGAGGATTTTCTAAAACACGAAACACCCGCAGGATCATCCATAACAATAATCCTGTCTAGTGCTTCACCATTCAGTGTAACAATAAAAGTCAGGAGCAGAGACCAGCGCGAATTATGGCGCTAGTGATATGCGTCCCAACTACTGCGTGTTTACGATCAACTTGATGGTATGTATGCTGGGGTTTGAGAAAATTGTTTGAAGAAAATACTATATTGATGAGGATAGAATTGTAGAGAGTGAGTGGTATTTTTTGTTCAAAGTTCTACTTATTAATGTCTTATCTGACAAATTTTACCAATCGAATATTAACCTTCCGGTATTGTGATAAGGTTGAAAATCTATTGAAGAAATTTGATAGATTGAGGTAGGCTGATGTGCTGGCGTCTGTACATAGTTCATACGTCAATCAAATTTCATTTAAAGTGAACAATTTCTTTTAAGTCTCACTTCTTGGAATTCATTTGTTGAGAAAGCTAGGCCAACTACCATAGTAAATTTGCGAATACCTTATAAAAACACTTAAGGTTCTTATAATCGCATTATTTTATCTATAGATCCTCATCATCAAACAATAATTACTAGCGCTAACAGAGTTTATTCTTCTTTATAACCATTTTATGTTCCGCATATGGTAGCTTCCATTAATCTAGAAAAATAATCGCGCCCGCTGCGTCACTATTCTCTGTGCTAATAAAAGTCACTGGCACAGGACTAGGCGCGAAATATGGCCGTATCCAAGTATTATGTGTCCCCTAATCGCCCTTGTTTACAATCTAGCAGGGAATATAGTTCGCTCACGCTGATGAACATGGGTCTTCAAAGTAATAAACAGAAAACAGTATTTTTGCAGGAATGCAGAAGTCTTGAAAATTCATGAGTTTGAACACACAATGCTGACTTCTGCGTGGTATTTTGACAAATTAAACTAGACTTGAATTCATTTAAATGCATAATGTTTTAACTTATAATTTAGCAGAGTTTTAGTTTATTTGGTGCAAAATCCTGGACTATAAGCTACCATTTATCCGGGTAAAAGAAGAAGAGTTGTTCATTAAAATGACTATTGATTATTAGGCATATGAAAACTTTTTGAGCACTAAAAAATTTGCAAAGCCTTAAGAAACGTGGTTTCCCTCTTCCTCACAACCTTACCAGCTTTAGCATGGGAAAATGCATTTTTTCAAACAAAGTTTTATAACTTAACCTAACCTTACCCACATTTATTTACCATTTTTTTTGTATGAAAGCAATACGAGCTACCTTTTGGCGTCCCTAATTTCATCAGGATACTCCATGTGGCCAATGAACACGAAATACCTCTACAATGAAGCTGCAGCCACTGGGATGTTCAGTGGACGAGCACCGACAATATACCGAGCACAATGGCACTTGATGTGACAGTAAACTGTTATCAGACAGGTTTATATGGCTTGGAAAAACTATATTTTGGAAGACCCCGACGTTACAGTGTTTTGGGGGGGAATTGTGATGCTGTTTGTTGGAATCATGTGCTGTTTTCCCTTGTAGAAGATTGAGGAATACCTAGAAATAGATTGATGGTAAAATAAAATAATATTATTAAAAAAGCCAGGATATTTTTGGATAGGTTTTTCTTTTCCCTTAAATTAGTATATGTATTTAAAGGTCTAACCTTTGAATAGAGGAAATTACGACATCGTTTTCCTGGTATTTTGATGAGCTTCCGTTTTGTCTGTGTCAGCAGGAAAACACCTAATAGTTACACATTTTTTGTCCAACGTACAGTAATTACCTTTGTAGAAAGATGTTTTTGGAGGATGATGATGCATTGATATGCATCTAAAGAGTTAAAAAGTTAGCGCAGACTTTAAAGCTTATACATACAGTTGAACAAACTGGTTGAGACTTTTCAATGTAATTCGAAATTTCGTAGAAACTTAATCGTATTACATGAAATATGTATATAACATAATTTTGCTTTAACAGTAGACGTGTTCTAACAGATTTTAGTGTCTGGTTGAGTTTTGGAGATAGATACGTTAGAATAGAGTATTTTTTCAAAAACATTATTTACTTGCAATATTGCAGTTTTTACTATTCTTTGTTATAATGAACTCGTAAACAAATAAAGTAGCAAGTGTAACTTAAACTTTATTTTTTATTTTTAGTGCTACTGGCAGAGATCGGCAAAATTAAATGTTCTTATACCACTGTTTCAATAATAACATAATGTTGTCTTATTGCAGTTAGAAAAAAAACATTTGAAATCAACCGACAGAGCAATTGCAAACTCGCGCTCTAAAGAAATATTGAAATAAAATATCAAAGTATTTTCTTGCTCCATGAAATATTTATGTAATATCGCGATTTTCAGTATGTTTACAGAAGCTATTTTTAGTACCAGAAAACTTTATACAATCTATAAAATAACTTTGACTATTTTATAAAAAAAGAGTAATGTTTGTTGATTGCTATTTTCTACTACCTACACAAGTGCCTACCGAAAAAAAGCTAACTGAAAGAAGATGTATGTCTTTCAATTACAACTACAGTTGATGTTTGTGCATGTATTATAATTGGTTATGCAGTACCGAAGCCCGAATGGGTCTCAACAGTACTTAACATAATGTAAGTTATCACACTTTTTCTTTGCACTATCTAGTGGCCTCTTCCAGTAATCACGGCTAAAAGATTGAGCCATAATCTCTCCAGTCTTAGCAGTAAGAAAAGAACAAATTACAGCAGATAGCGCAGGTGCTCTTCCCAAGCATTTACATAATTACAACCACAAAATAGTATGGCTTTATCCCCGAGACGACGTGATTTGGTGTGCAAACCGGAAAATGGCGCCCAAGCTCCCGCATGTTTGGAAAGCAATTTCACAAATATGCGAATATTTTGCGTCGTATGTGGGTCGCCATTTTATTCTAACAGCTCTGTTTTGGGCGCACTGACTTGTACAACCAATGGAGGGATTTTTATTTTCAATATAGTGTATGTAACAAAGGGTAGGTAACCTGGTAACGGGTCGATAGCATTTTTTGTGGCTATCGCCGATGTGACCAACGGTTCATGGTTGGGACATTTTCTTTGTTTCCAGTTCCGAGTCTGTATATTTATAAAAGTTGCTAGTTATAGAGTCTGCGGGCTATATCGATCAAGGTGAGCCATGCTATGTTATGCAGTTTCTCCTCTGTTATAATTTTGTAGAAGTAAGACACATTACTGTCTCGTTTCTTAAGTAGCTGGTATAAATCTATACTAATATTATAAAGCAGAAGAGTTCGTTTCCTTGTTTGGTTTAATAATCTCAGGAACTACTGGTTCGATTTCAAAAAAGTATTTCAATGTTCAATAGTCCTTTTATCGAGGAAGGCCATTTATCCGGGTCCGCGGAGTTGTTCCTACAGGACGGAATATGAGACATGGAGTGCGGATTTCGGTACACATGATCTCAAATTAAATTTTCCGGGTAAATATAAATGAAGAGTAAAAAGTAAAAGGTCAGTGAACCTTATATCGACGATATGAAACACACGCGGCCACTACATATTTTAGGTCAAACTGGCACCAGTGTGTACAAAACTTACAAATGTGAAACGTACCTACAATATTTGAGACCGAGTCAATACGTAGGACGTCCAGGTATTTTAAAAATAGCGAACATTTTGTACTAGCGACGTGCAGCCATTTCTGGCCTAAGGGCTCTGTAAATACGAGTATTACTAGAAATCAAATAGAACACAGTTTTGATGTGTCTGTTAAATTTTTACTGAACACAGATATGAGTTAGTAAACAAATGTAAAATTTTGAATCATTCACTATCCTGTTTTATAAGTATACTTGGATAGATAATAACTATACAAAAAAGAGAAGAGTAAATAGGTAACTTCTAGGCAGGTGATAATCCCGTTGGTGCAATGGTGACCATGCCATGGTGTATAAAGTATAAATAGTTTATCAGTTGTGTTAGCACCCATAACATTATAAGCTAATCAATAATATAGAGACAGAGACAGCTTTTCACACACGGTCTGTTAGCCCCAATGTAAGTTATAGATTAACTTGTGTCATGGGACTTCTACTGATAACCTAAATATACATAACAACTCACATGCATTTTTATCACACTTCTGTCGACCGTACGAGGAATCGAACCCATGACCCTCAGCTCGGCGGTTGAGCGTGCCGACCATTGCGCCAACAAGGCGTCTTATCAATCTACCAATAGCTCACCTTTGAGGCTAACCGACTGACAATAAAAGAGTGCTCCACCTTTGATAACATCAACGCTTATCATCAGATGAGATAAAGATATTTAGCTATCATTAGTGTTGATATTATAATACATTCAGATCAGTATTAAGACGAGAATAACCCTGTCGTGTTCTGATTTACAATCACACATTAATACATAACGACTAATAACAACCACGAGAACCTATAAAACTGTTACTATCCGTCTTTATATCCCAAGATTCTCGAAGACCATCAATATTTAATGCCATGGTAATATTAAGTAAAATAATAAATTTGTCCAAGCATCATAATTTACTCTTTTGTATATAACTACTATAATTTTATGTCTCCACATAAAACTACGTTTTAAATTTTTATTCGTATGCGTTTCTGTTTTAGTAGTTGTTTTATCTCCGCAATTGGTTTGGAGTTGTGCCTTCTGTGCGGAATGGCCCACTTTAGGGACAAACAGGATACATAAAGTATAAACTAATATCCTTCGGCCATGTTTTTTTTTCGGTTTCATTATACTGTCTCATCTAGTTTATCGGCTGAACATTTTATAATGTATTATTTTCATAGTAAAAATGTGACGATAAACAGAAATAACATTGGATGAATGAATGATATTTAAGTTGAAGTCGTGGTGGCCTAGTGGTTAAAGAGCCAACCTCTCAAGCATGAGGGCGTGGGTTCGATTCCAGGTCGGGCAAGTACCAATGCAACTTTTCTAAGTTTGTATGTACTTTCTAAGTATATCTTGGACACCAATGACTGTATTTCGGATGGCACATTAAACTGTAGGTCCCGGGTGTCATTGAACATCCTTGGCAGTCGTTACGGGTAGTCAGAAGCCAGTAAGTCTGACGCCAGTCTAACCAAGGGGTATTGGGTTGCCCGGGTAACTGGGTTGAGGAGGTCAAGTCAGCAGTCGCTCCTTGTAAAACACTGGTAGTTAGCTGAATCCGGTTAGACTGGAAGCCGACCCCAACATAGTTGGAAAAAGTCTCGGGAGGTGATGATGAATGAATGATATTTAATTTGAAATAAACATTTTTACACGTCATTTTTTTTCAAATCGAGGTGAGGTCGGCATTTCCTGACTAACTACTTTGAGAAGAAACGCCGAAAAAAACTCAAGGGTCATAGTCCCTTTTAAAGTTTGAGCAATGAAGCTTTGTGTCTGTAATGCCCTTACGAAGAAAGTGTCATACAAGTTTGAACTTTATCGACAATTTCATTTGAATCATTGACACAAATTATCAAATATTAATACTAAGTCAATAAAAAACAACTTACCAAATAGAAATTAGTAAATCAACTTAATTAAACGACCCCTGGGATCATAATTAATCCATATCATCTACAACGATGATACTTAGGTAATAAGATTAAATCTTCAACTAGTGACCCTGGTAGGCGGCTCCAAAACTATTGAATTAACTACTCAACTAATACCGTCTTGGCTGGTCGGATAATCCTTACTAATATTATAAATACGGAAGTGTGTTTGTTTGTTACGTTTCAACGCAAAAGCAGCTGAATTGGTTGAAATGAAACTTTATACCAGAGAAAGAAGATGAAGATATACTACTTTATATCACGCGAAATGTACAGCCAGCACATCAGGCTACCCTAAACTACCAAATTTTACAAATCAACTTTCAACTTTATACTTCAATAATAAAGTTGAGAATCTATTACGTCTGTACATACGCCAGCACATCAAGCTACTACAATCTGTAAAATTTTCTTAAAAGATTTTCAACAAAATATACGGTTTAAATTTGATTGGGAAAATTTGACATTTTCAGGCACATAGTGCTTCCAAGATGCGGACGAAGTCGCGATCGAAATCTAGTATTACATAAATTCAAAAGTGAGTTTGTTTGGTTTATTGCTTTCACGTAAAAAATACTGAATCAATTGAGGTTTTTGGAAGACGGGTTAGTCCTTGGAGACGGTGATGGACCATGTTTATCCCCGGTAAATAATCCCACAGGACGTGGGCGAAATCCTGGGGAAAAACTAGTTCATTATAAGAAGCTTTAAGTCCAGTAACATAAACTTCAGTATACTTAAGAGTTGCATTCAGCGGTTGGCAGTTGCAATCCTGGTAATGCAGTTTTGTTCTTTGCCTTTAAGTTTCCTTACTTTAGTTTTACTTTAAAACGCTGGTCATGTCCAATGGTTTTATCGAGATGAAATGCCAATATTTTTATGGTGGGAGTTTTTCTTTTGACCAAGTTTGCTGGAAAAGTGCTCCGTATTATAAGTTTTGACTTTAAGTCGGTTTTTAAACTCGTATAGGTATTTCTTGCCCGTCTGGTATACTTCCTTTACCTTTCTCATGAATTACTCTTTCACTTGGTGAAAATCGTATGAGAGTCCGTGGTGCAGTTGTTGAGGCTAATTAGATGATAATGTACCCAAATAACCCAGGCTATCGATAACAGTACAGAAGCCAGCACATCAAGCTACCCGAAACGTTAATTTTTTTTCGTTTAACTTTCTAAGTCAGCAAAAAATATTAAAATCCGTTAAGAAAATTTGACAAATTGCAGTAGCTTGATGTGCTGGCGCGTGTACATTTACTTAATGTAAATTATATATACCTATTTATCTTTAAATAATTGACCTAGCCTATGCGTATATTCTGCGAAATCCAAGATCCTCCCAATAGTACATCTCGTGTACATCCGATGTTTTATGACACACAAACTGATTCGGGAAAGTTGTGATCGCTTCGGTTTATGTGGTCCATTTTATTGTACTGAGTTATACAACTTGATCGTGGCCAACTTTGTTTGTCTTCAAGTGTATTGTTTGATGTTTGGATCTATTTCGATTATATTGTATGAGTGAGTTAATTTTTTTGTTCGTACTTACCATTGTCTAATCGATAAAAAGTGGTAGAATATACTTACACGAAATAAAGTAATATAATATGAAAATCTAGACTAATATTATAAAGCTAATATTTTTTTCTACTGTTAGATAGCCCTCTTATTGAGGAAGGCCTTATTTTGTAATCAGAATATGACTTCTGTCTTTGCGCTAGGACGGCTCACGGCCTATATGTGCCTAGCCTGCCCTGCTCTGCAAAATCTATTTCACCTGGGTCTCAGCATATGCTTAGCCTAAGTGTTGCGTGTATGCATGATATTGTTTACTCCTTAACCAAAAAAGTTACTAAGATGCAACGTTTAAAAAATATAAAACGCTTAAATGTTTTAAAAATAACGTTTTACTCAAATCATAACAAAATGCTCATAACAAATAGCAAGCTAATAAAAATAGCAAAAAACACATCTATAAGCTATCGAGTGCAGGTCCGGGAGAAATTATTCGTCTGTCAGTGACTTATGAGGTCCCCGCGCCAATCGGAAGATAAATGCGTCGCTCATTGATGTGGACGCCGATTGCCAAAGTTAGGGCAAAAACCAGCCATTTTTATGGACGTCAAAGTCCTTTATTTGGCTTCAATTGGTTTGGAGGCACAAGTTTTAATGGGTTTGGTTGAAAAATGAACGAGTGCGTTAGTGTTTATGTACGATCCTTCCTTTAAAAATATTAGATCAAGTTAAGTGACTCAGTACACCACAGATGGGTCATTTGCGATCATTATTTTACTACATCGAACAATAACCAAAAAAAAAATACAAAAACAGTATCGAAAAAGTTCATTGATTATAATAAAAATTATGAGTTATTAAAACATCACTAAACTTTATGTATTCAATGTATGTGTTTATAAATGTACCGGTATAACAAAACATTTCACAAACGAAAAAACCCGAACAAAGCTTCGAAAACCAATACGTAGACAAGCCATAATAATACAAGACATAATCGCAGATTCGTTTTAGATAGCGAAATGATTTATGATTCGCAAGCTTCCATAAGAAATGTCGCCTTGTATGTGTCGTAATCTTCGAGAATTTAACCATCCGAAGACGCCATTGACGAGCGTTCCCCCTGCCGAAGATACGAGAGAGCCACTCGGATTCAACTTTCCCAATCAACTTTGAACCATATGCTTCAGCGATAAAGTTGAAAATCTTTCAAGGATATTTGACAGGACAGATTTTATTAGCTTGATGTGCTGACGTCTTCACATGTGTGCCTCAAATTACGTAACAATGCGTGAGTGAGTCTCTCCCTGTCAGTAAATTGGCGGTATCTTTCGCATAGAGATTTTCTCTCGTAGCGGTTCCAGTTATTTAAATGCTCTAAGATCGTAATGGATTCTGAGGACTCCCCAGTGGGTTGACAATGTTGAGAGCCACTGACGTGGGACGCATAGGCGCATTTTCGATGGAATTTCTTCACTTCAACAAAGTATGTACGACGTGTGGAGCTGAGATGTTTAATGCAGGATCTGAAAGGGTTTTTCCTTTGTGAGTGGTTCGTGTTGATGTTTGGATGTGTGATAAGACAGTGTATTCCGTTCAAGTGTATTTGAATGCGTGGTAGTTAGTTGTACTAGGAACTATGAGATTTTTTATAAGATTGATACTTTTTGGGAACTACTGTACGTATTTTGATAAATACTGGGTGTAACGGAAAGGTTGTATACATTCGAAGGCAGGTCAATATACTCGTAAAACTGAACAACTTTCAACAGAAAAATTTCAAAAATCGATACTAACTAAAAATATTGGACGTTTCGTAGAAAGTTTGAACTTGCCGCCTAAATATTAGAGAGTCGCAATTTTTTATAGCATTTCTGTTGAAAGTTGCTCAGTTTTAAGAGTACATTAACATCCCTTCAGCTGTATAACCCCTTTCCATAACACCGTGTATCATTAAACCAATAGATCGTATATAATAAAAAACTATCAAAAATGTCACGTGAACATCAATTTTCAATCTACATTTTAACTTGTCAAACCCAACGCCCAATTAAATTTTCCTAACACAATCAAGATAACAAGAATATAAAATCTCAAACTAAACAATTCACGAATACGAAATAAAATGATTTATTCAAAAAGTTTAAAATTAAATTCGGATCGGTCCCCTGGGGCGGTACAACAAGATTGAGCATCACTGTCACAGGGCTTCGAGACAAAGTTTGCCACTTAGGTTTGCCTTCGCCCGTCAGATAGGTGCCGAACCGACGACGCTGTCTTTCAACTTTGCTAACATTAATATTTATTTCGGGTTATTTTAAGATGAATATTTTGGAGCCTGTGTTTGAGGAACACAAGGATATTTTACAGTCTCTTACACACAGAACAATTTTTATTTTATTTTGGCAAACATTCATTCATAAAAATACAGTATACATTCATTTCACAATTTAGTTCGTCATAAAATACCTAAAGTGGCTACTATATAGTATATTGATAAAAGTAGGTACAGTAAAGTGAGAAACAAATATATAAAATGAATTAAAAAGTATTTAACTTTTAAAACTCTCAACCACAAACAACCAATCAATCCTTTTCGATCTGTGAGATAAGCACATAAAAAAAACTAAGATAGGCTTAACCCAAACAGCAGTAAAATATGATATTATTATATTATTCAATTGAATGGTTCCACAATTCATTCAAAGATCTTCGATCAAACAGTTCAAATGTCAACACACTATTGATCAAAATCTTGAGGGAGATCTTGAAAGCGAAAATTCAATACCTTGAAAATACGCCGCAAAACTAACCATGTAAAGAAATTAGTTAATGCCCCAATGTTTATCTTGCTTATTACTTGAAAAGGGCTGAAGATTCACTGGGCGATGACTCCAAAACCCTTTTACTATATGTTTACTCTTCAAGCGCTGAAGGGTTACACTCGATCATGCTATTCATACAAAGTTTACATTAAATACTCAAAGAAGTTATGAGAAAACACAAAAGTTTTAATTTGCTTCAAGAAAAACAAAAGAAAATCTAAACGAATCTAGAACAAAGAAATTGTCTAACTTTTGTTTGATTATTTATTTTTCATTTCTGTAACAAAGGCTGTCTTGGTTGTTTTGTGACTTGCACTGTTAAGTTAAAAAATATTAACAATAATAAATAAGGTTTAGTAAGTAGCTGCAATGTGATCATCAAGCGAAATAGTCGAGGTGGCCTAGTAGTTAAAGAATCAATCTATATTTCATAGATTCATCTACAGTTTTTTTTTAATAGGAAATAATATCTCAGTTTATACAATGAGATGCCTAAAACACAATATTACGATATATTGCGAGCCAAATATCCACTAGAAATCGATCTTTCAAAAAGCATTTGGTGCAAAATTCTACCCCAAAAAAGCATTTTTGCAAAAATCTCAATTTGGCCGTTTGTTTTTTATCGCATAGATGGCCAGCTAGTTTGGATACTTTATTTTTTACAATTTTGTCCGGTACCTATGTGCGTTGAAATCACGAAAATTGAACCTAACGATGTCAACGTTCCTAACTTTTTATTTTCATTTGCTACATCGATGCCCCGCTGTGTTGGCTATCGACCGATAGAAATAGCATTTCACAGATCAATTCTCGCTCCATATTTAGAAATTTTTGTTTGAGACCAGTTTTTTGTTTGGGATTTCACCTCTTGATCACCAGACGGTCTAGATTTGACATTAGACGCAACGTGCATAACCCTTAAGATCCAAAACGCCATGAGAAATTATTCCACACTAGAAAGGAATTTATATTTTTATATTCCCTGAAAACATTTTTGCTATCCAAACCGAAAAGTACTTTACGCAGCCACAATTTGTGAGATATTATAGGCAAAAGGAATCATCTATATTGATTTGCATAAAAGATATCCGAAATAAAACTTGAAGCCTTTACAAATAACAGAAAACCGCCGGAGGCATTGCCAATTGTCAAAGTTGATTTTATTTCGGTACAATCAAAGTTTTACTCTCGACCTTATAGTAACGAAATAGAGTTTATTTTACAATGGAGTTAAAGTAGTAAAGAGGTCGAATTTTGGTAAGAGGCCTGTGAACTGTACACACAAACTGTTCGTAATCTGAGATTGCTTCGAGACGGAGTTGGAAAGTATTGCTAATAGATATATGAATCCTTATAGCGATTTAGGAGACGCTACGTTTAGATTCAAACTTCTTATTTCGATTCTCTTTTTGACTTACTTGACCTAGTTTTAGCCTTTGTGTAATAACAATTTATGGTCTGGTCCCAGAAGTTCAGACTTAAAACTCATGTCACTAAATATTTGTCTAGACATAGAAATAATTTTGTTTGAATCAAGCGATTCAAAGATTTGTTTAGATTTATAAACTATAATCAAACTACATTATTTATTAGTTCTTTCCTGTTCCATTATCAAACTACGCAAAGAAACGGAATATAAAGGACCTGTGAGATCGAAAACTTTACGTAAACCACAAATGACTAGATGAAGTCCTCCAGAGAAGAATTAAAGGACCCAATCTTTTCCATCCAGAACTCCAATTTTCCCCTCAACTAGTTATCAGATAGCTTCGTTACTTTTATATGCAAATGAATATTCGTATTATGCAGTGGAAATGTTCCAGTTGGCCCGACAGCCCGCAAATTGGTAAACTATTAATTGGGCAACTGGGAGCAAACAATTTGGATTACAGATTCGGAAAGCTACAGGCGGATACCGGCCGTCTCCAGTTTTCCAATGCAAATACTAGTGGACTGAGCAAAGCTACATGCAAGTTAGTGTACCGTTGTTGTAGTGTATATTGGTCAAGTTGGTACCAAATGGTTTTGGTTACTTCGGATAAGCAAATGGGGATAGAAGCTTCGTTTGATGATGACATCTCCCTAGGAAATATTTCGTTCCCTCACAAATGGAGTTCTAATTGCCATTGAAGTTATTTTTTTATTTTCTGTGACCGCCATAGATAAATTTCAATAATCAAGACAAATAAAGATTGTGATCTGTAACGGATATCTGAATTTGACACAAATTATATGGGGCTAATGTCAAAATTCAGTCTCTAGTAAGCAAAACAACGGATAGATAGGTTATTGATTTCGGCCATAAATCTCTATATAAAAGTACAGCTTGTCCTTCGATTGATTATTACAATATAAAATCTTAACTTGCGTGGTCACTTCACAAAAGTGAACCACCAGCGAATTAGAAATAAATATCGATCAAAACTGAAACGTCTAACAAACAGTGGAAAGTTGAAGCAAGTTTACAGCCAGCTCGTTCGAATCCAAGTTCTCCCCCCCCCTCCCTCTCTATAAGGCACCAAACGTTATCTTGGTACGTGCGCGAAAACTTACCAACATTTGCGAACATTTTGGGTTGCATGACTTGAATCAGCGTTTGTTATATGAGTTAAAAAGATATGGTGTGAAGAAACTAAAATTTTGAATTTTGGATCTATTGGAACTTTTAGAGTATTTTTCAGTGACACTGGCTGTCAGCCTGTATTACTTTTTTTATTGTTCAACAGTTCATTGGAGAATGGTATGACATTTAAAGACCCATTTTTTGGTGCAATATTATTCTAAACCACGACTTTATGAAGTTTGGTGGCCAGAAATGAACCCAGATCACCTCAACAGTGAAGTTCTAGTCGTAATTAAGTTGATTCCAATTTAACGTAGTAATAGTAATAAGTCACGAAAAACTAAACATTTAACTTTATCTTAAATATTAATTTGATATTCTTAATATAAAATAAAATAATCAAAATAAACTCGCACAAGAATTACGTCCTTCTATTATTATTTTTAAACAGAAAACAATAAGAAACTCATTGAAAACAAAATCTAATTCATTGAAAACAAAATCTAATTCATTAAAACAAATTAAAATGACAAGAATCACTCCAAAAATCAACCCCCACTTCCGGCACTTAGGGGAACAACGTGATAAATTGCGAAGTATTTATTTACACTGTACATAAATAATAGTCCCCTTTATAGCAAGAATAAGTTAAGCTTACACCCACGGAGCGGAAATGATGTAATGTGTCGCCTTACTTGAGGAACATTGTGAATGGGATAAGGACCGATGTGCATGGGATGTTGTGTTGTGTGTTTTATTACAAGTCAAATGAATTGAGGGTTCCTTGACGCCAGCACATCAAGCTACTTTAATCTGTGAAATTTCCTTAATGGATTTTCAACTTTATCGTTGAAGCATATGGCTCAAAATTGATTGGGAAAATTAGTCAGTTTTTGGTGAAAAGGTATCTTCTCTTCTGCTCTCTATAAGCTAAATGCAATTAATTCTTCTTTTGCTTGCTAACGCTATTATGATGTATTATTTTGTAAAAAGCATAAGTTACAACAACACTAACAAAATGAACACATTTCTGCAGTAATTAAAGTTACTATAGTCATTACTAATATCTACAATTAATTCCCCGAATTAAATTGTCATCGAACCGCATCATACCATATACTAAACTACAAGCGATAATGTCCTTTCTATAAATTCAAACAAAAGTATCGTGTATAACTACCCTTAAAATCATCGAGGTGTGTCTAAAACATGTTAGATGTGCCCACCACTCATTTCCACGAAAAAGACGCAGGTAACGTATTACGTGATTACCTTTTTTTTGTAAGTCACGTAAATAGCTGTTATTGTATTATGGATGACGGAATACCTGGGACATGTACGTGTAAAAATATGTATAGTAATATAGACTTTAATGTAGTCAGTATACAGCCTTAAATAGGTTACAAGAAGGTATTTATGTCAAGATAGGTACCTTTGTCAAATTCGTCTTTAGTCTGTACCTGCTAGTGTAATAATAATATTTAAGTACCACTTATAATATACCAAGAGCCAGTGAATGTCAAACCTTTGTTAATTTATAAAGGTTGAAACTGTGTGAGTTCATCGTTTATTATAATATGTAGGTAGGTATATAAAATATAAATATAGTAGGGTATATAAGGTGCTATAAAAATATCTGCCACGGCTTTAATAGGAGGTAGTATTGTGTTTACAGATTACAATAGTGAAGATAAATTAGAGATTATTTGTAATTTTTTTTTTCCTACAAACATACGTATATGTAAATTGTGAACCACGTTATGCAGCGTAGAGCCAATGTTAAATTGAATTAACTGCTCCGGGGTACGAAAGTTCTTCGCTATTGTAATCTATAAACACAATAATACCTCCCATTGAAGCCGTGGCAGATATTTTTAGAGCACCTTATATAACAAGTGGACCGTATTGTGACGTGTCAACACGACGACGTGTAAGGGATGATATGATTGTCAAAAATACAGGTTGGGTTAGATTTAGTTTTAAAATATCTTCCAGAGCAACCATCAGTCAAACTTCTTATTAGTCGTTGACACCTACAGTAGGATGGTGGGGCACACAAATATTTTCAACCATTATTAAAATAGCGAAAGACGGGCAGTCACTGGGTCTTCATCTACCTATTAGGTATTTTAAGGTTAAAACTCCGACTGGAACGGGAAATTGAAAGAAAACTTGTTTTTTTTTTAATATACATGTTTTACTAAATCTTATCACGATCACGCTAATAATATACCTCAAAGTAAATTTTGACGTCTTAACTCTGAAAGTTTTTTTCAATTGATATATTTCTCGAAAATATTATCGTTGGAGAAACATTAGAGTTGAACGAACTTTTGGATCGGAGTTTCAAGCTTAAACCACTTAAACAAACTTATGCTGGTCAAAGCTCTTGATATCTTTCAAATTCTCAGGAACTTAAGGAAAGCTGATTGATTTTTGGCCAGTAATTTTCAAGGGAACAATTGCATCTTAAACATCTAGCATAGCTCCATTAACCTTTTCACCGCCAAAAAAAATAAAAAGTGCCTAGCAAGCCACGGTCACGACTATATGAGATTCATTTAGTTAAAACAAGCGACCCGCCCGGCTTCGCACGGGTGCAATGCTGATACTAAAATTATACATATAAACCTTCTTCTTGAATCACTCTATCTATTAAAAAAAACCTCATCAAAATCCGTTGCGTAGTTTCAAAGATTTAAGCATACAAAGGGACATAGGGACAGAGAAAGCGACTTTGTTTTATACTATGTAGTGATTAAACATACTACAGTTTAAACATATTTATAAGTACAGTTTAAATATACTTTAATCGATATAATTCCGACTTCACTACTATATTGTAGGTATTTATGGATGAATTCTTAGCTTAGCGTTGAGGGCACGTGTTTCTTTTATTGACAAAAGTTTAGAAAAGAATATAACAATCTTAATATTATATGCCCACAGTTAGAATCCGTCAAAAATAATCTCACCAATAGCTAGAGTTCATGCCTTATTATTTACCTGGTATGTACCTTTGCTTCAAAAGTATAATCACAGGTAACAGAATGCTTTCAACTCCGGCATTTCAATTGGCGCACAAGTCAGAGTTCGATACTCGTTTAGTTCTATTCTAAATTGGAAAACGGAACGCTTACACTTCAGTGTCTGTCTGTCTGTCTGTCCGTTGCTCTTTTAATTCCAGACTGCGAAGTTTGATGTTCAGTTTATTGTCCGTCGGTGATTTTACGAAAATGCGAGCGTCGATTTCAGCGTTCGGAACGGAAGTTGTCTTTGCAAAATTGTGTGTTTGATTGGAAACTGATATCCAATACTTTTGAATATACATACACTAAAGGTAGTTTAACAAAATTATGAATACATACATTAGTTTTTAGCAAGACAATAAAAACAATATGAGCGTTCAAAACGACCCGGTAGATCCTCAAAGAAGGTAGTAGTAGGTACGCGTCAGGTACCGATACCCCTTGCGGGTTGGTGGTTGTCAGACATTCTGGCTTCAGACTACCCATAACGACTGCCAAAGATGTACAAATGACAGTCGGGCCACCAGTTTTGCTTGCCCTCCGAGGCACAGAGGAACTCGTTATGACAAGATGGTCACCCATCGACGGATCGACTGAGCCGAGCGTTGCTTAACCTTATAATCGATAGACCAGTGCGACTTTTACTTAGCCACTAGCTCCTCATAAATTACATGCAGGCCCTGCCGTGAGAATTCAATTCCTACATTAAATGGACATTGAACATCTTGCAGCTCGTAACAAAATAGCGGCTAACAAAGTTAAAGCTTTCATTAAGAGAATTACATGCTATAGTATTATAGTATTGAGTCCGAGGGAAGCGATTTAGCGATGGACAGTAAAGTAGGAACAATCCTTTCTATGATGTTATACTTACTACGAAAATATTTTATTCTGGTTGGCTAGTGGTCGCAAGGCACGACTGCTGTGCACGGGGTCTTGGGTTCGAATCCCGGGTCGGGCCGAAATCGCTTTGTGGGTTTTGAGAAACTTTCACAAAGCAGCCTGGAGTCTGGAAGTTGGTGATTGATTCACCCGTGCATCGGAGAGCACGTTAATGTTGGTCCTGCGCCTGATCTCTCTCCGGTCGTGTCGGATTGCCGTCCCATCGGATTATGAGAGTGAGGGAATAGAGAGTGCACCTGTGTCTGCGCGAATGCTTGTGCACTATAATATATCCTGCGCAGCTGGCTGATCTCCATAAATGAGAACGGCCGCCGTAGCCGACAATCGGCCCGGATGCCATCATCATCATTCTGGTTGGCTATATGATAGTTTCTGTTCTACTAACCAAGCCCCGAAATAAAGGTTCTGTAGGCCGTTGGCAAAGTGTGGAGGTATCGTGTTATTTTTCTAAAAGTTAGGTCGGTACCAAGAAGTAGATGAAACAATCTCAAAACTATAGTTAATATTACATTATTAGATTGTAATTCAATATTAAAAAGGTACATACTAGGGGTCTATGATTTTCTAGGAGGTCGAAATTTCCAAATGAAGATAAGAGAAAAATAAATGTAATTTATAATTTTTAAATAGAATCACTACCTGTTTCCTTGACTATATATCACTAGTGTAATGATGATGGTGGTTCAAACTCAAACTCAAAATCATTTATTCAAACTTGGCTGTAAAACAGCACTTTTTGAACGTCAAATATTTCAAAGACAGCCCCCAAAACGCCCACCCTTCCATCATCGAGTCTGATGATGGAGGATGTTCTGATATCAGCTCTCACTCCTGATTAGTTTTCTTTTGACGATAGCGTAAATAATAGTAATGAATAATCACAATATGATAAAAGACCCAATAACTCAGAAAACAGATCCATCTCACTGAAGACCTTCAAGCCTTGGTTTCAAGTAGTGTCAATTTATTAGCTCCTCGGCTATGAACAACGAAGGGCCATTCACAAGTTCTTAAGGAGTGGGCCTATTAAAATCTCGAGCCTACGGTTCGTGCCCACCTTTTAATATTCCTGATTAAATTAACGTTTCCGACACTCCCTTCCCCTTAAATCCTTATTTTTAATTATAGTGACATTTCTCTTTTTTTGGGAAAAATAAATGAGTGTTGTTTTTGCTCCGAAAATTGAGCTGACTGTTGTTAATAAATGTTTTTGTCGCATACTTCTTTTTCAGTATCTTTATGGTCTTTTTAAAAACAACAAATAATTACAATTCAACAGTTATTACCTTAGATTTCCTGGTAGAGATTGGAGCCTTAATTAATTAAAGTTTACACTTTGATCTCATCGAAATACCCGAAAATGATAAACTAGGCTATATCAAAACTACGATCAAAGACATAAAGCCTCGACTAGGTAGACATTCAATTCTCAACAAATGTCTTCCTGAACAGTACCTCCAATGTCGTGACCCAAAAACATTTTAATCGTAAATCGTGGTAAATCAATCGTATAAACCCCATTCATTCATCACTTG
Organism: Heliothis peltigera; assembly: GCA_958496145.1. NCBI lineage: Eukaryota > Metazoa > Arthropoda > Insecta > Lepidoptera > Noctuidae > Heliothis > Heliothis peltigera. The sequence continues at coordinate 11,684,676 of OY292329.1, read as the reverse complement.
TACCCAATGCGACGGCGATGGAGGTCGGGGGTGTTATTATGCAAATCATCCCTGTGACGTCACAGGCCGCAGATTCAATAGGGCTGCTATCTACGAGTATCGGACTTATATCTTACGTATGGGTGAGCTATTTTCTTGGGATATAACTTGTATTGCTATACATATATGAATACCTTGTCCCTGTATCTTTGAACTGTTGTGCGATATACATTTGTTTCTTTTTATAAATCTGGGATTTATTCCAACACATTTTGAGGTATATGTAGTTGTGGTGATAATTCATATCAATAGGGATTGTATGATTATTCTTCAAACATTATTTCAAGAAAGTTATAACGCCCAGAAAATGCGTATGAAGATATAGTGGGCAGGATTAAAGGCTTTTTTGTGTTTAGTAAACAGGATTTTTCAAATTTATGGTTTAATTAACCGCAATGCCGTAAAAATATAAGCCCCAAGAATTGAGAAAAGAAGCAGTTTCTTTTTACGAAAGTTGTAAGCGTCATTATCTAATACTTGGCTGACGACATTTTGCGAGCACTAATGCCGAGGTTGCTGTTATGTAAATCGCCAGGGATACAAAGCCCCGCCTTTAATAGAACAGGGCTGCTTCAAGTACATCTCCGCAAGAATATATTATTATAGCTATTTATGGCAATACATTAATTTTATCTGTGCCTAAAGCTGTATGGCTCTGACTTCATTTAATACCACGTGATTATTTGCAGTGCACGTGGAAGGACTGTGATAATTTTGCTGTATTCACGAAAGTATATACCGCCAGCACATCAAGATACCGAAACTGTAAAATTTTCATAATCAACATTGATATCATGGTTCAAAGTTTGCTTTAGTGATAAAGTTGGGAAAATATTAAGGAAATATGACAAATTGTAGTAGCTTAGTATTTTTTTATTGTATAGGTCCTTATTTCCTAAACATGTGGTAACTTTTGAAACATGTGGTTTTTTATGGGAAACCATCAAATGACCTTCTCACTGTTAGTCCAGCTGGAGGGAGTGTCAGACAGTTACTGACTAAACCCCCCTTTTGTTGACTAAACCCGCTATATTTAATCTGGGGAATAACCCTGCAACCCCAGCAGGTTGAGATATGGTTCTGATTTTTGATTTTTTTAACGTCAGAGTATTTTTTTTTCATAGAGCTATTTATTAATTTGCTGGTACAGATGCCAGCAGGTCAACCAAAACGAATCTATTAAATTTTACCAATCGGATATTAACCTTCCTGAATTGTGATAAGGTTGAAAATCTATTAAAGAAATTTGACAGATCGAGGTTGATATGCTGGCGCCTGTACTTAGGTAAATTACGAACGTAAACTGCGTAAGCAAGTGGCGATTCTAGATATGGTAATCAATCAATTTACCTAATTAATAGTACTCTTGGGAGACTAGCAATCCGTTTTAATTAATAGGTAGAATGCTGTTAATTGAAACTGAGACTTCCTTATGCGATTAATATACCGATTAATGTAATTAGCGACAATTAGGATCTTCACACAAGGATTTCCCCGTTTTCCTGGTTTATTTATAGAAACTGGAACACTTTTAGAATCTCTGATGCAGATTTGATTAAAAATGTTTATGTTACTGTTCTTTTGTTTACTTTCCAGACAAGAGATATTGATCAAGTTGTAATCACCCCGCCTGAGCCGCTAAGGGCGTAGATGCCCACTATGTTTTGGTAGAATAGCTAGCTTTTGCCGAGCAGGGGTTTTGGTAGAGTAAATGCGTGTGAACTTCAGGACTGTTTATTTGCTTCTTTAAAATATGTGAAAAAATTGCAACTCATCTGAAAAATATGTTCCTTCGGAAGGATGCTGTGTACCAGGGCCACGATAACTTTCAGCCTAGGCAGATCTTGGCCCCTTAGGAGACCCTTCGATGTTGCTGACTTCTCTTCTCCGATCTTTCCCGGCATAAAAAAATGACACAGAAACATATTTCCCAATACCCTGTATGGCCCTTGCAAATATTTTGACCTACCCAATTATCTGATACATAACTGCGAATATTTCCTTGGTTTTATCTCTGAACCTTGGTAATCTACCCAACCTCACTTGCCAGCCCTTACGGCATACTGATTAAACGCTGCCTTCGAAGTCAGCTGTTAGATACAACTCCAATGGAATGATTTAGACGTGATTTGGAAACAGATCCCCGTAATTTTGAATGTTAATTTGCCTTAATAGGCAATTGATTGCTTTTGATCGACCCCATTTGGAGGCTGGTCTTGTAAGAACAGAATTGCTTATCTTGTCTCAATCAGACTTCATACAGTGGTAGGTATGAAAGTATTTGTTTCGGAAGCTTCCAGAATTTTTATTCTATTAATTCTCTGTTGCCTCTTCAAATGGCTATTCTAAATTGTTACTTCGTTTATTTTTGGGAAGTTTAAATGATCGGGTTACTATTTATAGTTGAGGTTTGTTTACACTTGATATTGCTTTTGTTGTTATGAATGAGGCTGGATGGGAATATAAATGGTAAAATTGAAGTTGATAAATGGTAAATATTTTGTTCAATAGATGAAATTCTAGGTACAGGCACTAACCACGTCTACCGCTTGGCCATAAAAAATGATTGTGATTTTCTGACCTTGATGTATTATTTTCGGTAATTTTATTTAGATCGGCACAAATACTTATAAAATTCATAAATCAATTCTTGTTCTTTAACAACAACAATAATAAACTCCAAAAATATTATCCCTAGTAGCAAGGACACTGTAAATGTGCTAAGATTCCGATCCGCAGATTTTTCTTACATTTACAAATAGACTGCGAGCATACAAGTTCAAATTGAACTTTAACAAGTCACACAAAGTTTTGGACCCTTAAACGATAGTTTATTATGCCTCCGTGAATCTTTATCTAGAAGTTTTTATGTACTTGGATGGTAGTCAGCGAAGTCTTAATAATGAACGATTGCTTTAGATCAAATGTTAGAAAACAAAGATTTTTCAGTATTCACAAAAAAATATCACACACTTATATTTTTTCGTCATAGTACCAGTTTCTACCCGAGACGCAACCGGATAAAAAGCAGCATTCGTCTTATAGAAAGATTTTTAAATTGATCAAGTATTTCGTGAAATTCGCGATAAACGAACCGAATAAACAAACACTTTAGCTTTATTAAATCAAGAGAGATACTGCATGTATTGTTTTAATGTCACAATTATATTTTATATACATATAAACCTTCCTCTTGAATCACTCTATCTATTAAAAAAACCGCATCAAAATCCGTTGCGTAGTTTCAAAGATTTAAGCATACAAAGGGACATAGGGACAGAGAAAGCGACTTTGTTTTATACTATGTAGTGATGTTAAAGTATAAGATGGGTAAAAAGTATAATAAGCGGAAGTATTAGCGAAGTTCAAAAATCTTTCAAACCATTACTTTCGATGTCTTTGACAATCAAAGCTTACTTAAAATTCAAACTCGTCCACAGATTTATGAATAAATTACAAATCCATTAAAATACAAAGCCATTTGATCCGATTAAGGTAATACGTTGAAAGGTTCCTTATAAATACATTTAGACCGCAATCTTATACATTATGACCAGGTTGATGCCTTACAGCCTCCTAATGAGTAATAAATATTTATCGTCATCTCACCTTCGGGGAAGGTGTCCCCGAAAGATGAAAGTCATGTTACATGAATATAGGTCAGTCGCGAAAATGATGTCAAATCAACTTCGCCTGTAAGATTAACCTTTACCTTCTGGGAAGTTCGATTCAATCTGGTGAAAGATTTATCGTTGACACCTAAGTTTTTGTTCTAAGTAATGTACAGACGCCAGCACTTTTATAGATCTATTTCTTTAATAGATTTTCAACTTTACCTGTGAAAGATATGATTCGAAGTTGACTGGGGAAAATTTGTCAGTTTCGGGTTGTTTCATGTGCTGGAGTCTGAACGATCCAACATATCAAGGGTAAGGCTGTCTGAGAACGCTTAGTTCTTAAGAAAGTATTCTAATTGTTCTCGGTGACATTAAACGATATTTGTATCTTCAGTTAAAACATGTTTAATTCAGCTAAAAGATTGAAATTTCTCCTTATATCCTCATATGTACTTTCTAAGTTTATCTTGGACACCAATGACTGATTAAAGGTGAAGGTAAACATCTCGAGGAAACCTGAACTATAAAGTCTGAAATCACCATCCCGCATTGAGCAAGCGTGGTGATTAACGCTCAATCCTTCTCAGTGCGAGAAGAGGCCTGTGCCCAGCAGTGGGACGATAAAAAGGCTGATGATGAATGTTGAAAAGATATTCCTTACATAATAATGTACTTATCATGTAAAAAAAAATAGGTATTGGGACAAAATTCAATTTTGCAACCAGCTAACAAGTCAGTTCATACTCTACCCAGTCACGTATTTCCTAAACTATAATCACAGAATTAAATCCTAACAAAAATTCAACTCTTGCTTCATGCCTTTAGCCCATCATAACCTTTTTAGTTCCTTTATAATATCAATAACCACAGAATCGTGCTATAAAATTTTATCTTATTTTCGTACGATTCTTCGTGCCACTAAAGGCAAAAGGCCGATTTTCGTGATTTTTTTTACAAATACACGTACTTTCGTAGGTACTTTAAACACCCTTTCACGTGACAGGAAATCTTTCCCTTTCAATGAAGCTTCCAAACCTAGTCTACATAATAATATACTTACTGGGAGTGGAGTCTTCCACGGTACTACGTGATTCGCGTACGAGATACTTCGTTTGTGCACTTTTGGTGTGGCGTTTCACCCGTGTGTACCCAGCTTTATTAACGGGTGTTTCAAGAATTAAGAGTGCGTGTACCGAAAGTTGGCAACGTCGCAAATAGCTGTCAAATATTTATACGTTTTAATTAATTTGGCCAATTTACTACATGAAAGTAAGACATTATAGCTCTGTAGTGCACTAAAACATTGAATAGGAATTGCAATTAAAACACTAAATTTGATGTTTTAAATGTTTTACTTTAAAAAAAGGCACTTGGAAGGTTTCCAAATACATTTTTTACATATAAAACTATATATTCGGTGTTACGATATTAATAATTGCATTTTCTATTAACTTTCTTAGTGCACTACACAGCATTATTTTATGTTTTCATAAAATAAAATTGAGAAATTAATTTAAACATGTAAAAATTATATGACAGCTATTTGCGACGTTACCAGGTTTTGGAACACGCGCCCTTAAAGAATCGCACAAAGTTTGCTTGAAACGAATAAGGCTTAAATACACTTAAAAATAAAGATAAAGGGAACAGAAAAGATTTTCTTTTGTTTAAAGAACACACTGAAGCAATGAGCGATTGGAAATGAAAACAAAACTGTCGATTATTCTAGTTAATTGGATTTTTTCTGACGTCCCTTGATTATTCTGTTTTACTTTAGAATTTATTTTGTACCTTTCTCATGTTTCTGCTAAAATAGAATGAGATGTAATAAATACGAGTTATAGAAGCCAATAATAAGTAAGACATGTATGTAACTATAGTAGTAGACGAAAAGCAAAGTTTTTTTGACGATGCATTTAAGTATCTTCTTTTCTTTGAGACCTACTAGTATTATAATATATGTGATTTTTTTGTGGTTTTGATGTTTGTTCCTCGATCTTGCTTGTACTGCTAAATGGATTGTAATGATGCTTGACTGTTATATAGATTATAAGACAGTATAATAGCAGACTATTTGTTTATCCAGGTGCAGGATGTATGTATGTAGTTCACTCGAGACACGGCTAAAACCGCGAAAGCTGCGCCGCGTTACATAATGATAATTTAAGACAGTTTTATCATAATTTATCATCGATATAGGAAAGACTAGATGGAGTGTTTAGTACAAAACGGAACGTTCATATTGACAGCATGTTTGATGGGCGTGTGAGTGCCGAAAGTGTATGATTATCGCGTCTGCATTTGTGTGCGTGTCATTCTAATATACCAGCGCAAAGTGATTACCCCCAAAATGTGGGAAAATTAAAATTTGTGCAGTTTTATTCACATTGACATAGGTGATAAAATTATCTTATAAATATAAATATAAATATAAATATAAATATAAATATAAATATAAATATAAATATAAATATAAATATAAATATAAATATAAATATAAATATAAATATAAATATAAATATAAATATAAATATAAATATAAATATAAATATAAATATAAATATAAATATAAATATAAATATAAATATAAATATAAATATAAATATAAATATAAATATAAATATAAATATAAATATAAATATAAATATAAATATAAATATAAATATAAATATAAATATAAATATAAATATAAATATAAATATAAATATAAATATAAATATAAATATAAATATAAATATAAATATAAATATAAATATAAATATAAATATAAATATAAATATAAATATAAATATAAATATAAATATAAATATAAATATAAATATAAATATAAATATAAATATAAATATAAATATAAATATAAATATAAATATAAATATAAATATAAATATAAATATAAATATAAATATAAATATAAATATAAATATAAATATAAATATAAATATAAATATAAATATAAATATAAATATAAATATAAATATAAATATAAATATAAATATAAATATAAATATAAATATAAATATAAATATAAATATAAATATAAATATAAATATAAATATAAATATAAATATAAATATAAATATAAATATAAATATAAATATAAATATAAATATAAATATAAATATAAATATAAATATAAATATAAATATAAATATAAATATAAATATAAATATAAATATAAATATAAATATAAATATAAATATAAATATAAATATAAATATAAATATAAATATAAATATAAATATAAATATAAATATAAATATAAATATAAATATAAATATAAATATAAATATAAATATAAATATAAATATAAATATAAATATAAATATAAATATAAATATAAATATAAATATAAATATAAATATAAATATAAATATAAATATAAATATAAATATAAATATAAATATAAATATAAATATAAATATAAATATAAATATAAATATAAATATAAATATAAATATAAATATAAATATAAATATAAATATAAATAGAAATAGAAATAGAAATAGAAATAGAAATAGAAATAGAAATAGAAATAGAAATAGAAATAGAAATAGAAATAGAAATAGAAATAGAAATAGAAATAGAAATAGAAATAGAAATAGAAATAGAAATAGAAATAGAAATAGAAATAGAAATAGAAATAGAAATAGAAATAGAAATAGAAATAGAAATAGAAATAGAAATAGAAATAGAAATATAATGACTGGATGTCACAGGATCAGTCGGAAATCTATTGAAGAAATAAACTTATGTATTATCAATAAGTATCTTACTAAATTACAATAAAATAATAATGTTGATTTCGTAATACCATTTTACAATATTAATCGCAGCATCAAAAAGAAGGTAAAAATATTTCATACCTTGGCAATACTCAAACAATATGGAGTCGTTTTGTTGTTATTTTGCCGTCGTAATATTTTCAAAGAAATGCATAGATATCTATACATATTTATCATAAAATTTCAAACTTACCTATGAAAAGAGATGTTCGTATCCTTATGTTTTTTTGCAGTGTAGTTATTACAAAGTTTCACTACACAAACCGTCATTTTTGAATTTTTTTGTGAAAAATTTACAATGTAAACACGCGGCAAACGTCTGTCGCGTAATGGCGGCCTGTGGGTGGGGTTAAGCCAAATTGATGTCTCTGATCATAATGCATTTTGACAACGCGTACTAGGCATCTAGACACTTCTTATATCGATGTAATTTATGTACTAATAATTGGGTACTCATCTGAAATAAAACCCTTTATCATATTTATTTTGTAAAACGTATTAAAAGAATGTCACTTGTTGTTTAGTTTTGATTGAAATATTGTATTCATATCTTTTATTGACCATATAGGCAAAACACAGCTTGATGCTAAGCTTAATTTGATCAATCTGTGACGTCATACACAGTTTGCATTTTCATACAAATAGCATAGAAATTCACCGTTTTTAGCAGTTCAATAAAATATTCAATTTGACTAGTTGTTAGCTACCGTATTATAACAAATAGTCCAAATATTTAACCCCGATATTCTTGATGATCTTATACGAGAATCTCTTATACCTTACAGATACCTTACAGAGTTCACTTCAATAGGAGCGAAACGTTCCAGATTATTTGGAGTTGGCCATTGTCGAGCGGATTGTAAGCTTCGGTCGAAGCGACCACATCATGTAGAATTCTTAGATGGTACCACAATTCCTTGCGATTCGCTTCAATCCCGACCGCACACAACGGAGACTTGTACCTCTCTATATATACCTACGGTTTACGTTACTTTATTAAAATATTTGTTGAATATTTTGATCCATTAAATATTGGGTGACCGATATTTAAACACGTGATTGTACTCATGATTACAAACAACTTTCCCGAAGATATTTTTTTTGTTATTTTTTTTTATCATAAATCAAAATTACTGCCAACGCGGGCGCGTGGCCTCGCCGCTAACAGCAGATCGGGCGAAGGCGCGCGCAAAATTTGAATTTTGCTGTAATGATAAAAAAAATAACAAAAAAAGTTTCTTTGAAAAAGTTGTTTGTAATCATAAGTACAATGACGTGTTTAAATATCGGTCAGTAATTACCAGTCACCCTATATATTGTCTGTATTTTTGTATTGTTAATGCTTCTTATAAAATCTGCTTCAATTGCCTGATTTACCCTAAACAATATCATCATTATTATTATCTGAAGTTTTCCGCCCTCCGATACCACAAAATTGAGCTTAATTTCACTTACTCTCGACTTGAAAACCTCTTTCATTAGCACAAGATACTTTAATACAAGTAGTTCTAAGTAAAATTTGGAATACAACCGCGGGCTACAAATTGTTTCCTAACAATTTCTTTCCTGTTACACGTCAGTTGTTAATTCATTCGCAGACATTCCTATAAATATATACAACTTGGCTGTGGGGCACTGCCATGCCCCCGGATATGTATGTAGAGAATTTATTCTAGCATCAAACGTTTGGTGCAAACGCAACGAATCTCACATAGTGATAATAAATTCCGAACGTGTGCTATTTTGTGTCGGATTCACACTATTTATGTTTGACGTGTTGGTTTTTCAAAACCTTCAACACAATAGGAAAGTCTGAAAAATATGACGGTATGAAGGTTTTCATTCAATCAAGTGATTTTTTATAGTGCTTTTTTTTTCAAGTTTGACAAAAAATAAACTATAGTTCACGGACACCTTTCAAAGAGACTTTTTCTTTACAGTTATACAATACAAGCAGTTAAATTTATCACCCAAAAACCACTTACACCATACCATTGTTACCTATTTGAAATTCTATATACCATAAAAATTAACATCACCTGTGTAATTGTTATAATATCCAATACGGGCCAGTTTCACAGGTTACGGATAGTCACTGTCTACCAGATAAATTCAAAAATGGAACAGAATTTGTATGAAATTATCTTTGATAAGATAAACTACTTATCTGGAACTTATACTAATGGAAACTGGCCCTAGGGAGCGTAATTATCAAGTAGAGATTTAGTTAATTATAAAAAAAAAAATCTTTACGAAAAATATGATGACTTAAAATTAATGCAACTTTTTTTTTATTCAAGTAGATAAATTACATTTTTGGACGGCTTTCATCCAATTTTGAGTGAAATAAAAATTACTGGCGCGTATACACAGAGGGCCATATATTGTACGTTCAATTGAGTGGCCATAGTCTCACTTATTACGCTACGTATAATAAAAAAAGGTATTCACGCACGTGTACTATCTTAAAAGAGATTTAATATCAAGTGTATGAGGTATAAGTTGAGGAAAATCACATTTAGTAGTGGATTATGTGATGCTTAGATCACTTTAAGAGTTGTTACGGCTGAAATCAATCAAGTGAAATCGGTTAACTATCATTAGATATCTTCTTAATAATATAAATTACGTGTCACGTTGTTTGGGCACGATGAACTTTGTCGACTTTGACTGATAATCAGAAACCAGAAAGTCTGACAACCAGTCTTACCAAGAGATATCGGGTTGTCCAGGTAACTGGGCTGAGGAGGTCAGACAAGCAGTCGCTCCACGTAAAAAGCTGGTACTTAAGTTAAGACTGGAAGCTGACCCCAACACAGCTTGGGCAAAGGCTAGGCAGATAATGAATTCTTATTTTCCACGACATGGTAACATAAAACCTGATATATTACTATAATACTTTTATAAAGTAACTGCCAATTGAATTGAAACCGCATCTATTTTTTGGCCTGCATCCAAATCGAACCATCGTGTGACAACTTAATACTTCAGGTACATTTAAAAGCCATTTCTGCATTGACCGGAGATTGAAAAATTTTGATCACATAACTAGTTTTACTCCGATGAAAATAGAAGGCTGTGATAGCTCGATTGCACTCTCGCGTCACAGCTCAAAATAACGGTGATTATTCTAGAAAACTAAACTGAGATTCTGGCGTTCATAGTTTTTAATTACTTTAGAAGCTATGATGGTTATTTTTTTGTACCTACATATATATGGAGAAGCAAAGAATTGATTAACAGTAGTTAAGGGATTTTTGTTGATTAAATACAATAATAATAGGAATTAGGGGTCAGCCGAGGTATACCTACATTAGTCAAATAAAAGAGAAAGTGAAAATTAGGACGTATAAGGAAATTCACGTGTTGGCATACGATAGGCAGAAAGTTATAGAAGAAAACCAATAATAATAGTTCAATCATACCATACCTGTTGTGGTGACTAAAACGATTATGTAACGTAAATATACCTGTTCAACTTCATTTTGAGCAAATATGCAGAAAAGCAAGGATTTCGGACGTTCTCTTCTAGTGTGGACTAAATGATTGATTCGCGACCTACTTACCTACTATGTTCAGCACGTTCAACCTTAACAATTCCTTATCCAAATAAAGTATTAAACTAATATAAACCATACATTTCCCGCAAGTTAGGAGAATCAGTAATTTGTTAAGTGCTATAGACGCAAGTTTTCAGCACTTTGCAGGTTTCTCGATACACTCCTACATAAACTCCAAGTTTAGATATCAGGTAGTGTTATCAGAAGTTGTATGTAAACCGTTCTAGGGCTACTTACAAGTTTTAGTCGAGAAGCCAAGCGAAAACTTGGGTACTTGGTCAATTTGAAGTGTACTCATAAGCGAAAATTTGTGTTGACAAAATAATGTATTTTTTTATTAATGTTTCAATATACAGATAGTTATTAAAAGGTGGGTGTAGTCAATGTATGACTGAGACTATCTGTTGTTCAATTTATATTTTCATGAAAACAAATAGTTTTCAAGGAACCGACTTGATCAGCACGACGATGCTAGATGCTAATTGCTACCTGTTAGGGAAAGAACATGATTCTAGGCTTCTACATACATAGAATACATATAGTTAAGTTCTTAATAAAGTCAAATATAGGCCAAGGAAATCTCCCACATAAAACCATTTCAAAATGAACACACAAACAGCGTGTCTTATTAATAAACATGCAACACGTATGAATTTAATCACACGTAACAGGAAGCATGCGGACGTATTTTTGTTAATATATTCAGAACGTGTTCCTTAGGGGAACAGAAAGATTTATCATGGTGAATGTCAACCGCCATGACAATTGGCATACCTTTATTTTATGCTTGGTTTACTTATAACTCATTTTATTTATACCTACTTATATAGTAAAGCAGAAGAGTTTGTTCGTTTTGATTGAACGCGCTAATCTTAGAAAGTACTGGTCCGATTGGAAATATTCTTCCAGTGTTAGATAGCCCATATATCGAGGAAGAATATAGGCTACTTTTATCCGGGTGCACGGAGTTGTTCCTACGGGACACGGGTGAAACCGTTGACTGAAGATAGTCTTTTATATTCAAGTTACAATAATCAAATTGCGCCAACCTCTCAAGTGTGAGGGCGTGGGTTCGATTCCAGGTCAGGCAAGTACCAATGCAACTTTTCTAAATTTGTATGTACTTTCTTAATATATCTTGGACACTTATGACTGTGTTTCGGATGGCACATTAAACTGTAGGTCCCGGCTGTCATTGAACATCCTTGGCAGTCGTTACGGGTAGTCAGAAGCCAGTAAGTCTGTCGCGTGTCTAACCAAGGGGTATTGGGTTGCCCGGGTAACTGGGTAGAGGAGGTCAGATAGGCAGGCGCTCCTTGTAAAACACTAGTACTCAGCTGAATCCGGTTAGACTGGAAGCCGACCCCTACATAGTTGGGAAAAGGCTCGGGAGATGATGATTCAAGTTACAATAAAACTTAGAATGAGACCAACGACTGCATTGTACCTACATTCTCATTCATCCTACATTGTATGAAGGCTGAGAGCAATCGTTGATCTCTACAGAAGACAAGATATGAGCTAACCTTTACGCTAACTTTGATGATCTGTATCTTTCCTCCTGTAAGAGATGAACGCTTGTTGGCGTATGAAAAGAGGTCCGTATTTATGTAATCTTTAATATAACGTAGGATATAACTGTGAAAAAAATAAGCTGGGTCAGGTTTGTTTTTTTTTATATATATCTTCCATTATCCGTCAAACTTTACCCATTTATGAATACAAGTATCTTTTGTATGTACACTGATAATTATTACAATTTTACTACTTGTTATAACAACTAACTTCAGCCAGCATTTTCTAACACTGAAAGTTTTTTTCATATAGTTTCTGAGATAAGCGAGTTCAAGCAAACAAATAAATCAGTTTTTGAAAATATGAAACCAACTTTTAAAAACACTGCAATTATGTACCCATATTTTCATATTATTTATAAATAAGATTTTCCGATTTTTTACGTAAAAGGTTTTTTCTCCTTCCTGAATTCCTAAACACGTTATTTTTAAATTTCTTCACGTAAACGCTTCGTATTTGAAATAGTAATAGTTACTAGAAACTTAAATGGGATTTTCCTATATACCCCATAGCAAATAGCCGTGAGCAACAAAAATGAATAAAGAAGAAATCTTGTTTATTCTCCGCAGAACTCTAAGATGGAATTCTAAATAAGGTTACTCTCAATAAATCAAGCATAGTAGCAGTGATCCGAGCTTAGCTTCAGTTAATACAATTTATGCCTGCTGCTTCGTTCGCCAAGCTAAATTCGCTACTTGTAAGTCATACGCGAGAGACTATTCCCTCTGTAATATAGGAAAATAAAAAAAATAGTTTATGTGTCAGCTCCTCTTTTCTATAAGAATATAATTCAGAAATCTGTATCTGTATTAAAATAAACTGCAGAAATTAATCCAGTTGAATTTTAAGATGTAAAATTTGTTGTGTGTGTGTCTGTGTACAGACGCCAGAACATTAAGCTATATGTACTATCAAATTTATCTAATCAACTTTAGGAAATTCGACAGATTGTAGTAGCTTGATACGCTTTTGTCTGTATTTAAATACACATGTACAACAAGCAGAAATATATACTTTTTTGTTATATAGCGTAAAACTTATTTCCATCACTATAAGTACACAATCAGAAAACACAATATAAATTGACACAGTAATTTAAAACAAAAAAAGAAAATTGTTTTCTATAAATTATACATCAACATTTACGCAAAGGTCTGAAGTAGTAAATCAAGTCTACATTACATTTAAGAGATTATGCCTGTACGCAATGCTTAAACCTAAAATATTGCTTATGCTAGAATTAAATGGGACATACATTATAATATAAAGGTTCTGAAGACAGAGGGTTGAAATTATATTCATATTCTAAAGCGTTGTGTAAGTGTTTCAATTGTTTTATGTTTGCTTAGTTTGGCACGCAGTTGTTTTAAGACTGCTCGGATGATTTTGGATCCAAGTGAAGTTTTCAGCAGTCATTTGTTAACTGAAGTATGTAAAAAGAAGAAAAATTACGTAAGTTTATTTTTTGGGACCACTTTCATACGTCATTTTTACACAGCAAGACATTAAGCGCGAGTCTCTTGATTGTTATTGTCTTTTATTCTTTTTGACGCCCTTTATTTTACTATATTATTATGATAGTATGTATTTATTGAGTTCAGTAATAAGTCTGTAATTTGTGTAAATACATTTTTCAAGAAGTAGAAAAAATATATACCTATTATAGATAACCGAACTGAGAACTTTCTCCTTTTTAAAGAGTCGGTTAGAAATACAAATTAATCTAAAAATTAAATTTGTACTGTGTTGTATTAGTTGCACATATACATATATCATATATCATTACAATGTATTATCATGGTATTATCTATGTGGATTTTAAGCAAAATAGAGTCCGAATAACGACGCCGTCTATTACGATTTAACTTATTAAAATTCAGCTGTACAGCAAATCCATTCAGAAACGACAGTAGTAATTTTTCAAAATAATATAATAAATCTCAATAGTTCAACTATTAAATTCAAAATGATAGTCCCAGATTTGAACGACCCTTTATGAAATTTCATTTAGATTCAATTTCTAATGCTGTCTAGCTAAAATAAAATTGTATTATTTACATAATATTTCAATGGAATTTCGTAGAAATTCTAGGCTTAGATTAAAAGTTTATCATATTTCAGAATTTTGAAAGCGAAGTAAGAATATGACGGCGACACGTGTCATCCAAACCTAATTATTCAAGTCTAGAGGATTTGTTACGAAAGGGAATCGTGTTTTTATACTATTTATTTATTTTTATTCATATAAGTTGTATCGCCGGAGGTCGCGGCTTCGATTCCCACATTTGTGTTTGACTAAATCCAGGTGTTCCTATGTATAAATATGTATGTATTAACAAAAGAAAAGTTTATAAGTATGTTTGTCAGTGGTCTAGTACCCATAGTACAAGCTCTGCTCTGCCCTCAGTAATATTAGTATTATATTCTGTTTGTCATTAATTTTAGGCTTTCCAATATTAAATATGTTACGTATTAAGAAAGTTATGTTAATACATATGTCTAGTTATTCTTCAATTTTTGAGTTGACTTAAATTATTATAATCAAGGATATTAATAAATAATAAATTGCTACTTGATATTTTTTATGTGAGTTAGTAAAAGTTCTATGAAGTCAAGGATGAAACTGCAAAAAAAAACTAGTCTAACGATGACTGAAATATGCATTTACGAGTACAACAATGTCAAACTCATTAACGGTAATAAAATAAAATGTGTAAATTGATAGTTATGTCCCAATAATTTATGAATATTAATTTGCAAATGACTACCGATTAATTACTATAGAATAATAGCGACGGCTTATCGCCTTTTCAATTGTTATTTTCAGTATGTTTTTGGCAATTACATATTTTAATTTTGTTATAAAATTCAATGGAAACAATGCCGGTATTGTCAGTTTGGGAATATGTTTAAACTCATTTGCTTTTAATTGTAATAATCATCGCATTTTATTAACATATTATCTGCATACAAACTGGTTCGACTGTTTTTGTATTGCTCATGAAATAATTCCTTTTTTCAGTCATTCGAAATGCAGGATATTAAAAAAAAACACATATCATAAGAATACAAGCAGGATAAGCTACTTCATACTGATTAAAATTGCACGACAGTAAAACAGTCATCAACTTTAATCAATTCAATCTTTAACATTTAAACATAAAAAATAATATCGTCAATATAAGCGTCATCATCATTATCTGCCTAGTCTTTTCCCATTTATGTAGGAGTTTACTTTTAGTCTAAGCCGCATGCATCTAAGTACTATTGTGACATAAAGCTATTGCATATCCTGAACTTCTCTACCCAATCAACCCGATAGCCCTTGGTAAACTGGTTTCAAACTTTCAGGTTTTTGACCCATATTGACTATCCAAGGATGTATATATCGTAAATCAAATAAACTTTCTTAAAAGCTAATTCTCCGTAATCCATCTATCAGCATCTCCCGCCAAAAAATAATAACGCACCAATAATTTGTGTCATTTCTATATAAGTTGTGTCATTGTGTTCGGCCCATTTAGTGAGGGCAATGGCCCATAAATGTCAGTTTACTGTGAACGGTGGCCGTAACGACATTGTTTAGAGCTCAACCGTCACGCCAAGAACGGTCGCGTTTTTTCGACTTTATGTCGCGGACGAACTCACACAAAACCGTTTGAAATGCATTATAAATGTGGATTTTCTAAAGAAATATTTTGGAGGATAAAATATGGTTAAATTAGTTTATTTCTATAACTAATAAATATATTTTTTATAAATATAATTAATTAATATAAGTTTTTAAGTTTATAAATATGTATATGTAAATAATAACTTAAAAAAAAAGCTAAAATAAGACATAAAAATGTATGACATAAAAATAATGACATATTTACTCAGATTGGAACTGTTTGAAAACCATAGCCGCTAAGACAAAACATGTATCAAGCCTTCTACACTATGATAATGTATTTTTGTTAGATGGAACCCACAGACAGTTTATATGGTATCAGAATGTGCTTGTCTACAGATCTAGAATAAGAATAAAGATTAAGAATAAGAATAGAGATTGAGAGTTAAAAATCTATTAAGGATATTTGACATATTGTAGTAAGTTGATGTGCTGACGTCGATTTGAAGCAGAATGCTCTGGACGCGGGTGAAACCACATGCGGACGCTAGTATTAAATAAAACACATAGTCCGAATTTATTTTTAAAATGATTCTAAAGCCCGCGAGAGAATTCTAATATTCAAGCTATTTAGCCAAAATTTATAGAAAATATTGGAGCTCGTATATAAATTACTGGATTCATTAAATAAACACTAAACCTTTTATGGATACAGGTTTTCAGTCCTCTCAACTTGGATCCATTACTCAAAAATACATTTTAAACTCGAATTAAATCCACGTTTTGCTGATAAATTATTCCATACTTAACTTAATTGCTAATATTTAACTTTGTAATTAATTAATAAATTAAAGAATGACAATGCACTCCCAATAGTTTTATGCCAGTTAACTTGATATTATTTGAAGCTTAAGCCTTATTTAATTAATAATTATGATAAGTGCTACTTATGTTATAAATTATTTGGTTCGCTACGCCTGTCTGTCAGATACTGACATGTCATTAATTATTAGGTAAGATAAATAGTGCTAATTATTTAAGTAGGCTACTACATTCTTTCATTAATTAGTGACGTAAAAATGTATATTTTTGTAATATTTAAGCTATTTAATTTGCTACACATACATAAAATAATTAGTATTTACAAGAAAAACAATATTAGCAGTGTGTAGGGATGTACCTCAGTATATGATGTAGGTAATCGTCATTTTTTTATGTAATATAATAGTTTTGTATGTAACTTTCCGAGTTAAACAAAGACATAAAAACTACTTTGGGGTATATAAGTAATGCTAATGACAACATCACGCCTCTAATATAATGTTAACTTAGGTAAAATCTCGTAAAGCATTTTTATTTTTTTATTTGCCGCTAATCCGATTCGATCCGATTTTTACGATAGAAAGATTGCAAAGAGAGACTCGGGTTTTTTTTTCATCTAACGCTTTTTGCAATTTTTTTTAATTTCCCACTACCCGTCGTCTAATAAATGGAAAAACAAATACGCTTAAGTATGCACATTACTTATACCAAGATCCGGCACCTATTGAGCGTCAAAATATAGGTAATGTAAATACAATCTCAGAAACAGAAAATTGAAAAATGAGGGAGTCGGGTTCGTGTGAGTCACGCTTATTCCATTTGTTTCGTTCGCGTATATCTTTGTTTATTCCTATCGCATAACGCATAATTCTTTGCTGATTCCAGAAAGAAAATGAAAGAAAGTGAAATGTATTGGCTTGGTCCACAGTTCTTGTATAATTCTTATAAATGTTGCCAAATGCACTGTTACAAAGTGGCCAAGTGCGAGTCTAATAAGCGTTTCAAAAATACCGTTATTTAAATCGAATAAAAATTGGACCAAAAAACATATTTGATGTATACATAGAATAATACTTCACTGCCTCGTAGATCTAGTAGAGCGACTGCTGTGCACGGGGTCTCGGGTTTGATTCCCGGGTCGGGCCGAAATCGCTTTGAAGGTTTCGAGAAACTTTCATAAAGGAGGCCGGAGTCTGGAAGTTGGTGATTGATAATTAATGTCGGTCCTACTCCTGATCTCTCTCCGGTCATGCCGAATTGCCGTCCCTGAGGGAATAGAGAGTGCACCTGTATCTGCACGAATGCTTGTGCACTGTAGTATGTCCCGTGCCGTTGGCTGATCGCCTTAGAGAAACTGGCCGCTGTAGCCGACAATCATCATCCCCTAAAAGTAGGAACAGAGTTCTTTGTGAACTGACTAGGTATAACGAGACGAGCAATATACTCGTAGTCCTGTTACTATCCCATGGATAAAGAACTCCATAAACAAAAGAATTTCTTATTAACACCATTAGCATTAGAAAATGGGATAGCAAAGTGTTGTTTTCTCAAATGGACCCACTTCTCCGAGATAGCATTGTTATGCAAATCTAGACACAGAGAAATACCTGCGATTTTTCTAACCGTCTCCTCTGCTTTCTAAGAATGTTGTAAAGCTAACAAATAATTGGCTGACACAGTATGATAGAAGTTTCCTAGGAAGAAGAGATTTCTGCACGAATGCAATTATTTAGAATAAACGCGATGTGTTTGTCGTGCAACGTTTGTGTGTTTAGAACGAGACGCCAGCACATCAAGCTACTACAATCATTCATTTCTTTACCAGATTTTTTACTTTATCACTGCAATTTAAAGTTACAGTAGATCAGAACTGATGACTGACTGATGAATTCTTCATGAACCTAAAATACCTGCAAATCTGTTTTATTTTCTTATCAATTCTGTCATTGATTCACTTAATTAATATCAATTTTGTTCCTCACAAATATAGCTTCTATATCTACACAGCGGTGCCATTATTTACAACTTTGTTATTATACTTTTCCAAATATTCAAATTTGACAAATCTTACCATTCCTCGTGCCCACATATCATTTCAAAGACCTACACATCTCCAGCACAAACAGCATCCATCGTATCTGACAGATAACGGTATTGCACACACTCGTACATATAAGTTGGCGTCAAACAAATAACTTAGAATTGCATCCGCTTTGTCTGCGCAACTTGTATGCACATGACCGCAGTACTTGAGAGGTATATCAGAAGTATTGTGTTGTAAGATTTTAAGGAACCTTAATATATAGACTGCTTTAGTAAAAGTTTCTTAAAACCAACAAACTAATATCAGACTAACCCGGTAATCGAACCCGAGACCCGTCTTCAGCAGACTCGGCATGCGACTACTAGACCAATAAAGCAGCCCAGAGTCTTTTAGTAACTTGATGAAAATGCTAAAAGTAATTGAAGTGTGTAACATAAAAAATAATGTGCACTTATATTCAATCCAAAACTCCATTACTACTAGACAAATCTTTTTTTAAAAGTCATCCCAATTTAACCTTCTGAATCTCGCTCACTCTCCGTCAGCCTCTCAAGTATTGCAAAAGGTCATTTATCTAGAGATTGCCTCCGTCTTAGAATGAATCGCAATTGACGTATAGTACAACTCTAGTCACGAGACGGCTGAATTATATCTTTCTAAAATATGTCTGACTGTGACTAGTTGTACAGATAAGTTTTCTTTTAAAACTAGCGATATTTGAAAGTTAGATCAAGATGTTGTATTTTTGGACTCTAGATCTCAATGCCTTATTTGAATAAATCTGCTTATCTCTTATTGCTATTGATAGATGTGCAAAATCATTCTGGCATCAGATAGTCCGTTATATAAAGTGCTTGACTACTAAGAACTATATAATAGATCTTTGAAAGGATAGAGTAGATATTAAAAAGGAATACTTAGGGCCAGTTTCACAGGTTACGGATAGCCACTGTCTGCAAGATAAAATGGAAAATGGAGCAGAATTTGTATAAGTTGATCTGCCAGATAAACTATCTAGAACTTATCAGCAACCTGTGAAACTGGCCTTTACTTATTTGAAAAGACTGAACGTAAACCATCACTCTTTAAATCCAAATCAATTATTACAAAATTACTAGTAACAGAAAAAATAATTAAAATTTTAAAAATAATTAAAATAAAAAACCTATCTTGTATACTAATTCAAATACTTTGTGAGTTATCTAAAAAGAGGTAAGAACATTTTAAATATGAAACAAATATAACTTACTACATTTGTATATTACCTAACCTTTACAGACCCACAATTTATATTTAGTCAGAAGCATACTCATTACATAGCCCCAGGACACATTATTAATATTGAACGCGAGCAGACTAATACCCAATACGTGATAATCAACCTAGAAATAATAACAGCCATTGTAACACATACATATGTGTGGGCCGAACCAATTTAATTGTAATTTAAATATCGCCCAAATGAAGCGATCAGCGGCACTCATGTAGCATACTAATCCTAATACTATTATAAAGGCGAAAGTTTGTAAGTATGGATGGATGGATGTATGGATGTATGGATGTTTGTTACTCTTTCACGTAAAAACTACCGAATGGATTTGAATGAAACTTTACCACAATATAGCTTATACATCAGAATAACATATAGGCTACTTTTTATCCGGGTATGGAAAGTACTTCCCTCAGAAAGCGGGTGAAACCGCTGGCGGAAGCTAGTAAGAAATAATTTTGTATTTTCACTCTT
This sequence comes from Heliothis peltigera, assembly GCA_958496145.1. NCBI lineage: Eukaryota > Metazoa > Arthropoda > Insecta > Lepidoptera > Noctuidae > Heliothis > Heliothis peltigera. The sequence continues at coordinate 11,663,880 of OY292329.1, read as the reverse complement.
TAGTTTTGATTGCGAGTGTACTTACTAATAATGAGCAGAACAACAAGCTACTACATCATCATCATCAGCCTTTTTATCGTCCCACTGCTGGGCATAGGACTCTTCATGCATTTACCAATTATAAATGCAAAAGTGAGTTAGTTTGTTTAGCGTCCTAAAATGTCTGAATCGATTGAAATGATTAAGCATGCAGATAACTTCTGTCCAAAATACGGAGTAGAGTGGTATCAGAAGTAGTTCCTTTGGGACGCAGAAGCTGTCGTGAGGAATCTTGCTTGTCATATTAGTATCTTCTGCCTCCAGACTCCCAACACAGAGTTACTGAGATTCTAAACGTAGATATTATTCTTAAACATTATTTAATGCTCATTTAAATAAAGCTTTGTTACATTGGTAATTAATTTATGGAATATGTGTTTTGTCTTTTTCCTCCAAAACCGAGCTTAACATCTAACTACCCGCAGATACAATATTAACTTTAACCGATTTTATTGAACTTCAAATATCAAAGTCAGCCATTCGCTCATCATTCGCCTTCACTCACTAGGCCAACCAGTAGCTAATGTTATTTATTTCATTAGAAATTTTGGCTCCCTCGAGAATCTAAGGAAATTGAATCTGTCAAGTCGTCCAGAAAGTTTTACAATCAATTTGAGAGATCGATTCAGTGTTTTCAACTCGTAATAGGTTTCTAAGGCGGTAACTAGAATAGACATGTCGCTTTTAATGGCATGTTTTAATTGTTCAAGGAAGCCAACAAACAAACTCAGCTTAAAATAATTATATGAAATTAAGTTTAATAGTAATCATGTAAAGAAAAAAGGTGTACAGATGATAGCGCATCAAGCTACCCGAAACTGTAAAGTGCCAATCAATTTTGAACCATGTGCCTCAGCTATAAAGTTGAAAATCTATTTAGCAAAGACAGATTGCAGAAGCTTTATGTGCTGGCGTCTGTACCATACTAATAAAATATAAGCCTTATTAAAAGTGTTTTAAGTAATACTTATAATGCCTGAACAATACTATGAAAATATAGCGGTTTTTAAATAAAGAAAGAGTTTTCATAAATAAAAAAGAGAGGTACAAAATACGCACAAAAAAGGGGGAAAAATCCCGAAATCAGACAAGTAAAACTACCGCCAACAGACACCTACCCAATTTTTGTTTAAAACAACTCCTTTGAACTGTTAAAGATAACAAGAAACCAAACAACAAAGAATTTCATTGAGAGGAAAAGTTGTATTTCGCCTCCATGAATACCGCATAAGTCCCCTCTCTACTCATAAATAAATCTATCAATTATTTCGGCAAACCTTTTCAATTTCTCCGCGAAGAACAATTGAAAAAGAAAATCGCGTTGTTCTGCCTCCAAATCGCGTTAACCATTCCGCTCAATAAAATAAAGGGACCATAGTCAAATAAACATAATAATATCTGAATTCAATTTCCAAGTACCTTCAGTCTGAACGGAGATAATATGGAAGTTTCGGATGGTCCTCTCTTCCTCCTTATGGCCTTATTAACTGTTTAGGAGTTTTGTTATTGTTTTTCTTATCTTATCTTTAGTTCTATAGATGCACTATGTATGTATGTATGTATATCTATATATTATGTATGTGTATCTATCTTGATCTCTGTAATTCCACTTGATAGGAGGCGATTATTCATTCTGACAGGAGATTAATATTACATAACTAAACCATAAACATATATTTTAGCGTAATTGCTAAAATCCTCTTATCCTCAACCCAAAATTTTATTTAAGGTCGTCGTTGCCTGTTTTTTCTTGTCCATATGTTTGTATCTAGCATCGAAAATGTATTATTATTTTAGAATGCAATAAAAATAAAACAGACGCCAGCACATCAATCAACCTCAATATGTAAAATTTCTTTAATAGATTTTCAACCTAATCACAGTACTGGAAGGTGAATATTTGATTGGTAAAATTTGACAGATCCGGGTAGGTTAACCTGCTGACGTCTGTGCATAGCTCTTATAGCTTGAACTTATATTTGTAATCACTGGATGTCTGATGCCTACTAAATAACTGGACATCCAATAAAAAATCCCTTATAACATCGACTGAAGATTTTATACGTCATCTGCAACTATACCTAAGTTTGACAAACAAAAGCTGCGCTAACAATGCGGCCGTACAGTACTCTAAGTTTCCATACGTGACAGCCGAACCTAAATTGTATCGCTTTGTCTCAGTACTTTATAAAGTAGCACAATGAACACGTCTGGAACAACCTCGTTAATTACATCTCCACCGACAATAACTGCAATCTCCATCGTAAATAGTTTAGCGACAAACTCTGTTCCAATTCAGGACTGCACTCATTAATTAAATTGAGTACAACACTAGCTAACCCGCTTACAATACCAGCTAAATAGATTACGACTACATGCTAGGTACGGCACTATCAAATTGTATTAGCAGATACAATCTTGTATTATAATATTCATGGATTATGACATTATGTTCAGATGTTCAGTGTTCGTAATGAGTGACGAAATTGGATATTGAGTTAAATACATACATATGTAGTTAATTTATTTTCTGTTATGTAGGTAGGGCATTACATCTGGAATCCAAGTAGATTTTGTATTTTTAAGAGAGCTACAAAAATATAAACCTAGTAAGCTCAATTTTTTTATTGCTTTAAGATGATTAAGTCTTCAAATTTTGCAGTAGAGGTACATAGATCAGTTAAAATATTGAGATATCTATGTACTGTATAACTTTTTCACTCCCTCGTTGGTCTAGTAGTCGCAAGGCGCGACTGCTGTGCACGGGGTCTCGGGTTCGATTCCCGCAGCCTGTAGTCAGGAAGTTGGTAATTGATTCACCCGTGCATCGGAGAGCACGTAAATATCGGTCCTGCGCCTGATCTTTCTCCGGTCGAGTCAGATTGCCGTCCCATCGGACTATGAGAGTGAGGGAATAGAGAGTGCACCTGTATCTGCGCGAATGTTTACGCACTATCATATGTCCTAAACAGCTGGATGATCTCAACAAACTAAAATGGCCACCGTAGCCAACAATCGGCCTGGATGCTATCATCATTATCATACCTACTTAACTATAACTTTTACGGAATTACTTTTATGAAGTGATAATTAAAGTAGTATGTAGGTGTCCAATAAAGATTACTAAAGTACAAGAATTTCTATAGGGTTATGATTAAAACCCCTGAACCCAACACCTTCTGAAAACATACCTATATAATTATTTTCTGTTGTTACAGGATAAATTAACTTCTGGGCACGAGCGCAACCAGAAGCTACGGCATGTTTATAAAGCAAATAAAGATAAGTGAGGATAATGTACAGCATTTAAGAAACCATTAAGAAAATCAAGATATTTTGAGAACTTAACACGCTCAACGAAGGTATCATAAAATTATATGGTATGTGATGAGTTCTGTGATAAAATCCAACGGTCCTTGCCGCCAGTCTATTTGATACAATTCTGTGCTTTATATTTTAAAAATGTTTCGAGTTAAGAATGTTGGAGCTTTACTGGGAGGCTCTCTCGTATTTCGTCGGACGGTTTCGCTGGAAACTCTGTTTGGTAGACTTTATATACTCCCATGCTTTGTGTTTTGTCTGCTTTCTAAAACCTAAAAAAGTTCGTGAATTTGCTTGCCACGTAGTACAGTGTGATGTTATCGGCGTCTACACTACACGAGCCATAAATCTCCATGACCCAAAATAACAAACCGTTGAACAATGGGCAGGTAGACCTTTCTACTTTTAAAGCTTAATCTTTATTGAACATCGATTGAAATAGAAACCTTTATGTGTATAAAGTAGAAAATTTTGTCTTGCCTTCAAACAAAACTATTACGATCTTTGGACCAGCATAGAACAAAACTTTGTCTAGTGAGCGATCGCATCAAGTCTCCAAAGATTCCGTATCCTAGACATGCATCTCAAACATCTTGAAAATTGTTTTAATATCCCTACGTTCGTATTAAGTTGAAACTCGAAACTCCTTGCAAGAGGCAACTCTGCAAAAATAAATATATTTACAGAGGGAAGTTTGTCCGTTTCCAAGCTTTTCCAAGCTAGCGATTTTAATCGAAGTTCCAGATAGTTCGATACGGCGTTTAATCTTTGTAGATATCTTGTACGGAAATTGAAAGGAGATAAAAATGTTTTGCCGTAATGCCCCCACCTGCCGATGTCTGCCTTGCCTGCAATTGCAGCGGGGAAACGCCTCGATGCACTTTTGTATGGCATGATTTGATAGAAGGAGCCGGCCCGTTTTCGATAGCGTCTCGGAAAACATATCGATATCATATTTTAAAATGTTTATTTTTTTTTGTGAGAAAATAATGGTGATAGCTGTGAAGCTCGTTTTTACAGAAAACACATATCACACAAACACAAATGTTTGATTTTAAATATTCCTTTTGGTTTTAAGAACGTCAAATACCATAACATACTCAATTACTTAATGGATCTCCGTTGTCTTAAAATAATATACACATTAATTTTATTAAACGAATAAAATTTATAATAGAATGTAAGAGAATCTTTCAAAATTCAATAACAGTGAAAATGCAATAATATAATGTAAACCAATATAATTTTAAAATATTAATAAAGGTGACTCGCACTTCTAAGGTTAATGAAATTCAAATTATTTTGTTTCGAGAAAGCACACTCTATATAACTCTTATAAAATAGCACCTTATTATTAAGTTAAGATCTTATTTTATAGCAGTACTCATAATTATTTCGAAAAGAGTAGCAACTTTCTAAAGTTTTCGACACAAATTACTTTCCAAAAATATAATTTAATTCAAGTAGTTTATTACGATGTTTTTTTAAAAGAATGCGACGAAAAGCGAAAAGTTCATAGTATAATTAAAGTTAGTACAACTCAGAAACTGAAATAAAAGAAAAGTTTATTTATTAATTAATTTATCTCTTTCTTTTATTTCGGTTCACACGATTTGTTTATTGTTAAACGAAAGAGAGTTTGGAGAATCGCAAATTTCATAACAACTCTATGCATAATTCGTGTAGTTAACAAGACAAAACTTTCCAAAGCTGTTGTTTTAATAATTTTACTTTAAAATGCAACAGTTAATAGTAGTCTACAATAACGAGCTAACAAATAAACATATTTTGTTACTAGAGAACTTTTGTATAAACAATTAAAATTATAAAAAAATACTAACATAGAAGGTCTATCAATACTAGTGCACCATATTTTTACAAGTCATCTAACACATGCTAAGGATCATGTTTACCACAACAGTCATGAAAAAAACAACATATTTTAATATATTTATCACCACAGTCGCCAAATTGTACGCATAATGCCGGTCTCTATGAAGGCGCTCGATCGTTGTCCCGTAAGTCATTTAACTTTTTTTTGTGGTAAATATGATCCTTAGCATGTACTAGATGATCTGTGAAAATATGGTGCACTAGTATTGTTAGACCTTACATAAAATCAGCTCCTCTCGAGTAGCTTTCTTATTTTAATCTATACAAATCTATACAATATTTTTTTGTAAATATCAGAGTTATCGTAAAAACCTGACAAATGCAGTCTCGAATATTACCATTAATATGTATACAAAAATATAATAAATGTCAAAATAAAAACCATTGAAAAATATAATATCATTCCGATTTCCCAATACTATAATATTTTATTTGTCGAAAAAGCGTTTGCTCTCAACTCAGATTGGATGCTGGTATTGTTGACTGCAGCTGTGATTCTTGTGGCCCAAAATATTGACTGTGTCATTTTATTTGCCGGCATTTGTATTTATTTCTTTATGACTCGTGAAAGAGTTTTTGGTGACATTCTGAAATGTAAGGATGGATCCTTTTTTTTTTTTCTTGGGAAATCATCAAATGACCCCTCCCGCTGAGGGTGCAGCTGGAGGGAGTGTCAGACTCTTACTGACTAAAACCCACTATGTTCCTTCTGGAGGTCCCTGTGTGCCAGGGCCACGGCATCTCTTACGAACAACCCACTCCTAAGGCTATGTTTTATAACTTTGAAATGCGACTTTTTCTTAATCGACATTCTTAGTTGAAAAATAGGTTTCGATTGATGAAAGAAATAGCCTAAAAGTTCAGTGGTAACATTTATTAGAACGCTTGTTCAAAACCTCTTAAGTGATTTGTAAATCAGATTGATTACCAAGAACAAAACCTTAAAAATTATCTTTTAAATGCATCTCATTCAATGGAATATAAAAGCGATTTTCTAGATATATAGGAACACATTTTCGCTTCTTTTTCTAAATCTCCCTTTTCTCCTCCCCTCCCGCTGAGGGTGCAGCTGGAGGGAGTGTCAGACTCTAACCGACTAAAACCAATGTTCCTTCTGGAGGTGCCTGTGTACCAGGGCCATGGTAACTCTTGCGAACAACCCGTAACCCCGGCAATTTTAATCCCCCTTTGAACTACAGCTATCAAGAATCTTAATCAAACAAAATACTATAAACCATTATTAAAATTTTAATAAAACACGCCTTGCGCTTTTACGAGTGCACTGGGCAACAAAACAAGACCATTAGCCTAGGAATAATTTCAGCAAAGCTACAATAATGCCTGGATAATGAAAGATTGCGGGAAGCAGACGCCGCAAAAATCTCTTACCAACAATAATATCTTAGTATTTCCTGGAAATGAGGAACTATGGTTTACATTATGGTGCTTATTTTTGTTTGTTTTTAGAATGTTGTTTTTGGGGTAAAAGTTACTGCAACATATTTTTATATATTTAAGAAGACTTTTAATGGAAGCTAGAGTTAGTGTGTGTTAGTTTATTTATAGGATTGTTTTATTAAGCACGTGATAACTGAACCCAAAGACGATAGTGTTTTTTATCTACAATTAAACCCCTGTTTTACATAAAATAACTACATTCCACTTGCTACTTAAGTTATAGAAAACCAACTTTGATGGTAATTTAAAATGTTTTTTTTTTTTATATACCTATTTGCCAACACAAAACAAACCATACGAAAAAAAAACACTTTTTACCGCAAAACTCCACATTACAGAAACAAGGGATAGCTCAAAACAAAAGCCAATTTATCTTCGCAACGCACCCCTTTCGAGTTCAAGTTCAGAGGGTATTCATAATCTTAATAACCAAAGGTTTCACAGCATACAATGGCGCTTATACAAAACATTGCTTCAGTACCCTCACGCACACACATAGACACAACTTACCCACACATTCAAAAGTCCCTTCCACATAGATAAGGAACTCACACATTGACATAGTACTCGTACATTGAGCAGGGTAACACATGTATAACTGTGTGCAGACACGTCTTCCTTTATTCAGATGGTTGAGTACGTGTAACGAAGCTTATAAAGCCGATTTATCTTATTTCTGTCTATCTTGCTGTCTGTACTTTCTGCAGTGAAGACTTGGTGATATGCCTTGACTTGTAAGGATTGTGGCTATCGCTGAAAATCAGCACTTTGACTCTGATTTCCTCAGGGTTGTAGCACTAAGCTGAGCGACGGCCGTATTGGGTGTTTGCGACGCATATTCTTCTTTTAATGTCTGAATGTTGAACAATTTGTTCTTCATAAGCATGTAATAAAAGGTATTTTCTTTCTTCTTCTTTCTTTTTATTCTACTTTTATGCATCAAAAATTATCATCATCAGCCTCTTTAGTCCTACTGCTGGGCACAGGCCTCTTTTCATACAAAGAAGAAGTGATCGTTAAATCACCATCAAAGCGGATTGGTGATTTCAGACATTAAAATCCAGGTTTCCTCATACACATACACTTATTCCGAAACAGGATTTTAAGTGCGACTCAAACATCATTCTATCACTTTCACACTTATGTAAATTGTTGCGATGACAACACTTTTGAGTAGGACTTTTGAAATTAAGTATTGTTTCAGTATTTCGGGATGAGACAGATATAATTGAATTGACGTAGAGTAGTCTAGGATTATTGCTTACAGCTGTTTATAGAAGCAAACACAGCGAGGTATAAGCCTAGCAATAGTAATCCGCTAGGAGTACTAAATTGGTAGTAATTAATAACTATGTGTATTGTATATGGGTTAATTTTAGTTGTAGTAGGCACCATAGTCACCATATTCCTTACAAACTATTTATTGGATTGATTGAAACCTTGCTAAGATAAACCATTCGTTAAGTTAGTCAAAAGTTGCCTGCAACTGTTCCTAGGTTTTATACGGTAGACTGTATTAAATCAGACCAGATCAGAACTGAATATTTTGAGTTGCGTCTATACTTAATATTAGAAAGCTAAAGAGTTAGCTTGTTTGTGTGTTTGTCTGTTTGCTTGAACGCGTTAATCTCAAGATTTACTGGATCGATTTAAAAAAATATGACAGTGTTAGATAGCTCATTTATAGAGAGAGCTAATAGTCAAATAGTCTTAAAAGGTAATAACCTACTTTTCATCTGGGTGCGCGGAATAGTTCACTATGGACGCTGGTGAAGCCGCTGCTTAAAGCAAGTGACATCGTAAAATACATTTTACTGTTGAAGTTAATGAAAAATAGGGATGGATGTGTTAGTAATCCCTTCGTGTAAATATTATATTTGTAATTTGTGGACATTACTTATCTATTAATTATATAGATATGTCTTTAACACTATTTCGAAAATGTAAAGACTTATGTATACACAGTACGAATAAATTATAGCTACAACTTGTACTGGTAAAATTCATTACAAATAAATGAGCACAATCAACTGTTAACGCATAACATTGACGATTTAATATCAGCATGCATAAATGTAGCTTCATAGAAACCGTTCAATGTATAGCTAACAAGTTCGAAATCACGCGCCGCTTATTTCATACATTACCGCTATTGTTTGTTACTCAAATTGACAAATCAGATAACATCGCATGCAATGAACTGACGAGGGGATATGGCTCGTGGTTTGCGGGGAATTATTTTATTCGGCAATAAATTCGTGTATTCGGATTATGCGAGGTGCTGAGAAGTCAGGTATTTGGGTCCATGGGTAAATAAGGCCACGCATATTTGCAAAATGCAACTGGTAGAGTATGTGAAATTACCGATCTTTTGAACTTTAAGTGTCGACGCGAATTGCAATAAAAACGTGACAATATTACTTTTTCCTTGTGGCAGCTGAATAGATTTCGGTATTTAAAGTTCAAGCTGTTGTATTCCATCACCTTTGGTCATTGGCGTCTATAACTAGGAAAGGATAAATAACTTTAAAAGTTACATTACTACTTGCCGGGCCTAAAATCAAACCCGCACACTCATGTTTAAGTAGCTGGTCTCCACAACCATAAGTCCAGAATACCTAATGAGAGCTCAGTCATTACCAGACTATAGCTGCATCCAACAGACGAGGTATCAATCTTAATCAGTGGATCTACAAACCCTTGACTGGAGGCTGTACTAGATACAGCTCAATAGAGTTTATTCTTACCCCTCAATCGATATCTGCATTTACATACTGAGGGTTAACTAAGTTCAGTCTTCATGATGTTATTTTGGATGGAGAGCTGAAATATTTAGCGTCTTTTGAACTTATAAACAGACATAGACTTAGATATGTAGACAAAATAGACGTTGTTTCCTTTATTTAGGATTGGCTGCAATGATGAAGAAATAAATCAGTTTTGCTATTGTGAACTGATCTATCTATACTGCATTTATGTGGGCATTTCACTTAAGGTAAAGAATTTGGATAAGTTTTTTTTTTATTTCAGTTAAAAAATAATAAAATATGGTTAATCAAGCGAACATTTATTTAAAGTAGTAGTTTATTTGTTTAGGAGGAAGTTTGTATTGCTTAGTTATTCGAGTAGCTCTGCTGAGCAGAGGGTCTCGGAGACACACACAATTATACCTAATTCAAAAAATATCTAAAAAACACTGAACCGTAATTTCATTACTTATAACGCTATGTTTTGTACATTCACTTTCAGACTGAATTTTTGGGCACAAAGCTAAAGGCTTTCATACGCGTAAAAATTAAAACCTTCACACCAAACATGCCTTCCGTCTGGCATAAAAGGCATAAAACTGGAGAACGGAAAGACGATAATGAGTAAAACCGAAATAAAAAATAAATAAAGCAAGTGTGAGAGTAAAATAATAAGCTCATCCTGTCTGCACACAAAAAATTCTCTGTAACACCATACACTGAAGAGATAATGTGGGCTTTGTTCTCATTTTACTGAAGAACTATAGCACAAAATTAGAGTTTATTTGGGGCTTACATTAGTATTTTTGTAAACTTTTCTTTCAAAAGTTTGTCTACGCTATTAATATAAAGTTACAGTTTGTATCTATGCAACGGTTTAGAAGGTATGTCCATTAATATGTTTTTAAATTGTTTATCTATAGAAAGTAATAAACATGCCCCTCATCAGTTATCGTCCCACTGCTGGGCAAGTATCATTTCACTCAAAGATTGAACGTTAAATTGGTATGCTTGCTCTAGGTGGATTGGCAGATTTTCCTTCACCTTTAATCAGTCATTGGTGTCCAAGATAAACTTAAAAAGAACATAACTTAGAAAAGTTTCATTGGTACTTGCCTGACCTGGAATCGTTCTTGAGAGGCTGGCTGCTTTAATCACAATCCTACTGATTACTGACTTCATATTCCTATAGGATAAATATTATATATTCAAATCGTTTATTTCAGATTTTAAGTATCCATGTAGTGTTAATATAACTTAGCCTAATGTTAATATAATATTATAACAAATTAATTTAAGTTTATTTGAATAAGTGTGTGTGAACACTTACCCATCTTCGTAACAAGGGGGAGTCCAAACGATCTGAAAACACATTTAACAGACCAATCAGCGTGTAAACAACACAATGCAAATCTCTAGAATTTTCGCAAAATCTAGCTCATTTTACTATATATACATAACTGAATATAATAAAGTAAACGTTACATTTAAATAATGCATAAAATCATCTGTAAGCGAACGTTTAAATATTAATGAAAGCAATAAATTGTACTGTAGCATAAGTGTTAAAAACATACGAATTTCACGCCGATTGTGCATGAACACAAATTATGATGCATTAATGCCTTTCCAAAGACCACTCAAAGGAATTAATTGTTTGAAAATTGCTTTCATAAAATTCTCATAAAACATTTTTTTTAAACAAATCATGAAAAAATTTATCTGTGTGAACATCTGTCTGATTATATCTTAAAACAATACGTACAGACGCCAGCACATCAGGCTACCCGAAACTGTCAAATTTTGCCATTCAACTTTTAACCATAATGCTTCAGCGATAAAGTTGAAAATCTATTAAGGAAGTTTGTCAGGTTGTAGTAACCTGGTATGCATATATCTGTACCAAGAGGTATCGATTTGTATAGGTGACCACGAAGAAGATTTCAGGCACTTAGTCGAAATTCCGACCCGAACATAGTTGAGGTAAGGCCTTCAGGCTAGCCCGAAAGAAAGTATTGTCATTGTCTTTGATTTTAAGCTATTTGATTCCCATATTAATATGGTAAGTGGTTTACCTCAAACTCGTAGGGGCAGGCAAAGGTTCTATCGAATTTATTGGTAGTGGTAACTCTGATTCGTGTTAGTTCAATGCTTAGTAAGCATAAAATATATACTGGCAATATCTGGTTCGATAAACTAGAATATGATGTAAACCTGCAAAGCCGCTTAAAAGTACACATACTATATAGTATGTGTAGTTTTTCAAGTAGGCAAATACATCCTGTATAAGAAAAGTTTTCACATCAAAACACTATATTATTACATAATTAAGACATAATAATTATAATACCATAACATAATATAATTTAAATTATAATACCATAACATAACGAATACATACAACGGGATAAATTATATTTATTTTGCAAATAGGTTGAAATCAACATTTTTACACGTCAACTACATTTTTTATAGGAAAAATGAGATGAGGTCGGCATTTCCTAACTGACTGCCTTGAGAAGAAACGCCGAATACTTATTAAAAACCAACATAAAGTCCAGAAGGTCAAACCAACCTTACATGATACATACATAATATTATACCGTTGTCTTTTTATGGACCCATATTGATCGATCCCCACCCTATTTACCACTATATATGAATAATTAATACGGCCTCACAAGAAGTCGTGGTGGCCTAGTGGTTAAAGAGCGAACCTCTCAAGTATGAGGGCGTGGGTTCGATTCCAGGTCAGGCAAGTACCAATGCAACTTTTGTGAGTTTGTATGTACTTTCTAAGTATATCTTGGACAATAATGACTGTGTTTCGGATGGCACGTTAAACTGTAGGTCCCAGCTGTTATTGAAGATCCTTGACAGTCGTTACGGGTAGTCAGAAGCCAGTAAGTCTGACGCCAGTCTAACCAAGGGGTATTTGGTTGCCCAGGTAACTGGGTTAGGAGGTCAGATAGGTAGTCGCTCCTTGTGAAACACTGGTACTCAGCTGAATCCGGTGAGACTGGAAGCCGACCCCAACATAGTCGGGAAAAAGGCTCGGGAGATGATAATACTGCCTCACAAGCAGTGCCCAGGCCTCATTAACGATTCCGTCGGACCTGACATTCGCACATCACTTTCAAATTAAAACGATACTCCAAAAGTCTATTTCACAAAAACTAAATATTACAAGACCTTTTTTGCAAATTAATTTCTTTGCACCAGAGCGTCACAATTCTTGTTAAAATAAAACCCTGGGAGGTCTTCGGATTAACAATAAAGATTAGGCCGCATAAATGAAAGTTAAACAAAAGGTGTCGTTTGACGGTCTCCCTGGCCACAGATAAAAAATATGAATAAATTGCCCAGTTAATAGTGTTGCAAGGACCATTATTGAGGGTTCTTTTGTGTTAGGGTTGCAAATTACTGAAGCGAGTAAATACTGCCCTAAAATATTACTCTCAAGTAAAATAAATGATCAAAATTACTGAACACTAAGTTGTAATTAATATAATTAATTTACGTTTACATAATTTTTCGCTTATCTTAGTTTTTTTCGATTTACACTGAAATCCATTAAACCGTCTACCTTAGCTTATTAGAATCAGATTTTAGCTAAGCTCATAACTGCCTAAGTTTGTTATTTTATTATTAAAACCATCTGCGGTTAATTGAAAAATTCAATTATAAAAAATAAACTTTTATTAATCCAGCGAACAATTTTATATCAACCCATTGAAATTAAAATTTCAGAGCAACTAAAAAGCGAACAAAGTTAAAGGCTTTCATTCAATCGAATAATTTATTTAAGTATTCCAATATGGCGAACGTTATCATACCTTCTGGAGGGTTCTAAGGCTGCTTTCAAACTTTAATTTCGAACAAAGCGCATAAAACAATCAACAAACGGCGCATCAGGATCGTTTGTAAGCCGTTTTATTATAATGTACGGCTGAAACAGAATGGAAATAATCAGAAGTTTTAATAACCTTTGTTCGGAGAAGCGGTATTATTTTAGAGTAGGGCTGACCAGTTTATGGGAAAGGAATCCTTTGGCTGAATCCCCTGTTTAACTGACTTCCGAAAAAGGGCGAGGTTCTCAATTCATTGGTACCTTTTTTTCTATGCATCGATCTGAACACAGGCAAAATTTTCTACTAAACTATATTTCAGATCGAAAAAAAATGCCTACATAAATTCGAATCATGTAGCCTACCTAAAAATGAATTCATTACGTTTTATCACCGAACGTAATTTATAACGGCTTAATAAAAGAGTTTTAAACGCTCGCAGCTTTTGTTTCATAGTTAAAAGACTAGGCAATGGTCCTCAAGAGTTCAAAGGCAAACTTTAAAAGGTTTGCCACCCCTAGTATGAAGGCTCCGGTGTTGGCAAACACTACGAAATTGAAATTGCAAGTCTCTGGCTGACCTTCTTTGTAAATAATTATAAATAACTAGATAAGTAACGAGATATCCGTCGTATCTTTTAAGTGCGTGCATCTTTAAAATGTCTAATTATCTTTTGCTAAAAAGTCATACAAGGGATTTTCTCAAAATCTACTAGGAAGTGTCGTAACACTTACCTAAAGTATTACAGTAGCCTAATCGATTACATTACAAGTAAATCCTGTGTCGGCATAATTCATAACCCATTACTGTTCGCACCAATCATCACAGATAACCTGAGATTTATTAATCACAATCTTGATGTAGCTTCCCGAGTTTAGTACAATATTTTGAGTCAAATTATTGTCTTAAAACTATGTTTTGTTGTTGTCCTGGCTGTCATTGAACATCCTTGGCAGTCGTTACGGGTAGTCAGAGGCCAGTCTAACCAAGGGGTATTGGGTTGCCCAGGTAACTGGGTTGAGGAGGTCAGATAGGCAGTCGCTCCTTGTAAAACATTGGTACTCAGCTGAATCCCGTTAGACTATACATAATTGGGAAAAAGGCTCGGGAGAAGATATTGTCTAAATCCTTCCATTGCAATCAGACGCTATAGAACAAACTCATCATCCTCCTGCTCTCATCTCAAATGTTATTTGGGGTCGGCGCAGCTTGTTTTTGTCTTCCACGCTCTTCTATCTGCCGTCATCTCACAAGTTACATTCTTTCTAGACATATCAACTTTCACACAATCCATCCATCGTTTCTTTGGTTGTCCCCTTTCCCTATATCAATCGATTTTCATGCTCAAAACCTTCCTCACAACATAATCCTTATTCCTCCGCATTACATACACATAGCATGATATGTAGATACGCTAAAAAAAGACCTTTAAAATGCTTTGTAAATTCTAAAATTACCTACAAGTTGAACTACAAATTAAATCAAAATAAACGTAAAATTTATTTTAGTTTATTATTTTAAACTGAAAATTAAATTATGCAGAACTAGATGTTTCGTTTAATTAAGTATCTCTATATAATTTTGTGACCTATTACGTGTACATAAGCTCTTGTATAAGCAAATTGGATTATTCATACCATTTAGATTTATTTATTAAATGTTAAGTTTTGCTTTAAAGCTAAAATGCTCATTTTATTTGAACTAGTTTATTATTTTAAATACAGTGTAACATACTAACAATTCTTTGTATTATATCAAAAATAACATATTTACAAATACATATTTTGAATTACGTTACGGATTTTAGAAACTTATTGTCCTCAAACAAATTGATATGTCGCTGTCTGAGCGATCCAACCCAACCCTGATACAATCAGCCCCGTGGCTTTATGCCACCCGAAACTGTCAAATTTTCCCAATCAACCCGAAATTGAACCATTATGCTTCAGCGATAAAGTTGAAAATCTATTAAAGAAATTTGACAGATTGTGGTAGCTTGATGTGCTGGCGAGTATGATGACCTACCATAAAACTTGTTCTTTAAAACACCATACGGAACGGTTTTTGGTCCAAGTTATTAGACAATTTTGACTATTTTTCCTATGCTAACTTATCAATATTTTCTTGGACTAAAAGTTTTTTTTATTTGATGGTTTCACTTCCAGTCAGTTATCCAGGTAAAGGGTCAGACTGTAGTTAGAGGTCGCCACGCGTGACGATTTAAGCTTATTATCCAGTTTTACCGTCTTGCTTCCTCACAAATGTCGTGTGTAATGGCCTAAAACCCTAAACGTGTGGCTAGGAAAAAAGAGGATTTACCTAAAGAAATAGCAAAAAAAATCTTCGTTTGCTAGTCAGCAAATACGGACAAATTATAATGAAGTTTAAATAATGAAATGTTAGAAATATGGAGAATGTAAAATGGGTCTCTAATATCGTCTAAGATCGACATTTTTCTTTTTAACGTGTGAGTTGCAGGTAATAACCTAACAATCCCTAGTTTCAAGTTGAAGCCTGATCGCCTCTGACTACTACGTCGCAGACACCACCAACTTCCAAACACCGGGCTGCTTTGTAAGTTTCATCCACAAAGCGTTTTCAGATCGACCCAGGAATCGAACCTGATACTCCGTGGATTGCAGTGACGCTTGCAACCAACCTTACGACATACTAAACTAGCAAACAAAATTTTGCTTAAATTCTTCGCCGAGTTTCTGTCATCGCATTTCCTGACGTTTTATCATATATCATATCTGCCTCCGTATATCATTTCTAATCTACTACACCTCTACTCGTAGTGACGTTAGGTATATTTAACGACAAAGGCACCGTGGTCCTATTTCCCCGCTGTTTTCATGGCTCTCATCACGTGTCGATCCGGTGCACATTCATTAGCTGGATTGGGCAGCGCTTAACGGTTATGTGTCCCGACCCACGTTGTCATGGTGATGCGAGCTTATGAGCACGACTAATATGTAGCTTTATCTGAAACTGTACTGCCCGAATACCAGTTAGGTGGAACACACACTACTTATTGTACGGAGCCACGCGACTGTTAAAATGCGCCTCGATGTTTGGTCAGTATGAATAGGAACTGCTTTATGCCGCTGAAATGAAGTCCGTAACAGTTTTCTGTCTCTCTGCTGAAGTTTATCCGTATTGTTTTAGTTTCTTTACTATAGCCGTAACAAATAAAATCACATTTTAATTTATATTTTTATTTAAATTAAGTTGAGGTTTCCTCACTTTTTTTGAAAAAAAAATGTTAGTGTTTCATGCAAAATTACGGCAATAGAAGGTAGGGAACAAACATTTTAACGCCTTATATAAGCCTTAACAATTCTCAAAATCCATCGAGATATCTAAACGTGTGGAATAGCTTAATCCTATATTTGTGTCTAAGAAAATAATGGTCTGGCAAAATTGTTCGTATGCAGTGAGCTTGGTCCGGCAACTTAAGATGGTTTGCTTAGAAAGGCACAAAGTTAGCTTAGTGAACTGCTACTGTTGTTTCTGAGTTTGCTACATAAAACTGACATCGTTGCCTTGTTGCTATAACCATGTTTCCTTATTACATTAGTCTTTTGTTTCTTTTAACCGAAAATCTTTGTGAATATTAGAATATAGCAGGAAATTAACGCAAAAATATAAATATTTTATCTTACAGATAATTTATCGCATTCTCTACGAAATCTCGAATCCGTCAATATTTTCCTTTTTCAACCCATATCGTATTATTTGGAATAATTAATATTCACGAGGGTGTCTAAAGTCTTTAATTATAAAAAATTGGCCGTTCTTTTCTGTATGCAAAGTTTTTTGTTTTTTTTTTTTTTTGCTTTTACTATCATAGTCTAGTCTGCATACATACGATAGTTTTAACTTGAAGCTTCTCCAATTTTAAGAGTTATCCTTGATGTTTGTCTTCTAATATTAAAAACCATTGGGACTATCATATTAAAAAAGAAACAAATAGATCCAAGCGTCTTCTATGAATCGCATATTGAGAACCCCTTTCCAGGAAATCTGTTAAAAACAATATTTTACTCAACAAAACCATTTCCCAACAATAACTCATTCCCTTTACAACAAAGTAAGACAAAGTTAACCGAGTACTAAGCTCAAAAACATCTGTAGATATCCAATCATCTTATTCAAGCGAATACCAAGTAATCCCTTAATGCAATATTTTATGTAATCTATCCCGGAGTCCAATATTTGTTTTCAGCAAGTTTGTTCGTACTCCACAGACATACAGACCGACTACATACATAGTAAATATATAAATGTATTAGAGGAAATAGAAACGTTTCACTAATGTGCTTAGTAAATTGAATTTCGTAATTAAAACTAAAGTTGTGTTTGACTGCAGTGTTTGTTATCACTCTGTGGTGAAATTTTCTTGGAGTTGAATTATTTCGGTATTATTTTGAGGGAGTTTATTTGTGTTTAAAATGATTTTTTTTTATCATAGTTATTTACATTATGTTATTTGTACAATCGAGAGACATGAATTACTGACGCTTCATCTTAGCTCGTATACCCGAATTCAGAAGCTAAGAACATTTTGGTAAACAACAGCTCTGGTAGGTATAGGGTTATGCCTAGCCTTTTCCCAAGCTGTTTTGGGGATGGCCTCCAAACTTACCTGGATGCACCTTATCCTGAGTACCAGTTTTACGTGAAGCAACTGCCTATCTGACCTCGTCAATCCAGTTACCAATTAAACATGTAAAAATGACAGCTGGGACACACTAATATAACGTGCCTTTCGAAACACGGAGAAACTCGTCATGAAAAAATGGTAGCCCATCTACGGACCGACCTCGCCAAGTGTTGCGTAGCCTTATGATCAATCGAGTCGTACGACTTATACTTTACCACGAGAATCAGGGTTAAGGAGAACACTCCATGTTGGAATCCACTCAATACTTACCTGTGTATGCAGCTGCTTACTGCTAGACTGGGAGCCGATGCTAACACATGATCATCAGCGTTTTTATGGCCTCCTCTCACACAGAGAAGGATTGAGCGTTAATCACCACGCTTGCTCAATCCGGGTTGGTATGTGCTAACACAATTAGGAAGATAATGACGAAAATTGTACCTTTTAACCCTGCGATTAACGATACCTTTGAAGTTATGATAACTCAATTTTTTTTTTTCACTAAGTCTGGATCTCGACGTCCACCCATTTATTTAACAAATTAAATTGATTTTCACCACAATTCGAAATATCTTAATAGAATTTTCTCGTTTAATGAATCGAAAACCAAATTTTTTAGACTTTATTCTCATTACTCAGTCTTTGAATTTATTATTGATAAAGTCTAATCTTGGTTCATGGTTCATCGCTTCAGCCTACATTTTAGCATAATGACGAGTATTATTATATTTATTTTAAAAGAATAAAAGGAAAATTCAAAACGTCCATTGTCAAATGATTGAACGGTCCTTTAAGAAGATTAAAATTATACAAAACATTTATAATGTTTCATAATTTGTAATTAGTGTCATTTGCAACACAACAGATGACGATCCCATTATTATTAAAAAAAATAAAAGTAAATAATGCGTCTTTCCTACTTAAAATAACAATAATGATAACAAAATCGTTTTTAAAGGCTTTCAGGATATAGTTTATAGTATAGTAAAGCATAGCTTAGTATACTCGTAGTAAATTTAAGCAATCCATGAAGCCAATCAATTAAAGGCAGTAAACATTACCATAACGAGTAGTATTCTAAACCATCACGAAGATAAATAGAAACTAAAACAAAAGCCTGTCGCCCTCACTCACACAGCTGAACAATATTTCATAGGAAATGATAAACTGCGTCCAGTACCGCGAAATATATTAACGTCATCAACCCGAGTGAGTCCACTTAAATTTGTACGTAAGCTATGCATCCCAGTAGACTGCAGGATGAATATTATTCCTGCATTTATGTAGTTACAGCTGTATTAAAACTTCACTAGTTATTCCTCAAGGGGTTCTTGGAAATCAAGAACGGGGAATGGGATATTGAGACTTATAATTGAAGTGTGTAATTTAAATGGTATTACATCTTGGGTGTATGAATGTATGAATGCAAATTCAATTTTGTGAATACTAAAGACACTGTTGAAAATTTTTATAGAAGAAGCAAACTTTAAAAGGTTTTGAATTCTTTTTTCCACTAAGCTCCCGTCAATTCATCAAAACTAATCATAAACACTATCAATCACACACAAACATCAAATAACACATCAACAAAACACAGCACACACACACATATATAAATATGTCATACAAATACACAAAATTGCTTTCAAATTAGTATATGACAAGTCAAACAAAACCCCTATTCTATAAGCCATCGATATAACACAGCAGAAAGCAATCACTTGCAATATCGAACACGCACGATAAAATACGCACGGCTTTTGCCCTAACATTGCAAATAGCAAGTGAATTCGCCTGTTTGTGGGGTACGAAAATATCGATCATTGGATATGTGTGCAAAATTCAATTGATAACTGGCTTTGATTACAAAGAACGATACTGGAAATGTTAGGCTTTACGTAACATTACTATTTTCTTCAAGCGAGGCTTATTGTTGCCGCTGATTATAGTAAACTAGCTGTCGTCTGCGGCTTCATCCTCGTCTCGAGGGAACTACTTTTCATGCGGAATCAGGATTAAAAATAATTCTTTCCTAAATCTTATGTCAGTCTTTTGGTTCTAGGCTACCTTCCCACCAATTTTGGCCCAAATCTGTTGAGCCGTTCTTTAGTTACAAATATTGTAGCTAACAAGAATTTATTTTTCTATACATAGACTAGCTTCTACCAGGGGTTTTACTCGCGCCCTACTACGGAACTACTCCGTGCACTCGGATACAAAAATAGCCAGCTTTCCTCGATAAATAGGCTCGGTTCAGTAGCTCCTGAGATAAGAGCGTTCAAGCAAATAAATAAGCTGTTCAGCTTTATATAAGTATAGATTAATTATTGCTAGCGTTATATGCTGGGTGTAAGGGACAGCCCTCCGCAGACTGATAGGGTGCATTGGGCTCCTTATTTTGAATCATATTTCAGTGGATTTTTTCTCAGACTTTTATTTTTTTTACTTATTATTCAGTATATTTTTTAAAATTTTCAATGCAAAATGACATTCTTTGTGCCCAGTTTTTTTTAAAAATACTGTTAAAATTATAAATTTGGGATAAGGGCAGGAGAATTTAGATGAAGATTGTAAATACATATTATTGTTTAAAACATATGCTTGTTAAACCTTACGGACCGTATTAACATACAATCTTTACTACAGAAAAAATGTACTGCTAGTCCTTTAATCTGCATTCAAACTCCAATGCTAACATTTCCCACGCTCTTGACTTTAAAACTATTATTCTCCTTATTCTTCGCTCCGAAAATTTGCCTGGTAAATAAATAACGTGCCATCGTAAAATTAATATCGCCATATTATGCACATAACAATTACTGTTAATGGCAGGCGGTAGACTGGATTTTAATTGCAATTCACTCGCCTCTGACGACTAGGACGCAATGGAGACGAGTCGAGAAGGTCTACTTCATTCACTAGATAGGGTGTTAAAGAGAAATAAAAAAAACATTAAAATTTAAAGACACACTAAATGATATGTACGATATGAGCTCCTAATGTTAATACTGTATTTGTACTGTTAATGTTACTTGTATGTACTTTTTATAACTTTGTAAATAAGTAAAGCTAAAATATTAATAAAATACAATATGACTAGAGATCTCATCAATGTCTTATGAGTATAGACGCCAGCACATCAAATTACCCGGAACTGTCGATTTGTTTTGCCATCTTAGAAACATAAGCTTCAACGATAAAATTTCAAATCTATTGAAGAAATATGACAGATTGTAGTAGCTTGATGTACTGGCATCTGTACATCGGTGACCGAGAGATCTTATCAAAAGCTTTGAGTATTTAGGAGCGTTTGCATTTTTTTTTCTAATGAGTTAATAATAAAAAAGAAATAAACTTGTCGATGGTAATTTATTGCTAAACTAGACAGTTGCTAGACCAGATTTTCTGGCATTCACATTTCATAGCAAAAGTACAATTAAGTCAGCTCTTGGAACCAAATCGATATAAAATGAATTGTCAGGTTTTGGAGACTAGTTTGATAGTGATGATATGGTCACTTAACGTTAAAAAACAGATTAAGATAATCTGTATTTTTTTTTTCTCGCGTTTCACTTGAGTTCCATCGCCTTAATCGTAACTCCGAAAAAAAAAAATATCTAAAATATAGCCCTATATGTAGAGAATAGCTCCCACCGGCGGTTTTAACCGGCTACTGTCGGAACTACTCCGCGCAGTCAGGTAAATTAGCCTAAAACTTTCCTCAGTAAATGGTCTATTAAACACTGAAGGAATTTTTCGAATAGGTCTAATAGGTCCTAAGATTAGCGTGTTCAAGTAAATAAACAATCTCTTCAGCTGTATTATTTTAGTATAGATACAAGTATCAGCAATAAATCTACAAAAAAGATAGTTTATTATTTCGCTCAATTCTGAATTTTCTCCCACGAAGTGATCTCAGGCTTAGCATGACAACCGCAGAAACAAGTTTTGTTTACCGGAGAATGGACATAATGACAGAAGAGTGACAGATTGACGTCAGATTTCTTTTGACATTTTTTGACATTATATACGAGTTGACAGGTCGCACCATACTCGGGCAGAATCGACATGTTGACATTGACAGAAAGAGCTTTGTCTTTTCTTCATAGAATAAATAATAATGGAATCGTCATGCTAAGCCCGCTAGTACACTTATGAACAAAATACAACAACAAAACCTTTCAACTAGTTACCGTTAAAACGCCGTCATAATTATACAAAACCTTTCTCAACTCAATAAAGCTTTGCATTTTTTTTTCTTCCCAAGTTTGTGTTAAGTTACTTAAGGATGCTTTACAAGTATCCAAGTTGAATGCTTACGAAGAAGTAAGTAAACTCTGTTCGGTTCAATAACTTAGATTGCCAGTCAAAACTTGCACTTTGTCGGAAAATCGATAGTTATTAGGGCAATTTAAGTGGAGGTATTAACATCTCTATGTGAGGGGCTCGTGGCTAAGTAACAGCCGTACGGGTCAATCGATGATAAGGTCAAACAACGTCTGTGGATGGGTGACCATTTTGTCATGACAAGTTTTTCCATGTTTTGGAAGCCAAGTTAAATTAGTGGGTAGCATGGCTATGATTGGTGCTACATTTTTTTTTAAATCAACTGTGAACCGTATGCTTCAGCGATAAAGTTGAAAGTCTATTAAGGAAATTTGGCACGTCGTAGTAGCTCGATGTGCTGGCGTCTGTACCTTTACATGTAAAAAGAAAGGTTGTAAAGAACGGGAAGTTTGTTAGGCGTATTTTCGCAAGGTCACGGCTTGTATACTCTGACACCCCGACCAATTATATACAATTAATACGATATTTCGGGTAGCTTGATGTGCTAGCGTCTGCATAACCTGCCCGTAGCTTAATAGCATGGCTAAACAAGAACCGTAATCTTTTAATTATAATAGACTCTTCTCCAAATTGTAAATGTGAATATAATGAAAATTTCATTAAAAATTGTTAAGTAATATCAAAGACTTTTTAATAAATAGACAGATATTTAGACAATCGTAAGTTTTTGTTTGCTGTGTTCTACTGTAGTCACCCTCTTTCAAATTTATTTAAATGAACAGACAAAAGGTTCAGCTGTTTTATTTTATGCTGTACGGATGTATACATATACAAGCGTATGTATGCGTACTTCGCTTCAAACTACGCTGTGTAAGGCTTTATTTACATAAACCCGGGACGCTGCTTGACGGTAAATGACACTTTCTTCGTCTTAAGTTTAGGCGCATATTTGCGATTAAAACAATTAGGTTGGTGTGTGTTTACATATGCGTTTCACCACATGTTTACAACAATACAACTGAAGCATATTTGTAAAAACGCATTGTCGTATGTTTAAGTTTATTTGTTGGACAAAGACAATTTAGCGATAATTTTAAATACGACCTGTCTAGTACTTTTTAGGGTTCAACTCTGGTTAAATGACTTATTAATTACCTTTGCCTATCAATAAATAACGTTCACATTCTCAAAAGGTGGTTCCTTTTTCTGTTATTCTTTACCCAATAGATCGTTGTAATCAAACACAATTTTCTTGTCGAAGCTACACAACAATGTACAGGCGCCAGCACTTCAAGTTCCCTGAAACTGTCATTTCTTCCCAATCAACTTTGAACCATATGCCTCAGCGATAAAATTGAAAATCTATTCAGGGAGATTGATAGATCTTAGTAACTTGATATGCTAGCGTCTACTCCTTTGACTATAATTTAATTATAAGAGAAACTGTCTGTATTTTTATTATTAAGGTTCAAACCCATCTACATGTTTAAAATAGCTCACATTACCTTCCTATATCACAAACTCAGACAGCAGCAACCAAACACTATTAGTTTTATTCCATAAGCAAAGCAAGCGAGGAGATTTATCGTCCCCTGATGCTGCGGTGAAATCAATGGCGCCAATTCAGTGTATACAACAACTTTATTTTAAATCAATGTTGACATGCAAATGGATGACCTGTTTCCTGAGATGGATTAAGAAAGTCTAGGAATGGATCTACTATCTTAGCTTTGTGAACAATAATAATTATGATATTTGGTATTTTTATGAAAGTTAGTATTTGGAGCTAGAGGTATTTTAACGAGCATTTCGGATGGCACGTTAAACTGTAGGTCTCAGCTGTCATTGAACATCCTTGGCAGTCGTTACTAGTAGTCAGAAGCCAGTAAGTCTGACGCCAGTCGAATCAAGGGGTATTGGGTTACCCGAGTAACTGGGTTGAGGAGGTCAGACAGGCAGACGCTCCTTGTAAAACACTGGTACTCAGCTGAATCCGGTTAGACTGGAAGCCGACCCCAACATAGTTGGGAAAAGGCTCAGGAGATGATGAGGTATTTTAACGAACAATAGGGAAGATGCAAATGTAATATTATTGAAAATTTTATCATTAAAATTTTAAAAAAGTATAAAAGAAAGACTACTGTAACGTTTTTATTTCACATAATGTTGATTTTTACGAATAATTAAAAATTAAAGTGACTTGAAACGAAACGTATTTCAAAACACCAATCAGCGTTCAGTGACGTCACTCCCGTTATGACAACTTATTTGAGGTTATAGATAGTTGTAAAGGTGAACATTAATGTAATTAGTTTTTGCGAAAATTAATTGTGTTTTTCAGATTAAAATGGAAGTTGGATTTATTGATTTTTTTTAGGTGATAAAGCTACAGTCTTTTGGGGTATTTCCATTTCTACTTGAGCTTGTTTCGATCGTTTCTGAGGATATATAGACACCTGTACACTCTTATCATTGGATAT
This sequence comes from Heliothis peltigera, assembly GCA_958496145.1. NCBI lineage: Eukaryota > Metazoa > Arthropoda > Insecta > Lepidoptera > Noctuidae > Heliothis > Heliothis peltigera. Next base: position 11,639,141 of record OY292329.1, on the reverse strand, counting down.
TTGAAAATTTTCAGAATCATGTGTTTCTGTGATTAATGAACACTCTAAAGATGAATCTGAAACATGAAAGAAATAATAATTCAGTTCTTCATCAGCAAGTACTATCTTAATAATATTACAAATGTGAAAGTTTAAATGTTTGTCTTTAGTATAATAAGGATAAATCTGAAGGAATGAATTAAATGCTCTCAAGAATTTCGCGTTTTTTGGAGAATAATAATTATCCTTCCCATTCGCAGCTTGGAACCACTTTTTTCTTAGTTTTGGGTCAGAAGGTCCAGTCAAAACTTTGTTGAAGTAGATGGACACAAAACATGAGTCAACGCGGATTTTTTTCGGAGCATTGGTGGTATTGTTATGATCCCCTGATGTTGACGGATAATCCATTTTAAATTTTTACTGAAAAATATCTCGAAAGTCGAGAAAAATGAAAATGAATGAAAGCCGGCAACGAACAAGTACGACTAGTGTCAGACGCGAATGACGTCATCGGAACCGTAGGCCCGTTTTGGCGCGAACATTTAAATTGTCAATTTAAAACTGCATTTTTTTACAATAAATTGCAGTGTTTAAATTTTTTTATATATTTGTGGTCTATTCTACATGGAATTCTTTAAAATAAAAACAAAAATAAAAATATTGCATCTTCCCTATTTTACCATTATCTTTTTGAGTGCTTTTTGGGAAAGTGCTGAATCTTCAATAAGAATTCTAGCAGTAAAAGCTGATATTTATTTAGTTACTCATGTTTGACGATTTCTTTCAGGAACAACCTTAAAGAAAAGACGTATATACCTACATAGATTATTATATTCAGATTTCGTATTTATTTTTATAGGGTAAAGATACATAAACCTTAAAGCACTTACAATCCCTTAAAACATATATCGTAGTCCACCTCCTTCTAGAAACAGACTCATAATTAGGTAGGTATAATTATTATTTTGCTAGTTGTAATTGTCATTTATTTTATTGATAAAGAAGATATGAAAGCCGAATCCGTTCCCGTCGTTTACTGAATCCCATCAATTCGACATCTAAAAAATATAACAGATGCAATTTTTTCACCTTGTCTTGTTGGAAGATCGGTGAAACCGCAATTGTCGTTGTTATTCAAAGCAGGTGAGATTTATCGTGAGCCGTCTGACGCTTAACGTCGGAACCACGGCGGCTCATTAAGGGTACCAAGTGTGTTTGTTTGTGGGTGTTGTCATTATACCGCATTTTGTTCCAGTGTTGAGTAATAGCGGAGCTGTAATGTGCTATTAAATTGATGTTAGATGATGGATGATAGTCTTTTAATTAAGGGTTGTAAAAGTAAGCTAAATTGAATTTTGTTTTTATTGGAAGGAAATAGTCCTCATGAACTATGCTTCACTTGGCAAAGATGTTCAAATGACATCCAACATAATTTAACATGCCTTTTGATACAAGGAGAAACTCGTCAATTTAAGATGCACCTATACTCGGAACGACAGCGCCGAGCACTGCTTAACCTTATGATCGTTTGATTCCCACAACTATTACTTAGTACCATATCGTACTGTATATCTTACTATAAAATTTCAATTATACATAAGAGCCAAATATCCCAGTGGCCTACCATTTCGTCTGTATACTTAGGATTGAATATTCAAGGGCGGTATGAGCACAAATATTAGTCATACCTCAATTCAAAGGCTACATTGACATAGGCATTAGGTCCTAGCTCTAGGCAATGTTTTTAGTTATGCCCAGATTTTTATTTAAAAATATCCCTTGGACTTCAGATTTCTTGGTAAAAAGTAAATCGAAAAAGATTTATGTAATTTAGGTCAATTTTTAAAAAAGGAAAATTGTAGATTCCAATCTTAAATAGAAGTATCAAAAGTATCAGAAGTTAAATCAGAAGTATCAAAAGACTGAGGCAGCGTAATCTTTGATTTTCGCTACAATTCTCATGATAACTTGGCCACTCCAATGCTGGCTACTACTGATCACACGATGGTCAAAATGCACGAACAAACGCGAGACTTCAAAAGGAAAAGCTATTCCACGAAAACTGTACTAAGTATGCCTCAAAATAATCGCAAAATCGCAAATGCATAATGAACAAGGGTAGCCGGAACAATTTGAAGAGTGTGTCGTAATTCTAAGTCGTTAATATTCGCCCGGCCCATCCCTAGTTAATATTCTTTACTGCTATGTTTAGCATTCTGTATATTATGATGATGGAAGTAATATAAGAGGAGGGGCGGATTCATGTTCTTACTTTGCATTCCTGTCAAGGTGTTGGTATAGAAAACATTTTTAATATCAAAGAGGAACCATGGTAGAGAAGAGAAGTAAAGAAATGTCACCATCTGCCTAGCTTTTTCTGAACTATGTATGGATACATAGTTAACATCATACAAGGAGCGATTGCTCATCTGACCTCTTCGAGTTACCCGGGCAACTCGATACGCCCTGCAGACTTAGCATGGCGATTCCATATCTATTCTGTCAAGAAAAGACAAAGCTCTTTTTGTCAATGTCAACACGTCTTCTGGCCGAGCATGACGCGACCTGTCAACTCTCATTTAATCACTTGTTAACTTATGTCGATCGAAGAAAAGAAAAATTTCTTCAAAAAATGTCAAAGGAAATCTTACGTCAATCTGTCATTTTTCCGTCATTATGTCTATTCTCCGGTAAACAAAACTTATTTCTACGGTTGCCATGCTAAGCCTGCAGGTAGGGCTAGAAATCAGACTCTCCGGCCGGGGACACAAAAGGTAAAGAAACATTAGAATAAAAAGTTCACAGTCATGTTCAAATTGATACTACCTATTTTGCCTGTTAGGCAGATGTCGCTAACTTAGAAAGCGGTTGAAACCCTCAAAATATTGAAGATATGATGTATACCGCTTAAATAAAAACACAATTCTCATACTCTCAGAACTTAACACCTTCTGAGACTATTATACTACATATGTACTATACCAAATCTTTAAAACAACAATTTTAGATGATCTATGTATACATACGTAAGCATTTGTCACTTTATCTCTCTTTCACTTAAAAAGACATAAACTGTTCAAGTATTTTGATGTATTCAAGTATTCATATCTACGTGAATCGTTAATATAATCTCCGTCGTTCCCAGATTGTTTTACGTTTTACGAGCACAGCTATAATGCTGTGTCTACGACTTGTCCATATAAATATTATTGTACTGAATAGCAGGGCTTTCTTTATGTGTGGCTCTACTTTTATATTCTATTTTCTTGCAGGGTTTTGTTTTTTTTAAGTGGTTATTAGCTCTCTAGTATGACAATTATTTTCTTCTTCCCAGCTTTAAATGTATATGCATTTGTGTCACCTCTACTGAATGAGGTTACTTCAAAAGAAGTTTCTCCATCTTTTTTTCGTGGAAAATCATCGAATGAGTGTGCAGCTGGAGAAAGTGTCTGACTCTTACTGCCTACAATGTTCCTTCTGGAGGTCCTTGTGTGCCAGGGCTACGGTAACTCTTGAGAAGAACCCACCACACTTGGAGCACTTGCTCCATCTCCGTTCATACATTCCAGACCTTTTTCTTAAAAAATCACACTAACTTCGCAACATAACCCAAATTGATTTAGCTAGGCATTATAAAAATATGAATTTTAACTAAAGCGTGGTCATCCACCGTAACACCTAAATTCCCTACAAATTGAATTTACCTGCATTCACATCAATTTTATTCAACAAAAAGGCTGTGACCAAAATCGAAACTAAACCATCTAGCTAGAGTGTGACGTCACAGTTCGGTTGCTGCAACGAGTTGAGTTATCCAGTAAACATGTTAGAGATACGCGTTCGCTAACATAGTTAGTACATTCTCATTTGAACCTGCAACTTGTTTGGCTATACCACGCCGATTGTTATCCGACATCCGATGAGTGTTAGCGCTTGAAGCTTTAATTTTACCCGACAAATATGCCAAATAAGTGTAATGAACAGCCTCACCATATGGGCATGTAATGCGGAAGAATGTGGATCATGTTGTGAGGAAGGTTTTGAACATGAACATGGATGGATATAGGGAAAGGGGACGACCAAAGAAACGATGGATGGATTGCTTAAAAGTTGATATGGCTAGAAAGAATGTTACTTGTGAGATGACGAAAAAACCGGCGCAGCATGTTTTCTTCCTTAAAATAAAAATTAGGATAGGTAGCAGAAGGATGATGATAATAATGATGAATTGCCTCACTACTGCCGACAATCGTAATTAATACCTGCTAAACTGAAGTGGAAAAAATATATTTCTGTTATTTCAAAAACAATTTTAGTGAAGACACAATCTACATGACACATTTTTAAGGAAAAAAAGCCAGTTTAATGTGTATTCTCGCAAAGCATGGGTAAAATTGACAACGAATAACATAAAAACACGTCATATCAATGGAGCGTTGCTTATCATTTCCAAAAATAAACTTCCCCGATGCGAGAAAAAATTATGTCGTTTTTTGCCTTCCGCTGCCTTTTTGACGGTTTTTTTGAGAATATTTCCTCATCGAGTGCGTGTTTTAGTTGCATTACATTCTTATAGGCACATTATTATATTCTTACTAGTTAATATATCCATCTGTCAGTCTGTTATGACTTAAAAAATTGGAAATTCGTGCAACCAAATCAATAGTATGCGATTCATTTTCATCAGGGCCTCGGTATTTTCTCAAGGCGCCAGTAAAACTCCAAGTTGATATGTAAGTAGATTATATTTCAAAAATACTGGAGAGACGTCGTAAAAAAACTCTAGGGGAAAAATAATACATACACTGGTCCCTTGGTACTAATAAAATGTAGGGGCGAGGGCGTTTCCGAGAGACGAGGCGAGAAGAAAAGTGCATAAAGCGACGCGACGATTGAAATTCCACCGCTATTTTTTCCTAAGCTGTTGAAAATTTTTTCCATGTCCTTTGGTCCAATTATTGCTATATTGTGCACGGAGTATTTTCTTAATTGCTCTACATTGGTGTTTTTCTCCTCTTTGGATTTATTGCTATGTTTTTTGCTGTTCAGTTTCATGGGTGACAATAAATGATGTAGTTTTGTTTTCTTTTTTAATAGGTGATAGTATTGTGTATTTTTTTTGGTATATCAACACATTAATCCTAATTCAGCAACAACAATCTCTTGTATTTCGTGTAGAGTTGATAGAACAATTCTCTATATAATATTTGAAGCGGAAAAAAAAACATACAAATATTGCCTTGTAGAAATTCGGAGTACCATTTTGCATGCATATTGCTTTATAGGTATGTTTCAAGACATTTGAAACACAAGATCTATCCAATACCCTTACAGTCGCACCTCACAATAGTCAATTACGAAAACCGATCGCTTCATCATCTGCAAACTCACAAGTTCTATGGAACACGACACGTCTATTTGTCTTCTCTCACGTCACTTCGGATCAAAGGACTAAAAGTTCCCCTGTTTGCAGGGAAACTTTCAGACATATCCCCCTGACACTAATCCTGGGGGAAAGGACGGGGAATTATAAAACTGGGGAACTTAGTTTTAAAAGAATTCTTGCTATCAATCTACCTTTTATTACATGTCGTTAAAGTGAGTTCAGAAATCCGTCTTCATATCGATAATAGTGGGTAGAGCTTCCTTCCTTACTTGATTTTGTGTTATTTAATTTACCCTGGTTGACCCAATTTTGGAGATGGATTTATTAATTTTTTTTGTCAGTGGAATATTATATTATATAACAAAATAATATTATATAACAATATTTCAATATTACATTGGACGAATTATAACGTTATGACATTTTACTGATGTAAGTAAAAAAAAATGAATTTGATGATAACGCGATGGGAGTAGTTAGTACTCCACTCACCTCCATGGCATTCTTAGGTCCAACAATATACATCGGGTGTACGCAAAATCTAAATTTCTCATACTTAATCGCACACAAAGATAGCCCGTGTATGTTCCGCGATTTGTGTGGTTTTCGAGTTATTGACAGTTTTTATGATTCGAACGGATTTTCTTGATTTGAGCGGATTTGATCTAAAATTGCAATAGCATTTCTGTTACTGTAGGTACTTTTATCCCACGTTGTGTTTCATCGCTTTTATGTCACAATTATGTCATTATTATGTACCCAATATGTTAAAGTGTTTGGACAAATTAATAACATGGATTTTCTCGTCTATCTCTAGAATACAAGTCAATGGTTAGGACCAACCTACTTTACTATAGAGTTAGTCGAGCGCTCAGACGGAAGCAATTTTGGATACGATACCCAATTAAGTTCCCAGCTCAGCAGTGAACAATGGGTTATTAAATGATTAACTTCGGCTGTAACCTGCATTTGAAACTTAGATATCATAATACGGTGCTTGTTTCATTCAAAATTTAGTTACAATCGTCTGAACAATTTTGAGTTGTATTTAATTATGTGCTTACTGTATGAAACGTATCCGAAGTCAGTAAACTCAAAATTAATTTAGTTATATCGTAAATTTCGTCATGCATAATATAATTTTTATATTATCGATCGACCAAATGGGATACAATATAGTTCATCAGTTTAAGAGTTTAATGACAACGTATGAGAGTATAACTATACGTAAAATAAACATACATATATAAGTCAAATGGTTGATTCTTTAGGGACTGTAAGATACGATTAAAGGCTTATAATATAAAGTGGATGGCTCACAAATTCTTAAGAGAATAATGTTTAACGTTATAAGAAAAGTGTTCAGTTTTTTTATATGCTAATAAGAATAGTCTGGGATTAGAAAGGTTCTCAAGAACTCCTAAGTTTTTTTAGGCTGCGTTGTGTTTTTTTATTATACACTGGTGACGAGTGGATTTATGTTGGCTATGGTTTTAAAAGGAGAGCTTTTAATATTTGTTTTTTTTGTATGTATGGCAAATTTATTAAATAATGGCGTTTGACCAGACCAGTAAATTTGGTTTGGATTGAAATTTGGAACAAAACAAAAATTATAAAAATAGTTTATAATAAAAAAAAATAGAAATGAGTATTTTTTTATTAAGCGAGTTTGTTGTAAAATATATTTTTTTAAATAGTGTATTTCGTTGCCAGAGTAGGTACTTAATAAATTGCCATGTAAAATAAACACGTATTTTTATGAAAAGTAATCGGATGCGTATTTACATGAATTTTAATTTTAGTGAAATATGGAAGCCATTTCTTAATTTTCTTTTTCAATAGAGTCCAGAGAAATATCGTTATTAGCACGTGGTCGATTAATTAACTTGGATTAATTAACTTTGGATTGAACTTGAAGATAATTTTAAGCATCAATTTATAGTGTGTTGAGTCTAAGCAGTAAATAAAGTCGATTGGGAAATGCCGGAAATTTTTCGATACAAACTTCCACACTACTATAGCGAATACCTACACTTTAGGTAAATGTGGTCACTAATTATAACTTAATTATATTAAAATAGAATATATCAATTTTATATTTTGTGAGTCACACATAATCAAAGTTAAAAAATGGCGTCAAAAAATTCCTCCTCATCGCTGCTCACTGGGAGTGTATTTGTCAGCCTTTGGGTCACGGGAAGTGTCGGCGAGTCTCTTCGAAATGTCCTTGAACAGGAGGTGTGCATATATATTTTTTTAATGTAAATATTTAAATTAAGTTTTGTAAATAAATTGTAAATACATAAAATAGAAGAAAAAGAAAATAAAATTTAATAATCAAAGTTAGAATTCTATCGATATATTATAATTTTAACCCCCAGCGTAGCTCACGTACACATGCGTCTTCGCCCTATTTCCCCCATCTTGTCCCCATACAATGACGGCAGCTCGGGTTTCTTTATTTTTTCCTTTTATCCTGTCGGTACCATCGCGCCGTGACGTGTTACCCCTAATATACGTCGTACGGCACAGATTGGCGTACGATTTTATTTTGTGCTCGCCTGTACTGCAGTTTACATGTAGTGAGGTTTTATTTATGCTGAAGCGGTTGTTGCTTTGCCAAATGTTTTAAGTAAATTTGTAGCTAGCGTTTTCTTGTTAAGATGTAGGTATTATCGTGGTATAGATGAAAATAAGTCAAATTTTCCCAATCAACTTTGAACCCTATTATGCTTGAGCACTAAAATTGAAAATCTATTAAAGAAAATTGGACAGGTTACTACAACCTGATGTGCTCAACTTTAAATCGACTACAAAAATGCTATGAAATAATGATGGACTATTATCAACTCTCAATTCGTGTAACAATAAAATCGTACCTGACAAAAACACGATGCAAAAACCTTAATAATTATCTTCATTTTACTCGTAAAACTACTGGTATTTAATACTTCGCTAACAGAAATACGAGCGTTGATACCAAAAAGCGAATATTCGCCAAATTACCGAACCGGCACGAACGAGGCCGCGCGTAAAGGATAGTCTTTGAATAAATTTACAAAAAACCTTGTCATTTTTCATTTCCGCCAAGTTTGAATAATATCATTCCTTTAGAAGTTGGTTTTTCAAATACGTTTTAGGGTTACGTAAGGGAATGAGAATCTTTTTTATAGTAATTTCCTCGTCGAAATTAGAAAATCTGATTTTAATTAATTTGTATGCTGTTTTGCAATATCTGGTAAATTAGAAACAGTTTATGAGAAAGAATAAAATTGACATAATAGTTGCCATAGTAGTGTTTTTTCAGAGAGCATTCATAGATGAGTTATTATAATCTATACTAATAACATTAAAAAGCTAAAGAATTTGTTCGTACGCTTCTACGAACTTATGAACGCGCTAATCTCAAGAACTTTTGGTATTATATAAAAAAAAAATTGGCGGGATTGTCAGACTCTTACTGACTAAAACCCACTATGTTCTTTCTGGAGGTCCCTGTGTACCAGGGCCACGGTAACTCTTGCAAACAACCCGCAGCCCAGGCAGACCCTGACCCTAAGGGGCCCCTAAAGCCGTAGTTCCCACAGGACGCGATTGATACCTCGGAGAGCAGCTGGTACTGTCATAAAAACTTACCTAATCTGAGAGAAATATGGCCGCATCTCCTTCACCACCTTGATCTTGACCTTAACTGAATGATTCTGGGAACATAATAATTTGTCATTCACAATCTCAAAATCTCACATAAAGCTTAACTAAGTTGATGGATGTTAGACGTTGGCAAGCTCCCAGCTCATCCTATGAGATTTCTATTAGCTGATATTTGTTTTGTTTTATTATTATTTCTTTTGTTTGTTTTGTGTTATTCCAAAAGTTGTTTTTTTTTTATTTTGGCGGCTGGAATTTCGTGGTCAGTCAAAAATTTTCCATGCCAAGTAGGAGCCGATGATAGTCTGGTTCTGAATTTAATTTGATTCAGTCACTTTTTGCGACTGTGCCCATCTTCATCAGCTTTTTTTTCGTCCCACTGCTGAACATAAGCCTCCCGCTATATTCCAGGTTTTCTTGACATATTTTTCTTTATTTTTAATCAGTAATAATTGGTGTCCAAGACATACTTAGAAAATACATAAAACGGCTTATTTACTTCTTTGCCTATGGACGACTTAAAAAAATGGAATAAGGCTGAAATCCGGTTTAATTTCTGTTTTACTACGACAGTCAGTAACAGCCTCTAACAATCACAAAGTCGTGGTTAGGCCGGGTTTAAATTTGATAATACTTAGCCAAGTTCAAAGTAATGGGCTAATAGTTTCCCGCCTACCACCTGAACTTTAGGGTTACGACATTATCAATTAACGTTAAATACGTATGTTAGAGCTAAACTTGAGTTGCCGACTAATATAGCGGAGTAGGAATAGTATGGAGGCAATTTATTGAGCTCGTGGCTTAGTAACTGCCGCCCGGGTTGATTGAAGGTTCGGCTCCACTAGTTGAGGTCGTTCTGTGGATGGGTAACCAAACTTGTTTGGCTGTATCTGATGTAAAGTAATCAAAAAATCTTGCAAATAGTTGCTGTCTTTGTTGCGGTAGTTGAAAAAGCAATAAATCTATAAGAAACTGATGATGATTCATAAACATTCACTCATGGAATCAATTTTGAGGGCTTTGAGACTATCATGACAATAAGTTGAAGCAAAATATTCGTTTTATTAAAGTTCCCCTTACAAATTAATGATAATCAATTCTCGACATGAACCAATCGAACAGTAATTTATTATATCTATGACCAATCAAAACTAAAGTACCTACAACAGTTAATTTCACACACGTCACCGTACATCAAACACAAACATACCATTTAACTAACAATACAATTGTATGTCTTCACGGCTGTCCCACTAACCTATTTCCCATACAAATTAACTAAAGTACTAACAGTTGGACACCCTCTTACTATATATATTTAGATATAGTAAGTAAGTACACATGTACTACTTGTATCTTTAAACCCCCCTTTTTTTTCGTGGGAAATCATCAAATGACCCCTCCCACTGAGGGTGCAGCTGGAGGGAGTGTCAGACTTTTACTGACTAAAACCCACTATGTTCCTTCTGGAGGTCCCTGTGTGCCAGGGCCACGGTATCTCTTACGAACAACCCGTAGCCCAAGCAGACCCTGACCCTAAAGGGCCCCTTCAAAATTCAAAATCCTATGTTGCTGACATCTCTTTGATGAGCGCGTGGAACAGAACGCGCCGCCGACACGGGTCTGTCGTCCTTAGACTTACGGACAATGAGCTACCCACACTCACCGCCCACAGACCTGCGCCTACGGTCATCGGGAGTCAACCCTCGATCTTTAAACCCCGTTGAGTGCATTTAAACATACTGTCTACCGCATTAAGTTAAGATGAACCTGTAATGGTAGATTAATGGTGTAAATAAAGAAATAAATGAAATGTTTAAGGAAGGTAGATCAGTGCTAGGTAAGGGCAGAGCTAAACAACATTTTTTACTACACTATTTTTGTGGGCGAGTCTTCTATAAAAAGCTTAAAAGCTATGACCATCAAAAAACAAATTAATAAAACTTTAAATCTTTTGGTTCATGCATTTAGATCGCTACAGATCTCCAGTATTTTATAGCTTTGTTATTCATAGGTAGTAAAATCCAAAACTGAACTCAAACGAATCTTAAATAACTAAAACCTGATTCCACGAATTTAATAAGGACACAGATGAAATTGCAAATTTAAATAATAGATAGGAAGGAATGACTGCATACTAAAATAAAAATAACAATTATTTAAAAAATGTTATTTATCCCTACCTGTTCAGAAATAGGAACAGAATTTCAAAATTTCACCAAAAAATGATAGATTTAATAGACAATATCAATTAATCCATCTCCATTAAGTAAAATGCCACCTCTCAACAGCCACAATCTGAGTAAAGGTTGACAATCATAAGCTGGTCCATTAAACCGATCGTTTCAGTTGATGACCGTTAATTAACTATTATACCGCGTTGTCCCATCACAATATAATCCCAGTTTAAAATTAGAATATTATGTTTAAGATGAGACATATTTTTTGGGTTAAGGCTGACTATTACTTTGGTCAGAGAATAAGCATTGCCATACAACGTGGCAATGCTGCCAGCCTCTTGGGTACGCTCGCAGTAGACAGCGATGGGGATGAGCTTTTCGATTGATTCTTGGTAATTTATTTTTACTAGTTATAGTTCATTAGTTTTTAATGTTTTTTATTATAGTAAGTGTTGTATATAAATAATAGTATATATATTTTTAAATCAGATTTGTTTTTAAACCGTAATTTACAAAACAGGTAAAATATTGGCCAATTCAATGTGTACTTTTTGCTTACATCTCGAAATTTTTTAATCTTAAAATATATTTTACCCGTACGTTCACTGTGGGAAGAAAAATAAATTGAATTTCCTGGAAATAAAAGTATTATTGGAATTTTTCGTGGTTTTAACTTCAGTTAATGATTAAATTCGTGGTGACCTAGTGGTTAAAGCATCAGCCTCTCAAATATGAGGGTGAGTGTTCCAGGTCAGGAAACCAATGCAATTTTTCAAAGTTATTATGTACTTTCTAATTATGTCTTGTACACCTGGACTATAAAGTCTGAAAACCAACCCGCATTGAGCAAGCATGGTTATTAACGCTCAATCCCTCTCTGTGTGAGAGGAAGCCTATGCCCAGCAGTGGGGCGATAAAAAAGGCTGATGATGAATAGTTAAATACGCAATATCAAATGAAAAAATGGTTTCAAATGCAAAGTTAGGTTAGGGCTCTATTTTTTTGGAAATAGGGTGTAATATATAATTTATGTATAAAGATATGTCTAAAGGATCTTATGTTTGGCAACATTACAAATCTAAACACTTTTTTTATGCCATCATTAAGAATCACACTACCAGCTCTGATTAGCATTTGTTCCCCCAAAAACAGAGAACAAAGAATCAATACTAGTGTTGAGCGATCGCACTCAGTTCTCTCAACGGATATTACTTTCTGTCTGCAACATTGCCCAATTTCGTCCAACACGGGCCCAGGGCGAATTGAGAAGTTATCATTTTTTGCGGCAATTATTTTTAAACTGTGATAAATACTTCAGAATCACTTTCAAACCTGGTATTTATTGAGTGCTTTTGATCTTAGTACAGTAATTTAATAAAAATATATGAATGGTAGATATTGAGTTGTATTTGGTGGACTTTTAATACTACGTTAAAAATAATAATATGAAACTCTTATTCGAATCAAAATATGGCCCCAATTCGTAGGGGCTGCGGAATTGTTTAGAAGAGTTACTGCAACCCTGGTACACAAAGGGCTCCAGCAGGCTTAGCATGGCAACCGTAGAAACAAGTTTTGTCTACCGGAGATTGGACATAATGACATAAAAGTGACAGATTGACGTAAGATTTCTTTTGTCATTTTTGACGTAATTTTTCTTTTCTTCGATCGACATAAGTTTACAAGTGATTATATGAGAGTTGACAGGTCGCGCCATGCTCGGGCAGAAGACATTTTGACATTGACAGAAAGAGCTTTGTCTTTTCTTGACAGAGTAGATATAGAATCGCCATGCTCAGCCTGCAGAAGAAACAAAGGTGGGGTTTAGTCAGTGAAAGTCTGACACTCCGTCCACTGCACTCACAGAGGGGACCTTTTGATGATTACCGGAGATATTTTCACGGATAGTAATAAAAAGTATCAGACTTCAGCAGTTGTTTTCCATGACGAAAGTTGTTTTTGCTGCGAATTCTGATTCGAAGCAATTTCTGGGAATTTCTGCATGAAAAACAAAACTGCTTGCATTGAACAAAAAAAAATATTCAATCCCTCTTTATTTTTAAATAACTCCAACGAAAGTGTTTTGATTGTTTTACGATTAAAAACAATACAAAAGTATGGTCTAAAAATACGAAACAGTAGAACTTTAAGCTATTTTTTTATATTTCATAAGAGCTTTCTTAGTTCTGGATTTCAGGAATGTATGGGTATAATTCAATCCAGACGAATATTCTAGAATAAGCAGTAAAGAGAACAGATCTACCACGCTCGATGTGCCGCGCTCAGCTTGCGAGTCGTAAACTGCAGACAACGTATTTAGTTGGATACTCTAAATTCAGTTTTGATAAAACAACATTTTGTAAATGTATAAAGTCTGGGTTCAGGTATCAGGTATCTGTAGTATTTTTGTCTAGAATTTTTCCTCGTAAAATGAGAGAGTATCTCTCTATGTACCAGTCTCTCAACTTCTCACCCATTGTACTAAAAAACTAAAGACTGATTGAGACCTGGGACTTAGTTTGACGTACTAGCAGTTTCCATTGGATGAATCTAGTATTTTATTGCCTCTGACATATGAGTTGCGGAGGCGATATAAGAAATCGGATACACAAAATAAAATGGGTTGTAGAAATGGGTTTTCAAAAATAAATAGATAATGATGGTAAAATTCATCGGCCTTCACATGATAATTTGTTGTTTGCCAGCCTTCCAAAAATCTCTTCTTTACATCGACCAACTTAAGTGCTTTACTTAAAAGCAAAATCCTGCAGACTCGCGTCAAAGTGTCTACATCCTAAAATCAAATAAATTAACCAGACAAAAAGTTCGCGAACCAAAGCACTACCCAACACATCACGAACACCCCGAAGAGGTCATGAATACTTTTGTAAAAAACCTCTCATTCAAATTAAGTCCCTTGCTGAATAATTCATACAATTTGACAGGAGTGCCACTTCTGTGACACAATTTGAATCTAAAAACGTTGTATCTAGAAAAGTCCCCGTGATCCTGAAAAGTGGGTTCTTTGAAGGCTCTGAGGAAACTACATTACCATACATGGCTTATCTTGTGGCTGAGCTTATTCGCGCCGCGTACAAAATTCAAGGATAAATAAGGAGAAGTGCTCACAATGGTTGTGGGATAAATATTTCCGCGGCACAACTGTGTAGACGCGCCGTTATGAGTGGGGTGTGTATGTATTGTGTTGTTGTGAGATAGTGTTGTTTTAAATGATTGCTGTAGTTTCGGGTACGACGGAAATTACTGTCTATATTAATGATCATGTTGTAACTAACGGAGGGAGGGATTTTATTTATAGGAGCATGGGAAATTTTGGGCGATTTTGGGAAACACAATTGGGTGACAGAATTCAGTCAATAATTCAATGAACTGTTAAAAATTTAATGTCTAAATAAGTACATGGATGTTAATTATTTTACCAACATTGACGTCGTCAGCCCTAGTAGCCTAGTGGTTAAAGCACTATCCTCTTAAGTATGAGTATGCGGGTTCCATTCTGGGTCAGGCAAGTACCAATCCATTTTTACTAAGCTATATGTACTATCAAAGTTTAGCTTGGACAACAATTCCAGGCGAAAACATCTCGATGAAACTTGGACTATAAAGTCTGAATCCCCAAACCACATTGAGGAAGCTGGTTAATTAACGCTTAGTTCTTCTCTTTGTGAGACCGTTGTGCACCATAAAAAAGACTGATGATGATAATGACAACGAATACATTTATTGAGTTAAAGTTTTCTTTATTTTATCCATTTCATCTTAAAATGTATAAGTCTAATCATAAATATGTATACATATATTAAATGTAAGTAGACTATAAATAACAGGCCTAATATTTCCTTCACCACTCTTCTCTCTCTTATCGTTTATCCATTCGACGTAAACAAACAAGCGCAAACATAAATCCTCTTAATTTAATATTTACGATGATGTCGAAGTAACCAACGTATACGGAACGTAACTTTTATGTCTTTGCGGTGTAGGACATAAAAAATGTGCGTCTTCAACCACTAACTTTTTATGGGTATGTTGACAGGAAGATCTTGGAGACTGTTAATAAGACTAATTAAGAGTATGACGCATTTGATTAAGTATGTGAGATATTATTGTTTGAAGGATGTGTTCATTTCTCTCAGTTATGTAATAAAAAAAAATATTTCATTGTCACATTAGAACTTTTACAATCTTACGCAAGGGCCTACTTTTATGTATATGGAATAGGTACCTGTGCTAGGAAATGTAATGTAATGTAAAAATGTAATGGTTGATCACCTTTTGTTAAAAAACGGTGCTTTGATTTTGCGTAACAAACTGGTCCGAATTTTAGCACTATGTTCAACTAGCTTCTTTCCGCGGTATCACCGGTAAATATGATTTGTGATGCCCAATTAGTGTGGACCATTTAATACATATGTACAGACGCCAGCACATCAAGCTACCATTGTCAAATTGTCAAATATACCCAATCAACTTTGAACCATTATGGTTCAGCGATAAAGTTGAAAACCTATAAAGGAAATTTGACAGATTGTGGTAGCCCGATGTCCTGGACAAATAAATTGGAAATGGATTCTCTATATTCAGAGCTGCAAGTACACAAACTTTACCTCTCTACCATAAAGAAATATGTTCAAAATCGAAAAGAATAATTGTCACCCTATCCAAAGCGGCTTCGTGCAGCTTGATAGACAGGTGGCTCCCTCTAGAGTTGCAGCAGTCATGCTCGCTAGGTGTGTGTAATGCGATACTAGCTGAATAATTTCATGAACTGATATTTTCCGCTTTAAAGCGCTTTTTTTGTTTTTTTACTAACCCGTAATTTTGGCTGCAACTATAAAACTGTTCATCTCGGTAGATATTTTTTTCTCAAATATTTGCATAGTTTTGCTTGTCTTTTTTTCACGGATTATCTACCAGTTTATTAAAAACAACGAGTATAATTTATTATTATGTTTTAAAACATGGCTACCTATTAATCTCTGCAATTAGAGTGTTCACCATAAAAACAAAATCACTAGCAATATCAAAGTTTCTATAATCTGTATAGCATCTGTGTTTATCCTCTACAAAGAAAATAAAGATACCCGTACACCGAACAACTGAAACTACAAGTGGGCGATGAAACTTGCCGCGCAGAGGGAATTATGTATTTAACTACTTTTATAAAAAGATCATAGTTGTTTATTGTAACTTTGTATATTTTTGCCTTTAAATGCATTACCTAATTCTAATAAATAATGCAATAAAACATTGTTTTATTATCATCAGCTATTTTTGCCGCTGATTGCAGCTGAAGGAAGTATCGGACTTTATTCCTTTTGGAGGTCTTTGTGTGCCAAGGTAACTCTTACATAGGTACAACCCCCAGCCCAGACAGTCCTGGGCCCTGCGGGGCCTCTCTGAATTGTTATTCATCAGTACAATATAATTATGATGTAACTGTCTAGATTATTTAAAAATCTGAATAGTGTCTTTAATCATGTTTTAGATCTTCATGCAGCAAGAAAGAGGGAGAGAATAATGAGTGGAACAGTGGTAGAATAGTGCTAATTCATCAAGATAAAAGAATAAAAAGCCTTCAGTTTCAAAATGGATAATTAAGCTGACAGATTCGGGTAGCTGACCTACTAGCATCTGTGCAAAAACATTAAGTTTGTGTAGAATAAATAATAAAACAAACAAACAATCTACATGTTCTCATAGTCGTGAACCGACAAACACTGTTTTTATATACGGAAGGTATTTTCTATCGTAAAATTGTTGCACTCGTAGTTAAGGTACCATAGACAGACAGACCAACCTCCCCAGACGGTGATAACGTCCGCCGCCATTTATAAAATGCTCCTAAAACGGTTATACCACAAGTATCTCCTTGCTGTATTCAAGACGAGGTAAACGACTGGATTATACGCCATTTTATTTTGTTTGACGTTCGAAGCTTCGTGGTAATGTTGCAGTACTGTTTATGTTGGCAGTATGGTGGATCTCGCAATAACGACTTTATGTTCTGGGTATAAATGTTAATATTGATTGTAGTTTACAAAATATTTTAATCGTCTTAATATATTATAGAAAGCTAGCTGATTCCTTCTTTGTATCATATCATATTCTTCGCTTAGCAATATTGAAAGCAGTCTACAATCGCATTCGAGTTCTCTTTAAATGACTGTCATTGTTTTGACTTCGCTGCTGATGAGCTGATTTATCAACTTCATCATATCTCGAGCCTTTTCCCCACTCGGCTCGGGCTCGGCTTTCAAGTCCAACCGGATTTAGCTGAGTACCTGTGATTTATAAGGACCGACAGCCTATCTGACCTCCTCAACTCCCAGTTACCCGGGCTACCCAACACCGCTTGGTTAGAGTAGCTTCTGACTACCCGTAACGACTGCCAAATATGTTCAATGACAACCGGGACCTACAGTTTAACTTGTCATCCGAAACACAGTCATAGGTGTCCAAGATACCAATTGTGTGTGACTGTGTTTCGAATGCTGATTTATTAGCCCAATTTGAATTAATTTGAGTTTTGAGTTTGTGTTGTATTGAGGATTGTTATGTGATTAAGTTCTGATTGGTCTCGAGAAAAACATCGAAAAAAAGTTGTTTAAATAAACTCATATAATGCACTTAAAAGGCATTGTGAGATACGCCTTAATACTGCAGTAGAAAGTGTGTATATTTACTTTGGCAATAAGATAGTATTGCACCATCGTTTTACTGCATTGTTAAGATAGATGTTTCACACATTATGCTAACATTGACAGCTTGCAAAGTATAAGTGTGAGAATAAGTCGGTCAAGGACAAATCGTGCTCAAGGGAACAGCTTTTGGTACCTACATTATTACCACCTGAATTTGTAGTTATGCCATTTACTAGACAAAATCTTGTTTTAAGATAGTTCTCACACGATAAGTAGAATCAAAAATATACGATATGCTCTTTGATATCTTTGCAATGTCTTAATTAGGTAATACACTCCTGGTAATATAAAAGTGTTTTTGTAACCAACAGGATCAAATATATATTATTCACCCTTGGTTGAACTCCAGATAATCTGTAATTATGCTATATCAAGGAATGGAAGAAAGAAGAAATCCCCTGGATGGAAATATTTTACTCATTGGGATCGTCGTTTCTCTGTATCGATTGAAAGATTTATCTGTAAAAGTAATATTACATCTGTTTTCTGTTTCACAATTTTTCATTTGTAACATTATTTGTTTTGGGGAAAATACTTTTTTTTATATTAGCATTTACATATATCAGAATGTCGGCTGTCGCATAAATTCTCATCTATTTCGTAAATACGAAAATTCTACACATCCTAAATAATGTGTTTTCTCTATTTCAGTTCTAGGTGTTAATGGTGGCCCTCAAGCGTCTCATTTATCTCCTTAATCAATGACTTGAGTAACAAGTCCACGTACGACCCTTACTGCGACGATATAAGTTACTTAATAGTAATCTAATAGGCTAAGAGCTCATGTCAGTTTAATTTAATTAAATGTCATTTGCGACTTATGCGGTTTAGTCCCTAACGAATTGGTACGTAATTCTCAATTTAAATAATGCCTCAGAAAAAATAATGCCCCAGTGGCACAATGGTCATACAACTGAACTGCAACTAACCGAGTGTCCCAGGTTCGATTCTCAGTCGAACCTACCATGCACACGGAACTATTAGGTCACAGACTTTTGGAAGGAGAACGTGGGGCCGAAGCCAATACGCTGAAGCCCTTTTGAGATAACTTATGTCAAAGTACTGGTTACACTGATGACACATGCAGATATTAGTAGGTATATAAAATCATATTTTTTTACTTTTTTCTTAGAATAGTCCATTTATAAAATATTTTAAATTTTATGAGAAAATAAAATGGGGTCTATTATATACGAAAAAAAATTCAGTACGGAATGTAGTGAATAATAATAAAGAAAGAGAAGACGTTTAAAGATAATTCCCCGTGCAATAAACATTGAGTAAAACGTTTTGTCGCAGCTCCTCGACTATAAAGAATCATTAACGTCCGCATTTTATATCGAAGTGTCTGCTGAAAGATTCAATTACGGCTTTTCAGGACTCTGTAGTGTTGAATAGGTAGTTGTCTATAGTAATTGTTATAAAATGGTATTTGTTTGTTCAGAATATTGTGTAACCGAACTGGTAATTTTTGGAATAACTAACCATAATATAAAGTAATAATGCCATCCTGACTGATTGTCAGCCAAGGCGATGGTTCTCTCTAAGAAAATCAGTCAGCCGCACAGACTGTGTTATAATAATGCACAAGCATTTGTGCAGACACAGGTGCACTATGTCCTTACAGTCCGAAGGAACGACAATCAGACACGACTGGGGAGAGATCAGGCGCAACACCGACATTTACATGCTTTCAGATGCACTGGTGTATTAATCACCAACTTTCTGAGCTGCTTTATGAAAATTTCATAAAACCCACAAAGCATGTCTTTTCTGCCTCGAAAGCATAATTTACAACTTGGGAATATATTAGAAATATAGCAAGCCGATCCGTCGGTCAGCGCTTGTCTTACAAAAAGAATGCAGTCCATCTGTGCAACCAAGGCAGCCTGAATACTCTGGGGACTGTGATTAATCTAGTAAATACATTGTTCGCTAGCACTAAAGAAAAATGGCGGCCATTAACTCTGCTCGCGTAAGTTAAGAGGCGATTTAAAAGTAATGTGGTTTGATTAACGATACAATCCTTGCATAAGCTTTTGTTTACAAAAATACAGATTTAATTGCTCTCCGCTTGAAGCATTTAGCGGTCACATTTTGTGAAGAACGATGCTCAAATTCAGTCATTCAAGAATTTTAAATACGCTCTGTATTTTTTAATTCTTGTTAATAGCTTTTTAGTAGTATTTAAAATTTCACACAGATGATTAACTATTCTAGTTATTATTATCTTGGATTATTCACTATTAGAATGTCTAGTGAATTTTCTCACGATGAAGTAAAATTAGTATTTGAAAAACTTAAATGGAAAAGTTTTTTGTCTGATAAATTCATAGTAGTGTGCGCGCGGATGACCTCATTTATCTTTGAATTTTTCGTTCGTGGTTTGTTTTGACCTTAAATTTAGCTACTGGTTGTATTTTTCTCTTAAAGAAGTTGCTGTATTACCTGTATAGTTTAAAAACTAAAATTTGGTGCACAAATTCCTATAAATCACAAACCTTTTCCACCAATCCACATTAGTTTGATTTTCCACGTGAAACTGCATTGCATTCTGAGCTCTGGCGCACGTCAATAGTTTCCAATGTCCGCTGCACCGCTTCAGTGCAGAACTCTCCACCCGTCTCCACGTCATTGTTCGGTAGAATACCGTTCTCGAACATTCGTTAACTATACAGGAGAAATAAATAATGTACAGTCCTAGGTGGTGTACTAATGCTATGTTTTGCGATGTGAAAATGTTACAAGATCTTCGAGACGATGTCATCTCGTCCTATTACCGTGGAAAATCATCAAATGACGATTCTAATTGTGAGTGCATCTGGAGGGAGTATCAGACTCTTATTGCCTTAAAACCACTTTATTCCTTCTGCTAACTCTTGCGAATAACTTGCCATTCTAGCAAACCTCGGCCTTACGGATATCCGTTCGTCTCGCGGAATTAAAACTAGATATTATTTCCTAGCATTTATTGTAATGGATTTCCGCAAAGTAACGCCTGATTCAATAATTTGTCCTACGGGTATCCTCCAAATTTTGCTAATTGCTTTTTGAGGAGCGCATAAAACAAAACAAAATAATTTCGTTCATGAAAAGAATAATAAAATCATTGTACATGTACACACTTGATTGAAACATATTCCGTGAGGCTTAGCGATGTATCGCGCGTAGCTTTGTCGCATTACAACCCATGTAGGACGCTCCTATCGAATCGTATTGTGTCAAATAACAAATATGTGGAATTCTATTTTGCTGTGTCGCACCAATTGTGTTCTGCTTTATAGGGCCTCAATCTAGGAACTAGTAGTAGGTGTCTCTATTGTAATATAAAATAGAGGTTATATTTAGTTTTTTTGAACTTCAATTTGAAGCTCTGAGAGTTCGTTTTCAGCTGTAATGTAGTATTGAATATTTGTACTGTCTCATCTAAAACTGTGACAAGATTTGAAACATATTCTTTAAATAAAACCGTAGTCCTTTTGTGCCTCTCCCAAATCATCGACCTGTTTTTTTTTTTACTTGCATCTGAAAATAATTGCTAACATTTAATTGGGTAGTTGTCTAGGTCAAAAATAAATCCTTTTTGATATTTATTTGATAAAGCTTCTAATATCACCTGAATCTTAAAATCATGTCACTTTCCTTTATCATTTTGAAGGGAAATCTATTCAATTTTTCTTATTGATAATTTAAGTAAAATGGCTTGATGTGAAAAAATTGTGACGTCATAAGTTCGGAATAGAAAGTAATCGCTTTCGACAGTTCTTCAAAAATATTTTTTTTACTAGTTGTCAACTACCCTATTGGATAGGTACTTATGACTGGATATATTATCTTGTATACTGCCAATTCGATTCACGGAAATTCAAAATTGGAACAAATAAACATGACTAACAAACTCAAAATGGCATCCAAACGAAACCGCAGGCTATATCACACGATCATGTGGGTACGGTGTGCAGTACGGCCTGCAATGCAATCACGCCTGATTCTGCAGTCTGACTGTCATCATTACCAGGTTGTCCACATTTGTACTGCTTTGACCCTTGGCTCGATAATTATACTAGCTGGAAATGTGTTTTACATGTTTGGCGGTAGCTTTCATAATCAGCCTTTAAAATTTGTCCTAGACAGCGTGGACTAATTTTTAACATAATTAGGTATGCTTTGAAAGATAGCAGTCATGAGATACTCAGTTTATGATGATAGTATAACACAATTCTTAATCCATATAACGCGTCTTGATTCTCAGCTCTGTTACAACTATTGTAGACTATATCCAATACACAATAAATAAAATTACTTATCGTAAAATAAACATACAGTTTGTGCTAATATAAGTTTAGATTTCTGAAGTTATTCATTTGACAGCTCAAGCATGCGCAGTAGAGTTTGGATCGTAATTTAAATATTGTAAATTCACTATTACCGAACTTCGGACAAGATCTCTACGCACAAAATTTCGCAACGACGAATTATAAAATTCAGAAACGAACTTATTAGCGTGAACTGAGCATAATTTGTATTAACAAATACTCGAAAACAATGAAAGAAAGAACTCTTTATATATCGTAAACCTATTTTCAAACGCGTCTACGGCAGCTACAAAATGTTATGCTAAAATCCTCAGCCCCTATAAAAGCAAATCAGTGTAAGCGCACTGAGACCTATATTTATCTAAGCTGGTTTCCAACTATAATTGTGTGCCAGGCATCTCTTATGTCTAGACTGATTCCGCCCCCAATTACGTAACACGGCTTGGCTTATGTTGCCTAAAACGCGATCTGCGTTGCTGAAAACACAGAGGAGTTGCTAAATGGAGTAATCACACGAACACAAATTTTTGGAGATTATTTTGTTTAATTTTTTTATTGATATGTAATAATCTCCCGAGCCTTTTCCCAACTATGTTGGGGTCGGCTTCCAGTCTAACCGGCTTCGGCTGGGTACCAGTGTTTTACAAGGAACAACTGCCTATCTGACCTCCTCAACCCAGTTACCTGGCAACTCAATACCCCTTGGTTAGACTGGCGTCAGATTTACTGGCTTCTGACTAACCCGTAACGACTGCCAAGGATGTTCAATGACAGCCGGGACCTACAGTTTAACGTACCATCCGAAACAGTCATTGGTGTCCAAGATATAGGTACTTAGAAAGTACATACAAACTTAGAAAAGTTGCATTGGAACTTGCCCGACCTGGAATCGAACCCACGGACTCACACTTGAGAGGTTGGCTCTATAACTATTTATTTTTATATATTTATTTTTTATTGATATGTGACTACGTGTGTTTTTTTTTATTAAACAGATATGTTTAATTATTTTATGGGGCTTATCTAACTGAATAAAAATATTACAAAAATGATGATTATTCATAAATATTATTTTTTTAAATATACGTCATATTCAATTGTTGAAAGCACAAATCACTATTGACTCGGTTCTTACATAATATTTTTTCCCTTTTTTTATCATAGCAATATGATTACTCTGACAATACTTAATATTCTGTGGCAAAACACATCAGATCTATTTTAAAAACGAAAGTTTATATTAGGCTTTCTTTTTATATCTTATATTCCCCAAAAAAATACTGCTAAAGTGAACCTTAATCGCTTGTAATACCACCTAATTAATTAGCTTAGTCTAGACGACCTAGACGATTTGGGGTAGAAGTGGTATTTTTGTCTTCTAACATATTTTCAGCTAGTAGTAAAGAAATTGTTTCTCAGGCCTTTTTATTTATTTATATTGAGGTTCTAGATAAATTATTCAATATACGAAGCATTGACCCGTCAAATCGTATCATGGAAACGTATGACTGAAAAATATCCAACACGAGGAAAATATATCAGCCACATTGGTGGACCGGTTCTCAAAGGATTATAGGATTATATCACATATTCTGCAATTGGATTTTTTATTTATTAGCTCTTGACAAGACTCAATTTACTTTACAAAAAATATCCAGCAATCACGTAAAGTTTAATAAAAAAAGTCAAAATTTCATCCAGTTTGAAACAAAAACAGCCATAAAGTATCCAATTTATTCACGGATTCTGTTCAACAGGTACAACGAGAATGCATTTGTACATTTAAACTTTTTTTTTCTGCAAATAGCTATTAATAACATAAGGTATGAAAATGAATGTGAATAATAAATTACAGAGTTTTTACTATGCTAGCGAGCAGTCGACGCTGTTCAGTTATGTGATGTCTTTTTTTAAAATACGGAAATTATGTTATTCCTTTTTTAAATATAGTTTTTGTGATCATAGAGGACTAGTTGTATGTGTAAGCTAGCTTCTGTCAGCGGTTTTGCCCGCGTTTACTATCTAACACGCACTGGGAGAATTTTTCAAATCGGTCGATCAGTTATTGAGATGAGCGCGTGAAAGCAAGCAAACAAACCAATTCTTCAGCTTTATAATATTATTTATAGATTATAAACCACATCTTGATTTATTTAGACAAATCACAGTTGTAATTATTCGAAAAATATTAGCTTATAACCATACTTATTTCTCACGGCTTTTCTAAGGTGATTATTAGGAAAATGTTAGGTACCACTGAATAGAGTAAGCCTATAGGTAGGCAGACCTACCTAGCTGTGGGACAATGATAAAGGTTGATTATGATGGACCACAAAATACAATTCACCCTGTATAACATAATTCAACATATTCCCTTTTTTTCGTGAGTAATCATCAAATGACCCCTCCCGCTGAGGGTGCAGCTGGAGGCAGTGTCAGACTCTTACTGACTAAAACCACTATGTTCTTTCTGGAGGTCCCTGTGTGCCCGGGCCACGGTAACTCTTGCGAACAACCCGCAGCCCAGGCAGAATATATTCCCTCAGATACACATTCCACATACTCTTTTTTAACGCGTCATTTCCATTTTCATCATCACTATCACTATCATCACTACATAGTATAAAACAAAGTCGCTTTATCTGTCCCTATGTCCCTTTGTATGCTTAAATCTTTGGATTTTGATGCGGTTTTTTTTAATAGATAGAGTGATTCAAGAGGAATGTTTATATGTATAATAACATCCATTAAATAGTGGAGAAGTACTGTTATTTTGGAGGTTTCTAATGTGATGTCGTAAATAATTACATTTTTTCGCTATGTTTTTATATACAACGTTCACAGTTTTTCTGTAGTGTATTTAGTATCAGCATTGCACCTGTGCGAAGCCGGGGCGGGTCGCTATTAAAGTATATAATAAATAAATAAACATACTAACATCTAAATATTAATATTCTTACTCCTTAACATTCGAGTCGATTCCACAGAAATACTCCGACGTCTCCATTTACAGGGAAACGGTTTTATTGCGATGTTTTTACATAAACCTCACATAAAACTAATTTATTGGCGTTAGAAGAAAGTATGTTACATGCTTGTGTGAAACAATTTAGGTATTAATGTTGTTTTTAAGGATAGGGTAAACAGCCGGAATATAGATCTGGGGATGCGAGATTTTCTGGCCGAAGCACACGAAGAAAGGACTCTAGAGTGAACAGAAAGGGGTCTTAATTAAAAAAATCAAAGACTGTATGGCTGCACCCACAATACGAAGGTATTTGTTTTCTTTTGAAATCATCAAATGACCCCTCCCGCTGTAGATGTAGCTGGAGGAAAAAGATCTTTAATTCTGCAGTCGTTGAGACACATTATACAGAACAGAAGATGCCACATGATCCATGGTGCCCATGCATCTATTATCGTCAATGTAGCCCCACTTAAATAGATTGTTCTTGCATCGACCGATTAAGAGGCTTACACACAGGCACTGCACTAATGACAGGCGACGGCACGTGTGACGTAGTGATCGCATCGGCTGTCTGCGCTTTGTGTTGCTGGTTCGAATTCTATTTGGAACAACTAAAAGTGTGTATGGTCTACATGTCCCTAATTGTATACATACTTTAATATTACTAGCCAAAACTATACTTATTATGGACACTGTGAACAGTCATGAATGTTTGAAACAAAATCATAATGTAACCAAAAATGACGAACCTAAGCAAGTACAGACGCCAGCACATGAAGCTACTACAATCTGTCAGAATTTCTTTGTAGATTTTCAACTTTATCGCTCAAGCATTTAGTTCAAAGTTGATTGGGCATCTGTATATTAACCTCCATGGTAAATTGCACCGTTTAAAATCTCACATACGAATTAATGATCGCATCTATTAACAAAGTAATTGAGGCAATAGTAATCACCACCACGCTCATCCCCACTCTTCCCCATAACAGCCTGTAACGGGGATTTGTAGCAATAATCAACAATTGTGGCCGTAATCGCAACACTGATTTTTGATTACCGTAATAAGAGGATAATATTAGGTTTAAGAGCAGGCGTTAAATTCTCTATCTGGTTTCATTTTACACGCCGTTGTGAGGTTTAAATGTTTTTGTAAATATGTTTTGCAGTTCATTGTTTTAACTGTACAAAGCTCGTGGTTAATTAAAAGCTGCTCGGGTCGAGCAACACTTGGCGCGGTCGGTCCGTGGATGGGTGACGAGTACTTCCGTGTTTTGGAAAGTATGCTAAATTCATTCATTAATTACTAACGAAAACCAAAGAATCTTTTACCAACCAAGGATCTTTATCCCAACAAAATCCTCGTTCCACTTACTAAAAATACATATTTTTTTGCATATATTTAATCCGAACCTCTCTAGTCTGTAACAACCTTAATAGCTCCTTCGCCAACCCGTCCGTATTTCCGCTGTTTTCGCTCGATATAAGTTCCATTCTCCGAAACAATACACTTTCCCCAATAAATAAGCTCCAGGGTACATAATATAGTTTTCTTAATA
This sequence comes from Heliothis peltigera, assembly GCA_958496145.1. Classification (NCBI taxonomy): domain Eukaryota; kingdom Metazoa; phylum Arthropoda; class Insecta; order Lepidoptera; family Noctuidae; genus Heliothis; species Heliothis peltigera. The sequence continues at coordinate 11,612,383 of OY292329.1, read as the reverse complement.
AATAACTTGTCTATATGTGGGTGATTATGTGTCTAAATAGTTTTGGTTTAGGTAGACTGTATAAGGAAGCAAAGAGACCTCGGCTTTTTGAAGTTTATTTAGCAACAAGGTTCGCGTGGTAACTATTTCGCGGGGCAGGATTTTAAAATAACCTTAATAGAGTTCGTCAGTAAATAAAAAATAGCTACATTATAATGAAATATTTCTTCAAATTTGACCAGTAGTTCCTGGGAATATTAAGGATCCTTATCAACCTTTATTGAAAATACGTTATATAATTATGAAGCTTTCTTTTGTGCCACAAACAACCTAGTACATATTTTATATCAACTACCAATTTATCTAGTAGTCTATCAGTTGCACAGCTCGACTGCCTTGCACAGGGTTCGATTACAAAATGTTCACAAAGAAATCTGAAAGTTGGTGATGGATACACCCGTGCTTCGCGAACTCGTAAATGTCAGCCCTGTTAGACACCATTGTTATCATTATAAAGCGAGTGTTTTGGGGCGTATCAATGGGGCCCATCATCTGAAAACTTAAAATTAAATACTACCTATAATCTACAAGTCACACCATTGATTAAAAAGGATGATTCTTGTGAATTTAATCATCAACATGACTATTAATCACTACATTAACAATATCCCTAATATTTTTCCCATGGAGTTTCAATTTGGATTCTAATTACCTAAGCAATACACAGTTCCTATTGGTCCTATTAAACTATAATCCAATAACATCATAATAACGCAATTATTTCGCTTCGCCACACCTATAATTGTTACATGTAATATCACTACTGGCCTATCTAGTTATTACTAACGTGTCAGAAACTATATCCTTGTAATTAATTTCGACAATAACATACGCATAATGATTTGAAATTATATAGACGTAATATGATCTGGGTAGTTATCTCCCTGTGTGGCTATGTTTGTGATACAGACGCCAGCACATCAAGCTACTTAAGAAACTGACAAATTTTCCCAAACAATTTTGAACCATAAAGCTTCAAAGATAAAGTTGAAAATCTATTAAGAAAATTTGTCAGGTTGTAGTAGCTAGTAAAACAACTTAACCAATGATAATTATAGTACGTATTGAGATACAGAAAACAGCTTGTAGAAACAGACTCATAATACCTAATATCAACACAGAAACAATATGTAAAGATGCTATATTTGGCACTATCCGAACTTATTAAGAAAAAATAGGTGAACCAAAGAAAAGCAAACCAAGGAATCAAATCTCGAATGAATGAAAGAAAAACTCAACAAGACCACGAGGTTTTTACGAAATAATTCCCCTCACCCATAAATCCAAGCTCAGTTCTATACTTTCAGAACAACAATATCCAGCGGAAATTTTACAAAACCCATACAATATCCGTAAAACAGGAACCTCAATACATATTTCGTGTTTCATAAATTACGTTTCAAACGCGACCACTTGAACAACAAAAGCTACAAGTTGTTCGGCAAAGGTGCCCCGATATAATTCCTCTGGCGAAACCAGCCATTCCGTTTTCACTCCACAAATAAAATTGTTTCGCTTTTCACTTGTTATTTGTTAGCGGGACTTGAGAATTCCGCTAAATGAATAAATTTTTCATTATGATAAGAATCGGGAATCGCAAAAGATATAATTATGAAGAAATTTATGGTCTGGTGATTCTAGTGATTGTATATACGATTGTTGATTTCATGTGCGGTTGTCAGCATGAGAAAAAGAATTTTCTTTTTCGGTGTTTTATTCGCATTTATTACTAGACATGTAAATAAAGGTATGTAGTAAATATTTTCATAAAACCTGTTCATAATTTAAATGTTAGAAGGCTGCATCACTAGAATGTTGCGTTAGTTTTTTTATGAAGTTTTAGGTGTTTGGGTCCAACTTTTTCAACTTACAAAAGTTACAAAAGACAAACTAAAGTTCGAGGTCCCAAACTACTAGCTCCAAACCCTAACTCGCACAAATTACTTTTGATTTTGGCCGATAACGATCTTCCCTAGAAACTTCTTGAAGAATGTTGTACCTAATACAAATAGGTACCTACCCATAGTTGTTGAAAACTGGGTCATATTTTTAAAAATCATTCCATCATCAATGCAGATGTAACTAGCACGATCACGAATATCATCGACAAAAATATTTTCGGCCTGTAATATAATCCTAGGGGTTCATTGGGATTCGTCCCCGATTGCCGGAGACTCGTAAAGATCCTCAAGTTAAATTAGGGCCACTTGTTACTGTCACTAGGCTTATCTGAACACCGTTTGTTTTTCGATAACGCTATCCAATGACGAGATAAAAATAATTTGCGAACCTCGGAGTGAAAAGTTTAATTAATTTTGTAGGCGAGCTGTTTGGCCGGATTGATTGGGGAAGCTTGACCTTTCGCGTAAAGGACTCGTTTATTGTGTTCTGAGTTTTGAAATAAATTCATGTGAATATTATTTAAAACAGCACTCTTTGGGATATAAAGTTTATGGGTTGTTTGCACGTCAGCTAATTTTTGTTTGACCACATTGCGTGTAACCCTCAGAAGTAAAAAATGGTCCAGTTAATTAAGTTTACCCATTGTATTTTATCCACATCCACATCTTTTGCAAAATTTCCGCTTTTTATTCAGAGTATTTCAGTTCACTTGGTGAAGTTCTTGAAAAAATAACACAAACATGTATTTTTTTGCTTTCGCAACATTGATATGAAAAACATTAATAAAAAACCTCTCCTAACATCACCCAATTTCCTTACTGTCAAACAATTTGCGAGCAAGCATTCCCTGTCCCAAAAACTATTAGGAGAGATTTTTGTCTTCGCAAAGTGTATGTTGATCGGGGGATGAATAAACATGTGTCGGCAGTTTATCATCACGTGTGTCGTAAAATTGGGGACGAGAGGGTTACGGCGAGATAAGCCGACGATCTGTCACCGGAATATTATCATATCTGCGACCTGACGCTGCTTTTCCTTTACACGATCTTGGCACTGGAGTTTTTACGGTTTTTCTGTTTGTGGATGTATTGTAAGCTGTTTTTGAGAATTTTTATTTCAAAATCAAGATTTGCATTCAAGAGTGTGTTAATCATGGAACAATTATTATACTGAAAATAGGTCAGATAGGCAGTCGCTCCTTGTAAAACACTGGTACTCAGCTCGGGAGATTATAATGAATTAGATACTGAAAACTCTGGACCATATTATCAAAACTTCAAAATTATCAATACCTAAAAAGGTTATGTATAGGATGGTGAACGAAATAAATATTTTGACTCCGTATTTAACACCGAAAATTCTTACAGCTTATTGCTTATACCTTACTTTTATTTCATCCTAAGATCGTCTCATTAAAATCTCGACAGCGAAAATATTTCAGTACTCAATTTTGAATAAATATTTTCCCCCAAAACTTAACTAAAAAGATAGGCAAGATTAAGCAATTAAGTTTTGACTAAATAAGTCTTACGAGAGCATAGTAAATTAGTGGGCGAAGAGTGTTAGCTGTGAGGCGTTCTAGCTCAATGTACTAGCTCAAAGTTAGAGAATTGACACGTACTGACACAGACACGCTAGAGTAATTCCTTGTGATTAATTAGGCAGGCTAATTTCCCTGCTTCGGGGCTTGGAGTTTACTTGACAGCGTTTAAGATGTCGAGATTCTGGCGAATGACGCCGTAAAGATGTTTTACGCAGATGTGTTATGTCTGAAGGAGATGGGTAAGATTTTATGAATTGAGAATATAATTCTGTTATGTAGATTATAAAAACTTCTTGTGTCAAGAAGATGTGGTCTGGAAATACTCGTGGCTAAAGAGAGGCTTTCTCTTGAACTGAAGTGCGGAAAATCGTAAGAAAACTTAGCCTCGTGCTATTTTTATGTATACATATAGCCATAAAGTGACAACTTAACCACAAGCTACACATTGTGAGGTGATAATGATGGTGTAAGATCGCCTTTACTTTCTTTGTTTTTCTAAGTCAGGAATAAAAAGGTTATACGTAGATGTTGTTGTTGTGTGTGTTATGTGTTGCGAAGTTGAAATTAATTCTAATAAGAAGAGTCGCTTACTACACACTTTTAATTTTTAGTAAATATCATTTAGAACTTCAGTAAATTAAATCGGAATTATGTATTCACAATTACGCATACTTGAGGTGATGGACATCTCAAGACACTCAAGTGAAAATATAATTTTTCAACCTCATCTATAGAGTTTGAAAGCCGAACTGACCCTGCTAGTAAAACCAAGGGATATGTTAATTCTTAAACAAAACACAATTTATATTATAATTCTTTCAGAAAACACGAAAATAACTCATACACGCGAGCAGGTCCGCGGACAAAAACAGGTCCGAACATAAATCGAGTGGGGGAAACCCATTTTTATGACGCGTAAAAAAATCTTTATCGAACAATTTCGCCTTTAGTTTTCTGCTTAGAACACTTAACCAATTTGAAGCGCCATGAACATAGATGAGTATAAGAAAAAGTTTGCCAAAATACCCGCGGGGGGGTGAGGCAACAAATAGTGATACGCATGCATACGACAAACGCAAGTACAAAGGAGATATTTTATTAGCGGTGGTTTCCTGTCTGCTTATTCCTCGTACCTCGTATTGTACGTGGGTATAGAAGTAGGTACAGCAATAGCCTGTCCGGTTGATTTAATGCTCTAAGGTTTTCTGTGAAATAAACGAGTACAGTTTTGTTCCATATAAATTTATGTGCGCACCAATTTTTTCGCGGCTTGAATTGTTTGGGCTCCTTTTTATTTGGGATACAATCTGTTGGTGTGAATGATGGCTTAATAATATCGTCAACTTCATGGAACTACGCTGTTTTTGTATGTATTTTGAAGCCGTGGCTAATTGAACTGGTTGAATTCAAAAACATTATTGGAAGACAACGGCCGAGATTAGCTAGTGTAGTTTTATTGTCTGCTCTGGTTAATATGCCTTCTGCCTGTAAGACCAGGTTCATGTCCGAACTTGGAAAATTCAATCCGGCCTGCCGTTCTATTTAAACATTTTTGAAGCATTCTAGTGGAAAATATTAAGCATTTTCGTAATATCGAAAACTTTCAACAATACACGTCGCTGACCGTATAGGATTTAGGGAAAAAAGTAAACGCTGCTCTCGAACGTGCAATATCCTATTTTCATATATTTAAAATATATTACGTCTGGGGACAAAACCGCTCAACGCTTAGGGTGAAAATATCTTAAAGCCTCTATTTTCTTATCACAGACTCCAATATTGTTTGTAATCTTAGAAAACCCTTCTAAAAATACGTGGGAAGAGTCGGCCCATGTAATTGAAATGGAGTTCCGAAAATAGAATATGTTTTGACTGTTGGCGATTCTATTTACGTTTTGACTCTGTTGTCCTTATGTGTGGGTCTTAAAAACAACTTTGTATACCTACAAATGCAAGGGTTACATAACCGTTCGTTTGTATAAGATTCACGGCGCACTATGTTAAGACTGAAGTTTTACTTGCAAGTTAGGGCTGCATTTGTTTTACGCAAACTGCAACGATAATTATTCTTACAAGAGCTTATGCTATCAGATATCTCAGTGGCCGGGTTTGCAAGACTTACCTCACCCCTGGCACACAAAGACCTCCAGAAGGATCAGAATTGGGTTTGATTCAATAGAAGTATGACAATTTTCAGCTGCAGCAGGGAGGGTCCCTTGACTACGTCCCACATTAATAAAAAGGTATCTTAGTATAAATAACAACGTTAGGTCTTATTTGAAAATTATCTGAAATTACAGCTTTATCATTAAAGAAGCTTAAAATAATGTGAACAGCTCATGAAATAGTTGACTGGTCAAACAATTTTGCCATATGACAATAGAATTAAAAATAGTAATTTTTAATATCAGTGCATCAAAAGAAAAACACCGAAAGTAAACGCAACGCCTTTCGCATAGCGTGAGGCTCTGGGTAGCCCGCACCACTCTCTTATGTCAACAGACAATAAAATTGTCCCAACACGCTCGTTACTATAAAATGCGCGCGTGTGATTGTGTCGCGTGGTGATCTGTTGTCATTGCTGATTATTATGATTACTTCCAATTATTATACATGTATGTTGTGTGAACATTTTGCCTAGTAAATAAACTTAGTAAAACCGTTACACGTGTCCGTTATTGTTAGCTAATGTAATAGACGGACTTATTACTTTTTTGTACTCGTACATATCACACGATAATTGTGTTTAATTTAAGTCAAGTTTGACCTCAATCAACATTATTTTGTTGAAAAATTGAACACGTGCAAAATAAACTCGTATTTATAATTAAATCTCTTTCGTGATTCTAATCTTGAATGTCAAAAGTTGTTATAAATAAAGTTTATTCAGTAAAGGCGAGTAGTAAGGTTAATAAATACAGCGTTTGAAGCCATGTGCGCAATGCATCACAAAAATACATTATGATAAGGGACCAAACGCCTCACCTTACCTTACATTAAGGTCTGATAAAAACGATAAGTACATACATATCTGTCTAATATTTTCCTCCATAAAGCAATTAAAGCGATCGCTTTATCGCCAAGCTAGCTTAAACGGCACAAACGCCGTCTCCCTTATCTTAATTACCCCATAAAAGTAACCGATATACTCACTTCCAACAAAAAATATTTTCTTTCCAAAGTAATTAAAAATCAATATAAAAAGCATTACTAGCCAACTTTCCAATAAAACGGAAAAGTGGTATTAAAATAAAAAGCTTAATAAAATTTTATGCCGATCATTATTACATTCGTAGATCATAATAAAATCGAGGAAAAAATAATTTTGATCGCGTAAAGAAAACTTTGGGTTTATCCGATATATTATTCGCCGGGGTTACCTGCAACTTTTTAACATATATCGTTGCATTTTACAAGATAAGCAGAAAGTTCAGGCTTGAGATTTATGACAGCCATTTCTACACGCCTGTAGTTTTTGAAATAGTATGAAACTAGTTTTAGTTCGAGAGCCGGCTACTGAAGTTCGCAAAAACTTCATAAACTTTGTATTAAACTCGTAAACAAAAAAAAATGTGTTCATACAAAGTTTTTGTGGTATACTTCCTAGATAAATTGAATATAATGCTAAAATAACATCATATTTTATGTCCTTTTAGAGTGATCATTATTATGAATAATTATCTTAAACATTTTTACAATAAAATTACATCCTTATTGCTCAAAATATGTGATACCCATAAAACTATCAATAAAATACAAAACCTATAAAAAACTTTTACGATGCAATTCCTCATTTCATTCATATCATGTAACTGTTTAATTTTGGTACTAAGCTCCCGAACTATTGCAACTAGGTTACGAATTGCTGTATGCGGTACAAAAAAGAAATTTACGAGTGCACGTAACACGAACAGACACGCCGCGGTCTTAGCTTGTTTATTTATAAGTATTTTTTGTTCAACATCGAGGGATTTATTCCCTGGATAAAGGAATTGCAGATTTTTTTTTAAATATGCAAGAAATTTGTTTGTATTTCAGTCGGATTCTCCTGACCACTTTTTATTGGGGTTATTAATATATCTTCTTTTTCCCCCTTTCTGTATCGTCTACCTTCCCTTTCCTCGTTATGCCTCAACATTCACGACAAGAAGTCTCTCACAACATGATGCTCGTTCCTCCGCATCACATGTGCATGCCTTGATATGACGTACTTTGTCAACCTGAACTACCACTGTTAGCACAAACTACCAAGTTTCGATTCCAGGTCGGGTAAGATATTTTTGTATTTATGAGAAGACCTGAAGAATATTCTGGATTTATGAAAGTTTTTTTTAAATTATCTTTTATTAGTCAACTTTTTACTACATTTATCATGTTTTATGCATATTCAAGTAATTTAATTGTATTTAAAATAAACAGATTCGCTTAAAGCTTAAAAGCCAAAGGTACTCAACATCGAGACTTAATTAACCTATGAATATACGCAATTATTATTTAATTTAATGAATCCACACAACACGATACACTGGCTCTCACCCAAGTGAACACAAATCAATACTCCCCCCTCTTCTGCTCACAACAACACATTAAACAACTTTGCATACGTACTATTTCAGTTTCGTAAACAACAAAAGCCCAGCGGTTCTCAATCTTAAGGGTGTGTGACCTTGATTTAAATTTATTAGTCTGTGTTTTTTAAAATTTGGATTTTTTTTGGTCTTCAAGTGGCCTTTTTTTCGTGGAAAATCATAAAATTACCCCTCTGACTCTTACAGACTAAAACCCACAATGATCCTTCTGGAGGCCCCTGTGTGCCAGAGCACGGTAACTCTTGCAAACAAACCTCAACCCCAACAGACCTCGGCCCTAAGGAGACCCGTGCTGTTCAATTGGTATGCCTTGAGTGTGAATTGGCATGACGTTTGCTGGTGCCCCTCCTCGTCCCTCGCCCATTAAAACTGCAGGCACATGTAGTGAGAGCGTTTTTGTTATATTTATTTAAGAAAACATTTTTTAGTTCAAAATATTTTTTTGCGAATATAGAAAAGATTTGGAGGAGTACTAAAAACATTTATTTTTGTATGGAGATATAAGATTATATTTTACACTATAAATAAAGACTTTATTCCCAAGATTATAAATAACCAAAAATAAAAGTTTAAGCATAACTGTTCAGGCAGAACATTTCTCAATATTCAGCGAACGAGGCGTTATCGCGCTGTCACCGACAACCGTCGGTTAATTAATGTTATATTAAGAGAAATAATTATAATACACTGTATCGGTAGCGGACAGATACTTTGACTAAAGCGTGGCCTAATTTAAGATGAGAGTTTTGATATCATTATCAGCCTCCTTCATCATAAGTTAATAGTTATAATTTGAAGTAATCGCTCGTGGCTAAGGAACAGTCGCACGGGTCGATCGATCATAAGGTTAAGCTTGGCGCGGTCGATCCGTGGATAGGTGACCATCTTGTCATGACGAGTTTCTCCATGTTTCGGAAGGCACCTTAAAATGGTGGGCCCAGCTGTCATTTGTAGATCTTTGACAGTCGTTACGGGTAGTCAGAAGCCAGAAAGTCTGAGAACTAGTCTTACCATGGGGTATTGGGTTGCCCGGATAACTGGGTTGAGGAGGTCAGATAGGCAGTCGCTTCAAGTAAAACACTGCTCAGTGGTACTCAGCTGCATCCGATTAAGACTGGAAGCAGACTCCAATGTGGCTAGGGAAAAAGCTAGGCAGATGAGATTAATTAGAAGAAATCACAAACGAGTAGTTAAACAAATACAATACATACAATTTAGATTAATGTATAGATGAATTACAATGTTAAATAAAGAGCTACATATCAATTAACTTACGCTGAACAAAATGTTATGAATTCTACAAAATAATTATTCTTAGAAGTCCTAATGAGTCGTTCATTTAGTTTCTTCCAAGAGAACTAGATTAATGACATTATCTTACAACTATTATATAATAGGTAAAGTTTGTAAGTTGGTGTGAAATCTTTGGAACTATTAATTGATTCCCAAAAAACCTGACACTTCTAGACTTCTAGAGTCTTGTTACATTTAAAACATACTTTGAAACAAAACAATTTCCAAATCTCACCAAAATTTTTAAATATAAGTAATATTATACAAGTTTCTAATATGCACAATCATCAATATATCTAAAAATGAATCCCTATAACAGCTTAACCGATTTAAATAATATTTGGCAGACACAGTTTAGAATGAGAGAAAGAACATAGACTACTTTTTATCCGGGATTAGTAAGTATTTCCTTCTTTCAGCGGTTGGAACAGCTAGTATCAGTATAAAGTATATAAAAAGCTAAGAAATAATTTAACCGATATAAGAAAATTCACTTATCAAAAAGGTACCCTCAGTGTTTTATGCGCATTAAACGCGAGTGGAGCCGCGAGTGCAGACTAGTCTTTAAATATAGAACCCCATCACGTACAACGATAAAAGTAAAATGTTTACAACTGCTGTTTACGACTTCTGTAGTGCACACGTATGCACTTTTTAGCTTACATTTCATTACGGCACTCCAAAACAGTTACAAATTCAGTCTTCAGTATATTTTATGTACAAAGAAATATATAGACGTATTTTGTTGATCTTAATAAAAACTGTACTTTAAGCTTGATTTTATATTGAAACAATGGTGGCTTAACAGCTGCAAATGACAAGTTATAGAAAAGGAATTGAGTGTAAGAAAATAATAGAATTCTAATACAATATGGTTTTATACCGAAGGAACTACTGATAGCGCGTTACTACGACTTAGCAGTCTCGTAGCCACCAGTTCTCGTAGCACTAGTCTGCTACGAGCTAAAATCTAAAATTGTTACCTCTTATTAATTTTATACACAAACATATCAAGTATTTATTTCTAATAAATAATATAAATGTTTTAATCAATCAATTTTGCTTTTTGATACAAACAAAACTGATTATTTCGTCGATAGTTTACGCTAGACACAAATAATTCAGTTTGCAATTTCACGCGTCATTTTGTATGCCACCACGTGTAATTAAACTAAATAGTCATAAAACCAACAAACTTAGAGCATTATACCAACTGGAGACGCCATTGGCGAGCCCTTTGCCGAGCCCTCTGCCGAGATACAAGACCGCCGGTCACGCTTGTATGTACGATTAACTCAACTGAATAATGACGTATTGAAAACTTCAAAATAACCAAGATTTTTCTCTTAGACTTCGTTCACACTAGGATATTTTTACCGCGCGTTAATAATCTACTGAAACCGATAGTTGCTCGCAAAACAACGCTCTTTTTTAAAACGATACGTATTTATTTCGCACTGTTTTCTATTTTAAGTGGTTGGGCTATAAGAGTAAGATAGGACGATACAAACTTGGAATCAATCATAAGTCAATACATCAATGCTCGCATAAGTTACACGTTTTGCATAAGGCACAGCAATACCCAGTTTGAAAAAACCTAATTTAAGTGCGTATATTGCGCTAGTCCAAGTCGAGACAAAGTAGGAGAATGGAAAAAATATTTTTTATTGTAATAAAATGACAGATAACAAGGTCATCACAATATAAATGTATATTTATTTGAATTTTGACCTTGTATATGAATTTCAGTGAAAACTAAGATCATCATTGTACGTGTGCGTACTAGTTGCTTTATCTTATCACCAGCTTAAATTGGCAGACATTTTCCGCATAAAGATTCGTACTCATGGCAATTCCAATTAGTTATATGCTCTAAGTCTACAACGCAACCACGCAAAGTCAATAATACTGCTCTGTGATTAAGGTATTATTGTTAAATGAAAGCAACAATGTTTGGCACATGCTATAAGGTCGTTTTACTGCCATTAAAACTAGTGGGATTTTGAATTTGGAGTTTAGGACCATGAGATTTAGTGAACCCGTCAGTCCAAATGTAGGTGTTCGGTAGGTTACGGATTAATTTGGTAGTTAACGTAATCACGCTTACAAGTAGGTTAGTATTGTTTCTCGGTATCTATGTCTCCTAAATGGTAGTAGTAAGAGTGTTGATTTCAACATATTTGCAAAATAAATATCATAATTTATCTTATTCCTTTCTGGTTCTTTATTTCCCAGTCTAACCTGGGCAACCCAATACCCCTTGGTATTGGGTTGCCCAGGTAATTGGGTTGAGGAGGTCAGATAGGCAGTCGCTCCTTGTAAAACACTGCTACTCAGCTGAATCCGGTTAGACTGGAAGCCGACCCCAAAACGGGAAAAGGCTCGGGAGATGATGATCTTATTCCTTTCTGGTCTACGGGCTTCTTCTTGGAGCCTTGGAGCAGGTTAGCTCCTAGGCAGCAGAGTGCCTCCTTGTATCAAATCTTAGCATTCATCATCATTGTGTTGAAATCAACACTTTTACATGTCAACATAACAATATCATAGTTCTATGGACGCTGCCCCATTTAGGGGACATAGATCATCCTATAGAGATTTGATAAGTTTGAACGTATGTATTTATGTAATGCAAAGTGCATAAGCATTTATGTAACTTACACCATTTCGTAGCAAAGATATTTGGTTATATAATGTCGAGGCATTAAGATGTGACATGTAGTATTATTGTCATGCTATTGAGCATCTCGTTAGAGAACTAATTATTATTATTTTGAATTTAATAGTCTCTAAAATACATCCTTTAACGAAATGTAATTAACACAAACCGTTACTTGGAAATAAGATCGCATTAAAATTGGAAGCTAATTACATTCCAAAAGAATTAAAACATCTTCAAGGGAAATAATTTTAGCACCAGAGAGAAATGAAAATAAAAAAGAAAAATTCTAAGGAGATTCGTTCAATGAATAAGTTACAGGGTTTTATTTTATTCAAGATCATAATTAACGATGGTTTGTGACATTTACTGTTGAAATTGAGGGTATCAGTTTTTTTTCAATAACCTGCACTGGCCCACTGCTGGACAAACACCTTTCCATTTTGTTTTCACAGCTCCCGATCTTTAATATAACAACATTACTGATTTATTTATTTATTAAACATACACACTATCATTACAGTGTACTGATGTTGAAAACAGCTGCAAGACTTTTTAGATGCTTCATCATTCTGCATCTAGAAGAATCGTCAAGTTGCTGGACAAAAGTCTTAGGGCCAGTTTCACCGGTTGCTGATAAGTTCCAGATAGTTTATCTGGCAGATTATTTCATACAGATTCTGTTTCAAATTTCAAATTTATTTATTTTTGCGAATATGGGTACATGGAGATCTTAATAATAATATACAAAAGGTGCATTGACCATATCCTACCATATAGGCTTGCAAAAAATTTAAATTAAAAATACATCAAAATTTAAGGACAGGACTTTACATGTATATAAAACCAAAAGTTATAACTTATCTTCTAAGTATTCACTTACACTATAATACGCTTTTGACAGTAATAATGCTTTTATTTTCCTCTTAAATATGTTAATTTCATTGACTTCAAGTATCGATCTAGGCAGATGATTATATAGGCGAGGTGCCATGCAAAATATACTTTTATTGAGTAAAGCTGTTTTATTTTTTGGTATACATATATTACCATTTAGTCTTTTGCTTTTTAACTTACTAAAATAGTGCATGTTGTTTCTTACAAACAATACAACTTCAAATATATATTTCAACTTCAAATAACAACTTCAAATATATATTTCTTAATTTATCTGGTAGATAGTGGCTATCCGTAACCTGTGAAACTGGTCCTAATTATAGTATACATGACTATATACAGGTGCATGCAACTACCTACATACGGCGCTTTCTAACAAATTAACTTATAGTTTTAAATCCCCGTATATTCTGTCCTTTATCCACTATAATCCACTTCTCATAAATCAGAAAAAAATTATGACTACAAAGCGAAAATGTGACTGTAGGCTTAAAACCTTAATCCATAAAGCGATAATTCAGTAAAAAACAAGGAAGGTTTTTACCGCCCTCCTGTCTGGCAGAGACTTAGTAATTGAAATGATTAATGTCTCTCCGAGTTGCGTGCGGACAAGTACTAATTATAAATAATGAATGGATCGCGAACGATGTACGAATCCGGGTTGATTATGAAAGATCAGTGGGAGACAGATTTTCGGAGTTTACTATGAATTAAATTTTGGTTGGATGGTGTGTCAAATTCTGGAGCTCGTGGCTAAGTAACAGCCGCATGAGCTGATAGATCAGGTTAAGCAACGCATGGCGCCATCGATCCGTGGATGGATGAACGTTCCATGTGAAATACTGTTACTAAGTTGCATCCGATTAGATTGGAAGCCGACACCAATATAGCTTAGGAAAAAGATAGGCAGAGAATGGTGTGCTAAAACAGAAAAGTCAAAATAGAGCGGTTTCATGGGAAGAGTTCACTGTCCCCAGGTGAAAGATTTCCTTGAATATTTCTTCTGAAGTTGATAAAATTCACAAACAGACTGAATTCTTTTGAAAGGTGAGTGTAAAAATATCTTCCATAATATAAGAATCTCGATCGTAATCAAGTCCCCTCGTGTATAAGCGGCTTGTTCATAAAGTTGGTTAAAGAGAAAAGTACTTACATGGCCCGCGGCGCCGCTCGCAGGCTGTTCCTGCAAAGATTTGCAATTTAAAACAAGATACTAAAAGGAGTAAAAAATTCTCTTTTAAATTGACAGTTGAGATTTTTATTTAAAATTCACAACTTTGTACATTGTATCTGTAGTGTTTCAAAAATATTACACGAACGAGCAAAGAAGTACAGACGCCAGCACATCAAGCTACTACAATCTGTAAAATTTTCGTAATAGATTTTCAACTTTATCGCTGTAAAGTAAAGTAGATTGGAAAAATTGGCAGTTTCGTCAGTAGGTAGCTTGATGTGCTGGCGTCTGTACATAACTTACGCACTATAAACAAAGCAAACGATATAGAACCAACTTAAGTTATAATACAATTTCACGTCACAGCGTTTTCTCGTAAAATAAGTTATAAATAAAAACCTTTTATGAAAAACAAAAGTTTGTCCCAATTTTAGCCATGGTTGGTCATTAAAAATAATTATTTTATTAGTAGCAAACCACGCATCTATCCTCATTTGTCAGTAGCCCTTTTGGCTACCAAAGAAATCTAGCCTTCAACCGACACGCATTTGTCAAGTGTCCCTCACTTCACGGCGCTAAGTCATGACGTCATTTAACAGACTTATAGGCCTAAAAGGGTTTCTGTGATCCTAGTTAAAAGCTACTTAGCAAATTTTTGACATGAGGAAAATATTGTAAACAGTTTAATAACTACAGCAGGCTTAGCATGGTAACCGTAGAAACATGTTTTGTTTACCGGAGATTGGATATAATGACAGAAAAGTGACAGATTGACGTAAGATTTCTTTTGTCATTTTTTGAAGTATTTTTTCTTCGATTGACATAAGGCTACTAGTGATTATATGCGAGTTGACAGGTCGCGCCATGCTCGGGCAGAAGACATGTTGACATTGAAAGAAAGAGCTTTGTCTTTTCTTGACAGAATAGATATAAAATCGCCATGCGAAGCCTGCTGTCAACTAACATATAATCACTCGTAGACTTATGTAGATCGAAGAAAAGAAAAATTTCTTCAAAAAATATCAAAAGAAATCTTACGTCAATCTGTCACTTTTCTGTCATTATATCCAATCTCCGGTAGACAAAACTTGTTTCTACGGTTGCCATGCTAAGCCTGCAGAGGTAAAAAACATTGACAATGAATATAGATGAGGCGGAAATAATTAAACCTTTGGTATAGACAATACTTTGAAAAAGATTATTAAAATGATACAAATAGTATACGAGCACTAAGTTGTTATATCAAAGGAGAGGCTTACAGCGACAATACAAAATACCAGACCGAATATCGAAAATGTAAGTTTATAATCTTATTATATTGTACTCAATATTTTCAAGCATTTACAACATACATACATTAAACTCGTGAAAAACTTTTATTACCACATAAACAGGTTGTTCAAAACTTATTTAAGATGTAAATGACAAATATTCAGAGTAAAAGACATTGATAACACGAGTTAAGAGGTTTAAATGTAATCCTACCAGAATAAAGCATAGCTGAGTGCTACGGAAGAATTTCAGGTAAACGAGAGATTAATCTTGCGAAATGTTGTCGCTTTCGGGTTTGTGATGTGCCTTTTTGTCTGTAAATTATCACGGCTCTATCAGAATGAACGTAATTTTGTCGTGAGCCGACATTTGTTGCGGAATCTTTTAAGGGGGATCAGGGTTCCGAAAAAATTGTGACTTGTTTATCCGGTTGTTCATTCTATAAATTACAAGGAAATAAAAGAATGTATTCTTCCATTCGTCCACGTAGGCTGCACCTATTTCTGATCTCCGAACCAGTTCAAAGTTTAAGTATATATATTATGTAATATTACTTCTATGAATTCCAATCAAACTTCCATAAAGAACCTATTAATAAATATTTTAACCGCAATTTGAGTCAATCAACTCCGAAGAAAGTTAACTAGGTTATTATTTCTAAATAAACATTAAGAAACAAATTAAATTCTGTGAAGAAGCCCAACTTCGAGCCTTATAACTTTGTAAAATTACAAAACAAGCTTTTGGGAACCCACAATAAATATTCTCAAACTCCCGCCACTAAACTAAAAACTTACAATATCCGCGATAACCGGCTCAATCCGCCTTAGACCGGTCCAAACTTGCACGGACCGGTCCAAACTTGTATTAGCCAAGTTCATTTCACGGAACTATGGGCGGAGTATAAATTTTTCATAAAACTGACGTCAGAATTAAGTGGTTCCGTACTTTTTGATGAGGGTTTGCAAGTTGCTGGCAAGTTGCGAGTTACTAATTTATCTGTGGAACGTCTGGACCCAACTCAGTGTTATGCGAGAATTTTGAACATTTGGAAGGTTTTTACTTGAACACGCAGTTGTTTGGTTGCTTGTGTAGGATATGTGTTTGATGTACCTACGTTAAATAATTGGATAACATTGTTGTTTCTACTGTTTGTTACCATCTCGAACTGGGAAGCAAACTCAATGTAAACATTCTATCCTTTGATTATTAATGGCTCTGTTAGCTCTAGCAAAGGTATTCCTTTGACAAATTCATTCATTTGATCGTAGCAAAACGGGACTGCTAAGCCTGAAGTTCTCAGTTTGATTTTCAGTCCAAGCAGTTAAATTGTATGCTATATGTTCTTTGATCTCGCCAATCTCAAATCCTAGACTTAAAAGCGCTTAAACTCCTATACACTAGTCAAAATATGTACAGACAGATACACTAATTAGTCAAAATAATTTGTGTTTCAGCTTAGTAATTTAGGATTAGATTACATCTAAAAATCATTCATCGATAATTAAAAAAAATATATTGAAATGATTATCGACAAACTAACATTAAGGGCCTGTTTCACCACCTACGAATAAGTTCCAGTTAGTTTATTTGGTAGATAATTTCTTACAAATCTTGCAGGCTTAGCATGATGATGCAACATGGCGCGACCTATCAACATGCCTATAATCACTTGTAGACTTATGTATGTCGATCGAAGAAAAGAAAAATTACTTCAAAAAATGTCAAAAGAAATCTTACGTCAATCTGTCACTTTTTTGTCATTATGTCCATTCTCCAGTAGACAAAACTTGTTTCTACGGTTGCCATGCTAAGCCTGCTGTTCCATTTTTGAATTAATTCGGTAGGTAGTGGATATTCGGGCATTGTGAAACTGGCCCTTAGTATTATAAATACAGCCTCTAAATAGATGTTTAATAAGAAACACCATTTCATTCAAGAAAAACTATTACAAACTTCATTATTTTAAAGCAGCCGGGGCCAGCTGTGCTCTATTACACAAGTGTCATAACTATCCAGCCAGCTTTATTGTCTTTATTTTAAGTGTGAAATATTAGCTATCAAATAAAGAAAATGAACATTCAATTAAATTAAATAAGACGGTGTTCGGAGCTGTAACTTATAAAATCTCAAGACAAACACAACCTTATGTATACTACATTAGAGTTCAAATTCATTTTGGATGTTTCCCCCCATCAGTTGCCTGCGCGATAAGGAAAAAGGCACTCGAGGTCTAATTCCGACCGTTAATTATTTTTGTATCCCCTGTCAAAGCAAAATAAAATTAAAGAATATTTCAGAACTAAATAATGTATCGTCATTTATAATGAGGTCGGCATTCACAACGGTATCGTAATGTTAATTGTACTTATCTGCGTGAAATATTTTATGTGCGGTGTCATTATTATTAACAATTATATTTTACTTTAAATACATATTGTATTTTGGTTTAATTATTATACACAGCACAGCATTAACAAACCTGCAGCTCGAGAGGTTTTGTTTATCAAATAATTATTATATTTAAACTACATAATTGACGTAGTGGTCACCAAACTATACTGCTGAACAGAGGATCTCGGGTTTGATTCCCGATATGGTCATAATTTATGTAATGGGCATGTTCGTTGGTCTGGGTAATATTTATTTGTATTTACAAGTATTCATTATAATATTATTTACGTTAGCACTCATAATACAACCTAATCAATAGCTTACTTTGAGGCTAACCAAGCGTGTGCGAAAAGGTGTCCCGATATATTAAAACTATACCACCTCGCTATTCATCACCGAAATTTATTAATAGCAGCGCTGCAGATATTTTTGCCAGATATTTTTCGGTCCTATTCACTATTGACTCAACAAAATAAGATTATCATCAATGACTGATCAGCAGGCTTAGCATGGCGATTCTATATCTATTACGTCAAGAAAAGACAAAGCTCTTTCTGTCAATATCAACATGTCTTCTGCCCGAGCATGGCGCGACCTGTCAACTCGCATATAATCACTTGTAAACTATTCGAAGAAAAGCGAAATTTCTTCAAAAAATGTCAAAAGAAATCCTACGTCAATCTGTCACTTTTCTGTCATTATGTCCATTCTCTGGTAAACAAAACTTGTTTCTACGGTTGCCATGCTAAGCCTGCTGAAAGTAAAGCTCCGGGATGCAAAGTCAGTTAAAAGAAAAGAAAACTGGAACGTATGAATTGGAAAGGTTCATTGAGACCCATGTATTTCATTTCAAACCCTGAATATTTGCACTCTCTTACATGAATGAGTGTAAAAATAAACCGATACCAAAAAGCCCGTGCATTGGAAAGGCAAAGACAATGACAAATACACGTGAATCTAGATCGTCCCATTTTTTTTGCACTAGTGTTGTCCCAGTACAAACTAAGACGTGTGTGCATACATTTTAGTATTCTTTTTTTGTATAAAAATTCATCGTTGAGATTTTATGGTTCTCTTAAAGCAAATAGTTATGTATCATGTTCAATTAATGGCAACAATATTGCTCCCTACCGAGGCTGTGGATTGTTTGCAAGAGTAACCATGGCCCTGTCACACAAAGACATCCAGAAGGAACATTCTAGTCAATAAAAGTCTGACACTCCCTGCAGCTACACCCTCAGCGCTGCGGGTTGTTCTTAAGAGATACTGTGGCGCTGGCACACAGGGACCTTAAGAAGGAACATAGTGGGTTTTAGTCAGTAGAGCCTGACAGTCCCTCCAGCTGCACTCACAGCGGCGGGGGTCATTTATTAATGATTTCAAATGTCAAGAATTTTAAGTATCCATAACATGATGAATTGCTACCACAAATAAGTATTCCTGATTGGTTCGCTTCAAGTGTTATTCGCTTCAAGTCATAATATATTATTTTATATTTGCAGTGTAAACTTACTGAAGCTCTCTCCAAGCGTGCTTAGATTATGAAGTGACGGACTACCTTGACGCATAACTTTAAACGACCTCCCAGGATCTTGGCCTTGGCCTACAATCCGACTTGAGTATATTATGGCGTTGTTGTCAACCCCGGTATGTTCATAAAGCGTGCCCAGGCTGCATACAGGTATATAAATTATATCACCCAAAACAGTTGAGAGAGCCTCATACGAATATGACAAAAATATCTGTAGTAATTATTATGAAACAGAAAATTTTGTTTGTTCGGTTGAACTCTCTAAACTCAAGAACTACAGAAAATTCTTTCATCGTTAGATAGTCCATTTATTGAGGAAGGCTATAGGCTAGCTAGGCTTTTATCCGGGTGCGCGCAGTTGTTCCTACAGGACGCATGTGTTTGTTTGTTTGTCTACACGCTCATGAAACAGCTGTCGGAAGCCATGCAGAATAAGATGAAAACTTTGTGTCTGTTTTATTATCCTGAGGAAAATAAAGCATGTGTTTATTTTATTTGAAACCCGATTTCAATGCAAAAAAAAATTACATTACGCATGCGTATCGATTATAGAAGTCTGACAACGCTCAGCGAATCGAACAATACATATTCAAAGATTAACTCTGAAATACAATGGTATAGGATATACCGATAGCTATTGAACCTATATATCAGCATACAGCCTAAAACTACTTCCATCCTAAATTTGTGTAAATTCTAGCAAAAACGGAACGCTCCAAAATTGTCCAATCACATATTCACACAACACTATTCGGGCCTAGTTTCGTCTGGCCCACAAATGGCTGCGGTCCGGCCGTGCCTCAAATACGAACAATAGATGCATTAGCACCATTTTTTCTGTTCCCTCCAAAAATAATGGATATTTCGATTGGCTGGGGACAGTTCGAAAACATTTGTTTGTACGTAAGTAAGATTTTAGTAGTCTTTTGTTGTGCTGACGTGAATAAAACTCGATGGCTAAGTAATTTTGAGGACAATAAGGAGTAATGGATTTGTCAAAAACAGATATTAGGGAAGAATGGCGAATAATTCGATTTGTAAAACAAGGACTAAGAGGACTAACGCTGTTTGACAGCGAGTACGAAAGCTCCGGATTTGTTAATTGATGTTGTCGAAACATTTAATTGGTACTGAAATTCAATGTACGACATTTTTAGATACTGTTATTTTTTAAGTATATCGGTATTTTGTTTATGACTTATTTTAACATTTAACTTTACGTTTGCACATTTTATAACCGAAACAGTTTGGCACATGGTTTCGAAAATAAACGCCATTTTTACCAAGTTATATACAAAAATATGAGTATTAATGCTAAATTACGTAAAAAAATTATTTAATGCCATAAAGACAAAGTTTAAAATTGCATAATACATATATCTACGACTCAATGTACTTCATTGGGTTTGCTTAATATTTAAAAGGTTATAAGTGCGGTTTCCACCGTAAAGGGGGAAATCTTTATTGTTTTGACGTTTTCAAATAATTTATTGACAAAACGGGTTATTATTCGCTTGTGCTGATAGTACACTCGCTTCCATTTCATTTATGATAGATAATAATGAGTGCTATTGAAAATTTTAATGAGAGATAATTTATTGTTCAAATAATCAGATTTTAGTCACTTCACTTAACCGATGAGCAGTAATAATGACGATAAACTCTTTTTACGCTTCATATTATAAACTGTTTTCAATGCTGTTGGTTGGCTTTCATCTTTTCAAAGGGTTCATTCATTTTGAAATTTATCTCCCAAGCGCTTCGATGTATGATGATAAAAATACTATAATATGAGCGAAAATCTGTAGGTACCAGTGTTATTAAGAGTTTGTTTGATTGATTTTTTAAACGTTCTAATCTATTCTGTCTTTTTGCCGGCGTGCGTTAAGTAGCTTCTACGAGACGTAGGCGTGTATCTGTAGGTGCTGGTACCTCGTCATGCTTCTCCTGTCCTCATCCCAATTAATATATGGTGACGATGCAGCATGTCTTCTTCCATACTTTCTCTATCGCCATATTTCATCCAATATTCATTATCTTATATTTAGTCGTGTTTGCTATAAATGATAGCAAAATATGAAAACAGAATTCCTTATTTAGAATTATAAAAAGCAAGTTCAAGAGGATATAGTGACGATTTTTTCAGAGGGCTAGTTTGCCGGGGCGTTATGATCAAACGATTTGAGTATATTCCCGAAATATCGACGTGATTACTTTGAATGTTTTTGGCGACAGTGACGAAATATAAGCTACATCCTTATCCTTACTAAGGACACTCGGGCGCAGGGCGTCATTCCCTCGGGCCACGGATGAAGTCGCGGGCGAAATCTATTTTCTCATAAATTCGTAACAGATCCAATTTGAAAGTGATGTCTTAGGTCAGAAAACCTTTTTTTGGAAATAGACCACAGCGCTGGATTTATTTGGGATGAAAAATATTTGGTTTCGTGTATAGGAGTCGGTACCTAAGCCGGCGATGTCAAAGGATTTGACATAAAAATTCTTTTAGTACTAGAGGATTTTCGGTAAAGGAATATAGATTTTCACTTGGAGAAAATTACTTCTTAGAAAATGTGAGGGTCTAGTTTTTTTAGCAAGTTACAAGATAAAGAGGTTTTCGTTAGGCAGATTGTGGTCACACGGTCACCCCAACTGAAACTAAATGTCAACCGATTTTTCAAAGAATAACTGCCTATTTGACCCTCCCAACTGAGTGAATGGGCACAATAACCTTTGGTAAGACAGTTCGTCAAATATTTCTGTGTACTGAGACAGAAGAAAATCAGTAAACATTCAGAAATAAAAATACCATTTAGCAAAACAATGCAAGCATGCCATTTAGCAAATTTTCTTTTACAAAACAAAAATGTAAATATTTTTTCTTTTAAACAAAATTTTCAACAATGTCTACTCACGTCAATAATTTCAGGAAAAAAAAATACAGAGAAAAAACATAAACGGTCTGGCATACTTCTCGTAATTACTGCGAACGAGTTCCGCAAAGAAATCTTTAAAAAAAAACATAACACGCAGGCAATCTTTTAAAAAGGGTCGTAAAATAATGATTGTGTAACTTCGCCAGTCTAACCGTGCATTCGAAGACAGAAGCTTATTTCATTATTCAACTTCTATTCCCTACATTATTGCTATTCCGTAGACGATTTTACGAACAGCAGGCTTAGCATGGCGATTCAATATCTATTCTATCAAGAAAAGACAAAGCTTTTTTTGCCAATGTCAACATGTCTTCTGCCCTAGCATGACCCGAACTGGCAACTCGCATATAATCAGTTGTAGGCTTATGTCGATCGAAGAAAAGAATATTTCTTCAAAAAATTTCAAAATTAATTTTACGTCAATCTGTCACTTTTCTGTCATTATGTCCATTCTCCGGTAGACAAAACTTATTTCTACGGTTGCCATGCTAAGCCTGCTGCTAGCGGTTTCTCAGCCCGAACTACCACTAATGTTCCTTGAAAATCATACCTCAACAAGCCTCACAGTATAAAAAAAAAACTAGTTAACTTATCAACCATGAAATAAACGACAAAATTATTCTACAACTCGTACAAAACTTTTCCAAAAACCATCTGATGCTTTTCCAAATTGTGGAGAGTTTCCGGAACCTCTCGGAGGTCCCTAGCCAGTGCTAAAAGGCCAAGTAAGGGCACAACTGGCCCCCTTTGAGTCTTTTATTACGGGTCAGTTGGCGCAATTCGTTTTATTGCATCCAAAATCTGTGATACCAGATGTTTTTTTTTAGTCTGCAGGGACACATTTTGGATGTATGGCAGTGGTTCCGTTATTGAATGAGTTTGGAAAATTACAGGATCGGCGTGTTGCATATATAGTTACTACTATTATTTGAGAGCAAGAACTGCTTTATTGTATGTATTTAATTAGTTTAACTCCGTTTGCTTCTTTTCTAAATTATTCATGCTAAAATTATAGTTACCTTATGATATCAATAGAGTATCCAATTAGTACGACTATTATGTGCCTCGAAAGCAAATGCTAGTTTCAAGTTGGATCAGCGCATTGCTAACTATCAAAAAACAAAATTTATTGCAACTAAAGCCTTCAGACTCAAACATGTTTCAGAAGTTGTTCAACTTGAAGTTTCTCAAAACAAACCAATCAGAGCAAAAATTAAAATACACACAATTACAACTCGAGTCTACAAAGTTTGATGCAAGCCGAAAACTTTGAGACGTCGGACGGCATACGATATTATACAACTACTTACTACCCCCACTCCTACAATTTCAAATGAAGATGAGTAGCACTCAGACTTAACTCCAAAGTTCTACAATACGAAGTTTCTCGCACTTGATATTCCAATGCGAATGTAGTCTGGATATGCACTCAGAAATACTAGGAATTTGTTATGTAAGCAGATCATTGCTGCGGTTTTACTCAAGGGGAATTAGATATCATTCCTCCCAAGGGAACGGGGTATTTGGGCGGAAGCACACATATAAGCGTCTATCTGAATTTGGTTGGGTTGATCTTGATTGAAAATCAAATTTCCTTACATGATTTGTGGGTGCTTAAATTTAGAGTCGGTCCACGTAAGAGCATTTTTCATTGTTAGGTATGCGATTATATGCGTTTACTTGCTGGATTTTGAACTCTTGTGGGCGTATATATGCCAAATATTTTGTTAAAAGGGGTAAATTCAATTTTTGCTATAACTTTTTGACTTATATTCGCCAGCGAGGTTGTTAAAAGAATAAAACAATGTTACTTTAAAAGCGTGACTAAATAAATAACTTTTCCTTTAAGTTTTGTAAAAACTAGTGTTGTTCTCACAATACTGCAAAATGTGTTTATTTCTGCACGTTACGTACAACGTACCAACATATGTGGGGTTACTCTGCATTATAATTTTCTCGAAGGTTTATCTTGAAAGCACTTTCATAACTTCACATGAAGTAGATAACTTGGAGTTTGCATCTTTAAAATATTCAAATCTGATTCCAAAAAGAACTAGGTTTGAATACAAAGGTGTAGAATGTTGTTATTAAAAATAACTACTGCTTTTTCTGCCGATGCAAAAGCAAAGCAAGATTTTACGGAGTAAAATCTATTAATATCCCTCCTTGGACCCTTGACCTTAACAAGCCCGGTCTACCGAACTTACTCTTTGTAAAACTTAAAAGAATCATGTCTTATGCATGAGATACTATTACCCGCTCAGTATTATTTAATTTAAACAGTTCTTGTCTATATTTTGTCATATTGAGGCACCAAAACCTACCAAGCATTTTTAAAATATCATTTCACTTGAATTTGCTCTTTATCAAAAACATAATCTGACTAAACAAACGTTCCGAAAATCAATCAGCATTTTACCTGATCACGAATTAAACACTCCAGCCCCATCAGCTGAATGCAATCAGTTCGTCTCATTTCCAAGTGGGATGCGTCGTTTGCCGCGTACCTTTCGCCACAGAAAAAAAGTAATTAGAAGTCTCAATCTGTATCTAACCACAAAAAGTATCAAGAAGTTTACCAAAAGCATGTTATGTCCGTCGTTGTTTAGATCTCTTAAAATTTGGATTCGTTGTAAAACTGTGCAATGGAAGAACTTGGAATTTATCCTCTTGATTTCTTCTCCCAGATCCAATCCAATACAATGTTATTTATTAATTTATTTGCTTCACCAACAATGGTTTACACTGATATAAAATAAATGAAACAAGTATCAAATTAGGATAAATTGTAACACTTACAGGTATACTCTGCATGATCACGAATCGTTGTTGTTACTTACATAAAAAGAAGGGAAAAAAGAGATTGCACCAGATCTGTCATTTTCATCCACGTATCACACATCAGGAACTTATTTGTAATGTTTCCAATTCCTAAAGCAATTTTTACAAATTTTTATTTTGACCTAAACTACAATATCGAAAAGAACTGGCCTACTTATGAACCTTCTGCAAGTATTAAATTCTACCTATACGTCGAGGAATATTTACGTACGTATGTTTATAGAATTCAATTTACCTGCAGACAGGCGCTTGCCCGCGGCTTGGCTTCGACATTTATGTTAATATTACGCTTTTATTGATCCGTTTGCGTGTATATTCAATGTAGGGAAATGGAACGAGTATATAAAATTTAAATATGGACGAGGGTTAAAACACATGTTCGATCACTTTTACGGTCCCATAATTGAATGTTCTTTTCTGTATTTTTGTGTTGTGGATGTTTGGATAGATGAAAATCATCAAATTTTTCAGGATCATGTTGTTTATGACAAAATGAAATTGACTCACTTTTAATTGAATATGAATATAAAAGTTATCATCAATTTTAACTGTTAATTCAGTAAACCTTACTTACTCAATTAAATTATTCATATTAATGTCATATCGCTCCCGATGTTCATGTTTATAGATATGAGTGTGTATTTTTTCAAAAATACCCGCTTTTGGAATTCCAAAAAATCACTTCACCAATGGTGAGAACAAACCACAACTGGTTTACAAAACGAAAAAATAAAATC
This sequence comes from Heliothis peltigera, assembly GCA_958496145.1. Taxonomy (NCBI): domain Eukaryota; kingdom Metazoa; phylum Arthropoda; class Insecta; order Lepidoptera; family Noctuidae; genus Heliothis; species Heliothis peltigera. The sequence goes on along the minus strand of OY292329.1, from coordinate 11,586,579 downwards.
AACCTTTTTTTATAAACAAAATAAATGTAAGCCACATCCCGTCCCTTTAAAGGTACAGCCAGTTTGAGTGGTTCATTCGATTTTCAATTTCAACCCAATCACTGCGCAGCCGGGTTGAACTCCGGCGACAAATTGGGTTCCGTACCGTGCAGTCAAAGGCGCATGTTATCAGGCCAGGCAGAGATGTAGGGATATGAAGATTTAAGGATTAATGACGTTGCTTGTTATTCGTACCGTGTAATGGTCTTTCGAGAGCTGGAGTATGTTATAAGTTCCAAGGAGGACCGCAATTTTGAGTCTGACCTGGATGCATATGGTGTAATCTATGGCAAATCGTGGCTACAGTCTGAGCCATTTAACAATAATAGAATTCAGTCTTCTTTGGGCAGATAGAATTCTAATAAAAAAATGGTATTTACTGTGGCTATGTGGCGCCCAACTGGGGCAAAATGGCGCCCAACTGGGACAAATGATGTCCAACTTGTTCAAAATGGCGCCCAACTGGGACACAATAGCACCCAAACAGAAAAGTTTCAAAAAAATAAAAATTAAACAATTGCCATTAATCAAAACACAACAAATTAAAACTGAAACCTGGAATAAGTATGTAACTCTCGCACAATTAGATGCTTCAAAACTACATAAAGCAAACGTGAAGGATTTCCAGATGTTCCCAGGATTCAATTATAGTAAGCGAATGTACAAGAGGTACCAATGCCACGGGTATCCTGAACCAATTCAGAGTCCATTCACTCGACTCTCTCACTTGTTGTGGAGTGAATGAACTTTCTACGAAGATAAAAAGGGATGAATTCCTGAAGCTCTCAACAGTAATGGAGGCCGCCTTAAGGTTACAGGAATCGTTTTTGGGAGATAATCTCTACATTCAATCAGAACATTATTAAGATTATGGAAGTCGTTCACTTATATGGGGTAAGAGTAAGACGTTATCTTCGTGATGAGTATGTTAAAGTTTTATTTTTATTTTAACTTATATGTGGTACTCGGAGCTATCATGTATGATAACAATCTCAGTATATGGGATTACATCTAAAAAAGCATATCTTAAAAAAATGATTGAGTAAGTCCCCATTTCACAGGATTAACGGATTCAGTAGAAACGCCCACCAAATACCAAATCGGGAACAATAAATTACTTAACTTTATTTAACTGCACAATAAAAACAATTGTGTTTTATTTTATTGCGACCTTTTATACGTTATTGCTTACGTGGGGTTCCTATTACATGCATTGGTCTCGCTTGGTAAGCAATTCTTGCGCCGTAAAGGAAAATGTGGTGGATTAAAAATTGTCTTGTAGTACAAGCGGTTTTGTAATTTGTTTGTGTGGTGTAGAAATCTCTTGTTTGAAAGAGAAGTGTGTGAAAATTTGTGGCTTGAAAAATTACCTAAGGAAACTCTAGATACGGTTTTTTTTTAGATTTTGCAATGAGTCTTCTTAAAACAAAACATAGCATTCAGATAGATGTTTTTACTATTTATTGTCTATCATGTAAAGATCTCCAAAAAAGTTATTCTTCTAACTTGTAAGTATTATCTGCTTTAAGTAAAATATAAGTTCTACAGAACATTCAGAAATAAATGTAACTTATCTTACATCAGCATCATCATCATCATCATCTCAAATCTCAAGCAAATTGTAGAATCCCAAAAAGGATCAAAACTGCAATAAAATCTGTACACGTGGGTATAAAATGCTTCGGTATAAACGTAACCGAATTCGCAATGGCGCTCTGTACGAGCAACTTCAATGTGACAACTTTGTTGTTGACGTTTAACAAACTGTCAAATTCTAACTTTTACTGTCAGCTGAGAGGTTGTCATGTTTATTTGTATCTTTTCTTCTTGAATGAAGATCTTGTGAATCGTTGTTCACAAGTATTATTGTTGGTAAAGTGTTTACTTGGCAAAGTTCTAAAAAAACATCGATGTCTCAAGTGCTTTGCAGATCTTAACAGATTCGCGACAGATTAAACATTTTTATAATTAATTATCTCAAAAACTAATAGCCTCTGAACTATAGCGACTTTACGATATTCTGTTTCTTTGTATGTTAAGTCTCACCTTGTACTTGAATATATAAATCCTGGCTGCAAAAGATTCCATCCAGTCGTTTAAAAAAAACTTTGTACGGAGATTATATGAGTACGCTTCGAATTAGCAAGATCAATTTGAGATTGATTTGAGTTGAATATCAACCTATATAATTTCAAATAAAATTATGTTATATAAGCATGTTATTTCCGAACCTCGCCAAAATTGGTAATTCATTCGGATTAGTAATTAATAAGCAAAGTTTATTCTTTCAAACAATCATCTCACAAAATCCAACTCCAATAGTGAACAAAATCAATTTAATTTTGGTGGAGTTGTTTTCTGTTCGGCCATTCCAAAGGTCAAACGAAACTGATTAACATAGAAATTACAAGATAAAACGAAGTTTCTTATGTAAATGTTTTATTTCCATGCTAATTTCAAAAAAGGGAAAAAAGTTTTAAAACTCTTAGGCATTCCTGTGGTATTTGGCCTGAGGAATTTTTTTCGTAAGTTCGCCATTAAGAGGCTGCAGTATCATGTGGTCTATTTGAACGCTATAAACAGACCGGCCAGTCTTACTAAGGTTTATCGAGTTGCCCATGAAACTGGGTTGAGGAGATCAGACAGGCAGTCGCTCCACGTAAAACATTAGTACTTAGTTGCATCCGTTTAAGATTAGAAGCAGACCCCAACATAACTTGGGGTGGTCAGGCTAGGCAAATGATGAACCAGACCGTCTGCAGGTTTTATTCTGGCATACACACTGCACGCTTTAAATAAGATTGCATACCAGGTTTACTACGAACGGCGAAATACAGGAGTTAAATTTTTAAACAAGTTTGAAACTCACATTACTTACCTGAAATGAAACATTACTATCTAGTCCTTATAGACTGACATATCCATTAATTTTAACACCATAGCAAGCAATATTTTGTGCAAACAAACCAACCCCAGAAAATAAAAATTCTTTCAAAACTACGACGTAAATCAAGGAACTCATACAACAACAGTATCTCTTGAAAATCCCAACAATGTAATCTTGAGTGCTAATGCAGCAAACTTTGTAGTTGTCAGTAAACAGTGGGATGCTGCCGGTTGCTTCGGAGCCGCCTCGTATATCTTTTTATCTTTTAACCTCTGAACTGGTACAAAAATCGTTACTTTTTAAAAGTTTCTTTCTTTATTAATGTGGTTTAAACAGAGTTAAACAGGAACCTGGTTAATTAATATGCTAAGGAATGGAGAAAAGAAACTTGAGATTAAATGTGTGGGTGGAAGTGTAGTAGTTTATTTAGGACGCTACAATGATAACTTGTCCATATCTAATGTTTTGTGAGAAGTTAAAATAACAGGCGTTATATTTGTGAATATACTGAGGAATCAAAATGGGTAAGAAATTGAAGAAATTCTTCAGTACAGAAGTTTATGATGGCATACGTTCAATGTGAAAGATAGGTCGATCATCAGCGGCGTACCAATATAGGGCAGTAATAAAAACAAGCGAAATAAACTTCACGAGTACCTAATATTGCGCTCAGCCAATCATGTTAACCTGAATAATAAATTAGGTTAACAGAAATCCTTAAGTTCAACATAATACACCTCTTCCTCACCCTCCTACTAAGCGACGTACATGTTAGGTTATCAATTTACAACCGCAACGTTTAGCAAATCAAGGGTTCAATAAGCAACTCATCACACCCTCATTAATCGATTACCACTAATGGATGCGATTAAACCAAAGTCTCCGATCGATGAGTAATAATTAATCGATTTAGTAAAGCAGAGGTATCTAAACGGACGCGCGTCGGAAATGTCCTCGATTACGAATTAATCGTATCCCGAGCGAGAGAGTGTGAATTTGCGAAGTGATATATGGCCATTTAATATATAGAATCATTAACTGGCTGTTTTGTATGGACGCTGTTTGTTCTGTATTGCTTTTTGGTGCTGATGTAGATTAAACAGAAGATAGTAATCATGGATTTATTGTTTAAAATAATGATATCGGTGAATAGTGATGACAACGACTGCTACATGATAAATTAATGTTCGTTCCTTTCCGTAAGCATGCTTATCATTTTGTGCATTTACAATGAGCCTCTCTATAGGATTTCCTATAAAAAACTAAGCTAGCTACAATTTGTCTATGGTAGATACTTTTGAATGCATAGACACAGTCATCTACGTGTTATGCCCGACATTGTTGGTCTCGGCTTCCAGTCTAATCTAACTGAGTCGCTCCATTTATGTACCACTCCGTGTATTACATGGAGCGACTGCCTATCTGACCTGCTCAACCCAGTAACCCGGGTAATCCGATACCAATAACGACTGCGACAACGATGTTCAAATAGCAGATGCCTTTCGACATACGGAGTATTCCTTTTTGACAAGATGGTCGGCCATGCATGGATCGATTGTGCCAAGCTGGTACTTAGCCATAATAAGTACCCATAGCATGGGTTGTATATCGGTAGGTTTCTTCGGTCCTAGTCCATTTTCGCAAAGCTGGATTGGATCAGTCTTTTTATCTGATGTAGATAACCCAAAGATGAAAGCGTTATCATTATGTCCAGTTTAGAGATCCTTTCGTTTCACATTTATGTCAGCTGACTTGATATATTGATTGTGTTAACATATTTCTATCAGAGCTATGTGGCTTTATAATGACCCTATTTTTAAGTCAAAGAATTCATCAAGATGAATGATCCTTAGTACCGCTGCGTGAATTTATTTAAAGATTTTTTTTTTCTTAACTTAACTAAATTATTCAATGAATAGCCACAAATCTGAATGCACAAACGTATCTTAAGGAATTTGAGGACAGTTATTAATTTAAGTCATGGCGTATTGTGGTAAAAATGTGGTATACCTGGTCCTTATATCCACAAATATTTTTATGTTTTGACAACAAATACTAAACACAGTGAAAAATTACTTTTTTCAAATAAGCATCTGTTGAAAACAGTGCGAAATATCTCGCCCATTCGCCAGCAGAAACGCTTTTGTTCTGGAAGTTTATCATGTTGGCCATAGATGGCGCTGTATTAAATATTTAGTGTTAAAAGCCTAATCAATGCTTTGCTATTTTTTCATCCAAAGGGACTGTTGGTATTTTTGTACGAAATGTTTTGAATTTTCCGTTTATATTAGAAACCAAGATATTTGTGGGTGTAAACTACAGTGATGTTTATTTAGAGCTTTTGACATTTTAGTTTGCCAATTTAAAGTTATTTGACACCTCGTGCATGCGCGTATGTCGTTCTTACATTCTGACCACCACGACTTCGTCTACTTAATTAAGTCACTTTTAGTACTTCGGATAAGCAAAGATATTAGATAAGAACTGTAAGGCAGTGCATTATATACTCAGTAAAGTCTGGAGTTCTACTGGAGCTTAATTCGTTATGTATGTATTATATTCTGGTATCTTACTGGATCTATGCTTTTTAGTAAATATTCCGATCATTTAAAGATTTCACTATTCGGGCGTGTTCTTTTAATGGATGAAATGCATGAATTCTTTTTAACGTTTCCTCAGTCTGTTTGTAGCTGTCTGTAAATTCCTCCTTGTCTTGGAATAGAAGAGGATAGGTACATTGATAGTTATTTCTAGAAATAAATTCAAACAACAACATTATAAAAATCACAGTCGTTTATTTAATAATAAATACTGGTAATTAGGATAGACATAGAGATTTACGAAAAAATCTTTAGCGTAATGAAAGGTACTTTAAAATACTAATTAAATACCTAAGAATGTTGAGTACATACAAGTTGATATCGCCTACGCGTGATGTTATAAATGAATCGTAAACTAACGTATGAAAAATCACGAATTAAGGAACTTAAAAATTAAGTCATGGGCCCGATTTCCTATAAAACCTTAACGACTATCCCTATGGGTACGTATAAACAATCTATACTTTATCTGCGTACTAAAAAGCTAAAGTATTTCGAAAACTATTTATTATTATTAAAACTACAAACTTTGCTATCAGAATCCGTGATGATCAAAGAATTTTGCAATAGAATCGGACTTAAGACCGTTGAGCTATATGGGGCATACCCCATTAAGTATATCCCTAATATTAAAGCATAGCTAGCTGTGACAACACGTTTATATTAAAAAACAAACTCCCAAATACTCTACGAGTCTGAACACCTCATCAGCAACCACACAAAGCTCAAACTTAAACATAATAATTTATCCTTAGGAATGATTCATAATATCCTCTTGGTACACACACACCCTACCAAATCACGCAAAGATTCACTTAACTCCGATTCCATCAAAATCGACAAATTGAAAGAAATGTCATCGCCAACAAAGCTTATCGTTTGTGCATGCGCCTACTGCATCATCTTCAATTTGAACCTTAACACTAAATAAGAGATTACCCTAATGAAGACGAAGAGTGCGCTTAGTGCGCCAACATCGATCCAAAAGTTCGCTTTGTCCATAGTCATTTCCTTCAAGAACAAGTTAGGATTCCTGAAGTGGCAATATGCTTCGGAGCAGTGGAGTTTCTCTCTTCCAAAACCGTAGACTGACAGCATAGCTCCTTCGAACCCGTATCGAACGTAGCTGAGGTAAGTAAGCCATTGCAGGTAGCTAGGTATTGCGTTGAAGTTAACAAAGAAGCCTGAGAAGAGAACTACAGGGATTGTAGTGACAGGACCCAGGTACACCCCGGTTTCGATCTTCATAGCGGCCCCGATGAGCAAGCCGAGGGACTGCGCCACCAGGGCCGTGAGGATGTTAATGGTCGTGAACATGAGGACCCGATCCGTCTGCATCGGCTGGCCTGTCATGAAGTACACTATCATCACGTACACGCCACTGAAGACAATCTGGAAAGAAGGAGAAGTCATAAGTCCCATGAATTGTTATATCAACGAGTTCTTTACCACAGCACAAATAATTGATTTGTCAATAGCTCTTCTGTCTCACGAGAATTTTATATTTAGATGAAGATAAACAGGTGCATTGTTACGTACTTTTTATGATTAGCAAAGATACCTTTATACACAGGTGTTCATTAATAATACTTTGTCAAAGTCAACTACAGTATGTTTTTCTATTCAATTATTATAGCATCAATAATGTCGAATGGACATTGATCGATTAATGTCAATATTACACTACCAATTGTTGATTGAAGTCAAGTAAAGAATCGGTTCCTTTATGAATAGTAATTGTTACCATGTCTACATTGTGTCCACAAATATTATTCCAGCCAAAGGTCAAGTAGCAACACTATTATTGTTTGTTTTTATAAATGATTGTTAGATATATTATTCCGGTTTCTATCTAAGGGCGGGTTGCAAATATCGATTCGATAGGCTTGATAGCTTTTATGCTCCTATTTTTATAAAATTTCTGGTGAAGTAAGATATGAAGTAAGATTACACAACGGTTAGCTGAATATGAAAGGTAAAAGGATTTACCTGGAACGGTAGATCCGCCATAGTTTTAGCGAAGTAGAAGGCTTTCAACGAGTACCAGTAGTTCAAATGCTCTCTCACAAACACGCTCATCTCAGTAGGGACTGTAACAAGAAAATGCAAACATTATAAATTACCTAAAATATATTAGGAATAGAGAAATATTTATTGATATAAATAAGTCCGTATAATACTTACATGTAAGAATAGTAGGCATCATAGCAGTAAACATAGTGAACATCACAGTAAAGAATATACAGCCAGCGTTACTCATCACCTTCGCAGCATCTCTCCCAATATCATAGTACAGGAACCCAATCAACAGCCCAACCACCGTATGAGAACAGAGCCTTAAGTGCGTCAACATCTGATCCCGCAAAATGCTTCTAAAAGTACGTTTCAATAAGATCCAGAATTGCTTCCACCCTGATGTAGGGAAGCCGGTCTTGATGGGTTTCTTCGTGAAGCTTTCGCTTGAGTCGAGGAGTGAGGTGGTACAGGTAACTGGTGCTAAGTTAGTGGAGTTGGGTAAAGCATTCTGCTTCTCTGGGTTTAGGACTGGTTCTGACATGTCTATCACAGTGCAGGTTGGTTTATCTGGAAAGAAGAATACGATAGGTTAAAAACTAGACGTATATTGTGCATCGTCTTTGATGGATAATTTGAGCTAAATAAATCCACATTGTTGGATAAGTCTACTTGGCAAAGAGTCAAAATTCTTTTCCCGTTCAGACGAATGCATAGCGATCGTCTTTTAATATTGAGTCAAAACATTCAAGTGCTTATATTACTTTTCATCTAGAAAAAATCTTGGCTCTTTCAGCTATCTGCATAGTTTTGAATGCAATAGGTATAGACTAGTTGCAATTTTATCATGATTGGTAGCTTTACCTATAGTTATAGCAAGAGCTTGTTGTTCTGCTTTCTGAGCGTTGTTCTTGCTAGTCTGGTTATTATAATTCACGTTCTGAGGTACGGAGGACGATGATGATGACGACGATGACTGGCCTCGGCCGCAGTTGCCTTTGTTGACTGCCATCACCAGCTTGTGTACCCAGTCTCCGTGCTCGCCTGTGGCTACTTCCATCACTGGAATAGACGAAATATTTAAGGTTAAAGAAATTGTTCTTTTACATCAATGAAAAGATAGAATTTTGTGTTCTAGTTCTATAATTTAATGGCTTAGTAATCAGATATCCAATGAAAAGTAATTACTTTTGTATTATAAATCCTAATCAATTTTATCTTTAAACCAATAACTTTAATGATGAAAATTAAAGGTCTATGTTCATTGGTAGTATTTATAAAGTCAAGCCAGTAATTAACTAGGTTAATACAATTCTAAAAAGTTACGTAGTAGTAGTAGTATAGTTAGTAGATTCAGGTCTATAACACGATGAGGAAATTCAACAAGGGCATGCCATTTTACTGTCAGTTTTAATGGACCGGTTCCTTGGAAAGATACTCAAGTAAAGAACTTGTCATAGGTTTTTAAAGCCATGTTCTTGCACCATTCTGGGTTAAGGACCTTAGAATGTCTAAGCTAAACCTTGTCCCTTTCTGTCTAGCATACAATTTGATAGGCTGGCGTAGGCCTGATCATGTTCGCGTTCTTGGATCATTCTGATAAATCTATACTAATATCTGTGCTTATATTATAAATCAGATGAGCTTTTTGCTCGAACGCGTTAATCTCAAGTACTACTGGACCGATTTAAAATGGTTTTCGATAGCTTATTTATTAGGAAGGCTTATTATAAGCTTTATCCGGGTACGCGGAATAGTTCCTACAGTACGCGGGTGATGCCTCTGAGGTTAGTTCGGTTTTACTGTCACAAAAATAAAACATTTATTTGCAATGATTTCCCTAATTATAAACTCCGGTAGATACTAGTAGGACAACTGCAAATGTAATGAGAGCGATGATGAATTGTACAAAGTCTTCATTTCTTTAAATGATATAATTGAAACGTGTATAATTACCAGCACGATATCATGGAGCAGTTTTTTCCTCAAATCGGTACGTATAAAAATAAAGTCAACAAATTCAACTTTCATCCCATAACAACATGACAAGGTCGTCCCAGGGTACACAAAGAAACAGGTTGCGTTATTATTTCCCATGTTTTTTGTTGCTGCTGTAAATCTGGTTAGGGCAACTATGTAATTGCTTTCCTCTTGTTGGGAAGTTTTTAACAACCATTTTATGTAGCAAATAATATGTGTAGTATTATTTTTCGCTAGCTAAATAAGCTGAGGAATTTATTATTTCATTGTGAAAGCAGCAATCGAATAATCTTATCAGTTGAGTTAGAAATGTCCGTAGGATTGTTAGCCCAATTTATGTAGGTATTCTTTAAAACTAGTTATAAGTTTTGAGTTCAAATATCAGGCTTTAGCCGCTATGAGCCAAACAAAAAGAAAACAAATATGGTTGAGATTTCTCTTCCTCAGATAAATCGAACCTATGCATTTTTGAAAACTTCTAAAAAGACTTTGAAGAAATGCATGTATTCTCAACAGTTAATGATTCTGTTTACGAACCAAATAACTTGCTCCATTTCAAATGAGAACAAACTAGTTGAGCCAATAAACAAACTTCGATAGCTCTCAATTGTGTTATTTCAATACTGCACGATTTGTTCTGTCACTACGGAGCGCAGAAGAATTATTATTAGAGATAAAAACTATATAAACGATTCTATATAAAGAGGTGCAGCACGATACAAATGTAAATTAGGAGCCAAAAATTATGGACCTAAATTAATTCCTAATACTAGTTGTACAGTAGGTAGTTTCCATTACATTCTTAGGTGAATAGTAAAGGAAAACATAGTAAAAGGAACTACTGTCATAAAACAAGAAGATAATTAAGAAAATGCAATATACCACCATGTTATTAGCATGAATAATTACCTATTTAGTGAAACACTATTGAACAATGAAGTGCGTGAATTAATAACATTCTTGCATAATTTACTTATGCGACAAGTCTTTGTTTAAGAACCGTGTATTGAATTTCCTACAATCGACCTTACATTTTATAGTGTGCTTCCATGTTTGACTAAAGTCATACTACTGCAATTGTTTTGAAGGATTCAAAAGCTACTAATAAATCTATTTTGACAGGAATACTTTATAAATTACTGAGCACTTGAAAGCAAATTTCAAAATTAATAGAATTAAACCCTTACCGTAGTCAGCAGGATTGTGGTAACTCGGACAATGAAGGCCCATCGATGACAAAAACGGCACTAAACCACTAACTCTTCCTTGATATATACACTGCCCTTCGGCCAACGTGTACAAAAAGTCAAACATCTCAAACAGCCTTGCGGACGGTTGATGTATAGTGCATATGATAGTTCTACCGCCACGCGCTAGTGACTTCAGAAGCGATATACATTGGAAACACGACGAACTGTCCAGGCCCGATGTAGGCTCATCAAAGAACATCACAGGTGGATTGTTAACTAACTCTAAAGCTATGGACAGCCGTTTCTTCTGGCCGCCTGATAAGTTTATAGTCCTCGTGTCTCCTGCTTCTGCGAGCCCCAACATTTCCAAAATTTCATCTATCACGATCTTCTTGGCAGTGACTGTCATGTCTTTCCCTAACTTTAGGTTCGCCGAAACGTTCATAGCCTCCATGACCGTGAGGTGGGGTAGCAGACAGTCGTCCTGCATTATATAACAAGACAACTTTCTGAACCGTCTCAGGTTTCGCTCCTTGCCGTTTATGAGTATCGATCCGCTGACATTGGACGTTCTGAAATCAGAAAGTATAACGTTAATGCAAAAGAAAGGTGATATTAATTATTGTCAAGGTTACCAACTAGAGGAATAACAATGTTGTATTATAATGCGTATACGACGCTCATGCGTCATAACCTAGGGCACCAACGTCATTCAACGGTTTTGTGAACAATTCTACATGCATATAAAATCTGACCCAGAGTTTATCTGCCATCAATATCTAATACGAAATAAATTTACTGAAGAATAATATGAATATATGTAATTAAATGGATACTTACTTGTAACCCGCTAATATATTCATAAGCGTACTCTTCCCAGCTCCAGAAGGTCCCATGATGGCAGTTAATTCACCAGATCTAAATGTGCCATTTATGCATTTGAGCAAAGCTTTGTAGCCCCTCTTTCTTCCCTCGCTGACGGAGTATGAGAGGTCTGAGAACTCGATGTCTACTGGAGGGCGTTTGGGGAGGTGTGTGAGCGAAGCCATGGGTTTCTTCTGGTCTCCATACCCGTTGGGTATTTTTGGGAGGCCCGTCATGGCTGTAGTGCCAGCGCCACCGTTGCACAGGTTAATCTGTGAGCCTCTGTAACAACAAAAAATAAATAATTCAATTTCTTATTTTATTTTTGTCGCAGCGCAAACTTGTTTTTGTTTTTATTATCCTCTAAACGTAACATGGCCAAAAATAGACGTCAATTACATCATGACTACAATATAAATTAAGACTGTCTGGGTGGGTATTACACTATGGACTAAATTGTCTTCTACATAGACGACATTATCATCACTATCACTGCTTTCACCAAAATCGCGAATTGTGGAGCCTTGTACTGCTACTTAATTATAATCAGACCTTTTTACGAGATCGGCGCTATGATTCGAACATTTGTTTTGTTCCCTGCCATTAGATTCCAGGTTAAGGTTACAAAAAGCTATTCTCCGCACACTAAAAATCTTTCACAGCTATTTTATGATGTCATCTACTTAAACACTTTTTTATTACGGACTTAGCAAATTCATTTCGTAAAAGGTTGACGTCATATTTAAGGGAGTTCTTCGGGTTCTAGACAGGTACGTTTTTTTTTTAAATAGCTCCAAACACGGGCATTAAGGCGTGCTTACCGCATAAATTTGGACTGTCATGTCAGTTATTCAGTCATTTACAACTCGTTGGGAGAGTGCCAACTAGCATTGTTGGAATTGCGAAACAGTACAGCGGAATCCAATGAAAGTTGGATGTTTATCTGCTGAAGGCTATAGGAAGATGTGTACTTTCTTCTTATTCATTGACACAGTAAATAATATAATACAATAAGAAAAACATGAAGTGGTTAAGAGAGTACTTACAGGACTAGGGGTTGTCAAAGACTTAATTTAAATTAACATAAAAAGAACACAAATGCAAAATAGCACTAATATGAATAAACGAAAGCGATATCGATCGCTAAATGTGTTGCCAGGAGCAAATCTCGAGAGCAGTTGAACCGATTTCACTAATTCTTTTGTTTTTGGAAGGTTTCTTGAAGTACACAAAAAAATAAAAACAAACCTAAAATTAAGAATACTTTGTTAGGCGGTACAAAGGTCGCTGGGTCAACTAGTAATGCAATAAATACCTGTCAGGCGATAAATTATTATAAGTGACAGGATACATTGTTTATCAGTTACAACACACTAATCAACCACGAAATATCTGAACAGACACTAACTAAAACAAACTTAATTTAAATAAAGAAATACTCGTAAACAAAAGCGCCCGCTTTCCAGTAGTGCCAACTTGAAACTAATTAATAATTAACATCGCAAATATAATATGACTTAAATAATGTATGTCAATAAGCGATAGCATTGTTTACGGAAACGGAACAAAGCGATATCACAAACTTCGTAATGGATGAGTTTCATTCAATTATTATCGTCGTGACATCATAACACAGAATAATATTTACGTTAGAGGAGGTCATCATATTTTATCTGATTAAATAAAGACATTTTAAAAAGTTATCAAGTCAGCTATGTAGACTTTTTTAATCAAATATTCATCATCATCAGTCTTTATCGTCACACTGCTGGGCACAGGCCTCTTCTCATACATAGAAGGATTGAGTGATAACCACCACGCTTGCTCAATGCGGGTTGGTATTCAAATATTTTTTTAGCATTAACTTGAAATCATTATTCTCAGTATTGTCATCGCCCCACAGGCCTCCTCTCACACAGAAATGGATTGTGCGGCTGGAGATTAACACTACGCTTGCTCAATGCGGGTTGGTGATTGACCATCTTGAAGTTATTCAACGTTATCTCTTCGAGAATCCAGACAAAAATAGAACCTTGAATTCACCTTATATTTTTGTTTTAGTTACCTCTTCTCATAAATGTGACATAACTATATTTTTTACGTAAATATCTTTGATTTATGTTAATAAATTAGTGCGTGTATAATTCAAATATCATGTCATTAGTGAATTAATTAATAATCGTTTGTCTATTTAACACTATAGTTATTAATTAATTACAATTCTTTGGCCTAATACATAGCTACATACAAAATTGATTGCCGCTAAATGCACCGTTGCATGTCCCGAATAAGCCTATGGGACAACTAACCGCAATGGTATTTAGCTAACCATAAAAGTAATGAGAAATAATTCTGTAAATTAAAAAACAAAGGACGTTAAACAAAAAAGATTACGGTGTAAGTATTTTAATGTACAAATAGTATGTTTAAATAGAGTTAAATTTATTTGCTTCAATCATGTATGACAACGGAGAATTGACAAAGAAAGATCAGTTTTAAATATTGTTTTTACGGAGTGATCTAACAGTTATCTCCAGTTATCTCATTAATAGTGTAGGAGTTACTGACGTCAAGTGGCTTATTCAATTCACAAGTTTCATCTGAATATTGCATCCGGTGCGATCCCGTTAAAAACACAGTTAGTAGTAGAATGTTAACAATCACAACTAAGCGGTAAACAAAAGTAAAAACATACATTTTAATCGCATCATTTTTCGAAAATAAATTATAATGAATTTAATGCTTGTTTCTAAGGCTCATTTCACTACTTGTTTAAATTTATTTAAATATATTTTTGTATAAAATCAGGAAGCCATCTTTGTCGACCTCATTTTCGATTTCATCTATAGCTATACTAATAATATAAATCTGAAAAATTTGAATGCGCTAATATCAGGCGCTTTCCGATGGATTTCTTAAAAAATATTTCAACAAACCTAGTCCATTTATCCAGAAAAGCTATAAGTAAATTTTTATCCGGTTGCGCGGAGTAACTTCCACGGGACGTGGGTGAAACCGTAGGCGAAAGTTACGAAACGTTACGACCTTGAAATTGATATTAAGGTCACATCAATTTTTAGCAACCCTTTACAAAATACATTTTCACCAAATAACGCTTCAAGAGCTGATGCTTTAGCTGAACTGTCAAATATTGAACATGATGAGTGACATCCCATTAATAACGGTTGTTTATACAAGAAAGAAACCGATTTATTGGATGACATGGAATTTGGAAGCAAAATACATGGCACGGATTTAATAGATGAATTTGATGATGTGGTACCTAAATATTGCAAAAACTATAAACCTGATTATAGCTAAGAAGCATGAATTTTGTCGATGAAGAAATTAATGGGAAAGATGAAGGATATGTAGTATCATTTGATTATGATAATACCTAAAACAAAGATTTCATTACTACAATACAGAATACAGTAAACGACCACATTTAAAACAAGTTTAACGCAATTCATGTAATAATAACACTCTTTGAAGTTACCAAAGGTATTGTGTTTAGCCTTGAAACATACAATAGTGTAATATCATACAAAATTAACGAGCTAAGTAATGGGAGGGACAAAAGCGTAGTTCCAACTTCGCCGACGCCTTAATAATGTTTACCCCGAATCTTGTTCATGAAAATATAAGAACAGCCCGAGGTAGGAATCAGAATATTTAAAGGGAAACCATATTACACAGGCACTGTACAGAAAATGGTGTAAATGTAAAAAGTAATTGTGGTCTTATGACGATTCTGTAAACAGTCTCAAAAATGTTTTTTGATTCTGTTAAAATGATGGCAATTTAATTTTATGTTTACACTCCAGATTCAGATTTATAGGTGGAGTTGTTGAAGGATTCGTTTGGATTCGTGTTGATTATAGGCATAGTCACATCGCACCTCGTAAGCGAAGGTGTCCTTAAAGATGGAGCATAGCTCACAATCTTGAAAAAGAAAAAAAAACAGTCTTTAAGATTTCCAGGTTATAGTTATTAGGAAACAGACTCAGGCAAGGAACTCAGCTTTATTAGCTATTTAGAGTACGCATAGTAAAACAAACCCAAAAGATTTTTTTGCGTATGGGTGCTATGTCCACCATGTATATATCCAAAATAATTTCTCAACGAGCAGAACTAAAAAACGCCAATCATATAATGATAATTATGTCGATGCTCACGTAAGTGTACTCGACACAACATAACATGCCACCCAAATCTTCGAGAAGTGGTTCTTCAACAAGATTAAAAGCAATACATGTAACAGCACGGATTTATGTATACGTAATTGCACACGTTAGTGGACAAGGTGGGAAACCTCTGAAGTAGGTTCAATAGTCAGCAACCTTAGCTGTATGACTCAACTATACTATTAATACTTCAGAATAGAAGCGGATGAAATATTTGTAATACTTGGTACTTTTGGAAGAACTTATGAATAAAAATGAATCCCTAGAATCCTAAGTCTTTTTATCCCAGTGCGGGAAGTGGTTCCTTCGAGCGGGGGGGGGGGGGGGCCGAGGAGAAAGGCTAGTGTTAGATAAAATCTACATTATCTCTGACTGAAACAAGATTTTTTCGAAGTCTTCTAAACAAATTAAAATTAAAATCGATCTAAAGCGCCGATTACTTGAAAACACCACAAACAACTTACGAGTTTCTATAAGACGGATTTGTCTCTTAAAAAGGTTCTATTTATAACATCAAAAACCAATTTAATGCAAGCACAGCCGAATGTCTGTGATTAATAATTCTGTTAGCGAAGAGGAGCAAAAATAATTTCATTCACGTCCTACGCAGCTTTATTCTAAAAATACTTCTATCACCTTTAAGATGCTAATTGGAGAAATTAAGAGCCAATCATAAAGTACTCCACGTGAGTGCTCTAATGGTAACGTGAAGAACACTTAGAAAATTATTCATTACTGGATTAAAAGTTAGTAGACATAATAAGTCAGTATCTATCGACACATAAGTGGTTTCAATTGATAATGGGCTATTTGATCAGGTTGAAGTACGTAGAATTATCCAAATGACTTACAAATCAGATGCTGTTTATAATATTTCAGGTGTAACTAAAGCCTTCAATAGAGCCCACTTATTTAGGTCTTCAATTTAATGATTTATTAGTGAGATTTTACGTCAATGAAGCTAAATCAATACAATAATTCTATCTGGTTTTAAATGTCTCGAACTATCAATATATTGATATCATTCTTCATCTACCAATACTTATAACGTATATTATTCTTTCCAAATTTCTAAAGCTCAATAATGTATGAACGCAATGCTGTTCTGAGCCTTCGTACCTTTATTTTTTGGCTGTTTTCCAAACATGGCGTCGGCTATGTCTGCGGCTACAAGCACACTCGTGTTTTTCCCCATCACGTTTATTTTACGCTCGCTTTCATACAGGATGGTGAAAATTAGTCTCTCAACCCTTTTCTCTAGATCGGGAACGTTTTAAAACACAAAATTTTTGTCCTTAATTAAAATTCTACACCGAAGTGTTCGTTTATAATAATGAAAAATGAATTAAGTTTATGAAATGTTGAAGTAAACTTTAAAGTGATAAGCTTACATATTTATCATTATTAATGTTCACGCGCGAACGCAGCCATAGCAGCGGCGGGGGAGGCGAGGCGCGCGGGACGGTACGCTGCGCGCCAGCGCCACCGCACGCCGAACGGCCAGTTTTTTTTTTGACGACCTCGCGAGCGAGCGGGCTCATGCGATTATTTCTTGTAATAATTATTATATTATACTATTATAAACAGAAAAATACAGTCCATCATTGTTGGGATCCTTATGGAACTATGTACCAACACGAGACAATCCCGCGGATCTAGTTTCTCGAGGGGTGAAGGCTGACCATATCAGCGACTCCAGTCTGTGGTGGGCAGGCCCTTCATTTTTATTACAAGATGAAAGCCTATGGCCAAAGCCGCCCAACGACATTGCAAAACAAGACTTGCCTGAACTAACTTGCTATGTAACTCAGTCCAACAATAGTGACATTCAAAGTCAAACCTTAATACAAAAATTAATTCACAAATATTCAGACTTCAATCGTTTGCAAAGAATTGTGGCTTATATTAAAAGGTACATTCATAATTTAAAAAATAAAAATAGCAGGTTGGTAGGGTGGCTGTCTAATCAGGAAATTCAGTCTTCATTCAAATGTATTCTGCTTAATGCACAACTTGAAATATTCCCAGAGGAATATTCTATCTTGAAATCAGGAAAATCTCTGCCTCATAAAAATCGTCTCATATCTTTATCACCTTTTTTAGACTCTGATGGCATTATTCGAGTTGGAGGCAGATTAAATAATTCTCCCTACGATTACAACGTGAAACATCCTATACTCCTGTGCAGTAAGCATCATATAACTAAAATCTTATTTCAAACTGTTCACAGGAAGCTGTTACACGCCGGGCCTCAGTTGCTCTTGGCAAACATTAGGCAAAACTTTTGGCCTTTGGGGGGAAGAAATTTGTCTAGGTTGACTGTTCAAAAATGTGTTGTGTGCTTTAGGCATAAGGCTCAAAATGTGCAACCAATAATGGGTCAACTCCCAAGTACACGTAGTAGTCTTGAATTTCCATTCTTAAATTCAAGTGTTGATTATGCAGGGCCAATACTGATAGCTGACCGGAAGGGAAGAGGGTGCAGGCTTACAAAGTCTTACATATGTATTTTTGTCTGCCTAGCCATTAAGGCTGTTCACCTGGAGCTTGTCACGGACCTCACCAAGGAAGCATACTTGGCCGCCTTAAATAGATTCATTGCGCGCCGTGGCAAGCCTCGCAGCATTTTGTCTGACAACGGAACAACTTTTGTCGGTTCTTGTAATCAACTTCGTACTTTCTTGCAGAACTCAAACATTGCATATGACGTCGCGCAAGAAGGAATTGAATTCAACTTTGCGCCGGCCTACTCCCCTCATTTCAATGGCGTAGCTGAAGCCGCTGTGCGCTCCACTAAACATCATTTAAAGAGACTACTTACTCTTACTCACTTCACGTACGAGGAGATGGCTACTTGTCTAACCCAAATAGAGGCTATTCTCAATTCCCGACCACTTACTCCCTGCTCTCCTGATCCACTTGATTTTTGTGCCCTAACACCTTCCCACTTTCTAATTGGAAGATCACTCACGTCCGTTCCGCATCCACAGATGACTGACAGCGGAAACATCAGTCGACTCGAGCGATTCCAAAGGGTGGAATGGATAAAGCAGCACTTTTGGAAAAGGTTTCACAATGAGTATATTTATCTGCTACAGCAAAAAACAAAGTGGTCGACGACATCGGGAGACATCCAGGTGGGCAGTCTCGTCCTGGTGAAGGATAAGGCGCTCCCACCTCTCTGCTGGTTGCTGGGTCGCGTCGTACAAACGTATCCGGGGTCCGACGGCGTTGCCAGAGTCGCCGAACTGAAGACCAAGAAGGGGACAATTCGGCGGGCCTTCAACAACATCTGCCCGCTACCACTCTCTTGAAGAATCCTTCAACCCGGGGAGCATGTTCACGCGCGAACGCAGCCATAGCAGCGGCGGGGGAGGCGAGGCGCGCGGGACGGTACGCTGCGCGCCAGCGCCACCGCACGCCGAACGGCCAGTTTTTTTTTTGACGACCTCGCGAGCGAGCGGGCTCATGCGATTATTTCTTGTAATAATTATTATATTATACTATTATAAACAGAAAAATACAGTCCATCATTGAAGGCACCCTAAACAATTAAAAAGTGGCCAGTCCATTAAATCTTTTATGAAATGTATATTAAATCATGATTTATGTTTGACTTGAATAATAGAATAGATATTTATCAACCTAACAGTTAGCCATAATGTTTTACAACTATAATAGTTGTTTTTTTGGTTAACTTAGTTCCTACTTCGTCGAAATGACCTGAATAATAGCCAGACTGGCATACGTAAGCTGCGGATCCAATATTCCAACACTGCCAAACAATTCCGTCAACCCAAAACCTAAATAATTCCAGCCTTGAACCTGTGACCGACCCAAAAAAACATGGATATGGTAACAAATGAAAAATATATTATTTATACTTGTAACCAAGCTAATAACATACATCAGATGGCCAAATGACGTCCGAACGTAGAAGAAACGGTTGAGCATACATTTCAAGTTTTTGTTACTAACAAAAACTTTTGGGTACCTACTGAGAATACGAAGATACAACGTCTAGTTTGAACTTTAGGAGATCTTGCTGAATACAGAATGTCTAGGTATCTTATTTTATGCACGGTTTCACGCCATCCTTTCCGACTAAAACATCCGAGACGCCGACAGCTCCAATATCTTCAACAACTTTGACATTATTTTATTTGGATCTCAGGTTTTCAGAATATGATAATTCTCTAAGGGCCAGTTTCACAGGTTACGGATAGCCACTATCTGCCAGATAAACAATCTGGAACTTATCAGCAACCTGTGAAACTGGCCCTAAGAATAGCAAAACGTCTCGATGAATATATCCAGAATTGACCCATGTTCTTTCGATTTTAGATTTTTGTTCTATCTTTCTCTAATCTTAACCGTTATTCAATTTAATATACAACGCCAAAATATCAGCAAGCCCGTTTCCATTTTATTCAGAAACATAAGTAAACTGAAATTGGTTTAGGCTTTTCCAGACTGCTCTGGATTATTATTCTCTCTCCGTCCCTCACCGAGGGATCTAAAACTTCGTATGACACGTTACTGTATAACTTGTACTTAGCTTTTATATTATTATTTTCATCATATAATTTGAAGAACAAATGTGGTTTTTATAAGCAACCAGAATTTATATCTAAATTACTTTGGTTTATTACTTTACTTACTGCGGGATTTGTTTTAGATTATTTTTGATTTCTTCATACTTAACATTTTTGGTTAACTTTTTCCTTCCCCGCCATGTTTTTTTTTTCAGACGAATCCAAAACAGAAGCTGTTGCATAGTACTATAAGAGAAGGCGTAACTTATTAAACAAAATATATTTACCCCAACAGCTGTCCATTATTGAGCTGCTCAGCGTAAGGCGGCGACTTGACCTGTGCAAAGGTCACTTTATCGTTCAGCTCTCCTCGGCTGCCGCGACCCATGAGAGGCAGGTGGATCTGTGTGCCCTTCGACTCCATCTTTAGGCCAGACGTCATCGCTGCATTGGCATCGTGTGATTTGGGGCCCTGGAATTATAGAAATGGAACATTTTAAGGCAAGGCAATTTTTGACTCTTCGTTGGCTAATTTTTTTTTTAATAATTCTGCTGTTGCTTTTGAATATAAAAATGGAAGAATCCAAAGTTGTTATTTCATAGTAATGGAGCCAAGAATGGACGTATTAGTAATCAATACGTAACGTTGATAAAGATATTTAAGATTATGAATTTAGGCTTAGATTCTGTTATCAGCGCGGATTTTAATTCATGCTGATCAAGCAGTTATGAAATGAGAATATTTTATATCCTATAAAACTGAAAATTAGAAGCAAACCTAAAGTTAAAAAACAATTCTAGTTAGTAAATCTGTTACTAACCAAAAGTGACAAACGCACAAAATTTTTGAAATGCCAAAACTAATTAAAAATAATGAGAGCATAAAAATCTGATGTTTAAAGTTATTTGGGTGTTAAAATAAATAATTGCCATTTAGATGCGAAACGCAAATGACATTTAGGTAGACACGTTGGTAAAATTATCAAAGGCCACGACTCCCTTCGGGTTAATCTGTCAAAATTAGTGCCAAAATCTCGTTCGGCTTTAGTGTCGAATAAAACCTTGATGAAACGACCTGGCGAAAACCTGAATGTACCTAAACCAGAGAATATCTGTTTCGTAGACACCTCTTTATCCAGAATCCCTGATATGAGTGAACAAAATAACCGAACTATTGATTAGGCAGAATGGCATAGGTGTAAACATACTATGGAGGTCTACAAAATAGTTGCTTCTATAAGTTATAATAGAACATTTGTTGTAAACGATTACCCCTAGAAACCAACAAAGAACCCACGAACGGAACGAAAGAAATAAGAGTTTATTCTTATTTCTTTCGTTCCATGGAGCAAATTTAATAGGAAATATGACGTGGTTTATATGGGAGAAACAATGACCGCGACATTTGTTCGACGTAGGAGGACTATCGACTTTCTTACGGATGACGTCACACTAACAGAATTGGAAAACAAAATGGATTGGACAAACATAGAACTAGTTCGTGATTTATTGATAGGACTGGAGTGTTTCCACGTTTATATTGATTTTTAGTTAAAAATATTCTTTGAATGAATGTAAAATTAGAAGTAGAACTTTTTCTATTAATAACAAGTAATGGACGGTTATTGTTGATGAAACTGATACAGATAATGATAAAAAACATCAAGCTATTCCTTAGTAAGTAAAAAACTCAGTCAATGATGTTCAGTAAGAAAATAACAGTGTAGGCGCTTAAACTGTGGCTGGAAAATTACTGAGTTATTTTTACGGTCCTAAAAGGTCTACAAACAAAAACAAGATGGATATGGACACCAAGGAAACCAATTGTTGCTACTTTGAAAGGTGCTAACTATAATTCGTTGGCAATATTTTCTGTAGGTATATTGATTTTAGATGTTAAATGTCAGAGAATCAATATCGGTAGGTAGGTACATTAGGGGGGCAACTATTAAAAAAAAATATTGCAATAAAGAGCTAAAAATAAATACTTAAGAACAATTGAAAATTACAAGAGATTCAGCGTTATTTCTGTAATCACCATCACCTACGTCAATCTGTCTTGCAGCAAATTATATTCTTCTTTGTTTATTCTTGTCGTATTTTTCAAGTAGTTCTTAAAATATTCACGTAACACCCACGGTTGGTCGTTAGCTATTTGGACTACGGAAAAAGTTCCACCATTATTTATTTGTACCGAAACAAAGCAATGAGGACACACTAACGTCCCATTTACGTTTTTATTCGATGTCCATTGATGAACATTTTTGAGTTAATTTGGTAAAAAATATTGTGTCATTACCTCAATTTTCTACAGTTATATGAAATCCTAAGAATCTCGGTTCGTATGCCTCAAGGCTGTACACGTGTAGACAATTTACGTCATGTCCCATAAAACCGCTTATTACTTTAAGTTGTTAGTATACCATTAACGTTGACAAATTAGTGTTCTATCAATCTAGGGTTATTGTATTATAGGAATATTTTCGTTCAGAATAGTTTAATTTACCTATACTCATCTTCTACCTTATCTACTTAGCCTTTTCCAAATCTATGTTGGGGTCGGCTTCCAGTCTAAACGGGATGCAGCTGAGTAACTTTATTTTACGTGGAGCGACTGTCTGATTATGACATGAATAACTTATAAAAGAATCTAAAGACATTCTGATCGAAGATCTACTGCCAATTATAATTTCCTCCTTGAACCTCCCAACAACAACTAAAATGATAGAGGATAACTCAGCTAACGACACAGCTAATATCACGTATATGATATTCAATGAAACTGTCGAGAGCAATTAGTATTCATACGATGACGCAAGGTGATACGCCAGCGAGATTGAAAAACGATGGCGACCTATCAATTTTTTTGATGCCAGTTCTGATCATGGGAGATCGATATTTTGGTTTTTTAGTTGCAAATTTTTGCTTCCTATCTACACACGTATCTATCCTATATAAACCTTTGCTCGGAGACTTTGCTTGGACACTTGAATGATCTTTTTAACTACTGGCCCAATTTGGCAAATTATTTCATTGTTATATAGCCTACTTATAGAGGAAGGCTATAGGCTACTTTTTTGCCGATTGCGCGGAGTACTGGTGTGCAGTCCCACTGGATGACATGCAGAGGTAGACCTAGAATGAGATGGATTGATTGCCTGACGACATGAATAAAAAGGAACTAGATGTTAGTACGACGGCCGTCAGACAGGTTTTAGAAAACGTAAAACATACTGCACCGACCCCAAATAACTTGGGAACAGAGCGAGAAGAAGAATTTTTTGTTACTGGGTTAACCTGGCTCTATCCAGTTTACTATATCTTATAATTTAAATAGCTAGAAGAGACTACATTTGCCGATTATTTCATTAGCATTAAACCCAGATATCTAACGAAAAATTAGAAACGTCAACAAATGCAAATGACGTAAATTAATAAAAAGGAATCGAAATGCATCATTATATAAATCAGGTTATTTTTTACACAACCTGTTTTCCAAAGTAACAAAAAAGACAGACTTAATGGTTTTCGAAGGTCAATTGGATATGTAATAATAATGATTAACTATAAGATTTGTCTTGTATTTTATTAAAAGTTTTTTTTTTTTGCGCTCACCTAATTTTAAGAGAATTATATAAGTAATTTCAGTACTGCAAATACATCGCAAAAATGGATAGTAATTATTTCTAAATAATGATGTTTTTTTCACAAAGAGATTTGGATAGGTATCATTATTCCGACATTACCAAAAATATATCTGACCTTTTTGACAAGAGTCCATGTTCTTTGTTAAGTTTTTAATGACAAAGTAACTCAGATTATGTTTAATTAGAATCAATATCACCAAAGAATTGCACCTTTTTACGTACAAGAAATAGTTGCTACCTACTTGTTAATCGAAATTCTTCCTTGTGTATTAGATATCTTATAAAACATTTGATGTGTAAAACATGGATTTGATCTCAACTAAGATATACACATGTAATAGCGTCCAGATCGATTGTCGGCCACTGCGGCCGTTCTTCCTAAGGAAATCAGCTAGCAGTTTCTTCCTCATTCTTATATTCCGATGGGACGGCAATCCGACACGACCGGAGATGATCAGACGCAGGACCGACATCTACATGCTCTCTGATGCACGGGTAGCAATCACCAATTCACCAATTCCAGACTCCGGGCTGCGTTATGAAAGTCTCTTAAACCCACAAAGCGAGGCCCGACCCGGGAATTGAACCCGATACCCCGTGTATAACAATCGCACTATGCGACTACTAGACCAGCTAAGCAGACATTTATAATGTGATACATATACTAAGTGTGATTCACGTACCTTTACCCAGTATTCTTGCATAAATTATATTCACTTTTAACACAAAGAAATTTCACGTTTACTTAAGAACAAAGGTTGCAGTATTGGATACCTATTTAATCAACAGTGATCATTATCTGACTATCACTTCACTACTGAATTGGTAGCAGCTGCTAATTTTAATTAATTTTCTTTTGTAGGTACACAGCTGTGGCAATTTAGAAAGATTAATTTGATTACTGTCAGTGTTGTTTATCACTGATAGTACTTACGCCTAGATAATTCTGTAACTATTTGCATATTTCTTTAGATCTTTTAGACAAAGAAGTTAAAGCCTTGCCATCTTCCGCATTTTCCGTACATATTATTGAGAAAAGGATTGGCATTTAAACCTTTATGTAAATGGAGTTTTAATGAGTGTTAGTATCTCAGTTTTGGTTTTTAATAATTTTCAAGCATTGTTGTAAAAAGAAGAAAGAAGTCTTCTCTCAAGATATGTATATGCGGGTTCGTTTCCAGGTCAGGGAAGTACCAATGCAACCTTTCTAAGTTGTAATGTACTTTATAAATGTATCTTGGACACCAATGACTGATTAAAGGTGAAGGAAAACATCTCGAGGAAACCTGGACTATAAAGTCTGAAATCACCAACCCGCATTCAGCAAGCGTGTTGATTAACGCTCAATCCTTCTCACTGTGAGAGGAGGCCTGTGCCCAGCAGTGGAACGATAAATAAAAGCTGATGATGATTGTTGTAAAAATGTTGATCCAAAAAAATGATTAAAATCAAACAAAGCATTGCACAATGCGGCATCTGTTATCTTTGAACTTTGTGAACACAGCGGCCCGGCTATCGATCACTCTGATTGTCCATCAATGATGATGCAGTTAATTCAATTGCGCCCACACGGGTTGATAAAAATACCAAATGATTTATCAATAAAATGCACTGTGCAGTAATAAAGTTCGTACAAACAGTTTTTGTAAAGGAGATAAGAATTTAAATGTCTCTTTATGTCATTTGCCTGATGAATCATATTAATCCAGTTATTGACACATTACTTCATATTAAATACTTCATGCTTTCATGTCAGCTTTTTAATCTCTACATTATTCCATCTCATATTTTTCAGCAATTTTCTAGTTTTGCAATTCGCCTACAACACACTTATTTAATTATACCACTGGCGATTACCCCCAGTTCCACTCGCGTCCCAAAAGAGCTGCTTTCTGTGTCCGGATAAAAAATATATTTACTTTCTTAAGCACTAGGCTACCTATGTACAGACGCCAGCACATCAAGAAAAATTCAGACACATCTATTAACTTTCCTTAATCGATTTTCTTCTTTATCTCTGAAGGATATGGTTCAAAGTTATTGAGAATTTGACAGTTTGGTAGCTTGACCTGCTGCTGAAATTAGCCGCTTTGCAGCATTATAATATTAGTGAGGATCATAAAGATATCCATATTAAATGATACAATTACTACATAGTTACATAACCAACATAAGAGAAAATAAAAAGAAAACTTATGACGTCATGTAAATTTAAAATGTTCCAATTAGGCGCGGAGACACTTTGTTCTAGCAAACGACGCTCATTCATTGTATTGCGGAGATGTTATGACGTGAGCACTAGGGAGTCTCGCAAGGGCTGCCAGAAGCATTCTCCATATATTCTATGTTTACGGATTTTTTTTCAGATGTGAATGAAAATCTTAATATGTAGTAGAGAATATTTTACAAACAGACATTGTAAATTCATTGATTTACGATACTAATCTATACCGTATAATCTAATCAAGTTATTGACAACAATATTTCATGGTAAGTATTGATAGTAAACTAATTCAGTTATATCTAACTGAGAAAAAGAGACTAATTTTGAATGTTAAAGACATTCTATAACACGAGAAAAATATCAAAGGACACTGAGTCTGATGACTTACAACAAAACGATTGATCATATTAAACCAATAAACGTATCGTAGAATATAAAACCATTAATGATGACCAATAACCCGTGTTAATTAAAAACTAAATTGAACCAACATTCTAGCAAAGCTTAAAGAAAATCTTGTTTAAGCTTCGATAAGATAGAAGTACACGAGTGTGTCAGTAGGTAGTGAGATAACGTTATCGTACATAGCCTTTCTTTGTTTGAAAATGTTACTCCATTAATTAAAAAAGTCAACTTGAGATGAACCTGAAAACATATTTGTTAAATGCGTTCCCATTAATGGAAGCAAAATTAAAGATAAGGATATAATTGAATAAGGATTTAAAAGGTTAGACATTAATGAAGCAAGCAATCATCACCATTATTTTAGCCAAGGTGACGATTTCAATATTCAACTTGAAGATAGATTTAAGGAAAAAACTCAAATGCATAGTTTTCACCTGATCGCCGTAACTGTTGATGAAGATAATTCTATGTTTATTAATAGGTGTGGTGAGAATAATATCAACTAATCAACTTAGTATGCAACAGAGGATAACGTGTTACGTAAGTTTGTATTACGTAAGAGATCTCGCTGATCAAATGATTTGCATCATAGTGATGCTACATGGCATTCAATGATAAACCAAATTATTACGTGAAAAACTAATAAATGGTCATGGTAAGAAAGGACAATGAATCTAGAAAAAGAAACATAGTTTGTTACCCGACAAAGATAACTCCAATTAAACCTAGTAAAACCACATAAAGCAGTTGATGGTTAATTGATCAAAACTAACTGGCAATTTGCGGAACACTGATATTGTTACCGCTGAAAATGAATCAAAATAAACAAACGACGATAAAACAGAAGTTGTACCCGAAATGGCTACAAAAGCCAACTTTAAAACGGTTCCATTCAGCATGGAATACGATTTAGATTCACCTGAGAGGCTAACTGAAGTAATATGCAGAGTATTTCGTAAATAGTTGCTCGGCAGTGCAATAACTTTGTAAAGCCCTGATTTCAGCTTTGAAACTACACTTGGCTGTAGTCTGTTGCACAGAATATAACACCGTACAAACATTTCAGGGTTACTATCTTATTTCGTAGTCTACATTTAAAATGGGTTTTGTGCTGTTCACTGTAAGAAGATGTTACGATGGGTTTTTATAAAGAGTCAAAATGATCCTACTCATTTCTCGGTGTGGTCCGTCGTTGCTAAGGTATTCCGGAAAATTTTGGACAGAATGAGTTTAGTTTTTGTATTTTTTGATAGGAACAATTATATCTACATACATTTAGACATTGAAAATGATGAGAAGACATATCAGTTTAATTACATTATGGCCGTCATAAATCTACCTGTCAGGCTTGCTGGCAATATCTCCAGAATCATTTATTGTGGCTTGACGACCTTCACCATCAAGGCTATTAATATTTTTTTCTGGGTCTCACAGTATAAGCGGCTCTTCAAGCATTGTGTTATCTCACAAAAATAAGTAATGTACCAAATATCTCACTTCTTTCATACCATAGTTCACATTTGTCACTCAACATGCCCATAATATTTAAAACGAATTTAATTGGAAGACAACAACATAGTTGGGAGAAAAGGCTCGGGAGATGATGATGAGTTTTCTTTTCTTGTAACAAGAACTTAATTTACTTACTAGTTCGTTTATTATATTTTGTTGTATATTTACAAAAAAAAATACGATCATACGTATTGAAATTTTAGTTGTATGGTAAAACCGCTAATAGTTCATTATCATGATTAAATACTGTATTATGTACTCAGAACCATCGAAAAATTTAATAATTAGTGTTGTTAATAATATTATCATCTTTATAAATTTTCATTAGATACCTTGTTTTATCAAAATAATCCACTTCCAACACATGTTGATATTATTGATAAATGATAAGTCGGTCAGTATTTGCATAGCATAGCGATATCATAGAACATTTCGCAAAAAAATAATATACTAACAGCACTTGATACTTAGGTATAATAATATTAGGAGTAAAATGTAGGTAGGTAAATACTACCTCAAAAGTAAACTTTTGCCACAAACAATGGAATAATGTTAGCTTTTGTAATAAATAACAATTAAACGAAACCTCAGAAGAACGACCTCCAACTGTCGTTGCTCCTAAATGGAAACGTTGCTAATTACGTAAATAAACAGTTTACTTTAAATGTACGATTTCAACCAAGAGACTGTTAATAATTTTCTTGACGATAAGTAAAGAAACACAATAGATCCAAAAAATAACATTCTTCAGTTCAATTTATAAGGATTGTTACACTGAAAAGGACATCGTCCCATTAACAGTAAGAGTCATTTTCTTATCTACACAAAATATACAAAACTCTTGTATTGTGTTTGCATCAAATAACTGAAAGTGACGCTGATACAGACTCACCGAAAAAGAAGAGGTCTTGAAATATTAGATTCAAATCTAATGCTGAACCAAACTGCTCTTTGAGCTCAACTATCGTTTATAAATGGAAGTTTTAGTTGCATGTTCAAGTATCAAGAAAATTCAATTGCTTAGGACATTTCAATCATCTTAGAAATCTATACAACACAAAATAAAAAAAATATATATTGTAACGTCATTGAGCGGTACCGTCTTCATAAAAACAAGAATTAATTGGGTACAACAAAGCTCGATTGCTTGAGATAGGAGGCTAAAACGGTTAATACTCCTAAAAAGACAATTTGGGCCAAAAGACTTTGAACCTATCTCTATTATCGTTACTAAAAATTCGTTACATCGTAACTCGATTGATCCAATAATTTCCGTGTCTTTGCCAGGGTATTTGAACTACAAATTTTGTTAAAGATCAACTTCCCCGTAAGTTCATTGAATGAAAAGTAGGTACTTGGTATTTAAATATTTGATGGCTGTTTGAAAGTCTTTGTCTTTATCCGCTGTCGTGCCTACAAATACTTTCGACAATGGACTAAGAGTTCTAGTAGCTCCTAATGAATTTTTACGTGATTTTTTTAATACGAGTATTTCATTTGTGATCATGAATAACAATGAAATACTTATCGTCTAACTTTCAAGACTGTTCAATTCTGTTGTTAATACAAGTGTAGCCTTCGCTATATTGGCTTTATTAGTTGGAAACTTAAATCCTCGAGACATAGTTACCAAGTTTTATAACTGGAGCACATATTGTCTTTACGATTTCAAATTTTGTGCAGATTAGAACCATTGCAGACATTTAATTTGTTTTAAAACAAATAGAAAATCTATCTAAATTACTTAAAATCTCAAATTATCTGAATAAGGAGGAAGATTGTTTTCATGTTAAAGATATGTGCATGACAAATTATGTCTAAACAGGCCTTACGCACATATAAATAAAGATTCATTTCCATGAAACAAAGTTTCTTAATTACAATATCAAAGTAAAAACTTTTTGGGGTATGATAAGGTCACTCTTTCACACAACGTTATGTATATATACATATTAAATAGTTAATAAAGCCCCATGTATATATTATGAATAGCCAAAAATAGAGACGGATAAAATAAATATAATAGTGAAGACTATAAATGATAAAAATCCACTAGTAAAGCGTGTTAATAATGACAAGTACATTTAGGTTTTACTTGTGTTTTCCTACGACCTCATTACTAACCTATTAAATAACTAAAAAACATTAGTTGGTCTTTTTTCCAGTTATTATTATTATTTTCTATATAGCTACTCAGACCCCTTTAATACATTTTGCTAGCCTAGTTTTCTATAATGGCGCGGGAGAATTACCATCTGTTAACTTGCAGGATTTCCTGATGCTACTGTTCACGGTGCTAGGAAAAAAACACAGCACAGCACGTTTTAAAAGCGTTAACTAAGAGGTACACCGTTCACTTGTCAGACAAAACCCATTAAGAACTAACCTGTACCCAAGTTGCGCTTAAATTAAACATCACACAGCTTCGACCCAAAACCACGTCTTCCACATGCGGGACACTAGCACTAATTATGAAAATAATTGTAGCATCGATAAGTTTAAATTAAGTACCTACGTAGACCCGCTTGGTAACTATCGGAAATCTTTAGATAACGAATCACGTCACTCAGCAGGATAATACGAATTGCCTATAGGGGATTAGCTGAAATTATTTAAATTCATTGATTACTCACAATCGCAGTCTTACAATGAATTTTAATACATGTCGTGACGTTACTTCCGTTGCGGAGGTTAGACCTACGGAATTGGTGCATCAAAATAGAATAGAAGCTGCTTTCAATATGGTAGGAAAAGGACTATCCAGGTCAGATAACTAATATTTAATAATCATAGACAAAAATTCTAGAAATTAGACACCTTAACTCAAACTAGCTATCGCTATCGAAGATAGGAGAAAGCTTGGCAACCATACCTATAGATTATACACTCTAACACCCTACACAGATGCCAAAAGTAATATCAAGTTCCAATTTGGCAAAATCTGCATATCTGCTTACCCGGTCGCAGAACGCGTGGGTACATATATATACATACATAGAAGTACTAGCTAAGTAAAATAGCTATAGCTATAGTTTAGATATGACCTATAATAATGTAAAAAAAAATGTAAAATAATAATGTGGAATTGAGGACAGTGGTAGCACCTGACCCAAAAGCATTGACGGTTGCATTGATTAAACTATTGGCAATCAAAATGAAAGTTTCAATCTTGATGGAAATATTGTAGTTATAATTGCAATCAATGAAGAAAACGAAGTTTACAAAAATATCAAATATAATTGAATTATTGAATAGAATATAAAGTGACGTAAGTACGAGTATAAGACTATAATTCATCTTAACAAATTAGGAATACAATAGAACATTCCTTGTGACCATTATTACACACAACTAGATAGCAAATTAATTATCTTTAACAGTACAATCGTGAACACAATTAAGAATTAAATTTAGTATCTTCCTTTCTCTTGATAAATGTTAATTTAGTTGACAAAGAGGTAATAACAATGCCAGCAAGAATAGCATTTCAATTATAAATTTCCCACGCCCTGGAAAACTCATAAGGGAACCCACATTTCTATGTGGCTATATGAAACTGCTATCTTTAATGTTTACCACTTGTGGTGATAATGTGATGTGATGAATATGATAACGATCGTGTTTTAGGCTAAATTAGCTGTAATTACTCTTGTTGTTTATTTTGATACATTGTTAGATAACGGATATGAAGTAACAGAAGGTATTTTGGGTTGTTTTTGATATGCAGCAAATGCACATTTTGACCTTCAAGTGACATTGTTATAATCAAATATTTTTTTCATTTCTTACAGATTAGTTTTCTGCGAACTTTCCTCAAAGAAAATACGTTTCAACATAATTTTCCTGCATGCCTTATCACCACATATTTTCCCGATGCTAGCACTTTATGGGTTATATAACACTATATAAAAAAATATAAAGAGACTCAACAATTCTATTGTTATCTATAAATTAACGTATTTGCTAAATAAATGGTTCGATATTTCTTGTTTCCAAGATTTGAATTTGAATTGAGGAAGGTTTGAAGTGATTTTTCGAGTTTCTATTTTATTAACCTTTCTAGCCAATTCTGCTCCATAAACCATTATCCTATCAATTTGTATTTTGGTTAGACACGCACAAATTATGCTTTTCTAAGAAAACCCCGAACTATTTAATAATGTAGGTGACATAACAAGAACTAACGAACAACACGCCCACGCGTCTTGTCGTTGCGGTTTCATAAAGCGAAATTGCAAAACGTGGTTTCCTTAGAGACTTTACTGTTGCGAATAACTAAACAACACATGGCGATAACACAAACTGAATTTAAATGAAAAACGGAGATAAGGAATTTAAAACAGAAGCGACAATACTCTTACTGATAACAGACATTTTCAATACACTGTGTACAAAATGTCGTTTCAATTCACAGACGAAGGTACAAAGTTCAATCCTCGAAGAGATGTCAGCAACATAGGAGGGGCCCACTAGGGCCTAGGGTCTGAATGGGTTGCGGGTTGTTCGCAAGAGTTACCCTGGCCCTGGCACAGAGGGACCTCCCGAAGGAACATAGTGGGTTTTAGTCAGTAAGAGTCTGACACTCCCTCCAGCTGCTGGAGGGGTCATTTGATGATTTCCCACGCGAAAAAATAAAGGTACTCAGTTCAATAAAGAATTCATAAAACTCAGCATTAACTAGTTTTACAAGGAAAACCGTAGGGTAAGTTAGGTTAGAGCGTAGAAAGGCACGGATCAAAATTTCCATAACTGGGGAGATTGGATATCTTGTTCGAAAGTAAATCAAAGAGATGCTTCGTGTTTTGTTACAGGGAATATTCCCGAGAGATAAGATAGATGACATAAGAATATTTATCGGTATCGTTCATATTAAAACTCAACGTAAAGTGACGTTCCAAACTAACGTTTGGAATAATATCTACATAAGTGAGTGCATTTTGCACTTCATCTATAGCGGTGTGTCTACAAATTAGCCCATTTCTGCATCACTTATAACGATACCCAAAATGAGTCACGTTCATTTTTCTTTCGTGGGAAATCATCAAATACCCCTCTCGCTGAGGGTGTAGCTGGAGGGAGTATCAGACTCTTACTAACTAAAACCGGTTCCTTCAAGAGGTTACGTTCCTTAAACTGACATTTTTTAAGGCTTCGTTGATTTTCTCAATATAAATACAGTAACGTAACGGCATTCGAATACGTCGTCACCGTATCTTTTTTAATCTTTGCAGATTCGTATTCCTCAGAACTCATCCCATCTATATGTAAATCAGTCTGAGCATCTAATCTCAGAAATTTGTTGGCAGGAAGCTTGTTCTTCAAGGAAACTTCAACCTTTTCCCTTTTGTTAGATTTTACTTACAATATATCATCATGTTGACAACGAGAGCTTTAATCAAAGACCTTCAGACCTTCAATATTATCAGATGTTTTCTTCCTTCCTTTTCCTTTTTCGAAACAAAATCAATGGTATTCATTACGATGAAGTTATCGGACTTTACTTAATACTGCTTGATACTCAAACATTGTCATTTATTTAATTATAGTAGGTAAAGTAATATGAAAGTTTTTATTATTGAATACTTCATTTATTCTAAGATGTTTTATCTTGGATTTCAATTGCCTCTTTATTCGTTCGGAAGCAATAGTTATACCATCGTCTTGGCAGTTTCCGGTTAAGCCAAGGCCCGTTTACTAGGTATCACATAAATATTATAGCGTTAGCATCTGACACCAAGCTTAGCGGGCTTTGAGGATTTATATTCCCTTCTATATATTGTTTATTTCATAGAAATTTGTATTTATTTTATTTCATAGAGACCGAGTTTTTTTTTGCTTTTCATAGAGGAATGTAAATTATTACACGATTTCAAGTATAGAAGGACTTTTTAAAAGTAAATATTTGAAGATATTAAATTTTGAGGAGTCTTATTGACTGTTTTAATCGATGAAAATACCTATTACGGATAATATAGCCGCTGTCAACAACTGTACTTAAGATAACAACAAAACACCATTTTTTTTGCGATTCATCAAAAACAAAATTATTACAACATTGTTGCCCGTATCTGTACAATCTCTGCTATCTACACTCGAATATACAGTATCGTCACTATTATGGGCTATAATCTTTTTATACTTAAATTTCACTGATTTGATATTTGGTAGACGAAAGACGTCATGCTTGTAAAACATTTTAACAGGGTGAAACGTCACCAGTTTGAAGAATGAAGTTATAAAAACAATACAAGTGATATTAATATCACATAAGAAGTCTAGGATATTATTGGGTATGTTAATACTGCTGATGATAAAAAAGTTGATGAAGGTGACGAAGAAGAAAACCCTCAAAAAGTAGGTCCACAACACAATCCTAGTAAAAACGTTGCTGCATCAGATTGAAATACTTTATAAAAGATAACAAAAGATAAAGAAACAAGTTCAGTAGTTTAACATAAAGATACAAAGTAATTAACACGATAAGATAATGAAATACATAGTTAACGGTGTAACTGAACGGATTAGAGAGATAGACAATATGTTTACAGTACAAGAAAATGAGATGATTTCAACGAAGCAATGACGCATTCACAATAATGTGTGTTAAGAGTGATTCAGTAAAACAAAGCAAACCCGTCAACGAGACAAGAGAGAGATATGACTGACTGTCACAGTTTTTGTTTCGATAGAAACTGTTTTGAACTCGCTAGTGATTATATAACTTAAGGAAAAAAAATCATAGCATGCATTAGCAAAAACTATTAAAAGGTACTTTATCTGAAATGAACAATCCATGTGAACTTCTAGGTTCAAGGAACAAATGAAAATATTTGAAATACAATTGTTTATAATATAATTTTCAAATGACGTCAGTAATAATTCCGATGGAAATTCCACAACATAAGTAAGTTGTCGGTATTTTAATGCTTAGAACTCACATGGTCTTACAGAGGTATGTTTTAATTGGCAGCAGGCACGATTCCCTTATTTAGAAGGGTCCCAACCTTGGCAAGAATTGTGTTTAATTTGCTCGAACAAACTTACTGAGTAAATAAAATAGGCTTTATATTCATTTAGCCTTTGTACGCTAAACGTTGTATTTCCGAATTTCTTTTAAAATAGCAAACAGCCTTCATGAAATATAAATTCATGAAATATAAATGCTGAAAATAACAGCGGCACTATAAAAGTTGAACTAAAATAAGATACTATTATTAGATCACTGGCAGAAGTATTGTTGTCTGAAATTATCATTCAAATGTAGAATGAAGACGATATTGTACCAACTATCATTATTATCCCTAAATGCGAAACAATTATCTAAGAGATAATTAAATCAAATAATCAATAGCCGAAAACAGTAACAAAATCATTAAGCCAAGGGTTCATCTAACTAATGAAATTTGCATTTATAATCCTCGATTGGCGCTATAAGATATGTATATTTGAAGCAATACATACAAATACAAATGAAGTAATGTATACAGTACCCGAACTGTAGGCTGAATTTTAAACTGGAATTCAGACTTCAAGATCTAGGCAGAGTAAGATCAAATTACAAAAGGGAATTAATAAACGTGAGCTTTTTCATCTCATTTATTTCTTCAATCATTTTACCAAATCGTATATCTGTCAATAGTGTTGGATTCCACGTGACCTTTGAAGAAAGATCTATAGTTTACCTCATAGGTCGGCCGAATGAATTGTGAAATCTTTGCTTCATTGGCGCAGATCATAAATATGAATGGATATGCTTTATTAAAATAAGAATGCAAAATGACGTAAAGATGCAATTTGAGATACTAAGGTACAAAGAATTTTATGATAAATCAGAGAATACCACAAGCATGTACAATTCGCCTCAAGTAAAATGCCGCATTCGCCTTAGGTAAGAATTTAGGTGAATATTACTTGAAAATAGGTTAGACTGGGCACCATCAAGCCTTAGCTCATAGCTTAGGCACAGTTTACGGCGCGGTGTTTTAACCACGTTGCTATGCCAACAAATTTATAGCCTGAATAATGAATAGATTTGATTTATTATTGCCCTATGAAAAGCCTTATTACATAAGGCTGGTTAAATACACAGGATTTATGCTCATATAATTAACACAAATTTTAGTCACATTTCTAACATGATAAATTATGACTTTATTAACACCGAGGAGGGACCTCGTCTCCACCAAATTAAGTGTGAATAACGATATGTTCTAAAACAGTGATCTTACAGACTTTAATGCGATAACTCGTGAGATATTTTGACATGTTAATAGCATTGGTTTAGTTACAAAACTCATAGGTATGCAGGTAGCAAAATGATACTATATGTGTTTAACATATACGAAAACACATTTTAAATTAGATGACCACTGGAAGACAGGCGCTGTACCACAAATCACAAAACCTTTCACTTTCTACAAGAACTGTGATTAACTTCAGCAAGTTTACGCAATAATTCTCATTTTGCCTGACGTAATAGCAACAGTTTACACTTAAGTTACTGAAACAATGTAGAGGATCGATATGCTGTTGACTGTTTCAGAACACGCTAGGCTTACACGCAAATTCTCTTGTAAAAATTCTCGACCTTCGTTAGGGTTTTACTAGCCAGAAATACATGGGATTAGAAGTTCAAGCTTACCCAAAGAAAGTATGTTGAAGTTATTTGATCATTATCGATAAGATTTCAACAAGAATTCATGAACTTCATTAGCAGTTTTATGGAAGAAAAGTGAATGCCACAGAAACCAGTTTTAAAGATGATTGTAATGGATTTGGGAATAAAGACTTGAAACTTCAAGCCAAAACTACTACCGAGATTAAATTTGATATCAGGCTTACAAATGAACTATAATTTAACCCTAAACAATTTCAGCAAAAAAGCACTCCAAATTAGATAAAGACCTTGTTCAGCCACTTCAAAGGTTTGAGACGTTTTAGTTATTTCTGAGTTGCCTTGAACATGAGTTTGTTTAGCTGCAGTTTCATCGTCTACATTCGCTTTATGATTTCAAATGGAACGAACAAATTGTCCTAGTTATAACAAATAGACGCGTGACAATCAATTTCAGTTGTGACTGGTCTAAATGGGCTTCATTATTGGAGCTATTGCTGCTTACTTTAAATGTCTACTGAGTGTGTACTCTTGTGAGTTCAAGGTGGTAATAAGACTGCATTTTCTGTTTGATTACTGTCTAGCTGTCCTGTTGTATCTGTTTCATTTTTATCGTATGACATACATATGTCACTCTCAATATGTACGATCATATTTCCAGAAGAAATTGATGAATCTAGGCTTGTGTTAGTTTGAACTTCATTTGACTTTTTTATGAGATCGCTTGCACCATTACATCACACACGTCGTCGTTCCCGAATCTAAAATCGTTTTATTTTCCGTTGGTGTTGTATTTTTGTGAGTGCTGTTTTTAAACAGCACATCGAAAAAACCTTCAATAAAATGTATAACGAAATCAGAAATCGTTTGTATTTTCTATAAAATGAAATGTCGTACAATTAATTAATATAATTCATATTCCTTTCGGTTTCCAAAATTTATTCGACAAAGTATTATAAACATTTCAAGATATTAGAATTTCTAAGGGCTTTAACATCCATAGTAATTACAAAGTCTTAAAATACAGAAACCACTTCAAAAGGAAAACTAATCAGCTTATAATATCTGGTACTATCCTATTCAAGAATTTGTGGTCGACCCATTAGCTACGCTTGGTAGCAAGCCTAGTTCAGCGTGATTGATTACTTTACCAACTTCTGTTTCGTACCCTACTTGTGTGGAGTTGGGTCTCTCATCGTCAATGCGCTGGTAATCTTCCTACAACTCAAACCAGTTTACGTAACAGCATTTATCGGCTTCCTAACCCAGTTTAAGGGATTATAGGTACTGTTTCGGTAAGTTTGACCCTTATTATGTAAGCATAACATTGTTATAATCATCTTCAGAGTCAGGCATGAGAAATTGTGATATTATGGAACCGTGCCAAGTTCTCAAGGTAATTTAGGTGCATTGTACTACGAATATTTGAGTGCGTATAGTATGTCTAGCGTGACATCTGAACATGCATAATTAATGCCCATATTTTTTAATAGGCACTCCAAAAGGCCAGCTTGTATTATGAATTCATAAAATGGCAGAAAATACTTTTTTACTATAAAATTCTTAAATTGTACATCATTCAAATAGTAGTTCATTGTGTCATCAACTTTAAAATCTCATCACAATGATGAGCAATTTCATTAAAAAGAGGTCTTAAAAGTTTCTCGTCGACGCGAATGGCAGAGTGCCCAAAAGTTGGGCACCATTGTTAGCTCAGCTTTAGCTTACCCGAATGAAGAAAAGAGACCTACACATTAAAGTCTAGTTAGCAGCCTTGCCATTCCAATTTAGACTGTAAGAGGACTGAGACTGAGATGCAACATTTTATTTCTTCTGCGTCTAGAGGCACTTTCGATACGGAATCGTCGCTAACAGACATTTAATATTTGACATTTATGACCTTTAGACACATTACTCAAAGGAGAATATTTTATTGCCACACATGAATTAAGTCGCCTTTTATTGGATATATGAGGCAGGGTAGCCATTGCTACACAAGTGTACACGAAATTAATTTAAGAAAAGACTGGTGCGGAAGAAATGGATGATGTTTCTTTATTTAGTTTGCATAAACAAAAAGTAGAGTTCGCAACAAATTTTGTTGCATGTAAAGTGGATTATTTTCGGAACAGTTCGACATTAAACATGCAATGCATACGGTAACGTTTTATGCTCCACAATTACGATCGGGGAGTTACGTGAGAGTTTTAGATCTGCGATAAAATCACATATCGATTCCACGGTAAAACTCGGTTATTGTACAATGTGCGCACGTTATTGTACCTCCAATATTG
The DNA here is from genome assembly GCA_958496145.1 of Heliothis peltigera. NCBI lineage: Eukaryota > Metazoa > Arthropoda > Insecta > Lepidoptera > Noctuidae > Heliothis > Heliothis peltigera. Next base: position 11,547,588 of record OY292329.1, on the reverse strand, counting down.
TTCGTTACCAAGAAATTTACTTTGAAAGACTTTCTGCGAAGAAGATTATTAAAATCTTGTAGAACATTTTCTTTAATGTAAATTTAATAGTTAGAATTCTTGATAACAATAAAATAGAAACCATAACAGATGAAGAACAAACAACCGCAAATATGTTGAAGTTTCTACATGATTAAGTTGAAAATTTTGATCAAACATCAACATTATCAATATATATTACTTTTAATACGAAATCCGATACATAAATTGTTGTGCCCAACCACTGAGCCAGCCAATCTATGCCCAGCGTAGGTATGTAAAATAATCGGAAAACGTCCTTTATCGCGTAAACAAGTATCATTGGAGGTCAAGGGCGGTAAAGGGCGTGTTTTAGGGCCGGTACTTTAGCCCTTGAAAGTAGATACCTACACTTTTACACGAGAGGGTCAATAAGCTGATGTTATTACTTTAGAGGAGAGAAACCATAAGGTGAAGGATATAGATATTCGTACTATCTTATTTGGTAGAGACGATTCTGCAATACATAATTTAAGTTTCTATTGGAACTTTATGTCTTGCTAAAGTATTGAAATCTGTTTCTGGCTTGCTGCCTGAAGAATATTTTATGCATTGGCATAAACTCTCGTTTATGACACCAATGGGATGAATGATGATGTTTCCAGCTGATACCATTTCAGCTTCTTACATTGATGAATTTTAGAAATAATAATTTTTGTTTTGGTAAATTTTCAGTTGTGTTTGATTAGCATAACTAATTGGAACGTTAGCTAAGTAATAAGTCAGTTCCTTATTTACTAAAAGTATGCTAACTTCACTATTTATCTCCTCAAAAATTTTCGGCGCAATGTCGTAAAAAATATTGGTCTTTATTTTTTTAAACATCGGCTGTGTCCGATTCGTCTTTAGAGGTTTGATAAAAAAGGGATTCTCCGAAATCTTGAGACACTGAACCGGTTTTATGATACAAAACATACATGAGGTTATCTTTAATTTTAACCCTATTAGTAAATCAAACTTCATGAAATCTTTTAAGCTTATTATTTAAGGTTTTTAATTTATCCACCAACTACCTCAGAAATCTATATGGTTTATTGAAAATCATATTAGTTTTAAGGATGCTTAGCTTTTTAACCGTTAGTCTGTATACTGACCAATCATCATCTCCCGAGCCTTTTCCCAACGATGTTGTTGTCGGCTTCCAGTCTAACTGGATTTGGCTGAGTACCAGTGCTTTACAAGGAGCGACTGCCTATCTGACCTCCTCAACCCAGTTTCCCGGGCAACCCAATACTCCTTGGTTAGACTGGCGTCAGCCTTACTGGCTTCTGACTACCCGTAACGACTGCCAAGGATGTTCAATGACAGCCGGGACCTGCAGTTTAACGTACCATCCGAAACACAGTCATTGGTGTCCAAGATATACTTAGAAAGTACATACAAACTTAGAAAAGTTGCATTGGTACTTGCCCGACCTGGAATCGAACCCACGCCCTTATACTTGAGAGGATGGCTCTTTAACCACTAGGCCACCACGACTTTGTCTGTATACTGATCAATATTGACTCTTACACAGGGCTTAACGAGCAATATGTAATAGGGGGAAATAACTGTAGTAAAATTTGTATTACTACATAAATGCTTCTTGATTGGATTTCTTTAAAATATGTCTCTCGCCAACAGGACAGATGTTTATCAAACCTAATATTTGGGATGCCAATGATGTTGAGCAAAACGTATAAAAATAATATTTACTTCATCATTCAGAGTTATTTGCTCAGTTTCACGTAGAATCTCTGGATATTATCCAAAACTTTTGGTTTCTCTCTTTGACCACTCTCGCTCTTACTGGCGATATCTCTTTTCAAATGCCTCGTAAATATTTGATGGGTGACCGCTTTTACAGTTCTTAGAAAGTCAATGTGTTTTGCACTTTTAATGTGCTCTATTTTTTATTATTCTTTTTTTGTCACATAATAATAATTTGACGACCCCGATGGCGCAATGGTTACCACGCCGGACTGCCGTGCTAAGGGACCCGGGTTCGATTCCCGGCACGGTCGACATATTTTGTGTGATGAGCATGCTTGTTGGCTGTGGTCTGGGTGTTATAATATGTAATTTATCAGTTGCGTTGGCACCCATAACACAAGCTAATCAATAGCTTACTATGGGGCTAACCGACCGTGTGTGAAAAAGGTGTCCCGATATATTAGTATTAGTAATAGTCTTTAGATGTACTATCGAGGAGCTCGTGGCTAACTAACAGCCGGACGGGTCGATCAATCATAAGTGTAATTATCATGACAGTCTGGTTAAGACTGGAAGCCGACCCCAACACAACTTGGGAAAAGTCTAGACAGACGGATTTAGAAATAAAATAAATAACATGAATGATTTTTAAATAGACAACTCTGATATTTTTAACTTCTATTTGCTACAGTGCAATTGGCAACTCTCTAGCTATTTAAGTAGTCGGCTCCTATGTGTAATTACTTTCATTAACTTTGTAGCAGCGTCAATAATAAACTATTACCTTGGTGGCAATGTTGTTACACAACTAACAAAGTTCCTCTTAGTATAGTCTAAGAGCTCTTTATTGTGCACTTAACATTATTGGTGCACAAGTAACGCTAAGAGCTAGCAACTGAGGCTCGTGAATTTCAAGTCAATTGATTAATTATATTTGCAAGTGTGAACTGTTAATGCTTTTACCCTTAATTAATTGAGGGACTTTTTCAATTAATATTTAAAGTTGATTCCAGTGTGGGCTTAATGTATTGAGTAATGTATTCTTTTGTTTAATTTTATGTTTTTCGTAATTTTTATCGCGTTCATAGACCTTTACGATGGCTTACCATTTGTTAAATTTGATCAATTATGTTGCTTATTCTTTTAAGGCCCCATTTCTTTTATTAAAAATTGTTTCTTTAAATTATTATTAATGTCAAGTTTTTATTAGTAGGTAGTCAACGAACCCAATGTATAATATGCGGTTTGATGAATCATGACGATACCACCAAAGGGTATTGTTAGGCGCTCCCATTTCATCATATTTGGTGCAACAAAACATATCCCATAATGAGACGTCCCTCGTCATGGTGCTTAATACCATGACAATAAAAATAAATCAATAGGATCACGCTTCATGGGTTCATACAACTTTGAAGCGTATACTTTCGAGGATAGAAGATTAATTTGCTAGGTTGGACCACTTGATTCTATATTACTCAATTCACTAAGGTGCCTATGGCCTATGCCTGGTTCTTATAAAAAAAACGACCCGTGCTTACCGACGGTAATTTTTGACGTTTATTTTTACTATGAGACGTATGTCACAGAGCTACCTAACCAACCTACCCAGACAAAACGATATGGTTATTTTCATAGAAACCAGGTATAAGTCTAGTGGCCGAAAGCGCAAGTGTTTAAATGAAGAATGGGTCTGAGTCTTAAGTGGTGATGGATTGAATGAGTTCTTAGGTAAGGACCTCGATTTGTGCCTGGTTAATAAAAATGAAATCACGTTTTAGTAAATACGATTCTCCTGTTGGGGGGATTTCTAAATTAAACATGCCTGTATACCTTGCCTAGTCTGAGAAACTAACCGTGCCGATGTGGACAAAGTAGAACTTTCTCCTGTGTTTGAAACATTCAGTGACTTAGCCAAGAAACAAAAGCCTATCGGAACAGATGGAACTTCGAGTGGTGGAACTAAGTGAGAGAGAGACCCCAATTTAGGACACAAAGGACAAACAAATTTGACAAGCACGACTTGATAACTCTTCAAGACAATTTTTTTTATTCTTCATCTGTTGATGTTATTTTATGGTGTGTCTGAGACAGAAAGAACTGTTTCTGTGCACTTTTATGATGAAGAGATTTCTAGATTAGCACATATTTGCACAGAGGTGTTGATATATGTAGGTCAAAATGACAAAGTAATAAAAGAATTTGTTGTTTAAACTCATAATTTTTATACCAAAAATATCATCAAATCTTTTATCATAACAACTTATAACTATCTTCTGTCTTTGACTACACAGCAAATAGGACATCATTTTTCTACATACGTTTATTTATCTGCAGCTCAATTTGCATTTCTTTTATTACTGTTAAAAGTATGCTTGGAAACAAAACAATAACATTACTTACAGTAAATTTCTTTCACACGAATGGCGTTGACACGGATTTTTTGAATGATTCAGTGAACCAAGCTATTTATTCGGATAGCAATAAACAAAATAAAATCTTAAAAAATATTTAAGCTACAAAAGATATTTTTACCATTCACGTATCTACAAAATAAACCAAAGTATTTGACAATAATAATTATTATATTCTCACCTGATTCTCAATATAGCTATCCAAATCCTGGGGTCATAAACAATTTTCTGTCACAATATGCACACGCCTGTCCCACACATTTAAATCAAATAAAATTAAACGAAACGTCTACACACTACAAAGAGTCTGGTTAATATTTTATTGTTGTGGGCAGCTCGCGGCGACGCGCTCTCCCTGGCCAAGCGCTCATGTGCTACTGATTCATCACGACAACGAACTCAACACGGCGCTCCGACTGTACGTACTGGGTGTACTTGTGTGGCCCTGGCACCGAACAAAGACGATGCTGGCCGAAACTCTACAGCTGTTTAATGTTTGTGAACCCGACACATTGCCAATCGATTGTCAATTCTAACTTCTTATGACGTAATGTTAACATTTTTAAGTAAGATGTTTTCCTTTTCATCCAAATCTTCATTCCACATAAAGTTTGATCGAAATCATGTTTTTTCTACCAAAACAATATTCATTCTATTTGGTATAGTTCCCATCTGTAATCGATATGACAAACCAAGGAAGTAAAATTAATTCAAACACTAAAATTCAAATCAATTCGCAAAGCTGATTACGTTTCAATTTATCGTTGGCAGCCAGTACGTTTTGGTTACATCAGAATGAGTGCGAATCGGGTACACCACGCACTCGCTCGGACCGCGAGTGCAATCTTAGTGCGGGCGTACCGGCGGCGAGCGAGACAAGAGATCGTAGTTCGTGCTCTTTCTAACATCGATTTCGGTCATTGTGCCCGTCCTTTTCTGGCGCAATGTGCCTCTTTCTGGCGGACCGGCCACGCACTGCGGATGTAGCCGGTCGGGAAATAACTGCCCTATTTTAGGATAAAGTTTTGAATGCATTCTCTAAACATGTTTGGTTATTAATAATATTCTAGTAATATCGTAGCTTCAATGAAACTGGTCGTAAAAAAACGATTTCATTTTCTTATACAATAAAAATCAATATTGCTCATTCCTGTCTGAGTAACTCGAGGTTCGAGATTTTATTTCAGTGTGGAAATAAAATTCGCATTTAATGTGCCTAGACAGTATGCAGTTGCCAATTATAAAGGAGAAAATATTCGTTACCCTTCTGCTTTTAAATTCTCATATTCCTTCATAATATTCGTCAGTAAAATTCTTCGTACCAAATAATTTTATTTTGGTTGTAATACTATTTCTACTGCGTAATCTTGAAAACATCTTAAACATAAAACAAATAATGATGTTAAAACAAAAAAGTGGGTCGAGCTCTTAAACTAGAACAACAGTTAAGTTTAACATTAAAACAATATAATAAACAATGACTAATTAATTATCATAAATAACTAACGTTTAGACACATGCGCTAATGTTAAAATTATTTTGCTACAATTATCATATTCAAGATTTTCCTTCTCGTGTTTAATATCATTAGAAATGGTTGTACTATATTTTTCTTTCACATATTCATCTCATATATGAATTTAATCACCCACTTTCAACAAGGATGCCATCACAAGTCATTTTATAACTTCTTCCAGGGCTAAAACACATAAGGCACCAGAAAAAACATGGGGAAATTTAAGTCGCTTAGGGCCAGTTCCACAGGTTGCTGATAAGTTCCAGATAGTTTATCTGGTAGATAGTGCCTCCGTAACCTGTGAGACCGGCCCTAAAAATCGAATATAGGTTATTTGTCGTCCCTGAGAGGTTGTCCATAACCATTAAATAAAAAAAGAAGAAAATATACAAATGAGTTTGAAGTAAATTTTTGTGTATGCCTTGCTCGTCGTTCTAAACTACTTAGGAATTCTTTGAACACCACGTAGAGCAGTATGGCACCTACATAAGGATAGCCCGTAACTGTTTTAGGTCTTCAAAATGTCATTTTATAAAACTAGATCAAGAAGTTTAGAGTTAAAAGCAGCCAGCAAAATTACTTTATTCTAATTAGGAATCGTAAACATTAAGTTTCTGTAATCTACTTCTAAATCTATAACCATCAAACTCAAACTCAAAATCGTCAAACGTCAAATATTACAAACAGCCTCCTAAACGCCCACCCTTCACCACTTCCTATGTGTTTTTACTAGGAAGAAGAAGTGGCGCAACAAACTCCCCAGCAACACATGTCTGTCTGTCTGTTTAAATAAGAAGAATAAGAATACAGTTCTGAACATTTCGGATATATCAATTTGGTTCTTCGATCCTGGCGTTCTTTTTCTTGGCGTGTGCCTATCCGGTGTATCTTTTAGTAGTACACGTGGAGGCTTTCTAATTCTATACAATATACTAGCAAATGGCTTTATAGTTCATCGGACCCTTCAATCTAATATCGCCGATCAGCGAACTGTGATATGATATTACACCTCTGCCCCACGCTTCGGGGATCAGAGGAAGCCGCACAACATGTGCTCTGTGACGTTTTAGTTGCCAACCAACATTCTCTATTACGACAATATTTCCATGAACTAGTCTTTCGCGAATTGTAAAAATTCTATCACCAAACACGTGAAGAACAAACCTGTTCTTCTAAATTGAAATTTCAGAAAAGATATCCACATAATAAATCTTGGATACTAATATAAGTTGCCATGTAGCCGATTTCAAAAATAAAGATCCACTTTACAAAAATGTATGGAACAGTGTGTTCAAACACAAAATATAAAATAATTATGAAAGAGATATATAGACAATATAGCCGTTCTAATTATACCAACAACACTTATGAATTCACGTTTCGATTTATTGATGATTTAGAAATGTCGTAGGCGAACTAAATATAGCCCTGTATTATTGGCTAGCACGTGAAATAAATACCAACTGAGCAATGCAAATCTATTTATACAATTACTAGCTTTTGTAGTTCACTCGCGTACCAGGCGAACTATTTTCGAAAAAAAAATAGATAGAACACATATTTATTTATTGCTCTTTACTACCATTACAGCAGGTTTAGCATGGCGATTTTATATCTATTCTGTCAAGAAACATAAAGCTCTTTCTGTCAATGTCAACGTGTCTTCTGCCCGAGCATGGCACATAAGATGGCACGACCTGTCAACTCGCATATAATCACTCTTAATCATTTGTAGCCTTATGTCAATCGAAGAAAAGAAAAATTTCTTCAAAAAATGTCAAAAGAAATTATACGTCAATCTGTCACTTTTCTGTTATTATGTCCATTTTCCGGTAAACAAAACTTGTTTCTACGGTTGCCATGCTAAGCCTGCAGGTTACTTTACCTAATGTGTCAGCAAGGACACAACAAATCTACTAAAAACAACAAAAATATTTACAATAACAATATGACAAATTTAACACCCATACGAGCTTTACGACTATAATCTAATTTTATCTACATAAAAATATTTTTAAATGTATCCATCCTGGTTCTTTGCAACCCTGCGAATTTTCAGCTAAATAATTTCAGCTTTTCTTTCTTGAATTATAATTACTCTAACTAATACAGGCTCCTTTTATATTATATGTATTGGTATCTTTTTAAACTAATCATACAAATAGCAGCTAACAACTAATTGCTAATATTACTTACGTTGTAACAATAGCCATGACGTAACGTAACGTAGTAACGATTGTACTAAATATACTTAAATACAAAAGTGAGTCTGTTTGTAACAACTAAACAGCTGAAGCGATTGAGATTAAATATTACATTTTTATAGGCGATATCCTGGAGACAGGACTTTTTTGTGGAAAGCGGGCAAAGGTACAGACGCAGCACATCAACCTACCTCAATCTATCAATTTTTTTAATAGATTTCCAACCTTATCACAATACCGGAATGCTAATATTCGATTGGGTCAATTTGACAGATTCGGGTAGGTTGACCTGCTGGTCTGTACGTGGTTGAAATAGCAGTAAATAACAGGGTATTAATGTTAGGTAATTTTAAAAAGTGACTGTCATTGTATAAGTATCATGTTAGGTAAGTATTTTTAATAGTGTTTCTATGTATATATTATAAACTCGAAGATTCTGTTTCTGACAGTCATGAGATGACTCGGAAAAAACGTAAGGTCATAGCATAACAACTAAGAAGGAAAAGATAATCTTTTCATGGCTATAAGAAGCATCCACTAGAATGGCCTTCTTATCTTAACTTTTGACACATATTTATTCACCCATTTATTTATTTGTATATATATATATATATATATATATATATATATAACAAATGAGTTTGAATATATATATATATATTATGTAGAAGAAGAATATAGATAAAACTCCGATACTGAAGATATTGATTCCTCACTCAATTGTTTATTTATACAGAAGCCAGCAAATCGACCTACCTTTATCTGTCAAATTTCTTTAATAGATTTTCAACCTTATCACAATACCGGAATGTAATAATGTGTGAATTTTCGATTGGTAAAATTTGACAGATTTGGGTAAATTTGCCTGCTGGCGTCTGTACATACAAGTATTTACAAAAATAGCACAATACAGTTCAAAAGGTTAGCATTAAACCTAGACGCTTGACTTGAGTCTGTCGGTTTCCAACGTAGATCCAGCCAGTTAAAGCTATATAGTAATCGCTATTAGGAAATGTAATTACTTTAGCATTTAACTATTGCCTGTTACGATTGATGACGTCATTTGCCATGTGGGTGGGAACTAATCATACTTACATACGTCAATAGGTATACTATCATGTTCGATGTTTCGGACCATAAACGACCACATCAAGCTACTTCAATTTTCAACTTTAACGCTGAAGCTTATGGTTCAAAGTTGATTGAAAAAAATTAACAGTTTCAGGTAGCTTGATGTGCTGACGTCTGTACAATGATCTTAATGGAATCTGAAATGACCATAGTGACAGGGAATGGGAAGATAATATTATTATGAAATTCTTCTTCTACCGATCCGAAGTTTAAGTTGTCCGTGGATCGGTGTCCCATATCGATTCAAAAATTTCCAAAAGACAAAAGCTTTTATAAAAATGTGTTTTTCATAAATACTTGAAAAAGGAATTCCAAACGGTTTGATACAATTTTATTATCATTGATAATGATTAGGTATATACAAGCATATCATCATCACAGAAGACACTGGATAGCCATAACACAAAACCGCCAGAAGTGGAAAGATTTGGAAGAGACCTACACTCAGCATTGGATGACTAAAGGTTGAAGAAGAAGAAAAAGTATATCTTCAAAATATAAACCATGAAAAATGTGTCTCAAATAATCTTTCCAAATATTCAACCCTAAAGAATATAAAACCTATTATAATGATACTAAGTTCTTAATATAATAACAGCGATATCAGAATTTTCTAATGAGCAAATTAAAGTGTAATTCTAACCGGATCTTGGCAATAAGCCGAGGAGCTTGAACCGAGGAAATTACCCACACCATCATAATTATATTCTAATTAAGTCTGAGTAAAGTACGGCTAGAATAATAGGGTTTATTTAGCGACACATCTTGGTAGTGTCTCAAGAGGCTACAGGTTATAACAGACTGTTTTAATGTAGCCTTAGGTTAGACACTGGAAAATGAAATGGAAATGAAGCTAGTATCAAAATAATAAAATCTACCCGGAGGTCTAGTTTAAGTTACAATTAAACAACACACCACGATAATCATTCATATAATTATGATAGAAGCACCTATGACAAAATCTTTCAGGCAATCTTTCAGGTTTGTTGACAGGCGCCAACAAATCATAAAATCAACAAATACACATACAAATACAAATACACATATACAGTACACAACAAATATTAAATCATACTGGTAAACATGAGAACCTCATATTTCATCATCCTCAGTCAGATAAAGCACCAAAACCTACGACCACTAAAAGCACAAATCAAATAAATACTTTTCCGAAAACCGCATCGAAATCGGTTCAGCCAAAAGCGAGACATTGACGGACACAGATACATACTTACAAGTCAAACTGAGAACCTCTTTTTGTTAAGTCGTGTAAAAAAAAAACTTTACTTCGATTTGCATCAAAGTCTAAGAACAAAAAAAAAATGTACGTCATCTTAAAATGTAATAATCAGCGAAAATCGGAATTTCTTTTCCCTAAGTGAAATAAACATGTGACTATCGGAATTTACAAAAGGCTAACTCAGAAAGCTCACCATTACCTTTAAGTTGAGAAGGACTCTACCGGGCAGATTTTTTTGGGGAGATTATTATTTAGATTTTCTTTGTATTCTCGTAAGGAAATTATTCTTGTTTTCAGAGACCCTAGCTAGATTGAAAAATCGGATTTACACAATTCGATTTTTCAATCTATTTTTTAAATTAATTATTCTATCTAATATAGGTAAGCCACCTCTTCCAAGAATACATCAAGAATTTTAGTAGACCATCATATTCCCTCAATCTGCATAAAATTTCTTTTATTTCACAATCTTTCCAATCGGCGATTCCGCTCAGACTCCCGCTAACGGAGCAACTTATTTTACTTTAAAAAACCATGAACAATGAAATTAAATATAGCAGTTCTTTTTTAATACGACTAGTTTACTCCTCAGTTACTTAACCAAATAGTAAAAATATAATCATAATTCTCACTCAATATCTCTAGCATCGTATCGTCGCATCGTCTGCAAATTATAAACAACAGTATGCACCAACGTTATCAATACGCCTGAAATACCTCATATACGTAGTTATTGCCATAGACTTGCAGACAACACGCCGATTGTACGACATAATCTGTCTGCATTCAGACCGTACGAGGTAGGAACGATTTCGAAACCAGGGGTATACGACATACAGAACGGATGATGTAAATCCTGTTATTAGTTAAGCATATTATTTTTCTTAGGGCCAGGCCAGGGACTATTTACCGAATAAATTCGAAAATGGAACAGAATTTGTATGAAATTATCTATTAATTTAAACTAACTGGAACTTATTCGTAGGTGGTGGAACAGGCTGTAAGGTCCAATTTCACGATGTCCTAACTGCCACTATCTACCGAATAAATTCAAAAATGGAACAGCATTTGTATAAAATTATCTGCCAAATAAACTAACTGGAACTTATTCGTAGATGGTGAAACATGCCCTAAGTCTCTTGATACAAAGTTAGAACTGACGACTCATGACTGATTGACTGCCGATTATGGAAACTACTGACAATGGTCAATTTTGTACCGATATTCTCTATTCATGATTTACTTGTCGTTATAATGGATTAGTCTAGTAAGGATATGCCATTGCAGTTTCAAAATCAGCGCCAAGTCTGATTGAATGCATCCAAAACCAATATAAGGTACAGCGAAACTGCACCTTTTAAAAGCAGCATCTAAAACGTCTGCATAAGTCTGATGTTCTAAAAAGCCTTCCACATTCGCATCGTCCTCGTTACGTCGACCTCAAACGAGTTTCGCTTCAGTCGGTGCAACGACCCCTACGCTTCAATTTACATTGTCAGAGGGGCCGACAAACGCAGCGAGGATCGATTTACCTGCACACTACAGACTGCAGAGTACGCGTGAATGAATGACATTGAACTGAACCTATTTCCTGGAATCCAGTCTAGATCTGTCTGTTCATAGCTTGGTCGAGACTGTGGCTGATTTCCTTGAATCTAAAGTTTACTTTTTTGTTATCGCTAAGGACAATTATTCTCCTTTGCGTCACACAGTCGGATAAAAGCCGTCTTGATACCACAGTAAATACAAGTTGAACTATGCTCTGTTAGGAACGCACTGTAATTGCTTTCTACCACTAGAGATTTGTATGAAGTAGTTTAATTTTAGTGCCTCGTTGGTACAGTAGTCCCCTAGCGCGACTGCTATGCACGGGGTCTCGGATTCCTGGGTCAGCCGAAATCGCTTTGTGGGTTTGACAAACTTTCATAAAGCAGCCTGGAGTTTGGAAGTTGGTGATTAATACACCCGTGCATGTCCTGCGCAGCTGGCTGATTTCCTAAGACATTCGGTCTGGGCTCTATCAAATACAAGTTCAACAACTGTTAGAAAGGCTGTGTAATTGCTTTCTCCCACCAGGGATTTGTATATATTAGTTTAAGTTTAGTTAAAGTTATTAAGGTCAATGATTAAGTGTGGTTTATAATCTCGCTAAACAGATTCTAGTACAATATGTATTTTGTTTTGACAAAAAATGCAGCGTGCGGCAGATGTAATTAAACCTTGCGAAATATTTTTCTTGCTTTACTAAGAGGTTGGTATTCCACTTTTTTAGTTTTTTTGCCCCACAAGCATTTTAAAAGCGTAAAACGAAATGTATTTATGACCTACATACATTACGTGAACCTCTGCAAGAGACAGAAAGAATGCTAAAATGGAACACACGTGTATGTCAATACACTAAGGTGACGTAATATCAACTCATCATCAAAAAAGTATAAGTATTAAAAAAAAAACGCGCTTTCATAATAAATCCTACTTAATATATGAATGCGAAAGTTTGTGAGTGTGTGTATGTTTGTTACCTCTTCACGCCCAAACGGCTGAACGGATTTCGATGAAACTTGATAGTAATATAGCGTATATATCAGAATAACATATAGGCTACTTTTAATCTAGGTGTGGGAGGTACTTCCCTCAGGAAGCGGGTGAAGCCGCTGGCAGAAGCTAGTTGAAAATAAAAACATTTATAATAAGTTTTGGTTCAATTTGCTATAAAAGAGTGATTTTTTAAACTTTATTTATTTTTCTCTTTCTATTTCCAGATAAGTCACAGTTCGAAATTAAGATATACATAGGTAACCGCTGTTCTAAACCATAGGTAAGTGTTGCCACTTGAAACATAAAGAATCCCAGAACAACGGAAAGCCGATTCAACTGTTAATCCTACTCGGATTATCTGATCCAAAAAGATATTTTGGAAAGCATCGCGAATTCATATTATGACTACTTGAAGATAGGCTTTTCCTACTGTTTTTTTTTTTAATATCAAATTGTATTTTTTTATTTTGTTATAATAATCATCATTAGTGGCATATAGTAGGTTTTGAAGCCAAATTAATACTGTTTAATATTTGACAGAGTCCCTAATTTTCAGGCCTAAACTTTCACTATTTTTAACAATACAATAAGGTAGTAATTCCTTTTTTGAACTAGCACGCCTGTAAACCACGTCAATGACATCAATAAATGATCCAACCTATTATGTGTGATAGTAAACAAAGATCTGATAATAACAAAATGGTGTTATAACGTTATACAATAACAATATTTACTTACGTCAAACATTATCTGATCATACGTCCAGGACAGAAAGTGATACGTCAGTGATTTGATTAGTCTAAGGCTCTACTAATGACTAATCATTGTCATTGATCGTCCACTGTGCCGATAGTGGTCATAGTCATCTGTTCAGACAACAGAAGTCCATACAAGCCCCCTTGACCTCCCTAACTTCTGTAGACCCCTCCTAACTTGGGATGCGTTCGTTCCATTTATTTATTCTACTATACTATAACAATACTTATAAACTATTGCATACAATTATAAAAGTACCTATAGAAAATACTATACATAAATATTATAACACATGATGATGACATTTGAGCATGAAGCATCCAACTTATGATGACAGACCAAGGTAGATCCTTTTTGGTAACAAACAAAATTATAGTAGGATGAACACATTTCTTAATGGAGTAAAATACCTATGACCAAAAATATAGAAAAGTAATTTACGGGCGATCTGAGGCTGGGAATGGGGAGTTGCCTAAAGGGTAAAGTATGATTTATGGTTAAATAAGAAGTTCTATAGAAAAAATATTGCAATACCTATTAAGAATATGAATAGTCAGCCTTAGCGTAACTGATAATGCCTTCCTGAGTTTTTTTTAATAAGTTCACGGTCCGGGCAAACTTCAATACCAAAGGAAATGTAATATGCTTTTAGAGGTCCTTCGAAATCCTGGAAAACTCATTAAATATTTTCCAAACTTAAGCTGAAAAATATGTTGGACTAAAATAATAGTTTTGACATTAACTAACAAAATTTTTGTAATTATGTTTATCATGTACATTTTAAATCGTATATATATACATAATTATGTATGTAGATCCAAGGTTATAAGAGCACAGAGATCTGTTATCTATTAATAGTTATTTAAATATGAATAAAATAACAACATATTTTTTATCAAAACTCCAAAGTCCATTAGTTGAAAAAATACTGTTTGCACATATTTATTTTGGACCTCTTAATCGGATTTGACCTGATCAACCTGTTTCAGAAGCAATTTATTCAGATAATAATGATGATACAATACTCGAACAATATTTCTCAATAAATTGCCAGTGACGTGTATACGAGTAGTATCCTAATACTTTTTTTTCTAGTAGCAAGAAAAAAAACTTTTGTTTATCTTTGACATTAAAGTTACTTTACTATTCTACCGTCAAGCCTTTTTTCGTGGGAAATCTTCAAATGACCCCTCCCACTGTGGTTGCAGCTGGAGGGAATGTCAGACTCTTACTGACTAAAACCCACTATGTTCCTTCTGGAGATACCTGTGTGCTGGGGCCACGGTAACTCTTGCAGCAAATGTTCATAAAATTCTACTTACCATTCAGAGCTCAGCAATTAAAATTGTTTAATCGGCCGTTCAGGTGAAATTGAACCTAAAAAACTTTATCGTTTACAAAATTATTGAAATCCAACATGACCGCTTAATAATTCCCTTTAAACGAACCAAAGCATCATAAACGCAGGTCATACTAAAGAGGTCAACCTATTTCGCTTTGAGAGGCACAGAGGCTTCGTAAAAAGGCTATGTAAACAACAACGCATCGGAGATGGGTCTAAGAGGCTTATTTGAGGAAGACACTTCGTTATTTTGGTATCTGGAGACTGTATCGTAATTTTCTTGGCATAAGTCGTGACCTAAGGAGATGGATCGACATTTTGTACCAGCTGAGGGAGTATAAAAAGTGCGGGGTTTTAGGGATTTCTCCAAGGGCATATTTCAAAAAGCAAAATGTTTCTGTACAATTATGTAACAAATATATATAGGTTATCAGTAAGTCTAGTTGACAGTTGGCGGTATAATATTGAGTGGTTGAAAGGGCGTCAAATTATCATAACTCGACTCCATGTGACAGCCGTCGAACTATTTTAAGTGTTGTTTGATACTAGGGTTTCATAGCTAAGTCAAATTAGCAGCCCTGCCCTAATTCGGGAAGAGGGTTTCTGAGGTCAAAAGGGGACACATTCTAGAACTTCTTCAATCTCCTTAAAAGTACTTAATCTAAATCATCATCATCATCTCAGCCATAGGACGGACACTGCTGAACATAGGCCTCCCCTTTAGATCTCCACACATACTTGTTGGAAGCGATCTGCATCCAGCGTCTTCCGTCTCAATCTACATCAACACAGTGAAAATTAGCACATAGAAATCCAAGAATTTCTCTTAGTAAACTAAATGGTACGCTAAATATAAAAAGTGTGTTAATGTAAATATTTTTAGCGGATCTTATCTCAAGTGCGCGTGTGCGCAACATTCGCACTTGTACTAGATGTTTATTTGTGTTGGGTTTTGTGTAAAAATCGGTGCAATTAGGAAGTGTTCACATAAGAAGTGTATTTAGATCTTAAAATATTTAGAGTCAAAAGAATAGTTTGCTAACCGAAAATCTATACCAACATTTGAAAGCAGAAAAGGTTGTTTTGTTGAACGCGCTAATCTCAGGAACTACGGTCCGATTTGAAAAAATCTTTCAGTGTTAGATAGCCCTTTTATCGAGGAGGGTTGCTTTTTTTGTTGAAACCGCAGGCAGAAGCTAGTCTTCAATTTCATAACGAGTTAGGCAAATTAATAAGACTATCTTGTTATAAAAAAAATAATGTACTTTTCACGAGTTGAAACATATGTAACTTCACTACATAGTATAAAACAAAGTCGCTTTCTCTGTCCCTATGTCCCTTTGTATGCTTAAATCTTTGAAACTACGCAACGGATTTTGATGCGGTTTTTTTTAATACATAGAGTGATTCAAGAGGAAGGTTTATATATATAATTTTAGTATCAGCATTGCACCCGTGCGAAGCTGGGACGGGTCGCTAGCAATTAATAAGATGAAGCCTACTCTTCATTATTGCATTATGTACTCTTTTTTTTAAAGTATCAATTTGTGGAGTGAACAATTTTATACATAGTTTATCAAAGTTACGAGCAAAAACTCATAATAATCAAGTGTTCTTTTGCTTGTTATTTAATTAATTAGATAATGTAACCGCATACAAACAAGACAGGAATTGGCTATCAACATTGCACTATGAACCCGTTATTCACAATAGAACTACATATACAAACATACCTAATACATATAATTATAAACGTAGATACAGAAACTAACGTTTCCTATTTAGGCGTCACTATCAAAACACGGTATTATTACGATCCAGGTACGTGCTAGTAATAACTCACATACAACAGACTGCTGACACAGACAACCCGGTATATGTACATTATGTATGTTTGTTTGCACGCCTCGTGAACTATGAGCAATGGTTGACCACGTGTGACCTATATTACATTGCAACATTATCAATTACATGAAAATGGAATATTGTTTATCAGTTTGTAATGGTTCGTTGGTATAATTAATTACTAAGCTATATAATAAATGTTCTTCTTTCTTTATTCTGTTTATTGACTTAAAATGCTGACTCTGTAAGTGAAATATCGGTGTCGTAATCGAACCCCGAACTTCTTATTCTTGTGACTATTACAATACGTGTTACATAACTAGTGGTTAAATACTATAGTACAGACGCCAGTAGATCAACCTACCCGAATTTATCAACCTTCCGGTATTGTGATAAAGTTGAAAATCTATTAAAGAAATTTGTCAGATTGAGGTAGGTAGATGTACTGGTTCAAGATCTACGGGAATTTCTCAAAAAATGCACACACACAAATTCCTGCACAATGAGGTATTTTTGATCTCGTGACTTTTGTGTGTGTTTGTAAACAAATTAATTTGTTCTGTCATGACCACTCTATAATCCTTTTAAATTAAGGGTTCCTTCCAGAAGAATGGAGCCGACCATAATCGACCAAGCTTACTAAGGGAAACTTAAGTATTAATGGACTAATCCACCATGACCCTTAGCTTGGTGTAACCCTAATCTATCACTAAAAACACATGGCCATGGTTAAATGTAATGACAGTAGTAATTTTGGAACTAGTTTTAAAAAGCAGTGCAATTCAGAACTAAACTGTCAAACCATATGCTTCAGCGATAAAGTTGAAAGTCTATTAAGAAAATTTGACAGATTATAGTAGCTTGACGTGCTGCCGTCTGTACACAAAACAGACTCGACTTTCAAAAGTATATATTATATATATTCCTTCACTTTTACCAGAAAATACCCCTATTTACTAATTCGAGGTAACCCCAAAAACCAACCGCAGCCCGCATGTAAACGAGACTTTACTTTCGTACTTTATTACATCAAGGACATACAACATTATACATCCTTATCTACTTACAATAAGGTTCAAAATTAACATAATATTTAGTTGCTAAACGAGCGAGTGCAGGTGGGTTGTAAAATTATGTTTTGGTAATCATAAAGTATACAGCTATTGTATTTTAATGAATAAGTTGACAAAAGAATACACTGTTGTAAACAATAATATACTTTTATATATTATACAGGATGTTACAGAAAAGGGGTATACATCCGCAATAGAATGTGTGCCGCAAAAAAAATATTGAGAGGACGAGACCGCGATTAACAACTGAAATTAGTTTTTTTTTTCTGTTGTCATTTGTTTTGGGATATTTTGCTTTACACTCTGTATAATTTGACTATTGATTAAATCATTTGTGTACGTAAATACATATAACTGTTTTCATGTATTTACATGTTTTTGACCTATTTAGTTCCTCTCTGAAAAATGATATACCTAACATACCAACTTATAATAAATCTTCGCTTCATGATTGTAAGAATAAAATTCATATAATCAAAATCAAGTCAAATTTGATAAAAGTTCTATACAATAGACTAGAAAAGAATCCAGTGGATAAATAGTAGGTATTTACGTCTTTAAATAATAGGTTTCTACATTAAAACTCATGACATAGCTGAGAAAATTATCAAGTCATCCCATAGTACTTATTACGAGTAGATACGTTAACTGCAGATACTTATTAAAATAAAAACAATGGTTTTAACTCTTAGACGTAATTTGAGCTCTTTGACTTTGACGTATGTTAGTTATGTTATGGATGGTATTTACCGCTGTAATTACGTATGTTAATTAATTGCACACTCGTAGAACGAGATTGTTTATTTACACGTGGAGTTAGATAAGAGAGAGTAGTTTTGGTTGTCTTTATTACACGAACTGTCAAAAGAGTGTTAGTTATGTTTTGAAATTGGCTTTGATTAAACATCATGGTGGATACTAGATACCAAGCGCTTCTGGTGAATTTTTCACTTTCTTTAAGAACAAGTTAAACCAAGTTCAACAAGTTGATTGGAGAAAATCTGAAAGGTGAAGACAGACATCTTGAAGCCCTTTTTGACATATAAAAATTGCTATCAGATATTTATTACAAATCGAAGCTACAATTTTCACCACACTCTTCCAACGCTAGTATAACTTCAAAACCAACATATTTAGGGATAAACAGAAAAATAGAGCTCATCTCCGTTTCAAGGATATTTAAAAGCGACTCGGTGACACTTCCCGTGACCCAAAGGCTGGCTTTTCTTCCGGCCAACGAATAAGCATTGCCATACAACGTGGTAACGCTGCCGTCTTATGAGTTATACTCCCGGTGGGCAGCGATGAGGTGGAATTTTTTGATGCTATTGAGCTTTATTTTTTGTTAAGTCATTATTTAATAATAAATTGTAACTTTGTGTAATATATTAGATAAGAATAGATAACAAAAATTAAACAGCTAGAAATAAATTGCAGTAGAGTGCTATGCAATCGAATGCGCCGCGCCCCTCCCCGTAACTGTTCATCATAGAACGCACGCGATGTAGTGAAAGCGTTACCTAGCCTAGATTCTATACAACCTATATAGCTAAGCTAGATATTCTATATAACTATGTTGTTGGTAACTATTACACCTTTGTTTTGCAATATCAGATATTTTTCTAGTGCCTTTTCTTACACACTTTTCAGGCTTTTGAGACAAAGAGTTCAACAATAAGTTCCCTTATGTTTTCGAATTGTGACGTTTTTATAATTAACATACTGATGCCAGCACATCAAGCTACTCTGTTAATCTGTCAAATTTCCTTAATAGATTTTCAACTTTATCACTCAAGCAGAAGTTGATAGGGAAAATTTGTCAGTTTCGGGTAGCTTTAGGTGCTAGCGCCTGTACATACACAATACACAATGATTTTAGCTTCACAATGGCCTAATATAATAAATACTAGTTAAAGTTACTATGTGATAAATCAATTACATTAACGAAATTTATGTGATGTAGTACGTTGCTTACGTCAATGAGTCTGAAGATACAATAAGTACTTAAAATTAAAAAAAATATAGTGTTTTGTTTTCTTTTACATAAACCAATATTTTTTTTACGTCATATTAATCTACGTCATAAGCAAAATAATAATAACTTCAGTTTATGAAGCCAGCACGTTTGACAAGCAACCTTAAGAAAATCGTATTATCCAGTTGCTAACCGGTTCATGGAGGTCACATAGGCAGTCTTACCATACAAATACTATTTATTTATCTGGATACGCTAACATTGGAAGCCAAGCGTAATATGACTTAAACCACGATAGTAATGTTAAAAAATAAAATCTAAGTAATAGCCGCAAGGGTCGATCGATCATAAGGTTATCAAACGCTAAGCGTGGTCGGTCCGTGGATGGGTGACCATGACGAATTTCTCCGTATTTTGGAAGGCACATTAAATTGGCGGGTCCCTGTTGTCATTTTTTTACATCTTTGGCAGTCGTTACGGGTAGTCAGTACAGAAGCCAGAAAGTCTGACAACCAGTCTTGCCATGGGTATTGGGTTACCCAACTGGGTTAAGGAGGTCAGACAGGCAGTCACTCCACCTTAAACACTGGTCTGCACTGGTCACACTCAACTGCATCCGGTTAAAACTGGAAGCCGACCCCAACATAGCTTGAGAAAAGGCTAGGCAGATGGATAAGAAAATAAAATCCAAATAATAAGAAATTGTATTATCCTCAACTATAAGGCTGACAAATTATTGATTTGCATAAAACTAGGTCGATATAAGAATGTATTCTGAGGTCATTGAACCTATTAATAACTGAAGACTGTTCAGCATGAAATTCTTCCAACATTTTTATTGTTTAGGCCTTGATTCAACAATTTGATTGATCGAAAGGTGAGACGGTCAATTGATTTTCAAAAAGAGTGGACAGCACTAAATATTAGAATACCGATTGGTTATTAAAAATAAGTATACGAAACAATTTTTTTTTAAACGTGTCACTTGATGATTGGGTTTGTCATTGATGGTACATCAGTGACTCTTGAAGGTAGATCCGTGACACTTGATGGTAGATCCGTGACACTTGTTGGTAGATCCGTGACACTCGAATGTAGATCTCTGACACTCGAAGGTAGATCTCTGACACTCGAAGGTAGATCTCTGACACTCGAAGGCAGATCTCTGACGCTCGAAGGTAGATCTCTGACACTCGAAGGCAGATCTCTGACACTCGAAGGCAGATCTCTGACACTCGAAGGTAGATCTCTGATACTCGAAGGTAGATCCGTGACACTTTGTGGTAGATCCGCGACACTTGGTGGTAGATCTCTGACACTCGAAGGTAGATCTCTGACACTCGAAGGTAGATCTCTGACACTCGAAGGTAGATGTCTGATACTCGAAGGTAGATCTCTGACACTTGAAGGTAGATCCGTAACACTTTGTGGTAGATCCGCAACACTTGGTGGTAGATGTCTGACACTCGAAGGTAGATCTCTGACACTCGAAGGTTGATCTGTGACACTCGAAGGTAGATCTCTGACACTCGAAGGTAGATCTCTGACACTCGAAGGCAGATCTCTGACACTCGAAGGTTGATCTGTGACACTCGAAGGTAGATCTCTGACACTCGAAGGTAGATCTCTGACACTAGAAGGTAGATCCGTGACACTTTGTGGTAGATCCGCGACACTTGGTGGTAGATCTCTGACACTTGAAGGTAGATCAGTGACACTTCGCGGTTGATCTCTGACACTCGAAGGTTGATCTCTGACACTCGAAGGTAGATCTCTGACACTCCAAAGTAGATCCTTGACACTTGGTGTCACGGATCTACCGATCCGTGGGGGGCTTCAACGCAAAGTTGGGCAAGAAAAGCGGTGATGAGTTGAGAGTGGGGCAATTTGTGTATGGGCAACGGAACCATAGGGGACAGAGGCTGGCCGACTTTCTGGAGAAAGAGGAACTCTTTATGATGAACTCTTTCTTCCAGAAGCCGCCTCAAAGGAAATGGACCTGGTTGAGTCCCGATGGTTTCACGAGAAACGAGATAGACTTCTTCATGACCGACAAGAAACGGATATTCAGTGATGTCTCTGTGATCAACAGGGTTAAAACCGGTAGCGATCACGGAATCGTAAGAGGCTCACTGAATATCAATGTTAAACTTGAAAGGTCCAACCTGATGAAGTCTACGCTCCGACCTACTCGATCCCATATTCAAAACCCCGAAAACTTTCAACTCGAGCTCTCTAATCGCTTTGCTTGCCTTGAGAACTTAGCTTCAGTGGACGAGATCAACGACGGGCTAGTGGAAACTGTCCGCACGGTAGGATCTAAGTATTTTAGACCCTGCCGTAAAAATAGACCTCAAAAATTGACCGATCAAACTTTAAACCTCATGGCTGAACGACGCCTGCTACAGCTGCAGTCTTCCAATGATGCGAAGTCATATAGGCAGCTCAATAGACGTATATCTAAGTCCTTGCGACACGATCTGCGTCTCTTTAATACGAGTCGTGTTAAAGAGACTATACAGCGAAACCAAGGCTCCAAAGTGTTCGCGAAGGACAAGTCTATTGAGCAAAGCCAGATGACTAAGCTGAAAAAGGAGGATGGCAGCATAGCGTCGACCAAAGCAGAGGTTTTAAGCGAGATCGAGAGGTTCTATGGATAGTTATACACTTCGGTCGCAAAGTCCGTCGATAGCTTGGTAGGAGATCCAAGAGCCAAGCTATCCCGACACTATACCGAAGATATCCCGGACATCAGTCTGTACGAGATTAGGATGGCCCTGAAGCAGCTTAAGAACAACAAGGCGCCGGGCGAGGACGGAATCACTTCAGAGCTTCTGAGAGCGGGTGGAACACCGGTACTTAAAGTCCTCCAGAAACTCTTCAACTCCGTCCTGTCCGAGGGCAAAACGCCTGCAGCATGGAGCAGGGGTGAGGTGGTGCTGTTCTTCTGTTCAAAAAAGGTGATAACACCCTTTTGAAGAACTACAGACCCATCACGCTTCTGAGTCATGTTTATAAGCTGTTCTCAAGGGTTATCACGAACCGTCTCGAACACAGACTTGATGACTTCCAGCCTCCCGAACAAGCCGGTTTCCGAAGAGGCTACAGTACCATAGACCACATTCATACGCTGCGGCAAGTTATGCAGAAGACCGAGGAGTATAACTTGCCATTATGCTTAGCGTTTATGGACTATGAGAAAGCCTTCGATTCGGTGGAAACCTGGGCGGTACTTGAGTCACTCCAGCGATGCCGTATTGACTATCGGTACATCGAGGTGTTGAAGTGTTTGTACAATAACGCCACCATGTCAGTCCGAGTACAGGAGCAGAGTACGAAGGCGATTCCATTGAGAAGAGGCGTAAGACAGGGGGACGTTATCTCCCCGAAACTGTTTACTGCCGCAATGGAAGACGCCTTCAAGCTCCTGGAATGGCAAGGACTTGGCATCAACATCAACGGCGAATACATCACTCACCTTCGGTTTGCCGATGATATCGTAGTCATGGCAAAGTCGATGGAGGAACTCAGTATGATGCTCGATGGCCTCGACCGGGTTTCACAACGGGTGGGCTTGAAAATGAACATGGACAAGACGAAAATTATGTCATATTCCAATATTGCGCCCACCCCAGTCTCTGTTGGAAACTCGGTACTCGAAGTTGTTGACTCATATATCTACTTAGGACAAGTAGTCCAATTAGGTAGGTCCAACTTCGAGAAAGAGGTCAACCGCCGAATCCAACTCGGTTGGGCAGCGTTCGGGAAATTACGCAATATCTTTTCGTCCGACATACCTCAGTGCCTCAAGACGAAAGTCTTCAATCAATGTGTGTTACCAGTGATGACTTACGGCTCCGAAACGTGGTCTTTCACTATCGGCCTCATCTCAAGGCTCAAAGTCGCTCAGCGTGCTATGGAGAGGGCTATGCTCGGTGTTTCTCTACGTGATCGAATCCGAAATGAGGAGATCCGTAGACGAACTAAAGTCACCGATATAGCCCACCGGATTAGCAAGCTGAAGTGGCAATGGGCAGGCCATATTGCTCGCAGAGCAGATGGCCGATGGGGTCGAAAAGTGCTAGAGTGGAGACCACGGACCAGCAAGCGCAGCGTAGGACGTCCACCAACGAGATGGACAGACGACCTTATAAAGGTCGCCGGAAGACGCTGGATGCAGGTCGCTTCCAACCGGTGTATGTGGAGATCTAAAGGGGAGGCCTATGTTCAGCAGTGGACGTCTTATGGCTGAGATGATGACTCGAAGATAGATCTCTGACACTCGAAGGTAGATCTCTGACACTCGAAGGTAGATCTCTGACACTCGAAGGTTGATCTCTGACACTCGAAGGTTGATCTCTGACACTCGAAGGTTGATCTCTGACACTCGAAGGTTGATCTCTGACACTCGAAGGTAGATCTCTGACACTCGAAGGTTGATCTCTGACACTTGAAGGTAGATCTCTGACACTCGAAGATAGATCTCTGACACTTGAAGGTTGATCTCTGACACTCGAAGGTAGATCTCTGACACTCGAAGGTTGATCTGTGACACTCGAAGGTAGATCTCTGACACTCGAAGGTAGATCTCTGACACTCGAAGATAGATCTCTGACACTCGAAGGTTGATCTCTGACACTCGAAGGTAGATCTCTGACACTCGAAGGTTGATCTGTGACACTCGAAGGTAGATCTCTGACACTCGAAGGTAGATCTCTGACACTCGAAGGTTGATCTGTGACACTCGAAGGTAGATCTCTGACACTCGAAGGTAGATCTCTGACACTCGAAGGTTGATCTGTGACACTCGAAGGTAGATCTCTGACACTCGAAAGGTAGATCTCTGACACTCGAAGGTAAATCCGTGTCACTTGGTGGTAGATCCGTGGCACTCGACGGCAGATCAGTGCTGGCCATCATGATAATATTATTACGACTATAAGCTTTAGAGTTTGTTTGTTTTTACATTTTTGACTAGGAAAAATAACAAGAAGACAAATGTTTCCCAAGAAGTGAAAACCGAATTCACAAAATACCTAAGTACTTAAAAGGAACAAATTTTTTTTCATGGCTCTAGACTCGAGGCAAACGAAATAACACCGACATCCAGGGCCATGACAAAGATTCTTTTCCTATTAAATGTTTTGTGAAGACGGTTTTTATCTCAAAAACTCAAACTCAAACTCAAAATCATTTACATTTACAAAACAGCACTTTCTAAACGTCAAGAGTTACAAAAGACAGCCCTCAAAACGCCCACCCTTCATTTCCTATAGCGTCATATTTCTTATGAATTTGACTTGAAGTTTCAAATCCAAGTTCTAGAGATTAGCGCATCCAATCAAACAACCAAAATTTTCTGCCTTACACACAATACTGTTACTGATTTACAAACGTCAAACATTAATTTACATGTAGACATAACAGTAACAAAACGAATACCAATTGCTTCTCAATTGCTATTAGTTAACACAAATTCAACATTTATTAGCGGCAATCAGATCCATTTGCGTGTGCGCAGCTGTGCAGCGAAACGGCTGGCTTTGTTAGCAGTAGTTAGTACAAGTAATGAGTAGGTATGTTGCTTATTTTATGTCGTTGATGAATGAACTTTGGTCAACTAAGGATTTATTAGGCTTAATGGATATTGTCATGGTAAGCCGATCTTCATTTGTCTTTTATCGGGGACAATAATAAAGAGTTCAGTTGTACTAACCCCTTTTTTTGTTTTACTAATCTTCAATGACTGATTGTATTGTGAGGCTACCATCAACATAATGGATTGTAAAAAAATACTCAAAAAACTGGTGTTCAGCAATTATCGCGAGACAACTGATTTTCCCGGCAAAAACTCAAACAATCAAATTGCCGTTTGACTTCAAATTCAAAGACACATTCGACATTCGAAACGATTGGTACTCGATAATATTCGTTTTCCATCTCTTTTTTACACAAGGGAGAAGACAAAGACGGAAACAATGGAAAGCCCTGCCAGTACCGCAACAAAGGAATGAACTTTAAACCTTTACATGTAGTTGGTATGTAGTGATTAATCTTTTATCCTTTGTTAACAAAGGTTGGTTGGTTGTAGTTTGTGTACACAATAGTAGAAACTGGTTACTGATGATTAGTGTGTTCTAGCAGTTTCACTTTGCTAACGTAATGTTTTCCAGACTAATTAGGAGGCTTATTAGGAGATCATTCAGCCAACTGCGCAGGAGATTGGATAGTGCACACGCATTATGGCAGAAAAGGGTTCACTCTCTATTACCCCATTCTTATAATGGATCCCGACGAGACGGCAATCCAACATTAGATAAAGAAGGATTAACGAGGAGAAGTTGGTGTCAATTACCAATCAAATCCAATTTGACATATTGACTTGTCTGTACATTACGCATAAGAAAATCAGCTAAACATAGAGCCCAGTACCAACATCTTCACCGACACACCCACTGTTGAAAATAATCATATTACCTCAGTAAACAAGGCTGACTAAAGAATTGTCGAGGCCACACAAGGTTTAACAACTTAGGATCCACAATGAGCATTGTCATCGTCGGAGGTGTAACAAAGAAGCCAGCATGATGTGTCTCCGGAATCAATAGTACTTTATGAATGAGAGCCAAACATCATAACATTATCGTATTGTAAGTGTACCTTGTTATTCTTCTTGGTTAATGAAATTAGTCCTTGAAATGAACTGAAATTGTGAGAATCATTAGGTTCCATCCGCGGTTTCATCTGCGTTTCATATGCGTATACGTATACGTACGTATACGTATGCACTCGGATAAAATGGCGTCCAGAGCTATTGTCACCAGCAGCGGTCGTTCTCTCTAAGAAGACCAGCAAACTGCGCAAGACAAATATGCGTTATAATAATAACGCACAAGCATTTACGCAGACACAGACGTGGACTCTCTACTCCCTCACTCTCATATTCTGATGGGTCAGCAATCCGACACGATCGAAGAGAAATCAGGCACAAGACCGACTTTTACGTGGTCTATTTATACACGGGTGTATAAATTTAGAAGATTTAGAAGTTTGTAAGTTGGTGCTAACAAACTTCGGGCTTCATGAAAGTCTCTTTAAACCCAGAAAAACGATTCCAGCCTGACCTGGGAATCGTTTTGAAACTTGAGATCTAGTGCACAGCAGGCAAGCTATGTGACTACTATACTAACGAGGCAGTTTGACGTATAAGCTAATACTCGTACTTGCCAAGTGCTCTCTAACTTCTATGACAACTGTGAATAAGCAAAATTTTCCACTTAGAAAAATGACCACTAGACAATGTATATGATTGTATAGATTATCATGCAATAACACCATAAAATGAAGAATGCTTTTTTGCGGAACATTCCGCTGGTGGGGGAGAAATTACTGTGTTCTTAGTAGGCCCAAGTAATCTAGAAATAATGACTGTGTTACTAGTTGCACCATGAGTTAGTTGTTTCCAGGATAGACTAATGTTTTTACAGCAACTCTTTAGAAGAAATACTTTGCCATAAAAGAAAAGGGAACTAGCAAACTTTAACTTTATTATACATACTTATAACTTATCTATACTAATATTACAAGTTACGAGTTCGTTTGTTGGTGTGTTTGTTTGCTTGCTTGAATATCATTATCTCGGAAACTACTGGTCCGATTTGAAAAATTATTTCAGTGTTAGAATAGCCTATTGATTGAGAAAGGCTTAAGGCTACTCGTATGAAGTAGTTTTTACGGGACACTAGTGTAAACACTGGCTGAAGCTAGGAAATTGCATTAAAACATTCCACCTTATCGCCATAAAGCGTCACCACAAACAATTATTTAAAATTGTCAACGTCAAAGATTTCAGCACTTAAAACACAAGGATAACTTCAGGCTAAGAAAAAGTCTTAACCAAAACCCAGAGTCGCGATAAAATATAATGACTAAAGTTGTATTCTAACGTGTAATCTAACACCATCATTAGAAACTTAAACCTTCACTTCTTAGGTCAAGGTGATTGAATTACTTTAGACTTAGTACAATAACACCACGTGCGTCAGTGTAACTTAGGTTTTCCGGGAATCGTTGTGGTTCAAGAAAACAACTGATGAACAACTAAATTGAATTTAGAAGGATCTCAGATTTCTTTTTTTTTAACCAAAGTACTTCTCATGATCTTTTTAGTTTTAATGAGAATGTATGAGTGAGATCAAGTACGAAGTTACCTCTTTTTCGCTCTATGTCACGCTGATAAAGTATAAGTGATAAAGTGCATATTCTCGCATTTCTTGTCAATATTATGAACATATTTTTATTATATACTAATTTGGTGACCTCGTTGGCGCAATGGTAACTACGGCAGACTGCCGGGCTGAGGTTCCCGGGGGGCTAACCGACCGTTTGTGAAAATGTGTTTATATATATTTTTATTTATCACATTAACTATAACAATAAAGTGTCTCACCTAGTTCATTTATTTCTCCTCCACCCAAAGGTAGACTGGTAGAATTGTACATAGTACAAAAAATATTAAGTACATAACTACATACACATATGCAATAACACAATAGCCAAATGCTCAGTGAAACCCAAAATTCCTAATGTTACGTACGCAAGATAAGACGGAAGTTGACCCGGGTGAGGCCGGAATGCCTGGCATTTAAAGGTCCTCTGAAGGTACAGGACTATTAACATTTACTAGCATTTTTACCTGAAGCAGAGAAAACAATGTATCTTGTTGTTCCGTTAAATAAGTATGTTTTCTAAGAAGTACTGAAGACCCGATTTTTATTTCAGGAGTTTCTTTTAATTTAAGTACACACGCCTGCACGTCTACTAAAATCTGTCAAATTTTCTTGAGAGATTTTCGACTTTATCGCTGAAGGTTATCGGTTCAAAGTTGTTTGGAAAAATTTTACACTTTCGGGTAGCTTGATTTGCTGGCGTCTGTACCTTTTGTTGGTTAATTTAGACATTTAAAGGACTCACTCATGTTTTAAAAAAAAAAACAATAAAAATGCAATCTTCAAGCAAAGCCTTAATCTCCATCATTTGAAATTGAATTTATAGAAAAAAAAATATAGGTACTATCAATTACACTAATATCTAAATCTCAACTTCGAAAAAGACTTCACGAAATTACAACATAAATTGTAACTTCAATCTAATGGTTTTATTTAACGATCGCAATAAAACTAACGCAAAGAGGCCGTATCTCCAGTCCCGGGAATTTCTAAATTACGGTCACTCTAATTCAGTACAAAGGTAAGCGTACTTAAGTACACGTGCACTGAAGATACACTCGAGATTTTGTTGTTAATTCAGAGAATAATTTGTGGTTGTGGTAATTTTTTTTAATAGGTACACATAGTGGTTGGTCCACAACTTTCTTATTCCCATAGGCATTAACTCCGGCGTCCTAATGGCCAATATGAGTACTGTTTGTTTGTTACGTTAAGTCTGAGTGCTGATATTTTTGACTAGAAATATTTGAGAAAGTAATTCATGCATGCTGAAAACTTTTATCGGCAAAGTCGTGGTGACCCAGTGGTTTGAGCACCCGCTACAAGTACGAGTGTGCGGGTTCGATTCCTGGTTAAGCAAGTACCAGTGTAACTTTTTTTAGTTACTATGTGTATGTACTTTCTTGGATACCAATGGCTGATTAAAAGTGAAGCCTAAGGGTTTATGTATCTATTCAAATATTTCTGGAAGCTCTTCAGCAATCTTGAGGATTTTGTTATTACACAGACATACAATGTAAGTCAGTTTCTATTCGGGTGGGCAAGGCAATTACCTCATGATGTGTATTGGAATAGGAGAAACCATGGCACCAAAGGCCAATGCCACCAATGGCATCCCAGTCATAAAAGTAAATACTCTTTAGAAGACCTTTTGGTTGAATTGCTTATAGATAGCGGTGTAAAGATTTTTTGGACTTCGAAGGGTTGAATTTTCTCTTCTCATTCTTAAAACCACTTTTGATAAATCCTCTTCACCATGGAATGTCGTTGTAATGATAGGAGGCATACTTACAAAAAAGATACAAAATAAAACTGAAGGTCAAAAGAAACCAACACGGATTTAGTCTGAAATAAACACATAATTCGATAACAATCATACGGTATTTATAAAAAGGAACAAGATAAAAAGAGAAAAAGAAGTGAATTTGCGTCTTGCTTTTTTCATTTTCTTTTTCTTATTAAAAATAAAAATAAACACCATTGAAGTTCGTACAGTGATTTCATTTTTACGAAATAACAAAGAAAAAAATAGTTATAGAATATTTACTTGTAGCGACTACCTATCTAACTTCCTCAATTAATGATTTTAAACTTTCGCTATTATTACACATTTTAAAGGGAGAAATAGAGGTAGCGTACATGCCTTTATAATATTTTTTAATCGCGAGTAAGACCTGTGTGTTGTGTTTAAAATGTATTTCTCAACACTGTAACTTAAGCAACCCAGTACCCCTTGATAAGCTAAAGCTTCGTTGTTTTAGCCACGAGCCCCTTCTAATTAATCATCATAATATCATTAACTCAGCATCAGTCAGAATGATCATTGTACTGCTCTAGACTTGAGTGCAAAGGTAATGAACTGAGCCAGTACACATGCACTTGAAATGTACTCAGCTATGTCCTTTGTCCATTGATGAGAGAAACCTTTCATACTGAATTGTTTTTTTTTTATGAGTAATAGGAAGTACAATGAGTTATAAACTCATGACGTATGACGAAAGTACCTATTATCATCGTAACTCTCTGATATTGAAGCATGCCGGGGCTGCGAGATTGTTACATACACGGAAGAAACAAACATGGCTTTTGGTCAGTAACGACCGAAATTAATAACCTATCTATCCGTTGTTTTGCTTACTTGAGACTGAATTTTGACATTACCCCCATATAATTTGTGTCAAATTCCTCTCTCTAGTAAGCAAAACAACGGATAGATAGGTTATTAATTTCTGCCGTAACTGTATGGAAGAAGGAGACATGGCGCGCCAATTCAAAATAGGGATAAAAGCTCTTGCCCTAAGCCCTTCCTTCGTCCACCTCATCTCACTCAACATTCTCATCCTCTTGGATAATAGTTGTGTTTGTAAATAAATATTTCTACGCTTTTGGGCATAGGTAATCATAGGTGTAAAAAAATCAGAAGTCAGAAGGTAGTTGCAGTCATTATTTATGTCAAGGCAATGAAAGGGCAGATACTCATATTCAAACAGCGTTTACAATCATCAAGTTTCCTCTTTTTCTAGATCATAATTACGCATAATTGACACAATTAAATGACATAAATTAAAAGTTACATCATTGTGTAATTTATATTGAAACAACTGCAAGTTCACTCTGAGTGCACGTGCACTAAAATTGCACTTGTCGCGACAACTAAGTTGTTTTTTATTGTTTAGTATGCAGCTGCATTTGTTACAGCATGTTATACGTCACTATTAACGATATCAGACTATTGAATGCTAATTAATGTGGTGTCAAGCGACAATGCCTTGACCGGGACGCTGACTCGCGAAACTGGTGGAAGTAGTGGCAGGGACGTGAGGCTCCGTGTCTGGGCTACCCAATGAGAGTGCTTCGTTAATATTGACGTTCTTACTCTAGTTGCGATCGAGAATTTGGAGAGGATATTTTGAGTTTTTGAAGAGCAGCTGGTCTAATCACAATGTAATTATTAAAACTGACTGTATAAGCATTTAAATTTTATTGTATACCTTTTCTTAATTCCAAATATCAAGATCAGTTGAGTAAACACGTTCACATGATAATCTATAGAGTTCGACTTTCCTTATTGAGTGTGTGATAGGCTATGAATTGCAAATAAGAAGAATATATTCGTTTTCGCATAATGAATTTTGGCTACAGACATAATTCACAGAGATACACAGTAATTGTTTTTTTTTTTTCTATATGACAATGTTAGAAGCGATGAGAAAGCAAGTATTGTTGAATAGAGACAGAGTCATCAATTAATATTCTATAATCAATTGACATCGGGTTGTCCCAAGCCTACCGATATGCTCACTATACAGGATGTATTACTCATAACATAAAGCGGTGGATTCCAAGTATGCATGAATTAAATTATGTCAGTAGGTATGTAGGGGTCAGTACAGCTGTACTCAACGCACTCAGATTGACATTTGGAGACAAAAAACATGAAATTTAAATTAATATTGTATTAAATTCAACAACTTCTTTTAGTTGATTTTATCTCTGTGTATCCATATCAAGGTAAAAATAACAATAAAAATGACGTTCATCACAAAATAATTTAAACAATAATAATAAGATATTTTGTATGAACATGTTGACCGTGGCAAATGGCAAAACTGTATCAATTTTAAAGCCAAGTCTAAATAAAGTTTTAATTTCAATTCTACTTAGAAATAGCCAATAAATTACTATATAATTTTAATAACTAGCTATTTACCTCAACCTGAATACCTACCCATAATTATGCAATTAAACATCTGGGTACAAAGGTGATAATTTATTCGAGTGCAGTTGCACTAAACGCACTTGGTTTTAACCGGTGCAAGAAACGTTCTCGTGGTAACTGCATCACAATATTATTTCATAATATCCGCGATGGGGGGGACAATGAATCATGTTTCGTTTACGATCATCTCGACACGCTACGTGTATCCGTAATATCGTACAACAAGTGTCAAATTTTACTGGTTCTTCAATATTTTTGAGATCCTTTTGGCTCTTGTGAATTTCATAATATTTGGTATGGTACACTCTTTTATGGACAGATGGATGAGTTTTACCAACATTTTAGTACTTATTATGTTCTTTTCGTAGATAATATCTTTCGCATATTCTAGATACATCCTAAGAATGTCATCCTTTCATGAACCATATGTGTGACACACGTTCTAGAAAAACATACAAAATCCTGACGACAATAAGCACCAGGGAACTAAATAAAATATTTTCCTAACGATTTTTATAGATTTTTATATTTTTATAGTCCCACTACTGGGCACAGGCCTCCTCTTACACAAAGAGGAATCGAGCGTTAATCACCACGCTTGCTCAATGCGGCCTGGTGATTTCAAACTTTATAGTGCAGGTTTCCTTAATCAACCCTTGGTGTCCAAGATATACTTAGATATTCTCTAATATATTATATTTACAAAATATAATATGGAAGATATAAAAATATAACACGAGAAGACACTTTAAACCAGTTGACCTTTCCTTAAAATATAAGATGCAACACAGATTGTAGAATATTCAAGATGGGCACGTTTCTTGAATGCATTAAAAGAGGCTATGTTATTCGAATTAACAAAGAAGTATGCAATGTGCAATAAAAAGTATTTCTACAGTTTGCGAGACAAACAGGGCATTCTCTTACTAAATATACCGTGAACAAATATTAGCCAGGCTAGACAGACTTACACTTATCTTCCCGTCACTCATAATTTCTTAAGACCATTCATAATTTTTTACATCCTCCCTTCACATATCAAGAAATTTGACTAGAATTCTGGGACTAACACTAGTAGCTTTCTAGTCTAGAATATCAGAATATTCATTGAAGAGTGATTGTGTTTTGTTTTTGTGGTTTGCAAGCTATGAGTCACGATGTAAATTGTAGCGACAACAATGGTTTTGCGCAGTGACTGAGCGATTGGTGACTAAAATATTTGAAAGTTCGTCGAGGCTAGATATTGTTTGTGTCTAACTAAAATAAGAATTTACATTGCCATCCAATAAGGCAATGCGGCTAGTCGGACACGATCCCCGGAGACAATTGATGAATTTTTTGTCGGACTATTTTTATTTTTGTTTAGTTCTTATGTTTTTGTAAATACATGTATAAATATTTCACAAGTGATATTATCGAAAATCATTTCTATTAGCTTTATACTGCAATTATAATTATTTCACAGTATCTGTGTGCCTCCTAATAAATCGGTCTTAGTTCCCTCTTGAAGGTTGCAGTTAAAGTATATAATTTAGGAAGAATTTTATTGTCCAGCCCTAGTAGATAATTGAAAGAGATAGAGATAGAGATAATTTAACTTGAAAGCGGATTACACTCACCGCTACCTTAAAATGATTACTGCGCAGAGCCTCGCGCAGTTTTCTGAGCCGCTAAACAGTTCAGCAAGAACTTCATACACGAATGTCTAATTTGTTCCTCCAGGCTTTTAATTAAATAAATGTTAAGAGGAAATCGAATCACTCTCTACAAGACCTCTAAATCACGAATCATTCGCAGTCATGTAATCGATTAACCTTCTATCTGCCTTAGTTTCGTACAATCACAGTCTTATAATTCCTCAGTCTCCAACATAGCGGTAAGTACAAACTACAAAGGTGACTGGCCTAAGTGCATGCGCACTGAACGCACTCGGCATTTGTTTAATAACTTGGTCGCGGTTTCACAAACCGTGAGCTTACGTGTTTTGGTGTTCACAGACGTCGTTTTAAACAATCGCTTTGGTGTTTATGTATGTTGTTTTGGTAGATCGTAATAGGTGAGTAATGGCGAAATTAATATTTTTGGGAAGTGGTTTCTATAGTCTCTATAGGTATTACTAGATGAGAAACTACGGGAATACCTACGGTAATGTTTTGTTTTCAGGGGGACTAGTAATAGTAATTTTCATTTGTTTTTCGGTTTCGTAGTCAAGTTTCACTTGTTTTCGTGTTTGTAATGAGTGTTTTGGCGTTAATACAAAAATAAACGTGCTTGATTTTACCGCTAAATAAATAAACAATGCCAAATGAGTCACCTCAACAAAGCAAATAAGTAGGCAAAATACAGTTAAAGAACAGCGATTCTTGGGTAAGTAGGTATAATATTTATTTTCTCAATGGAAACTATGTGATGACGATGATGATATGGGGAGTAAGTGGCTCAATAAAAGCCGCACTGGTCGATCGATCATAAGGTTAAGCAACTCTTGGAGCAGTGGGTATGTGAATGAGTGACCATCTTTATTCTGATGAGTTCCTCCGTGTA
Organism: Heliothis peltigera; assembly: GCA_958496145.1. Taxonomy (NCBI): domain Eukaryota; kingdom Metazoa; phylum Arthropoda; class Insecta; order Lepidoptera; family Noctuidae; genus Heliothis; species Heliothis peltigera. Next base: position 11,512,814 of record OY292329.1, on the reverse strand, counting down.
TAAGAAAGTACTCAGCGACATCCGCTTAAAACTGGTCTCTGTGTACCATTATTGTCCCAAAGTTTGGCGATGGAAATAGTTAGCGGGATAGTTCGAGATAGTTACTGAAGAAGCTAAGAAGATACATTAAAGATGGGTTGTAGCTAGTAAAAAAGTAAAAGCCAGCTCCCACAGCGGGAAGAAGAGGTAGATAGGACAATACGGAATATTATTATTTTACTTTTATTGCATTTGTTACTAATCGTATAATTGTGTAAATAATTTATTGCTAAGGTGACAACAAAGAGCTAAGCACTAGTAGACCTTGAATATCGATGCCTTAGTTTTTTCCTGAGGAAGTAAATAGCTGTGAATAAGTGTTTTCTTGATTCCACCAATAGTTGACGAGTTTACATTGTTACATTGATTACTAAGTGTTGCTGGTATCCTGGAGTTTATAGAATAACGCAAGAGCAAATACTTAATACATTTTTATTGAGAAATATCATGTCTTTCTTAAATAACACAGTGTTAGCCCATTCTCTTAGCTTCCCGTAAGGACATTCAGTCCCAAGTTCAATTACCGCCATATTTTTAGGTAGTATATGGTATTTGCCCTGGAAGCAAACACATAATATAATACATAAAAATTTGGCCCATTTGCATGTAGTTGCATACCTACGTTAAATCCTTTAAATCATTATAAACAGTTGAATTAATATGAAGGTATTTAAAGACTAAATTGATGGAGATTGATGAAGCCGCTGGTTTTAAAATAGAGATCAGAACAGTCATCATTTTTTATCAACTAACTAAGAACAAGCCTGAACACACACTTACAATATACGTCACCGAACATTAAAAATACTAATAAATGTACAGTACAATGACTTTACTTTCACTTTTATTCTGTTCGGCTGGTAAATTACAAGCTAGGCCGCTGTATCTAGGTGACTGGATGTTGCAACAGATAAATAGTAAGCAAGCGATGTAAGGAAAACCAATTATTGAAGAAAATGTGCTATTCAATGTCTATGTGTGGCTGGTACTTAAAAGTGTGACAGATCGACTTATACTTTGTCAACTATAAGCAAGAAACGCTTCGATTTTTTTAGAAGGTACCGAGCATTAGATAATATGGAAATATCAATACTTTACATGGAGCTACTAATTGCCCTCTCCCTGTAAAGCGTTGTTCGTAGAGTTCTCTCCAAATGTAAGATGATTCACAATATTTAACCTAAGATGATAGTAGGAAGGTCTCCATACAAATCCTGAATTGATTTAAAGATCACGGTAAGTGTTAAGGTTGGGGCTTCGGGATTGTTCAAAAGAGTTACCACAGCCCTGGTATTCCAAAAGGAACTAAGATGGTTTTTTGTCCACAAAAATGTCTGACACTCATCCCACTGCAAAAAAAATGTGGCAAGGTTGTTCAAAATCTTGTCAAAATAAAAACAAAAAAAAAGAATTTAAACCGCAACACGAACAAAGTAAACAAAAAAACAGTAAGTTTGTAATAAAAGGACAAGGACAATAATTCTAGTAATTCGTAATTTGCCAGCCAGTATTACATTCCCTTTTTAAACTGAATATTCAAAGATGGCAGCCTTGAGACATTATTGTTACAAGTATCGGAACTTTTTGGAGACAGAATTTTTGGCGCACTTGGAGTTTTTTTTTTTAATGCAAAACGGGAGCAATCGTCTGTGAAATATTTTTCTATCGATATATCGTGTGGGTAATAAAAGAAAATAATGATTTCTTGCAGCATTGGTAAAGGAGGTTTTCATGATTATTTTAATTTATTATTCATTTTATTAGTCATGCTGAATGATTCTTAAAATAAAGTAGTAAGTTAAAGTAGGTACATTATTATTCGGAAATGTTAGTAAATAGGGTATTTATTTTAAAAAGCTTACACTGTTTGCGTTAAATTATGGCTTACTAAATGTTTGTACATTTCGTCAACAATGAGTTTTATTTAGTCTGACTTATATACTGAAGTCAGTACGTTCAAATAAATGCATAGTATTATTAAATTGCTTTGTTATGTTTGTGCATCAAAAGTAATTAAAGGAAAACCAAGAGTTATCATAAAAAAGGCTATCATACAACTGAAAAAATAATGTTCTCCATAAAGTCTTTATAACTTAATGAGATAAAAATAAAAGAAATAAACAATCTGGAACAAACGCACTGCTTGTTTCTTTTTTTACTTCTTTTTCAATAAATACAGGTAAGTATCATCGATATCGGTATCATGTGTTGTCTTGCTTCTGCTTCCAATTCTTTTAGTATTCCGGCTATTTTTTTTTTCTGATGTAACCTCTTCACGAACCCAGATAAAAAGAAGCATATAAGTTATTCTGATTAATTCAGCCATTTGGAGGTGAAGAAGGAACAAAGTACACACATATGAACTCAAGATTTTCGTCTTTATAATACAAGAGTGATTAACCACCAAAGCAGGTATTACCAGCCTCTGTTATCCTGTAAACCTGCTGCCCTTGAAAACTTCATAAATTATGTTCCAAGTTTCAGGGTTAGGGCAGTTTAATGGCTCTTATGAAGAACCCCCAGGCAGCAGTTAAACAACAATAAAAAATAATGCTCTCGTGGATTAGGATTATAGCTGGTTCGAGCTAGGATTACGGTTAAGTATGTGTCAAAACATGATTATCTATTTAATCTCTGTGAAAGCTGAACATAACCAAATTGTGATTAGTGCCGTCATGCTATTAAAGTAGATATTAATTTCATAATTTAGTTTAGTTTCTGTATTATTCTGCGAGGCATATTATTACAAAATTATATTAAATTCAAAGGGACTAACGTGGTTAGATGCTACTGCTTTCATTTATGAAAAAAAAGACCTAAAATTGTTTTTTTTTTTTCAAAACGGTAGATACGTCAGTCATAAGTTTATTTTAAAACTAGTCTTGAAGTGTAAAAGTGTTCATTTCAACCTATTTGCTAAATAAATATAAATTACGTACGTAATACGTAGTTAATGCAATTTTTTTAATGATTTTCAAAATTATATTTACTTGACAACCATGTTCAAAATTAATCACTGAAAATACAAAACCAACTTTTACTCCCTCATCTACATAAAAAGCATAGAAGTCATACAGAGTTATTTCCGTATTCCAGCTAACTCAGATTGCAAAGATCTGAGTTCACCAAGCGATCGGTTCGCGCAACTATATTGCCGAGGGAAACCGACCTTACGTTGCTCAATCGTCCGGTACACGTGCACCGAACGCACCCAAACCGCCAGTACAGAATGGCCCAAGCGATAAACGAACAAATATTTTTGAACGTGATTTTTTTATCAATTGCATCCCATTTTTTTTATCTTCTCTTAAACTTTATTCTAGGAGTAAGGTCTGGGTTATCGATGAAGAATAATGATATTTTTTTTAACATTGCGATTGACGTCCCAGACAGTTTAAAAGGTCATTATTATCATGAATTTTATGGAACTGGGGGCCTCGTGTTGGCCTAGTGGTCGTCAAGTGCGACGTCTAAGGGTATCGGGTCTGGCCAAAATTGCAGTAAAATGCTTGAAGTAACCTGGAGTCTGGAAGTTGGTGGTGATATACACGTGCATCGGAGAGCACTTTAATGTCGTGCGTCTGATCTCTCTCCGGTGTCGAATTGCCGTCCCATCGGACCTGTGTGAGCGCAAATGCTCGTGCACTATAGTATGCCCCGCGCAGCTCGTTGAGCCCCTAAGAGAGAATAGTCGCCGTGGTTTATAATCGTCTGGACGTAGGGTGGGGTAGCCCAGGTAACTGGGTTGGGGATGTCAGATATCCAATCAGAATGAAAGCCAACCCCGACAAAGGGGAAAAGACTAGCCTGATGATGATTACGAAAATAAGGTGACAAAATTATAGAAAAACAAACATTTATTTGGATACACATCCAACCTAAATCCTAGATACAGACACCAGCACATCAAAGCTTAATGCGCTGACTACAATCTGTTAAAATTCCGTAATAGATTTCAACATATCGCTAAAGGTGGTTCAAACATGATTTGGGAAATTATCCCGGTTTCTGGTAGCTTGATGTGCTGGCGTCTTATCTATTAACTTGCTTATTATAATAAAGGAGAAACACATACCCAGTAACTTTAATATTTAAATGAAGTTGAAGACTTACAATGTAAGAAATCTTTTGATTTTATCGCCCGATAAAAAGTAATCTACATTCCTAGCAACAATGTTGCATGTCAATAACGTTTTCAGCTAGCTAGTGAATCCTTTATTGATTTCCTGCAACACTGATTTTCTTCTTTGTTTTAAAACAATAAAAGGTTTATAACTCCATTTTATCGTTAACTAGATACTGATTGCGAATGGAAAATAAAGCAGAGAAAATGGCAATGACATTTACCAATTTATATACTTTTACTTATTATCAATAAAAGTTTACTTAAATAGTTTCAATTTAAAAGAATAATAATATTTTCTTAGATCTTCCGTTACACCTGTTGGCAATATGATGGCTTGCTGCAGAATTTGCCCTTAGCCTCGCGCGCACGTGCGAGGAGACACCCACCGGGGTGGTTTTAGCCGGTAAGAGTCCTCCCCCTCTCCCCAGGCGGAATTCGTCCATGAGGATGTCCCCCCGATAAAAGAAGGTCTAAACAATATTATACATTATATCTTTATACATATATCTTATAACCAATACCTACATGTTTATCTGTATGCGTCTATAAAATCAACTGTTCACTACGAAGATGAATCGGTAGAAAAATATGGAATTGGCCGACGCCGCAAAAACACCTGTACTTATGCTTAAGAAGTTTATTGTTTACCAAGAAATTTCAGAGACGATCTTTGTGCAACGAAATCTTTTATGTTAGGTACCTATATAAACAACACGACATTCCCTTCTCCAAAACACATTTCCTTGTTTGTGAACGTTGCCCGCCGACCACCAATAACTTGGGCCAGATTAAATATGAACTCGTCACCCAGCAACGGTGAGTCTGTTTGGATCCATTGTGAACATCCGTCTGCCGTAGTTACACGATTTCGCTTTGAATATTATGCATCCCTGGATAATTAAAACCACCACCAATCGAATTCCTACTTAGGTGTTGTAAAAACCACTTTAGGATAGGTTAGACTTGCCAGACATTTTGGCGGCTTGGAACATCGCGCGTGACGCTGTGCGAAAACCATTTTAATGTCGCTATCACCGTACCGGTCGAAAAACTCAAACTCATTCATTTAAACTTGGCTGCAAAACAGCACTTTTTGAACGTCAAAAATTACAAAAGACAGCCCCCAAAACGCCCACCCTTCACAGTTACAGGTACCCGAGGGTATGCCCAACATACGCGTATTTCTGCTCGGGATAGCCGCAAACTACATATAAAATAAAATAGTCTGCTAAGTAAATATTTATTACAGATGAAACTAGAATACAAGTCCCGATTTGTTGAGCCCTGCATCGATAGACCAAGCACAACAACACTAATACAACACCCCTAGTATTTTTAGGGTCAGGAGCGTTAGATACTAGGGAAGCACAGTAATGTACCAGACGCGTGCCCTCCATTACGTCATGCTTAGATGCACGGGGCAAGCAGGTAAAGACAGTATCGGAGGTGCAGACAAGCCTATAGCTTTTTTATTTAAATTACCAACCAAAATACTTATTCTGATTACTGTCGTAGTTAAAAAATACTAACGTGTAACAGAATAATGAAGAATATAATTTAGCTAAGTTTCCTCGTGTTAAATGAAATCGCGGTGGTGGTAACGTGATTTTATAAATAAACTAGCGACCCGCCCCGGCTTCGCACTGGTAATGTAAGCGGGAAAAATGAAATTATTCACGACATCACATTAGAAACCTCAAAAATAATTGTACTTCTCCACTATTTAATGAATGTTATTATACATATAAACCTTCCTCTTGAATCACTCTATCTATTAAAAAAACCGCATCAAAATCCGTTGCGTAGTTTCAAAGATTTAAGCATACAAAGGGACATAAGGACAGAGAAAGCGACTTTGTTTTATACTATGTAGTGATGATAAACCAACAAATTTATTTAGATTCCTTGAAAACTCTGTTACTTATCGCAATCCTTTCAACATCGAATTCTTACAACATGAACATGAAATAGAATCAAAACACACGATGTACTTTGGTATATTCCGACTTTGCCCTTCGTGCGTTAACATCATTCTATTTTCATGACCCCATTCTTGTTGTGCTCTTTCGTAAAGAGATGGCGCTACCATCTCCGTCGCTAGCTTTAAAACAAATAGGTTTTGGAAAACAAAACAAACTTTGTAGATATTGATATTTAAAGTGTTTAAATTTCAACAAAATCTGGATAAAAACTTCAGGTATGTCCATATTCTGTTATGTAATAGTAATAAAATACAATGTAATAGGAAGCTGAAAGCTAAATCCATGAACGCATTTTCTTGTTACTTGTTATATTGGCTAAATTGAATTTAGTTATTAGGTTGGCACCAACGTATTGGTGTTGTCAGCCAATAAATTCTACCCATACCTTGGGAAAAACTTATTAATTAAAATATGTATTTATGGTATTGGATTATATTTTGTTTTCATTTGTCGAAAAATATTTTAATTATCTAAAATATAATAGTATAATATACATAGTATAGTTAACCTAATATATTTTAAATGAGAGATAAGATAATTTTTAGTTCAGTTAACAATAAAATATAATTTGCTACCTTTTTTGTCTTTAATATAAAAAATAAATCAACATGTAATTTTATCAAAAAAGCTTCTTTAATTATGATGGATTACCAGTTTTATTACTCGTATTTGTATTTATATTCGTATTTTAATTACTGTTATTAGTATGTAAAATATACAAAATGATGTGGCTACCGATATCCACGCCACGGTTACTCGTTACTATTATACGACTTATAATTTCTTGATCGAACAATTAGCATCATGAAATAACTTTTATTTATTTATTTCTAACACATATAATTTTATCTTTACAGGTCACCAACCTAATACGACAAAATTAGTTAAACACATAACACGTAAACAGAATATAACACAAAAATAAAAACACCAAAGTTTTATACCTTAGAGGCAAAATAAAAAGAAAAAAAAATATTCAATTTCTTCAATCTGTATATTTTTTGCTATTTTTATTACTAAGTTCGAAGTGAAAGCAATGTTTTAAGTAGGTGGGGGAAAATGTATTCAAAATAGGAAAGGGGCCGCTTTGGTAGCGCGGTTCACAATCTGGCAACATTTTAAAAAGAAAGTGAAGTGAAAGAAATGAATTTACGAGAATAGGTCGCAAGTCGCATAGATTTTTGGTTGATTTCCTTTTCACTTTTCTTTCGTATTCTCCATAAGATCTAATAAACTAGAGCTTATTTGTGTTCCTCGTTATATTTTGATTCAACGGACTCGGCGCCGTACCACCTGAAACAGGATAAGTACTAAAGTGAACAGCATCTTATTGATTTTCTTCCCTTGCATATGCTTTCAACCAACGCGAAGTGGTGTTGTTATAACTACTAGCGAAGAACGTGGATCTATGTTTTAAGTCGCCCGTTTTATATTTTTTGTAATAAGTCACAGATCCTGTGACATTTCACCTAATTTGGTGTAAACATAGAAATAGGAAAAATGATGGCAAATACGCTCGACAGCGTAAACGCGAACCAGCCCACGCAAAATGGTAGCAAGGTCCAACCTTGTAATAATGAGTCAAAGACCAACCTTATTATTAACTATTTGCCGCAAACGATGACCCAGGAGGAGATTAGATCATTGTTCTCGAGTGTCGGCGAAGTAGAAAGTTGCAAGCTTATTAGAGACAAAGTGACAGTATTCCCCGACCACATTCTGAACGGGCAGAGTTTGGGGTACGCGTTCGTGAACTACCACAAGGCAGAGGACGCCGAGAAGGCAGTGAACACGCTCAATGGGTTGAGGCTGCAGAACAAGATCATTAAGGTATCGTACGCCCGCCCCAGTTCCGACGCGATTAAAGGCGCCAATCTTTACGTGTCGGGCTTGCCGAAGCACATGACACAGCAAGAATTGGAGAAGCTCTTCAGTCCGTACGGAACAATCATCAGCTCGCGCATACTTCATGAGAATGTGAATGTCGGTCATCTACTGCAAGTGGGCGGCGACGAGCCGACCATCGTCGGGCCTTCGAGGGGCGTCGCTTTCATCCGCTACGACCAGCGACACGAAGCCGAGAACGCAATACGTGAGTTGAATGGCACAATACCTCCAGGTGGTACGGGCCCCATAACGGTCAAGTGTGCCAATAACCCAAGCAATCAGAACAAGGCACTTGCCCCGTTGGCAGCCTACCTCGCGCCTGCTGCTGCTCGCCGCTTCGTTGGTCCTGCTGGTAAGGCTCTGTTGGCTATCAACAAAGGTCTTCAAAGATTTTCTCCTTTGGCCGACCCGCTCATACAGGGTAATGCCATTGGTGGCTCAGGTTGGTGCATTTTCGTGTATAACATTGGAGCTGACACTGAAGAGAGTGTACTTTGGCAGCTCTTTGGCCCATTTGGTGCCGTCCAGAGTGTTAAAATTATAAGAGATCCCACAACCAACAAATGCAAGGGCTATGGTTTTGTCACCATGACTAATTATGACGAGGCTGTTGTTGCCATCCAATCCTTGAATGGATACTCGCTAAACGGCCAGGTACTCCAGGTCAGCTTCAAAACGAACAAGAGTAAATCTTAAATGATCCAGATTCTAGTCAATAAATTGTAGCTAATGCAAAAATGTTGATCATTACTTTGTCATGGTTTGAAGTTTGACTAATACTGCTGAGTGAAATATGGAATAAATGTGAGTCAAATCATGACATGATGTCAGTTTTGAACCGATGTTCATACATTATAAGTACAAAATAAAATCATCACAATAATATCTAGAAAAATTTCTAAATGACTGACATTATACACCAAGTATGTACTAAATTGACCTAATTTTAATTTATGGAGTCCATGAAATACCTGTCTAGTGAAATACCTGATGATATGTCCTAAGATAATAAAGTTAGTAACAAGTGATGCAGTACTAAGTGGGATTAACTTGCTGTAATATTAAATGGCTTACCTGACTATCTGAGTTGTAAATCAGATGGAGTCAGTAGCTTAGACAACTATAAAATAAATATATTATTAACTGCATACTTTTTTCTAACTCAGTGTTTATGTATTAACTTATGTCCATTGATATAAAAGTCTTTTTTTTAAGACTAACCCGTAGAGTTCTGGTATTATAATAGGATAATGATGCCAACAAGATTCTAATATTAACAGTTATTCAGGCAATAATGATATGTTTAACGATTGACAGTGCAATATTAAACTTTTTTTACTGTAAGTAAAAAATAAAAAAAAATATTTTATTATAATATGTATATTGAAATGCTGTGCAATTTTTATTGTACCAACAACTAATATTATTATTTTCTTTTGAAAAATAGTTGCAATAATAACATAGTATATGTAAACAAAATGTTCATTGTATAATTATTACCAAAGAGGTCAGAAATGCATTGACTGATATATAAAATGATGTTTGTAAGTGAAACTTTGACTTAAAACTATACTTCCATTCATGTTGATAAAATAAGGATGGCCCCATTATTATAATAATATTGGATAATAATATAATTCTGGAGCTTGAATTGTGCACAAAGTCATAAGTAAGGTGGATACATTTTATAGAACAATTATAATTAGGATCATAATTATTATTTACTTATGTATTATTTGATTCCATTCATATAAATTCTACTTGAAATCTGACAAGAAAATCTCGATTGAAATTATGTATAAGGACCATGACATTACAACTAAATTAGTTATTGATCAACATTTTATTATGACTTGGATACCTTCATGTATCACATTGGGCACATAATTATTATAGTGATTGTATAATATGGTGAAAGTCAAATTGATAATTATTTAATGGGAAATTTTCATGTGCATTTCTAATTAAAAATTTTAAACTTCAATGCAATTTTCTATATAGAAAGTTTGCATACACATGCACAAAGCAAAATCCATGACGTTTGACTTTCACAGCATGATATTGTCTCTCTAATTTGATTGTATAATCATCACTATTTATTATTAAATTTAAGTAATTTAAAATTCATTGTAAACATAATTTATTGTCATAATCGTAATAGAAATTATAGATTTCATTTTGATGTTTATATTAATATATTGAATGTAGTGTAAGTTCAAAATTAGTTGGGTAATCTACTCAGTACTATACCTTATCCAACTGTTTGTATCGTTTCTGATATTCATTATAGTAATTTCTGTAATAGTTAAAATATTGATAGACAAATGCATATCATAATTAAAGTGGTATAAAATCCGAGGCGAGATATTCACAGACACATTGATGGGCTTGTATAATGCATTTTGATTAAGTATTTTCTTTAATTTCTATGTTAAGGATAAATGTTTCATTAATATTAATTATTTATTTAAAGTACTTAAAATACGCGAAACTAGTCAGTTATAATTTTGCGCAACATTTAAATCTTTAAGTAATCTATACTTAAGAATTTAAAGAAAACTGTGTTCTCTAATTTAAAATGTAGATTAGGATTTTGGTTTAAAATTATGTTGGTGTGGTGTTTGGTTTAATATAAGTAATATACCCATATAAAGCACACAATACATAAAAATACTAAATGGTGTGTATCAAAACTAGTCAAAGGTAGATGTACCTCTGAGTTATATTGCTATGATGTGGATGCGCTGTACTTGTGCGCGATTGTACTCGCCAACTCGCAGAGTGGCAATTAGAAGCGTCTAACTTTTAATTGAAGATAAATTAGAAAGGGTTGATATGGAGTCGAAATTCGGCTAGAAGGATTATGGCCAAAGTTATCAAACCCAATTTATAACTTGAATTTTATTGCTGCTTTTAGCTTCCACTGCTAATAGTGCTAACATGCAAACATTCGCGCATCAAATAAGCAACAATCCATTTTACAATTACTGATAGTCTATGTTGTGTCGTCCCTGAATGGTTAAAACAAATACGCTTGCTTTCTCCACCGAAAATAATACCAGTACACACCTGTCCACTTATTCGTTTTGTTCGACTTTAGTATTTTGTGTTATAAGTTGTGGTATTTTATTTATTTAGAATAATTTCTGTTTAATTTATATAAAACTAACATCTTTCTATTTAGTGTTTATTTATCCCACGTTTAATGATTTGGTTTAGTTTTTTCGTTTGTATTTACTTTGGGCAGGTTTGGGTATTGTAGGGTTTGGCCTAGAATGTAGCTAGAATTATAAGACAGAGTACAAATCGCCGATAATGTATGAAAAAGTGTTTGGCTTACTTACATTTAATTTTTGAAATAATGTCAACGAATGTAATCTGACGTAGGGGATATTGATAGAAATTAAATATTGACCTTAGCAATAATACATATAAATAATGTTTTATTTCAAAATTCTTAAAATCATTCCTTTATCTGCAGTTAAAAGGTACCTAATTACATAGCATTTCCTCTTTTGGGCTTTTTCGTGTCATCGATTGCGTTGGTCGGATTACGCCATTTGCAACGTGATTTTCGTGAGATTTGGGTTATGATAAAACAACACCCAGCGTATAAAAATATCGATTATTTAAAAATATTCCTTAATTCTACACAATCTGATACCAATACCATTTATAAATAGAGTATTAGTACGAGAGTTGCTAGAAACGATACAATAGACGCCTGATATAAGCCGGGGGTGTACGCACGCATTCATCGATCCAATCTACAGACAGCAAGGCGCCACGCCCGTTTCGCTTAGCTCATAGCCCGCCAACATGAAGCCAAAACTTTAAGTTACAAGTGCCAAATAAAGCCCCTTTTCAATATCTATCGGAGAAATAAACTCGCGATCCTGTTTTTGTAAAACATGCTCAGATTTTTGTTGGGACGGCGTCCATTGTTGATAGCGGACATCTTGAATGTTGGGGTGTGTGTGATCAAATCAACATGGCTATTTCGCGTTACAGCCGAATTATTGTAATGGTAAATTATGTACCTACGTATTAACTATTTCAGATGGTATTGACAACATAAATAATATGTGGAAAAACAATTGAAACCGACGATGCTAATGTTCTGTAGATTCCTAGATACAGTTTAGTATCTACCTACATAATGCCTGGATCTAGAATATATTTTGGAATGTATCGTAATAAAAGACCGAAAAGGACTTGACTAGCATATCCGTTGTTAAATTTAGTCACGAATATAGTCTAATTAACATGATGTTTATGAAAAATTTCTTTCAGGATACCTAGGTTGTACTCATAGGTACTGAATCAGTCTAATAGTGTTGGTCAGCTAACTCCGAATAGCTGGATAACTACTACCAAAAATTATTATGTGCAACATTCGGACATTACGTTTATAACAAGAACCAGCATTAATTATAACAAGGGGTGCATGTTACCCCATTTTTAAATCATAGGTCAATGACCTCCCCAGAAGCATACGATACGAATAAACATTGCATCAATAGCGCCTGCTATTATTCTTAGAGCAACAATGTGTTTGCTGGGATTCGCAAAATGGTAGCCGCATGCGGATTTTGTTTAGGGGTAAGCTTGAATATTGGTTTTCTCAACAGTGAGGTTTAAAGATATAATTTTAGTAATAGCTATTTATTTATTAGATAATCATAATATCGGTAATGTAACACTACCTCCGTATATTTTTTGTGCCAAAAACACGGCTAATTATGAGGCTATCACATTGTTTCTAGCAAAAAAGCACACTCTCGCCTTTTTATATTGTAAAATCAATTTAATAATTTTATTTCGAGGTACGGATAGGAATATGATGTTATTATTCTATAGTAGATACCACGTGGTCCCAAAGCGGGAGGGGTCATTCCCCATTAAAAAAAGCTACCACGTGGTGGGGTGTTCAACACATTAATAATTATTTTAATGACCTATGTAGCAAAGTGTAGCAAGCATGCTAGTGTTCAATGCTGTTCAATGAAAAGAAAAATTTTATTGCCATAGGTGAAAAAAATATTCATGGTGCTTTTCTAGTGTTACAATAATTATCAATCCGAACTACAATTCCTGTGCAGAGGTAAGGTATAACATCATCGTCCGTACGTCTAAGGACGACAGACCCGTGTCGGCGGCGCGTTCTGTTCCACGCGCTCCTCGAAGAGATGTCAGCAACACAGGAGGGGCCCATAAAGGGCCAGGGTCTGCTTGGGCTGCGGGTTGTTCGTAAGAGATACCGCGGCCCTGGCACACAGGGACCTCCAGAAGGAACATAGTGGGTTTTAGTCAGTAAGAGTCTGACACTCCCTCCAGCTGCACCCTCAGCGGGAGGGGTCATTTGATGATTTCCCACGAAAAAAAAAAAAAAAAAAAAGGTAAGGTATAACAACTGCAATGCCATTGCCAATCTTTCATTTCGATGTTTCATAGATTAAATACCATTTCTTTCCCAAAATAACTATAAGAACCACGAGGTTTTGAAAAAATGTTTTTATAATATTGTGATTGTTTTCGCATAATATTATGGCGCCTGAGAACATTGAACTAAAAAAACATTTATCAGGTATAAGTGCCCATTGCCGCAGAGTTGTATGAGGCGTATTAGCCATAGGCGCGTACTTTTGAAGGGTTTGGTTGGTTGAATTATAAAAATTCTAGTATGAGTACCTAGAACTACCCTTCCGTACGTAGTATTGTCTTTGCCCTTCGGAAGACGGTTAAAGACAGTCACCAGCAGCTAATGCGAAAGAGCCATATGACCCTCGCGCTAACTCGCTATCCAACTCGCGGTTTATGATAGACGTCAGCTAATGCTTTTCCATTCAAGGATAAATTAAGGTCGCATTGACTGCGTACTGCCGTAGCGAATTTAATAATTATTAAATTGACCTGCGTTTAATTCTGTTTAATGTGAGTTTTTTTTTTATTTGCAACAACTAAGTCTACAGACAATAAAAATCTTAGAGTAAATAAAAATAATCTCATTTGACCAACATTTGACTTTGACGTACTCTAAGCCTTGACGTCACGTCGCTGCCCGTCACCATCCATCTCCATTCATTGGCCATTCAAAATCTAATTTCATTCATTGAGAAAGAAACGTCGAAATGTCAGACAGATGAATCAAAGAAACTTTGAAAATAATAATATCAACAACATTGAACACTGTATCCTAGTATAATTAATAACAAGTGTGACCAAATCTGCTACTTATTTAAATTGATACAAGATTCCATAGCAGTTTTTGTACTGAGTGTGAAAGTATTCGTAACAACATAAGGCCGTGTGAAACAATTCTCTCCTTATTATATTACACAAGAGCGTTAAGACATGGAATCTTTATCGAAGCAGGAATTGATATCGACCATTACTAAACAAGCTGATCAAATCAAGCGTTACGAAGGTCGATTGAGAGGTAAGTTATAAAAATATTTTGAAACATATTGCGCCAAAATTGTCCTGCGTTGTCACCTATTCTTTGCTTTTGTTGTATCAATATTAGAGGGCTTTTGTAATAGCAGTGATTGGGAGGATTATATGTTGGATAGTAACAAACATTCGACATAATGCCAGCTAGACCCATTGACGCAGGACATCATTATTTTGCTCAGACAATTGTTACACAGGTGCACTGTCTATTTCTTTACTCTCATAGTCCGATTTGGAGGGTAGTCTGACATGACCGAGGAGATCAGGCGCAGGGCGTAAATGTCGATTTATATGCTCTATAATGAATGGGTTTATCAATGACCAAGTTACAGACTCCAGATTGCTTTGGGAAAATTTCTTGAAAACACCCTTCTGTCAAGTCTTTTAGTCTGAGGTTTGATTCCAGGATTCCATTCCACAAATTATTAACCTTAATAAATAAATGTAATAATTATTATTGTTGTCACCAGTCTACTCAGTTATCCAAGCTTAAGGTTGATGCGATGGATGACGAGGTGTTCATAATGCAAGTAAATTGAGGATAAGGATAAATGTTGAGGCATGATATTTATCACTGCAATATTATACTTCAAAGTTATATTTGATGTCTTTGTTTTGTTACCGAAAGTTCTATCAATTCAAATGTCTGTCTAAATATTGTGTTTTATGTAAAAACAGTTTTTAATGTAAATTTATTTCAGATGTTGTTGCTGCATATAAAGGTCTCATCAAAGAAAAGGAAGCATTGGAGATCAGTTTAAAAGCTCTGAATAAAACTGAAAGCCCTGTTGAGGGGGGAGGAGGCAAGTACCATTTATTATGTAATGCTATTACCATTTACAAAAAAATACCAAGTCCTTACTTCAATAGAAAAAGAAGTAATATTTACCGGTCACAAAGATGTTGAAAATGATTACAAGAAGTCTGTTTCTTTTACTAAAAGTTTCCTAGAAATTAGTTTTTATTACTTGCTGGGCTATTTTAAGTCGTAGCGTTACAAAGAGAGCTCCGTAATAATGGCCATCCTGCCTTTTATTTGCTTGTAATGACATTCTTAAAGATACATCACGGTTGTGAGTTTGAATCATTTTTATAGGCCTGTAAAAACAATTGATAAATGATATTTATTTTGAAAATAGGTTGAAATCAACACCTATTTACACGTCAACACATTTTTTTTTAAATAATGAGATGAGGTCGGTTCTATTGGTACTTTCAGAAGAAAGCCGAGATGAGTCAGTGGCTGCCCTCATGCTGTCGCTATCCACCTTGACAGCAGAGAAGTCACGGATGGAAGAGGCGTTTCAAGCTGACAAGAAACTTACAAGAGATAAGGTATGATATAATGCTATTTTTTGCTTCAGAATTGTATGCTACATATTTTAAGTTCCATTTAAGGGGCAAAATGGCATATATTTTTGTTTGATGTTTAAGTACATCTCTTGAAGTTAATGTCTAGAGGTTACAGCTTTGTTTAGTTCGCCACCAAATCTAAAAGCAATGTACTCATAAAAGTGTATTTTTGCTTTTCAGTGTTTTTAGAAGTTGGTTGAATTTTTTTAAACTCTTGAAAGACTTATCCATTTTTGCTTAAACTCAAATTCGTTTTTTCGAATTAGGCTGATAAATCAGCACTTTTCGAACGCCAAAAACAAGATACAGTCTTCAAAACCCTTCACTTCACGTTGCTATTATTTTATGGTCTTTTTGTTCCATTTTTTACATGGCCACTGACTAAATGGTTCGTGGTATAACTGCTCTTTCTGATTTGTTGTTGTCATTTTAAGGCATTCTCCAACAAATATGGGACATACTAGTCTGGGGCTGTCTTTTAAAATGAAACATAAAAATTTACAATTACAGAACCATGTTTATAAAAGTAAGCAGATGAAGCATCAATTCATCGAGTTTCATTACGATGAGTTAATTTCAATCAAAACAAAGCTTTGTTTATCAGAATTTTGGTTCAGATTGTTTTGATAACAATCGAGATTGTTATCTTTTAAATGCAATACAGGTGTTTTATACTAATTTTAATGAGAAATAACCTGGTTAAATGTTTGATTCATAATAGCATATTCATGTTGTTTCGTAAGTACACCACAATGATACAATCACAAAATGTGCTTTAAGTGTGCCTTTCTATCTATTTGTATTAAATTCCTCACATATTTTGGAGAATGTTTTTAACTGCTGAAACCAGGCAATTGTAAAAGATAGAACTTTTACATTAAATGTTAGGAAAAGTATTTAGTTTTTATTTTTCGAAACAAAAGTCTAGGCTTGGATGCAGGACGCAATACCACCCTCCCGCCCTAAAACTCACTATGGTCTTTCTGGATGTCCCTGTGTGCCAGGGCCACGGAAACTCTTACTAACAACCCGCCGCCCAGGCAAAGCACCCTCCCGCCTGTTAATAAGGTAAAGGTAAAGTTAATAAGGTCCCGAGAATGGTACCAGCAGAAAATAATATAAAAATGCAAGGAAGTTATACTCATATTAAATAGCACATAATTTATTTATTATTCATCTATTTTATGATTTGTGAGATGACGGACAGATAGAAGAGCGTGGAAGACAAAAACATGCTGCGCCGACCCCAAATAAAACTTGGGATAAGGGCAGGAGGATGATGATGATGATATATTTTATGATTTTTGAAAACATGGTTTTAATTTTATTTCCCCAGTATGAAAATCAGATAGCCGCTATGAGAGAAGAGACTAGGACACTGGTTCAGCAACATATAGCCGAGGTCAACAACTTGAAGGCTAAGGTTGCGTATGAGATACAAGAGAGGGAGAAGGAGAGGGCAGACCATCAGGCTATGATGAAGTAAGTAGTCTGTCTATTAGACACTAAGTAAAACTTGTAGCCACCATTTTTGTCTGAGATCCGAATACCTAACTACCCCTGTCAAGCACGGTCAAATGTCCAGTCTGTGCGCGTTATCTATAAAAAAACTTATTAAAAAAATGAGCTGATCTTTAGGTAGCTTCCACCAACAGTTTTACCCGCTTCCTTAGGGAACTGCATGCCAGAGCCGCGTAAAAATTAGGCTATTATAATTGTTCTGATGAGCTATATTACTGCCAAGTTTCATCCAAAATACGTTTAGCTGTTTGGGCTTGAAGAAGTAGCAAATATACACACACACAAACAAATTGTTGCCTTTATAAAACTATTGTGATTTTGTGGTTTCCAGAGAGTTGCATCTGAAATTGAACAGTGAGAGGAAAACAAAAGAAAAACTTGAAGATAAAGTTGTTCATTCCAGTGAGACTCAAGGTATGTCTATAAATGATGCTAGTTTCGGCATGTGGTGTCCTCTGCATCTCACACATGGATAAAAATAACATAATAATAATTATGTTATTCTGATATATTAGTGGAAAGTATCGTTCGTTACCTCCTTGTTCATATATATTTTTTATTAGCCTGTACTGTCCTACTGCTGGGCAAAGGCCTCCCTCATATATTTCCACTTATCTCTATCGCAAGCGAAGCGTCTCTCCAGCGCTTCCTTGGTCTTCTTTGTTCATAATATAACGTGCATAATATTTTTGTTCCAGCATCTACAGCCGAGCTAGAGAAGCGTGTCCGCGACCTCAGCAACTCGTTGTCGGCAGCCGAGCGCCGCCTGCAGCGTGCTGAGGGTCGCGGCAGCGAGACGCCGGCGCTGCTGGTGCGGCTGCAGCAGAAGCTGGCGCTGCTGTCGCAGTCACATTCCGTCGCCATACGAGAGGTATGCACTCACCCAGATGCTGCTGGTATAACATGAATATACTCAGCAGAAAGCAAGCATTGATTTGGATGCAGGAATTTACAGATAAAATGGAATTCTTGATAAATACATTAGCCGGTAAAATATTATAAGCCGTTCTGTAGAAACAGGGAGGGATTCGATGATGAGGGGTTTTCTTTTATTCCTATTTTCGTTTCATAGGCATGCTGTTAGAGATTTATCAAGAATGGACATTAAATTCTGTCATTCCTGTTTTTTGTGTACAAAAACAAAAAAAAAATATTGAAGATGAGCTCCTATCCTTTGTCAGGAGCAAATCAAGGCGATGCGCGCGGAGGAGGCGGCGCGGCGGTCGTGCGCGCGGCAGGAGGAGCGCGTGGCGCTGCTGGAGGGCAAGCTGGCCGAGCTCTCCGACACCCTCGGCCGGTACGACCGCCGCCGCCGGCAGGACCTGCTGCTCATACACCAGCTCAAGGAAAGCCTCAACGGGAACATCTTGGACAAGATCGCTGCTAATAAAGATTTTGGTATGAAAAAGAAAATTTTAATACATTAACCTTTTGACCGCCACAGTCAGGTATGATGGCAAGCCAAAAAGTGCATGACAGACTCTAAAGTTTAAATCGATGTTATTCCAACCTCACTACTATATTGTAAGTATTTATGGATTAATTCTTAGCTTGGCGCAGAGGACACGTCTTTCTTTTTGTGACGGTCAACAGGTCAATTAATTCCATCTATGCTAATTATAAAGCTAGAAGGATTTGTTTGCGAAAGGTGGACGTTTTGGGGACTGTCTTTTGTTTTGACTTCCGAAAAGTGCTGATTTATCAGCTTAATTTGAATAAGTGAGTTTGAGTTTCAAATATGGACGACTCTCTTCAGTCTACAAGATACATAATAGTAACACTATAAACTTTCTAGTACGCTTTAAAAAATAAAAAAATATATCAAAATGTGTTTTTGTAGTGGAGTCTAGACCAAGTGTTATATTAATTCGTTTGCTTTTTAAATTATAACAAAAAAAAAATATGCATATACATTTAATTATACATATTCATTTAATTAATTTGGCAATCACAGAAGAAGCGGCAGAGACAACATCTAAGAGCGAAACGGACAACGAAAAGCTAGCTGACAGCGAATACCTACAGACACTCATAGACAAAATTCACATTTTGAAAAAAGAACTCATCGCGGAAAACGACAAACTGGGCAGTCCCATAGACATTTCCACAGTTTTTAAAGTTCAAGGCTATGAAAATGTGCATTTGAAGTGCAAGGAAGAATATGACAGTTTAAAAGCGGAGTTTGATCTATATAAACAGCAAATGAAAGTGAGAGACGCAGGCAGTGAGACAGATGATGTGGGAGAGTTGAAGAGTGAAATAGGTGTTCTCAAGGAAAAAGTGGAGTCTTATAAGATACTGCTCGATGAAGAGAAACAGGATAAATTGGATACCTTGAAGTTGTATGAAGAGGTATGTATAGTGTTCTGTTAACAATTGTTAATGAATGTTAGAAAAGAATATCTAGTTTTAATTCCGCGAGACAAAAATCCAGCATTGGGTGCAGGATGCACATGCAATACCCCCCTCCCGCCCACTTACACAAGATTTTTGTCTCGCGGAATTAAAACTAGATATTCTTTTCTAACATTTATTGTAATGGATTTCCGCAAAGTAACGCCTGATTCAATAAGTTAATTGTTAATGATTTGATAAAAGGACAAAATACTATATAATAACGCTATTAGCGTTATTGCATATTATTGCATATGCAGTGTTTGTAAATTCATATAATTGGTTGTCTACTCATTACTTATTTATATTAAAATGGGAGCCACCGTTTAAATCAAAAGCATTACGAACAAAAAATTAAATACACTATGGTTAATTAAAACTAACTGTTTCTACATTTATTCATAAAAAAATGAACTAAAATATGTAGGTACTGTAGCAGCAGACTAATTATGTTGATTTGGTCCTTTGGTTCCCAATAAAAACACCGGAGGCGAGTCGTACACGTTTTATTTCTTGTCGAACCAAATAGAGAGACATACAAAATTGTTGCCCTATTTATAATTTTTAAATCTAACTCTTATTATCAGTGATGCTAGTCGCAACGGGTACATGCCTAACTATTTTTATTTCAAGCTGCAAGTCATATACTTATACAAACCTGTTCAGCAGTTCTTGTGTGTATGAAAAACATTGCGAAAGTACAAGATATTATTCTTAATTACCGCTATACACTGCGATGTTGCGTGTCGGACATGTTCGCTATTCGACAAGCCTTTAGAAGACCTTTGATTAAAAACAATTTGAATAAATAGTGAAAGTTGGCCGACTTCCTTGACACATCATAGAGAAATTGGGCACAATGGTAGTTTGACGGATCACTAGTTAGTCACAGTTGGTTTTGAAGCAATTAGCAATTTCATAATCAAAACGATAATATATTTTTTTCAATTTATTTAAATACCTAGCTTTTCTGTATTCTTATTAAATATAATTTATATCTACTAATATTCTATCTTTGGACCGATTAGAAAAATTCTTGAGGGTGTTAAGAAGTTTTTTAGAGTAATTTATCGAGGAAGACTACTTTTTATCCGGGTGCGCAGAGTAGCATCCACAGGACGCGGTCGAAACCACTAGAGGCAGCTAGATATTAATAAGAGAATTCTTTAGATAAGCATACTTTTGCTTGGAACTGCCAATGGCAAAGAAACCGCTCAAATTGACTAGCGGCCAACCGCTAGTGCGTAAGGCACCACCACATCTTTAGTGAAAATATCAGATATTCGAAATAACTAAGTTATTTGACGCGACCTGCACGTACTTGTTGCACTGTAATCAAAATTGTCTACTTATATTCCACATATTTTTTTCAGAAAATAAAAAACGAGCAAGACTACCAGAAAGAAATTGTATCGGACTTGAAGACTCGTATCCTAAGCTTAGAGAAACAAGTACTGACACAAAGGGACAGATACGCAGCCCTGTTGGAAGAAACGGACAACTACATCCGCGCTCGCAATGAACGAAATAGGAGAGTCAGCGCTGAAGAGACGCATTTTAAGGATGGGATGCTTACGGTAAGTCTGCGTTATTAATTAACCTTTTGACCGCTACAGTCACGTATTGATGACAAGACGAAAACTGCCCAGCACGCCACGGTCACAACTACATGACAGACTTCTACATTATAGTTAAAAATGAATACTACCTATATTTTAGGTATTTATGGGTTAATTCTAAGTTTGGCGCTGAGGGCACGTCTTCTTTTTTTTACGTGGCGGTCGAAAGGTTAATTAATCAGAAAAATTATAGAGATTAAGTCTACCTATGCGGTTAAAATATTCTGCTCAAGCTGTCCGTTTGGCAAAGTCAAATGTTTATTTGCTAGTAATACATGTCAAAATTGTGTAAAGTAAGATCTTAAAGCCTAGATGTTACTCTATTCTGCCCTCAAGCAGGCGTGATTCGTGTCATGGAAACCGGACTCGACATGAATTATGTTAAACTTCTATCTAACTATAGGCAAATAAGAATAATCATAAAAAAAAAAAAAAACTAGCAAATGGGTGAAAAACATGCAATGTGGTTATTTTTTTTACACAATACATTCTCTTCCTGAAGCATACATATAGAAAATGATTATATTCGTCAATTACTAACATTCAAATTATATATGTCAGGACGTGACAGCACCGCCGCATATGCTACACTATGCGCACGAGTTGGCTCGCAAGGACCTCGACATATCGCAGCTCAGGAAGGAAAAACATATAATGGAGGGACAGTTCAGGTACAACATATTTTTTTTTCTATCGTCATCTTTTATAAAATTCAATGATTTATGTGTAAAAGCTTAACACGCAGACCTACTTTCACATTTATAATATTAGTACAGATTACTAAGGACTACAAAATTTAATAGGTCATTACCGACCAGCGATGCATTGTTACTGTTATAAATCTAAGGAAGTCTTTCAAATAGGGTATTACACCATTTTTTAAAAACTGTTTTAAATTAATCCTGAGATTGTAATGAACTAGTAGAAATTTTGTAAATTTTTTTTAAAACCGAAAATCGCCCTAGAATCTGTTTTTTATTTATGACTTTGAATTTTCGCGCGGAAACGCTAGCCGCCATGCTTTTTCATCTCGTGACGTCACTCGGTTAGTAAACAATACGACTGCGAAAAACCAAGTAATAAGATTCGTGAAAATAATGAGTTATCATTGGTGTCTTGTGCCTGAATGCAAAAATACAAGTGTAAAAACGCCACAAAAATTATGGATTCAAGTGCCAAGTGATGTAAAAATGAGAAATACTTGGTTGAAACTGGTTGAAATTTCGCCACCATTAAAGTATTAAAACCATTGGCAGATTTGTACTTTCTGCTTTCACAAAACCGTCTTCCATAGTGAAATAAAGGCTAGAAGTCTACAAACGTGTTACTAACTCGTAAATTTATCAAAATAACAGCGCACAACTTATTTTCAGTAGATTGTTTACTATCGGAATGACGTCACGGCGGGATCTAATATGGCGAATGGCGTTTTAGACATTTGAAAAACAGATTAGAAAAGACGATTTTTAAAATGGAATTATAAAATTAAAATTGCAATTTTATGAATAAATATCGACGTTTCTTGTTTACTTTTTTCGAAATCTATTATGAACAAACATTTTTATATTTTTCCTTACATAGTGTAAAATACCCTATTGCACTGCAAATTTTCTATGATAACTACCAGTCTGATATGAAACTTGATATTAATGAGGGTTTTCTGAAACATGATATGTTCGCCTTCGAAGCACCGGCTAGTGGCAGACAAATTATCGAAATTCTTTATTGAAAGACTAAACTAACTTAATAAGTTTTTCTTACTTTAACTTGCAGAGACTGTCAACGCGAAGCGACCATAGAAAAAGAGCGTTTCAAGGAAGTTATAAGAACTTTGAAAGAGGAAATTGACAGGTTGGTAATTTATTGAAGCGCAGTTCATCTAGGCTAGTATACTCCAACATTATGTTGTGTGGTGTGATTAATATAAGTCGTCACACTAATTTTAAATAAACTATAATAATAATCAACAGAAACAAGCTTCAGTCACAAATTAGAGATATTTTATTACAAAATATATATATATATATATATATATATATATATATATATATATATATATATATTTTAAAAATATTAGATTTTTATATATATATATATATATATATATATATATATATATATATAAAAATCTAATATTTTTAAAAATCTTAAAAAAATGACCATATACATGACCAGGGATCATGTTTTGCAACGATAGATGTGTATTTTTTTTAATAATGAGAAATTTTCCATGACCACAGGTTACGTCGCATCCAGTCCCGTGAAGGCGCAAATCTGGAATACTTAAAAAACGTAGTGATGGCCTACCTGATGTCGACAGACTACGCTGGGAGAAAACACATGTTGAACGCGATAGCAGCCGTACTGCACTTCACTACGACTGAGAAAAATATGGTCTCGAATAATCTATGAGGTTTCGATAATTTTTTGTTCAAGTTAATGTGTGTTAATTTTGTTAAAGTTCGTCCACAGCGCAGTTACTTATAGATGTGAATTTTTTTTGAGTTGGCAATCATCAAATGGCCCCTCCCGCTGTGGGTGCAGCTGGAACGAGTGTCAGACTCTTCTAAACCTCACTTTAGTTCCTTCTGGAGGTCTATGAGTGCCAGGGCCTCGGCAACTCTGATGAACAAACCCGTAGGTCCGGCAGGCTTATAGATTTGCATTGAAGACCATTTATATAAGGTTTAGTTTCTATACATCATTTGATTCTTTAAGCTATACATAAATTAATACATATAAAATAATAATAATAAGTACGAATTAGAGCGAAGGTGAACTTCTCTAGGAAACGAAGCGAATTAAAACAATATTTTGACATTATTATATTTTCGTAACATTATATTTATTATAGCAGTATTATTTACAATGTCTTTTAAAAGTCTTAAATATATGTATTTGACATTATTATAATTATAAACACCTAAGAAAATATTTAATACATAAAAATAAATAATGAAATAGTAACTGTAATTCAATTCTAAAGTGTCCTTTGTAATATTGACGAAGGTACAGACACCAGCACATCAACCTACCTCAATCTGACAAATTTCTTTAATAGATTTTCAACTTTATCACAATACCGGAAGGTTAGAATTTGATTGGTAAAATTTGACAGATTGGGGTAGGTTGACCTGCTGGCGTCTAATTAAAAATTGCATCACAAAAATCTTTTTACTTTTTGATGATACTTAATATTCATACTGTATTAATGATTCTATTTTATATTTTTTGTTCTAACAAACATAATTACGTATGATATGATAATAATCATGTAATATGTTTTTTGAAGGTCTCCTATATAAACACTAACATTCCTGTTGTCTATTTGTAATAAATAAAGTTTATAAATGTATAGAAAATATGAAGTTTTATTTGTTTATAGAAGGTTAGGCTCCTGTATCTATTTTTGGCCTATTTCAGTTCAGTGCTGTTTTAAGTATCTTTAAAATGTTGATATAGATTAATTGTACATAATTTATTTGAAGGATGATAGAACTCTTAAACCACAAATGGGACGTCTCTAGTCGCTACCCTTAAATAAAAAATAAAATTCAAAGAATATCTTGCTGCCAAATGCTTTTATAATCTCAATGAATATTTAAATGATGACTTTTGTTATCGTATTGTGACGCTTCGCTTTAAATATTCGTTATTTTATAAAAAAAATGTACGCCATATTATTATGTAACAAAAATACACCTGTTTTTGTAAACCCCGTTTTTTTACAAAATAATATCTATCCATCTATGTAAATTACTAAAAAAACTCAGGGACGCCATCTACTATTTTATAGCTTACCGTTGCGAATACCAGGCTATGATCCGCTAAAGCCCGGCTGAATGATTTGTAAAAGTACCTATTACAGTTAAAAGATGGCGCTTAAACAATTTGTTGCCAAACCACTACTTTAAATAAAAATAATGTAGGTAAGACAATAATTAAATTCTTATTTACGGGGGTAGTTTAAATTGTCTCTCTTGCGAGATACTTACTGTTTGTTAGTTGGTTAGCTAGCCTTACCACGTTGTGAACCTAATGTAGACATACACCTTCCTTTATACAACGTGGTTTTAAAAGTACCGGATTCTTCGAAGACACTTATTACAGTACGCGGTGAGTTCCTCTCTCTGTAGACCCGTATATTATGCGCTTATGACATTCTCGTTTATGTAACAAGTACAAGTGCATCGCAGGCGCTGCACACAATCGGTAGCGAGGACCCTGATGGAGACCCGTTGGCCCCTAATTCCAAGCCCGCCTCCCGGGGACTGGTGGCGACTCGATGAAACTGGATATGTCGAAGGTATTTTGTTCTTAGTATATAAATACTATTATCATAAATGCGAGATTGTTTTTGTTTGTTTTTTTTTTTGGTTGTTTGATGTGTTACTATATTCACTTCCACGCTATAACGACTCAACCGATGCAAGATGAAATTTGGCAAGTAGATAGGAGGTAGGACTGTGACGATGTGGCTCAATCTGCCGGGGCACCGGTGATGATATGAACATCTTTATGAGCTTAAAACTTTCTGGTTAACTTCACGAGAGTCCGACTAAGGTCCGACGGAAGACTGACACAAAGAGTATACAATATACTACGTAATAGTACGAGATCCCACTGCAAAATCGTGCACCGATCGAGTTTTGGAATAAAACCATTTTATTACAAATATTTACGATTAGGAGAATATATACGTACCGGGTTGCCTATAAAAATTTGGCCGCAACTATGTTTAATTAAGTAATCATTAATTGATATTGGTACAAATTTTCCCCCCACTTGTTTTTTCAATAAAATTTCGTCCACTACACGGCAACATCTATAAGGACCCCGAAAAATCAGGGTTGCCACCGCGCACTTGGCCGCAACTTTGCGCAGCCGGGTTAACACGGATACGACTGGGTACATTTAAATACACCCATAACGTACACTTATAAATTATATATCAAATAAAAGCTATTTTTTTTCTGTTTATTGTGATATAGGGTTGCCTAATAAAATCTGGCCGCAAATAAGGGTTGCCAGCTGTTAAAGATAGTAAATATTCAGATTAGAGTGAAAGAGAGCTAGCGCGCATCATTACCACTCAGATGAGGATATCGATTGCCAGCTATAGGAAAGTAAAAAATACAGTAAAAATAATACTATAAACACGTTTTTATAGTAAACTTTACTGTACGGTGCTCAATGTACGAGAAATGTGGAACAAAACAAAGCACCCCACAGTTTGTTCACAATAATTCAAACAAATATTTTCTGTTCAATTTTTTTTTCACTGTTGAGTTTAATTTACTATGTCGTTGAGGAGTTCCCTCGACTCTCTTTTGTCTCCATCATCAGACATTCAGGTGTATGCAAAACAGTAAAGGCTAAATCTTTTAAGATATAATTTTAAGAGATGTGATACCTAAAAATTTAAATAATAAAATATTTTTAACAGCACTTGCACAAAATTATTTTGTTTTACATATTGAGTACCCTTTTATTTACAATTTAATTATAAATATAATACTATATACAAAGAAAATAAAAAAGAGACAAATTAAAATAGTGCATCATTAAAATAGTTGAGTACCCTAGGTTTTATTTTTCATAAATATCGATTTTCTTTTGTAATTTTTAAATTTGTAATATTTTTGTATATAATTGGTAAACGTATCATTTATACTCGTAGTTTATACTTAAAATTTAACATTAAAAAAATATATATTTTCGAAGTATTTCTTATTTAAGGTCGTCCCTACTCAAAACTCAAAATCATTTATTCAAATTTGGCTGTAAAACAGCACTTGTTGAACGTCAAAAATTACTAAAGACAGCCCCCAAAACGCCCGCCCTTCACCACTTCCTATGTGTTTTTGCTGGGAAGAAGAAGTGGCGCAACAAACTCCCCAGCAACACATGTCTGTCTGTTGGTTTGAAGAACCTTTACTAAACAATATTTTCTTCATACACAATTTTCATGATGCATGTAATTAAATATATGTATATACATATAACAATGTAAAGAAATTTAAATACTTATGTACCACACGCGGGCTAATACTCAACCTTACACCTACATACCTTTACAACCCAAGCATTAAATACATTTTATAATAAAGTGCAACAAATAAAACTAAAACTAATCAAAACTTCAGCCTCCAATTATATGATGCTAGTAGGAGATAAGGAAGTTCCCACCTACATGTGCTAGTCTGTTGTAACCATAACGTACAACATAAGCCGCCAATCTAGAAAATTAGGACCACAGTATAGAAAAAAACAACAACAATTACCTAAATACTACACTGCATATGGTCAATGAGATACTAAGATAACACTAGCATCCCACGCATGCGCAAAGGCTTTAAACTGTCCTACGTTTTTACTATCTTTAACAGCTGGCAACCCTTATTTGCGGCCAGATTTTAGTAGGCAACCCTATATCACAATAAACAGAAAAAAAATAGCTTTTATTTGATATTTAATTTATAAGTGTACGTTATGGGTGTATTTAAATGTACCCAGTCGTACCCGTGTTAACCCGGCTGCGCAGAGTTGCGGCCAAGTGCGCGGTGGCAACCCTGATTTTTCGGGGTCCTTATAGATGTTGCCGTGTAGTGGACGAAATTTTATTGAAAAAACAAGTGGGGGAAAAATTCGTACCAATATCAATTAATGATTACTTAATTAAACATAGTTGCGGCCAAATTTTTATAGGCAACCCGGTACGTATATATTCTCCTAATCGTAAAGATGTGTAATAAAATGGTTTTATTCCAAAACTCGATCGGTGCACGATTTTGCAGTGGGATCTTAGACTATAAGGACTGACATTGAAAAAATATCAAAAGACAAAAACTCTCTTTGCTGACTTTCGACAGTTCCAAATTTAAATAACGCTTCGGCCAGTAATTGGGATGCGGACTAGGTCATAAATAAAATACTTTATCATATTCATTTTGTAAAGCATCTTAAAATAATTTCAGTTTAATTTATCGTTTTGAACCGAAAACTGTTTTAATATGTTTTTATTGGTAATATAATCGAAATAAGTATACGGATTGATGTGAAAAATCTGTGACGTCATATGTGGTGTTTTAGGGTGTTTTCATACAAATTTCATAGAGAGTAACCGTTTTTGACAGTTCTATAAAAGTATTGAATTTGACTAGTTGTCCGCATCCCTATTGCTTATTAATTGTTTTGAAGCGGAACTTCTACTGATTTCCTGGAGATGGTGATAGTCTACTTTTTAACCAGGTGCGGGGCGGATAAAATTAAAAGACAGGCTACTGGCTACTCAAATGCTGTTGTGACAAGTGTTATTGTGTTATTTACCTAGATAGGTCTATCTAAACGTTGGCCAACGCTGTCGAAACTAAACTACACAAACATTTCATTTCATTAAAAAGTATTAGAGAACAGAGTGCTCTGTGTAGCGTCTCAGACGATACTGCTCATCCATCATCGCTCTTTTGTAGGTGACATTCAAGTAGGGTAACCATTCCGAAGTAAAATTAAAAGAAAAATATTTTATTGATTTGTTTAGTTTCACATTTTTCATAGACTCTCAACATTGCGCGTCTCGCTGTGTAGATATTGGTCTTAGGTATTAGCAGATGGGGAAGGTAGGGAGTATACCTGTAGGAAGGGTACCTATACGGTTGTGGTCGGTCGTCCGTGCGCCGAGCTTAAATTAAGTTGTTGACTGAGTGTATTGCGTAAAACCTAAATAATCTGTCGGTATAGAATCAGATTAGACTTATTTGATGTTGTTAGTTCTGCCATTTCTTCTTCCCAACAAGACATAAAACAGTCGTTTTCGCGTCTGTCTTATAGAGTTTTTGACTGCCTGGTTCGATTAAATGATTTTGTTTCAACCATGGGCACCCTACAAAACACGAAGCGTTTTGCGGGCACCGCGCGATTATATCGATTGTCTACCAACTCTTTTGTCCCGCGAACATTTACTAATGGACTTGGCGACTTGATTAATACACTGCTACTTACCCCTTTTGTGCTCTAATTAGTTTCTACCTACCTACTTCGGTCTTTGAGATTTTTAACCGATTTCAAATTGAAGATGTTTCTCAACTGATTGTACTGATTCACCGCCTAACAGCGCGAAGAACAATAATGGAACCCACTTGCCGTCTCCGCAGACCGCGCGATGTGAGAATCGTCTAAAGATGAAAAAAAAAATTACTTACCTTTTGTTATAAGAAGCAATCGTAGATTGCGTAGCGCAGATCAATATGTAATCCGGCTCTAGGATCATTCCATTGTTTCGTAGTCAATGAACACTCGTACAGGTAAACACTGTAGAGCATCGAGGAAGCCTAAACCTGACACATTAAAAAAAAACTGAAAATTAAATAAAAAAAATCTTGACAATACACCTGAGCACAACACCTGAATATAGGTGACAACAACTATAAAATAGAGGTGTGCTTGTAACTTCCCACAGCATTTGTGACTCTCTTTGTGTTGCTACGGATAATCTTTTAGAAGGTCTAGGATTTTCTCACGAAGCACAGCTCTAAAGCTTACCGTGGCGAAGACTCTCAGCCACGGACACGTTTCATGTTTATAAGGCACTGTCTGCAAAGAATTTCCTTAAAAAATACAGCACCAAAATTGAACAAAATAATTTTGGACAAATTTTGGCTTTTTCAGATTTTCAGTGGCTGGGCCCAAAATCAGAATCGTTTTATAAGTTTCCGAAGTGGCACTGCTAATCAATATAGTTAAAATTACCCTAAACACGAGGTAGTTGCTTTCAAACATTAAGTAAGAGTTCCGTTAATTGTATTTTGCCTTCATTGCCAAGCATGAAGTGGCAGTTATGACTTATTTTAGAGCAAAGGTCTGTTAGTACGAATGAAATAAGCCCAAACACGTGGTACATTACGACATTGGCTACCAGCTACATAGGTCAGCTACAGGTCAATCAGAAGGCCTTACTCTAAGACTAGGCATTCCCAATAAGCGTAGTCTGTTGGTTAGGTTTATTAGGCAAACGATAGTTCAGAACCTATAGTCAGCATTAAAAATATGAGCTCGTGTGCCGACTCCCGCCTCGCGGGCTTTCAAAATACATATGTGTTGGCGTAACCCACTACATGTATGCTGAATAGTCTTTTCAAGTTTTAGTGGGGCTAAAATTAACTGATTAAGATGAAAATGCCTCAATTTCCAAAATCCAAAGCTATGATCTTCAAGAGTACATTTAACCTTATAAATAAGTACCTACTTTTTACCCGACAAGGATCATTATAAAAAATCTTCCAATAAAATATGATCAATCCATTACCCTCAGTAAGAGGCAGTGAGGTATATTCTGCATCCCCTGGGTACGAACCTGGCCAAGCGGCACAAAAATGTATTTTCCGCTCATGATCTCCTTCCTCTGAGCCCATTGCCTTCCGCTGCACTCTAGGCTTTTTAATGGAAAAATTTATTTTAAAGTAAATGTGCCGACAGGTAGTGGGATATTCAAAATGTTTAATATTTTTTGCTTTGATTTGCGCTAGCAATGAATATTAACGTATTTTTTATGTCTTAGTTGAACTCCGAAAGTTCTTAGAGTTTAAATGTTATTCGTTAAAAATAGTCCAATCTGCCTAGTCGTTGCTCAATTATATTGGGGTTGGCTTTCAGTCTAAACAGATGCAGCTGAGTATCTACTACTCCTTGGTTATGCTGGTTGTCAGTATTTTCTGGCTTTTGACTACTCTAACGACTGCCAAAGACGGCCTTTAAATTCCAGCCAGGACTCTCTAATTAAGAGTGCCGATAAAAAAAGTGGTTATTTCAATGATTTTGACCATCATGTATTCTGTAGGTATTCAAATCTATCTACAACAACTATAACTACGCTAATCTTTTCTTTTCTTTTCACTTTATTCAAAATTTCCATACAAAGTCGTGTGTATCAGCTAGTATAAAAACAAATAGGTACTATACGGTAGCATACAGGGGCGCTTTCCGTCTAGTGCGTGCTCAAGTGTCTCTAATTAAAATTAAACTTTTGTTTTGCTCATTACATAAATTACGCTAGTTGGCCGTGTGTTATACGTTTTGTTTTCAAAACGTCGAGATGGTGATAAAGGGTTCTGTACAGGTAGTTTGGAAGGCAATAAAATATTTTAAAGTAGGTAGTTCGGGTTAGAAACCTGTTCTTCTAGAGACTTTCACTTTTATCATTGAGAATAATGATAAGTTGATTTGATCTGTAAATCTGTATACTGGATAAATGGAAGATTCTAGTGTGATGACAAATTGTAACTCCTATTCGGTAATTTCCATTACACCACCGGTGGCTCTTTTGCTGTCAACTGGTAACAAATCTAAGCTGCTACTAAGTTTGTACTTTATGAAGTCTCAATGAACCTCTACCCTCACTGTAAATTGATCCTAAGAGTTTAGGTTAGGCGATAAGAAGTACTGGTATAATGGTAAGGCATCAAAACTAACATAAAACTAAGGCAGTCTAAACTCCCCCATAAAACACTAACGCAGTTACTTAAAACTCCCAAAAAACCTTCGACTGATTTGTAAAACACCGCAGCAGAGCGTTGGCAATCAGTCAATGTAACCACAAAGTGGGTGCATAGTCCCCATCATTTATCACGGGCCACCTATGACGGTACATTCGTCGCCATTGTACCTTGGCGCCAACTCGGAATACAAAAGCGCCATAATGCGATATGCGACAGGTAACGAATATCAACATTATGCAAGGTACTAATGTTCCAAAGATTTTTATTAGGTCCTAATGTGTTTTTTGTGGGAACTGAAGATTTTATTCTGAACTAAAAAAATATCTTTATCTTATAACGGTGCTTCTTCTATTTTATTTTCTTTAAGGCAAAGGGAACATAGAATTGCTTCAAGAGGACGAGTTTCACATCTCTGGAAGAACATGTCATGGCGAGCATCAACAGAGGATGCTATATCCAACATATCAGACTGTCAGAAAAAAAAAAACCGAATTAAATGGTCTTCAATCGATCTATATGTACTAGTCTCAGTAGTCTCATAAAGAAGGAAGGCGCGTTAAATTGGTGGGTTTCGACCTGTCATTTCCACATCTGTGGCAGATGTTTCGGATAGTCAGCAGCCGAAAAGGAAAGACTGACTAAGGGGTATCGGCTTGCCCAGGTAACTGGGTTGAGGAGGTCAGATAGGCAGTCAATCCATGTAAAACACTGGTACTCAGCTGGATTCGGTTATAATGGAAGCCGATCCCAACATAGCTTGGAAAAAGGCTTAGCAGGTGATGATACTAGTCTAATAATTAGTTAATAAAAAAAATCCTATCTGTTTATTTTCGCGCAAAACAAAGTTTCTATTATAAGAAGTCGCATCTAAAACATGTAATATGTAACAATTATGAGCCATAACAAAGTAAGACAAGAGTGACGGTCTACTTGCGCTTCCCGTCACGACTGCCGCCTAAATCGGCTCATTGTCGGGAGCGTGTGGCGGCGATCCAAATCCGATACTCGTCATTGTCTTTAAACTCACGATATATCGTCCAAATGTGATTTCCTTTCGTTTTTACGAAAACTATATTATTTGTGGACTGTAAAAGCGGATCATTTTCTTGGCCAATTCTTTGGTGTTTACCTACTCTATGATTTTAATGATTAATGTTTTATGTATTTTTTTTTTTGAGGACAGAGATATGATATAAAAATAATATTTTATGACTATAAGGGACCTTTTAATTCTCTTTCTGCTTTATGGGTACACCCTGTCATCATCATCATCAGCCTTTTTATCGTCCCACTGCTGGGCACAGGCCACCTCTCAGAGGTGGATTGAGCGTTAATCCCCGTGTTATCGTATACCCTGTACAGAGATAATAGTAGATTATTTTTTAGCTCTTCAAGATACACTCTTTGTTGTCCTCTGTGTAAAAATTTGTTGACTCACTTTATGTAAAATCATTTTCAAGTCTTCAAGTGCTTTTAGTGTCAATTGTTAAGAATGTATTTAAGTCATGGGGTTTATGGAAAGAAGGAGGTCATAGACTCATAAATCTTTCATCCCAGTCAACCTCCATAAACTAAGTAAGGTACCTACTGCCGAAAAAATGAACACAAAAATTCATAAAACATCAGCTTTGTAAAACTTGGCGAAAAAACACGAGACATGTGCGGTCGACATGTTGTTGGCCGACAGTTTCTTGGCAAGAGAAGGTTTAATTACAATCTGGCCGGCCACTCGGGACCACAAACATCCTGGACATATAGGACACTTGGCAACCGCTTGGCCGAAAAAAAAAACTTAAAATTGTCCCCGTAATTGCGATGTGAATTTGTGAATGGAACGTTTTGTGGTCTTAGCCTTTTTAGTGGGATGAATTGGCAAGCTGAATGCAGACTGTTAGTTTGAAAGTGGTGCTTTGTAATATCGGCCAGGTTGCTAGATAAAGCCACATATAGGAAGCATTTTTTCTTTCAAAACGATCACTCAACCTCTTAATTAATTTTTACTCAATTTCGCTGTAGAATCTGTGTTATAAAACGATCCATATTCTTTTAACAAAATGGCTCACCAATGAATAAAAGCATTTTGAGTTATTGAACGACTTGCTGATCGGTCACATGCGACAGCATAGCGGTAACTGCTACGACAGCGAGCTTACGTAGCAGCTACGTCGTAGCGACTTATCGTAGCATTTTTATGTAGACGACAAATTTTTATTGTTCCTCACACAAAAATTAGCAGTTTTCTATTGCAATTTATAAAAAATAATAGTTTCAACAGCTGTGTGAAAAAAAAAACTGAAGCGAAGTTCCAAGCCGAAAAGCATATAAAACAAGCAACGTTCATTAATTCAAAATTATAAGAATCAACAACAAACTGATGCAAGACGGAGGCGCTTTTCAAAACTGAATTATGAACCGAAATTTGTATGGACAACGCAAAACATACCTTACTACTCACAATTAAGGTCGCATATCGTTTAATGGAGGTAGTTTTGAAATAGGATTTTCCAGGCTATAAGTCTTTGTTTCGTACATAGTTAAGGACAGACAACTCACGTACACGTCGTCACATGTATTCGCGACTAAATCGTAGTTTTATATGAAGGTTTATTTTGTTCACTGGCTCCTCGACTATGTTCAAACGATGGTCGCAGCATTAATTTCGAGTTAGTTTTAGATAAGCTTTGAATAAACGATGCAAGTTTTCCGTGAACCAGAACCAAATACATCTGCTTTGCGTTTTTTTTGTTGAGTATTTTATTCCTAAAAAAAAAAAAAGCTTAATTACAACATTATAATTATGGGGTAGTCAGTATCTATGGGCTATAACAAATTTATTTTTTAATACGTTTACATATACATATTTTAATTAAATATGTATAAATATGTATATATAAATAAAGTATGTATATGTAAATATGTATTTACAAAATAAAAAAATAAGTTCTCATTTACATAATATAATATTTATAAGTAACTCAGACTCGTAGGATTACAGGCAGCTCTGTATTTTCATAAATAACTTTTGTACCATCGTTTATTCAAGTTCCAACGTTTTTTGTACTAAAGGATTTCCATTTTTTCAAGATCATTTCCTACCAAAACCCACAACTCAGCCATGTTCTAAGCTCCCATAAACTTGGAATTGAATTGGATAACTAAAATGCATTCTAGGTGAAGTGCAAAAGGCGTTGCCCGTATCAGCGGGTGCACTCAACATGCAAAGTACGCGTCGCCTTGCTGAGGCGGTAGGGATGTGCCACCACGGAGGATTATGTTTTACTAGTTGGTTGATGTGGTTTTCTTTATGATTAGCGAACTTTATGATAATTTTGATTTTTTATTTATTTTTTTATGTCTCTTTTAGACCACGGGACTATTATAGTCTAGAGTCCCGGATTTGTAGAAGACGAACGTGGGGCCGAAGTTAACACGTTGAAGCCCTTATTGGGGGTACCTGGTAAATCTTGACTACTTCTAATCGCAACTAGGTATTAGTGGTTAGAACTTTGATGTATAATTTTTTGAGTAAGATTTCACAAAATAATTGGACACTTATTGAATACTTCTTGATTACAGGACCTGAATAACATTAACATTTGTTTTCTTTTGAAGAAGGTTGCGATTTTCCACTATTGCTCGGACTGGGCTACGTTCAAAAATCGAATTTCTATTTCGATTTTTACTATTTTTACCAGATTTTCCTAGTTATAGATACCACTTCTCTTCACCACGTCCCATCCCTATTATCCTTAACATATTAGGGATCGTTCGCTACAGACGCAACACTACTCTGGATTTTTCCGCAACGCCTTGTGTTTGTGCAACTTAAACAGATTTACAAGTAAATTGAAACATTACGACTTGTAAATTCTCGACGTTCCACTTTATATGTATGTTGGTAAAGAAAATTTAAATTTTAGACGCTTTTCAAGATAAAACTGAAGAAAAAATATTAAAATATAAGCACAGACTCTTCTATTGCGTGTTCTTGTGAGAAAATTAAACTGTAAGGAGGATGGAAGGGAAAATGGATAAAAGTGATTATACATAATAATGGACTTGTTTTAGGCCCATAATGTCATTGAACATTTTTGGTCTAAAAAAAACTCTTGAGTGGGATGTACTCTTTAAATAATAGCCTTCTGAATGCCGCGTGTAATTATTAGTACTTTGAACAAGTGTGTCAGTAGTGTTAAATAAAAGTAACCCTCATTAGTTTGTCTTTTAGATTAGAAAAACAAAAAAATATTAAAAGCAAATTTTGTAATTATAGATAGTAGTTTTTAGTTAAATTTTATTCTAGCATAATGTATGATTTAAATTGATAAATATATTTTTACCTATCTAATGAAATAATTAGAAAAGGCTTTGCATCTGCCTGTTGAGAATATAGTAATACACGGAAAAAAAAATTAAAAGCAAATATAAAAAAATATTGAGCATATATTCTTTTGCTTTGATTACACTCCTTAGGTCGTACGTTAAGGAGTGGGGGTTTGCTACGTCACGGTGAAGTGAAATTTTTACCTAAAAGTGACATAACACAAAACTTCGTTGTTATTAGTTTTTAGGAGATAAAAGAAAATATGTATTCAATATTAGGGCTTTAAACGATAAGGCGTTTAATTTTGGTATAATTCGTCATGCCTATTGAACTTTTGATAATGTCCGAAAACATAAGTCTTTATTTTATACATTTCCTTACAAAAACTAATAAAAAAGCCCACAACTTATCTTGGCAACATTCCCGCTTCGTGCCAATACATAAACACTCTTTATTTTATGATTCTATTGGGTATCGCCGCTGAGACAATCCATCAACACTTAAATCCTTTCGAATGACGTCACGTTACGCGTTACATTGTCGGTTTACAACCAGTGGTGAGCACCGTGCGCCTAAGTATTGCGTTAATGTATGTGTTGGCGGGTAAAGTCACATTGTCAAGTTATGGCTCATATTTGAGCTGTAAAGTTGTGGCGTACGAAACAGATACTAAATAGCTATGATATTAAGGTTATATTTGGCTGATACGAGTATCATCAGTCGCCTTAAGGATGGTTTGACACTAGTGGTCAGACGATTCACTGATCTGACTTTTTTTGGTCAACTATAAAAAGTGAAAAAACCGTCATCTTATCGCACTAAAAAAATAATTATAAAAAAAATACGAGAAAAACTAAAATACCTTTTTTTTAGTTTTATTATTCCAAGCATGCTTGACTGTTATCCGTACAGGATTTAATGTAATTTGATAAAAACAACAATGTATGACCACGCTTGTCGTAAAACCCTATCAGACGAACGTTCAACTTCAGACAAAGCGACGCGATTAATACCTCGGGGAGTTATTAAAGTGACCATATTATATATGATATACGAAATAGTATGAATAGAAAACCACGTCATATAATATATTATTACTCTATAGCGAGAAATACAAAGATAAGTACGAAGTATTTAGTTTTTTTGGTACAATTCTCGTCAGACAACTGTGTCGCTCTGAAACAGCTGTTTCTATCATTCTGGTATTTGTCTTATTTATTTATTTTTTATGTAATTCGCACATTTATAATGGATACACCTGAGAGGGTCGAGGTCTGAAGTACGAGTGATCTGCTGTAGTTTATTAAAATATTTGTTTGTAGCCGGTGATAGGCAGTCGCTCCAAAGAGAACACTGTTACTCAGTTGCATCTGGTTAGACTGGAAGGTGAAATTATTGGAATTTATAGTCTTTTTCATTTACATTGGGATAAATGAAAAAGACTATAAATTCCAATAATTTTCACCGCAGTATTTAGGTTTTTTTTTATATAAATTTAACCGAAAAAGGAATAGGTTCTTAAGTCGGTCGGCATGTTCTTTTTGGACGTTATAAAAATCTCTGTAAAAGGTTTCCATATTATAAGTTTATTTTTAAAATGGAACAAATCTAAAACAATGGTTGGCAGTCACCTGCCAACTTACAGTTATGAGGCTCCCGGTTACAGATATTGACAGTTTCTTGGCGAGCCTCGATTTAATTACACTCCATTTTTTACCGGCTGCGGTTCCACGCTCGCCAAACTGATGGGTGTATACGGGCGTGTATTTGTTAATACGCAGTTACGTATTTATTTTTTAAATTATAATAAACAACTGGTTCCTTAATTTTTAATGCAGATAAATCGGTAAATAAGAATAGAGAACATAAGGAGAAACTTTAAATAATTTAACAAAATTATAATAAAGATAAAAATTGATAACTACTTAAATAAAATGAAACGGCCAAGTGTGAGTCAGACTCTTGCACGAAGGGCCCATCGTCTCATCATTTGCATGCATAGCTTTTTACCAGTCACTAGCCAGCTACTGGGTGTTTTCCTTGTTACCTGGGCAACCCAACATCATTTGTTAAGATTGTTTTTTTGTTAGGTTCTTGAAAAAAAATTGCGTAATAATTAAGTTTGTGCTATATGCCCGCTTACATATTTAAGTATTTTATGTTATAGGTAGCGGCAGCAGAAATGCAATATCTGTGAGAATGTCTAGGTATAAGAGTTCATGAGTTACAGCTTATTGTCAGATGGATAGATAGCGGAGTCCCGCTTTGTTACTTTTCGTAACCCAGCCAACAAATACGCTTTGCTTCGTCACAGACAAATATTCAGCAGTTCAAATCCTTCTAAAAATGGTTCCAGCATTTTCAACGACATTGTGCACAATATACCCCCTTATGTTCACTCACTTTCCTGGCACATCCAAATCGTAGTCTCAAATGTTTTCATACTCTGTAATTTATACAACGATTGTCTATTTGTAACAGGCCGTGCAACTGTTGCTGCAACGATTGCTTTATTGGCAACGGTTTGTAAGACACTTTCAATGGTTTTAAATTAAGTGGTTTTTATTCAATGCACGAAACGGAATAAAATGTTGCATTAAGACTGATAGTTCGATAAATTGGTATTATCAATAGCATTGCTTGTTTCGGAAGGCACGTTAAATTGGTGGGTCCCGGCTGACAAAAACCAGACTTACTTAGTTTTGCCTGTGTAAATTAGTTAAGGAGGTCAGATAGTCAGTCGCTCTATGTAAAACACTGGTACTCAGCTGCATCCAGTTAAGACTGGAAGCCGACTCCAGCAAGGCTTGGCAGATGATAAAAAACGTTGCTTGTTTGTACCAAAACCAATAATAGCGATGCAACAAAAGATGCCTAATAAATTCACCCATCAGAGCATACAACTTACATTACACGTTGCAACCCCACTTAAAACCGTACTAAACGCTTCCCAATCAAGCGCGTTCTAAACACATATTAATAGCGTATGTCCCTTCGGTCTCATTATACTCCAACGATAAATAGTTGGTTGCACACACAATCGGCTGCAGCTCAGTCACCGATGTAGATGGTTCCCGGGATTAATTGCTTGTCGAGTTCGTGTAATGGTTGCTGTAACGACTGATGGGTTGCACTGTTCGGATAAATACTGGTCGCGTTAGATAAGCGTTGGATAAGCTGTTAAATGTTTGGTTTGTGTTGTCGTTTGTTTTATTGCGGTAGTTGTTGATTTGTGGCTTGTGAGAGGCTGGTCCGGCGTCGGTAGGCTGAACTGAAGTGCGGACATGTTCAGTAACCACTGAACTGGCGTGAATAAGCGTATACGCATGCAGCTTTGACTTTGCAGTCACAGAACAGGCATTTTTTTGTGTTTTGTAAAAATATAAAGATAAAGCTAAGATAAGCTAAAATGTTTTTAGACTTTCGCGACTTGTAGGTACACATATTACACACAACAAAATCTGTTGATGTACTGGTGTCTGTACTTCGCGCATCTTAGATAGCTAGAAAAATTATAAAGGCATGTATGTACCTACCTTTTCATCTACTTATACCATAATACCTTTTCATCTCAAACTCAAATTCGTTTATTCTAATTAGGCTGGTAAAGCCGCACTTTTCGAACGTCAAAACAAGAGACAGCCACCAAAACGCCCTCCCTTCAGCCATCAAGTAAGACCCGTGCTTACTCGCGATGAAAAGGTATTCCATTGGTAAAATGTAAAAGATTCGGAGGTTGACCTTCTGGCGACTGTACTTCCCACGGGACACGAGTAAAACCGCGGGTGAAGTCTAGTAACAAATATGTGAGATGTTATTTATCTAAAGCAATACCACAAATCCTTCAGCTATAAATTTTGATAACCCATCTAAAAGCTTTCAACATACCTGCGAATATGATACCCGTCTATTGTATCATAAAACAATATCGGAGTCTTGCTGTTTCAATGCGTTACATTGTTAGTTTACATTGCGGTGTAAAATTATGACCTATATTTGATGCAGTTATGACCCCGGTTATCTAATGCATTTGTTTCTTATCATCAGATGTTTTAGGACGTACCAAAAATACCGATTTTATGTCATGTTTTTGGGGTGAACGATACTTTTTCTGTTTAAGAGGCAAGATCACTGCTATTGAATTTGTGAATTCGGTTATGCTTTTGAATTTTTTTTAATGATTTGATAGTAAATAAAAAGAAAATTGTAGGGCAAAAGCAAATTTGTATCTTATTTGCTACTTTCCTGAGCCGGCTTACTTCATACAGCCCAACATTTTTTAATACTTACTCTGCTATTCGGAACGCTAGTCAGCTAAGGAAGAATGAATTTGGAATCGTTTGTATGGGAGTATTTTTCCTCATCGTATGAAACGAGTACCATTTTTACTTCAAGGATTGATTTATGATATTGAAAAAAATAAACGAATGATCACTTTCAGCGATACATTTTTATAAAGTAGTCTTCTAGTTAATTTTCTCACAAACTGTCTTGAAAGATAAAACACTTATACAAAACAAACGCTTAATTTTTAAGGCAAAATAAAATTATACGGCGGCGAACTCTTAATTACCGTGGACCATATTTATCGGGTGTACCATTCTTACTATTCTGCTGTATCTCTTAAAACCTCATAAAAATGCAAGACTTAACGTTGGCTGTGATAAATATTTTTAACGACGATATTTAATTAAAGTTTGCCGAGATATCGTCCCGTGATATAAATTGCTAATGAGAATGTGTTTCTTGAGAAACAACTCTCGTCCAATTTGTTAGACGATACTGTTGTTAATAATTTCATTTTCGTCTTGATTATGGCTTTGTGTTCAATACTGTTTTGTGGTTTTAATCTCGGAATATTTTAATAGTCTTTTGTTGGTTTGGTATCTATTCTGTTGCTGTGTTAATTGTACACTATATTCACGATATCTATTTCATTAGTTACTTACGTTTATATAAACGTCCTATATTGAAGTCTTACTCGTAGTTGGCGCAATAGTCACCAAGTCAGACTGCCGAACGAATTCGTTTCCAGGTACGGTTTAAATTTGTGTGCTGAGCATGTTTTGGTTGTAGTCTGGCTGTGTATAATATGACAGACAAAACCATTATTCAGCCCAAACAAAAAAGACAAAATAATTTTAGAAAAATTAAAAAAAGGTATAAAAATTATATAATAAACATTTTAAAAATGCCACCACATTAAGCTCCAGTTTCACCGGTTACGGATAGCCACTATCTACCAGATAAATTCAAAAATGCAACAGAATTTGTACGAAATTATCTCAGCAACCGGCGAAACTGGCCGTAAACAGAGCAAAAATTTAAAAAAGGAACATTAGTAAAATTACATATTTGACGGTAGTTGACAAAAAAAAAAAATACGGCGCGATGTGATGTCAGTTTGCATCGAATGGAGTTCAGTTTAGCATGTGTCGGGTAGAATACCTGATGCTGGTATTCTGCTGGACCCCTACAATGACGTACGGATGTCGAGTAGACCAAGATGTGAATGTTAGGGCATGATAGTGCTCAGTGCTGTTTGCAGTTCAAACAAAGGTGTTTGTGTGTGTGTATTTAATATCCTGTGTGTAGTGTTGGAAACGTTAACAATTAAAGGTGAATTATAATATCGTATTTTGTGTTTTGGAAGAAGCTTGAATGATGTCGACATCGATCACCATCATGGTAAGTACCCGCTATCCCTATAATATGTTTAAAATTTTCATAACCAGTTTATCGGTTGTGTTAACTCCCATATCACAAGCTAATTAAAGATATCTTGTTAACAATGTGTAAAAAATATTATTCTATTGTTAAAGCTGAGTTGTCAATTAATAAATCATGGCATAGTGACAGGCTTAAAGATAACATAGATAAAAAAGTCATTTATACCAAGTAAGCTGAAAATCCGCACTTTACCGACAGCCCCCCTCAAAATATCAGACCTCTCAGCGTTATAATGTACCTGAAGCACTTATTTGTTATATTTTGTTAATTAGGATTTATATACATATAACACCTATTAACATAGACAAATTCTTACCAAAAATATATTCAGACCTCCTAAAAATATTCCCTTAACTCTAATAACAAAGTCACCCCACACTAGCGCACAGATAAGGTGCTGGCAACACTGTAATTATTCTCCCCACTACTTTAAAACTGTCGTTAAGTAATTTCGCAGCGCCTACCTGTCCCGGCTGGCGGCGTGTAGGCAAAATTTCTACGCTACATTATAGTGAGGATGTTACCTCTACTATTGTTTCTCGATTGATTATCACTGGTTATTTGATGCTCGAAAATCACTTCTTACTTAGGTTGTAAGCGTAAAAATTTGGATGTGTGCTTTTTTGTTGTTTGTTTACTATAAGAATTATAATGAATCTTTACAATGTTACAGCTTATTTATCAGAGAAACGTAAGAAAAAGCTTGTAAGAAAATGAAATCTTAATTTGTAAACATAGGCTATCGCTGCACTCTCTATTCCTTCACTCTCTTAGCTCGATAATACGATAATCCGACATGACCGGAGGGAGATCAGGTATAGACTTACGTGATCTTCTCTGACGCACGGGTGTATTAATCACTCACTTTCAGGCTCTGGGCTGCTTTTGTGAAAGTTTCTTAAAATCTACAAAGCAGTTTCGGCCCAACCCGAGAATCGAACTTGAGATCCTGTGCTCATTAATCGCGCCATGCGACTACTAGATCGAGGGAGTTCACACTACCCAGACTAAACAGAAATACAGTATGTGGAAATCGCATGATAAACACATGACTTCACAAGCGATTTTGAAATGAGTTCCAACATTAACCCCGCCGGCTAGGCATTCATTTTAACATAGCTTGGGACAGTTTAAGAATTCGTGCCAAGATCCGTGTATTCGGGACCTTTCAGGTACGGATTACATTTGGCCAGTGATCAAAGTTTTGAACGCTATTTCCTTTTAGAGTTTTGTGGTCTTAAATGCATCGATTCAGCTACTTTTGTGTTAAATTGTGGGGGAATTGAGAGCCGGTCTGTGTTCGGGGCAAGTCTAGATACTGAGTTTTTTCTTTATGATTGTTTTGTTGGGGTAATTATGCTTATAAAGCTAAAAGGTTGCCTAAAAATTTTTTTTAAGAAAAAGAAGAATATTTATATTTACCTAAAACATGGTTTGACATAGTTGGTACATGATTTGTCTTGTTCAGCATGCCCCGCCGTAACATCGGTATGCAAATTTGTAAAATATTGAAACTTATGCAATAACTTAAGAATTTATGTTTACTTAGTACTCGTATTTAATTAAAACCAAAACCCAATGATGTTTTTTCTTATCATAATATAAATAGTGTTCATAACACATTTACTTATTTCAATCATCATTTTGAACCTTATACATAAAACTTATGAGCATCGTAAAATTATTTGTTAAAATTAGATTCTTTCATTGAGAGCTATGTATGTATTCCTCAACAGTATATGTGTATAATGTTTTTATTCTCTTTATGAATGTTCTTTTAAATATAACTAGACATAAATTCTTGATATTCACAATTCAGCTTACCTTACAGTAATGTTCTAATAGTATAAACTAATAACTTACAATAATACATGGTGTCCAAAGTCCTTAGTCGCTAATTACGACACTCATGGGAAGTTATAGGGATCCCTTTTACAAAGCCATCCCATAATTTATCACAGCACATTTCTGAACGAAATTACTAGTTTCAGTTGTCCTTATTAATTGATATAGTTAGTGATATAAATTATGCACATGTGCACAGTGGAGTTTCTGAATTACCAAAATAAAGTTTATATACCTAATAAACGTCAGACATTTTAGGACAATTGTGTCTTGATAGCTAATTAAATGTATATATTTATAAGAATTCATAAGAACCCTCTTTTGACAATAAAATCGTGACAAATTCAACGTGAAATCGGTCCAGCCGTTCACGCGTGATAGCGTAACCAAGGCAAATATTATTTATACTATGTATGTATTTCCCTATTTATTTTAATTTTATTTCTGTTTATTTTTTGTTATTGCTTATTAATGCCAGAACAAGGTTCTTATGAATAAGAAAAATCAGGTCATATTAACTTACGCATAGATATAGTAACAATTTTTTTTTAATTTTTTTTTCAGTAACAACAGTAAATAGTGGTAACAAAATGTTATTCTAAATAATCCTAATCTAAATAACAAAAGTAACTTCCTTATAAATGATACCTATTTATCTTGCGTAGTATAGAATTACAGTGACAAACAAATGTACATACATACCTAGCAGTTCGCCCATCAAATCCACCCGTACGTAAGATCGTCCGTATAACGTAAAACCATTTTACTGACAAAGTTATTAGCACTGTTATTGGCTGTAAAAACCTACTTGCGAGCCGACAACGACCCTCATTTTATAACGCCTAACTTACATGTTAGTCATATAAAGATGTATATGAAAATTCCTAGTATGATACAGAGATAATAACCGAAAAATTATAAATCCGTTTAAGAGTTGCTAATGCCTACCTAAGGCGAGATATGCTAAGCAACTTATATTTGTTTCAATACAAAAGGTAATTACCATGTCTCTGC
Organism: Heliothis peltigera; assembly: GCA_958496145.1. Lineage (NCBI taxonomy): Eukaryota > Metazoa > Arthropoda > Insecta > Lepidoptera > Noctuidae > Heliothis > Heliothis peltigera. The sequence continues at coordinate 11,468,034 of OY292329.1, read as the reverse complement.
GAATAAAGATTTTCATTTCATTTCCAATAAAAAGTATACATTTTTTGCATTAATTACACATCGCTATGTGACCAGACAGATTATCGTTTGTGGTGGGTGTTCTCTCTAAGGAAATAAGCCAGCTGCGCAGTTCATATTACAGTGCACAAGCATTTGTGCAGACACAGGTGCACTCTCTATTTCCTCACTCTCCTAGCTAGACGGGCCGGCGATCCGACATGACTGGAGAGAGACCAGGCGCAGGACTCATATTAACGTGCTCTCCAATGCACGGGTGTATCAATCATCCACTTCCAGACTCCGGTCTGCTTTTGTAAAAATTTCTTCACAAAGCAATTTCGGCCCGACCTGGGAATCGAACCCGAGTTAGTGTCAGTCAGTCAGCTAGACCATCGAGGCAGTTGTAAAACATTATTAAACCTACAGAGAAATACTCAGATCAGACCTTCTGCAAACTCACCGTCCTATACACTTTGTGCTATCTAAGCTAATAAAATTGTTTGTTCCCCCTTATATACAGTTTGCGAATTACCAAATTTATGTCAAAGACATGTTTCAGTTGAAGTAGTTCTGAGCTAGGTGAGGTCAATTTACCGTACTGAATTACGTACGGAAGTGCCATCAAAATTATACCTGAAATAAAACAGTTTATGTAAGTACTAAGATCATGAATGTTATGTCTGTTAGGTAGTAAACACGATTCAGCATCGTATTGTAGTTAATTATTTATTTTGTTGTATAGAAGAAATGTAGTTGGCGAGCAAGAAATTGGATTTCTTTGTTATCAAAATCTTTTAAGGGGTAGTTTTTATCGTAGCTTTAAATACTATTTTAGAGGGCGCCTTTGTTAACCTATATCTGTGTTTGCTTCCGTTTCTATCTATCTATCCGTTTTGACTGTTTCGACATATGGGCCAAATGTCAAAAAATCGATTTCTAGCAGGCAAATCAACAAATAGATGTCATTGAAATCTGTTGCAAATTAATCTTATTAAAACTACATTTGTGTTCACATTTTTATAAAGGCTGATCTGCAACATCAACCATAAATACTTTTGGTTGAGCTTGAAAGCCACGAATGTGACGTCGCACGTGTTTTTATTACCCAGCGATAAAAGCGCTTTAATTGCTTACTTACTGCGCTGTATAGCGCTGGCATTGCTGGCAGATAAGGATTTATGAGTCTTCTGTCATGGAGATACTGGGAAAGGGTTGGTCCTCCTAGATGAGGGAGTTTTGAGTCACAGTGAATGGTAATCCATTAAAAATCATATTTTTTTTCCAATTATCCAAAAATCTACATGATTTAGATATCTTTGTTTTTTTATTTACGATGTGTGTGTTGTGTTCAATGTGTCGTGATCAAGTGTGCGGGTTCGACTCGAGTCAGGCAAGTACCTAGCAATGTAATCTTTCTAAGTTATGTGTACTTTCTAAGTATATTTTGGACATCAATATAATGCTTCCCAGGATAGGTAGCTTAGACTATATAACGATAGAAGAAAGAAATAACATTATATGTACATATGCGATACCACATAAAAAGAGTCCTACCTTTCAACAACAGAATAGTAGAACTATTTCAACCATTTTTTTAAATATATCCGTCAAAAAACACAAACAGATTTTAATACACTTCAAGCCATCATCCCATCATTGCCCCAAAACAAAAGCTTCATCCATATTGCAACGAAACTTCATCAATAAATAACGTTATGCCATAAAATACGGCACTTTTACAGAACGCCCAGTAATTCACGTGAGCTTTGGAAATATTTTAGAGTTCAATGGTGGAATTATGATATAGTGTTGCGCGGTGCGGACAACAAATGAAAATTTACGCACGACCAAGGTATCGTTGTTTATAGCGCGTCTCGGATGCGATTATGTTATAACTGGCCCACTTTGTGGTAATGTGATTTATTTGCACTTCACTGAATTGTGTGGTTGTGTTTTTAAATTTTCGGACTAGTACAGTATTGTGAAAAAATCTTGAAGCTATAAAATAAGCAGCTTATTATATTAGGCTCTAAACTGCGCTTTGATTTGTGGTATTCGAATTTTAATTATGTAAATTATTTACAGTGAATATAAATAGATTTATTTGTAACAAACAAAAGCCTTGTTAAGCTAGATTTATTTCATTTGAATAGGAATACAAGACAGAAAGTGGTTGAAAATTAGGTTTTAAATCTAGTTAAAAAGAAAACAAATGCCATTATAAACATTGCATATTGTTTGTTAGTACACATTTTTTATTTTTATATTACAAATATTTCATATCTAACTTAAAACCATATTTACTCGCTAATTATTTACAATAAACACGTATTTAGAATTAATACAACATTCAGAACGTATCTAATATAAATACTTTAATATCATCCCGACTGCTGATAACAAACTTACTCATAGTACGAAACCGCTCAGTTTTAATAGGTGTCTTGTTTCACCCCCGCTTCGTTATAACTTAATGAACCGACAAAAAATATACTTTAATTAAAACATCTTAATTATCATTATTTTAATACCCACTGTCTTATGTTGTTAAGTAAAGTAACGCAATAAATTGTAAGGCCTTTTTATTGTTTGTCGGGAGATGTTGTTTTATTTACGGATTTGCTTAAATTGGGGATTATTTATTGAGTAATTTGGATCTCTAGTTTGATGGCATCCAGGCCGATTGCTGGCTACGACGGCCGTTCTCTTTTAATGAGATCAGCCAGCTGCGCAGGACATATTATAGTGCACAAGCATTCGAGCAGATACAGGTGCATTCTCTATTCCCTCACTCTCATAGTCCGATGGGACGGCAATCCGACACGACCGGAGAGAGATCAGGCGCAGGACCGACATTTACGTGCTCTCCGATGCATGGGTGAATCAATCACCAACTTCCAGACTCCAGGCTGCTTTATGAAAGTTTCTCAAAACCCACAAAGCAATTTCGGCCCGACCCGGGATTCGAACCCGAGACCCCGTGAACAGCAGTCGCGCCTTGCGACCACTAGACCAACGAGGCAGTCATCTCTAGTTTATGTGTATGAGTCCATTTTCTGACGAATTTGGTTCCTACAATACGAGTATACCATCTCCATTTTTTTATGGCAAATATTTTGCTATTACCCAGCTATAATCCAATGAAATTCCTCTAAGAATCCAGCAAGTCCTATCTACTATTCAGTCAAGGAGTCGCAGCTAAGAATTTTGATTTACTAAATTATAGAAGACAGCCTACTAAGGTATAGTTGTCACCAAACTTAATGTCAGCTCGCAGGCCTTTTTTTAAAGCAATCTTTTCTTTACAATGGAGAATGCTGCTATAATGTATTTTTTTTATTTATTTTTCTTTAAAAACTTAATGGCATGAACTATATTACATATGTATAACTTCTAGCGTCCCGTGGGAAGTACTTGGCGCACCTGGATAAAAATGCGTGGCCTTCCTCTACAAATGGAATATCTAACACAGAAATATTTTTTCAAATCGGACCATCGGACAAACAAACTTGTCAACTTTACGATATAAGTATAGATTTTGTAAACAGACATAAGGAAGTAGAATTGGGGTTAATAGCAGGTATATTCCAACAAACCTGTAAGGTCGAATATCAGATACATCACCCACCTCCCTACGACGAAAAATTCCAAAAACATCAACAGGAAAGAAAATGTCTGCCAATTTTTCACCAGGAACTGCACGCCATATGTTACAAAATTAAAAACAATATCACAGTAGTTGCCAACTAGAGATATTCTCAACTTTGAATTTCCCAAGTACACACGCCAGCACGTCAAGCTACCCGAAACTGTCCAATTTTCTTAATCAACTTTAAACCGTATGATTGAGAAATAAAGTTGAAAATCTATTAAGGAAATTTGTCAGATTGTAGTAGCTTGATGTGCTGGCGTTTGTACATGGTATTTGGCATAATGACACAATTTTGCCAAGATCGCTTGCAACATGCATAATGGAGGTAGGCCTTGCCAAAGAGTGCTTCCGACATTATATCATGTCTGTCTGTCTGTTGCTAATGTCGCATTTTTATGGATAAACTTATTTGAATGTTCATTTTTATGTTTGTAGGAATGTGATGGGTGGACAAGTTTGTTTTGAAATGTTATTTAGTCATAGATTGAGAGGATGATCTTGTATGCCTCGAATTAATCATCCCTATAGGGTACAGGCCTCTTCACCACGCTTGCTCTAAGCGGATTGTTGATTTCAGCCTTAGCCTTTAAGTTCAGGTTTACTCAACATGTTTTCCTTCGCTTTAACTTAGTAACTGGTGTCCAAGATAAACTAAGAAAGTACATATAACTTAGAAAAGTAACATTGGTACTTGCTCGACTTGAAATCGAACCTGCACACTCATACTTGGGAGGCTGGTGATTTAACCATTAGGTCTTTGAAATAAGTTAAACAACTTTAATATTTCTCTTCGTAGTTGATTGTTATAATAATGTAATACCTAGAAAACAAACAGCCAAGCGCTTCAATATGCTCTTAATCAAAGCTACTTAAGTTACCTATTCAACGTTTGATTATAATCAATCATTATAAAAACATAATCCTTCTTCTTTGCTTTCAGGTAAAAAAGCGATGGTTTTACAATTTCATGACCCCAACTAAAGTTCTAGCCAATGTCAGAATTCATAACTGGATTTTAAACTTGTATTTTGCTGACCTCTTTAAAAACGTGGGACAATACACATTGAGTAAAACTGTATACACAAAAGCGTGTACTTTTGTGTACTAATAAAAATTTACGTCAAAGCCATTCAACTAATAGTCAACGCGAAGAGAGTAGTTTGTTGCATTAGATTTGTATGAAGGGGGTCGATTTGGTTATCGCACGATATGGCAGAATAACGAGTGATTTTAACTGATGAAAAGAAAACTTGGTACAAAAAAATAATCATAGCTACGTTAATTCTTTTTACAGAGAAAATACACACAAAATTATCATGCAAAGGACTTTGATGATTGTTTGAAATAATTCTAAAATGAAAATAAAGTGAAAAACATCTTAAGCTAGCTCGACATAATATTCTAAGCCTCATGGCAACAAAAGAATATGATACCTACTCAGCTCCTTTTTATAAGCGAGGTTTTTATCACGTACACTTTTTACTTACATAAAAGTGTACAGAGAATGTTGGGAAAAAGGTGCAAATTGAGTTACAAGATTTGCCAACATTTAGAGAAATGTATGTACGAGTATATTTTTGGAGGTACTGAACGTGTTTTGGGTACATTCATAAATTATGTAGAAGGCTGTGAAAGTGCCAAACTTTGTGAGTTTATTTGTCATTTGTTCGCATTGAAATTTATATTTTATCTATGTATATGTATGTTTTATTTAAACTTCATTTATTCGTATTTCTAATGGACTAAATTTCTGCTTAATATACATATATCTTAATCTGGTTTTTGCTATGTTTATTACTTTACACCGGCCTTTGTAAAGTACCTTAAAATATTTCGCCATCAACCATATATCAGACTAATTTAGGAACAAATATCCCTCAAAAGAAATCCGATATACTGACCAACCCCAAGCTTACTAGTTATGCCAAAATATCGCTATACTTCTGCAAAGCCCTATTTAGTAATAAATATTTCATCACTCAAATTAATGATCACTTAAAAAAATATCGATCACTTTAAGAATACCCCACTTATAGCGTCGCCGCTCATCTCCAGTTGCGAGTCTAAGTTTTTGTGACAAGCTAACTCTGTCCCGAAATGTTTGAGTTTACAGCAATTTCGCAGTTCGCTAGTGACGCCTCGCGACATTACTACCAGTTAAATTGAGTTTCTCTACGTATTCATGTTGGGAATCAAATTAGACGCGTCTCGTGTTTTTGGCTTTTATTCTGCGGTTAATTGGTTATTTGGGTGAGTTTTGAATGTTGATGGTGTCGTTTGAAGGTTGATTCTTGCTATAATAAGCTATGTAATTGTAATAGAATTTATTCCGTAATTGTGTTTTGTAAAAATATTAACTTTGTTTAAATTGTGTAAAGGTTAAAAAAAATACAAATAAATAAAAACAGAATCCCTAATATGTGTGAGGTTTTAGGTTACGTGAATAAATCGCGTGTCGTATAGTCGTGGAAAGAAATCAAATTTTATTAAAATAACACCTATTTATAACTTCTATCAGCAATCCTTTCGTGCGACTCAAATTATCATTATACATATGTATGTTGCAGCTAGTATGAAATTGTTACGGTAAAACTACTAATTCATAGATTACACATCTACCTGCAGCGTATCGTAAGTACTTTTCTTCTTCATGAAACCTAAGCAAAACATACCCACAAACATAAATTACGTTCCGTTTCAATATCACGATAACCCAACCCGACACCTGAAAGGGGCGCATTAATCTCCGATAATTCACTCCTTACAAAGTTCGTCGGAAAAAAAAGAGAACCAAGTTCCTTCGACAATTTCCCACATCCAATCTATTTAGAAAAACATCGTAACGTACACAAAATATCCGCAAAATGAACCGAACACGATTTGAATATCTAAATTGGCAATCCTTCGGCATTCGCCAACTTTTCTCATTACACTCCCGTTCACCTGTTAATTTTTCGGGTTCCACGAGATTGGGGGAGGTTTTGTGTTCCTGTGTTCTGTTTTGGCAGAAATTTTGTTAGTGTATTTTGTATTGAAAATCGAAGTTATGAAAGTAACTGTATTATAATGTTTTTCTTAACAATCTACTTCGTTCTCTTTGAATATTTGTTTTAAAATGTTAAAACCTAACCTTTGAAGAAACTCAGCTATATTAGCTATCCAGAGCTCTCCCTTACTCTTATCAAAAAATATATTATTATGTAGTTGTTGAAATCAAATGAAATGCAATTCTTTTTTTCTTTTTTAAACATCAAATTATTTTGAGAACATTGGGCCAAGAACTAAATTATCTGTGAGAAGAAAACAAAACTAAAACCAAATCGAGGCTCGTCGTTTTTTTCAACGTTTCTGAAAAAGTCATTATATTAAGCACAATTTATTGTTCTTGAGAGACGTTATCAACTGACCAACTAAATTAAAGCGTCCTCGCATGGCAACTATAACCCTACAAAAGAAAAAAACTCCCAAAAAGCAACTACGGAACACTTGCAAGCGTTCTCTCAGTATTTTCTCTCCACTTGAGTTCCGACTATCTTCACGCTCTGCGGGTAATTTTTATTGTAATTTATCGAGACCACGTGACTAGGCAATTTAGTTACACATAATAGTCTGCTGAGACAGAATTATAATTGTACTTCAAAATTTCATGTGGACACTTTGTGGGAGCGTTTTATGGCCTCACTGTGTAATGGCGTAAGTTTTTGATAGTGTTCTAATGTGTTTTAAAAAGCGCTTTTAATGGAATAGATGTATGTAGTTTTAAAGCGCTTTATTTTATGTTGTAATATTTTGCTCCAGTTTGGATATTTTGGGAGGCAATCATTGTAGATATTCCTTACTGGGGTATTCTGATTTTCTGGCTGTTCATTATTATAGGGGAATTGTCACGGACGGAAGCTGACTAGATTAAAGTCTTTTTCCAAGCGCAAACATATACATATTGGTAGCGTGACCATTAATCTGTGTATTGGCTTACAGCTCAAGTTCTCGAATTGCTTAATTTTCTACTAGAAGGCGTCTAAAAAATTCAACGATGATTAAATATATATTCTGAAGTTTATTTATTCACCTTTTGTATAGGCTTGTACCATGTATAAAGTTATAAACTCTCTCGAGAATCAATGCATCTCATTCGTTCAGCTCCAGCGAAATTGAGGGGATGTTGATGGGATGGGAATATCAGGATAAGAGACACAGATTAAAGCGTTTGTTAATCAACGATAGATTAATAAAATATAATGTTTGTTTATCCTAAACGCCTAGGTGTAGGTACTCGGAATTGGCCTTGAGTTTATAATACTATCGTTCAAATGGCACAGTATTATATTGCTATCGTCATTAATCAGAACATCGACAATCCAGGCGAACTGTTAATAAGAAAAATGTAATGAAGAGTTCAAAGCTATAAATCCATTTTCACAATCTATGAAGCAAACACAGAACTCAATGCCAGATAGTACTACAACAAATTATCGCAACAATATGTATATATATATGTATACTTACTCTCCTACAAGTTATTAGAACATTATCAATTCTATTTCAAGCCTTACATTACTCTTTAAAGCGAAAACCGACTTTTACCGACCATTATCCACACGAAAGTCCAGTCTAAAACCAAAAAGTCCTTAACCTTGGAATTCTAAACCCAACTATACATCAGATCGTAGTCCGATAGAAGGCGTCGCGGGAACGCTCAGTACCGCGTGGCTGCCAGCCGCCACGCACGCGCCACGCGTGGCGGTCACGTCACACACATGTAGCCAACACCGGGTCTGACTTTTGTTTCTGTGGTTTGTTTTGATTGGTAAGTACTGAGGACTGTTGGAAGGTTATGTTTATGTAAACAATGTTGGAAAATTAAGGTTGTCTGTGAAGAGGTTTGTTGTCGAATTAGTATTAGAAGTTTTTGTTATTTTTTTATGATTTCTGTATTAATTGCTACTGTTCGAGACAAAAACGTGGTTTTGAACAGTAGCGGGTGTAGTACTAGGTTCGGACTATTAACTTTGTTTGAGATGGTGGTTTAAGCAGAGTACTAAAGCCGGTATTTTTTTTTAAGACCACGTTGTATTATAAGGTGGATATAGTTAGATAAAATATCGTCTGGTTGACTGCAAATGAAGAATAGAATATGTTGTCGTGTTGTGAGCATTCCTAAGTGTTTACGATACGCATGCTTCAAATATAAGAATACTCACAGCCCTTTAAAAACAATTTCACTACATAGTTAGAATAAGGGCTAATTTTGCGTAATTATTGACGTAACAAACTACCCAAAGCTACTGATAAGAAACTTCGATATAATATAGATACACATGACGCTTTCACACAAACTTAATATAGTACATACTATTTAAGAATATACATACATCTGAACTGAAAAGTCTCCACACATCGTTTCAAGGTATCTTCAAAAAAGGGAAAGCTTAAGTAAGACGGACAGACGTACCGAGTTACTTTCACAAATATAGGCAATATTAGTAAGTAAGGTATACGTAACAATTTTCGCACGTGACTTTCCTCAGCTTTTGAAACTGCAAAAATACCTGACAAAGGTATTATTTTCTTTAGTATTATTGTATTTTTTATTTTTAAAAGGTACGTCTGGATGTCTTGTGATATAATGATGTCTGCGTCTAGAAGCAATGCTGTGTTTTTGTTACGCGAAATTGTAGCTAGCTAGACTACTGTACTTTGTCTATACTCATATTATATTTCTAAGGAGTTAGAACGCACTAATCTCAGGAACTACTGTCCGGATTTGAAAATTGATTTCAGTGTTAGACAGTCCATTTACTGAGGAAGGTTATTGACTGCTTTTCACCCGAGTGGTCGGTGTACTTCTCGCGTAAAACCGCAGGCGAAAGCTAGCAATCCATGTTAGCAGGTACTGCCTTCCTTTGCTGCAATAAAAAAGTTATAAACTAAAGAATCAGTGCCAGTCAACGTTATAGCGTTAATATTACCTACGTATATTATGTTTATAATTACGTAGTAAAGGATTGGAAACAATAACCAATCTTAAACATAAACTGTAATCTGTAGAACTAATCTAAGTTTCGACCTTTAGTTTCCAAGATTATTGCCTAGTGGTTAAAGCACCTTCCTCCCGAGTACCAGTGTGCGGGTTCGATTCCAAATGCTACGTACCAGTGTAACTCTTCTAAGTCAAATGTTATTTCCATGTTCATCTTGGACTACTTAAAGATTAAAAAACTCTAGGCCTTAAAGTCTGAAATCGCCGATCTGCCTTGAGCAAGCGTGGTTTATTAACGCTCCTTGCTTCTCCGTATGAGAAGAGGGCTTGAAAATTCGTTTACCAGATTAGACAAAAGACTATAGCATCATTCATGGTTGGGTGACAACAGTTACGAATGGATATGTTACCTTATAATATACCATACCGAAACATCCCCGTCTCTCAAAAATAAGCTGTACAAAACACGAAACAAGAGCCTTTTAAACAAAATACCTAGCTAACCTTAATCCACGTCTTCAATTACCTCAAAAAACGAATACAACAGTATAATGTTCCACAATAAAACCTACAAGTCCGCGCTAATTGAGTTATTTGCCACAAACAAGCCGTTTTTAGGCTCAACTTGTTTCACTTAATCGTTTCTAAAATGCCTGAACTAAGTTCGTATGGAATATAAGCAATGATTTTTTGGTTAGTTGAGGAATATTTATAGAGAAATAAATTATTTTGTCTGTGTGAACACAGGTGGTTTATTTGTTTTTAATAATTGATGGTTTAACGAGTTATAATGCCTTACTTTAGGTCTCTTTATCACACTCCTACTTGAGAGGCTGGTGCTTTTCCCACTAGGTGTACATATACATAAGAAGAAACGGAGAAACTACCTGAGAAGAAAAATCAAAGACTTCCCTGCACTCTTCCCTGTTAACCTCATCTGCCTGGTCTTTCCCAGCTATGTTGGGGTTGGCTTTCAGTTGGCTGAACACCAGTGCTTTACATGGAATGACTGCTTACCACCCAGTAACCCAGTTCACCGAGAAACCCAATGTACTCTCATAAGACTGGTTGTCAGGCTTTCTGGCTTCGGACTTCCCGAAATGCCTGGCAAATATGTTCAAATGACAGGGGGGACCCACCAATCTTAGGTGCCTTCCGAAACACGGATGAACTCATCATGATAAGATGGTCATCCACGCATCATCCAAGCGTTGCTTAAGCTTACAATCAATAGACCCGTAAGATTGTTACTTAGCCACGAGCTCCTCTCGAGGATTTGCATAACAAGTCTAAAATTACTACTAATCTAACTAAAATACGCGCAGCTTAAAGACATCGGCGTACCGAGAGCTACACATTGCTTGTTTACAATGAATCAACGTAGGCAGGCAGCTGCACAAATATGTGTGAACATAACGTGCGATGTCGACGCTAGGTGGCGCTGCGCTCCGTCAGGATTACGGCGGCTAATTGGATGAGGAGCGCAAGGTTCGGTTATTACGAACGATTATAATGTCTGATTATGTGTTGTGTTGTGTTATGTTAGATGACGTATTTTGTTTGAATTGTAGTAGCTAGAAGACGAACGTGGGTTGATTGGTACATGCTTCTTGGTAATTAAATAAAAGGCCACTAGACTAGACTACGTAGTCTATAACTACTGTGATTGAATTCACCAGTCTAAATGTGTATTATGGAATTATTTGCATTAAGTAACAGCCGCACGGATCGATCGATCATAAAGTTAAGCAACGCTTGTTGCGGTAGGTTTGTGAATGAGTATGAATGTGAATGAGTCCCGGTTGTCCTTTGAATATCTTTAGTCTTACCAAGGTGTATCAGGTTGCCCAGTTACCTGGGATGGGGAGGTAAGACAGGCTGTCGCTTCATTTAAAACACTAATATCTTCTTAGCTGTATCCACCTAGACTGGAAACCAACAACCCCAATATTTTGTTTGCAGTTACGACAGTATATAAACATAGTAATATGATTTTTTAAGCATGTAGAGTAACATAAAAGTGGATTATTGTTGGTTTAAAAATGATACAAATTCCTCTTTTTACTTCCTTTACTCAATCAGAAACTTCATCTACATTATAATGAAAAACTGTCCTCGACCATAGCCTCCATTAAACCAAAGACAAAACAAGTACCTATCACCCCCCATTCACGTTCAGAACAGAAGTGCGGGCATCAATCCACGACGTAGCGATGCACCGATGCATAATGCAGTATGCAAATCTGTTGCCACAAACTAGCGACCGACTGATTGCCAGTTCTAACAAATTTACATTTTTTTCCATGTCTCGTATAGATTGGTCGTTTGAAACAATTGAATTACTTGAATTTGCGTTCGTCGTGTGCCTCTGACGTGTTTCCTCTTTTTGTTATGAAATGGTGTGTTTTGTTTTGTTAGATATAATTTTAATAAGCTATTTCTCACATGGTCAATAACATCCCGGGAATTGCTTTGCAAATCACGGTAAAATATGCCCTATTATTTATGCTGATGTATGTATAAAGAATGATAAAGCGGAAGAGTTTGTTTGTTTGCTTGAACACGCTAATCTCAGACATTAATAGCTGATTTAAAAAAAATGTCTCAATGTCAAAAAGCCCTTCTATTGAGGAAGGCTATGATCCGGATTTTTATCCGGTTGCTCGGAGTGGTTCTCATTAGATGCATGTATATCCGCAGGAGGAAACTAGTACCATATTATATAATTTGCTCGAAAGTGCAAACATCCATACAAACGTTTAAATAAATTATTGCATGATACTGGTATAAGCATAGAATCATTAATAAAGTTGATTTACCCATAACCTAAATAAAAATATTCGAAAAAAACCCATACTACGCCAAAAATAACAACAAAATATCTCATCATTCATAAAACACAAAATTTATTCGCATATTCCTTACCTTACGAAATCCGTCCGCGTTTGAGCATTGGTACGAGGTATCGGGACATTATCTTACACATTTTTGCCACACTGTCACATAAAGTGACAATACATTATTGGCACCGTTAAAATGGGAACGTAAATGTATCGGGACGTTTTTGTTAGGGCCTGTTTATATACGTATGTACCATAAAGCCGCTTCGAGTATTTTTATGGCTATGATCAGAGCTTGTGGAATCTTGTGAGATAAGTTCTTTTAAATGAAAATTTAGGGGTGAATCATCAACTGCCTAGCCTTTTTCTAATTATGTTGGTTTCGACTTCCAGTTTATTCGTACGCAGCTGATTACCAGTGTTATTCAAGGAGCAACTGCCTATCTGATCTCGATCCAGTTATCTGGGCAACCCAATACCCCTTGATTAGACTGGTTGTGAAATGACTGCCAAAGATGTTCAAATGACAGTTGCGACCCATTTACATACTTTACTTACAAAAAAAATACATTTTTAACACATACGTTCCTGCAAGATTATATAGCAAAGGCAAGCGTAATCCAGATACCTGTAACATTAAATCTAAGAGATCTCAATGACTAAATAAAATTTGAACTAGGCAACAATGTTAGAAATAATATTTACAATAAACCAAAATATATTTCACATCATTCCCAAAAGAAATTCGATAAACATAACAATCAAAAATTGAACTCCACATAAAATTCAATAAAAATATTATTAGCAACTGCTAACAATACAAAAGACCGAAACAGTGCAACGAACTATCCCACAGAACTTCACATTCCATCTGCTCAAGTTTGCGGTTGATTGCGAAATAAAACAGTCGTAACCGAACCAATGTGTTTAGTCGCTAAGGCGGAGGATAGATAGATATGATTCAGTTTGTGGGTATCTGTGATATGTATGTCTCTTAGTGATAAAGGTAATTTTGATGTTAACTCTGTGAAGTTTATAAGGTCATTCGTATGTAACAATATCGTTACGGGTAGACCGAAGCCAGAAAATCTGACAACCATTTTATTAAGATTGTCCAATTAACTGGTATAGATAGGCAGTCGCTACGTGTGAAACACTAGTACTCAGCTGCACCCGGTCAGACTGGAAGCGGATCCCAACATATCTTGGGAAAAGGCTAGGCAGATGATTGTATATGTCAAAAATCTGCTGCCCAGTGAGCAGGGTTCGTTCAGATTAAAAATTACTATTGTTCCATGTACAATATTGGGTATATTGATAATACGAAAAGAATCGAATATAAGATAAATAGAGTTCCCATATATCAACAACACATATTTCTTGTATATTTTTTTGTAACAAGATATCCATAATTTTAGTTTTTATATGTCCTATAATTCCTGAAATTCCGTGTAAACTCACCTTTACTGTGAGTCATCTATTCTGAAGCTAAGGTTGTTCAATGTCGCTCGCTGCGTGACGCGACTCGATACAGACAGACAGTGGTATAGTAATAGCGTAGATAATATGATATTGTTGTAAGCGATATACGATAGGAGCTTGAGAAACTAACTGGATGGTTTGGGTGGGTGGAGCTTTGACGCCTATAGTTGGTATATGAGTGTGTTAAAGGATTCGTAATTGTTGTTGTTTTGTATTATTTTCTTTTTTTTATATGGTCTAATTTGGGTTTCTTGGCATGTTGACATGATGCTTGACAGCAGCTAGAATAGTATTCAATGAAAAATAATTTTACATAATTCATGTAAAAGTATTTTTACCTCTATTCAATTATGTAGCTTAGATTCTCTCAGACACTATGTATTTTAACTAATAACATAAATACAACAAGTATACTACCTGTTCCAAAATCAAAAATTATTTATTCAAATTAGGCTGATATATCAGCTGTTTTCGAACATCAAAACAAAAGACAGCTCCCAAAACGTCCACCCTTCACCACTTACTATGTGTTTTCGCTGGGAAGAAGAAGTGGTGCAACAAACTCCCAAGCACTATACACATGTCTGTCTGCTAGGTTTGGAGAACTAGATTTATACAAAAAACTGTCTGCCAATCCACTCTAAATTCTTAGTTCAAACGACAATGCCTGGTCTCGTCTTAAGAATTTTGTTTCTCATTCAAGATATTTACTAAAAAAACTTTGTATCAAGGAAGATGAGCTACTTTTCATAAAATATAAGTAACGCGAAAATAAGACGGGACAGAACATTATTTCAAATACAAATTGCTTGGGACACTGTCACATTTTTTATCATTATTTGAAGGATGCGATCATGTTTTTTTTAATTATTTAAATTTATTGACTTCGTAAATGTTTAGATGTATAAAAATAGAACACTCTATCAAAAAATAGAGTTGAGTAGGGACGGGAAGATAAAACAATAATATGCTGAAGAAGTATCTAACCATGTATAGGATAAAACTGCCATTTATAACACGTTGGTGTTAAATTACTACAACTATTGTTTCACCACCTACGAATAAGTTCCAGTTAGTTTATTTGGTAGATAATTTCATACAAATTCTGTTCCACTTTTGAATTTATTCGGTAGATGGTATTCGGACATCGTGAAACTGGTCCTAAGTCTAGCAAAAACTACCAAATGCTGATAATACATTCGTCATTAATTTAATTTAAAAGCAAACAGGAAGCAAACTCGCTTATTGTTGATCTACCTCTCAATTAGATATCTGAGTTTTCTTCCAACAAAACTTTACAAAGAACTCTTACTAAATCAATTAAAACATTCATTTGAATTTGAAGCCAAATTTCGAACACAAAACAAAGGCTTAAAATCAGCATTATTTTACACTTTACTTTGTGGCATTAATAGATACCTATCGCCCGCGGTTTTACCTGCTTTCTAAAGGAAAAAAATCCCCGACAAATATTTTAATGTGTTAATGATAAATAAATTTTAATGATATTTATTTTGTAAATAGGTTCAAATCAACACCTTTACACGTCAAGACCTTTTTCTAGAACGAGATGATGGCGTCATTTCCTAAATGACTACCTGCATGCTTAGCATGGCGATTCTATATCTACTCTGTCAAGAAAAGACAAAGCTCTTTCTGTCAATGTCAACATGTCTTCTGCCCCAGCATGGCGCGACCTATCAACTCGCATATAATCACCTGTAAACTTATGTCGATCGAGGAAAGAAAAATTTCTTCAAAAAATGTCAAAGGAAAGCTTACGTCAATCTGTCACTTTTTTGTCATTATGTCCATTCTCCGGTAAACAAAACTTGTTTCTACGGATGCCATGATAAGCCTGCTGGAGAAGAAACGCCTCATAGCTATAATACTGTCAAGTTTCATTTAAATCCGTTTAGTCGACCATTGAAGCTAAAAATCCAAACCTACATACTTTCACATTTATACTATAGGTAAGTAGGAAGATTTCCTTTAGCGAGTCTACAAGACTATACAATGTATGAGGAGATAGGTAACTAACGGCTCCTACCATCACGAGAATTTTGGCAGTGATGCACGGTTTGTTTTGGCTATGAAACTACGTCGCCGCTTCAAAGAACTTCACTGACTAATGGACCCTGTTTTCACATTAAAAATTTCTCGTAGCGAATCGTAAAATTCGTGACGGATTTTTATAGTTTTGAATTTTTATGTTGACAACATTTTGTGATGTCATTTGATGTGCTGTGTTTGTGTAAGCGTAAAGTTAAACTTTTATGTAGTTGTATTATTTAATATTGCAGATTATATTATATTGTCATGTTGTAATTCCGAATATGTCCTCATTAAAATTAGTGTCTTTATGCTCTTATCTTTTGGAGTTCCAAATTTAAATTTGATTTTCTAATGACAGCGAAATTTCGAGAAATAAAGGGGGGAAAGTTTATTTTGACTTTGGGGCTAGCATTGTAAATATAAATAATATATTATGTCAGTTTGTATATACAAACTTATAAAATACTTAAAACTAATATAATAGTAATACTAAAAAAAAACCCTATATACAAAAATATTGCGCGTTGTTAGGCGTCAAAGTACTCCTCCACATCGCTGTCATCCGGTAACGTGCCCAGAAGACTGGCCGCATTGCCACGTTGTATGGCAATGCTGATTCTTTGACCAAAGAATAGGCCAGCCCTCTGGATTTGTATTAGATAAAGAAAAAATTCGATTAGCTATTGATTCTTGAACTAATTACGAACCAAGAAACGGTCAGAATATAAGTACACTTAGATGTCTACAACAAATACACGAACGCAGAAATCTGACAAGAACATCATTAAAGCTACAAAGACCGATCCAAACAAATCCGTACAAATGAAACGACCACAATCTTTCAGAACGCCGCCATTTCATGGACTCCTGGTACCTCTAACAAGATTTCCCGTCTTTATTGCGAGACCTAATCAAAAAGGCGCATGATTAAAATCCAAAACAGCCGGGAATTAATTAAAAGAGACATCCGAAATCCTTGCTTGTCTGGATTTTGAGGCGTTGAAAATAAAATTGTGTGATTTTAATAAAATGCAAATGGCGCGGCGGCGGTTGGCTCGTGATGGAACGGCGGCCATGTTTTATGTGTGCTGTAAGTTTTGTCTTGAAATGCGCTTCAATGTTATGTTAGCGTCGGATTGGGATGTCTTGGCGTTTCCTGGCTGGCTATTTTGTTTTTGTTAAGTGAAATTAGCTACGGGTGAAAATTGTACTACGTATGGCTTACAAAAATGTAACAGGCAGTACAAGAAGAAAAATCGCTTAAGTTCTGGTGACTTTTTTTTAATATGGGTTTTTTTTTTAATATCATCCAAACAGTTTCCAAGAAGTATTTAATTTATGTGAAACGCCTAGGTTTAATGACTTTTTTGATTCTTCAATTAGAATGTTGGATTAATCAGATAATTTATGTTGCATCAGAAAATCAGCATGTCAAAATACAGAAACCAAAACGCCCTACCATCACCATTTCTATGTTTTTTTTTAATGTTTCTGGGAAGAAAATTGTGGTAAAAACTCCCCAACACTCCCCTTCTTGACTAATACTATCCCAGACGAAGCACTTACAGGAAGAAATTGTATGGCTTATGCTCGCCTGAGAACCACAAGGCTCCGGCTAAGAATAAGCCACCCAATCTCTTCGACTAAGTGTCCTCAGCTAAGGAATTATATTAGCTGGATAGCATCACGACCTAGTTCAGCCAGGGTTAGCTTAAAATATAAAAAAGGTGAATAATCTATAGTAAACTAAAGACTGCATGGACAAGGACACATATAAAGAATTGTTCGTAATTCAAATGCATGAAATAAAAAGAAACCACGTTCTCAATTTGAAAAAACAAATTTTGTTTATTTGATTCAAAATTCGAAAAGTAGTTCGTGCAAGGCTCACAACAAATGTGATTGGGCCGAATTTGAGGTGAATTCGATATTTTAAATTATGAACGGTAAATAATTTGAATGTTTAGTTTGTAGATGAAACAAAACACATTAATATATTAAATAAAATCAATTGAATACATTGACTTTATTAAAAAAAAAATATGATGATGTGTGTTTTGAATAAAATTAATTATTTAGTAAATGTTATTATTAAAACCGGATTTTTAAATTAGAACACACAAATTATTTTCGAGTATTTAAAAAGTTTTAAACATATTTACTGTAACTGTCAACGAATGACGCCCCCGGCCCCAAAAGTCCAGCTGCATTGCGCTCATACAACTTAATGGAAATAATATCGTGTTTAAATATTGAAAGTAGAGTTGCAGGCTTGTCGCAAACGAGCGTAATTAAATATATCTTTAAGTTAATTGGCGTATTAATAAAAGAGCATGTGTGTATGATGACTTTGTGAAAATGTGGAAAGATTTCGCAAATTAAATGCTGGACATACATATGTGTGTTTTATTTAGCAAAGCAAAGTTGTTCTAGCTGTGTCTTAGAGTTCTCTGTTGATGAAGAAATAATTAAGATGCTTAAACGATTCCCTCTAAAATATTTTACATAACTTAAATATTTTAGTCGGATAAAAATTTGACTACAACCTTTTTTGCGTGAACAAAAAACACACATTTTTTAGGGTTAATTGAAAAAATACTTAAGCTCAGTTTCACAATGTCCGAATAGCCACTTCCCATCGAATAAATTAACAGAAGGAATAGAATTTGTATGAAATTATCTATCAAATTAACTAACTGGAACTTATTCATAGGTGGTGAAACAGGCCCTTAGGCTATCTTACTAAAAATTTACTATTAGTAGGTAACATTTCATCGACCATGAATCTAACACTTCTTAAATATATAACTGGCTAGATAAAGCTTGAATGACGGACAGATTTATATTCCCAGCAATTGTCGCCAGCCTGCAATATGAGAAATAATTTAGTGTTACGAAGACGTATCGCCTGTTTTATAACGATTTTCCTCCATATTTTCGTGTGGGAATGAGCATTTATTAAAATAAAATTGTCTGTTTGGTAACAGGGATGATTATGTCTAAGTTTGATTATAATACAGTATTCATAGTCGTCAATTACGAATAGAATTTTTTCTTTCAAATAATATCGCTATATCGTAAGAAATATAACTGTAAAAAAATACAGTACAGTAAAATACAGCACAGTAGGTTCTAGGTGTAGATTTTCGCTACAATTAAATATCAGTCTTCATGGACAAATCAAAATACTTGACTTATGCGGGAATGGAACCCACGACAAGCAGATTTCCTAATATACTATAATATACCGAGCAAGTAGTCCAAAAGAAACATTAATTTGTGTGCGTTACTGTACCGGACACTAGTGGACTAGTTGTAATAATAACTACAAAAAAAAACTCAATTAATATGCATAATTAATGGCATAAAATATTATTTATAACTATTTATATTATTTTGTCATCATCTCCCGAGCCTTTTCCCAACTATGTTGGGGTCGGCTTTCACTCTAACCGGTTTCGGCTGGGTACCAGTGTTTTACAAGGAGCGACTGCCTATCTGACCTCCTCAACCCAGTTACCTGGGCAACCCAATACCCCTTGGTTAGACTGGCGTCAGACTTACTGGCTTCTGACTAACCCGTAACGACTGCCAAGGATGTTCAATGACAGCCGGGACCTACAGTTTAACGTGCCATCCGAAACACAGTCATTGGTGTCCAAGATATACTTAGAAAGTACATACAAACTTAGAAAATTTGCATTGGTACTTGCCTGACCTGGAATCGAACCCACGCCCTCACACTTGTGAGGTTGGCTCTTTAACCACTAGGCTACCACGACTTTTTTTTTGTTTTTTATATTATTTTGTCTTGTATAAAAATAGAAATTCTTGACTTGTGTAAAATTGTTGTTTAAACCAAAAATGTGTTTACAACTTTATATTCAGCGACGGCACTATACGTTATTGCAATAAAAATGCACCGCTGCCGTGATAAAAGCTTATTTAATTCGCCTTATAGTTTAGAATTTTATAGTACGTATATTTAACGGTAATTATAAGCCCAGTAAGGACCATACTTGACTTTCGTTCCATATTATTAAAATTTTCACTTTGTTGCGATAACTTATCGGTCGTGTTTTGTTTTTTAATGTGTTTCTTTTTATAGCCTTTTGAGGTGTGATGGGTTATTTAAGGGTGCATATTTGAAATAACATAATGTGCAGTTTAGTGTTTATGTATATTTGCACGGAGTAGACACGCTACTCATTTACAGTATAAACACTATTAACATAAAAGGCGACTTCTACCTTAAAGTTATACGGGTAAGGTACTTTTTTGTGCTTGTAAATATGTATGTATGTTATTCACTTTTCTACTTGATTGGTAGGTGAGTTAGACGTTTATAATTATGGATTATTGTCATATAATTATAATTTCGATGAAAGTATTTTTATAGAATGTAACGACACACTATCTTAATACGTTGTCAAAGTATTGCCCTATCATATAATTAAATGAAATGGCTAGTTATAAAATTTGGCGTCGTGATCAACAATTTATCGTGTTTTAATAGAGTACCATAGTCATCTAGCGTTAGTTATGGAATTATTAAGTCTCGGTGCAAATTATAAGCGGAGAGCGGGAGATAGATTAGAATATTTTTTTCAAAATTTCTGTTATGCTCCGTGCTTCGCAATTCGTCTGTTTAATTTAAAAGAAAATAATGCATAGATTTAGAGATGATAATTTTTAAAGTTGTATTAAATCCTAATATGAATCTACTAATTGAATATATTGTGAATATCATCAATACCTGTCATGTAGACAAACAAATTCTTCAGCTTTATAATGGCGCAATAGCACCTAAACTGATTTCAGATTTCAGTTATGGTGGTTTTTCTCGAAGGAGTTCAGCCAGCATCAGAGGACATATTATAGTGCACATATACACTCTATTCTGTCAATCCCATAGTCCAAATCACAGATGTATGGCCACAAACTTTCATATACCAGTGCTGTTTTGTGAAAGCATCGCTAAACTCAGAAATTTACTCAGGCTCGACTTGGGTATCAAACCCAAGACACTGTGCACAGCAGTAGCTTTTGCGACCACGAGATCAACGGAATACAGACATAATTTAAATATTCTTATTATTAAACACAAATACCTCACAAATGACGGATAATGATATTGATAATATGGATAATGATAATATAACATCATCAACTTACAACTTGCACCACACCCCCAGAGGTTAATATCCCGAACATTCCAGGTCGCAGCAAGTCGAGTAAGCCGATAGTTCGGGAATCTCAAGACCTCGCTAAGACGCTCCACGGTTTTAATTAATTACCCCTACACACGGATAATTTGATATGCCTATCATCCGTGAACACTTCTTTAACTTACCAAATGAGTTTTGTTGAGTTTCGACGAAAGTTTCCAGTTTGGAGGAGTTGTCTAGTGGATGTTCGTGCCTGTATTTGTGTTGTAGTATGTTGACTTAATTTCGCTTTGGTTCAAGTGTTTTGTCTCATCACATTCGAGAAGGAATCTTCTTAACTTGTGATATTCATTCTTCTGGTTCTCATTCTCTTACACAAACATTCTATTTGAGTTTTAAATGGAGATCCGTTGTATTAAGTTGTATTTTGTTTTGTATACCCACGCGTCTGATAAGTCATTATCGAATCCAGTTAAAATCCAGTGTCAACTGGTTTAAGAGGTTGTTTTGGATTTTTGGACAATTTAATTTGAGGCTGGTAATTTCTTTGTATAAGACGATATTTACAATAATTATGGACTTTAATTCTGATTTAGTAAGAGCGAAATTGCTTCAAGTTTTGTGAAAACTACGTTACCTGTTAATTCTTCGCTAAACAGTAAGCTGTCTACCTCACCCATAATTTCACGATCATCTCACATCCCAAACTCATAAACTAGTACAACTCGCCTTGACCTCCTTTGTTCCTTTTTGTTGTGTGGCCAGTGTACGAAACTCGCAAACTTTATGCTATGGCCGGCAGCTAAATTTCATGATATAATTTTTTTGCTCGCAGCCCGCAATTTTGGGACCACAATGCAAACCAATTCGGGTAACCGATTTCGGAGAACAAATCATTTGTAGGTTGCCAACAAAATTCGATAGTCTGAATCGGGTTTTATCTATGACCCGTTTTTGTTCTTCGATATTGACTTGCGCATGTGTATAGAAAATAGTTTGTGTATCAAAATAGATTTTGGGAGGTACTTTTTAAGTGCAGTTTTTGCCCGACTTGTAGAATCTAGTGGTAGAAGTTAATCTATGGTAAAAAAAAGTTGATTAAGGATGTTTGGCTAGGGTTTTGTGTTTCTATGCAGATGTCTAAAGACCTGACGTGACGCTGATATACTTTGGAGAGAGTTCTTCTTTAAATAAAATTACTGAAGAGTTAACCTTACTTATGTTGGTACAGACACCACCACATCAAGCAGCTAAAATATCTCAAATTTCTTTAATAGATTTTCTACTTTATCGCTGAAGCGTTATGGTTCAAAGTTGACTGGCATATTTTTTCAGTTTCGTATACAATCACTCAAAATAACAAATAATTCAACAAACAAACTCAAATGACCTAGGATTTGCCGTATCAATTATTGTTCTTCTATCTTTGCGACTATCTACAGAGCACGGGCCCAAAGTCCAAGAAGCAGTTATTGGGGGCTCGATGCCAAGATCTCAGCCTAATCTCTACCCAACACTCCATATCACTAGCCTTCGGAATTATTCGAACTGCATTACATTACCGAATCGTGGAACATTTTTTGACGGCAAGGTGTATTGGTGTTCATAATATGGGTTATTAAGGGCCAGTTTCACAGGTCACGGATAGCCACTATCTAACAGATAAATAAAAAAATGGAACAGATTTTGTATGAAATTATCTGCCAGATAAACTATCTGGAACTTATCAGCAACCGGTGAAACTGGCCCTAAGAATTCCTGTTACGTACTTGATTGATGTTTTTTTTAAATAAAATACCAATCAGTAATTTTGCTTAGATCATGCTAAAAGTTGTAAATGTAGACTAGTTTTCACCCGCATTTTCGCCCGAGTCACGGATGGATACGCAACTATTCATGTGAAAATCTTCATCGCTCATAAAAAAAATACAATTTCGGATGTCAAGTCGCGTACAAATTCCTATTTCGTGCTTAAATATAAATGCAAAAATAACTATGTCAGTGTGTTACTCTACTACGTTAGCTTGGCTGAACTGATTGAAATGAAATTTGGCACAGAGAGACATGGACATAGGCTACTTTTTATCCGGGTGATTAATGTAGTTCTCTTTTGCCGTGGGCGAATCCGCAGTTGGAGGCTAGTTTAACAATAAACTCTTTAACTTAAACTGTTCAATAAAAGCATTGCTATCTGGCCAGTCGGTAACTGATGGAATTATTCATGACCAGTATCTTCGATCAGATCCTCATCCGTTGGTAATGATCACTTCTCGTAATGATACGATTGTTGCAGCTTAATCTTCGAACTAGTGTTTGAAGGGACTTAAAGATTATTATTACCTGCGTATAATTAAAAGAAAATTGTGTAAATGATACTACCTTTTTACTTCGTACCTACTGAAATAAAATTGAGTATTAATATCGGAATTAGTGGGTTCATATGGCGTGTATATTTAAAGAATTCTTTATAGTATTTGTTTTTAAACCTAGACAAAAAATACAAGGTAGACACAGTTAGATGTGTCTGTGAGTTTGTCTGTGGCATCGTAACCCTCGAACAAATAAATCGACTTTTTGTTTTGTTAATAAAAAAATATCTTTTTATTCGACATGTGTCTAAAATAATTCTCTAAAACCATCAACAAATATTCTATAAAACAAATTCACTTCAAATTAAACTAAGACCCATTATTTCACAACAATGTTCTCATCTCAAGCATGAGGCGTGAATGACGTAGCACATATTGCGTAGCGCCGTAGCTCCGTAGCCACCGTAGCGTTCTCGTAGCAGATGCGCCACAGTGACGAGCGTTTTAAAATTATAATGGAATATGCGCTCAATAAGGTAAACTTTATTAGTTTGTATGTAGAAAATAACTTGGGAAAAACTTAACCCAATTTGAAAGTTTTTTATGAAAAGCAAACGATGTGTGTGATACGTTAAGTCATAGTGTCATAGTAAGAGTATTTCAGGTACAAATAGTTAAAGTTTTGTGGAACCCAGATGATGGCAGATGATCGAGAGGAAGACGAAGGAAGCGCTGGAGAGACGATTTGGGCCGTCTCCTCGAGGACTGGCCACATAAAGCTTGCGACAGAGATAAGTGGAAAGATATTGGGGAGGCCTTTGCCCAGCAGTGGGATAGTACAGGCTAATAAAAAAAAACTAACATATAATTATTTTTATTTAATAGGCTTCATTAATCAACATAGAACATTTTATTAATGTACACAAAAGGCAGGTAAAAGCTCGTTACACTAATAATTTTGTATTAATTCGTATAAACAACACGGCCATTGAAAATAATTAGTTAGCTGCCATTCAACAGGTAATCCTATGCTAATTTATCAATTATTGTACAGTACAAATAAAGATTATTTATTAAAGTTTATTGGTCATTTGTTATTTGACAAATTAATTTGTTTTATTCCAACATTTAAATTTTGAATTTATATTCAAAATTGTATTTGTTGATACATTAATCTCTTTAACAAATATAGCAACCAAATATGATTACAGCATTCAGAACAGAATAATGAAAATAATGAAAATAAAGAAAACAAATTAGTAAAAAAAATATTTATATACCTACATACATAATAATATTAAGGGTCTGTTTCACAGGTTGTTGATAAGTTCCAGATAGTTTATCTGGCAAATAATTTCATACAAATTCTGTTTCATTTTTGAATTTATCTGGTAGATAGTGGCTATCCGTAACCTGTGAAACTGGCCCTAATATTTTTAACTTAACATAAGGTAATATATGTTTATAACGTGTATCATTTAAAATTCAAGTTAATAGTAATAAACGTTTTAAAAAGGTCATAAAACCAATTCAACAGTTTTCACCAAAAAACAAAACAATAACATTCACATTCACAATATTAGCGAGAATACGGCAATTGGGCAACAAAACAAAAAGCAAGCAAAACCTCACACGGCCGTTTAACACTCGTTTGCTTGCCAAAATTTTGCATAAAAACAAAAATTCAATTCGCTCACTTACACATACACAGCTTTGTTAACATCGCAACAAGGCGAGGCGTCACTGGTAAGCATAGTCGGTAAGGCTCTCTATACACAAAAAAAAAATATTTAAAAATAATCTGATTATCACAGTAAAGTTAAAAGTCATTGTTTCATATAAAATACTTAACCTAGAAAAAGATTACCATCCTTCTGGTGTAGTCTAGAAATAATACATAGTATTCTATTATTATCTAGTGTTCACTGCAGCTATAGCTATAGCTAGTAATACTTTTATTTCGTGGGAAATCATCAAATGACCGCTCCCTGAGGGTGCAGCTGGAGGGAGTGTCAGACTCCTACTGACTAAAACCCACTATGTTCCTTCTGGAGGTCCCTGTGTACCAGAGCTACAATAACTCTTACGAACAACCCGCAGCCCAGACAGGAGCTAGTAACACTTAAGTGATTTAAAGAATCTTTCAAACGACAAAAAGCAAGCGTCTGTTAGCAATATTTCCTTACCTGGGATGTTAAGCCTTAAGTCTCGCTGTTACCTGGATAGCAGTCATTCTTATATTTCTATACTAGAAGTCATTACGTTGTTTGAGAAAATTAAGATACTAGGGTTTGCAAAGTACTGTCCACACGCCAAGAAGACCGCGGTTCACAAGTGTACGGGCCGCCTTATTGGTGGCCGTGGGGCCGCCTGCCAAAATTCAGCCTGCTATCTTAGAGACCACACTCCTTACTAGGATTTATAACGAAACTTGCTGGCAGGGACGCAACCTGAACGTATTAGCCCACTGTACGTCGTAAAGCCATATAAAAGTGTTCAAGACTTAGTTTTTTGGCAACGGCTTCGGTTACAATTTTTGGGATTCAACTTTTTGTCGGTGTTGAAATTATGTTCTTTTTTAAGTATGTTGGCAAGTTATTGAAATATATGGAGTTAGTTTTTTTTTGCTTTTTGTTTTCTTTAACTAACTTTAAACTCACATTTATTATTTAAGCTTCGGGCTTGGAATATTGCCTTAGAATCTGTTGTTTCAAATGGCCTAAGCATCTATCTAAGTTGGAAATAATTAAACCATTTAAACCATTTATTTTTGTTACATACATAAATAAAATCTCACAGAGTATTAGAAATTACAAATTATTATAATATTATTCATTTTGTGTAATTACTCAGTAGAAGCTAAATGTCACCTTTTTGATGGCTGTATT
Organism: Heliothis peltigera; assembly: GCA_958496145.1. Classification (NCBI taxonomy): domain Eukaryota; kingdom Metazoa; phylum Arthropoda; class Insecta; order Lepidoptera; family Noctuidae; genus Heliothis; species Heliothis peltigera. The sequence continues at coordinate 11,441,660 of OY292329.1, read as the reverse complement.
TAGCTGTGGCAATATTTTATTTTACTTTATCAACACCTAAAAAGACAATCTAAAATAGAAGTATTTTAACCTAAGCAGATCTACCTTGGTTCCAAGTAGAATACCCTAATTAACTATCTAATAGTGCACTCGTTTATATTAAACAATTACGTAAAAGTTCAAGGTCAGATTTAAAGTGACCCAACCAAAAGGTACCATTGAAAGGTCACAGCATTGATTACCAAGATAGGCACGGCTCCAAGACTGATAGAAAAAAACTAAAGCAGCTATCTAATTTGGATAGGTTCCTTGGTGACTAAGCTTGGCTGACATACTTGTTAAAGTAAGGAATACAACTGGAAACGTTTATAAAATATAACTTATTTTAGTATGTAGTTGCTGCCTTGTAGCTAAGTAATAGCCGCATAAGAACGGTCATAAGATTAAGCAACGCTTGGAGTGGTCATCATCTCGTCTTGATGAGTTTCTCCGTGTTGCGGAAGGCACGTTTAATTGGTAGGTCCCGTATGACATATTTTTTACAGTCGTTACAGGTAGACAGAAGCTAGAAAGTCTGACAACCAGTCTTACCAAGGGGTTAGGTGGTCAGATGGGCAGTCACTGCATGTCAAACACAGTACTCAGCAGCATCGGGTTAGACTGGAAGCCGACCACAACATAGGTTGGGAAAAGGATACGCAGACGTTGTTGTTGCCTCAGTGAGTCTTTGAATGATTTTGCTCTATTTTAATTCAAAATTACTTAAGTACTTCATTTGTTTTTCATTTCGTTATTGGTTGTATTGCTCTTGGGGAACATAGTTCAAAATGTGCATCTAAGTATTTTGCAGTTTTTAATTTATTGCCATACTCAACGCAATATAAAAAAAATATCATTTTGAATCCGACGTGTTCCGAATAAAATTTATATGTGCGATTATGTGCCGGTCTAATGCCTCGTTAGTATGTACTCAATGTCTGACCAATTTCAGATATATTGTCAGAATGTTATACGGCAAAGATTCCGCTCGGATACAAATAAAAGGTTTCCTACCTAGACAGTTTAATCGAGGCCGCGTTTGACCTAAAAGGTTTCAGACGTAGACATGTCTCGATGTGATTGCGAAATATCAAGGCCACGGAACTATTTGTTTTCTAGAATTTGGAGACTAAGAAATATTTTCTTTGAGAATTTGTAGACATTTGACATCATCATCAGCTTTTCACTGGCCCATGGTAAGGATGTGTACCTTGGCGTGGGCCTCTCTTCATACAGAGAAGTAAATGTTAAGATGGATTGGTGATGGAGATTTTCCTTCACCTTTCCATAGCCATTAGTGATTTAGTATATTTTTCAATTAGAAAGAACATACAAAAGGAAAGTTATATTAACCAGACTGACTTGGAATCAAACCCACACATACTTATATAAGAGGCTGGTAATTTAACCACAGGGCCATCACTTCTTAGCTGTTTATAGGTACTCTATAAAATTTGATCTAACTTTAGAATCTGGGTTTGGTATTGCATTATAACCATATCTTGTCAAATATTTTCTCTGTGAGTCAGTGTCCATAGGACGGGCATTTTACCTTTTTGATTGTAGAATTTTATAAAATAAACTGAAGTCAGTTTAGCTTTACTGCTGCACAATATACCTCTTAATATCATGTTTGCTACTCTCACGAATTTCAGTTGATGTCCAATAATATGGTAAAACCTATTTTTTATGTTAGGTAATAACCCTATTTAGGATTTCAACCAAATAACGATTAGTTAAGGCCTAAACTACATAACCCACGTCACGTGGATAAGTCTGCACAGCGGGTTACAATCGCCGGCCCATGTATGAACTTGTATAAAACTTAGCTAAACTTGTTCTAGGCGCGTGTCATACATTGTAACAGTATGCAGCTTTTGGCAGAATTCTTACGTGGTACTGCCAAAACGTTGTATTGGGGTACGAAAAGTATTGTGAGGTAATCTATGAAAAGAAATATCGGGGCATGGCTTAATTTTATTCAAAACGTGGTGGGTTTATTTCGAAAAGTTATTCGTGAACGGGATAGGTTTTAGTAAAGAGATTTGGTGAAGATTTTTTTAAAGTAAATTTTGGTTTGGTAATCCTCTACATTGACGTTATTGTTTTCAGACATAGATATTTATATTTATAGACCTTTTTCTTACTGAATAATTTCAGTGCCGTTTTTATGTGGGACATCATCAAAATAATGATCTCTCTCGCTATGGGTTAAGCTGGAGGGAGTGTCAGACTCTTACTAGGTAAAACCCCGTTGTTTTTTCTGGAGGTATATGTGCACTAAAACCGCGGTACCTCTTATGACCAACCCGCAGCGCGACTGACATCAGGCTTTTTTTCAAAAAAATCATTTTTTTTTTGGTAAATCATGAAATGACCCTGAGGGCGCAGCTGGAGGGAGTGTCAGACTCTTACTGACTAAAACCCACTATGTTCCTTCAAGAGGTTTTTGTGTGCCAGGGCCGCAATATCCCTTGCAACCCGCAGGCCCTACGCGAAAACTATCAATGCTTAGACTTAGATTTGTGTTAATAATAAGCGACCCCATAGTAAAAAACTAGTCTCATATTCAATAAAAAAATCACACCATCTTAGCCACGTTATTTAAAAAAAACTTATTATCTTTTCAAAAAGTGAAAAAGTCGGTAGAGATAAGAAATTTTTAATTAAGTCACTTTCTCTCGCGATAATAATTTCGCAGGTGTTCGGAGAAGTTTTGATTTTTGTTTTAAAGTTTAATGGAAGCAACCTCGTTTTGCAGCTCACAACTTTAATTGGGTTCGTACGGTACTATGTGAAGTTTTTTTAGCTTTGAGAAACTGCTGTTTGGGCGTCAAAATTCTTGTTTATTTTGACTTGTTGATATGTGTTCTCGTAGCAGCGTGTCATTTAATTTGAAGAGTTTGTCTTAAGGCTATTACTGAATATAAATTGAACTTAAGCTTGGCAAGCCCATTTTCTAACTTATTTTGTTAATACAATCAGGACATTGCCATGCCTGCTTAGTCACGTTATCAGATTATACCTATGATAAATGAATGATAAACACAGCGAAATAGCTCCACATTTTCTGCTAAACCACTAAATTTCTTTGAGGACTCCATTACCACTAGATTTGCATACAGAACGTTAGAGGCTTAAACAATTAACAGGCACTACATAACCGTGACGTCACACTATAAATGACGTCATCGGCGCCGCACGCACGCTCGTCTCCACCATAAAGAACCTTGGCGCCTCCACGCCAATACTATTAACCGTAACCATTTATATTGACCTCTGAAGTGTTTCGTACTCACCCCGATGTCACCTTGCCGTGGTCAGGGGAGAAAGGTGAGGGGGGTCTTTGTAAAATGGCGAAGTAAAAATGTTTACGCCTCTGAGCATTCGCTCAGTGTGCTTGAGTAGAATGATGCTTCACGTTGAGTGTGTCTCGTAGATAGACGATGTGAGGCAATTTTTAAATTAAGAATTCGATATTTTTTAATTGTTTTTTTATCAAATTAGTGTTTATTGTTGGTGTTTTGTTTAATGGCTTTGAGAGTCAGTGTAATGGTGAACCACAGATGTCGATAATATAATATTTAGTATTTCATATCAATATTCTTTAAATTATAATATACATACACGTGACCACCCATACTTTAAAGTCATTAAAGGTCATTATCCTCCTGCCCTTATCCCAAATTGTACTTGGGGACGGCGCAGCATGTTTTCTTTTTCCACACTCTTCTATGTGCTGTCATCTCACAAGTAACAATCTTTCTAGCTTTATCAACTTTCACACAATCCATCCATCGATAAAAAAACATCACATATATAAAGAACACTTCCATACCTACAACTGATCTCACTATAAATTAACTTGCGAAAAAGTACAAAACTTTCTACTAACAACGGTAAAATGATAATGGAAGGCCGAGGCTTCTGCAGACCAAATAAAAATACCGTTCTTAATTTCCATTTAAAGTTTGAAAATGGTATTGTTGTAACTCTTTCAATATTATTCTGGGCCTGCGCACGTAAAAAGCAAACACATTTCAGCCGTTAGAAATACATATTATCGGTCCGATCCGTGGCTCACTATTACAGTTTACATTCACTGATTTGGTGCAATTTATAAACGGATTACTGTTTGTTGAGAACTAGGGGTTTGTTCTCAGTATTTGTTGATTTACGGCCGAACTTAATAACCTATCTATCCGCTGTTTTGCTTACTAGCGACTGAATTTTGACATTAGCCCCATATAATTGGTGTCAAATTCCTATCTCTTGTAAGCAAAACAACGGATAGATAGGTTATTAATTTCGGCCGTTAAACTGTTATGGTCATTAACATTTGAATTACTTATTTCGAGATTGCTATCATGTACAGATGCCAGCACATCAAGCTATTACAATCTGTCAAATTTCCTTAATAGATTTTGAACCTTATCACCCATACCGTAAAGTTTATATTCGATTGGTAAATTTTGACAGATTTGTAGGTAGGTTGATGTGCTGGCATCTGATATTTCGGCACTGTTGCAAGCGCCATGATAAATGATATTTACTTTGCAAATAGGTTGAAATCAACACTTTTACACGTCAACACATTTTTTATAAAATAACGAGATGAGGTCGGCATTTCCTAACTGACTGCCTTGAAAGAAACGCCAAAACCAACTCAAGGGTCATAGTCTCTTTTAAAGTCCAGACATAAAAAGAAATTACATACTAAAGTATGGCTGAGCCATGATCACGGAGTAACTGAATAAGTGAAAATATCGAGAACTCAATAAAAAGGTACATGATAGCCATCTTATAATATGTAATTCAAATATTCTCAGTATTGTTGGTGTTGTGCGCACAAACCGTCTACCAATGGAACTTACTGTGAGTGATAAATACAAAAAAAAAACAGTATTTTTTTTAATAATAATACTGTGAAGTTCGAGCACGTTGTAGAGGGTTCCCTAATCGTTTTATTTTAGTTAAGGCGTTAAATGCTAGTTGATTAACATTCTGTAATTAAAGCCTTTTGTTAAAATAAAAGCCTAGCTTTAAAAGTTCTGTCCTAATTTGATTCAACTTTTCAATCACACTGACGTTATTAAACTTTATAAACTAGTTAACTTACAAAGGTTTAGGTCGAGAGCTAATTTATTAACAATTCAATTCTGAATTTCTTATTATTCATCCCTACTATTAAGTATAGGCCTTTAAGGCCCAGTTTCATATGTTGCTGATAAGTTCCAGATAGTTTATCTGGCAGATAATTTCATACATATTCTGTTCCATTTTTTAATTTATTTGGTAGATAGTGGCTATCCGTAACCTCTGAAACTGGCCTAAAGGGTTTCAAAATTACTTTTGATTTAATACTAGTATTACCAATGTTTTCATGCGAGTCCTCAGGGATTCCACACCTGGATAGAAAGTAGGCTTTCTCAGGCTCTAAACTATTTTCGTTCTAAATTTCATTTCAATCGGCTTTATAATTTTGACGTAAAAGAGAGAAAAACAGACGTGGTCCGTCTACTTTCATTTTCATAACATAAGTACCTAAGAATACGGAAAACATATTTATTATATCTTAAGAACCGTATCTTAAAGAATATTTCTTATTCTATTACTATCTTCTGGTAAAAAAAGGTTCACTAAAAGTTAACAAAAAAAAAACTTTTGCAAAAATATGTAAAAGTTGCACCTTTTATGACTTGTACCAACCACTACATCTATCGCGGAGATTGTCCTGGGACGTATTCAATTTTGCACGGTGCCCTATCTGCAGGCTCTATTAGCTGACTTTGATGTTACAGATTGCATGCTCCTACTTGTTTGAATAACCGTATACATCTGTAATTAGGAACGGCGATTGGCTGTTGACTGGGACTTAATTGCTTCGAGGAAATTGTGTTTTCGATTTTTGAGGCGATCTTTTATGATCAACCGTGTGTTTTTAAGTGTCATATTTTCAGAGGTTCTGTATAGTGAAATGCGGAAAAAAATGCGAATGATTTTAGCATAATTGAAAGATTGTTACTACACATTTTAACGGAAAGTACAGACGCCAGCACATCAAACTATACAATATACTACTGCAATCTGACATTTTTTTAAATAGATTTTCAACTTTATCGCCTTAGCGTATGGTTCAAAGTTGATTGGAAAAATTATACAGTTTCGGGTAGCTTGATGTGCTAGCAAGATGTGTGTACAAGAAAGTTTTTGTAATGTAACTGCTATTTGTTTTCCCTCAATAAATTAAATAAGTTGAATAAGGTTTGACATGTGTGCGAATATTTTTTTAAGCATGGCATCTGTTCATTCTTTTTAAAGTAGCATTGCCAATCTTTAGAGTAGATTGTATCTTGAACAAAATACACCATTGAATTTTAATATGTATTTTGACCTAGAAATTTGCCAACAAAATGCATCAACTACTTATGGCCAATTCATTATTTTATATCACACGATTATTGTTCTTTTTTAATAGATAATTTTTAATGAATCTGTGCTACATAAACAGTGTGCAAATTACAATAATGAGTGAACATGTATGAGACCATAATTGTACGTCAATTATTGAAATGAAAAATGTCAATCAATTACCTACTTGTGATTGAAATGATTGAAGTTTAATATCGTTTACTGTGAAACTGATTGTTAATTGACTTTCAATCAGGTATTGACGGGATTGATCATGATCTAGGGTATAAATAGGTTGATTGATAATGCTGGCTTAATGTGAACAACATGGGAAGTTGGACTATAGCTTCGTCTTATGAAAAGTTATTATGTAGCGATTAAATTGCGTAGATTTACAGAATTTTTCACTAGTTTAAGATTATAAGTTTCTTTAATTAAAATATTGATTCGGTTAAGTTTCATTTATGTTTTGATAACGTCAAATGTAAAGTAAGCTTTTTTCGGTGACCTGGTATCTAAGTTGGTTACACTTAAATTATAATATATCTAACTAAAATTTATTTTTCATCATTTTACTACACTTTATTTACGTAAGTTTAAACAAAATAATTTTAAATCCGATAACTTATTTGGATACTGATTTAAAACTTGCCAACGTCGCAAATAGCTGTCAAATATTTACAAGTTTTTATTTATTTGACAAATTTACTATATGAAAATAAGACACGTGGCTGTGTAATGCAGTAAAAACTTGAATATTAACTGTAACTAAAACACTAAATTTGATGTTCTAAACGTTTCAGGTATAAAAAAAGGCATTTGGCTAGTTCCCACATACCGTTTTACATCTAGAACTGTATATTCGTTATTTTGATAACTATAATTCGATAAAACAGCAAAATTGACTAATTAAAACATGTAAATATTTGACAGCTATTTGCGACGTTGCCAGCTTTTGGAATACGCGCTCTTAAATTATCTAGGACGCCATCAATACGTTCCATCCCACCAAACTCCTATTAGCGCGATTGATTTTTCACCTCACCTGCTGTTGTTTATAGTTTCAATTTTGTTGAGAGGTTACCATGGAGTTTTATAGTACACCTATGGTGGTATATATTGGGTGCAAATGTGGTCACATGTGAAAAATTCGCAAAGCCTCGTGTATTTTATGGAGGGAATTCATCTGGAGATGGGCTGTATATCTTGATAGGGTATTGGTGGGTGGTGAAAAATGAGTTGTTAGTTATGTAGGTATTGTTTTTTTTTGTTTTCTGTAGAGACTATTTCTTTTTCCTAAACATATTACAAAAATGAGATGTAAGCGTTTGTCGTGGTATGTGCATGTAATGCGAAGAAGAATAGGGTTTCTATTCTGACGGTAAGAGGGCAGAAGTTATGTTATATTTGAATATTTCGTAACTAAACTTGTGCAATGCTTTACACTAATGAAATTGTTATTAAGTTTGTTTGTTTAAATGCGATAGAAACGCGCGATTTGATAAAATATTTAAGTTTTAGATAGCCTATTTATCGAGCACGGCTAGAAGGCTTACTTATATACATATGTATATGTATATGAGTATGCGAAGTAGTTCCTAAGGGAGGCGGGTGAACTCGCTGACGGAAGCTTGTAAAATCTTGCGCAATAGAAAGTGGTAGTCATTTTTTTCGTAATTACAGGAATTATGGTTAATAAATGGTTATATTACCTACTTAAATAAATTAATGGAAAATTGTAATATACCTATGTGTAGTACCTTGGTGATAAAATATCACATAAAAATGTTTGACACGGAAATTTAATTATCGTCAAAAAAAGTTTTCGGTACCCAGCTTAATATTGAGAATATTGAATAATAAAAGACTTTGAAAAGTGAGACTGAAATGAAATGAATAATTCAGGCTAAATGACGGGCTGTTGATTTGCAAGAGAAAGGAGTGGAGCAGTTATATAAACTATATTATTTACCCAACTTTGTTTGTCCGCCACAATGCGGGCTTATTAACATTTCTCAGGTTTTAAGTGATAGTGGAGTGAAAGAGATGGGTATGCATTTTGTATAGCGTTGTCTCTTATTACATTTGAAAGGAATTATAATTAAAACGATGAGGATAATTTGAATCAATAATTGTTTTTTTTATTAGACAGGATTTGGAATATACATATATTTGTAATACCGACATATGACATGACATATCCTAGAAATGGTTTGTATTTTTGTGTAGTATAAATCATATGAAAAAAAGTTTAAGTATCATATTTCGAAAAAAAAGTTGAAAAAAGGTGCCGGATCCCAACATATTTTTTAAATTTCGTCGTTATAAAATAATTAAAAATAAGCCTTTTCATTACTTACGTATTCTGTATTCAAAATATATTTTTTACGATCCAATTTATTTCAATATCCTGGATTCGGTATCAATTTTGAGTAAAAATCATAGTTTAAAAATAAAGCTTCAAGTTTCAGTTTGTATTTCCAAAAAACATGTGAAAAAAAATGTTTTTTCAACTATGTGCAGTGAAAACATGTTAGTTAAATATTTGAGCGAATGTATTTACTAAAGCCTAGGTTTTCCAGTTTGGAAATTAGAGAACGTTGAAAAAAAATATTCCTGGTTTTATGTTATATTTTTTTACAACAAATACCTATTAAGTAGGGACAACAAATAAATATTATATGTATATCATTATTGTCTATGTATTTTACAACGAAGTCGATCCTCACATTGTTAGGAAAAGACTAGGCAGATGAGATAATAATGATGAAATTCCAAAATATAAGGTCAAGCTTATCAGCCCTTTTAGATTATTGCCTTGTATATTTGTTAACTTAACCTTTCCTAGTCGCTCGACTTAAATTTTTCTACTCAGCTGCACCCCGTTAAGGCTGGAAGCTGACCCCAACATAATTTGTGAAAAAGACTAGGCAGATGATGACTTGTTAACCTAACCTTGCCCTGTTACCATGTAAATATCTATAAAAAACATATAAAGAGTTTTGTACTTAGATTTATATAGAACACACTGACACAAAACCACAGTCTAACAAAACACACAGCGCATTCCACACTTTATCTCCAACGTACCAATACGTCACTATAATCGTCAATCCGCATGTGACGTTTAATAGCGCCTTGTATCGACGCAAACTGAACTGTCAGTCTATCGGATCTGTATAGATAATTCATGCTATTGTCTGACTGTTGGTTGTTGCGGTGCCGGTGTTATCACGGTGTTTCTGGATGCAAGGGTTAACGAGGGCCGAGCTAGAATTGTTTATTGCATGGGAAATTTGAAGGAATGTTAAAGCTTGCTATGTAGAATGAGATAAGACATTCAGAAAAAAGTGTAACGTGTAGTGTAAGTTATCTTGTGTATTCTGAGTATTCTCGATATGAAAAAATCTAAAGTTGAAAAAAAAGACAATTGAAAATACAACTAATGACGATCAAAATTAAGTATACTTTTGCTTAAGAATCTAACGACGACAATAATATAAGAAATGCTACAAAAACTGATCATAATATTAGCGAAGTGACTTAAAAGTCCAGGGCCTTTCAAAACGAGTCATCTAAATTCCGTGCAGAGGCAAGGTGTCGGGCTCCATACCTACAATTTGAGATCTTCTAAATTACAAAGGTCTTCTCATAAATTGTTCCAATATTCGTCGACGCCAACGGCATGTTAAGCTAAATAGGGTGACTGTTAGACTTATCTACTGCAGAAAAATATTGGAAAATTAGTATTTTTCTTGTGTCTTTTATTTATATGCTCACATATGTACAGACGTCAGCATATCAACCTACTCGAAATTGACAAATTTTCCCAATCAACTTTTAACCATATGCTTCAGCGATGAAGTTGAAAACTCTCTAAGGATTGTAGTAGCATGATGTGCTGGCGACTGTATTTTCTGTTAATTTTTTATTCCCTGAAATTAAAAATATGTCTTGGAAAATTAAATAGCAATGTGTATAGTCAATTGACGTTTCATTGGCACTAATTATAAAAAACAAATGACTCTAAAGGAAACTACACTAGACGTAATTATGATTTATTTTTAGCTGTATTTATACTGTAGGTTTATTCTTCTTATAAACAATTAATTAATAAAATATTGCGTCAATGCGTAAGTTCGTTACACTTCGGTGTAACAGGCAGCCTTTCGGTCACGTAACATCGAACGCGTCGACGGATCGATGTCGAATTCCGAAGCGTGCGTATTTTTCATTAACTCGCGCAATTAGATATACAGCCGAACTATTCTGATAGAATTATAATTCCAATAATACGAGCAAAAAGTGATTCCCAAACCAATTAGTTTTGGATACTGGTAACAGTCTCTAATGGGTGAATATGTACATATGTTTCATAATGAGTGAATTCTATTAATTTAATGTGGAGTCTGAACTACATAATGTGGACTACATTATTGTTTTGATGTAGACTATGTGGCTTTGATATAAATAATAATAATCAACTATTTACTATTAATAATTTAGTTTTTTATATTAATAATTAAAAATGTAATTAATATGTTTGAAAAATAAATAAATGACGTGAAAATCAACATTTTCGTTAGAAATTATTTTTTCGTGGGATATCACTGATAGATTCGGAGGGAGTGTCCGACTCTTACTGACCAAAAACCACTATGTTCCTTCTAAAGGTGTGTGTGCTAGGGCAATGGTAACTCTTACGAACAACCCGTAGTTCAGGCAGGACCTGGCCTCCGATGTTGCTGATATCTCTTTGATGAGCGCGTGGAATAGAACGCACCACATTTTCATTAGAGATATTGTTAACAAAAGTGAACCACAGTCAATTCAAATAATATATATATTTATTTTATCTTTCTTAAGCATGAACTGTCCCATTGCTGGGAAAAAAGTCTGCTCATTTTATTTCCACCTCTCTCGATTTTTTTACTTTTGCCAAGAATCACGGTAGCAGGCGGTCAGGTCACCATCTCTGAAGTTTTTATAAATAATTTATTATTGCTTTTATACAGTCGAGTTGAATATGTCATACACATAAACATTAATAAAAACACCCCAACCCCTAAAACAATATAAATTTACAAAACTTCTACAAACTAAAACCTCTTCACAATGAAAATGTAAAGACAAGACCGGAAAAATACCAGCTTTTAATAAAGCAGCAAGAATAATCTTCTGCGGCTTATACAACTGAGACAAAGACACAAAGAGTTTATTTAAAACCATGGAAATAATCAATGACCAGACGAGGTACACGATGCACTAAATATGCCATAAATATCCTTGATCTTCGCTCAGATTAACAAATGTGAAATGGAGATATCTAGTTTTTTATTTGCCTGTCTTTTGTTCTAGCTTTTAGGATTACACTGTGTACATACTTACATAGATAGATAGAGTATTCTTCATTATACACCATAAGTAATAATAGAAAAACACAATAAACACAAAAACAGCATAATTGGCGGTCTTATCGCTACAAAGCAATTTCTTCCAGACTTTGGCTCCAACCAAATGATGTCTACTGTCCAACCGTAGAAGAATTGAAAATGGAAATTTACGGCGTACTTATATCAAAATATAATACATTATGTTTAATATTGGATATAAAGATACTTAGTAATTCTTATAATAAATAACTATTTACTGTTGAATAGATTCTAAAAAAGCTTAGGGTTCAAGTAGAACGCAAGAAAGTTTATAAGAATGTAATCTACAGAAGAACGCCCAATTCGCAGACAGCCAAAATATTCACACAACAACACAACTCAAGTCACTCATTCCACGTAAAAGGGGAAAGCCAGAAAATCTTTACATTTACGTAACACAGAATCTTCACATCTGGCAACAATATACTGCGCAAGTGTGCACACAAAATGCACATTCCCTACAAATTGCATGAGAGCAATAAATGAAAGTTACACATTATTACGGCGAGCCAGTAATAAATACATCTAAAACAAAGGGTTCCGTATATTTCAAAGTACTCGCTTTTACAACTGCATTCAATCATTTCGAGTCCAATTTCGTCTCGGTTTAAGTTACAAGTGATGAGCGGGAGCGATTTTGTAGACGGTAGATATGTGAAAACTAGGCTGGGTAACTAATTAAAAAAGGAGGGTACCTATTGCACTACAAAATTACACTATCTTCTGCCAGTAGTTTTACCTGCGACTAGTATCGGAACTACTTTGCGCACCGGGATAAAAAGTTGCCTATAGCCTTTTTCAATAAATGGGCTATCTAATACTGAAAGAATTTTTCTAACCAGTTCAGTAGTTTCTGAGATTATGGCATTCAAACAAATAAACTCTTCAAGTTTATAATATTAGTATATTGATGGTTGAAGAAGTTACAAAAAACGACTCAATATTCTAGCACACACACTTATACTCACAAAACGACTGAAGACTGAAGCTTATAGAATTAATAACTCCGATATGGTCCAGGAGCCCTTGCAAAGCAACAAAAAATCGCTTCAGCTTATACAATTCCCCCACCTCGCTAGACGCAAGCGTTCCCTGGCGGTCCCTGTGGACTCCTATCGCTGAGAACCGGGCGAGGCTTAATCTAACGAATGTAACCCTAACACAAGTTACTACAAATGGAATTCGATTCAGGATTTAACTAAGAGCTTTTATATAAAATGATATTCGCTGTACGTTTGCTAGTAAACACTTGATTTCTTTGTTATTATATTCGGGGGGTTTTCAGTGAATTTCGCTTAAACGGTTCAGCTATTATAAAATCTTCAGTTGTTTGAGAATGCATGAACAAATAATGTGGTATTTGTCAAACTATTTGTCTAAAGGAAGAAAGTGATATTTCACAAAATATGTATCTTTTTTAGACACCAATGACTGTGTTTCGGATGGCACGTTAAACTGTAGGTACCGGCTGTCATTGAACATTCTTGGCAGTCGTTACGGGTAGTCAGAAGTTAGTAAGTCTGATGCCAGTCTAACTAAGAGGTATTGGGTTGCTGGTTGTGGTAACTGGGTTGTGGAGGTCAGATAGGCACTCGCTCCTTGTAAAACACTGGTACTCAGCTAAATCCGGTTAGACTGGAAGCCGACCCCAACATAGTTGGGAAAAGGCTCAGAGAATTGATGTATTTTTCTTAGCAACATTTTTATCATTCGCTACTAGTTAAATCGAGACAAGAAGTGAATGATAATGAACATCAATATTATATTAATGTCTGTTGGTATACCGTAGAGCTGTGGTCTATTATCTTGGTTCAACAATTAGCCTCATTAGGCCTCTGCTCATTGGCTTCAATCTATATGCTCAGCGACCTACATCATGGTACAAGAACACTTAACTCAAATAATGTTTCTTTTTTTTTGTAATACTCATTTTCATTCACTTCTTGTCTAGAGGACTCTCTAGAGGACTCCTTGTTAAAAGGATGATGATAAAGAATAACAGTTGTAAGAGGACTATAGAGTCTGATATCACCAACTCGCATTGAGCAAGCGTGGTGATTAACGCTCAATCATTCTCTGTGTGAGAGGAGGCCTGTGCCCAGCAGTGGGATAATAAAAAGGCTGATTATGATGAAGATGATGATGGAGGCAAGTATTAGTAATTAGTATTGGACCGACAAGCATATTCCTTCTCTTTCTGTAGAGAAGTTTTCCTCGCACAGTTTCTTTTCGCCAAAAAAATCTTCCCACGGTAAAAATATCGCGTCCCTGAAACCAAAATAAAAACGAAAAATTTCCATTAATGAGTAATTTGTGACTTAGTGGCATAGCCCGGTTGCGTCGCTCGTGATCTGACGCTATCTGCCGTGACGAGGGTCGGCCTGATGTCGTCAATATATTGTGTACACTGTATCAGAGGGAGTAGGTACAATTCTAGGGTTAGAAATTTTGTGGGTGCATTTGTGTTTGAGATTTTTTAAAATAAATATAAAAAACGGACTATAGTGATTTGGATATAAGAGAACCGATTACTTCATAGTTTTTTCCAGTTTGTAATTGTATGTATAGACGACAGCACATCAAGCTGTCGAATTTCCTTGTTAGATTTCCAACTTCCACAGCTGAAACATAATTATGGTTTAAAGTTGACTGCGAAAATTTGTCAGTTTCGGGTAACATGATGTGCTGCCTTTATGAAAGTATGTATGTACTTTACGTCTGTATCGGCTATCCAGCAGGTTCAAAATCTCAACATTTTAACACTAGCTACAAGTATGGTAATCAATATGAAAGTGTCATGTCGAATATTCTGAAATATTCACACAAGCACTGAAATAAAAATGTATTCCTGAAAGACCTAGGTATTCCAACTGAGCTAACTTTCTATGAAACTTTGAACGCTAACTTTTATTCCGCGAATGATCCCATAAGGCTATTTTACGAGTTTCGACCTTACGAACAGGGTTGATGATATATGTGGGTTGAAATTAAAACTAAGCAGTAATGTTTTGAGAACTAGACTTATTATAAATTATGTAGACACATAGGTTTTGTGAGAAAAAGTAAAATAAATATGATATTAATTCAAAAAAAAAATGATTAAAAAATCATGCATTCCTCCCTAAAAATACTGCAAAGCTTAGTTTTACAAAACTTGAAGGTCCAGCAATAAACCATCAAAATATTGAATCATATTTACAAACAAGATAGCCAACATTACTCAATTTTAAACTTGTATCCGCAAGCCGAATAACTCGGCTGTTGTGTTCTATCGAAAATAATTTAATACTGTTAAATTCGGAGCATGCTGCCGACTACCAAAACCGCAAACCTTACCATTTGCTCCTAATATTGACATTTGTATTTACGCGTCTTATCTTCGTGGAGCGTGAAATTCTTGGTCTATGAATATTTGCTTTACAAAATATTTTAGAGGAAATATTAAATTCCTGTTGGTACGTGTTTGTAATTAAAGTTGCTTACGTCACAGGACATATCATTTTTTTATGGATAAGTTTTTAGAGAGCCAAGAATTTGAAACCAAATAAATGTAAATCTTAATGTTTTTCAATGCATTCGCTACCACCATTAAACCTTCGTAAATTATATCTAATTACTTGGTTGACTGTGTATAAGATTAATCTATGTTCGTAAATAGTCATGCCGTCACCCTATTGCCTATCACTGTTGAACTGCGAGTTACTCGCAAGAGGTACCGTGGCCCTGGCACACAGGAACCTCCAGAAGGAATATAGTGGGTTTTACTCAGAGTCACACTCCCTCCAGTTGCACCCACAGAGAGAGGGGGTCATTTCCTACGAAAAAAAGGCTTCACTTTTAGCTACTTTAGCTTGCACAAATAAGTGATTTAAAACTATAAGTCAGAAATATCTTGTTTCACTGATCAGTTCTAGTCCTCGTAGTAAACAGAGCGACGTCACGCGTAAGTTAGCCTCACAGCTAAGTACTGAAGTTACGTTTGTAAGACGTACCCAAGTTAGCCAATAACGGAGCGTTTGTCTAATTGCGCCATTGTTTTCGTGTTAAAGTGGATGGGATTAAACTCTTGTAGGTGTTGAATTAAGCGATCAAAATACTTTTTTTATGTCGCATATGAAACTGTTCTACGTTTCATATGCGACAATATATCTGTCTCTCTGTCTGTCTGTCTGACTCAATATTTTCCGTTAACAGGAGAGCCAACAGCTATAATTATGAAATAACTAAAGTATAGCAACATTAAGCCAATTACAGGTTCATACGAATAGAAACGGAGAAAGCGGTCGATATCTTTTTTACGATGTAAATTAAAAACTTTTTAAATTGATATGGGTTCAGCTTATTTAAAATTATTTATGTTTTAGAAATCATTATTTCATTATACATATACTAGTATATCTTCAGTTCTTATTTTGCTAACAAATTAAAAAGTGACCGGATTCCTACAGTTGAAAATACCTCCCGATAGCAATCACCTTCGTTTCGCTGTAGAGAGCTTAATCGCATTTGGTTCACAAAGTCTATGATATTGATTGTTCTAGAAAGACAAACCTTTTTTTTTCTTTTTAAGTGGAGAGTTCGAAATGCAGAGCGTTTCGTTGTCATACAGTTGTCAAATTACACCTCTCTTGGTCGTCTCGGACTGCCGTACCATTGGGCTATCAGAGGGAGGGAATAGAGAGTGCATCTGTGTCTGCGCAAATGCTTGTACACTTATATGACCGGCGTAGCTGGTTGATCTCGTCCGATAATCGGACTGGACACCATTACTTAAAGCATAGCAATTATAGGCCAAATTTAGATTTTGTAAGTACAAAATTTGTCTTACAAAAGCTTCCATCTTACACCAAAATCACTGGATTAAAATAAGCCATCTATCTGGCGATTACAATAAAACAAAGGCCAACTCTAAGCTGAAACCTCTATTCAGGTTTAAACTCCTAAGTCGTTTATCCATTGAGCTAATTTATCATAATATGAAACTTATACAATTCCATTGTGCTCTGACTTACCCCTTAGGCTTTGACGTCGACGATTCTCACTATAATAAAGCAAGGCGTTTCGTCTTTCTGCCAACGTAATCCCTACTTACCCACATTATACGTAGAGTGAGAGTCGTTTGCTTTAGGTAAACATAAATAATTCAGCGGTTGGACTCGTAGGCCGCGACAAACACGCCTGCATATTCATAGGACGGGCGAAATATATTTTTTGCTCGCTCCCACAGTCGGCTAATTACAAAAGTCTTCAACGATTTTGACTTTTTACAATTCCCATCTGCCTTTGATTGGGTATCGGGACAGGGAATATGAATCGACGATTTAATTAAGGTCTGCCTTCTATTCGAAGTTTGTTATGAATGAGATCGTTAGCGACTGTTGAAACTCGCTTCAGATTGATTACAAAAGTTGACAAAGATTTTATTCATATATTCACTCGTTGGACGCTACTTATTGTTTCTATTCGTTCTTTTATATTCTCTCTAATAAGTTTGGAAGTGGCGGACGTTTCGGGATCGTCTCGAGGGGACGAATGATTAATTGTAATGAAGCGTTTTTACTTATACCAAAGATGAATTAGAGAAATAAGGCGAGAGTAAAAGATTACTTCTCTGATTGAGCTCGATGGATATCCTATGTACATAATATATTTTGTTCTAGGTATTTTATCGTTTATTTATCGAGATCATTTTCATTCCTATGAGGTATTTTTTGGATCTATCCAACATATAAGACTAGGTCTTTCTAAAAATGAAATATCTTTGTACGAAAATGCCTAGTTATTGTTTGCAAGAAAATAAGTAAAGGAAATGAGACGAATGTTCTTATGTTTTTGTTGTTGTAAGACTTTGTTTAAAGACTGACCGTAGCAACAAAATTGTGATGAATAACAGTATGTGGGTACAGACGCCAGCACATCAACCTACCTCAATGTGTCAATTTTCTTTAATAGATTTTCAACCTTATCACATACGGAAGGTTAATATTCGATTAGTTAAATTTGACAGATTCGGGTAGGTTGACATGCTGGCGTCTGCACATAGTTTTATTCATCACAATCTTGTTGGTACGATTGTACCAATCTTTAATCAAAGTCTTACAACAAAAACTAAAAAACGTTCGTCTCATTACCTTTTCTTTTCTTGCAACCATTAACTAGGCATTTTAGTAGTTTTCCTAATAAAATAAGTTAGTTAACAACACTTTCATACATAATTGGTTTGCGGAAGCACTTGTTTAGCTTGCCAATCGATAGAAAGTTTTCTTTTGTTTGGACTTGTGTACTTGATTGTACTGGCTGTTTTAACGTTGTTAGTTGGTAGAAAAGTTTTTTTTGTATTTTAATGGGTTTATTCAATTGTGTTCTGTAATTGAATGCCTCTTTTTTGATTAATGAGAGACATTCTTTAAAATTATAATACTATCTTTAAAAGTAAGGTGTTTTGTTAACCTTTATCTCATCATCGGCGTAGCCTTTTCCCAAGCTGTTGGAGTTGGCTTCCAGTCTTATCTGGTTAAGACTGAGCTGACTGCAGCTGAGTTATGTTGAGCGACTGCCTAACTGACCTCCTCAACCCAGTTACCTGGGCAACTCTATACCCTACGATACACTACGTTTGGTAAAACTGGTTTATCTACAATATTATAGTCGTATTAAAGGTCACGTGAAATTTACAGAAAATAAAAAAAATATGTTCCTAAAAGAAAAATGTTTTCGACTGGTTATCTAAAAATGTCTACAGTATTGTTACAATAACACATCATTTCAATATTAATAATTATCATACCCTCAAAATATAAATAAAATTAACCAAAGGCATATGAGACACAAAAATATTTCACAATTTTATTCCACACCAAAAATTCATACGATTCGTTGCGCGTAAAATACAATGATTTCAGCTGAAATCCTCGGCTCGAGATGTGTTAAATTCCATAATAGAATTCCCAAGCGTGGAAATTTTAATTATGTCCGAAAATGCAAGTTATGTAAACGCCTAGTCAGCCGCTGCAGTCTGCAGGCGAGTGGCGACGGGCGATGCGCTTGTACGTGTGGGTATTGGGGACTTTTACTGAGGAAAATGATTTAATAATCCAAATGAGTGAACAAGGGACGTTTCGTATGTATGTTTAACATACATAGCTGCATTGATTGTTATTACTTAAAAATTTAAAGGTCTAGTTAGGTTTCGCAAATAAAATATTAGGAATGCTAGAATTTTACTTTTCTTTATTTTTAACCAACTTCAAAAAAGAGGAGGTTATCTTTTCTTCACTCTCGGTGGGCAGCAATGAGGAGGAATTTTTTGATGCTATCTATTAATCACGCGTTTTTTTGTTTTGTGGGTATTCAATAATAATTAATTTGCAAATAAGGTGTAATCTATACATATAATAAATCTGTAGAAAAGTAATTTTTGTACATTGAAGCAATTGAAAAAAAAAATAGCCAGCGTGTTAAAGGATAACTAACAGAACCCATTTTCATAATTTTTCAAATTTTTGTCTGTTTGTCTGTATGTCTGTTTGTCTGTTTATATGTTTGTTTGTGCGCGCATAACGTTAAATCTACGAATTCAATGCAGACAATGTTTATATACAAAAATCATACGCAACTTGAGGTAAAACTTAGTTTTTGTTTCATTGAAATCGGTTCACTCTATCAAAAGATATGATTAATTGTAGTGTGTTCGAGAAGTAAAATATTACAACACGCAATTCAGTATAGTACTTGCAACGTTCAACATCTGATAGATGGCGTCGTGCAAATGATTTTTGTTGTATAGGTGTTAGGTCGGGGCAACATAATAGGCTATGAATTATCTTGGAAACTTGAACAGCTGATGCAGAACAGCAACAGACCAGCTTAACTATAATAGATAGAGAAATGCTGCCATAGCAAAAACTGTTTCACGTGATGAGCATTTTCTTCTGCGAGATAAAATTTGAAGATCTGGAACAGCTGTTTTGGACCTCCTAGAGCCCAGCTACACCATTACACATATAGAAATGGCGTCTTAGCAAAAGTGGTTCAGCCTGATGAGCACTCTCTGCTGACGTATAAAAATTGAAGATCTAGAACACCTTCTATGGAACTCTAAGAGCCCAGCTACATCATCAATCATATAGGATTGACATCTTAGAAAAAGTTGTTCAGCCTAATGAGCACTCTCTGTTGACGTATAAAAATTGAAGATCAGACACATTTGATGTGAAGAACCTCCCTTTTTAGAAGTCGGTTAAAAACAACGAAAGTTCCTCAGCGCGGTGAAAGCTGTAACAGTTTAGGACTGCTTTTCGTATAGACGCCAGCACATCAAGTTACCCGAAACTGTAAATATTTTCCAATCAACTTTGAACCATATGCTTCAGCGATAAAGTTGAAATTCTTTTAAGGAAAGTTAACAGATTGGAAATTTTGACAAATTTGGTAGCTTAATGTGCTGCATCATTGAAGATTCCGGCCAAAACTCCCATTTTTTTATTTTATCACATTAATATTCCTTCGCATTTACGTTATTTCAGTTTTTAATTTTCTTTTCCATTTATCTCCGCGACACGGCAGCCTACCAGGTAGTGCAATAGAGCAGAGATTTAGATTTTTAAGGATCAAGTATTTTCACAACAAAACTATAGGTAACTATGCTTACAAAAAGTTAAATTGTTTCCATTGTCCAAAGAAGCTAAGATTCATCGGATCATAAGATCCCTAGAATCCAACAAAGAGCTAACCTAAGTGTGGAGAGGCTTGATGTTGTTCGAGGACATGAGGCTGCAACTCGCACCGTTGAAACCTTTTCGGATCGAGAATTACGCCTGCGAGTTCAGCGTATTTACGCTTCCACATCCAGTTCTCTATATAGAGACCAAAGAAGGGTACTTCTCAGCGTATTCGTAAGTCTACTACTTAACGCTTTTGAAACCAGTAATTAATCTAATGCACGACTAATTTTCTATCGAGGTTATCATACATTGTCCAGAATGATGGCATCCAGGCCGATTGTCGGCTACGGCGGCCGTCCTCTTTTATGGAGATCGACCAGCTGCGCAGGATATTTATTATAGTGCTCAAGCATTCGCGCAGATACAGGTGCACTCTCTATTCCCTCACTCTCATAGTCCGATGGGACGGCAATCCGACATGACCGGAGAGAGATCAGGCGCAGGACCGAAATTTACGAAATTCACGGGTGAATCAATCACCAACTCCCAGACTCCAGGCTGCTTTATGAAAGTTTCTCAAAACGCACAAAGCGATTTCGACCCGGGAATCGAACCTGAAACCCCGTGCACAGCAGTCGCGCCTTGCGACTACGATCTATAGATCAATGAGGCTGTTCAGAATAAGCACACAACGAAATATTCATAAGCAGTTAGAAAGTGGAAGAGACGTATAAAATTGAAGATCTGGAACAACTGTTATGGTATTCCAAGCGCCCAGCTACACTGTTAACTATTAGGATTGACGTTAACAAAATGTTCAATTTGAGGCATTACAAAAAGAAATCGTCTCGCGCATCCTGTTGTTTTCCCGTCCCCTGACTCATAGAATTCGATATCAGACGTTTGACGACGATGACAGTCGCTGGCATAAGCGACTGGATCCGCGTACGAAGTCGCGGGCAGAAGCTAGTATAAAATAAATTTATAAACAAAATATAATAATTGTAATGTTTATAATAAGCAATGGGTATTTTGGATGCTTTTGCATTGCGTAGGAACTCGTGCAGTTTAAAATAGGTAGGAAAATAACTAGAATTATTTTTATTTACTTATATTTCCTGAGTTACATGCCAGTCTAACCTAGAGGTATTGGGTTGCCCGAGTAACTGGGTTGAGGAGATCTGATAGGCAGTCGCTCCTTGTAAAACACTGGTACTCAGCTGAATCCAGTTAGACTGGAAGCAGACCCCAACATAGTTGGGAAAAGAGAAAAGATAAGATTGGGAAAAGATATTTAGATACTGATTCCGTAAAGATATATTTAATACTTCATTCGCGAAAAATCATTATTGCTTTTGTATACCTGCATATATTAACACAAGCAAAATAAAGTTTCAACACACATTATGGAATTATCAACAAAGCGACGGTGTTGCCAGCGGTTGGCACGTCAGTAATTGAATGAAATGGCACTAGGCTGCCTGTTGGCTATTCAAAACTGGCATTTTGGCGTTCATATACTGTTTTGTGCACTGTGGATTTGAAAGTGCGAAAAATGTTTTTTTTCGACTTTATCGCTGAACGATAAAGTTGAAAAATTATTTAGGAAATTCGGTAGATTGTAGTAGCTTGATGTACTGTCGTCTGTCCTAGGCCGCTAAGGTTACTCAATTACTTATTACTATTGGAGGAGATTTGAATTTGAAGGAGATTTCCCTACCAGCTCAAAATACAATTTAGGATTGACATCATGGGCTATGTAATTGTTCTCTAGAGTTACTTCCGCTCTGGCACACAGAGAGTTCCAGAAGCAACCAAAATGGGTTTTAGTCAGTAAAAGTCTGACCATCCCTCCAGCTTCGAGAATTTCTTAAAAAAGGAGGATTTACACTATCATTACTTTCGTACCGAAATTAATTAATTAACAGCAGTTTTTCAATTTCATATTTCATTACCTTCCACCGTGAGCTTAGACAAGAACACTGATACCGTGACACCTGTGATCCCAATTATTACAATATTAATACATTAACAGGGAAAAATTAATGTCGCTGTCATAATCCACAGCTGTCGCCTTGTTTTATTGGATTATAATTTAATTCGTATTAGGTATTTTTTTGAGTAATATTTAAAGGAAGGTAATGTTTTTTTTTTATATTACAATTTGGTTAAACAGAATTAATGATGATATTACTTACAAAGAAGTTAGTGTTCTGAAATTTTATGTAATGTTTTACAACTCTAAATGCCATCACCAATATATTTTTTTAAATAGTCATCATGGCTTTATATAAAATTGATGTAGAAAGTTTATTAAGTATGTATGTGAATGGGTAGAGAGATGATAGAGGCTAACTGCCTAAAAGATGACATGAATAAGATTTGAGTGGATGTTAGTATGACAGCAGACAGAGAAGAATATTATCAATAAACATATTGCTGACCTCAAATAACAAGGCAAGTAAAATAAGAAGACAAAAAGAAATAAATATTCAAGAGAATGCTTAAATTGACCTCTTTTTTAAAAATCGATTTATCTAATTAATTGCACTCTTTCATTGAAAATTCAATTTTTATATTTGTTTATTATAAGAAAAATAGTTAATTTTCACAATATGATATTCTCAAAAAATCCCAACGTTCTATCAGTCAAAATTGAGTGAACTTGTAACCATCTTGCATTAAGCTCGTACAAGTATTATGTCACGCGAAGCTATTAGTTCAGCCGTTTAAGATTGATTACGGTTAAGCTCTCGGTGCGTCGCTTTAAACCTCAAGTTGGTGGCTGGAATCGCTTCGATCAATCAAAATTATATTACCAATAAATCTACGGCGGCTCACGGTGGCTGAACAAAACCTTTTATGTATTGCGATCTTGTGGTCACGTGTCGGGGCGTTGTCGGTGGGAGCTTTAGTTGTTACTGCTATAACATTTTCAATTTATTTTTAAAATATTTCTTTACATTTTAAATGTGATGTGTCGCTTATTTTTGGGTCTTTTATATGTAACTAATAAAGTAAAAAAATAAATTGAAATTATTAACGATCCCTGATTCAAATTCCTGAAAGACTTATCAAAAATTGGTGGTAATGTGATGCCAACTAGGCTCGGACGAAATTTAACCCAAAGTCTCATTATTCTTATTAATATTTATTTTATTTTAGATTTCAAACCGTTTCAGGAATGTCTGCTGCTGTTTTATTTTTACTTTTCAAGAAATATTTGTTCTTATAGTTTTTGAAGCAAATCGTATCGTCCTCGTATCGTAACCACAAAACAAGTGCCAAACTTTTACCATACACTGATTGCTTCATAATAATTTATAGTCCGTAATCTGCAAGCCATCGAGCGTGGTATATTACTCATCGGGAGCCCGTAAACTCGGTTACGGCTGATGTGTTCCGATTCCGCGTTTTAATTTGGATTAATATTTTTCATTTATAACGAAATTTTGGACTTAAATGGGATCGTTTTGTTTCGTGAATATTAAATGTCTTATTTTTTGTTTTGTTTTTTTTTTTTGTTTTGTGGAACACTTTTTAATCTTGTGCTACAGTTGTTTTTGTTTGTAGTTTTAATATTAAAAAGTCGTGTGCATTCCTGGTCGGTAAGGTGTGTGCCAGCTCCAACAGCGTCCTATAGATGATCGCAGGCAGGTTGGACTACGCTTATATAAAACGCTATCTAGTAATTTCTCATAAGATAAAAATATATGACTGTGCTTTTGGTTCATCATCTCCCAAGCCTTTGCCCAGCTATGTTGGGGTCAGCTTTTGGTTACTAACATAAAATTAAGTTTTACTAAGAATTTGAGTCATGATTATATTTGGTATTTAGTTCCAGGTTATCTCTGTAAGATTATCGCTTATAAATAAAATATTCTATAGTGCACTGAATTTTATATTATACTGATACTACGATAGCTCCGTAGCTTTCCTCTAGGTTGTACTGCAAGTTAATTATTAATTCAAGTTTGAATTTGCACACGAGAGTAAATTTGTATTTAAAACTTCACAAAATTGTACCTAATGTGTAACCTTTTAATATGTAACCTGTATGCGCTTACTAAAATGTATTCACAATTCAACAGAAATCCATAAAAAATATAATAAAGAGAAGAATTTAAACGTATTAAGTTTCTTGGCTGGTTTTCAAACGTCACTGTCCCCACCCGGGCTCCGAACCACGCATTTATCCGCCTGACGACCCCAAACTATTTAAATTCAAATAAAGTTTCATTGTGCATTGTCACGACTCACAATTGCGCTGAAGTAAGCTGTCATTCTTTTAATATGTTAAAGTTTTCGAAAAGTTTAATTGATCCCGTTTGTGAGGTTTACTAACCCGCAGTGAGCAAGCGTTGTGATTAACTCTCAATCTTTCCCATGTGGGGGGAGGCCTGTGTCCAGCAGTGGAAAGAGACAAAGGCTGATGATGATGATGTGAGGTTTAAAGGTAAAGGTTTATGAAGCTCAAAGCGAATTTGACAGCTATAGCTACGAGATAGATGCGAAGTCGTGGTGGCCTAGTGGTTAAAGAGCCAACCTCTCAAGTATGAGGGCGTGGGTTCGATTCCAGGTCGGGCAAGTACCAATGCAACTTTTCTAAGTTTGTATGTACTTTCTAAGTATATCTTGGACTCCAGTGACTGTGTTTCGGATGGCACGTTAAACTGTAGGTCCCGGCTGTCATTGAACATCCTTGGCAGTCGTTACGGGTAGTCAGAAGCCAGTAAGTCTGTCGCCAGTCTAACCAAGGGGTATTGAGTTGCCCGGTAACTGGGTTGAGGAGGTCAGATTGGCAGTCGCTCCCTGTAAAACACTGGTACTCAGCCAAATCCTGTAAGACTGGAAGCCGACCCCAACATAGTTGGGAAAATGATAAGGTACGAGATATATGCCATTTATCGTGTTTGTATTATGTAGAAGAACTCGTGTAATTAACCAAACTGTTTAATTAGACAAGTAATTTATCTTACTTTAAGCTACAGTTTTACAATTAGTTCATAATAGTAACAAGTATTAAAACCCTCATCGATAATTAAACCCTGCAGCAGCAGTGAGAAAAAAGCATTTACCGTAAGCTTTAACTGGAAACACAGAGCAGTCGGTATAAACACACAGGTACACAAGTCAACGAGTAAAACGCATACACTTGCAATAAACAAGTATAAAACCAATTTGCTCCTGTTTCACGCTCCTGACAAAACATTTAAATCACCACTCACTACCGAAAAATACGGTTTAATTCTCACAGTTTCTCAATGAATATAATAATTAGTGAAATTGCCGCTTGCGACGTACACAGGACCGGATAATTAGTTCAAAGCTGTGAAGTGTGCGCCGTGCCTGTGAGATGCCACTCCACGTTCGCGTTTTTCATCCCCCCCACTTTTTACCCCTATTTCACCCTTCTCTGCGGGCAACAACCATTACAATGTAAAATTCTAATTCACTCGTTAAGTCCTCTGGCCTTTTCTGGGCACTTTTGCGGAATATAAAACAGGTTAAATGGATTTGTATCTGTATAGGTAGGTCGGAAATTATGGTAATACACGACGGCTTGTTAGTGAATATGGATGTCCGTCTGTATTTTATATTATTCTATATTTTATGTATTTTTCCTTTCTTGTTGTTTTATGTTAATTTGTTTCGTAATGAATTAATGTTGTTCTTTGCTTGTAAATCATTATGTGGGGCACTACATCTGCATATAAATAATCAAGTTTTATAATAATGCGGTAGCGTGTTCGCATGCAGAGAGCTAGCACCCTTTCATTAATTGCGTAATGGATGATAGTTGTACTATATTGTGTAAAACATTCTTAAAGGTAGTTATTTCTATGTAAGTAAATACGAGTGTATAGAAATTATATTGCTGGATGGTTGGAAACTATTTACGGCACTCAAGTACTTTTATGCACTCACTTTACGCTTATTTTTGTACTATATGTACCTATGTTTGGCCGCGATATTTTTGTCTATTAGCCATCAACTTCGAACAGGTGACTTTGAGTCACAAAAGTTCCGCATACAGTGCTTGCTACAATGATTTTCACCTTTACTAAATATAGAGTCATAAAGCATATAGAATACAATGCATTAACACGGAAATGTCTATCTACATTTATCCTTTCCTAAATTGGGGTCGGCTTTTACTCTCACCAATTGAAGCTGAGTACCAGTGTTTTACATTGAACGATTGCCTGCTTCACCACCTCGACCAGTTATCTGGACAACCCCATAAGTCTTGTTAAGACTGGTTTTAAGACTTTCTCGCATCTGACTACTCGTAACGGCAGTCGATGATTATAGAAATGACAGCGGGGCCCACAATTTCAAGTGCCTTCCGGAACACAATGTTAATCCGATAAGAAGATCACCCATCCACAGACTGACCAAGCCAAGCGTTGCTTAAAATTCTAATCGATCGACGCGTACAGCTCTTTCTTCGCTACGACCTCCTCAGAAAGCAAACATCATATGAACAAATATGACACCAATGGATTCTTCATTATAGGCCATGTTTAAATCAAACCCATTTATAATCCGTGCTACATAGCTCGTATTGTTATTGCGCTATGTGTGCCATCGGTGCGTCGGCACAGCGAGCTGTCACTCGTGTTAATTAAACGTGCTGTCTGTGGCTTTATAGCTCTATGGATGGGGTACTGGACTTGAGGTTTTGGTACGATATTAGAAGTTTTAAATGTGTACTTAATATTATAAAGTATATTTGTTTGTTTATCTCAAGAAGTACTTAATACCTACATTAATTGCGGGAGTCTACAGTATTATTATCCAGATGAATTTCGGAGGTAGTTTCCATGCGTCGCGGGAGAAACCACTGTCAGAAACTAGTTTATGTATAGTTAGAGAATATCTTTTGGCAGGTCCAGAGGCTAAGTAGTCATCAATTTTCTGAAAAGTTGATTTTCTCTACATACTATATCAGAGGCTTGTTAAGCTGGCCATAATTTTTGACCCTTCAAGAGCTCTAAAAGTATAATAAGGTTCCAATATCAATTAAAGTAGGTTTTATCAAATACTTAGCTGCAATTAGTTAAAATTCGTAACGGAAAGTGACTCAAAATACCTGGTCAGTCTTTTAAAATTATGGATAGTCCTTACTTTAAATCATGATCATCATCATCATCGTCACAGCCTATTTATCGTCCCACTGCTGGGCACTGGCCTCCTTTCCCAAGGAGAAGGATAAATCATGATATGACACGATGCATTATGAGTCACAAAGACTAATATTTCAGATAATCGATTTTGAGTTCTCATCATCAATGAAAACACCATTCGCCAAAGGCTACCCCATCCAGTCCCTTTATATCTACGTTGTCGCGTTTACCGTTCGTATATGCGTATACATACACACGTCCGGACAATGCTCGTCTTTATTTATGTACAGTTTTTCCGTAATTGGTTTTCGATTTAAAGGCAGAGGGTGGCTGTGTAAGGCCTTACGGAATTATGCTTTAACAGGCGTGTTTGCTGTTTTGTATTGGAGATTTGGTATTAATGTTGAATTGTTTGTTTTAGGATTTTTTTTAATTTACATAATATTTTTACTTGTATTATTAACAAATTTAATTACTGAATAAAAAAAGGCAAATTAAAAAAGTGTTTCAAAAAGTTCATCAACATTGTGGTCAGCGGGTACCAAGCTCAAAATAATAGCCACATTACAACGTTGTATAGCAATCTAATTCTTTGGCCAAGGTATAAAGCCAACCCTTTGGTCACGTATAGGTTATTAAATTAAAGATGTTAAAAATAATACAATTGTTTTGTTTTGTCTGTAACATGTTAATAATTTTGTTTAATATAAGTAACATTAAACAAATCTAACGCAGGTTCGCGATTTTGTTCTTATTTTTGGGCTGTGTTCGTTTATATATTGGTAGATATGGTCATGTGAGTGAGAGGCAATCACGCATCCGTGGTCTTATTAATGAAATATAGATTGATTAATAGTCAGATCATGTACCACGTCTAATGCTAAGTTTTGTGTCACCCTGTGATCACCAAATAAAGCAGGTGACGTGTAGGCAACAAGGCAGTCATTATGCTGAGGCTCTAAACGGAAGAGCAGCGGTACCCTGTAGTAAAATATATTTGTTAAAAAATATGAAAAAAGTATTTAAGACTAGGCCACTTTTCCGCTGTTCTTTACACAAAAGTTAAAAAAAAACTTTTTGCGGTATAATTCAAACCCACAATCGCAATATTTCCCAAAACTAAAACTCCAACCCTTTATTCAACCCAACACTTTTCCCATTGCAAAAAACTCGAGCCGCGCAAACTATTTCTTACGGTTTCAAAAACCAAAAAGTTTTCGACTAAAATTTGTTACCATCCTTGCAACTTCAAGTCAAATGCTATTAAAACTTTTAATGACTTGAAGCATTCTTTCGGTTCTCTGTTCGAAGTGGTATTAATTAAAAAAGAGAGGCTGGATCAAGCACCAGTTGGTTTGAAGTTCGCCCGGCTGTGATCCACGGCCGCGTCGGACGTCCAACTTAGTAACGTCTGCTTGCCAAAAACAAAGTTTCTTGGCAAAAGTTTGAGTAAAAATGTTGTGTTTTAAATCGAGTGTTCTATTGACTGGCTTGTTTCTAGTTTTGCTTGAGGTATGGTAATGTAAGATGCGTCTGGTATTTCAAATATTTTGGTTTTAATACAATTTGTACGAAAAACGTCGAGTCAAACTGTAAAGACCCACAAATTCATCGTTCAACCAAATGTGTATTTGTTTAAAAGGCTCCAACTACTTTTCATAAAAAATTGTTGTAGTTTATTTGTATGAAATTATTATTTTCTTATTTAAACTTGCTATAAAATATCTTTCATTTGCTGCTCTAATAAATTATTATACCGATTTTATCCACAATGTAATTCAATGATTAAACAATCGAATATTTCAGTACTACGGAACTAATTTACGGAATACCCTGTATACCACAATAACTCAATTTACTATAATAATTTACATAAAATTTGTTATTCAATACACATTCTTAATACACAGACAATTCAGTCAAGAAAAATTCTAAAAATCTTCCAAAGACTTGAAGAACACCGAGGTCTAACCGACAACAAGCGCACAAGACTGCAAGGAACATGAAATTGTAATCGCCATTTGATTCCACCATTACGGCGGTCGCTTGCCATTCTACTGATTCACTGAACAAGAAAATTCCTAAGTCACGACAAAACGTTCACAGATAATTTAAAAACGAATCATATTCGAAAATGGAACGCTGCCAGCAATCTGTATGATCTGTGACGCACGAGCGCTTTTACAAGCTCATCGCTGGCTCGACAAGCTACGTGACCGTGTGTAGTCTCAGTTCTTATTTCACTCGTTCGTGGATGAATCGGGCCTCGTTCAGTCATATTCAATGCATTGAATCCAGGCACTTTAGCTATGCTGCTATTAAGTAGTGGAAAGATAAAAATCGAAGGTTTTATTTTTGTATAGAATTGTGCATTATCGATTTCTTTTCATGGGATATTATTAGAAAATGCCTGAGTCGGTTCTTATTATGAATTGGTATAGAATGAAAGTTCACTTTAGTTTGTGCATTAACTTGATGCCATCGACTTCGTGAATCGAACTTTTGACTTAAACTCAGTATAATTGATGATGGCATCCAGGCCGATTGTCGGCTACCGCGGCCGTTCTCATTTATGGAGATCAGCCAGCTGCGCAGGACATATTATAGTGCACAAGCATTCGCGCAGACACAGGTGCACTCTCTATTCCCTCACTCTCATAATCCGATGGGACGGCAATCCGACACGACTGGAGAGAGATCAGGCGCAGGACCGACATTAACGTGCTCTCCGATGTACGGGTGAATCAATCACCAACTTCCAGACTCCAGGCTGCTTTGTGAAAGTTTCTCAAAACCCACAAAGCAATTTCGGCCCGACCCGGGATTCGAACCCGAGACCCCGTGCACAGCAGTCGCGCCTTGCGACCACTAGACCAACGGGGCAGTATAATTAGACTTCATGTCAACGTTTAGAAATGCTATATATCAAAACAGAACTCGAACGTCAAACAACCTTTCAAATTTAAAACTGTTTTTAAAGCTCCACTTTTAAGACCCCATCTGATCAATAACAACATCATTGAACGCCTCTACGTACAAGAAATACGACAAAACTAGAAGCTATTGTATTAGAGAGGGGCACGTTTTTCAAAGGACTAGTGCATAAATAAAAACTCGAGCTTGGACGTTCCACGGTAATTGGGTTTGGCTGTCCAATTCCGTGCTTCACCCGCCGACGTTGAATAGCCTCCGTACAAAAGCGGAGATAGTGACTGGCATCTGAGAAAAGATCGCTTTAAACTCAGCCTATGAGAGCAGCGTTTAGTTTTTATTATGTCTTTTGGGGCGACGCGGTCGTGGGTTATACCAAGCTTCTTATAAGTATTGTATGTGTAGCTTGTCGTAAAAAACTTTTGAGTATGTTACGTCTAACACCAGGAGCGTCTGGATACGAGGGTGTGGCTTCAATTCCAAATCAAGCCAGTAACACTGTAACTGTTCTAAGTGTGTTTAGGACACCATTTACTCAGTATAGGTGGCTTGGTGATTAAGGGTCGGTTCATATCTAGCGGAATATGCGTCGCGTATTATCGGTCGCGTAACGCCAGAACTGACAAATGTATAGAAAGACACTTGCCCGTTCACACTCAACTGATGATACGTTAGTACGACTGATAATACGCTCGGCGTATTTTACGTCAGATATGAACCGACCCTAATACTCATTCCTCATTTCTCTGTATGAGAAGAGGCTTGTACCCAGCAGTGGGACAACAAATAGGCTGATGAGGGAACGTTAAATAAACACCATAAGTATTTATGTACATACTTAAATATTCCTCTTATCTTCTGGCCACAGCGCTATGTAAAACAAAATGCGACGGATTGGCCAACGCGAGTAGATTTTGTTTATTCTCTTAAGATTTAAAAAAATTGCTTCCATCGTAATCTGCGGGAAGAAAATGCATTCCACTTGAATTGTTAACAAGTTTGTATTACAATGCGAGTTTCATTGGATAAGATGGACCTTTTAAGTAAAATTATTTGATCCTCAATCCTAATTCATATAAAATGCGAAAGTAATTCTACATATCTAGTAGGGAGTGTGTTACAAACTGTAAATAGATACAGACGCCAGCATACCAAGCTAACCGAAACTGACAAATTTTCCCAATCCACATAACCACATGCTTCAGCGATAAAGTTGAAAATCTATTAAGGAAATTCTACAGATTTTAGTAACTTGATGTGCTGGCGTCTGTAAGTACTTATATCCTACGTTCTAAATATCAAAGAACTTATAAAATCTGAAAAAAAGCTTAAAACATTAAGGGTCAGTTTCACCGGTTACGGATAGCCACTATCTATCAGATAAATTCAAAACTGGAACAGAATTTCTATGAAATTATCTGCCAGACAAACTATCTAGAATTTATAAGCAACCGGTGAAACTGGCCGTTAACAGTTCAAAAATATAACAAATGCCACTTCCCACATTACAGTAACCCCTTTCTTTCAATCGCTTCTCAATACTTTTGGTGATATATAAATTATTCATATTCGATTACGTGGAGTCGCTCCGATCAATGCATGTGGCGCCAAATCTTTCTCCTTTTAGCTCTGTTACGTTTTCGCGGCCTACTTTTGAAGTAAACGTTTTCTATAGCTTTTGTTTTTGTGGTCATTTTTATAGAACTTACACCGAAGACTAATCTGTTAAGAAATTAAACAAAATATATAAATAACTCTAAGTAAGTTCACCGAAACTAAGTTCTTACAACCCAGGACTCTTTAAGGCAAGAGTGAATAGGCGTCTTCTGGATAAGCTCGTGTCACCGTAGATTCCATCCTTGCCCTCCGGGTTGGATTGGGATCAAGAGCGATCCCATTATAAATAAAAAAAAGTAAAGAATTACCTACGTGACAAATAGTCACAAATACATACACATTCATACTTCCTCACACTTATTTCTATAAATCTTATGTGTGTTATATCAAACACCCGCGCACACAAAAAAAATATAAGTCCCTGCCGGGTCCATATTGTTACTATCAGAATCCACCTATACAGAATTAAGTGTTGAGTACTCTGGATATTAGTTGAAGGGTTCATCTTTTATAGTATAATGGTTTATTATAGACCTACATTTCATCAAATATTATGGAACATTAATTCATTGAACTTAAGCACATATGCATAGTACGCATCACAGTAATAGTTAACTTCTTACACAAGACATTCCTACCGTGAATTTCCGTGTTTTTTGTACTGTGAAGTCATCTATAAAAGCTTATGTACAAACTCATTTTCTTTTCTAAAAGATTTTAGAATCTGAATTAAGTACAACAAAGCACTTCATAATAAAACAAAAATTCCAAGTCTAGCTTCTAACACTGACGTTCAATACAGTTAGTTAAAGATTGTATCGTTGTTCGTTTATTGGAGGAGATCTCTCTAATTCCACGTAAGTAATATTTTTATCTGAAAATATCCGAGGCCATGGTAAAGTTTAATAGAGTGCGCTATATAGCTTATGTATGTAGCACAAAGGGGCATGTTGCCCGTCAGCGAGTTTCCGAGCTATATGCCGGGACATACGGACGCAGAGGATGTGCATCAAAACATAATATTACTGACAAAAAAAAAGAAATGCTAAGTTTGAATTTTTTCATTTTCAAAGTAAAACTGCTTTTTAAATTTAAGGCTATTTTTAATTGCTTAATAAATCTTTCAGAAAAACCGTCTTTTGAATTTATTAACTACTTAAACACAAAATAACGACATGAAGTCAGCATAATCCCATCAAAAAGAAGAAAATCCCAAGAAAATTCTGTAAAAAGCTAGTCAAGTCTCCAAATGAAATCAAGACAAAATCGTACGAAGTCTAAGGTTGCTTACTGCCATTTCTTTATTATTATGGTTCATGTTGTGTGTCTTCTCGATGATTGTAGTGTTCAATTATAGCTTACTGTATGACGAAATTTTCAGCGTTCTGGTCTTATCCAGAGGTTCTCAAATAGTGGCCTGAAAATGTGGCGAAATGGTTCCTGTACAATGGACTTGGCGGGAACACTGTCGTGCCCTCCTGTTCTCATCAATACTTTTTTCAAATTCATAAGTCGTCCATCCGATATGTCAGTGTGTCAGCCAACAGAAGACTGGTACCGCCGGCGGCGCCGCGCGCAACACTAAGCCTCGTTTAATAATGTGGACATTGGACTCTCATAAGTCGGTAACTCTGATCTAGACAATCGTAATTAGTTGTATGACTTCTGTCATGTTATACTTCCTGAAAAAAATGACCCTTTATGTGATCATTTTGTTGTTTGTCTGTCTGTTAATATTGTTTTTCTCATGAGCTTAAAAATGATGTTGGAATTGATTTTAAAGATTGCATTATGCTAGCAATAGTAGTAACTCCGCTGTATGCTCCATAATTTACACATTCTATCCTTTTCTTAACATTCTCAGAGTCCCAAAAACTGTAAAATGTTTCGTTTTATTTCTCCATTACCCTCCCCCACTTTAGCTGAACACAAACAAGAACTCGCAAACTTTTTGTATGTAGTTACGTAACTTACACAAATTCCGTAAGCTGACGTTGTCATTGTTAATTGGAGATGTATACAAGTTGAAATAGTTTTAGAATACTGTTAGGTCCTAAGTAGTAAAGTTCTGAAGGCAATGTTGGTTAAAGTGTAATCAAAGAAGTTTGTGCGAAGCTGTTTTGAATGTCTAACAAATGGATGCCACTTAGAATGTAATGTGTTTGTTTAATATTTATTTTATAAGTAGCTTCTGCTAGCAGCTTCGTGTACCTGGATAATAATAGTCATTTATCATTTCATCTGATGAGATGAGCCTTCCTCGATTAATGATCAATATTTTTTCATATCGGACCAGTACTATCCTAAGACTAGGCGTTCAAGCAATGAAAAAAATTCAGCTTTAGAATGTTCAGACTAATAGTATTTTAAATGTTATCAAATAAATTATTGTGACTTCAGTTTCGGATTATCATTAAATAAAAACTTTGGATTTTCTGTTAAGAGTATGTTAACATTATAATCGATTATAATGTTATTCTTCCATGACGTTCTAAAAGACAAAAAAAAATATCTGTTTGTTTGTTACACTTTCACACCTAAATTACTTAACAGATTGAGATGAAGTTTGGTTGAGGAATAGGTGGAGTTGAAGCCACGCTTTTCTTTAGCAAGGCGCGGAACACGAACGAGTCGATCGAACGATCTAGTCCTTCTATAAAAATCTAATATTTTCAATAAAAATACATTCGATTTTCAAACACGTACAGTTATGATTTCTAATAACCGAAACTGCTAGATTGGTACACATTCGAAAAACCGAAATATATCGGTTAGCAATAGCTATGGCGGAACGTTTACCGATCTAATATCGTGTACGGTGCAGGCTCCAATAAAAAGTAATTAAAGTCGCCAGCTAGCACCACGCAGATTTGTCTCCGATCAACATGGATATTCGAAGAGCTGCAAGGATATACTTTTTTATTTTTCTTACTTTTATTAGTGCCCTTTTGTTTTTAATAGTACGTATAATATTTCCCTTTTAAAGTATTTGTAGGATATATTATTAGTTGAGAAATTTTCTAATTAAAGATGAAAGGTCCCTCGTATACGGTGACTTTTTGTAGGGATGCAGTCGTGACGCTGTCACGCGTAGGCATCGATACAGACGCGAAGCGGTCGCTAGCTGTTTGCCCTCGCCCACTAGATCAGATTCAGTCGCGATACAAATGCGATTCGGTCGCGATGTAGTTGCACTGATGCTCGGTTCCCACTCACGCGGCGTGTAAAATGTATCCTCCTCTCTTGTTGCAAATGCGACTAACATGCGTTAAAAACGTGCATCGCTGCAAAAAGTTGCCATGGCCGCAGGGCCTAATACATAAAACCAATCCAACAGAAAAATGTTTATTTCAAACAGCAGCTGGAATACCGTATCTATAGTTTCATACTCGTTGTAGATCCGGGCTCGGATTTGGCCGGCGCGAAGTTGGTCAAATCTGCCGATGGTTCCGGAACTATTATTGAAGCGGATTGAATTCAGCCAAATTTATTCGATAGCAAACGAGTTGCCCATTCATTTTTCTTTCGCCTATTTTGTTTTTGTGGTTCTTTTCTATTTTAATATGTTTTTTTGAATGAAATTCGTTTAAATTATATATTTTTTTACTGTTATCAATCTTTGTAACAGGTTAAAGGGTTGAAAAGTTCAAATAGGCAGTCGTTTCACATAAAACGTAATAAGTAGGTTCTCAGCTGCATACAGTTGGACTGGGAGCCGACCGCAACATATTTGAATAAACATAATGGGAAAAACGATAAGCAGTTGATGATGACATTTAAGACAAAGCTGCTACTAGCTCGAGGGTCCATCTGCCGACTTCCCATCCAAAAAAGAATGGTGGATTTAATCTTAGTGTAGGTATGATTGTTTTTATACCTGTGTCGAGATTAACATCGCCTTCATACTAAAACAGATATTTTATTCTGCTTATTCACTAAATATAAATTAATATAATTGTGTAATCAAGTGATAAATGTCACCGCACAAACCACAGATAATTAAATTATGTTATCTAAATTAAGATTGCGGTTTTATCAAGGGCAAGATCCTAGTACAAAGGAGCTACGAAACTAATAAATACAGAAGCTAAAATTTTACCTCTGCTCTGGTAAAACTATATTCTTATTTACAGGTACTGAAAGAGGGAATCAAAATGACAGAAACCCATCTCAGGTAAGTTCCACAAAAAAATTGCCTATTTTAGTTCACAGGTGACCAAAGAGCTGGCTAATACCCGGGCCAACGAATCAGCATTGCCATCCAACGTGGCAATGCAGCCAGCCTTTTGGGCACGATCCCCGCTGACAGTTTTTTGACACATTATTATTTTAATTTGTCTTTTTCTAAATAATATGTAAATAATAGATACCTATTCTGCAGGCTTAGCATGGAGATTTTATATCCATTCTGTCAAGAAAAGACAAAGCTCTTTCTGTCAATGTCAACATGTCTTCTGCCCGAGCATGGCGCGACCTGTCAACTCGCATATTCGCACTTGTAGCCTTATGTCAAACGAAGAAAAGAAAAATTACTTCAAAAAATTATAAAAGAAATCTTACGTCAAACTGTCATTTTTCTGTCATTATATCCAATCTCCGGTAAACAAAACTTGTTTCTAAGCCTGCAGATTTCAAAATTGTCATCAAATACATTCCTAGTGTAATAGTCAGTCTGTTACACAGAAGTATAGAACAATGCATCTTTGAATGACTGCCAAACCCAGGCGCCGCTCTCAAACGGTGGAGTCTAAACAAAAAACGACGCAAAAGTTCCAAAGCCGCAGGTACCTACATACATAGGTACTTTAGGAAAATATTCTCGAGTTTGTTTTTTTTTAAACCAGACCAAAAAGTCGAGCAACTCATTAGCCGAATGAGCGAAGGTTTCCGTTTTTAGTAACTTTGAGTTGGTTTCGCTTGCTGTTACTATTGCATCTCGGTAATTTGATTTTAGGAGTGATAATTAGGCGAGAATTGGCATTTAAGATCTTGAATAGTTTCTTGATAACGTTTTTGGCAATACACACAGTAAAGCTGTATCAGAGATGTACAGACGCCAGCACATCAAGCTACAAACAATCTGTCAAATTTCCTTAATACAACTTTATTGCTGAAACACATTGTTCAAAGTTGATTGGGACAATTTGACAGTTTCGGGTAAGTGGATGTGCTGTCACCTAAACCTACCTTAGCTTTCAGATTAACTTTAATATAACTACACAGAAGGAAAACCTTTATAGTAATTAAAAATGTTATAATATATTTATGTTGCAATTTCTTTTTAAAATAAACTGTGCTTCTTTTTTTCTAAACTGTATACAATTGTCGTCAAAATATTATTCATTTCTTAAATTATAACGCTCCTGAGTATAAGAATTACACTAGAAGTGAAATGAACACGACATTACAGGGAACAATTAGTAGCAAAACGTCAGTTGTAGCTCAAAGTTTGTTCCCTGCAAGAGACCAAAAGTGTAGACCAATACAGGCGCCCCTCTAAATTATTCATACGCACAGTTACGTGGCCTGATTACTGATGCCTTGGAAATTACAAACTTTTTCACTAAAACCTTTTGCGCCGAAACGATTCCCGCTATTATTGCTAAGTGGTTTTGTTTTATGAACGAACAGATTATTATATTACTTGTTATACCTTTGAGACTTGATTAATGGGAACGCTTTATTAAATATTTGCTGCTTTGGGGGGGATGGGAATATTATGGTGGTAAGTTGGTTTGTTATATGAATTTTGGAATGATTGTTATTTATTGTGACAATATTTATATTTGGTCTAGTCGTCTCATATGGCGCGAGTGCTGAGCACCGGGTTCGATTCTCGGGAAAGGCATAAATTGCTTTTAGGGTTTTTTAAGAAACTTTCACAAAAAACAGACCGTCGTCTAGAGGTTAGTTATTAAAACATCCGTGCGTTGGAAAGCACGTAATTAATGTCGGTTCTGCGCCTGATCTTTCTCCGGTCCTGTCGGATGCCGACCCATCGGGCAAGGAGAGAGAGAGAATAGAGAGTGCACCTGTGTCCGTGCAAATGCTTATGCACTATAATATTTGCTGCGTGGCTAGCTGTTCACCTTTAGACAGAAAAGCCGCCATTGCCAACGATTGGTCTGGACGCTATTATTATTAGAATGCGAATTATCTTATTTTAAAAATAAAAAAATACCATCGTAGGATGTTTCATCGGCTGATTAATTAATTTTTATTCATAACAGTGTTGTGTTTTCCTCGTTTAATGAAGTAAAAAGCAACATTAACTTATAAAGACTTGTAAGTCCTCATCAAATTCAATAAATGTAACCACTTGTGTGTGCTAAACAACCAAAGCTTTATACAGACTGTTTATCTGTAGGAGGAATTTTTTTACATACATATATATTAGTGATAGTACTCAGTTCTGCGACGTACTCGTAAAGTGCAGTTTTACGGTCGCCCAGCAGTAAAGTTGAACCTTTGCGTTAAGTGCAACTCGTAGTTAACGACCGCACATATTTTGATACATAGTCAAGGTAGGCGGCCATTTGTATGTTAACTTTGTCTATAAAGTTCCAGGTTTTCTAAGTCTTTACGTCGCGTGAAATACTTGCTTTTACTTGTATTAAACGCAGAATGACTAACTTATTCATGTAGGTATAAAATGAGAAATTAAATGAGTAGTGTAAATTTTGAGAGTACAAAACATAACTGTTAAAATATAGACTACAGCACATCAAGCTACTCAAAAATGCAAATTTTTCTCAATCAACTTTGAACCATATGCTTCAGGGTTAAAGTTGAAGATGTATTAAAAAAAAACAGACTGTAGCTTGATGTGCTGGCGTCCTACTTAGCTTAGCTACCAACTTAAATAACGTGCGTCGTGAATATTGTTATGAATAAAGTGAGAGAGTTATAATATTATTATATGATTATGTTTATTTGAAATATAGTTAGCAATAATATAATACCTTTTATTTTGTTGATATTTTCAGAAATAACAAAACTTGTTGCAATAGACAAAACGTATTTGGTCAAGTTTTCTGCAGTCACAACATAGCTGGCGGGCCATTAAACCGGCGAGCCTCCCAGGAGACCTTTATGCGCCGTTTATGTGGCTACATCGTGCCCGCCTATTTTATTTACCAACCAACTGTCATAGTTCTGTATATATTTATATATTAAGTCGCTATATGTAATCTTATAGGAATTTAGTTTTTGTGGCCCTAGATAGAAAGCATCCAAAATATTTTAGATAGGTATACTAAAAACTGGTCATCGGAATTTTTGCTAGCACGAATTATGACAAGAACAATTAATTAAAAAGACTGTGACCCTAAAGCTGGCTTTTATTTCAGCCAACGGATAAGCATTGCCATCCAATGTGGCAATGCTGCCAGCCTATTGGGTACACTCCCAGTGAGCAGCGATGAGGAGGAATATTTTGACGCCATTTTTTTAATGTAAATATTTTAATTAACATTTTAAAATAAATAAATTGTAAATATGTATGATAAATAAATTTAAATAACCTCGATAATCCAATAAGTATACTGTAAAACTTAAAACCAATATAAATCATGACTGACGTTTTTATTGCAATCGATATAAGGGTCAAAATTCAGGTGCATACTTAATCTTATGAATCAAATTGGGCTTCAGCCAAATCTGTTCGATATTACATCTCTGAAAGGATCATCAAAACCCAAACTTTGTCGTCTCCTGGTAATACCAAAGCAATGTCAGTAAAATAGGCGAGACTTAGACCTTATTACAGAAAATAACTCAATCATCTTAATGATTATTACGAAAGCTATGATGTAACCAATGTCCTTGTTGGTCTAGTCGTCGCTAAGTGCGACTAATGTGTACGGAGTTTTGGGTTTGATACCCGGGGCAGAAATAGTTTTGTGGGTTTTAATTAACTTTCATAGCAGCTCGGAGTCTGGAAGTTGGTGGTTATATACCCGTACATAGGAGACCACGTAAATATTGGACCTGCGGCACATCTCTTTTCGGTCATCGAATTGCCGTCACATCAGACTATGAGAGTGCACCATCCATGCAAATGTTATCAACCCTGTACAGCTGGCTGATCCCTTAATTAAGGGAGAATAACCGCCATGGCCAAGAATCGGTATATAATGTAATTTCTACAAATCTATTGGCAAATCGAGATCTCTAATCCAATGTTCGTTAGTCACATAAACGATTTTGGTCACTGTGGATGGGGCAAGAGAAGGTATTAGACTGATTTAAACTCTTCCATAAATTGAATAGAACCATAAATTTCAATTTGGAAATGTTCGCATCCAATTTGTAATTATTTTCTAGAGTGAATAGACCAGAAGGAACATTTTGTGACCATCACAGTGCTGCACACAGTGGAATCTCACCAGTACATTCCCGGGTCAAAATCTCACAGACAGAACGAGATCTAAGCTGAGTACCGTTCAGTAATGATCAACTTCATGTTGTATGTCGTAGTAAAGAGAGGAAGCTATACTCGCTCATAGTTAGTGGCTGTCAAATGCTTTTTTTCACGACCCGTCTTGAGTCACGTGATAGTGTGATTTTTATGAGAATGGCGGTTACTTCTGATTCTCGATTCAGTTTTGCTCATTTTAAGCGGTGCAATTTTTTTTAATCAATATCATATTATAGCCCTATTGTTTTGTCGATAGCTTTTAACATAGTTGATATTAGAGCAATAGGCATGTTTTTAGTTTTGTACAAAACGTCTTTCTCTTTCTCAATTACTCATAATCTTTATAACATCAATAATCTTTACTACATTCATCTTTATAACATTAATAATCTTTACTAAATAATTAAAATGATATTAATAAGTTGGTAGTTCAAGAAATTGAAAATATCTTTATGCTGTGAAATCTGTAGATGAAATACACATTTTTGGAGCGACAATTATTCGCGATATTCCTATAGTAGCCACCTCATCATGACAGAGTCATACGGTGACTTTACGAGCGCCGACAGTGATAAGAATTGTTAATTTTATAGAGCGAGCGGGGACGTGTGCATCAAATTCAATGTCTTGTGCTCAAGTCGGTTCTAAATGCGCACGAGATGGCTGGCCAGATGAATCTTTGAACAGTTTCAGCTTGTTTGTTTTGGTCAAGTATTTTTTTGGACTTTTTATTTGTTAGAGATATGAAAGTGTGCGCTCAAAAATGATCCTTATATCTAAATACATAATGATCAATTTTCCAAATGACGACCTTAACAAAATCTTTGAATAGCCGCAAAAGCATGAAGTTTTTTGTCTGATTCTTACAAAGGACATAATGTTATAGAATTTTATGTCATTTCTATTGTAGAACCCGAGATAGTTGAGTCTTGTCAATGATAGTAAGTAGATACAAAATAAATGCTATTTACTTATTCTACGCATATTATACAGTACTGGAATAAGGTATAATAAAATATTTTGCAAAATAAAATTATAATAAAATTCATAAAAATGCTACCCCTATATACACTAACATAATAATATTATTTCCTAACAATTTCATAAAACTATTGTTTTGATTGAATTTCCTCTCTCTCAGGCCCCTTCCTCTCGCCTGAATTTTTACGTGCCCGACAGGTTGCATATTGTATATTATTACTTATTTTTACCATCTATGTAACATATAGAATGCAATAAATAATTGAGTATTGAGGTATGAGTGAAATGTATTAGCAACAGATACCTCACAAATCGTATTACCTACAATCCTACATAGTGCCTTGTTGCGGTATGTCGTCATGCTCAGCCTGAGTACGCACTCAACGGATTAAGTGGTTCTCACGTGCCTCTTAATCGATCCTCAGTATTGAGCTATGTTCATCGCGAGATATCGTGTTATTCCCAAATAAATTTATGTCAGAAAATTCTTAGTAGACAAGTAGGGTTGACACTCGTGTTCTTTTTGTGGGGACAGTAATAAGAGGTGATTGTTCAAGATTAGTATAATTCACTTTATGCGGTTGTTGAATTGATGAGATATATTTCATATTCATAGAGACTCCATCTGGACTTTGAAGAGTACGTAAAGCTATTTGGTCCTAATCTACATATTTGCCTTTCAAGAAAAAGAGTGATAGTGAATGAAAGACACATGCTATCTACTATATCAGTTCTTATTGCTATAGACATCTTAGATAGACATTTTAACCGGTCTCTGGACA
The DNA here is from genome assembly GCA_958496145.1 of Heliothis peltigera. Lineage (NCBI taxonomy): Eukaryota > Metazoa > Arthropoda > Insecta > Lepidoptera > Noctuidae > Heliothis > Heliothis peltigera. The sequence continues at coordinate 11,399,276 of OY292329.1, read as the reverse complement.
CTAAAGAAATGTATACCAATCGTCAAAGCGCAGTCTGTGCTTAGCCTCACCAGTATGTACTCATTCGCTTTTGTATCTTCAACTTACTTCATTTGCCTGCCATGCCAGAGGCCGCGGGTTCGATTCCCGCATAAGTCAGATAGTACATGAACATGGGTGTTTGACTTAGTCTGAGTGTATTTATATATTTACAAAAGAAAAGTGTATAAGTACGTTTGTCTAGCACCTACCCATACTCAAGCTCTTCTAATTTGCGACTAGATGACGTTAAGTAAATGTGTGAGTAATAAAAAAATAAAAATAATACTTACAAAATGCCCTAAAATTACGAACCATTTATTGGCCAATCAATAAAACAGCGAGGAGTCGGTGTAGATGTCACAATGCGCAAACAGAGCGACCGGCACTGAATACAGAGCACACCTCAAAACTTCGCGACGCTCCGCTTCGGTAATAATCGCTAGGTCTAGGGCTGACACAATGCCAATCGGGAAGTTCGAAGTAAATGCTTCTAAAGAGTTGTTTGTAGTAAATATTTTTTGAGCCGTTATTATTTGAATATTTCAATGTAACTTAGAGAATATTTTTAAATTATAAGTCAAGGTGCTATGATGACCCGAGTTACTACGTAGTTTGAAAAAATATATATTTTTCAGAAAAATGATTTTTTTACATTTCTACAACATATGTACATACGTTGTATCTGGGACTAACAAGATAAAGTGAGATGAGTCTCTTTTGTTATAAAATTATTCATCACCTATCCAATGAATGTCAGCGGCAGGAGTATCTTAACTAGAGTTAACGCAAGAGTTACCGTGGCCCTGGCACACAGGGACCTCCGGAGGGAACATAGTGAGTTTTAGTCAGTAAAAGTCTGACACTCCCTCCAGCTGCACCCCTAGCGGGAGGGGTCAAACTGAAAAGACAATCAATGCGAACATAACTAAACCACAAGCTATTAAAAAAGGAGATTTCTTTCCACAATAACAAAGTGCCGACCCTACCTCGACGAACAAAACAATTGACACTAGGTACAAAAGTCTCGCTATTGGCGGCAAAAATTTATGACTTTTGTTCTTTCAGCTAGTTCTCATGTTACCTTTCCCATCGATTTTACAACACGAAACTTGTTTCTAAGTTCAAAAAAGGTTCGTTCTAAAAATGTTGCCATATTTGAAAAATTGCTCAAATGTTGCCATTTGGTGGTTCTGGCAAAGTGTTATTGAGAGCAATTAATTTCATTGTATTTGAACGGTTTATGGTTGTATTGAAAATAAATATTGAAGTTAAGTGGCAATGTTTTTCTATTACTAGTATCTAACATTTGGTCAAATAATATATTAATAAAATTATATAACTGCGTATATTATAGCATGTAAAATGAAATTTGTTCGCATCAGCTTATCATTGATCTCCTCTCATCATTCTCTTGCCCTTACCCCAAATTATCTGACGTCCTCAAACCAGTTACCTGGGACTTACTGGCTTCTGACTACCCATAACGACTGCCAAAGATGTTCAATGACAGTCGGGACCTACCGTTTAACGTGCCATTCTAAAAACAGTCATTGGTGTCCAAGATATACTTAGACAGTACATACAAGCTTAGTAAAGTTGCATTGGTACTTGACTGACCTAGAATCGAAACCACGCCCTCATATTTGAGAGGTTGTCTCTTTAACCACTAGGCCACCACGACTTGATTTCTCTATAGTCAATAATGTAACCATCGACACAACCCCTTAATTAACTGTATTTATCTCAAAAAAAAGCAGATACATACATGAATATTAATAAAAAGTAACACCAAAATTAAACACCACCTCTCCACAACAACGCGAACCACTTTTAAACGTTGCAGATTTTAATTCACGCGGAATCCCGCATGTATTCAAAAAAGGCGATGCGGAATTCGCTCTGAGTCCGCGCGGACAGACAGACGTGTGATTAAAGTTTCAGGTGTATTGGAGCTTCGATAGTGGGCATCTTTTATTTGGAAGTCCTGATGCGATGCTTTTTGAAGTTTTTTGAGTACTAATTGATGAAAGAGCTATTGGTAAAGGTATTGATAAGTATATACATACATATGTAGTTGAAACAAAAAAATAAAATAGTAATTCATATTACGTTAATAGATATCAGACCATTTCGATCTCTATGTTAACTTTAAATTTTTATGCGTAAATAATAAACATTATTTGGTTGAAAATTTTAGTGAGGTAAACGTCAAAACGTCAGTGAATTAAACGTCAAATTTAATAATATAAATAATTTCTTATCTACCAACAAAAAAATCTTACCCGTCATTATTATCTCCTCAGTCTCTTAAATTAATAATATTTTTTCAAGAAAAATCTTTGTACTTTGTACTAGATAATTAACTCCGTGTCTTTTCCAACCTATTATTTGCGAACTGCATTACATAATTCCACAGAGAATAAACCTTTAGCAAGTCCCTCATTTTTCAAATGAACACCCATCTAATAGTTGCTCGTGTATATTGCTTCAGGGGTAAGCAAAGCATGGTACTAATTAAAAAGTCTTATTATGATTTAATAGGGTATTCTTTGCATCGTAAATAGAGAACAAAATGAGGCAATATTCTGTACGGAAGATAAATGTTTTATTTATATTTTATGCCTTAATTAACATGGAAATATGGATAGCGGAATAATTTTAATATTTCCATCTTTACTTGCCCCAAGTGGGTGAGCTCGGGAATTTTCATTTCATCTGGGTATTCTAGGTTGATGCTGTACAGATTCTGGTCACATACTTAACAATAATGGCATCCAGACCGATTGCTGGCTACGGTTTCCCTCTAAGGAGATCAACCAGCTGCGCAGGACATATTATAGTGCACAAGCATTTGCGCGAAATTAGGGCACTCTATTCTCTTACTCTCATAGTTCGGTCTCATAGACCGGAGAGAGATCAGGCGCAGGACCGACATTTATGCGCTCTCTGATGCACTGGTTTATCAATGCCAACTCCCAGACTCCGGGTTGCTTTTATAATAACTTTGCTTTACGTCTCTTAAAACCAATAAAGTGATTTCGGCTCGATCAATCAAATTCGAGAACTAATTAATATGTGCACAGTGGTCGCGCTATGCAACTACTAGACCAACGAAGCGGACAACATTATGTACTTAATAACGTACCTACCGTACGATATTGCGGATTAAGATACTAGTATTTTTCGCAATTCCAACCACCAATTCACGCTTACCATTGAGCTGTTCTGTGTCAGAATTAGTAATATGTTGAAATATATCACATTAACAAAGTTTAGAATCCGATTGTTGACTCCAATCGATGAAACGAGTAACAAAAACATTAACATTCCAATGTATCAGATCAACACAATACTGTAACATCGCCGAATGATTTCCATTGCAGAGATGTAAAACAAACAAAAATTACCATAAATACTATGAATACTAATTTTTGCAAAAAAAATATACGCCGCGTTACCAAAAGCTACTATATTTCCATTTGTTTGAAACAGACCATGTAAAATGTAAAAACTAGTATATTTTATAAAGCATGCATTTCAAAGGGCTGGAGCGTGCGAGTAAATTCAAATTACTTTGACAAATAGCCTTTCGGTTTTACATAAAAAGCAGATCCACCGGACGGGGCGCTCCGTACGGAACGCTAGGATATACACGAAAATGGTAAAATAGAATATCATGTGTAGCGTGCATTTGTTGAGTTAGGCTACTGTAGTGTTATACAATCAATTTGTAAGATTTAGTCATATTTTTAAATAAGTTCTATGTTCAATTTCATAGTTTTTAAAAGTAAAATAAGTAAAAGTAAAATAAGTAAAGTAAAATAATATCATCTCAGCCATAGGACGTCCACTGCTGAAACATAGGCCTCCCCTTTAGATCTCCACATACACCGGTTGGAAGCTAACTGCATCCAGCGTCTTCCGGCGACCTTTGTAAGGTCGTCTGTCCATCTTGTTGGTGGACGTCCTACGCTGCGCTTGCTGGTCTATGGTCTCCACTCTAAGCACTTTTCGTCCCCATCAGCCATCTGCTCTGTGAGCAATACGGCCTGCCCATTGCCACTTCAGCTTGTTAATCCGGTAGGCTATATCGGTGACTTTGGTTCGTCCACGGATCTCCTCATTTCGGATTCGATCACTATATAGTTAATTTTGACATATCGAGAATATATTCCGAGCGGGATCGCCGATTGGTAACATGGAAATAAAGAAATATCATACAGTTTGAGGAAGTATGATGGTCTACTGGAACTCTTGGTGTGTTCTTAGAAGAGGTGTCTTACAAAAGTTATGTGAAAATCTTCCAGCAGAAGGTCCCAGGTCCCATTGTCGTTCCTAGCTTACCTAGGTTTTGAAACAAAAAAGACAGACCTACATTCTTACAAACTTTCACCGTGATATTATTAGTATGATAAACAAAAATACCATATAAATTAAAACTGCTAACTTCACAAAAAAAAAACTTGAAACCAGATCCGTTGCAATTTAATGCCGAACAAAGAACTCGACGGAAAATAAAATCCTGCAATTACATGCACAACTATCTACTCGTATGTGCAATTCACCAAAAAACACAAAAAAATACAACAGAGCAACATACGTACCTAATTCAGAAACATACATTTTATTTAAAATGAAATACAAAACTTGTGATTTGCATACTCGCACGACAATTCAATTCGCATATTCATGCTAAGTCCGTCTCCGTTGGAACAAATTTAAAAATATTGTAGAAGCATCTAGCTCGCTTCGTATGGACGAGCGCATGTACTGCTCTATATTAAAATTGTTCATCTATTCCTTGATTCCTAATACCCTGGAGATCGTTAGTAAACTGGCAGTTGCATTTTCAATAAGCTCAACAAAAATTGTACATTTCATTTCTTCGACCTTTCTTGAAAATTGCGAATAGATAGATCAACAATGTAAGTATGACATGCCGTTTCGATTATTGTCTGAGAATTTTGTAATAATTACCATTTGGTCATAACTAGATCAGGAACAATTAGCAACGAACTAGTGATCTACATACATATATGTATGTACGTTCATTTTAAATTCGGTGTTAAAAGTTTTTACTGAAAATAATGTCTTAAAAAAATTTAAATGTAATATTCTAAAAACTGTACAGAACCAAAATTCACACTGACGAAAAAACTAGCTGCACAAAATCTCAACAAATCCTAAATTACGACGGGGCAATTTTAGCACAAAAATACAAGTGCAATTTGAGCGGCCATAAAGCGAGGCCCGAGTTCAAAACGTCTTAATAGTTGGCAAGCTTTGTTATTCCGACACCGGAATGTGAATCTCTGTGGAGACTGCGGTCGTAATCTGGAACATACTGTCCTCTAATTGCGATCCTAATTGTCCCGAGTGTCCCCCCCCTTCTTTATTCCTTGTTATGCTACATGTTGCCTATGCCCGGCCTAACCGCTCTTGTTTCGCATTGTGTGGGCCTACGCAGCAGAATTTGATGCCTTGATTATAGTGAAAAGGGGCTTTGGTGTGTCATGGCTATTGTTAGTATCCCGTGATTCGGTGTGTTTGTTCTGGAAGGTCTGTGTCTTGGTTATTTGGATGTGATGTGTAGTGGTCTCGTTCAGGGTCGAGAACTCTATGAAGATTTTCTGTTATAGACTTTATTTTGTTGACGGAATAAAATTTATGCCTGAGTTAAATCAATTGTGAAAGTATTATATGTAGTTCATTCTTCTTCCCAGCGCCACTCCTTTTAAGCGAGAACACATAGGGGGAGTTTTGGGGGCTGTCTCTTGTTTTGACGTTTGAAATGTACTGATTTATTAGCCTAATTGGAAAAAAAGGAATTTGAATTTATTACAATAAAATAAGGTTTAAAAAACTATTCGCACACATAAATGTATGTAAAAAAGACAAGAGCCAAGTTCAAAACAAATTCTTGATACAACCACAAATCTCACCGCCCATTTGGGCGAACAGCCTCAATAAAAAGATTACAGATGCAATCTGGCTTCCTACAAAGCAGGCTTCGTGTATTTGGTCCAGCACATGCCATCTGTTGGCAGGCCTAGCTCCGTACATTCCGCTAATGGTGAGATTACAAATCGTTACGCTCACTCGAGCCTTGGCATGGCTTAAGATTTAATACAGTGTGTAAGCACGATTGCTGGGATGTGTGCAAGTTTGGCAGATAGTTTGTGGTTTATTATTTGAAGGAGGTTTTAATAGCTTTTTGAAATAAAGAACATTTTATTGTTCAAATGTGTTACTGAATGAGTATTTTTTTTTTAAATTTGCGATTGTTTCACTTTTTTTTATTTTCTTTGTATGTAGTTCTTTTTAGGTTTGTAAATATCACTGTGTGTATAAACTAATAGACTTATTAATACAGAAAGAATTTGCGATTTATCGTAAACAAAAATTGATTTTCTAAGTATTTTTTTTAATTATTGTGTTTTATTTTCTTTATTGATTTATTTTACATATTTACAATTCATTGACAAAACTTAATTCAAATATTTACATAAAAAAATATACACCCTGTATATGGTTTATTGGCGATTGTCGACCCAAGACCCCATAATTCACTTAATTGTCAACAAATTATGTCACCATGGGTTGTCTAACATAGCATTACTACACCGTTATTATAACGAAGATTGATGACATAACGTTCAAAGTACTTGTAATGGTGACGTCATTTAAAGGGCGCTTGTTTAATATGCATAGCTTGGAACACAAACTTATTAACAGCATTTAATATTCTAAACAGTTCGCTTCGTTAGTATTTTTAATTACTTTGTTAAAAAAGAAAATATAGTTCTTAATTATTTTAATGGCACCCAGAAATCTGTCGGTCGTAGTAGCTGAGGTCTCTTAGAACGATCAGCCAGCTGCGCAGGCTATATAGTGCACAAGCATTTGCGCAGACATGGCAGGTGAACTACCTCTTCACTCTCTTAAGTCGATAGGACAGCCATCCGAAGTGATTGGGGAGAGATTAGTCAGTATGAATGACAAACATTTAGACTCCGGGCCACTTCGTGACAGTTTCTTTAAGCGATTTCTGACCCAGGAATCGAATCGAAATCCAATACAGCAGTCGGTCTATGAGACTTCTGGACCAACAAGTCAATCGAATTTTTTTTTTTATATTTACGTCACGGACTTTCATCAAAGGGAATTTGTTAGTAAATTAATTTACATATTTTTTTATAAATGTAGCAAACGAAATTTAAAACGCTGTAAATAAACCGGACATCGTCATAATGTTTTTAAATCATACGTGAATAAATAATTTTGTTCTGTTTTTAATTTTATAATATAAATAAAAACATTCAAAAGTATATTTTTTGCATTGAATAAAGGTTTTTAGCTAAAAGTGTAACTAAATAGGGAGCTGAGCAAGAAGACTTATCTCACACAGTAATAGATTTTGAAGAGGTAAGCAAATGACGTGACTATGGATGTCGTTCACTCACTCACAGTACGCAGTCTTCAAGTGAAATCAAATATTGGTTCTTTCCATTTGCCTGGAAAGTGTTTGAGGCGTTCCAGATTTTTGGCAGCCGATTTTTTCTTGCTTTATTTATTTCATTTACATAAAAGAATAGCTTGGCTGTCTAAACATAAAAAAATATTTATCTGTTTTGTTTAAAAAAGATGTAAATATGTCTATTGTCTTAATATAATAATTATATATTGCGTGTAACGTTGTTTTTGCGCGATGGACTTCTAAACTACTAAGCCGATTTTTATCTCTCTCATTTCATCAATTTATTTATAATTATAACAAAAATCTTAGCCATAGCAACGCGTGGCCGAGTCTGCTAGTTTAGAAAGATGTGTTTTAATTTTAGTTCAGAAATATTAAACCATAAGTCTGTTTTAAACGTAAGTAAATGTGATAAAACGAAAAAAAATCTACCAATAGCAACGCAATTTCAGTCGTTTTCCCTTCTCCATTACTTTGGCTTTCCCCATTAATACGTTGTACCAGGAAAACTCGCCTCATTTACCCAAACAATTATTTCCAAAATTCAGCCCCTAGCTGAGAAACACCAAAAATCTTGTTCACTTCTCTTCCGATGGGCGGGTCGCACACTAAAACGCGGTAAGCTCTGGTGCGTCAATTTTGTATTTTACTAAGTTTGTTGGTAGTTCTAATTGCCTAGATTTAGAGGTATCTTAAGAAAAATATATGCATGTTTGTAAACTGGAATTAATCGTAGGTTTATTTTGTATACCTAAATATTTGATAACAATTTTTTTTCATGATCCCTTTCCCTTTTTCAAATGCGACAGTTCACTTTTACATGTGCAATATTTTAAGGCATACCACAGGACTCATGATCAACGCAGCCTTGTGGATCATGGCAGTGTGTGACCCGCTTTAGGAAGCCCAAGCCCTAACAAACGGTGCCACAATAACGAGAGTCACCAATAGGACGCGAGACAGGTGCAAGCCGACGTAAATAAGCACGATTTGTGATACAGCGTACAGTCTAGCTGGTTCAGACGTGGTGCGAAATTAAACACTGCTGAAATCTGGGTTAAGACTTTCAATTAGTTAATAACATTTGGACATAGTTTGTGAACTTCACTTTTTCAAGAATATTTACTTACTAGTGACCCGCCCCGGCTTCGCACGGGTGCAATGCTGATACTAAATACACTACAGAAAAACTCAAACTCAAAAATAACAGTACTTCTCCACTATTTAATGGATGTTATTAAACATATAAACCTTCCTCTTGAATCACTCTATCTATTAAAAAAAACCGCATCAAAATCCATTGCGTAGTTTCAAAGATTTAAGCATACAAAGGGACATAGGGACAGATAAAGCGACTTTGTTTTATACTATGTAGTGATGTAGTGATAAACTAAGATGGTGGATGCTAGCTTCTGTCAGCTGTTTTATCTGCACTCTGTAGGAATCTCTTCACGCACTAGGATAAAAAGTAGTCTATAAAGAATAAGAAGTTTTTAGCATAAGCACGTTCAAGCAAACAAACTCTTCAGCTTAATAATATAAGTATGTATTCCAAAAGAGAAAATACATATCAATTAAAAAGGTCAATGTCCCAAAGTGAAGGAAAATATATCATTTACGAAGGAACACCAAGCCAATAAACCCTTTTAATGATCCTATATAAAGAATCTTATCCAATATCTCTAGACCAGGACCCACAAAAAGGCTTAACTGCGTGTAAAAGTAGACCCGAAACACTAAAATAAACAAACAGATAAGAATTCCCAAAGGGATTTGCGGCAAGTGCCCTCAAAATCACAATTCAGCCCTTTGGCGATTACATCATATCGGCGATATCGGCTTTTTGCGTTACATTCCCCAAATTCAATAATACCAATGCTCGTAAAGGAGGGAGGAGGGGGGGGAATAAAAAAACCGGTATTTGCTCCACTAAACCGTTATTGTCAACCGCTGCAAATAACTGGCATGTTTTTTCTTGTTATTTCATTTTAAAAGGTCCGCGGTAAATGCTTGTGCTAATATTGGACGGTGTCGGGACGCTTTTCGATTTTCGACGACACGGTATGTAGGAGTGTGTTTATCTAATATTTGTAGCAATAAACGGGCTTTAGAGGACTCGTGGAATTCGGAAGCAGCAAGTAATTTTATGTGCCTTTATGGGAGAATAATCGTTTTGGTTAGTTCAGGTAAAAGAATATTAATTAAATTCGGGAACAGTCCTCCGAGGTACCCAAATTGGGATAGACAGAACTCAACTTGGTCATGCTTTTTCAGCTCGGTAGTATTTTTTTTGTTATATTTTTTTATTTTAATATTTTCAGTATTTTTACGGTATACTTTTTACATACCGGGTACGAAGTTTTAGTCCAAAAATCTACCCAGCTATATTTTTGGAATTCTCCTATAATTCGATATTCATGTTGCGAAATACAAGTAATAATATATTTTTTACTTATGCCTATGGCGTTTTACAATCGCTATTTTACAGTCACAATCTAACACTTGGGTACATGAGACAAATCCTAGGATAATCTGTCGTAATCCTTCCACTGTCTTGAAGGATAAATGGCGTTATACCTTTCTAAGCAGTCGGGTAAAACTACACATTTTTAGAAATCTCTACATACGAACGCGATTTTATCTGCTACGAACACGCAGAGTAGCTACGACGTAGTGACAGCTACGTCGTAGCATTTATTGTGTCAGTCACAATTGAACTGAATTTTCGATGACATTTTATTTTCATTTTTCCTGTAGAAGTAAAACTCTTTTTTTGCTTTATCGCGTATATAAGAGCTCTTACAAAAAGTACAGTTAAAGCTATGAAAAGGTGAACGATTTTAAAGTCTGCAATGGTGCGTAAACAGGGTCCATCCTGGCCGCGAGTTACGAACGGCCGCTGTTTTGCTCAGTTGACTTTTATAACGCGTGAATATTTACTATGGGGAAATATGGTGGAATGTGGTATGGAAATGACTGACTTCTATGGTTTTTTTTTTACCTTCTGATCATGACTTTATTAGTTTTTAATGCGACATTTAATAAAAATTATGAAACTCTGGTTCAAGCTATTGACTAGCACTAAATGACAAATTAGTACACACGCAAGCACATTAAGCTACTCTCAGCTATCAAATTTTCCCACTCAACATTGAACTATACGCTTCAGCGATAAACCTGAAAATCTATCAAGGAAACTTCACAGATTGTAGTAGCTTGATGTGCTGGAATCTGTACTATAGTCAGGTCATAATATTTTGACTAACACGACAACATGTTGTCAATAGCGCATACTTCTCTAGAATGTCCAAAAAAAATCACAACTCCCCCAGTCAGATAGTCAGGTACTCCGAGATTCAACTCTTGTTCCCATCGCGAAGTAATCGTGTTCCTGGAATTGAGTCTGCAAGTTGCAGCGTGACGCGTTATCGGATTTGTTCGGGACGCGCGCGGAATCTGCGCGTTGACTCCGCCTACCAAATTGCATCGGATACTCGCAATGTTGGCTTTGCTTTTTGGGATGCCTTGATTCTTTTGTTAATGGATGGTGAGATTTTGGAAGGTTTCTTGAGGTACTTTTTGGAGTCATTGATTTATACTGCTCGTATTTGTGAAATGGTATATTATGATCTTGTTATGATGTGGTCTAGGCAATCGATGAATTATGTTTGGGTTACATATGAAATACAAAAAGAAAATCGATAAGTGGAATTTACAGTCTCAATTTGTACCTCAAAATACGACTACGTAGAATATTCTAATACTATAAAAAAACAATGCCAAATGCAAAAAAAAAATATTCAAAAAATCGTATAGGTTAAAAATGAGAACTTCCTTTCTTTGAGACGATTAAAGCACTAAAACTTACTTTTCCAAAAACCGCTTCGAAAACGGTTCAGCTGAACGCGAGAAAATCGCAGACAAACATACAGGTGAAACAGAACATCCTTTTTTTGAAGTCGATTAAACCCATAATAAAAACTTCCACCAACAATTACCCTACAAATTCAAACACACAATCAGTTACACTTCCATTGCCTGCAATGTCCAACATTACCATAATTATTCTATATTAAAACTGTAATGTAATATTAAAACTCCGAAGACGTCGCCTGTTTAAAATAACAGATGGCAGCACATGTATTATTCATGGCCGGTTTAGTTGGACTCCGATAAGTTTGAAGGCGTTTTATAAAGTTGATGGAAATATGACATTAACATTTTAATCGAACGCATTACAGATGGACTGACGAGATATCCCTAGTGATTGTTTTTATTTTATTTCTTTTTAATTTGGGCAGGGATTTTTTCAGATAGCATAAGTTGTAGCAGCTCTATGTTGTATATTAAAAAAAAAACTTTTTAAAAATTACAAATGTTTAAGCGTATCGTGTGTTTGAAGTGGCGAAATAGGGTATGTTTATTTATAATATGTTTTTTTTTTTTAGGATAGTTTTCACCCCGTATAAAAAACATGTACATATTAGGTAGACATAGCAATTGCCGCTCGTATTATTTATTGTATGATAAATATTATTGAAGACATTTTTAGCAGTGCTAGAACTAACAATATAATGTTTTCTTCCAGGTTGGAGCTGATGCATTTGCTGGAGATGGAAGCGCTGAGCTCGTACGGCTTCGCCCCCGCCCTGCTTATGCTTGGCGAGGGCTACTCATCACGTGAGTTTAAATAAAATATTTAGGTACTTGTATCTAGTATTAGTGGAGATCACGTGCTGGCACGAGGTGGTCGGGCGATCTGACAACGGTCACGAGTAGGAGCTGGATGCAAGCCTGTTCGAACCTGTTGTTTTGGTGATCAGTAGGGCAATCATGAGCCTTTGGCATTATTGTGTACAAGTTGTAATTTACGTATATGTAAAAGATTCGATAAATACGAAACCACCATACTCACAATTGAGTAAACATTTGTAAATTTATTTTATGTTTTTGAACTTCATCTAATAACAATGAAAAATGTATAACATCTTTTAACAATTATTCGTACTATAAATAAGCATGCCGATTAAAAAAATACGGATACCCAAAACAAACTAACTCCCGTTTATTTTTCTCTCTAAATACTTATATTATTATTCTTCCTCTACAATCGGGTACTAATTGATCACAGTTTTACATATAATATATGTTTACATACTGGCCTTGTTAGGCACAGTTCACACTATAGATTAGGAATGTACATGCTTGACACTTGCATAGCGTGCCGAATACCTGATTACCTATACTAACTACTCTAGGTGTCGAAGTTGTTAGGGTATTTTGAAATGAAAAAGTTTATAGGGCTAAGTTTTCTTTCTGTTTTCCGGATAATGACACAAGAGAACAAAATCCAAACTTCAATTTTGTTGCATGGAAATATATGCCTACTATGCCTTATTTATTACAGTTTATATAGTTTTTCAGATAAAGCCGTTTATTATATTTATGGTCTACTTGCACTTAACTATCATACTAATCAAGCTGCTGTTTGTTCTAAGTTTCAAATTTTCAATATTTACCTCTACATTGTGATCCCAACATTTTCTGTGCCATTTATGGCGAATATAATTTAAATTAAGTACTCTTAGGTGGGGTTTTTGTTTAACAGTAGTACATCCTAATATCAGAATTTATGGGTCTAAAAATATTTATTTGATATCCTGTTTATTTCTTAATTATTTATAAAGTCATAGGCTTTATGTAGGTTTGTATAAGGTGTTATTTCGGTAGTAGTAAAGCGGTGAGAAACGTGAGTGGAAACTAGTACTTCTATCAAAGCGAAATTTCGTAATAATATGAACTAATTTCGCAAATTAATTTTATAATACCTACAAATTCCACATAGGTCTGAAGCAGTGGAGGCTCGATGCGGCTTTTCGAACTGTTAAGCTCTTTCGGCCGTGAGCACGCCGAGTTAGTCCGTAAGCTTAAAAATCAATTAGAATTAAAAACTATCGCGAACTGTGTTCATTTCGTTTTTTATCTTTCCTACGGTTTTCCGAGGAAAGTGTACGAAGTGGTGTAAAGTTAAAACTGGTGTATGGTTCGTTTTGGGACTGAAGTATAAATTTAAAGGAGTCCTCTTTTAGTTATCTGTGAATTAGAAATTACTTCAAAAACGTAAAATATGGTATAGGCGAATGATGGCGGTAAATTACCTATAGGTAAATAAAAAATATATAAAACTGAAAACTTAAAGTCGTTTTTCTTATTTAACAGAGTAAAAATACTAATGCATATTATAGAACTTTTAGTTTTATCTACTTTTAGTTTCTTTCAAAAAAAATTTAACGAAAAAGCCAATTATACAACCGTTTATCATGCATCCATAAGATACCTTCTTAAAGATTTTTTAAGAAGAAAATATTCGAAGGTATTCCACTCAACAGTAGCCCTCCACTTCCAGGTCGTAAACTCATCACACGACGCTAAAAGAGTATAAACCAATTAAACACAACAGTTTCACGTGTCCATAAGCGATATATTTAGTAGAATATTCTTAAGAAAATATTCGAAGGCTTTCTACACACAACAGCGAGTGAGACTAACAACTGCCCCCCACTAGGGCTCTCCAGGCACAGCTGCTGCCCCCGAGACGTCGTGAGCTCTTTGCACGGCGCTAAAAAGAGCATAAACCGGTATAGCCGATTGTGAAGAAGTGGTACATGTTTTAAGCGACAGCGGTTTCATTTGATTCGATAGTAGTTTCTGAATAACTTTACTTGTCATATTGGTAGGATATTATTAATTAGCAACTGTCTGATAGGGTCTGATTTAATATCATCATCATCAGCCTTTTTATCGTCCCACTGCTTGGCATAGCAGAAAACATCATACAGAGAAGCATTCAACATGAAATGAAAACCTTTCCTCAGTGGTGTATTTATGGATTTTACTTCTCTTTATCACAAAATTAAAAACCACTTTACAAGTATTTTATCACTCTCAAAAACCTTAACAAATATTATTCTGTACTGATTCATTTACCTATCTCGTTCTAAACAGCTGGACCTATTTGGTTGTGTATGTATATTTCAATGAGATCCAGAGAATCCAGTGTCAAACCTTCCTTCCAATATCAGTAAGTTTCGCCGACCAAGGCAAGTCCTCAACGCACCCGATGAAAAATCATTTAAAAACACATTTAGACCCATTAAGTATAAATTGGCTTTGTACATCTTAGCTACTGTTGAGTATATTTTGCCATCAACTCCCAAACTCGACCTCCCCTCTCTTACACCAGCACCCGAAGTCGAGGACAGTACTAAGTGCTCTCCAGACATCTAGTGTATTGCAGATAGTTGTTCAGATTTACGAGTCCGCAGCTCATAGTAACGTGTACAACTTAATTCACACGTGCCTTATGCTACATTGATTCTGTTTAGTAAGGCTTCGAGGTTTCGACGTTTTATAGGCGATGATTGGTGGCTGTTTTATAGTGTGGTTAGTGTTTCTTTGTAGGGTACTAGCGAGAATAGATTTTGATGACTGTTTTTTTTTTTATTTCGATTTTTATTCACTGTTATTGTTTTCTTTATTGGTAATCTTATAATAGTGCTGTAAGTACTAGAAAAAGACTTACTATCTACTGAAAGCGATCCTTCTTAGTAAATGACTTTATGTGCTGATGGTTGACTTTGATATCATCATTTGCCTAGCCGTTTCCCAAGACTTGTTGGGGTCGGTTTCCAGCCTTAACCAGATGCAGCTGAGTACCAGTGTTTTACATTGTACGACTGCCTACCTGACCTCCTCAACCCAGTCAACTGAGCCATCTGATAGCCTTAGTATGTCTGAAAGTCAGATGGTGATAATATATAATATATTAACTGCACTTGCTTACCACTTAAAACGTTTTATCTAGATTATTTGGTATTAACCCTTTTTGTAAGATCTACCATTTATTTTACGTTCGTAACATTAGTGACGTAATCATCCAGTTCAACTACCTAGACAGATAGTCAGTTAAACGTATCCATTTCTGTCTATCTATCTGCATCTCTTCAATCAATTACGTAGTGAATGATAAAATCTTCAAATCAACCTTCGCATGCATGACTCACTCGAGAAATGAAAGCTTAACACATTCTTTCTTGGAGCCGAGAACCAACTGGAGGTGCCATGAATACAAATATTTATGAATAATCAGCTAAATTACGAGCGGGCGGCGAGGTGACCCAACAAATAGTGATTGCACTTTCGACCACATCTTTTAGTACGCACACACTAAAATTTCGATCACAATCTTAAAACTGGATATCCTTTACTTACATACGAAAAAGATACAGTAAGTAAGTAATACTATTAGCATTAGAGACGGCTTCTCTGGTTGGTTGAGTTATCTAACTGTTATTTATATAGAAAACCTATTAACCAGTCATTCGTAGAAACTATAGAAGTTTGAAATCGACACGAGTTCCTCTATTATTTTCTTAGTAATTGAACATGTAAAGTTTACATGGCGATGGTATCAAATGTTTGATTATAAGTCGATTGAACACCTACATAGGGGCAGGAAGCCTCATCATTGGCTCGAAATTGTGAAATATACGGGTTAATATTTAGTCTGATTTCTCTAGTTATTTGAAAAAATAAATTTTGTATGAAACCAATTTATATAGAGGACTAAAAACCTTCTAAAACAAAAGAAGGTATATTTCTTTACATCGCTCTCTAAGTGTCTTGAAATTGTTGGTTATTTTGTCTATTTTTTTTTTGATAATTTAAGAGCGCTGTTAGCAGTTACTATTGATCAATATTGCTTAATGAGTAATTAACTCCGTCTGGTTGCCTATACACCTGTCAAAGGGTGAACGTTTTGTGTTTAAAGTGGGGTCTAATATTTGACCTACAGACAGTCACATTAACTATTAGTGTTTTAAGTATGCGCAATACAGTAAAAATTAAAGCGAAGCAATATTAAAACCTGAAAAAAGTACATAAATAAAAATGCTTATAAGTCACGACCACGAATTGCGCTCTAAATACCGCTATAATATCAACACTTCACTGCCGACTTAATTAACGTCAATCTTAGATAATAAAAATAAAAAATTTAACGTAAAACGCGTTAAATCTCCGCAATATTCATACTTCACCATTAACGTCAGTAAAATAATTACAACAACAGGCGCACATGTACAAACAGTGACAAACCCGACAGGTCGCACGAACGCGGCTATAACTCAACGTGACAAAGCGCGACACTCATGTTTTTCTCAAACACGCAAAACAAACACGATACATTCCTTACATTGTACGACGAAACGCGAGCCCGTGTGTAGCTAAGCAAGCAATAGACGTCGCTATTAGACGTGCATGCAACGCCGCATGCAAGCCGACTGTTATGCAAGTTATCGAAGATCGAGACGCTTCATACTTCGCTGTGCCTGTTCTAAATTACCCTTTGATGGGTACAATTATTGCTTGAGAACACATAAATGTGGTGATAAGGAAAGTAAGCGCGTTCTGAAGTTGGAAATAGAATTGTTTTGTTCCAAGTTTGAGGAACTGCAGCCAAGGTATATAACGTTTTACCTACGAAAATTTTGCGGTAGCGTAAAACGGCGTGAAATAAATAGTATGTTACCCTATGGACTTTGGACAACAATGAGGATTGATTGTTTTCATCAATCGTTTCTACTGAATAGATTGGCTCATAAAACTATTCAACTCTGGTCTATTAAATGTAATCGTGTGATGTAATATTTTAATTCATTGATTATTTGCTATAATTAATTAATATTAAAGTTTTCTCGGCAAAATCGGCAAATAAATGAAAACTTCGCTTTTACTTATATAGATTTTAGTTTCTTTATTAATCATCTAATTGTATGCAGCTGAGTACCACCCTTTTACACGGAGCGACTGACCTCCTCAACTCCTGGGCACCTGGTTACCTGAGCAATCAGATACCCCTTGGTAAGACAGGTTGAGCGACTTTCTACATTCAGACTACCCGTAATGTTAGCCAAATTCCTTCCGAAGCACTGAGGTACGCAAAGGCTGGTTACCTATCCACGGACTGACCATGACAAGCGTCGCTTATCAAAACAAAACAAAAAATAACTTAATATGAATATTATAATGAATGCTATATAACTTTACAAGGGAACACCCCAATTTAAAGGTCCATCCTAAAGCTCAATGCGTGATAATTTTAATGTCTCAGATAAAAATATCTCATTTAAATTTTAAACATGGCATCCCTTTACGGAAACGTAGGAAATTGTAAGTGAGGTCGCGTCTCGTTCCGGTCCCCGCACTTTTTGAGATCCCGGACATTTTAGCTATGGGTAGGCCTTGCGTTGAGTGGTGAAGCTTCTAACTGTATCAGAGGTTGGGGAGTTTCAATGTGGTATCATTTGTTATGGGGGTTAAAAATTCAAATTTTGAAATTGGAATGCAATATTTATCTCGCTAGTTAATGTCATAATTTGGACCAAATTCCGCTTAATAAACTCATAATTAATTTTCAAAGTAATTGATTATGAATAAATAATTTCGATTAATGTGCCAGAGTTGGAGTCCAAATGATGAAATCATTGATTCCTAGACGTCATTATTTTATTATTGAAAGTGAAAATAGCAAACATTTTTTTTTTGCAAGCACAGCAGTTTGTAGTTCAGCCTAGGAGGCTGTTAAATGCTTAATTGGACAGGTAATTGGTTTTAAACACCCTTACCCAACCCAAAAATACATATTATAATAACGTAACCTCACTTTTCGAAAAGGACAACATCCAAATAAAATTCTAGTTTTCTATTCCATTATGATTATTTTAAATATGGTGGCTCTCAATAGCCACGCATTTCAAAGTTTACTAGCCCATCAAACTATGAGAGCGTATACATCTCCTTTATCACGTCTACCATTGCATTTTTACATTCACAACAAAATTCGAGCCTTGCATTCAAACCAGTCATCCGCACTTAATCCATACGTGTAGATGCACCCTCTAGTCCAAGCCTAGACGCAGTATAAACTAAATAAACGACGCGGAATTTATACGTTTTGTCGTAAAACTCAGTCCCATGATGCGGTCCCGGCGTGCGTTTAGCTGTCCCTATGAATACACTGTCATACGCCGTGCAGGCTCGTGATGAATATTGCATCATTTGTTTGGGTTAGCGAAATTATACTTTAATGTTATGTATCGTAAGGTCGATTATTATTTTTTACGTTATATTTTTTTTGTGAAGAGGGCATAGAAAAGCCCAGGAGTGAATATCATTTAGGCTTATTTTTTTTTAAAAGATAATATATTTTTTTGACTCTGTTGAAAATAAAATACTTTACGTAAACAATCCATTAGCAAATCTTTTAAGCCGTTATGTTTTCATCGCCACCTAAACAAATAAAAATCCTTAGTAATCCGAGTTTTTTGACCAAAATATACATTTTGTTCCACTGGCCAGTGGGTGCGACGTTTTATTGTTTCCCAGTTAAAAGTTAAGAGATTAGCAGGGAAGCCTATAACTGTGCGCGTAAAAATTCCAACCAACCGACCGAGCGCTGCGAATTTGGGGCTCCTCACGCACTCCGTACCTTTTTTGAATAAAATTTTGTGTTAGTGGTTAGCTCGTAATAGTTTACTTTCTAAAGACGCATTGTAGAGCAGTTTAGTAAATACACATTTAAAAAAAAAATCTCTTACAATGTTGAATACGAAGAGCTATTTTTAAGTCGTAAGTACGCTTTATTACGTTAAATTGTGATTCTATAATTTATGTTATATATAATACTCACACAGCATATAAATCTAGTCCTATACTAAGCAGACCTTACTTGCACTAGACAACTAATAAACAACAACTGATAACCACTATATTTTTTGTAAAATAAATAAGGACCAGACTAAATCAAAGACCCGAATGTTTGACTGATACGGGAATCGAACCCTTGATGTCCGTGGTGGTGACTGCCACTGGATTAGAAACTAGTACGCCATCTAGTCTGCAGAAGAAAAAAAACATTACTTATTCCTGTTTTATTTTTTTAAGGTTCAAATAAATAAAATTCATTCCATTATCTATTTCTACGGAGCCTTAAAACGAATTCAGTGTCGAACTTGGCTCGTTTTTTTGCCATGTTGTTTCCATTTGAGGAGATACGCTCATTCGTTCGCGGCTCGGACGCCACTGCGCTCGCTGTAAGCGCTACGAGTATTGCTTTTCGAATTTTATCCCTTTTTCCTCACTAACCAGTTTCCATAATTTGTCTATATTATTATGATTGTTGCTTTTAAAGATATTCAGTTTATTTTTTGTTTGGTAACTATTATATATTCTTAAGAATTTGATAAAAATAAAAATGTTTAAACTTAGACTAAATTTACCCGGGTACGATAAATAAATAAAATGAGTAGTTTTTCGGTAGTTATTGGAAAATGTATCCTGAAGATGACTATTTCTGCTAGACTCTTCTCTTCACATCGTTCAGACCCCAGCACATCAAGATACTACAATCTGACAAATTTCCTTTATAGATTTCAACTTAATCACTGAAGCAAATGTTACAGTAACAGGCATTTTAGACGTTTTTTTTTGGACATAGAAATATTGTTCCCAATACAGTGAATGTCTTATGTTTCAAATAATTTAGAGAGCAAGGTTATAGAATTTGTCACAGTCAGCCTTGACAGAGGCGAGTGGGGCGACCAATAAACGCCAATAGAAACGTAGGACGGTCCTGTGATGGATTGGCAATTTCGGCAAGAATTTGGGTCATAAATCGATGAAAAAATGTTTCGACAAAAATGGTATTCTTAGTTCATCTTGTACATAGTATTATTCTTCAAATTTCAAGATTTTTAATAAATTTTTAGAAACCTTTACCAGTAGGATAAAAAAAATAATTAATGAGACATCAGTAAAATTCTTACAATTAATTTATATTGACTTATTAACATAGATTTTCCATGCACGTATAATTTCTATATAATGAGATCTTAATGTTATCTTGCTCATCCAAGATGGGATTGATTTATGTTTAAGTGAGGATGTTGAGATTAATCATAAATACTTTTTTATAAAATGACAGATGTCTACGTTTTGTCCAATATGTTCTGTCTTTGGCAATAAACCGTTCGAACCAGTCTACTAAATTATTTAATTTATTTTCCTCAGTATTTATAATTCACTTCCGCCTTCTAAGAACTTTATTAGATTTAGTGCGTGACGCAAAAGATAATAATTAAATTAGTAGTACAATATGAAAAATAAGAAATTAATATACAAAAAACAATAAGGTTACAAAACCCAATTAATATTAATCAATAACACAATCAAGCGCAATAATAACCTTAACCGCTGTCATTGGCAGAAACCACAAAACAGAGATAGCATGACATACTAGAAAAAGACAACCCGATACTTATTAAATTCCTGAGTTCCCTCATTCGTTCACCTTTTCCGTTATTCCGATGGAAAACCAATTTTCTGTGAATTCCATCACACTGGTATTCTCTCGGCAGTCACACGGTATAAAGGTACTATATGTATGAAGCATTCAATGATATTTAATTAATATACGTGTTAATTGAAACGAGGATTTTTGCAGCTTTTAGACTATTTAATTACGTTTAGAGTCAGTTTCGCGATGCCCGAATAGCCACTACCTACTGAAGAATATGTATAAAATTATCTACCAAATAAACTATCTGGAACTTATTCGTAGATGGTGAAACAGGCCCTTAGGGTCAGTTTCACGATGTCCGAATAGCCACTACCTACCGAATAAATAAAAAAATGGAACAGAATCTGTATGAAATTATCTACCAAATAAACTAACTGGAACTTATGCGTAGGTAGTGAAACAGGCTCTTATAATAATAGATAATACTGTATGTTAATCATGGTATCTAAAACCAAATCAAATCTAAAAAAATCAACGCCGAACTAGTACTTCACCGTTATTTTTCTTTACAAAACCTCGCACCAAAACCAATTAATTTTCATCCCAACCAAAAAAGAACTTTAAAAAAATATACTCCGCCCTTAATTGAATGCGTGTGGTTTACGAGACATTCGCTGGTGGTCGTTCATTTATCTGTTAGTCGAGCACGCAAAAATCTGATGCGCAAAAATTACTCTCCCCGGGGTAATGTTGACCGACTCGCGCGACAACGTCAAGGGAAAACGGCTAATGTGTGGTGTTGACATTGGTTTTAGGCAAGGGGGAATCATTTTTGATTTCAATTGTAAGAATATATTTTATTTTTTTTACAGTCTTGATGCTGGTGAAGTTTTGGCATTAGCGAAAAGATTATGTCCTCAATGAAACGGCCATTTTTGTTTGTTCCTTGTATTATCAAAATATAAGCAGTATAAACGTACAGACGCCAGCATGTCAACCTACCCAAATCTGTCAAATTTTATCAATCGAATATTAACTTTCCGGCATTGTGGAAAGGATGAAAATCTATTAAATCATTTTGACAGATTGAGGTAGGTTGATGTGCATTTAGCAATGTACTGATTTATCTAATGCATTTAACAACAGTCTGACTGCTCATTGGATGTAATTTCCATAGAAATCAATTTAAATATGATATACAATTTTCTAACCACACTGTTTTCGTTACCAATTTAACAAAACGCAGCAACAAAAAAATTATACTAACTTGCCAAAAAAAAAAAAACAGTTTACTGCCTTTAATTTTTTATACAACTCGTTTTAAATACGTGTTAAAAATTCGAAGCGTCTGTACTCACAGTTTGTGGGCGATCCCCTCTGGGCTCGTTGGTCGACTATTACACATCTACGAACGGAAAACGTTCGATGCCGCATGTTCTGTGGTCAATGTTGCGTATAATTTGTTAACATTGATTTTGTGGCATTCTGTTGAATCAATTAAAATATATGGTATCCATTCTGGCAAAGCATAAATTGGAATTGAAATTATTTTGATGTAATTTGTAATTAACATTGTGAAATAGAAGGGGTTGTGCTTTTTTCTCTCTAACAAATATAAACTATGCTTTCATTGCAATAATCACCTTAAAACGATTTTGTATTGTCTACTCTTATACGTAATTTGTTAAACTGAAGGTCCCGGCTGTCATTGAACATCTTTGGCAGTCGTTACGGATAGTCACAAGCCTGTAAGTCTGACGCCAGTCTAACCAAGAATATTGGGTTGCCCGGGTAACTGGGTTGAGGAGGTCAGATAGGCAGTCGCTCCTTGTAAAATACTGGTAGTCAGCTGAATTTCGTCAGACTGGAAGCCGACCTCAACATAC
Organism: Heliothis peltigera; assembly: GCA_958496145.1. Lineage (NCBI taxonomy): Eukaryota > Metazoa > Arthropoda > Insecta > Lepidoptera > Noctuidae > Heliothis > Heliothis peltigera. The sequence continues at coordinate 11,376,535 of OY292329.1, read as the reverse complement.
ATAGTTGGGAAAAGGCTCGGGAGATGATTAATCTTATGTATACGTAAATTGAAATAATTACAAGGAGCATTATAAATAAACTTGGCATATAATGTAACTTGGCATGTTAATAAAGTAGCTATCATACGTAAAAATAAAAGAAAACGAAGTAGTAAATCAGTCTTGTTAGTCAAAACCAAAACTCACGCTATACCTTCGGCAAATCATTATACCAAAACCCATGCAAATTAAACTGTGATTGAGTCTAGGGAAGGAAAACCATAATTAATATTACAGCAGTCCCCAAGTTAGAACATTTTGTAACAAGTTTACGGTGAAATGTCAAACATCTAAAATGGGCCATTTGCAAATGGTGCCATTGGCTTCCAACGTAATAATCGAACATTTGGTACCCAAGTTACAAAACAGTAGATCTTTCATGATAAATTCAACTCTAATTGTCATTAATTTAAAGTCCATTTTTATTTATCATGTTTAAATTGAAATATTTTGAATAATATTTGTATACATGCATTTTTTTTTATTTTAAGTCATGGTGGCCTAGTGATTAAAGCATCAGCCTTTCGAGTATGAGGGTGCGGGTTCGATTACAGGTCAGGCAAGTACCAATGTAACTTTTCTAAGTTGAACGTATTTTCTAAGTTTATCTTAGACACCAATGACTGATTAAAGGTGAAGGAAAACGTCTCGAGGAAACCTGGACTATAAAGTTTGAAATCGCCAACCCGCATTGAGCACTCGTGGCGATTAATGCTCAATCCTTCTCCGTGGGAGAGGAGGCCTGTGCCCAGCAGTGGGACGATAAAAAAGGCTGTGATGAGGATGATGATGACATGCATTTTTATTTATATATAATATATTTCATTTTATTCCGTACGCGTTATTAATTATTCTCTCTTTTACGTTTTATTTTATATTTATTTTGTACACGTAAAATTGTGTTCCGGGAAATGATACGTGGGCTTTCACACCAACCCTCAAAACTCGTTTGGATTACACGGATTCCTCATACTTAATTAACTTGACGTAATATTTTTCTGTTTATTTTTATATTTGTAGATCCTTTTTTATTTACATTTGTAACATTGAGTGGTTTTTTAATATAAATTATCTCTACGTAAATAATTTTATAGGTTTATTCCGAGAATAAAAAAATCGTTATTTCTCATGATGGTTGTTCTTAGTTGAATCGTGTAGCGTAGTACTTAACTTCAAGAACTGACCTCCTAACTGATACATAATTATGTATCATCATTATTTTAAAATTGGCTAAGTAACAACTACATAATTCGGTCAATCATAAGGTTAAGCAATACATGGCGCGGTTTTTCTGTGGGCGGGTGACTATATGGCTCAGCATTGCGATTCTATGTCTATTCTATCAAAAAAAGACAAAGCTCTTTCTGTCAATGTCAACATGTTTTCTGCCCGACCATGGCATGACCTGTCAACTGACATAGCTTGGGAAAAGTCTAGGCAGATGAACATAAAAAGAAAACGAGTATTTTTATCACCAATCTGTTTAACCGTGTCGACTTCTGAAACTTTAACGTCATAACATTCAAAAACAGAACACTTCCTTATTCATCGACCTCTGTCAATTCTTTTCATCTCCGTTTCATCGAACGGACGAAAATTCGTATTTCAAAAATTCGTTGAACAAAAATCGGGTACGGCTGACATTTGCAAATGACCGGTGCCCGTGTTGAACCTTTGTTACATCAAACTAGTAGTAAAGCTTGTATGCGCTTCGAGTTTGGGAGAACGCATCGGCTGGCTTCTATTCGATTTTATTGATTCAGTTTTCGCTGTACCTTTGGGATTTGTTTTGAGCTTTTGGTATTTGATAATTTTATATAGATAGAAAGGCTCGGTGGAGTTTTAGATCGAAATGGTATTCGTATTTTAAAATCAAGCTTGGGTAGGTGACTAGGTCAATAGTGAAATCACACTATTTTTACTATATTCATTTGGTAAAGCATCTTAAAATAATGTTACTTTCAATTATAGTTTTGGAGGAAAAACTGTTAGAATTTTTTTGACGGTAATTTAAGCAAAACTAGTATAGTTACATTACAGATGCCTGCTACAATCCAAGCTACTACAAACTGTCAAATTTCATGAATAGATTTTCAACTTTATCGCTGAAACACATACTTAATTCAAAGTGGATGGGGAAAATTTGACAATTTCGGGTAGTTTGATGTGCTGGAGTCTGTACCTACAGCTTGATATGAAAAATCTGTGACGTCACTGTGTTTGTTTTCATATAAGTTGCGTACAGAGAGCCCAATACAAATGTGCAAGATACATGATTACATCAAGCTATACCTTTAAATATGTCAATCAAAATAATAACAGTGTCGTCATACCCGTGTCGTGGGACAATTCTGTTGGCCAAGATTTATGGTGGCCACTAAATTAGTTCGGGCCTGTCGCATGATGAATGGCCCAAATTACGAATGGCTTGACAGTCGGACGTCTGATGACGTTTACTGATGAAATGATTCTTTATTTATGACCATTCATGATGCTACATTTTGTGTAGGAATGTTTTCGATTGTTGGTGACGTGTTATGTGTTAAGGAGGTTCTTAACTTAGCAGGTGCTAATATTATAATCGCGAAATTTTGTAAGTATGGATGGATAGATATATGTTAGTTACTCTTTCACGATAAAACTGCTCAATGGATTTTGATGAAACTTAGCATTAATAGGTATTGTTCACATATCAAAATATGTAGCGAATAGACTAGTTTTTATAAATGTGCGGGTATAAGTTCCCTCAGGACGCGGATGTAATCGCGAGCGGAATATACATATTATAACATACATTTTGACCATTTGGGAAGAAAACATACGGCAGTTAATTGCTTTAATTTACTTAATACGTAATTAGTAGACGAGCAGTAGGTACAGACACCAGCACATAAAGCTACCCGAAACTGAAAAAAATTCCCAATCATCTTTGAACCATGTGCTTCAGCAATCAAGTTGAAAATCTATTAAAGAAATTTGAAAGATTGTAGTAGCTTGATGTGCGTCTGTACATGAAGACGCAATAAAGCCCTTGAGTGTTTTTACCAAAAGATACTTTAAGTGTTTCCGAGATATTTTCGTCTCATTTCTCGTGACGCATTACTCTCCTAGCTGACACGCAAAAAATGGCCGCAAGATCATTATTTATGAGTTTTTGAGGGAGCGTGACTTGACAGAGTGACAGTTCAAAGTGGGAGGTAATATAAGTAATCAGCAATGACCACCTTGAAATAAAAAAGTACAGTCAAATTAAAAAAAGTTTTAAAGATAATTAATTCGTTTTCTAATGTCATTAACAAAACTAAATTACTGATATTTATTGAACTGCCCTAAAATTTATAACGTTGCGCCTTTTACTATTTGAAGAAACAAACATCTGCCTAGCCTTTTCTCCGTCTATGTTGGGGTCAGCTTCCAGTCTTATCCGAATGCAGCTGAGTTGCTCAGCTTTACGTGGAGCGACTGCCTGCCTGACCTCCTCATCCCAGCTATCTGGGCAACCCAATTTGCAAAGGTATACAAATGAATGTCGGGACCCGCCAATTTAACGTGCCTTCCGAAACACGGAGGAACTCGTCATGACAAGATGGTCACCCATCCACGGACCAACCATGCCAAGCGTTGCTTTACTTTATGATCGATCGACCCATGCAGCGCTTACTATTTTTTATACTATTTGAAGAAATAATATTAAAAAAAAAACTGAAATATCTAACTCGCTCCGCTTTGAAACCGATGTAACTAAGCAAAGTTCTAGAAAGTTCGCAACAAAACACTGACCCCTTTGACCACTGAAATGACTACAACTAGAGCAACCTTTAATAAATTTAAATTCATAGAGTTATCAAGGCGGTATGCAAATGAGTCATATAAAAATGTTAATTGCTGTGCCCTAAGCGCGGTTTGCATATGCGAGCGATATGAAACGCCTGCCGTTATAAAATAGAACGACTCGAAGCTTTGTGCTTCATTTTGTAAAGGTTTTTTTTTTTTAATTTTGCTACGTAAAATGCGTAACTAACTAAAATTTTAACAAACATTGATTATACTCCTACCTATAAGCACTTGAAGGAAGTAATTTTTTTGTATAGTATTTTAAACTATCTTTTATAATCGTATCGGGGTCGACATGCAGTCCAAAGTTGTTATATCACACTTCAATATATAAAGGCGACAGTTTGTGTGTGTGCGTGTGTGTATGTTTGTTACATCCTCACGCCCAAACGACTGAACGGATTTTGATAAAATTTTGCAGTAATGTAGCTTAGACATCAGAATAACATATGGGCTACTTTTTACCCCCGAGTAAGGGCAGTAGTTTGCTCAGGAAGCGGGTGAAACTCCTCTCGGAAGCTAGTCTAATTTAAATTGCCGTTTATGTATGTACTAGCTATTTTATGCGAATGCACTCGTCGCCCGAAGGATCATATGACTAAAAGCTAGCCTATATCCTTTCTCGGGCTTTAGAATATGTGTCTACCAAATTTTATTTAAATCTGTCTAGCCGTTTTTGCGTGAAAGAGTAAAACTTTCACATAGTACAATATTAAAAGGATTTTTTTTAATCTTAGTCGACGCAACATACGAGTATATCATAGAACTATCAAAATGGTGAGTTTCACAAGCTGAAACAGTTACATAATACCCCGATATAAAGTTTCAGCTACTCACATTACCCTACTAAAATGAAAAGTAGCATTACTTCAAAGCTTCAGGTGTACATAAAAGGATTCCGCAAAAGGGAGGCTACATCCATTTTATTACGTGTAACGGGATACAAGCGAGTCTAATCTAGCAGGGTTGTGGTAATTACAGCATTATCTTCTCGGGATCTTTGATCAAGGTTATAGCGTTCATGCTCAGCATTTGAAAATAGGTGAGTGGGGAATTTGGGTAGTATGAAGATATGTGTTTTTTTTGTTGATTATATTTTTTTGGTGGTGTTCTAGAAATGAGTATGAAATGATATTATATAAAAAAGAAACCCTATTTTCCTTCATCACGCCATCACGCCGAAGCGGCTGGACCCATTTAAATAAAATTTGGTAGACCCATAGTCTAGCGTCAAAGAAAAGACATAGGCTACTTTTTATCTACGTGCGGGAAGTAGTTACTTCGGACGGTTGGTGTAACCATAGGGAATAACCTTTCGAAAATATATTTAGCCAGGGACTTTATACGTATACCCGTTCCATCATTGTTTTTATTTTTCATAGTTTCTTTTACTTGAAAAATAGACAAATCCAGCCAATCTAATGCTTTTGCAATGGGTCCAACTATTTTTCAGTTATATAATTATGTATATTTAATAAAGCTGATGAGTTTGTTTGTTTGCTTTAACGTGCTGAAAAGCTGTCTAGTGAACCGCTTCGAAAAAATCTTGGAGTGTTAGATAGCCCATTTATCGGGAAAGGCTATCGACTACTTTTTATTCGTGTGTGCAGAGTTGTAGCCATGGGCTGGGGGTAAAACCGCTGGTCCAAGCAAGAGAATAAAATATATGAGTGTTCCAACAAACACGAATCTGTTTTACATATGTATAAGGGTCTATTTATTTTGATTTTTCGTGAGATATCATCAAATGACCCCTCCCACTTAGGACGTAGCTGGAGAGAGTGTTAGACTCTTACTGTATACTGTTCTTGTGTGCCGGGGTCGCGGTAACTTTTGCGAACAACCCGCAGCCCCGGGAGATATGTATAAGTATTATTGATCTAATTTGTATGAAGTCCATTCTGTATAAGGCTAAAATCGATGATATAACAGAGTATGAAGAAAATATCTTTTGGAATTGACTTATAAAGTAAGTTTGTAAAATGTTTGTAAATTGTGTTCGAAAACAGTTGTATCTCATAGAAATCCATTGTCAGAAACCCACACAAACGAAACAAATCAATAACAATTCGCTTTACGTTTTAAAATTGCTACCGTATACAGTACCTCTTCTAATCCAAACGGCCTCGGTGGATTTACATTCAATGAATATTTGTTCAAAACATTTTGGCGCTGCGCACTCCGCCATTGTCAACTTTCTACTTCAAACTATCCTTTTGTTAAACAATATTCAACTCTATAGTGCTAACAATAAAGGTTTTGAATGTTTGTTCGGTTCTGTCTATATGTATTAGATTTTCAGGGGGTACTGTTTTATCGGTTTTATATACATTGGTCTAATTTTAAAAGAATGGAAATATTATTTTGTACTAGGTGTACTTGCCAAAGACGAGATAAAAATGATGAGATAAAAAACACTCCACTGTTTTTTCTTTTCAACGAAAAAATCGCTGTATCCTTCAAAAAGCCAATCAGACATAATCACGCATTAAGATATACATTTACTCAATGAGATTGTTCGCAAGAGTTACCTCGACCCTGCCACACAAAGATGTCTAGATAAATCAAACGTAGTTTTTAGTCAGTAAAAGTCTGACAATCCCTCCAGCTCCGGAATTTAATCATTTGATGATTTCCGACTCAAAAGAAAAAGATATAAATTTACTTTTGCATCTCATCTAACAGCTTCTAATCATAGCGAATCTAAAACCAAACCACCAGCTAGAAAAATACGTGCGGTATTACGTAAAGTATATTACAAAAAAAAACACAGTGTAACAAGAAGATCAATTTACATAAACCTTAAAGTGCCACTACAAACATGAACTACCGAGCCTATAACAACAAACCTAATAAACTAAGGTAACCTACAGAATCAGCGGAAAAACAAATGACTATAAACAGGAAAGTTTCACAAAAAAACACGATGACAAGTACCGATATAAAAAGTATATGTCCTCTAAACAAAGGACTATCTAGCGAAATGAGAAGGGCCATAACTCTATACGTCTACGGCCGGTAATAAAGGCATCATAGCGGAATTACTTTTTTTTACACCGAATAAAGTAACAGGCTGTATAACTGGGTAAGGCGTTGTCATAACGCGGGGGGATTAGAAAATAATATGTTTTCTTTGCAATAATTTTTTTCAGGTTGTTCTATATTCTTTATTTAAATGAGAATGAACAACTCTTTTTAATTTTACGCCTGTTTTCCTAAATGGGTTAGACAGAAATGTAGATTTAGACATTGTTTTAACCGTTAAGATCTGAACTTCAAAAAATATTTCTCGAAACGGTCAAAACCTGTCAGCAGAGATCTAATAACTTTTTGACAGATTTGGTCTTGGTTGATCTTGAAATGAACTTGATTTGCTAGAATTACTGACGATTCAGAGATTTTTTTATCAAGTAAAGATTATGTAGCTACATATACCACTGTCAATAAGACATAATTATATCAGCCAACATAATGAACAACCTACGTATATGAATTTATACCTTGTATATATCACACGTAGGTATTTATTCAAATGCCAGCTATCGCATCGGCGTGCTTGGCACTCGGTTAATCTATGTTAGGAGTACGATTGTAGTTCCAAGCAACATAACTGGAGGCGTTAACTATTCATATCTACTGTCTTCGAATTTGAATATATACGGTAAAATTGTTCTGGTACAAGTTTCAGAGGTTGCATTGTTTGAGGTAATATGAAATGAGGTTTGTTTTTTGTTTTTGTTGAAAGAGAAGTGAGATGGAGAGACTTGGAAGGTATTTAAAAATGTTTAAAAATACTGAATTGTACAGAGAATTTTACGTTGTAAAATGTTTTATTAAGTTACAGTTTGTTTTGTTCTCCTATTTTTCAAGTTACAGTAGAAAAGTTTTATTATAAAAATAAATACTCCTGCAGTTCTATCAAGAAAAGACAAAGTTTTTTTCTGTCAATGCCCGAGCATGGCGCGACCTGTCAACTCGCATAATCACTTGTAGACTTATGTCGATCGAAGAAAAAAAATCTTTTCTACGTTTCAAAAGAAATTTTCGTCAAACAGTCACTTTTCTGTCTTTATGTCCATTCTCCGGTAGGCAAAACTTGTTTCTACGGTTGCCATGCTGAGCCTGCTGGTGCACCTTTGGGTTTATTGTAGCAGACTTTTTTCAACCTCCTCTCTAGTCGGTCACTCTGGACATAGTGGTATGGGTACCGATGTTGCAATTCCGTTGGTTATTGAGGCTCCCGTGATGCATATCCAACAGTCACGGCTTACACTTTCCAGCAACAGCAACGGGGACTATGAAGGTAGGTGTTGATGCTCTGCTGAGGTCCGTCCAATGGAGGTGACCGCCTGCATGACCACTTCCCCTCCATGTCCTGAGTTATTTTTAATTAATACATAATTAGATATTGATCAAATGAAATGAGTATTTTTTTTTATTCTCATAGCCATTTCTAATAGTTTAAGAAGTACATACAAAATTTTACTGTTATCGAATACAACAAAAAAAGTACACACGAAAAAATTATAACACGCCAACTAATTTGCATCTACCGCACAATTACATAAACAGCAGAAACAGAACGCATATTTGCATGTACCCTTACGAACGGTGACAATAAAACGCACGCGCGACACTGCCGCGACAATTTGCGATGAGATGACCCACCGGAGTAAACTGTTCCCTACGTAATCGCTTTATTTTGTTAGCTATTATATTGTCTTTATTATTGCATTCTGGATTGTTCTTTCAGTTTTAAAATTACTATTAAAATTGGGAATACATACTTTTATGCTAAGACGAGAAGCATAAACTAAAATATTGTAGGTATTATTGTTCCCAATGACTTATGTTACTATCAGAAGGTGCATACGCCAGCACATCAAGCTATGCAAAACTGTTTTTTTTTTTCAAAAAACTTTGAACCATATGTTTCAGCGATAAAGTTGAAAATTTATATAAATAAAATACAGATTGTAGTCGCTTGATGAGCCGGCGTTTAAACGTAAAAATTACTGCCCAGTAAAGTAAATAAAAAAAAACATTAATAAACAAAATAAAGTCTGAGAGACATCGTACGCCAAATAAGCCTCTAAATTATGATAAGCGCAAAGCAAGCAAAACCCTTAAACTAACAACAAAATAATTTTCAACTGTTTACCATATTCAAAGATGATTACTTCATTCTTCGAAAGAGCGATACGCTGCATTATCACAACACAGCATCGCGGTAGCGCTATCTCTATCCAACTTCACACATAAAAGCGAAACAGAGAACATTCCAAGTGAAGTTTCGTTACAACAGTTAGTGGAAACGTGTTTACTTTGTTCTGGCAAACTAGTGGATTAATGGAAAACAAATATGGGAGGTTATACGATATTTTGCATGTATGCGGCAGATGCGAGCTGGATGGTCGGAATTTCTTCAGTAGGTATGTTGTGCGAATGAGATAAAATGGCGTCGCGGGACGTCGTTGAGAGCTTGAGAATATTATGAACTGAAATAGCAAGCTTTGAAACAATTTTGATATTCGTTGAGTGAGCAATGGAATATTATATTGTTGTTTTGGAATTGTGGTTTGTTTAAGATATGTATGAGTTTATTTTGCTGAAGTATTATTCTGTGCTTAGTAATAGTTTTTTTGAGTCGTTGTCATTGACATGAGATAATAAAATATATGATACGTCTCTTGAAATACTTAAAAAAAATATTCTAAACAAAACCACTATTTTTTTCAAATCTCACTCTCAAAAGGCCATAAAAGCAAAAACAAAACTTAAAAGGCAAACACATTTCAATTAAGAGCATAACTCTTCTAAACCCCAACACGTAAAAAAGGCAACAGAGCGCACGATATAAAAACACATGCAATGGAATTAAACCCCGGATGGATTCGACCAATAACACGAACACAGACGCAATAAAAGAGTCGTCCACATATGTTGCATGAACTACAGTTGCACTTTTGTATGTACTTATCTTGGTATTTGCGTTGTTATGGAACAATTTCGTGTCTAAATCACTGGCTAGATTTTCATTAAAGCCCAACTCGAGCAGAGTTGGAATACAGACTTATCTGCCAGTTGGCTCAAGCATAAATATTGGACACTGAAAATTGCCTATTTTGTTTGAACTCATCGTGTACAATAATAAACGAATGTGTAGAAATGTTTATTATCATTATACACCTATTTATAACAGATAATAAAAAGGAACAATACACACAGTACATACAGTTCTTAGTAAAACTAAGTGTATTAATTTAAAGCAGACTATTTTTGCTAATTGCATCATAGTAGCTAAAGAAACATCATAATAAAGAAAACACGACATGGCATAAAATAGCAAACATTTCCTTCTTCCAACAATGTAATATAACTCCGAACATTTTCTATCTGTTGCCAAAACCCGTGGACATTAACAAATGGTTACCAGGCCTACATACTCTATCAAACCCAATTTGGTCCATAAAAAGAATCAAGATAAATTGCGCCAGGTATGCTGCGAAATTCGTGTGACACCGTTTTCGCAATAACAAATATGGAGATGCAGGTCTACGACAAAAGGAAGGGTAGTAAATAATTTGTTCGGGCGACATCTGGGCACTTCCCCTTCGTTGTAGCCCTCGGAACGGCGAGCGAATTGCAAAGCCGAGGAGACGGCAGAACAAAACGGTCACACCCACCATCCTATTGAGTTTTATGGGAGACACACTGTGGTGTTCTTCAGGGAGCTGTCCTCGGTACAGCTATGATTGAACATGCCCAGATCTCGTCGGCTGCAAGGCTCACAAATATTTGGAGCGTTACAAAAAAAAAGAAGTCATATCGAACAGAGCCTTTTTGAATTCTATATAAAAATATATTTTTTTTTATTTTAAAATTCGCAAGTGATGCAAAAAGGCATTAAAAATTCTCCACGTTACTCAAAACCTATTAATCACACTTCATCAATCGTCCAAAAAAACTAGAAAACTTTTCAGATCTGTATCATTAATCTTTGTTACCGTGTGTCACCAGCTACCTTCACCCCACCGGCTGAAATGGTGAATATGGATATAAAAAAATCACCCGTAGCATTTTTACCGGATAACTCAGAAATGGATTTTTAAAGATACCTTTAAGGCTTCCTCCTTTTGATGACGACAAACAAAGCTGGAATAATAATTTGGATCCTTTTTCTGAAGCGTCAATTTTCGTCGTTAGTATTATTCGGAAAAGGATATTTTCTTTTGTTGTACAAAACTTGGGTATGATATTATTGTCGTTGCTTTGTTTTTGGATCTGGGTAAGGGCTTGTTTGTTTTAGTGGAGACGATTTTGTTAATATACTGAATGAGAGTTTTCAAGAACAATTTTATTTGGGGAGAAAAACGACGATCCTGTCAAAAATTTCGTCTTATTGTACTTCTACTTTTATTTTGGTAAATACTCGAGGTAAAAACGAAAGTCTCATAAAGGAATTTTCAATAGCATTCAATACTAAGACTAGACTTTTAGATACAGGCAATGAAGAGTATTCAGACTAACAAAACTGTTAAAACGCAAAAGTTTTTGCAACAACCGTTTTATATGTAGGATTATTAATCCAAGTAACCCTTAAACGAAGTCGGATAAAAATAACTGATACAGCGAAAACAGAAAGCTCAGATGATATTGCTGGGAGAATATTTTTCGCTTATACGATCAAAATGAGCCAGAAACATCTTACTTAATATACCACCTTTTTCAGATAGTTGGTTTAGATAAACATAGGCCCTACCTTTGGAGCGGAAAAAATGTGGCGATAAATCTTTTGGCTGTCAAGCAACTACACTTAGCAGTAACAGAATAAATCAAGACTTTTCTTCAGATAAATTGCATTGATGGTAATGTTGGCAAAAAAATCTGATGAATGGGTTTCTTTTGGGATGGGATTGTATATGTGATTGCAGTGTATTGAATGTGATTTTTTGTTGACGTTCCTGGTTTTCGTAAATATATATTATGTGTTATTTTTTGTATGTTCTTTTTATTATATTTTTTTTAATTGTGACTTAAAAATTTTACTCACAATAGTTTCTGTATCTATGTATTTTTAGTTAGTGAATAATTGCAACGACCAAAAGTCCATTACAAAAGTCCATCCATTGTAAAACCCAATAAAAAAAATCCATTAATAAAACTTATTCTGCAATTCGTACTCGGTTCTCACATGTTAGTTCGGGCCCACTCGGCAAAGTTCGGCATCGCTCGGCTCGGAGGGATGCCATTAATCTATCTTTATTACCAGCGTTTGATCACGATGAGTCCTCACAAAAGTGTTTATGTAAACGCGATGACTGCGCGGGTTTACAGTACTCAACAGTCTGGGACGCTTAAAAATTTACGCTTTTATTTTTAATAGTTTGGTTCAATTACGTGGTGAAAAGTATGAAAATTATATTCTTTTTTAAAACATATTTCATTCTCATTACCAACTATAGGGCTCCCATCATGGGAATATATTTTATTCGTTCATTTAAAATCTGTCCTATGTATGTATGTATGTCCTTTGCCAGATTTGAGTATATCCCTATAGTCGCATCCTAATTGTAGGTACTATAAATCCCTTTCTAACTGGGTAACTGGGTTGAGGAGGTCAGATAGGCACTAGCTCCATGTATAGACGCCAGCAGGTCAACCTACCCAAATTTGTCAAATTTTACCAATTGAATTGGGAAATTTTACCAATTGAGTTGAAAATCTATTAAAGAAATTTGTCAGATTGAGGTAGGTTGATGTGCTGGCGTCTGTCGAAAAGGCTAGGGTGATAATGACTAGAATTAGCGTTGATGATTTATTTAAAATAAGTTGTGTATAAGAAACTGTGGAAGTACTTTTTAGACATCAATCTCATTTCAAAATCTAAACGAAGCTTTATCCTAGTGTAATCTTCAACTGTTTATCGATAACTACTGGATATTTTTCCTTTTCAACCAGTCTGTTGGATCGCGGTTTGTTTGTTGCAAATATTTAATGGTTCGACTTGTTTCAATGTTTTTTCAAGTCTCGTTTATATTTTAGAATTTAGTTTATTCATGTTGTACCGTTTCATGAAAGCTTTGAATAGAAAACAAAAAACAAAAACTGAACAAATTATTTATTTAGAAGAGTTTGTTTTAATTATTTAAAACGACATATTTTATGTGTTTATCTATTTTAGTTATTTTATTATTGATAAAATGAATTCAGTTAAATATTAAACGAATATAAATAATATATGTATATTAATAACGTATTGGGACACCTTTTCACACACAGTCAGTAAGTCCCAAGGTAAGCTATTAATTAGCTTGTGTTCTGGGTCCTAACTCAACTAATAAACACCATGTACCCTAGACATATGTATTTTAACACTCAGATCACAGCCAACCATCACGCTCATAACACAAATGTCGACCATACCGGGAATCGGACCCGGGACCTACAACTTGCCGTTGCGTATAAAAATAAAGACTGATATTATGTCAGTATATCATAGAAGTATATCTCCAATCGGGTCGAGGAAGCTATACCCGTGGGATACAGCAAGTTTAAAAAAAAAACAAAAAAAAATACAGACGCCAGCACATCAAGCTACTACAACTTTATCGCTTGAGCATATGGTTCAAAGTTGATTGGGAAAGTATTACAGTTTCGGGTAGCTTGATGTGCTGGCTTCTGTACAAAATATGTATTTCTCTTATCTAATAATACAGTAACATACCGCACATACAAGTTTCATCCATAAAATCTAGATATCTCCAGACTATTCCCGGTTGTTTGAAGTTTAGCTTGGAGTCCCAGGTCCATCCTACTTGCCCCGGGCCACAGAACTTATATCAGGGTACGCTTACGTAAAGACTATATTGTTCTGTTACAGTGCTTTGTAACTTTATAGTTTGAGTACCTTGTTTTGTATTATGCATGTAAAAATATAAATTTCATTTTTTTTTGGCATTTTTATCAGTTTTACAGGCGCCAACATGTCAAGCAGCTGCTACAATCTGTTAACTAAATAGATTTTCAACTTTATCGCTGAAGTTTCAAAGTTGATTGGGAAAATTTGGCAGTTTCGGGTAGCTTGATGTGCTGTCTGTAATTAGATGATGACATTAATCACTTAATGCTTTAGTATTCACGCTAGGCAAACAGCTCCAATACAAAAAGTGAAGAAAAAATCAAACTAACATACTCTTCGAGCAGATTTTTGAGGCATTTTAAGTAATTTTACGACGGACGTTTGTGTGAGTTTTATTTTTATGCTAGAATAAAAACATGAAATTAAAATATTGAAAATTTTTTACATGGAAGTTTCATTTGAACTTGCCATTTTTTGTGTATTAATTACGTTTTAAGCCTTCTAATTTTACTTTTAACACAAAATATAATTTTGCCCCTCAACTGTAACAGCTATCAAGCACGATTATAATATTCGGCATAACCAAAGCGATGACGGGTTCACTCCTGCCAGATGAATATTGTATAACAGATAGTCCGCGCTGCAGTTTATTGGCTTAGCATATTAGCTACAGTTGTGGAAGCATTTAATTAAATCTTAACTAGTTATGAAAGTTAGGGCCCTTGGGAGGTCAGCAGAATTGTGCTCCAGTAGGTCTAGTTATGTTGCAGCTGGTAGCAAAATTGTGGGAGATTAAAGGGCTTTTTTGCGATCATTCTGGAAGAGTTAGAGCTTTTTAAAGACATTATTTTATTGTAGTATCTACGTATAATAATATATTTTTTTAGTTTAAAGCTTAAAACTAATCAGTTTGAATTAAAAAATAAAAAATATTCTGGGTAGACCAAAAAGTTTTAATAGTAATCAAAAATACTTTTATTTTATAGCGCCTATACAGGGGGATTGAATTTTGTATGACGAGATTTGTGTACCATCATGGTACCATCATACTTTATTATTTTATTTTCTCTAGTAATTTTCCATTTATTTTATGACAAAAGATTCTTAATAGAATAAACAATTATACCTACTAAACATCAAAATAAGAGAAACACGTATTATCACTCAGCAGGCCAAATTGCTACTGCTTTTCCGGAGCACGTTCAGTCAGCTTACCCATCTACCCTCTTATACATACATAGACAACGTGAATATCTACAACGCTAAAGGTTTACTAATTGTACCCACGGAATTATACAGGCTGATAACAATGCGGGGGATTGTTTGTCTCCATAAGATGTATTATTATGGTTTTAAAATTTCTTATAAATCACTCTACGAGTATTGGTGATAATCACAATGATAATTTGTCTAGTCGAATCGTTTTGCGAATGTAACAATAGTGGTGAATTAAGTGAATGGAGATTATATCGTTAAAAATTTTTCCATTGCGCTTTTAAAATTATACTTTTCAAATTTGTAAAAATGTCACGAAAACATAACACGAACAAAAAAATACCGACTTTAATTTCACCCTGTATAAATTTCTCCCAGTTCGGTGCGTTCGTTGTGATGCCGACCCACATTCGTAGTTCCATGCGCGCTGTACGGCGATAACCGATCCCTTCCAACTATCGCCCTTTATTGGCCACGGAGGAGTGCCAGATAGGTACCGACGTCCCTCTGTTTTTTGAGATAAGTTGCTTTCATAGTAAAGTTCGTTGTCTTGAGGTTTGTTTGTATTTGAATATGGAATTTAGTGGTTGATCCTAAATCGATTTAGATTTGCGAATTATTAGTTGGAAATATATTTTTTTTGTTTTGAAAATAAGAATCTATATGTTTATTTAAAATAAATATGCAGCTTTTTCTTAATAAAATAAGCGAAACATATTATTCAGCAAAGTTAACTGAAGTACCCGGTGACGCAGATCACACTTGTATTTAAAATATATTTTTAACAAACTTACTATCCCTAAAAATTAAGAGAGGTTAATTTTTATCATAGACGATTAATGACGTTTAAAATAAGAAATACATTGACAACACAAACTGAAAGAGCTTCCAAAAAAACCTTCGTTTCATAGCAAATTCAAGTGTGACTTTCAACCAGCTCTCCGAACAACGCGACTTCATTTAAATTACTTTCTTACATAACAGCCTTCAATATTATATTCCAGTTTTCAATCTTATCTATCTCATTTCATTGTTCTGCTCGAGAAAAAACGAATCGTTCACCTCCACAGGAATTCATTCGATTTCCCCGTTCATCAGATAGCATCGGCATCGCCTTCGTTCATTTATATTTCATACTATTGTGACGGTATTTTTGTCACCTCATAAATATCAGCAATAAACCTGTTTGGAGTTGCGGTTTGAAATTCAGTATAACATAATTTATTTTGAGTACTGATTGGAAGAAGTGAGTTGTGTGATTTCCTTACCAATTTTTTTTAATAGAAGTTCATGTTTTTACCTATGATTCCTATGTATATTTGAAGTGCTAATTTTCAGTTTCATATTGATAGTAATTTATTTATTTAATAAAGAAATTAAATTACATTATTAAATACCAATTTATAGAAAAATGAAGACATTTAAAAATATAAAAAAATAGCTGACCAACTATACCGGGAATAGGGTCCAAGCTACCGGTGCTTAGGGTTCCAGAGACAGAAACCTCTTCACAATACACCACTCTAATTTTGAATCTTTATTAATAGGTATCATAATAATTATTTTTGTTTAATAACAAAATGCAGCTTATAACAACACCGTTTGTTATACATTAACAAATTAACGCGACATTTTACCTATCTTAACAGTATTGTTAACAGAATATCTTCCATTAAAGATCCTATATCACCTTTTATCTCGCTGACACACAACTAGAAAGTACAGTGGTGTACAAAAGTGTGTGAAAGGCGACACGTCTTCAAGATGACGAGCGGCGGTGCGGGTATAATGGAAATCAATAACGTTCTGAGTCCGAGCCCTTCTCTTAGCGCACAGTTTTCGGGGATAGGGTAATCTGTGGAGTAGCTATCATTACAACAAAAATATCGAAAAAAAATTGGCATTCATGGTTTTACTCGTATCCTGAGACAACTTGACGAATGCAGGGTAAGAAGTGGCCTTTAATCAAGACCATCAACAAGCTGAATTTCTTCTTTAAGCCGTGCCTAACCGGGTTCAAATTACTTCGTATCTTGTAAAATGTAACTTCTTGATAGCACTAATACTAAAGAAAAATTGAGTATTGAATTAAGAATTTCACCAAATTTGGTTCCGATAGTATACAATAAAATTCACTTTTACAACTACAAGTGATTATTAATTAGAATGATTATGATTTCCTTATTTTTATATTACCTATATCTATCAATGGCAGTAATTTCTTATAATTTTACTGAAAAAAATAAAATATAAAAAGATATTGTTTAAAGTCTCAAACACAAAACACATTCTTAAATCGTACACAGCTCACGCAAAATCTGCAGTTGCGAACGTAAAACAAAAACAACTAATAATATTATCTACTCTACAGCACTCCGTATCGCACATCACACATCCGTCTCCTTCGCCTTTGCCTTTAAATACGTCGGGGACGATTCAATAGCTCCCCCCACCCCTCACAGGCCCTTAGTACACGACAGTGTACGAAAAATGCCCAACTATTTGGTCACCGATAGCTATCTTAGCTTAGGGGAACACAAGTGGAGTTTGTGTTGCTTGATCCTCTTCGATAATATTTCGAAGTATAAGAGATTAATGTTTTGTTGACTTCTTTTCTTAGTTTCTATGGATTTTTTTTTGTGTGGCATCTCGCAGTTCAGCCTAAGGAGGCTGTTTACTGCTTCACCGGACGAACCCTGTGGATGCCTAGAATTTAAGGCCTCCAGCCAGGGGCTTTCTATGGAATAATGGTGTAGTGGTTTAAGTATTGGTCTCTAGAGTACGAGTGTGCTGGTTCAATTCCAGGTCAGGGACGGACCAATGTAACTTTCTAAAGTTATATTAGCTTAATGAGTGTTTTTTTGGTGAAGTTCTGAATATGGCACGGATTCAGCTCCTTAACATTACAGCTTGGTCACCAGGTTGTCGAGGAACTGACCTGGAATTATTTTGTTAAGTACCAACGTGCCAAAATAATGACGTCATACAAATGGATATCAGAATTATTATCAGAGTATATAAGATAGCTCTGGTTGTGAAAACATTATATTATCATGATTGAATGTTAGGGGACGAATGATTTACTGATAGGTACCTACTCGTGTTTTCATTTTGTTAGCTCCTATTTGCAGTTCGCAATAACCATTACTTAAATTAATAGCGTTCCTTTGTTTTTACTTTCATTATCCTTCATAGCCGGCCCCAACATACTCGTACTTAGTACCAATGTTTTACCAGGCACGTCTCCCTAACTGACCTCCTCAACCCAGTCACTGGGCAACCTGATGGCCTCGGCAAGACTGGTTGATTATACTTTAGTATTAGATAATTAGAAAAAAATAGTATGTTCAACGTAAAGATTGATGATAGCATCTTAAATCGTACCATTGCTAAGAAAAGAAAACCCGTTTAAAAAAATATTTAAAATTCAAGCCCCATAATTTATATATTAAAAGCACGCGACCATTTTTGATCACTCAACCCCTAGAGGCACACCTATGGAAAAAAAAAAACTAAAACTATCGATTATTTCTCTGGTAAAGTCACCCCTACCTATGAGCAATGGACCCCATGGTTCAACGACCTTCAAATCGTAGTGAATCAGGGGTGAGCCATCCACGCGCCAAGATTCTGCTCAAACTGGTCCGAACTGGTTTCAACCGGATTAAAAAGGGGGTCCAATGTTGATACGGTGACATAAAAAATGGCGTATTGAATGACACGCAATGGTTTTATTGTTATGCTTCGGTGATGTTAAATTGCTTTATTATTGTGGACATGTAAATTATGTAAATTAATGCTATTTTTTTTTTCAAATACTCGCATATGGTGAACAGAATTCTTATTTTGAAATCAAGATATCAAAACCTTGACCATTGGCATAACCTAATAAACTCAATCCATCAATATCAATTCACCATTAATCGAAAAATACCTATTGTGGCGTAGTAAACCAATTTCATACCGTTCAACTTTCTATGGTAGATGACTAGTCACTGGACAGTTAGACGCAAAATAGAAGTGACTCAGCAGAAATCTTTTGAAGCAAGCATCTGGTCACAATGGGGTGAAAGTGAGGGGCGAGCAACTTTTTGTAGGACGTAACTATTATATTGTGTCGAACTTAAGGTGAATTTGCCTCGGTATTTAAGTAGTGTATGTGTTTTGTCGTTATAAAGTATGGCTTTAGCGTGATTAGTATTTAATTTAGGGGTATTTTTTTTAATTAGTGTTGTTTGTTTTTCTTTGTTTAGCATTATCATAGGTACATAAACCAGCTGCGTACGTTTTTATTTTTTCTCTCATAATTCTGTATCTGAAAATATATTTTTGCTTCAGTCTAAACGAAAAACTTCAAACAAAGCATACATACAGACAAAAGCTAGTACTTATATATATCCCAAAACGGCTCCTATCGCGAACACACAACCCAGCATTACGTCACTTTACACCAAAGGCTTATCCTTTTACTGTATCAAGTTACACACTCCGACTGTTCGGACCAATGTCTTGGTGCCAATAAGTTGGCCATCCACACTAAAATTATAACTGGAGACCGCTTGAGGCCACGCAATGTTGGCGAATACTTGGCCAAATATATAGTTGTGTTTAGGACTTCGGGTCCCGTTAGACTGTATGGAGTTATGTAATGGATACTTAGATTAAAGTGCTGTATTTTCAAGGCTTTGTACTGGGCTTTTTTTGTAAGTGTTGCTTATGTTATTTTTACCTATTTACAATATAGTCAAATTTACCTTATTGAATATTGAAGGATACGTTTCTGCCTATATTTTATTACTAACAGATAATGTACAGACGCCAGCACATCAGGCTTCTACAATCTGTCAAATTTCTTCAATAGATTTTTAACTTTATCGCTCAAGCATTATGGTTCAAAGTTGATTGGGAAAATTTGATAGATTTGGGTAGACTAATGTGCAGGCGTCTATCCTTTTTCAAATGGGATGTTCATTTTTTTTTTACGAAATGTTTTTTAGTCTCATTTTTGTTACAGTAAAAAAAAACCTAGACCAGAGGTTTTGTTCAGACTGTTTAGTAAAGTTTGACTAAATAATTCCACAGAGCATCATTATACAATAACTGCGCATACATTACAATAAAGATCTTAAAAAAAAAACATGGAGAAAAAACGTAAAAAATCCTAGCATCTCCGAAAATGACGCCCAGATTTAACAAGGTTCATTCGCAACCCTAAGTTTAGGGTCCACAAGACCCATTCGTTCCGAATAGTAAGCACGCAAGGGGAGTACTCTAACGTTTTGAGGCACATTGGACCGATATCTCTATTTCTCCATTCACTCTTTGGGCATAAGCTTTGCCGGTCCAGCGGCAGCCTTTGTGCTAAATAATTCCTAAAGCAACCTCGTTAGTTGAGCAAATTAATTATTTTTGCTGTGGTTGGGATTATGTTGACACTTATTTATGTGGTTGGAAAGTTTTGATTGGTTTTTTGGTTGGGAACAATATGGAGCGCTTGGCTAAAGGTTTTATTGTCTAGTTGAAGATTTTTTTAAAATTCTGAACCATAAAGTAGCTTGGTTGTAAGATAAATTTTGTAAAATAATTTCTGCAGGTACAAATGGATGTTTTTTTTATAATTATAGTTTCCGACTCACAGAAGGTAATATCATACCCTATATTACTTTCAATTTAAAAAAAGACATATCGTCCGAATTGGGAACCTCCTCCTTTTTTTGAAGTCGGTTCAAAAATTACTTTTAACTTAAGCAAAATGTGAAAACTCTAAGTCGTTATTTCAGTTCTAATTAGATAAATAGTGTTCAAATTAGATAACTAGTGTTAGGTATTCTTATTACGCATGATGTGATTTCCTATAAATAAGAAAGCATAGAATATTTTGTATTATGCTATTCATATAAATATGCTTGTATTGTGTTTTTCTTGTTGGAAATCCAAATAAATAAATAAAATATAATAAGCAAATTGTTGTCACAACAACATATCTCACGATATCCAAAAGATATATTATAACGTTTTATTTTAAAAAGCGAATGGGTATTCTTCAAACACACGACCACCGTCCTGCAGTGGACAACGAGTATTTCGTAAAGGGTGCGTGAAACTCCCTTTGCGACCCGCTGTGCGTGTGGTTTTGACCGGCGCTGACATATCTTTGTTGTTGACACCTTCCGTTGATGTTATTTTGACTCCAACCTGTATGTTTATTTGTGGGTGAAGTTTGCCAAGCTTTTGTTGGTCTAGTGGACTGTGAAAACAGAGTTAATGGAGTTAAAATTTATGTTTATTGTAGGCGAATAAAGTACTGCTCACGTTATGTTTTTTGTGCATCACAATAATAGTGGGACTGGTTTGTGATTTTCATTTGTTTAAATGAAGTTCAATGTAAGGAAAAAAATCTATTTAACCAAGTTTTATGCAAACAAAATAAATCTTATTTTAAAAGACCATGAACATCAATAGAAACAAAAAGTTTGTCTCTCTATGGTACAGACGCCAGCATATCAAGCTACTCCCAATCTGTCAAATTTCCATGATTAATTTTCAACTTTATTGAAAAAAATATAGTGTCAGGTAGCTTGATGTGCTGTCGTCTTTATACATACCTCACAGTACATTCAATGAATTGATATTTTATTCATCCCCACGAATAACAGTACATAAAAACTTCAATAAAAAACACACTTACCTCGCTAAATATTTTTCTCAACGGAACAATCAAAGTTTGTAACAGATTGCAAGTAACAAGCAAGCACAATGAAGTGCATAAAGTTGTTCTTATCTAAGCCTTTGTTTGCTCGCATAAGAACTCCACCAGGCTCGATTATGTGTAGCGGAATTACTTTAAGTTTTTCTCTATTGCGTTTGCTTGAAAGTGCTGAAGATTGTCTAAGACAGATGCTGTTAAAGCTTGCTTTTATCTGGTTATACGTACTTACTGGAGTAATTTCATAGATGCATTACAAGTTTGTTAAAACCATTATAAAACATAACGTGCCTATACACTGTTACACTGGCACAATACGGTCGCGACCGAATAAGGAGTAAATTATACCAACGTTTATTTGAAGACACACAATTCAAATCACATCACCGGTCATCAAATTCGGGAAAATCTTGACACTGCGATGTAATTTTATGCAAAAAATGTACAACGCCATCTAGTTTAAAAGGTACAAAAATTAAGTTACAATATTATCAGCGCCAGTTATGAAAATGCTAAAACGATTGATTTTAAACTTAAAGTTTTGATATTTGATTAACCTGTCGTTGTTTTTTTTATTTACAACATACAATATTACTAGATAATAAACAATGCATAGATGATGGAGTATTTTGCGCAGATCCTAAACAATTTAGACAAACATTATCAAAAACTCAATTCACTCAAAATACCAAAAAATTAACAGTCTAAACCCTGTAAAAGCCGTTATGATAATAACAACACGTGTATTCTCTAAATTCCATGTAATTGTGGTATTTTTACGACTCTGTTCCGTAGTCTGTCACCCCAACACTCCCTTTCGTGCCGCGTCACTATAAAGTGGTGGCCGATAATTGCTCCCCAACGTTGATTACCCCGATGTACGGAGTCGTGATAAAACTTATTTAGACGCGTGCGTCGATGTATATATTTTGTTATGATAATCTTTCTTTAAATTGCTAGTTGTATCGTATAGGGTCCCGAGGTGTGTTTAGTTCGACGCCTATACCATATTTCTAGTGATAATATTATTATGTAACGAATGAGAGAGCGTTAAAGATTAAAGAAAGAAAAACAAACAATAAATATTTTACTGATGAAGTACGCTAATAATAAACTTTATGCAAGTAAATTTAAGTGCATTTAAGATCAGCTTCAAAGTTTTTTCATAACAAATGCATGACTTTTTTAAAATCGGAAATCATCAAATGACGCTCTCTTTATGAGAGGAGCTGGAGAGTGTCAGACTTTGACTTTAACCTTCTTTCTGGAGATCTGGTATGTCCCAGGCCCTTGGTAACTCTTGTCAACAATCCTGCAGCCCCCCCAGACACATGATAGTCTTACTTAGTGTACTAATCCGAATTACACAAACCTAAAACAAAAGAAAACTGTACCCACCAATTTACGACTCCAACTTTCACCTTTATGATTCTAACAGCAACGAATTCTTGCTAACCCTAACTACCTACATCTCAATCCTTTACATCTCGCATCAGCTCTAATTGGATCCATTCTGTGTTCCACGTCACTCACACGGCCCGATCAAAAGCGACGCGTGGAACTTCAGCGAGATTTAAAGACAGTTCCAACCGCAGTTAACATAGAACGCTCAAATATTCAATACAGGAATATTTAATAACTAGGTCGAAACCCCTTTTGTTTGGTTAAATTTTGTTTGGTTCGAAGTTCAGCAGAATCTAAAATTTTGCGGCTATGACGAAAATATTTGTTCGGCTTGTCTTTCGAAAGAGTATGAGATTGTCGGAACTATTCAAGTATTAAAGTAGAAGGCTTTATTCAGCATTTGTGTGAACGAGTTCTAGGTATGATAAAGTTAGTATTTTTTTGGAAACTTACCTTCCAAGTAGAGAACTTTAACGATTATTCATAAACCGTAAATATAAAGGCACTTAATAAACACACAAAAATATACTTTGTATTCTGAACCATTTGGCACGCTTTGAGTGAAACTTTAACTAAATTCAGCTTCAGTTAAATTATAAGGACAACAAACAGCACCACACTTAGGCAAGTTACCCTAAAATAATATAATAATTAACAGCTTATCACAAGATATCGCTCATAATTACCTTTATGCCGGATAAACGGCTATGTGACCGCAATACCAGCTCTGCCGCACCGGTGGCGATGGTGCCGGCAACAGACTATATTAAGATGTGGTAGACGATTTTGGGTTGTTAGGGATTCATCATCTTATGAGTACGTGTGTGTAGGATTTTTTAATACATGTCAGGAAATGGGTGTTTTGGTATAAAAATAAATATGCACATATAACACTAATACAATTTATTTTTTTAAATTTCATGTTTTAGTATTTTAACAGGAAAGGCAGAAAATAAAACAGTAATAATTATTTATTTTGCTCAAAAAAACGGCAGCTATAATAGATATCTATCATTTAACTAAACAATATAAGAAGTACAAACAACAAAAAAAAAACAAAACAGAGTCTAATTTAATTTGAAACTAAACAGAAACAAATAGAAATACATACATTTAGAACACAACATTAGTAAAATCAAAATATCTAACGTTACCAAATGTTTGCGGTTTAGAGAATTCGGTCGGCGCTCGCATGCAACTGACGGTTTGGGCGCATGAGACCGCACCAAACAACCCCTAATTGATGCACCGGAGATGCAACGACTACGGACATCTATGTGCATAAAATAACATGTTTAGATGAGATTTTGTTGACAATTTTATTTGCAAATTATATTTTTACCAACTTTGATTGAAAAATGAGGAACTACCTCACACAAAAGGAGGAGATTCTCAATTCCTTGTTATTTAAAAGAATGAAGTTTTAATACTATATGTATATCTTTATATTTTTGTAGTAGGTATACGTAACTGTAGAAAGAATATTGATGTATAAATATAAACAGTCATATATAAAAAGAATAATTTTATTATACTTTCATACAAAATTAATTTGTTTGCCATTTAATTTATGTGGACAGAATATAAACCGATTAGTGAGTTAATTATTGTTAAACGTTAACTGGACAATTTTAAAAGCAATTATTATGTAAGCAGTAATTGTTATAACAACACCAGCCACTCATTTGAACATAAAATACTACACACAAGTATACACGAGCATCATGCTTGATTTTCCACTAACAAAAAAATATAGGTAGAACAATAATTTAGCTCACGAAAACATTGTAACCGTCTTTTAATATAAATTGATTATCAGGTTGTTCACAAGAGCTACCGTGGCTCTGGCACACAGGCATCTCCAGTAGGAACATAGTGGGTTTTAGTCAGTAAGAGTCTGACACTCCCTCCAGCTGCATTCTCAGCGGGAGGAGTAATTTGATGATTTCCCTCAATAAAAAAAGAAAAGTATCGTCCATTCACAACAACAAATTAATATCGTAATAACTTTTAGCAGTCATTAATTAAAACTAAAAGCAATTAACAAAAACATAATACAGTTACGTATACGTATCATGTTTCACTATGAATAGAATTTATGGATGACAAAACAATACGTCAGCTGCAGTTAGCTTCCCACACTAAAGATTCTATATAACATAATATATTTTTACATCTATATGTACATTGTATATACTGAATAATAACTTGAGAGTGATCTATACAGTTTGAATGGTTCTTAATAAATTATTTAATTTTATTGATTAAAACGTTCTTAGTTATAACGCCAACATTTTTGTAAAAGATCTATGAAAATGACTGTCTATTTATTTTTTACATTTCTCTGTTAATTAAATAGTATAACAATGACTTCTAATTGCTAACTGACCCACCCCGACTAAACTCTAGATTTAGATCTTAAGATTATTAGCTACGAAAGATAACAAGAATAATGCTAACAAAATTCAGGTTTTTATCACCAAATGCGAAAAACAGTTATGATCCTCATACTAAAAATTAAATAAAATATCTATAATTTAATATAAGTAAAATTCTATATAAAAATATGACTATAGCACAAAAGAGAACATTATAAAGGGGCATAGATATACCTACTACACGCTCACCCTAACACACAGGTACACACAAAAACAAAAGACAGTACAACAACCCCTTAATTAAGTCCCAATATTACCATATAAATTTTACTCCACGGTTCATAAATAAAAAAAAAATCTTCCTCCAGATAACTCAAGGAGGGTTTCCTTTTTATGTATTTTTTCTAAACAGCCATTAGGAGTTGCGTGCAAAGATCATCGGAGGCTGGGGCGAGGGGGAAGGTGGAGCGGGGGAGGGGAGCGGTTATCCCCTTCGCTATTTTTGGGGCTTGAATTATAGCTCGACCAAACATTGAAGACCTTTTACCGAATTTGCCATTGCGTTTTACGACCTACTACTAAGCGTCGGTTGGCTAAATTATTCAGGGCAAAAGGTTTTTTTTGAACACTTGATGTGGGTCTAAGCTGTGTTTATTAATAATGATGCATTGCTCTTTTTTGCTGGCCATTTTTGTCGTGGAACGTGATTTATTTTTAATTTTTGGGTCAAATCTGGGCCATTTAACAAAAAAAAAAATCATCGATAGCGCAAATACAAGATCTCTAGCATAAAAAGTATCAAAATAATAAAACGCAAAATAAAAATGCTTACAAGATCACAAAAATAAAGTAGGAAAAACAAAAAAAAAGTATAATTTCAGTTGCACAAAAATAAATCACAACGCTAACACAAAATAAATAAAAAAATATATTTATAAATCAAAACTAACAGTTGTGTGTACAAAAAAAAACTATATATTAAAATAAATATTTAATTATAATAAAATTATCAAAACTAAAATAAAAAAAAAAATCCACAGATAACAAAACAGCAGACCTGTACGCGTAAACACCATAACCGGAATAGCGAAACAAGAAATTTCAAATAATCAACCTATTCACACAAAGCGAATTTACTCGCGATCTGAGGGTGAGTGAAAGGGAGGATTGTATCAAGACTCGAGACTCCCCCATGGCTGCTATGAGGGGACTTCGGAGGGAATTTTAGGTTAGTGGACATGTAGGCATATAGACGGGAACACGGCAAATTTGTTGTCTCATTTAGTTCGTGTTTTGTGCTTTTCGTTTGTCAAGTGCGTCAAGTCATGGTTAATCGTCGTCAAGTGCTAATTTAAGTTAGATAAGTTATTTAGTGATAAGTGTGTCAGGAAAAAAAATGAACAGTTTTTCTTGTTGACATTTCGTGTGTACTGTGACAAATTGCGTGTGAACAATCAGAGGTAAACGGCGGGATAAAATAAAAAAAAAAAAAGATATATAAAAAATATACTGTGTGTCCGACCGCGGTTTGTTTGTAAACAGAGCCCCGTGCGACGCGCTCTCGGTACGTAAACACTAACATTATATACTTTTTTCACGTGTGGAAAAACTCAGAAATAACATTCTAATTTAAAGGAAATAATTAAAAACTTTTCGGAAAACTCTACTAGGATAATTATCGCTCAAAAATTGATGTGTAGATTTAGCGTCGTGCCAAATTTTTCTCATTGTTAATTATAATTATAAATTAATTAATTTACATAAGTAAATGTTAAATAATAAGGTGTATTTAATAGGTAATTAAATCAATGTGCAATATAAGTTAAATAACTGTTAAATATTAATATTTAAAAAATTATAAATAAAACGAAAAATATCACTCATAAAAAACACAAATAAATCCGCGTCAGTGAGAAAAACGGGGGGACGGCTGTACTGCCTACTACTGTTACTATACCGATCGATAATATTACGCATTACGGGGTGACTGTGAGAAGAGACGTAACGCACACAGACACAGCTCTGACGCACACTCACACAAACCAGCCCCACCTCCTAAACACTCGCCCTCCGCGAAAAACGAAAGTAAACACGAGTGAGCTTTAAAAAACTTGCAAACCGAATTTATAGATTAAGTCAACTGAAGTACAAAGCACTGTGATTAAAAATTTGTGTTCATTAAGTCTGTTAACTGTGATAAACAATGATCGTGGGAGCGAATATGCGTAGTGTGAACCCGATGCTGTTGGGTTACAACATGCAGAATGTGAACATGGTCAGCGTCCCTCAAAGTAGGGAGTCGAGCATCGGCACGGCGCCGACGACGCCGGTGCACGGCATGAGCGACGCTAAGCGCGCGTCGCCACTGACGCCGGCGGAGCGGACGGGCGCGCCGCCGGGCGCGGGGAAGGACGCCGTCAAACTGTTCATAGGCCAGATACCGCGACATCTGGAGGAGGACGACCTCCGGCCCATGTTCGAGGAGTTCGGCAAGATTTACGAGCTCACGGTGCTTAAGGATAAGCACACGGGCATGCACAAAGGTCGGTAATGATTTATAGTCGATTAGAAATATGTTCCTCGGTAAGTATTCCTATTCCAGCATCTTTATAGCAGGATATTCAAGGACGATAAAGACTGGAGCTACGATGTCGTATTTGGGAAATCTCTGGAGGCTCGAAGGTCGTATTTTAGTTTCGCAACAGACTGACGTAGACAAAAACAATTTTGTTATTATTCAATATCGGTATCAAATGTCATGTCAATGCAGAAAGTGGATCTATTTTAAGTATAATATCTATGATTATCTGAAGTTTTAAAACGGAAATTATCTAGCTGTAAAAAATATTTCGATTGAGAAAATAGTTCATTTTATTTCTCTAGAATATTCTTTAACATTGATAAAAAGTAACATTAAACATGTTACTATCGATCCGAAGGTGAAAGTAAGCAAGTGCAGCAGCCATGTATCTCCTCAAGTTGTAAAAGTCAGCGGAGAGGAACAGTTACTTATCACTGTTCCGGGGTGTTCAAACTGTGTGCCGCACTATCGTTTAGTGAGCACAGCACTATTGTTTTTGAAATGATGTATCGATATTGTTGTGGTCTTTAGGTACGGACGGTGTTAAATGGGGGCTTGGAAAACGAAAATATTTTTTTTGAATTCTGTCTGAGTTTTTTGTGCTTAATTTTGTTGTTATCTGGTTTAGTTTTTTATTTGTGATAAGGGGGATTTTTAAAAGTATTTTATTAATATATTCTAAACGATTAATGCTTTGAGTATCAGACTAAATAACCCTTTAAAATGGCTTGTGTGAGGAAACCCATTCGTGAACGAAATATACATATACATTATTTTCCTTGTATATTTATAAATTTAATAATTTTTGGAACCACTGTTTTACTGTTTGATCACAAAAACAGTTCACGTACTAAATTAACGAAAAGCCCTCCCTCGCGAAAATAAAGGGAAATGCCAATTTAAGGCAAGCTGAAAGATTATATTAGGGTATGCAAGTAATGGATCCCCATCCACCTTTTACATTTCTCTTGCCACCTTCGAAGAGATAAAATGGGGTTACTTGTGACCCCATGTTAAAATGGGGTGATTCTTTGCCTACGGTACAATGTACCTACTTGGCTAAAACAAAATTGTTGTATGATTCAAGTAAGGGTTGAAGATGAAGGTAACACTCGGAAATTACGAATTATTAACAGAATCAAAAATTGAGAGGATTTTAAAACGATTGTTATAGGTTAGCTAGGAATAAAATTCAAAGTACTGTGTTTTTTTTTCTTGCTTGACTGTTACTGGGTAAAACAATAAAAATAAACATTCCTAGTTCAGATACAGTACATATAGTACAGAACTGGGTATTGACTCTCTAAAAACTATTTGAATGATTTTATTAGGCTATTATTTGGATCCCAACAGTTTTAAACTTTTCGAGTAAGCATAATTATTATTATAACCAAAAGTATGAACTACAAAGCGTGAAGGTAAAATTGCATTAAAATGAGCATCAAATTTAGACTCAACTTTTTTTCGAATGGCGAAACAAAATGCTCACTCCTTTCTTAACAATCGCTCTAGTTTAACACGTCTCTTGTCACTCGTGTGACTATGTCGCACTATGTCGGAGCGTGATCCCTGCTTTTTTTTATTACTCAACACCGGCCCGCCATAATCTTTGGGTGACGTGACTTGGGCGCCTTATTTATTGTCAAACTTTGATTTTTATGTCTCTTTTAGTATGTAGTCAGCGTGTGTTTTTATTGACAAGTTATATCATAGTATTTATTCTGTTTTCTGTCATATTTTATAATTAGAACAGTTTTAAAAAATAACTATGTATATTAATTTAATTTAAAAAAAATGTATTATAAAATATGTATACGGCCACATCTGCACGGAAATAAAACTCACACATACTTACGCGGGAAAATGCTAGAACAGGCGAGAGAGTAAGTCAATGGCCGCTGACAAGTAACTGATAAACTCAATCTGTCTCGCTCACTCCTATACAAAATAAAAATTATTGAGGTTGGAAAATGGTCGTAAAAATAACAAAACACACGTACATACATACATCAATGTAACACAATCCAGAAAAATAGCTTTATCGTTTTTTCCTCGCGTGCCCGTTGCAACGCTTTTCAAGTTTCGGCTTCATACACTTTTATTTGTACAGTCACACGCAAACGGTGTTATGACGCCAAGTGAAAAATTTGTCGCGGACATACTTTTGTTCGTTTTGGTGCAGTTTCGTGTTTCACCGTTGTTTGTGACTGTACTCGTGCTACGGTTTTGACTGCCCTCATTATGAGAGGTATTCGTGTAAAGATTTTTAGTATGATGTTGTTGTAAATTGTTTTAGACGATTGTACGACTTTTGTAAGAGATTTATTGGTCTTTTAATGAAAAGGTGTGTTGGGTACCGGAATTATGAATAGACATGACAAATAATTAATAATATGAATTATTATTTTTATTCTATTTTATATTACTATGAAAGAAAAATGT
The DNA here is from genome assembly GCA_958496145.1 of Heliothis peltigera. NCBI lineage: Eukaryota > Metazoa > Arthropoda > Insecta > Lepidoptera > Noctuidae > Heliothis > Heliothis peltigera. The sequence continues at coordinate 11,346,074 of OY292329.1, read as the reverse complement.
AGTAATTTTTTAAAATAAATTATTTAAAAGAGACTCAATATCTAAATTAAGATTTTTTAAATAATCAATTTTAGTCCTTAATAAATAATCTCAACTCTAAAGTCAGTCACACCATGTGACCTTCAACACTAAAATACATAACACTCACTCACATAAATAACGAAACGTTATTTATAATTAGAAGTGACACATTACAGGGCCGACATCATTAATAATTTGAACATCGCAATTACAATAAGTGGGTGGATTGTGAAGAAGGGCTGGGACATAAAATGTAATAATGTTTCCGTTAGAAAAGGACATTTAAAATATTTATCAAGGACGACAGGAAGAAGGTGGTATCCACAAGTATAAAATTTTGTACAGACGCCAGCACATTAAGATACTACAAATCGTCTTCCCTTAATAGATTTTCAACTTTATCGCTGAGGCATATGGTTCAAAGTTGATTGGGAGAATTTGCCAGTATCGAGTAGCTTGATGTGCTGGTGTCTGTACTATTTTTCACCCCTTTTGTTATGGTTATATTAAATTTCGAACCCGGTAGGGTTTTGATTTAATGTGTTTTTAAATAGGCTCTTGTTTTATATGTTATGAGTTCATTAAGGTCATGTATTGAAAGGGGTTGGTTTCGAAGTTTGTTTAGGATTTATTGGTATGTTCTTGTTAAATTGATTGGTTTTTGTCAATTATCCAATATGTAATTAATATTGGGTAAAAATATTTTAAAAAATATTGGTTGACGTGGAGAGTAATGATGGAGCCGAGATTTCTTTTTTCAACCGAATTCCAAAAAAGGAGTAGGTTCTCAATACGATGAATATTTTTTTTGTCTTTGTTACTCGATTTCTCGTAGACGCCTGGATAGATTTGAAAAATTCTTCCTTCATGTGAAAGGGTATACTTGGCGTTTGGATCTCGTGATCTCGTTCTTGTATCTTCAAGACATTGACTTCAGGAAGCATGAAAAAAGTAAAAGCCAGGCTTTGGGTCACGGGAAGTGTCAGCGAGTCTCTTCGAGATACCCTTGAAAAGGAGGTTTCAGCCCCAAATGGCTCAAAAGTAATAGTTGCCTATAAGGCTACTATATTTGCACCATCTATAACTAGTTTGTTAGTTTCCTAGCAGGTATTATTAAGATGCGCTTCCCACGTACAGTCGAAAAGCATTATATTGTTGAACAACGCACAAGTTATAACCGCCAGTTCAAAGTTCTTAACCATAAATGACATAAGAGTCAAAACTTAGCCAACAGCTATTGGATGCTGTAGCTTAAACTTGCAGGTGCTTTTAAGTTGCCTCGAGGCTTCGAACTAAAGCCTAATTTGCTATTGGAGGATGGGCTGATTTTTAGGTGTCAGTTACGTGAATAATTTCTGAAGTATTTTAATGTTACTTGCAAAGGAATGTGAATTGATCAATTATTCAATGTTTTTCGTTTATAATGTATAAGAATATTGTAAGTATAACGCATTCCAAAATGCATGGATTTTTTAAAGTATGAAAAATGGCTAGCCAGTTCCTTTGCTTGAACTTGGCTTGACACTCTGCCGCGTGTCTATTATAGATAGCTAAATTATGTATGTAATGTAATAATCACACTACACCTTGGTATTACACTATCAACGTCCTATCATATACACAAAAAACTAAATCTTCCAGAAAAAAAGTTACAAATATCTACAACGTCGGTGACCCAAAACTTATATTATCATAAACTCTATTCCCTTGACATAGAACACATTTTCCCTAAACCTTCAAATTCACAGCCGCTAGACAGGAGGTTGCAAAATTGACGGGTACGTTAACGAACGAATAAGCCGGTTCAAAGAACAACCAGAGTGGGCTTAAAGAGAAATAAAAGTTAAAAAAAAAATGAAGGCGCGTTTTCTGCTCGATTGGACGAAAACTGGTGCCCAGTGGGTGTGTGTAACCGCTTTTGTAAAATAGGTTAAGTAAATGATTATTTTGTACTTTCGTTTTTACTGATGCCTGAGGTGGTTAGCTCTTGACATGCCATTGTTTAGAGGGAATAAAAGATAAATTGTAGAATAATTCAAATTAAACCAAATTGGTTTTATTAAGTAAAACATCAGCCTGTAGTTTTTTTATATACAGAAGTAAGGGTGGTTTGCATGTACAACAGAAAGGGCCCCTTTAGGGTCTGGGTCTGCTTGGGCTGCGGGTTGTTCGTAAGAGTTAGCATGGCCCTGGTACACAGGGACCTCCAGAAGGAACCTTACCTTACCTTACAGTAAGAGTCTGACACTCCCTCCAGCTGCACCCTCAGCGGGAGGAATCATTTGATGATTTCCCACGAAAAAAAACAAAAGAGTGGTTTGTATAAGTTACATTTTTATGATTTCGGTAAGTCAACCCTATCAGAAACGTGGCTAAAGCTTTACTAAGAAATCCATTGTTACAAATTAAACAGGAAAATAAACAAACATTGCTTTGAAAAAAACTTCGCAACCAACATCAAACTATTATTTACCTTTGAATTAAAACTTATATTAATTGCGAACCTTAAGCAACCACAATAACATAATATATCAAATCACAATTTACGATTGAACGCTGGCTTGTTATTATCAGGAGTAATTATGCAGCTAGCTGAAAGTAGGTTAGTCTAATCGAGATCTAAGCTAGCATAGCTGGAAGCCACGCATAGTAATAACAGTTGAAATATTGCAACGCATAATTGGTGACGGGCTGACTTGCATAGCGGTTGATATGTGGGATATGTACACCGGTTTGTTGCTGATAGAGAAAATTGCAACAGTCATGTGATAGGGTGGGGATACTAGGTAATTAGCTGATACTGCTTCGTAGTGATTAACAGATTTTTAATTGAAAGCTAAAGAGAACAACATAAAATTTTTACTTGATTATAATGACTGAATGAATGTACAATCAAAACGCTAACTTACCATCTTGACATGATGAGTTCCTCAACGTTTTGGAAGGTACATTAAATTGAAGAACATCTTTAGCAGTGCTTACGGGTAGTCAGAAGCCAAAAACATTCAACAACCGGTATTACTAAGGGTATCGGGTTGCCCGGGATACTAGATTGAGGAGGTCAGATAGGCATTCGCTTTATAACTTAAGGTCATCATCTCCCGAGCCTTTTCACAACTATGTTGGGGTCGGCTTCGAGTCTAACCTGATTCAGCTGAGTACCAGTGTTTTATAATGTAGCACAAGTACAAGGAGCGACTGCCTATGTGACCTCCTCAACCCAGTTACCCGGCAACCCAATACCCCTTGGTTAGACTGACGACAGACTTACTGGCTTCTGACTACCCGTAACGACTGCCAAGAATATTCAATGACAGCCGGGACCTACAGTTTAACGTGCCATCCGAAACACAGTCATTGGTGTCCAACATATACTTAGAAAGTACATACAAACTTAGAAAAGTTGCATTGCTACTTGCCTGACCTGGAATCGAACCCACGCCGTCATACTTGAGAGGTTGGCTCTTTTACCACTAGGTCACCACGACTTCTTCGCTTTATTACTTAAGGTATTATCCTCAAATAAATACAGCAGTATCCTTGAAACAGGACTCTTAATATCCCTGTCAAGTCTCGCGTAAATATCTTGATAGTAAGTATTTTGCCAAAAAAATAATACAAGCCGAGGTCGATCAGGTCGGACGAATAAAAATTATTAACGTCACAACCAAATCTGGCTAATATCCAAAATACCATGTCTTTGAATATATTTTAAGAGACTGTTGAAACTTTAAAAATAGAATTTTATATATTCCAAGGATATTCCAAGTTTAAAAATTGGAATTCATATTTTTTATACATGTAGTTTGAAAATGTTACTAGATTTTTTTTTCATATTTTTGTTTTATGGATGTTTGGGAATTACATATCATAAACTATTAAGACATTAATGGGTAAGAATTTTTTTAAGAAAAAAAATTGTGACATTAGAATTGGTAGCAAAATTCTATACCTATATTATTTTTTATGCCAAATATTAATTATTTGGTTGCAAGCGATTTCGAAAATGAAATAAATTCGAATATTCAAATTACGTACCCACGGTCATTTGGATTAAAATAACACCCTGTACAAATGTAATGCTACGTCGTACCCACCTACGGTTCGTAGTGCAGCTACGATGCTACAGTGCTACGGTTTCACAGGTATAAAATGGGTCAATTGCTTACGTATTTCTAAGATCATATTATTTTGTGTTTTATGTAGTGTACAAAGTTCTTAAGGAAATTTGAGTGCTTTAAACCATTTATTCACATTTTGAGCGCGATGTGGAACGTCATAATGTCTAAGAGAATATCAGGAGCCAATTTCTTAAAGTGCCTACGTATGTCTCAGTTTTACATCTCATCTGCAGAGCCGATCTTTAGTACTTGAGTCTGTGACTCTTTACTATCGGCCCATCGGCAATATAATCTATTTGCTGATTGGGTGTAATTTACGAGACAGCTCTCGGTACCAAAGTATATTGGAAAAGGCTGAATTCAACTGCTTGGAATCCATGTCACTGTATTTGGAACTTAACCATTTCTGAAAGATTCAAAATTTTTACGAAGAAAAAAATTTTCACGAGAATTGAAGCTTACAGAGTCTAGTAGACCGATTTCTTCAAGCTTTATTCTTTTCGATTTAAAGATATTTATTTCTCATATAAGAACTTAAATATAGTTCTCTTAAAATGAGATACAAAGTACTTACTATTAGATTACTCATTCCTCACTTATTCATTACACCTCCAGTTATTCAAGTAAAGTTAAGATAGGTACAATAATGTAAGAACTAAGATTCACTGGCTATGCTAGGCTAGCATTAGAATATTTGCAGTTACACCCTTTTCCAGATTTTTATTTTAGTATTAAGTAAAAAAAATGCTCTGTAATGGCTTTATAAAAAGGCGCAAACTTTTTTATCTGTCCATTATAATCTATTTTTGAATATTTGTTTCAATTACATCATTAACAAAATATAAAGACACAAAACAATCACCCAAACAATACAACGATTTAATAACACTACAGTACCCTCACATAATCGACAAATGTTTGAACAAAATTCCAAATTTCTTCGTTAATCCGGCCTCATTAAACAAATACCCTTTACCTCAACAAATACCATCGACCTACGTAACTGTTATGACGACATTGTGACGTCATTGTTTTGCCCCGAAACAACGTTATCAGAATCAAGAGTTTGTTTACTGGGTTTGATGATGGTACTGAGAAATGTAGAGGATTTATTGGATGAGATGATTTTGCGTGTGGCTTTGGAAATTAGTTAATGTATGCTTATATTATTACGAAGGTGAAACTTTTGTTTGTTTGCTTGAACGTGCAAACCTCAGGAACTACTGGATAGATCTGAAAAAAAAAAATGCGTCATAACCATTTATTGAAAAAGGCTATAAGCTACTTTTTTGCCCGGACTAGTTTCCGCGGGACGCGGGTGATATATAATTACAATCTGGTAGAACATTATAAGCTGTAGTGTCAAATTTCTAACATCCGTTTGAAAAATACTGACATGGAATGATATATAAATAAGGACAAAATGCCAGTAAAATACTACCTCCTGTTCTATGCGTCTTAGTTAAACCAAATCGTTCAATTACTTTTAGTTCCGAAATCATTATCATCATCACAGCCTTTTTATAGTCTCACTGCTGGGCACAGGCCTGCTCTCACACGGAGAAGGATTGAGCATTAATCGCCACTGACCTGGAATCGAACCCGCACCCTCATACTAGAAAGGCTGGTGCTTTAACCACTAGGCCACATCGACTTAGTCCCGAAATACTAGTAGAATATCCACGATCAAACATCATCAAGTTTCTTATCAATCCAATCCACCAAATGATTTGACCGATCACAGCAAAACAGGCCTTGAAATTAATCAAAACAGTGTCAACACACTCATACATAAACAAATTGACAATCACTGCCTGCTATCCCTGACTTTCCGTATCTGTGACTCACTCACACATTTACAAACTCGTAATTGACTCACGCACACATCTACAAAATACAGTGCCTACTCACACATTTATGTACAAGGAAAATGTTCCACGCACACATTGGCATAACTAGGAGCTTGTGTATCAAATGTAAGCAAGCGTTCCACGCACACAGATGTAACATCGCTCTATCACTACATGAGATATAGTGTAAAGGGTAACACACACTAGCACATTCGTGTAAGTACAACTGCCCACACGTGATGCGGTAATTAAGTAAGCCTGGTGGCTGATTGACGGCCGCTTGATTGCGCCCGACCCGATCTGCGACCTGGCATGATCTTTGCTCACCCCTCTGGTACGACTGAGGTGTAGCTATGTGTGCCAGGGTATGGTAAATAGTAAACTGTAAATCCGAGATATGCTCAAGCGGCATGAGAAGTTCACTACCTTCTAAAATTTCAGCATCACTATAAACAAAGATACCTACTACGATTTCAAATAATTATCTCACTAGAGAGGTTCTTAATTAAGTGCTGTCACATATTATAAGAATAGTTAGTATATTTAAAATCAAAAGTTTTGTTACCATTTTATAATGTATTATTAAGACTGGAAGCCGACCCCAAAACAGCTTGGGAAAAGACTAGGCAGATATTGAAAATCTTGATTCATTATGTTTGTATACTATTTTAAAAATCGAGGAGAGTGTGTTTGGTGTTACTATGTAATGCTGAGATATGTATAATTTAGCTTATTTCCACATATTAAAACATCAGATAAGTCGTGGTGGCCTAGTGGATAAAGCACAAGCCTTTCGAGTACGACTGTGCAAGTTCAATTCCAGATTAAGCAAGCAGCAATTAAACTTTCCTGAGTCATAATGTACTTTCTTAGTAAATCTTGGATAACAATGACTGATTAAAGATGTAGGAAAATATCTCGATGAGACCTGGACTATAAAGTCTGAAATCATCAACTCGCATTGAGCAAGCGTGGTGACTAACGCTCAGTCCCATTCTATGTGAATTTGTTGCGCCATTTGAAGAAGTCAAAAACAAACAAACAACAAAAACACATAGGAAGTGGCGAAGGGTGAGCGTTTTGGGGGCTGTCTTTTGTAATTTTTGACGTTCAAAAAGTGCTGTTTTGTAGCCAAGTTTGAATAAATGATTTTGAGTTTAAGTTGGTGAGAGCTGTGCCCAGCAGTGGGACGATAAAGAGCCTGATAATGATGAAAACTTCAGAAGTAACCTAATATTTTTATTTCAATTAATGGAACTAACTATAACACAAATAATACAAGGCTCGTTTTGATAAATATAGGTCAGTATGTAAGAAATCTTTTTCTGTCATTGTTCGCAACGAGCGGAGAAGCTAAATTACATCAAATGACCTTCAATTGATCTAGTCTTACTGGAAGCGGCCGCGCGAGGGATGGACTATGTAGTCGTAAAAGTAATTTGATCACGGTGTATCTAGAATAGTCAATATTGAATTATCTGTGTAAGTTTTTTTTTATTACTTATGCAAGGCTTTGTTTGGTTTACTTAAGGATTTTTATGTTTTATGAAATATTTAATTGTTTCTTTAAAAGCAAATTGTTTTTGATTTAAATATTTCAAGTTTATAGAAGACTTAGGATTTTTTTAGAATGAGCTGTGCTATATAATTTCAGTACATATCCGTGAAGTTATTATTTTGTTTGTTTTCTTCGAAGTTAAGTTCATTTTAATATAGATCGCATAAAAATAGCCTCACTAAGTGGTTGTATTTAAAATGGCGGTTCAAGGTCAGCCATGTTTCTTTCGGAATGACTGGCTAGTTTATTTATGTTGTCAATTTTTTTTTATTCCTAATTCTCAAGTTAAGTAAATATTTCTGTACAGACGCCTGCACATCAGGCTACCGAATCTCTCAAATTTTTCCAATCAAGTTTGAAATTTGACAGATTGTAGTAGCTTGATGTGCTGGCGTCTGTACATCTTTGATAGAAACGACTTTCCTCTTTACATGGAAAACAATAATAATAATAGGTCTTGTCTTTTTCGTAATAATTTGAGCTTTGATTGATCTAGGAGATTTTATAAATAAACATTTAATATATGAAATACACAGGTTGCACAGCATTGCACATCTGAAAAAAACCTAACATTCAATTCTCTATTCTATTCTTTCTATGTAGTATAATTCAAACAATTCAAGAACAGTCAATACAAAATAATAGTTAAACATATCACAAACAGCTGCCGACAAAAACAATAAAAAGGCTTAAACCCATCAATAATAATTTACAGCGGAGAAAAAGTTCATTCAACTGTATCGTAGCAACGTGCTACGCGTTCGTAGCGTTCGTAGCGGCGTAGCAGCTGTAGACATTTTATTAACCGTTTTGTTAGACAGATAACTACGTGTTTGATATTTTTATTTTTATATTTGTGTCTTTAAAATATGCGGAGTGTTATTGGTTTTGTATCGTTTATTGGTACATGAATTATTCATTGTTTTATTTTTCATACAAGTGAATGAACGAAAAGCCTTGTCTGCAGGCAAGAGAATTGAATATTTAAGAAAATTGAATAGCTTAAATATATGATAAAAAAAATATTTTTTATGTTATTGTGACCAGGGCGTGACTCGCTACTGCATTTCTAGACTATAACTTATACTCTACCTGTGAACCATATTCTAACAACCAAATTGCACCTTAATTGAGATGAGACACGCATATAAGATGATTTGGCTCTACTAAATCATGTAAGTAGCTTTAATGTCAAAATTACCAATTTTAAATCATAATTTATTATCAACTGAAATAAAGAAACAAGAAACCTTATTTAAACCTAATAAAAAGTTTATTGGGCTCTACCTAGAGCCGACTCTATGTACTATGTAGAGATGTGTCAGTACTCGGGTAGTTAATAATGCCCTTTGTAACGACTCTACGTGCGTGGCTCTATTTCGAAGGGTCAAGGTCTGGGAAAGATGTGTCGAGGCTCTCTGCGAATTTACTTTTTGGGAATAAAGTAGATTTTTTGAGAGATTTGTTTTTGGGTGGATAGTGTTTCAAATGGTATTATTACTATAGGAAATATTTTTAGTGTCAATATGAAATGAAATAGATAGGTAATAAAAAACATATTATTTGTATGTTTGTACGTATATGTATTACAATGTTTATTAATTCAGTGACATTTGTAGCAGCTTCTTAAAAAAAGTGAAATGAAACCTCACTCAAGCTGAGTGTGTGAGTCAAATAAAATAAAACGAAAAATTCTCACAAAATTCTGTCGCAACTTCATCCTCTCGTCATTCAATCAGTCACAAAAACACACAGAGTTAATTAAACTAATAAACATAAGTTTCGGCTTCGTTTGCCATCTGCACACCGTACATAAGTCTAAGTTCGACTAACTTGCATATAACTAAGTTTGCGTAAGAACGCACAGTCTGTCAGTCAGACACGTGCGTTGTGGTGCGCTGGTGTGCGTGCGGGGCGCATGCGCACGGCGCGCGCGAGGCTGAGTGTCATCTGACGTCACGGTCGCCGCCGACACCAGTCCAGAGCCAGCAACGGCCGCGCCACACGCCCGCCGCTCCGGCTGAACGCGAAACCACGCGCGTAAACAACAATAATAACAAGCCAATATGAACGCACACTTATGATACTACCCACGACGCGCTAAACCTGTTTGGTGTATTTAGTTCACATTTTGATGTATTCATTTCAACGTTGATATAATATTAATAATAATAAAAAAATAAAATTATTAAAAAAAAATATTAAAATTGTGTTTTGTGTGTTGACGTTCAGCGGCGGTTATTGCTGTGTAACAAAATCGATTATAAATCGTGTCTTTTTAGTGCCATTTTTAATTCTAAAAAGTGATATAATAGTAGTAGCGCTAACGATACTTATCGCCAGTACAAAGTTTAATATTTCATTGCCTTCACGCCTCTAAATATAGAATTTAAAAATCTCTTAAAATAGCCAAGCTTTCGAGTTAGACGCGCTAGTTAGTTAAAGACATAGTCGAAGTTAAATTAGTCGATTTTATAAATATATCAATCATTATTACCTCGATGTCTCTAATCTGTGGAGGTAAGTTTCGGAGATAGGGGCGAAATAGGTACAGAATTATTTATACGTTGGTCAAAAAAAATCAGGTTGTATGTTTATGAGCGATGGTAAAGGCTGCGACATTGTCTGGCTCGTGAGTCATAAAATGAAACACAAACAAATTAGCACTCGCACTGTGGGTCGACTGACAGTTTCACAAACAAAAACGTGATTATAAAAAAAAAAAACACTACAACACAGATAAGCTTTATAATAACCAAAAAACAACGAAATATAGTTTAAGTGGAAAGGAAATATGCTAAAAGGCTTAAAAGCTTTTTAGAGTAAGCTGAGACGTTAGGGAAATATTAAAAATTAGGACCAGCATGTTGAGATTTTACACTTGGCGGTCATTTCTTTCTTTGTAAAAAGATCGCAATTTTAAATTTATATTATTTGGTATATTTTTAAAACCACCTTGAATGACCGAAGTAAACATTTTATTCTAAAATAGTAGAAATGAAAATTATTTCCTAAAAATCATCATTTTGTAGTACTGTAAAAGCTGTTGAAAATATTTCAAAGTCCTGTATAGATATCATGTCCATCTCAACTCCAGAAACCACGAAGCCATTTTGTAGGAAAATAAATTTCGTGACGTACCTCTCGCTATCTCAGTTTAGCCTACCGACTTCAAAGTTGCTTCGAGATTTATGACTGTACTAACTATATTTGACCTGAAAATTAATTAGGGACTTTACTGACTATCGTTGCGGAACTGTTTATAAATGGAGTTATTATTTCTGTGAACTAACTATTGTATGAGACGGTTAAAAAATACGGAGTGATTTTTAAAGTAGGTAAATTTTGTTCAAAGTGTGTTTTGAGCTATCGTGAATTTCAAAAATTGTTGTGTGTGATTTTGACAATTGACTATCAGTGTGAAAGAAAACTTTGAAGAAAACAAACAATTTGACAAACAAGTGCAAAAATAAACTCTTAAATAATGCTCATACGACGAAATTTCGAAGTTAGTGAAATATCTCAATAAAACCACTATGCAATAATGAAAACTTAATAACAAAACAAACGCTATCGTCCAAGTGAATGTTTTCGTACCTTCATAATAAGATTTCAATTAAGATAAAGTTATTTAAATGTAACGGATGCATCATATAATAATTCGTGCCGAGTTTCTTGGCAGATGCGACTAGAACAAGTCGGGGGCAGGAATAAGTGTTATTATTGCAGCCAAACGATGGAAAAATATTTTAGAACTTTTATTTCGTTATCACACAGTGGTTCGAATGGTTGAAAAGTGTTTTATTGCTTCGACAGTGAATCATTGGGTTGTGGTGTAAAGTGAGATTGATTATGGACAAAAATATTGGTGTCTGACCTTTTTGTGTTGTGTTTCCTAGTGTGTTAATTTTGAGTGCGATTTTTTTGAACATTAATAGAGTAAGATTAAATTCAAGTTTATAATATTACACAAGTGAATTTCTATCCGTACTATTTATAGCCTGATACGTATATATACGTATAGAGAACGATTAGTGTGCCGCACGATGGCAATCGAGAAAGAAAAACAAATAAAGTACATATCTCGACTTGTACACAGCACACGAGGTTGTCGCCATGGAAATGTTGATTCAGCTATCATCATGCTGATTGTTTTGACGGGCAATATAGTGTAATAGTCTAGTCTGATGATTGGGTCGAGGGACTGATTTAGAAGCTTCTTCGAACTGAAGTGTTTTTTGTTTCTAGAGTCCTTAACATCGGTAGCTTGGACTGCTTTCTTTACCAGTGATTTCGATATTATTTATATTTTTAATAAAACTAGAATCATATTTCGGGAAATAATAAATGTACTGTGTTAAGTGAATTTAAAATTAAACAAAATTTAATAAAACTATAGACTTATAAAATAAAATATATTTCTTTTCAAAATTAATAAAATATATCAAAGCCAAAACAAAAACAAATGCAGCAAATTAAAATTACAATAATATATTATGTTCACGTAATATACAATTCCTCATATGTAGAATTTCCTCTAAAAAAAGGACTCTAGGGACCTTGATAGAATCGAACAAATCTACCGTATTTGGATCGACAAAGCGATTTAGCTGGGTACCGTCTTTACGAAAACTTGTTTAGAGGGTCAAATAGATTACCGAATAAAGTTCAATCTTATACGAAGCCTTTTTAATACGAATAGTAGATGAGAGAATTTATCAAAAATGCAAGGGCAAAATAAATTATTGCCAGGATTGATTCGGGATCAAAACAAATTGTCTTTGATGTTATGTGTCATTGTGTTTGTTGCAAAATCTTGTTCAATAGTAAATTTATGTGGTTTGATGAATAAATGTCTATAGAAACTATTTTCAGATGGCACAAGACAATAATAATATTTAACTCGATCAAAATTTTGATTATGTATGTTGATTTAAATTTTCATGGTCATTAACATTTGAATTATTTATAACGAGATTGATACCTTATACCTTTTTATTGAGTTCCTGATACTTTGGCACTGTTGCAAGCGTCATGACGAACTCAATAAGAAGGTACAGACACCAGCACATCAGGCTACAAAAATCTGTCGAATTTCCTTAATGAATTTTCAACCTTATCGGTGAAGCATAAAGTTCAAAGTTGATTGGGAAAATTGTCAGTTTCGGGTAGCCTGATGTCTGTAAAATTTTGTAGTTTTTTTTTTTTATTCTAGCATACAACTAAGCCAAACAATGTCGCAGTTCTAATCTCCTAAAAAACACACCAAAACCCATTCGTGTATGAAACAGCATTTTTATAGATACGAGGTTATAAATACTGATATGATAATATCATGTTCATATTCATACAAAACCTATCGTGAGATAAGCATCGAACATTTTGTCCAACGATAACGCAGTAAGTGGCTAACGTGTAAAAAATTCATGGCGAAAGCCCGATATTGTGTGTTTAACCGACTACGGTGAAGGAATGCCTGTAATTTCAGGATTGTGTCAAACAAAATATTCACCAAAATATTTTGTTTGTGTTGAACTTTACTTTTTTCTACAAAAATAGTGCAGCGTGTCCACTGTGCATCAAAAATTTTGAAAATGTATTTTCATTAATTTTGTTTCTAAAAATAATTTTGTTTATTTATTTATTGTAAAATGAGCATGGTTTACATTAGTGAAGAAAAATTAGAGGTATTATACCAAATCTCTGAAGTAATTTTGTTTGATAACATTATAAAGAAATTTTGGTTACTGTGTCAAAAATGTTCCTACAAACAATCTAGAACATATAACGTAACAGCTACGCCCAATAAATATATTAAATACAGCACTACCTACATTGAGGCACGTAGATTCGTAGACGTACTAACCTTGCTACGCCGCTACGGCGTAGACCACGCGCCTCTACGCTCGTTTAATCCGCTACATCTGTAGGGCTGAACTACTTTTAAGTTTACTTCGAGGACAAAGCTAGACTCCTAAGTTCGTAATAAAGCCTTTTGTTGTTGTTCAACTAGAAATAAGATTTTAATGCTGTGGGCTGATGATAACTATTAAGGTTTATAGAAGTCTTGTTTTATTAAACAAATTCATTATATTATTTAGGCCATAATTGTTTGGGAAAAATTATGGTACATGAAATTTTCTTATATTAATGATTTTGTTATTTTATATTGGTATTGAAAGATTAATGGAAACCAAACACAAAATTAAAGAAAACATTCCACCGTAGTCGGTATTTCAGTAAATGTAACATTTTCAGTGTTAAAAGTAATAAACAATTGCTTTTCAGAACCGAGCGGTCTGATGTCAGAGCCGATATTGAGCCTATACAAATCCCCCTTATCAGGTATGATAGTGTATCGTAAACCTACCTAAATATATTAAGGTATTGATAAAATAAGTTTTGAAATTCGTAATCGTATATTTATGGTGTTACATGGTGATAATATTATTGATATATGTACGCTAGGTTCTATAATGTCTATTTAATTTGTTCTATAATACTTCAGGCTACTGAGAGATGAAATAAATCCTCATTTTTTTTGGATTCATTTCCTTATTATTAACTTAAAATTGTCACAAGAAACTCGAAATTTCAAAATTAACTTAACTGATTTATTTATCATCTAACTAATCACTGTATCATTCACTAACCAGGGTGTAAAATTAACCTATTATTTTATTAATGTTTTTAAACTTTCGCGATTATTACACATTTTAAACACAACCACGGTCGGTGTAACTTGGCCAAAACGTCGGGAGAAATAGAGATAGCGTACATGCTATTATTTTATTCCAAAAATATGAAAAAACCTTAAAATAAAAATAGTAATATTACAGTTACCTATTAAAACCTTCACAATTTAGCTCCGACTTCAGTTAATCCACCAAATGTCTAGTTTATAAGCAGTGTGACGTCACGCAAACCCAGACAGCGTTACGAGTATACAATAAAGAATAAATTACCCTTTTTAAGTTCTCATTAAAATATAGTTGAAACTTAATAGTTTAACCTTTTTGCTACTGTTTTTTTGGAAATATTGCATCTAGGCGAGCTAAAGATGTACAGTAACATCGGAGAGGCAACCTTAGGGTCATAGTCTGCTAAAGCTGCGAGTAGATCGCAAGAGTTACCGTGGCCCTGGCTCTCAGCGACCTACAGAAGGAACATAGTGGGTTCTGATTTCCCAAGAAAAAATAGCTAATCTACTAATTTTAAAGTTAATCCTTTTAGCTTCAAATATTACAAAGCAAATCCAACACCGGATCATATTAGCAAAAATTTCCATAAACTAAACAGCATATTTATTGCCTTACAAAGAAATCAGCTTCTCTCTTCCTCGCTTGAAGGCATCAGATGCCAATAAATCACCACTATCTAAGAAACCACGGTAAATGTGTACAAAAATAACTTCGGCCAATATGTAAATGTCAATCACACAATGTGCAATGTATATATCATTTTATTGACTTTATTTTGTATACAGTAAACACGCCGTGCGCGCAAGTCATCAATCAAAGCCCTTTCAATTTATTACAAAAATGCCTAAACTGGTACGACGTGAAATTTTTAAATTTTACCGTCGTGTCCATTTTTTTTTTAGATATTTTGTCAACCGTTCGTTTTTTCTGGGGTTTTTGTGTTTTGTCCTTTGTTGGAATATAGTTTTTTTATCACAAAAAAAAATACTAAAGCGTTGATTCGTGGATGTTTGAAAGACGTATACAATGATAAACAATAATAAAATCTGAATATATTCGATAGTGTATTTTTTATTCACAGTGTTATACAAGTCAAAACATTTAGCTTTGTAATTTTTAATTCCGTATTTAAACTCTTAGAATTTGAAGGGCGAGCGTTCTTGTAGAATTGACTTTCAAAAAGTGCTGAATTTTCAGCCTAATTTGAATAAATGACTTTTTATCTTTATCTTTTTTTATCTTTTTCGATGTGACATTTGAGTAAGTCAAGTAGTATAACCATAAGAATGTGCAATAGAAAATGTACATTATACCTATTAATATTTTATGTATGAACTTAATTCCAGACACGAAAATGACCAGTTTACTTTAAATTTGATCCCTTTTAGTCACTCAGGCTAGACTTTTCTTTTGTATAGCGGAGTCTGTTTTCAGTCTCGCCAGATGCGGCACAAAGTTTGCTCTTGCGCTCACTAAGTAGTTTTTCAAACCCGCCAAGTAATTACTGGGGAATCGAACCAAAAATCCATATCGTACACTTCAGTACTATTAATTTGGGCTAGTCTAAATTAATATTTTTTGTTTGATTTTGAATACTGTCATTATGAAACATATTATACAATTCGAAGCCATTCTAGACTTTATTCTTAATTAATTAACTGTATTCCAAAATTAAATGGAACTTATGCAGCCGAGAATTAAAATGCGTATTTCTATCACATAATCATCTCCCGAGCCTTTTCCCAACTATGTTGGGGTCGGCTTCCAGTCTAACCGGATT
This sequence comes from Heliothis peltigera, assembly GCA_958496145.1. Classification (NCBI taxonomy): domain Eukaryota; kingdom Metazoa; phylum Arthropoda; class Insecta; order Lepidoptera; family Noctuidae; genus Heliothis; species Heliothis peltigera. The sequence goes on along the minus strand of OY292329.1, from coordinate 11,330,043 downwards.
TAACTGAGTGCCAGTGTTTTACAAGGAGCGACTGCCTATGTGACCTCCTCAACCCAGTTACCCCTGCAACCCAATACCCTCTTAGTTAGACTGGTGTCAGACTTACTGGCTTTTTCTCTATCACATAAACGACGTTTAATTAGGCGACAGTTCTTGCCTCAATAATAATTCTACTATTGTAGTTTGACAAGGTTGTAAGTATATTTATCCTTTTGTAATATTTTCAAGTACTTCTCAACTTTTTATAAAAAGAACACAAAAATAGAATTTTGATGACTGACTCGAAATATTTGCACCTCACTGTATATATACGGGACCATCAATTTTAAACATGATGACGGCGACTGAAGAGCGGCGGTAATGATTGTGGTTGGTGTGCAACCACCACAAATTGACTCCATTCATATAGCAGTGAACATTTTATGACACGTTCCAACTGAGTATTTATTGGTCTGTGGTGAAGTTGGAAAAATGTTTGATGGGATTTATGGAGCGGAGTCATTATTTAATTGTGATGGCCTGCAGTGTATCGTTTGAGTTGATGTCTATATGATACTGTAGTTTCCGCTAGTGGTTTCGTCCTCATCTCGTGCATACTAACTATTCTGTGAACCTGGATAAAAAGTAGCCTAAACGTTTCCTAGATGCTATCCATCGAGGGCTATCACTAATATAGAAATATTTTTTTAAATCGATCTACCATAGTTACTGAGATAAGCGCATTGAAACAAACAAACAAACTAACCCTTTAGCTTTTTATAATATTAGTAAAATATGACCTTACGAAAGTAAAAAACTAAATTAAGGTTCTCAATGACCGTGATCATGATCGATGATCAGTTCAAATACTTAGGTTAACTGATACTGAATATTACGTGTAACAGACGCAAACAGCGTAGATCTTTTACAACACGGATCCATAGACCGTAATGAACCCTATCAAGATCATTACCACACTATAATAAACCTCTACCAATACCTACGTAGCAACATTTTATCAAAGAGGAAAATATCGTCGGTAAATCCGTATGTTAACAATCAGTTCCGTGAATTGCCATAATCAGTGCCACCTGTCACCTTCATAATATAAATCGTAGGTTATACATCCGTGCCAAGCTACCTTATGAGTTGGAAGCTATTTGCGAAGCTCGACAATGAATTATATTAAAATATATTTTTATTAAAATTGTGAATGGTTTTCAATGTGGATGTGGAGATTAGGTTTTGATGATTAGGGATTATTATAAGAAAGTGAACATAGAACCAAGATGTAGTGATAACATAGAGACACAACATTTTTTGATGAATGAATGAGGCTTGAGGACTTCTGTGCTATGTCAGCATCGTTAGGTCACACAAGAAAAAATATAAACATGACAACTCAAGGCATTACTCACATACATAGGTGGGGTACTTGGAAATAAAAGTCGCAGTTTGTTAGTAGTGTTGTAATGTAAATATATTGGATATTGTACTAACGTCACAGACTTTTTATTTGGTATTGACAATCATATTATTATATGTATATTAACCTCTACATGTGTCAGATTATTATCTGGTATCTTATGTGACCAGTCCACAAGGAGTATCCATCCTTCAATAGGAGTTTATTCACTACTTCATGTGTAGCCAATACTGTTTACTTTTATCATTAGACAGAAGTCATCTCTTGAAAGAGGAAATCTGACTGTTAGGGAATTATAATAATGCTAATTTAGCTTCGATGTGAGTAGCTTATTACTTACCAAAAACCCGATCTCGCTCCTTTCTAGAAAATCACATTGTAACCTTTACTTAACTTTGCAGCAGTCGGCCATCTTGCAGTACCCTGCGGCATACATAAATTACCCACTTTCTCGATCACATACCTAGATTAAACGTCAAAGTCGTTCCCAGAAAAGAGTTCTTTCAATATGAAGTTCTGTATATTATTCCAAGTCAATTGAAGGCTTCAGGGTAACATGAGAGGTCGTTACTGGCAACCCACGCCTTGGGTCACTCTTTCGGTGACAGTCGATTACGGAAATAATTTGAAAAAAGAAATAGGTCGCGTAAGATTAAGAGTGAATATCGCTGAGGATATGAAAAAAGTAATTTGTTTTCGGTAGTGAAATGTATTTACAGCGGCATTTTTTTATTTGGTTATTTATTATCGTTCGTTAATCAATGCCATGACAAAATTATGTAAACCAAAAAGTTAAAAATAACTTTGTACTTTGAAATCACAAAAATACTTAGGGCCAGTTTTACAATGCCCGAATAGGCACTATCAACCAGATAAATAAAAAAATGAAACAGAATTTGTATGAAATTATCTACCAAATAAACTGTCTGGAACTTATTTGTAGGTTGAACAGGTTAAACAGGCCCTTCGTCTTCGAACCTAACAGTTATTATTCTTCTAAAACTGCGCTTTAAAACGCTTTCTTTACATTCACAGTCCATAAAATAGGAGTCGTTCAAAAACTTTCAAACGAATATTGCATCCAAGACACATTAAATATTAGCACTCCGAAGATGAAGCTATAAATAATAGAGGTTATCCGGAGCGAAAATCGGCAAATTTGAACATCGTAGATACACAAAAGTTCAACCATTAACTACAGCTTACTATGAACCTCGGTCTGTTATGACAAACGTTCTGCAGTTCCAGCTAATAGATCAAAACTGTCGAATGATTTTAAATGTATTTATGTGATCGGGGAAAGTTTTGAAATATTAAGTGCTGTTAAGGCGCTTTGTACGTTTTTCGATCTGGGTAAATTTGGCACCAGAACGAAGTAAATCATTTTTGCTATTAAAAAACTTAAATTTGAAAATAATAAATTATTTATTACTTTAGATGGAGATAAAACAAAATAATGAACATAAGAAACAGAGCTTAAGAAATTGTCTCAAAAAACATCATGAGACATAAAACAGTAGCAAGCAAATTCATAAAGTATAAACAAAGGCCCTCTCCCTAAAATTACAAAGGTTCATCATGGAACGAGCCCCAAAATATTTACACAGACGGTAATAACGACTTTTTTTACATAAAAGAAGGTTCTATTTACACTGGCAGAAGGTTTGATCGAACTGAGATAGCGCCTTGCAGCAGCCGCTCCAAATGAAGATTTTAAGCAAAGAGTTAAAATGGCCGAAACATAAATTTTGGGAATAATTCTCCAAGAAACTTTTTCTGGAGAGACTAAAGTGGAAATGTAAGAGATTGCTTTGATGCGGATCTCTTAGTGGATGAAACTAAAACTTAAAACTAATGAGACACCAACATTATCTTACTTTAGTCTTCCATCATTACAATTCAATGCCTTATTCAAATTCCAATCTTTATTCAAACGTGACAATAAACAACTGAGAATCAGATCTAATTCGACGTCAAACTCAGACATAAGTCACAGAAGCAATAAAAGCAAAAAGGACTATCTGCAAATCGGAGAAAATTATAAAATGGGATTCCATTTGTGCTTTAATTCAGATGGGAATAAAATCCTGTGTGACTTCCCGACCTGGGGTGGGCGGCTGTGCGATAATTGAAAATTTTCTTCAGCCCCAATGGTACGCAAAAAGTTACGAGATGGATGGAGATAAATGTTTTTCTGCGGTTGTTATTGCAAATTAGTAGGATTTTTGTAAGGCTAACGGAATGTTCTCAATTGTGAATGGAAGAGATTTATGTGGAGGTACGGCAACAATTTTGATTTGAGGATTTTCACTATCTTGCCGCTTTAGGTGGATGTAAATTTTCGGCTGGAGGAATTATTAGTTTAGTTTCAACTGGCCCATGAAAGACCGTATTTAGTGAAATGGAAGTAGAATACCTTAGCATAGTTTTACTAAATTGGTTTTCAGAGGGACTTTCTTGGAAATATTGGCAAAATTGGTAAATTGGCAATTGCAAAATTCATGGGACAATAAGAGTATTATATTAAATATTTTTTTGAATATATGATGACGAAAAAAAAATTTTTGATTCTAGCTTAGTAGGAAAAGTTAAACCAAGTTTCCCTCAACTCCTCAACGGGCAGTCATTAAAATAACTCCACATTGGATCGGTAACCGCAGACACAGCGTGTCTTATTTATTTTCCAACTGAGGGCAATTCGCGTTCCGTATTTATTGACTGTCGTCGAACGTTCGTATCAAGATTTATTGGAATACACGTTATGGGATCTGTGTTTATCGTGGAATCAGTCTTCAGTTACATGGTGAGATCAGCCCATTATTTAGGGTTCAAGTTGAAGCGTTATATCTGACGGGGGTTGTTGATTGATAGCCGTTTATATTTCGGGGAATTGAATGAAAACTGTTTGTTCAGAGTTTGGTGTTTTATCGCAAGCTTTACTGTTGAGTATGACATCATCGGTGTCATATTTTTTTTTATCACCTGGAAAATGTCTTTAAGAACCTCACCCTTCTCTTCTGACTGCGATAATGATCCCCAAGCTTACACCTCAAACTAAAATTAAATCCAATCAGTAGATTCTTAACCATACATACATTGTTATTGAATGACAATGACGCTATTCCAAGCATCATCAACGATTCGCTATTGCTACTGAATATCGCATTTGGAACACACTATAATGACAGATCGCAACTTCATTAGCGAGTCATAACTAACTAAACTATGGCAAACGGCTGCACAAACGTACCTACATAAGTATGCACATATAGATGTATCAGTTACTCTCATTTGACTATAACAATACGGGATGATGGTCCAACGCATTGTTTTCCTTTCATTTCCATCAAACTGGAGTCAATACAATCAATTTGATACTATTGCGGCATAAAGGTGAATGGGCCCGATTGGATACGTTTTATTTGTATTGCGATAAAGCGTTTGTGTGTTATTAAACGTTAATCCTCGCGTTGTATTTTCATTTAATTATTGGATTTATGAATTGTTTTTCGAATGGTCACATAACTATGAGCTAGTCGGAGTTTTTACACGTAGAAGCGATTAACGCTCATTGCTTCTTTGTATGATAAGGGGACTATAGTCAGCAGAGGGACAATCAAAATGGCTGGTGATGGTTAGTTATTTTGTGAGATAACTACATACTAAAATTAACAAAATTTATCGTATTAGTGAACCCTATCATACTAAAAAAACCGCACTTATAGAGAAATTCCCCAAAATATTCTTACCAAACAAAAGTAATTTGAGAGCCGTGTCCAACAAACTGGGGCCATTCAACAGCGTCATTCAATAATTAAAGTCCTGTGTTCACCGCTGTTACAAAAGACGTAATTGCTTCAGTAATTACAAACACTGGAGTGCAAACAAATTGCCATGCAAGCTTGAAGGAAACTACAGATTTTTGGGGTGGGGGTAGTGTACGGAGTGGGGTGACCTTGAATGTAGACGATTCCACTTTCACAGTGAGAAATAAGCTCTAAGTAGGGTTAACTTAGTCGAGTACTGCCGATACTGAGCTTCCAAAACAAGGGCATTTATAAATATAAGTCTTTATCTTATATTGTTCCTTAGAAATGGATGAACCAATTTAAATCGAATTTTGTTTTTCTAAGACTCGGATCAATACACAGTACTAGCTCTGTTTGGCAATGCTTGTGCATTTTTATAAGTAGATACTATCTTTATTTAGGCTGGGTTGGACTTAGTCTACTTAATTATACGTGTCACTGGAACTCAATTGTGAGGTACTTTATTTTCGGTGTTTTAATTCATACATTAATTTTTAAACTACTTAGGCAAGCTCGTGGCTAAGTAATAGCCACTTGGGTCGAACGATCGTTAGTCTAAGCAACGTTCAATTTTTGGCAGTTATTATATGGTAGTAAGAAGCCAGAAAGTCTTACAACCAGTCTTACCAAGGGGTATCACGTAAAGCACTGGTACTCAGCAGCATCTAGTTATTAATAGAAGTCGATCCCAACATAGGTTGGGAAAAGGCTAGGCAGACGACGATGGTTAGATAGAAGTAACAAGAAAGACGTCCTTCAAAACTCTATTTTCATAATAGCCTCCAATAATATGCATAGACCTTATCGATGCCTAAACTCACTGAATTTCCAAAGAAAACGAAGTTTAGTTCTTGTGAAGTGACCTTGAAAGTCTGAGACGGACCTATACAATGTAATACATGTATAGGTATAGGAATAGAATAGGTGTAGGTTTGGTATGAAGCACGCTTGAGCGGCGCGATTGTGTAATAGACAATCGCTTTAGGCACGGTAGGGTTGTACAGTCAATGGCAAAAGTTATAGGTATATTGGGTCCCCCGTTATAGGTTAAGTTTTTTCGAATGCGTTCTTGTTTCTAATGCTGAGTATATAAGCTGAGTAGTTCCTGACATTGACACAAAGTCTTTTAGAGTCCAAAAGCAAATCGTCATTTGTGGTACGTATTTTATGTTTTATCCCGTGCAAAATTAGATTTGCGATTACAATTTTTCGTAGTTTTGTACAGACGCCAGCTTATCAAGCTATTACAATCTGTAAAATTGCCTTTACAAATTTTCAACTTTATCGCTGTAGCATATGGTTCAATGTTGATTGGGAAAATCTGACAGTTTGGCATAGATTTATGTGTTAGCGTCTGTACTACTGTTAAGGAAAAGTAAAAAAATAAAAAACTAAAAATCAAGAAAAATATTCAAATTCAGTGTAGATTTTTTCATTGATGTAATTACTGTAGGTACATATTCCGATACTTTTAATAAGATCTTTTTACAGAAATACTTTTGAATACATTATTACTTATAATACATACATACATACATTATTAACAAAGAGATACACGAGTTTGTAAATGAATATCCTTTCACGGCTGACACAGATGTTACTCCTTTATATCAAGTATCAGGAACTTGATTAAATACGACACGACGTTTCATTCGTGAAATTATTTTATTCCATATTAAATTTTCGTTTTATTAGCTGCGAAGAGTTCTTTATAAGTTTGTATGTTTCTCGTTGGAGATATTTTTCTATTCAGCAGTTAGTAACAGAAATCATATAGAGAGGTTTAGTATATTAATGAAAAACAGCTGTTTCTGCCACTCATGAGTGTATCAATAAAGGTAGGAAGAACTTAGCATTATCAGGCATTTTATCGTCTCATTGCTGGGCACAGGCCTCTTCTCACACAGCGAAGGATTGAACATCAATCACCAGGGTTACTCGATGCGAGTTAGTGATTTCAAACTTTATAGTCCAGGTTACCTCCAGATGTTTTACTTCACCTTTAATCAGTCATTATTGTTCAAGATGAACTTAGAAAGTACATATAACTTGAAAGTTGAATTGGCCTGACCTAAACACGCATACTCATACTTGATAGGCTGGTGCTTTAACCTTTAGTCCACATTCTAGGACAAAATTTCTGTTTATCCTTATTCTAACACACTGTAAATTTTAAATTATGTTACTATGACTATATTAGTCTTTTACAAAAAAGTCGTCCAATATCAATAAGAAACATAGCCTAAAAAAATCGAGACTACACCCAAAAACACCTTTCAAATACAATATAAACTTTGTCGCATAAAAACTCCAAACTCAAAAGTACTTTTAGTTTTTTTTACAACACTTTAAGGCGCAACGCTTGTAAGGAAACAAAAGTCTATTACAATCGTAAGCGTTATTGCAATGTAAGTTTGGCTATTCCAACTTTCGTATCGATAGATCTTTGTGTGATGGATTTAGGAGAAATGTGGAATTGTTCGTCCAAAAATATAATATTACTACGTAGGTTTGACTGATCTCTTTTATTGAACACATTCCAGAATTTATTGTGATAGATACATAGAATATTTGTGTGGTAGGATGTTATAAGTTTTGTGTTGTTTATTTGTCGGTTTGAATAAAGAATTTGTCTTTCAATTTTATTGCTCATCGTTCTTTTAATACTTACATTTTATTAAAATACTGAATCTAAACAAAAAAACAAAATATTTTAGAACATTAAGTGCCTGTTTCAACACCTACGAATAAGTTCCAGTAAGTTTCTTTGGTAGGTAATTTCATACAAATTCTGTTCCATTTTTTAATTTATTCGGTAGATAGTCGGTAGAATGTCCAAATAGGATATTGCGAAACTAGCTCTAAATATTCAAAAGCATATTTCAATAGCGTATGAAATAAAAAATAAACAATGCAGTGTTTAATGAAAGCATGACTAGTTAATGGCCACTCAAATTTAATGGTGAAAAAATAAACCGCACACTCATAATCAGCGTTCAGCGCAAATCCTTGTTAAAACTTAATTAAAGATGCAATCACTCGTTAATTGTTCGCCAATAATTACTGCGAAGTTGTGTATAAACGTACGTACGTAATGTTGTTATAGTAAGTACCTTTAGAGGATCACGTGGCTTGGGGTATTTTTGACCGAAGACCATCATTACCGGTGATTTATCTATAGGTAACTTTTTGAGTTGTGTTGTCACATTTTTTATGTGGCAAGATTTTTTTATTAAGGACTTAGAAAACATAAGGCCCTGGCTGGAGGCCTAAAATCCTTTCAATGAATCCACAGGAAAAACCAGTTAAGCAGAACACAGCCTCCGAGGCCGATCTACGAGAAACCATACCAAAAAAAACAACCAACATACATTGTATTCTTTTTCTTTTATGCAGTTAAAAGAAAAATGTTTGAAATTGACAAACTATAATAAAAATAAATTATTGAGTTTTAACTAATCAAACCAAAAGTAATCAAATTTATTATTCATCATAACAAATACAAATTCCAATGTATTTCATCTTTCTACAATCATATTCACAACTTCCATTTTCCAAGGTAACACCACGAAAAATAGTAATTGGCCTCACGTAAACGACGGCTAATTGTCAGCTATTAATGACGTCAGAGTCACCCCGTCACTTATCGACGTCGAGTGGCTCAGGTATTCTCCGCCGCGCCACAATTAGGGACGTCGATGGCTCTTAGACATGGTATGGAGGGTAGAGGGACGAGCAACATGCATCTTATGCGAAAATAATGTGGAAGTTTCTGCGGTATAATGGACTTGCAGTACTGCAGATGGGTATGTCAAATACTGCAATTTGACTGCTTTTATTTTGAATAGAACACCAGCTGTAGATCTAACTACTTATTTATCAAAATTCTGCTTAAATTGCACCTGTGAATACAGCAAAAGGTACATTTTGTAGCTGTTATTGGAAACTCGCTGATGACTAGTGTAGTTTATTCACTCCATAAAGTATGACTGTGTACTGTCTATATTTAAGCCTCTTGCTGCCAATTTGGAGCACTCCGACGTACCTTTTTTACACATGGAGAAGTTCCCCTTACCCACCTCTACCCTCCATGGCAAGGGACTCAAGAGCGATTCAACTGCTAGGGTCTTATTGGGAGTGGAGCTCCGGTAACAATGGGATGCAGTGATGTGTGAATATGACCTTTTTTCCTTTCCTCGTTATTTTGTATGTGGTATTTATGGAGGGCCTTTGTGTTGCCTACATTGTCTGGGATACAATATTTCGTGTGTAAGGTTGGACTTTGTTATGTGTGCTATGGTGCTCTTTTCGAAAATTTGATATGTTCATGTCTGAAATTAATTGAAATAAACTGCTCCGGTTGAATATGAACAATATCTTTAGGTCAAGGCATAAGTAAAGAGAAAAAAGATGCTTTTTAAGAATTAGATATTTTATTCAAAAGGTATCCCATCTGTAACCAATCATTCCCCAAAAAAAAAATCCTGAACAATTCTACATACCTATAAGTTTCAAACGCAAAAAAAAAACAGACATATCTGAATACACTTACAAAATGAACAACTTTCTGTGAATACTAATACTAACAAACGGCTTTGTTTGTTTGTTTATGATTAAGTTACACACTATTAAAAGTTTGGCTATAGCACGTTGCTTTGGAAGAGTTAATTTCAGTTTTCCATGTGAACGCATCAAGTTTCTGAGATAAGATGTGAAACCAAGAGGAATCTGATGATTATCTTGTTGTTTTGATCATTCGTGGTTCTATTGTGTGAATTACAATGTTTATAATATATTTGAATATATTATTATGTTTGAATAAGTATTGATATTATTCGCATTCACAAATAATCGCATATTTTCCGACATCCACTTTCATTTTCTTATTAAACGATTCGAATATTTAGCAAATGTATTTAACAAACAAAAAGTAAATAACTATATGGATACATATGAAATGATGTTTCAACAGCTAAGATATACATATCATCATCATCATCCGCCTATCGCAGTCCACTGCTGGACATAGGCCTCTCCAAGTGCACGCCACTGAGATCGATTTTCGGCTTCTCGCATCCAGCACATATCGCAGATATACATATACGATGTTTTTTTCTAGTGGAAAATCATCAAATGACCCCTCCTGCTGAGGATACGATCTTCACTAAATCAGTCGCAGTACTAAAATGCTTAACTTTATACTCACTCAAACCAGGTTCTATATTTCAATTCAACGTCAATATTCCTAATTCCACGTTCAATTTCCATCAAAGCATGGTACGGTCTATAGAAAAATATAAGAGTAACAGAAAAATATCAGTGAATTAAAGTAAATATAAGAAGACTGTTCGGATTCCAGTCACACTGTTTAAATTTGAAACTGTGGTACAATATGAGCGAGGTCCAATCCACTTATCATCGTCTCAGATAGTATTTGTTCTGCCAAGTGGATTAAGGATAGACTAGAAGAGCCGGTTTAAACTTGTGTTGAAAGTAAATTGTAGATTGGATTTGTTTTGTGTTTCGCTGATACAAAATAACATTAGCCTTTCAGGTTTTTCTTCGTCGATGTGTTTTTGTTTGTTTGCTTTTGTATGAATATTTTTGAATAAATTAATGTGACCTTGAATTGTTGTAGGTGATCTATGGAATTACACAATCTATTCCATACATTTTAAACTGCAAAAAAAGTCTAATATATCAAAAAGTACAGACGCCACTGCCAGTACCCGAAACTGACAACTTTTTCCAATCAACTTTGTACCATTTACTTCAGCGATAAGATTGAAAATTGATTAAAGAAATATGACAGTTTATAGTAGCTTGATGTGCTGGATCTAGTCTATACTTTAATACTGTGTTTACCAGTATAAAAATTTTAGGTTATAAAATTATATTTTTCAAATGTTATGTTCTTGAAATGTATTTCACTTATTGCAATTGAGTGTGTTTAAAGACGAAACTGGGGGCCTTCAACAACAGGACCCTGTTGTCTTCTTCCTGTCATTTTCACAAATATTGAAGTTCAAGGCACTTCCATTTGTGCAAACGTCTGTAATCCTCGTGGAATTCCGGAATGCCTTAAATTCTGGCGACCCACTCAAACTGGGTTCATTGTTCGATGACACCTGAGCTGAACTAAGACCTCCGTCTCAGATTCCAGTAGATATTCGCTATCATCGCTGCTCTACTGACTTACGATGAAGGATTTATTAAATTTTGTTGTCTGAGTGATATGTTTTAATACTAAAGGTATTTGATTGTGTGCGTGGAAGTTTCAAGTAATAGCGTTACGACTATATGTGAATAAACTGTTTTGTGCCCTAACGGGGTCCATAATTGTACCTAGTTTTAAGCCTAATTATAAGATCTGTAAAGACATTATGGTATGCAAATATACATAAATATGAAATTATGATTATGATCTTTGATATTTATTTATTTATTCATCTTTAAATTTGTATTTTTTATTTATTGTGGAAATTATTTCATACACCTCAATAAATGGGCTATAAATGACATTGAAAGATTTTGTAAAATCGGTCTATTAGTTCTTAATATCAGCGCGGACAAGCAAACAAACAACATAGATTTCATCGAATCGAATGCAACAAACATTGATGCTACAATAATATGTTTATAAAAAGACGTGGACATTAGTTGGCACTGCGCGTAATAGTGTCATGCATTAAGGCTCGCGCCGGGGAGTCATAAAGGGGTAATCGCCCCTCCACGGGAGGGGGAATTACTTAGAGCGAGTTAAGTGGACCGAGGTAGGAGTTGTGGCGATTTTGTGTCTTTGTTTTGTTTGTAATTTGTGAACTTGTTAAATATCAAAACCTTTTTAATAAGGTATACTGTGAAGCGATATACAGCATCGAAACTGTCATGTCGGTCTCTTCCACATTTCAGAAGCTGCGGGATTGTTCGAAGGAGTTACTGCGTCCCTGGAATACGAAGGGCTCGCTAGAGTGTGACCCCCACTTCTGCTCCAATTGAGAATGTACCAATTGATAATTTTCACTTACCAAGATAAAACTTTGTAGTTGGATCTTATTATTGCCTCCAAGTGACCTTGAATTTTTTATAGCCACTTAATAAAAAATGCTTTTTCAATCTACTGTAAGACACATGAAATACTCTCATAAAAATAAATTATTAATATTGTGTATTTTTTATGCTATGATGACATTATTATGTTGTTTTACTTTAAGAATAGATTTTCATGCAATAATGCTTATAATATGGAAATACAAAATGGTTAGTGTGTCTGACATTTATTTCTAAGCAAAATCACGATCTCTAGTCTCTTATGTCTAGGGCCCCCCTCACGTCAGGGTAGCGTTTAACTCCAACCGGCAGTCGCCACTATTTATTGTATCAGATGAAACGTATAATTTCTGATTCTTGTCGCCAGCAATACTGTTTTATTGTTAAATATTGTATCTGGACGGTTGTTTCAAGGACGATAGCAGGATTAGCTTCTGTCTCTTTCTTATTGATATTTGTATGGTGTTACGAAGGTCAATCTATAGACTGAAATATTTTCTTATGATGGCATCCAAGCCGATTGTCGGCTACGGCGGCCGTTCTCTTTTATGGAGATCAGCCAGCTGCGCAGGACATATTATAGTGCACAAGCATTCGTGCAGACACAGGTGCACTCTCTATTCCCTTACTCTCATAATCCGATGGGACGGCAATCCGACACGACCGGAGAGATCAGGCGCAGGACCGACATTTACGTGCTCTCCGATGCACGGGTGAATCAATCACCAACTTCCAGACTCCAGGCTGCTTTTTATGAAAGTTTCTCAAAACCAACAAAGCGATTTCGGCCCGACCCGGGATTCGAACCCGAGACCCCTTGCACAGTAGTCGCGCCTTGCGACCACTAGACCAACGAGGCAGTCGAAATTCTTCGATCGATTTTCTTATAAAGGCTACATAAATGATTCTAACGATGAGGTAGACTTCTTTGCGGTGCTCCGCGCGGTCGGGCAGTGTCCGCGTGAAGAGCTTGGGTGAATCTCATAGAAGTTACTGAGCACGATTATGACAATACAGTTTTTTAATGATTAAGTACTTCTTCCTATAATTTACACAGTCTGGATGTCATCAAAATACTTTTTATTGAACAGTTTATGAGAAAGAAAAAACTAGAAGAATCAGTTACAAAGGCACAGTTTATTTCTTAAGAAATCTCTTTCAGCAGGTCCGGTAGAGTTAAAATACAATAGAATAATTAATATTCATAACTCTCTTAGATTTAAAGGTTTAAAGTCAACAACAAGAAAACCTCTCCAAGAAAACCAAAGTTGTTACTAACTAAAGCCCATACCACATTATTTATATTACAAAGAAATAACATGTAAACCACAAAAACCAATACACCTAGTCTAGCCTTTTCACAACACTGCGGCATGACGTCATTATTCACGTTCGATTAAATAAAACCTATTTTATATTTTCTAACCTATGTATATTCTATAACTAGTCTACTCAAAAAATTCTAAAGAATCATTATTTTTCTGAGTACAATTAAAATTATTAGGAGATGAGCAATAAATCAAGTCAATATTAATTTTAATTTTAACCTTCTATGGAAATTTTGAGAAACAGTTTTGTGTCAAAAAATATGCTTTTAATATGCCATATGCCTGTAGTAAGTTCCTTAATACCTTGACAAAGATAAACGGCTTTCAATCGCCTCCTGGATACGTAATAAATATCACTTTTAACTGTAATAGTTATAGTAATTCATAATTATAATTGTATAATTATTCGATAATTGAAAACCCAAAAGTTTCTAAATTAAAATAAAATCCCACATTAATTTTAATACTCAATTTTCCAAATATCAAAGTGTGAGATAAAATAACAAAAAGCAAACAATAAGTAGATACCAACAAATTTAACCAACTCACCATCAATCAATAGCAACTTCCATCCCACAAATCCAACAACAGAACAAAAACACATCAAAAACAATCGTGACGTCACTCATGATCTAACATCAACGAACATAATGTATTCGCAGTGAACACTGTCACAATACATAAATACATATAACCCATATATTGTGGCCGGTTGGCATCGGGATGCGAATTTAATATCTGTCAAGCGCAGAGTGTCCCACGAAGGGTCGACTACCCGGTACAGAGGTCGCATTCGAGCCAAACAAACCAAGCGTGCAGATATAATTAGAAACGTGAGTGTGTTTGTGAGCTTGTCCTTGTGTGTGTAAGGATGTGGAAGAGAAAGGCATAGGGTTGGAAGATGTGGGTTGTGTTGTTTTATAAATCAGTTTACGTTTTTGATAGCGATGTGTACTGAAATTAATGTTCCATTTTACTTATATAATCTACTGTGAAACAAATACACATCAATATAATTTAGATTTGAGCAGCATCTAATACAGTGACATTACTTGAACGTCACCACCCACATTTACCAACGAGAACTCAAGTGTTATGAGATATCTAAATTGAATAAATAAATATGTTGTATAATTTTTACTAGTCTAATTTTTGTAATGAAAATGAGTGTGAAAAATATCCCAATTACTACCTATCTTTACAAGGTATCCTTATTAGATTGACAATGTCAATAAACTGAAAATAGGCTGACATGCCTGGTTATAACAACTTATATAGGTATTACTTGTTCATTAAAAAGTCCATCTTTAAGTTCAGCGAAATATATTGGACACGTGTTTTTTATTTTCTCAAGCAAACTAGTCAAAACGAAGATACGTTACATTAAGATTTTGTGTTACGTCACTCCTTGATACAAATAAAAGAATCTCGCACATTTTTTGTTTCATAAAATTTGAATTTGATCAATCGTTCTAGAAAAAATCATTTCGCGAGAAAAGTATCTAACTCAGTGACATCACAGGGCACGTTTCCTCCCGCACGTACCGACTCGTATCCCAGTGTTATGAGACAACTCATTTCACGTGTTCCCTCCTATCGTGCCCGATGGGAGAGCTCTTGTTTACTAAACGATTTTGTGAGCTCATACTATTTTTACGGCATTGCTTCGGGTTAGAAGAAATTGCTAAGGGATCGCTGTTCAAATAATTTTAGGGATATTGGTGAGCCAAGGTTGACTTGTAATTTAATTGTACCTGCTTTAGTGGATTGTTGCCTTGAGCATTCTTTTGTTTATTTGTTTGCCTGGTAAGAGAGCGATTTCAAACAATAATATAATATGTATAAGCCTAATAAAATATGATCCATCTCATTAGTTCATTATTTTAAGGGTCCAAACGCCAAGGTACTCGAAACTGACAAATTTTCCCAATCAAACTCGAACCATAATATGCTTCAGCGATAAAGTTGAAAATCTATAAAGGTAATTTGACGGATTGTAGGATTTTATCGTAGGAGGCGTCGGTACAGACGCAAGCACATAAACCTACCTCAATATGTCAATTTTTTGAAATAGTTTTTCAACCTTATCACAATACCGAAGGTTAGTATTCGATTGTTAAAATTTGACACATTCGGGTAGGTTGACCAGCTGGCATCTGTACAAAGATTAGGCTTAAAGCTTAGTGGGTGTCTTTTAATCGAATTATTTGTAATGTTTCTACGATTTATAAAATTTTAAACATAACCTACATAAACTAAAATTCAACATAATGCACACGAAGAACACATTTTCGCCTGCAAAATAAATAAAATTCTAAAAAGAGCTTTCTAAAACATCGAAACTTCGGTAGGACGTGGGTCAAAGCAACCGGATTACATTTTGTGTTGAAAAATAGTGCTTTATTTGAAAATATTCGCTTTAGGTATTGTCGAATTGACAGCTGTTGTATTTTATTTTAGTTGCATAGTTTTTTGTAGTAGTTCAGTGATAGCGTCGCTTGTCATGTCCAATGTGAATATGTGCTAGCCGTCGTGAATAGTGACGTAAACGTTTATTGAACAATTTATGCGTTTCGTTTTTGTTTTGTTATTAATTGTGAAGAATTCTTTCGGGAATGGTGGTTAAGTTGTAATTGAATATTCAGGGTTATACTTCTTGTAACTTTATCCAATACATCAAATATCGCACTCAGAGCCACAAGATACAAGCTGTGCTTAGTTTGTGGCTCAATGTCAACATACGCACATTGTAAAGTTACTTTTAGTTTAATAAACATTATTTTATTTTATTTATTTATTTTTATTTATTTATTATACTTTCTGTAGTTTGTTGTAGTTTAATTAAGACATTATTTCGAATAATCCGCTATATTTTTTTTTATTTCATAATTTTTAACAATAAAAAGTTGCGAACTATCTATCTATTACTTAGAAGCAACATTTGGAAAATGGCGGGATTCTGAGCAATATCATACAGCGTATATGAGTAAATATGACAGTCTACTGGAACTCCTGGCTTATCTTCGGAAAGTTTTCTTACACCCCAATAAAAATAAAATATTCCTAAATCAGACTTGGTGGTTATTTGTTACCTGTGATAGCTTCAACATAGTTGGAGGTTTATGCATTTTGTCTACTTCGACACTGCATTAATAATTGATCTAAAAAGATATGTTTAAGGTAATATCGCACATTAAGTCTCAGTTCTAAATTTGAATTGTCTGTTTACAAAAATAAATACTCTTTCTTTAAAACAACATCAGAAAAATACATCGCGGTTCTAAAAACTGCAATCTCTGTGTAACCCACATTTTACACTTCGCTCATAATTTCGCTGTAGTAAAAGTTAACAGAGATAAACACGTGAGTATTGTGTGCCGGCTGACTAACATCTCTTTGTGTTTGCGGTTCAAATTCACGCAATCGCTGGCATCTCGACTGAGCACTCGATGGAAGGATTTCCAGTTGATCACTGTAGTCAGTATCTAATATTCGCCTGTCGATAGCGTTCGATGCAATCTGTGGCTTTTGAATGGGTTAATTTTGGCGTGCGTTTACTTAGCATTGCGAGTGTCTAAATTGTATTTGTCTTGATAAGATTCAAATGATGAATTGCTGTTTTCCATAGTAACTAAGTAATGTTTGGTGATGGATCTAAAAAGGCCAGCGGCATCCGTTAAAATGCAATGTCTTCTATTTTTAAGCGTCTTCTTTAGGATTTATTTTATTTTAAAGGTTCTTCAAACCAACAGGCAGGCATGTGTTGCTGGGGAGTTTGTTGCGCCACTTCTTCTTCCCAGCAAAAACACACAGAAAGTGGTGAAGGGTGGGTGTTTTGGGGCTGTCTTTTGTAATTTTTGACTGTCAAAAAGTGCTGTTTTACAGCCAAGTTTGAATAAATGATTTTGAGTTTGATTTAATACTTCTTTTAATAATTATTATTGAGTTTTGTATACCAAAAAACACGTTTAACCAACTAATATGATCTTGATCACTGACAGGTAACGTGACAGAAACATACGTAAATCATGGTGCATAAGCCAATGTTTCACAACCAGACAACAACCAAAGCAAAACAAAGAAGCGCGTGCTTCACAACAAACTCGAGCGATGTTCCAAAGCCTCAGAATTTCAAAACATCTAACCTCATTAACGGGGTACAATATTTTAATTCGTCCTGCTAACTTGTATCGTAGATTTTCATACAAAGCGTTGGCGGTGCGTCTCGTGAAACTTTTCGATCCCGGGAACAACTTGGCGGATAAAGGAAACATTATGTAAATAGGCTCCGAGGTTCATGATTAACTTCGGAGTACGTAGGGGATCTTATCTGGGAAACGCCTTGCGACCGTTTTAATACACGGCTTTGGCTCGCTAGTCTTTTTTGGGCTTGATTTTTTTTTGTGATGTTTCTTTGGTTAATTTAATTAGTTTGATGTTAATAGAAAATTTTTGAAGGACTTTATTTTCGCGGGATAAATAGATTTTATATATTATGTTTATGATGGCACAATTTTCTAATGTTTTCTTCGTATACTACTTTCTTAGGTAATGTTTGTTTCTTGGTGTTATATTTATACTAATTCAAGAAATGTACGACTACATAGTCAAATAATTTATTTCACTTAAGTAATAGTACTTAAACGTCACTAATTAAGTTTTTCTTAAAAATATTATCTTCCAGACCGATTATCATCGGCCACCAATACTCACAAAGCAATTTTAGCCCGACAAGGGAATCAAACCGTAGACACTGTGCACAGTAGTCGCGCTTAGCAATTTCTAGATGAGAAATATACAAGTCGGTACCACCTAAAGTAAAGCATTCACTTATATTTACGTCATCTAAATTAGTAGCCGACGGATTTACTGCGCTTATCTAATTTGCATTCCATTAAAATGTTTAGTATTTTCTTAGTACCAGTACTTTTGGGCCATAGTTAGTGGATATTTCGGTATTAACCAAATGTTCTCCGTTTGAGGTGGGGATGGTACCGTCAGCAGAGATAGGAACAGAAGCTTATTTCCAGTACTTCTTAAAGTTATTCGCAAAGTGATTGATGATAAAATTATTATTAAAAAATAGGTGATCATAATATATGTAAACACAATCAAGATCTCAAAACTACATATATAAATACATTATATAATAGTTTTGCTTACAGGGATAAATTTAGAAAAATGTTCTCTAGGTTGATAACTTGAGACATCAAAATTTTATTGTATGTAAGTAAAAGTATTTTTTTGTTTATGACAAATTCTCTCAGAAAACAAAACTATTTGAAACCCAGTCATGTTTTGAAATAAATGTGTTTACTTTTTAGCAAAGAGTCAATAATCTTTAGTTAATCAAAATTATAAAAAAAAAACATATACTTCGTTCGGCCTATATTGTACCACTCATCTATAAACTCGATTCAACCTGTTAAAAATACATCAAAAGTTTCCTTACATAGTGTAAATCGAAACCACTAGCGGCCAAAAATACCAGATCCCAAAACAAGACAGAGAAACTGAAACAAATTCAATTGGTTTCCAAAGGCACGCATCAAACGGGAGGCCGCGTAAAGAATTTCCAATCTAACTGGGTATGTAGGTTTTACATGTACCACAAATGTGTATGTATGACGTTACAGAATTATTAGGAAGGGTGGTGTACAAACGCCAGCACATCAAGCTACTACTCTGTAAAAATCTGTAAAATTTAAAATACTATTTAGTTGATTTGAAGATTTGCCACATTTGGGTAGCTCGATGTGCTGGCGTCTGTACTAAATCGTTTGAATTGGATTAAGTAAATAAAAAAGAAAGTAATGTTAAGAATCATTATCCACTTAATTTATGGAAAAATCTTTTAGTCATTCTATGAACGTCCCATCGGACTATGAGAGTGAGGGAATAAAGAGTGCACCTGTATGTGCGCGAATGATTGTGCACTATAATATGTCCTGCGCAGCTGAATGATCTCCTTAAAAGTGAACGGCCGCCATAGCCGACAATCGGCCTGGATGCCATCATGAACGTTACTAAATCATCGAGATAAACTTATGATTTGATAATATTGATGATTTGGTTATTTCTTGTTACATAAACAATGTCCAACAAAACAATAGAATCATCCAGATAAATTTTGTAACTCATGTCTACAAAGTTGTACTAGTCTGCATTGAAGTGAAAAGGAATGCTAGTCTCTCATCAAGGTGTTCAGGTCAGCGAAAACGTGAGTAATAAACGTAGAACCAGCCTATAAGAGTGCCCACAGATGAACCAACCAATAACGATTTGGTGAAATCCGCGCGGCTGATCCAAGGTACTATCAATAGGTATAATGTTATAGGAAAAGATAAGTTTTTATGTGGTTAAAGTTAGTTTGTTTTGAGATATTTTGGGCAGGCCTACTGAGCTTATAAACTTTTACGTTGTCACCAGTCGATAGAAATGCTTTTGAATATATTTCATCAGAACAACCAATTAAGCCGATTAAAAATATGTATATAGTCACCTAGCGACATTTTCTATAGCAAGCGAAAACTCAATTAAAAGATATGTCAATTCGTTATAACGCACTAGTAACCATAAAAGTAATAAAAATCGTCCACCAAGCTCCCACTCGGCTACTGGAATTGACTGTTCATTATAGCATAAAATACTCAATACACAATTCTGAATACATTTCAGTAAATCCATTTCGAAATATAAAACCCATTTCCATGCATCGCACGATTCAAACGCTTTTCTAAACCGATACAAAAGTGCAACACGCGGCCGCCGTACACTTCCGTCTGAAGCGCCCTTAACAATACTATTTCATTCCAACATACGTACCATGGCCGGTCTTCATTTCCCGTCCATTGTTTCATTTTTAAAACTGCCAGCCTCCGCACCGGCTGACCCGAATAGGTGAGCGTACATCGATGATTTTGCATAATTAAAACTGTCTAGTGTTCTTTTAATAGAGAACTTTGGCTGCCGTGTATAGGAAAAGCTGCCAGCCACTCAGATTGCTATGAAACGGGAAGTAGGTATTTCAAGCTGCAAGCATTTTTTATTAACTGTTTCATAGACTTCTTTATCACTACTGTTAAGTAGGTTTGGGATTTGGGATACTTGCTCCAATGCCTTAATTGATGGAGATTTTGATGTTATCATGTTGATTTCTAGCTACTTTATCTACCAGCGCAATTGAGCAATGTCCTTCTTTTTTAAGCTAGCTCAAATAAATTTATGATGAAGAAGTTTCTTGTGATTACAAGATCCATGCAAACACAGGGGACTGGAGCATTTTTGCAAATGCTCCTAAGGCTTGAAGTACTTAAGCATAAGCGTTGGGCTTAAGTGGGCCAGTAAGCAGGCTACTTAGTAGTCCATCGCCTGAGTGCACCATTAAATAAACCATTTTCCTCACTTGAGTTTTTAAGAATATCTGAGTATGTTTCTTAATCGGAGATTTTTATCTTTATTTTCCTTTTAGGACTTAAGTACGGTTATTCTAGAGTCAAGTCAAAGCCTTACTGAGGGCTTTACTTAAGAATATTACCTACGAAAGAGAAGCCGAAGTAAATCCTAAATGTCAACGATTATTTTGTTAGGAGTTATTTCAGTTTAATAAAATTAAAATTCTTTTACTACTCTCTTATCTAGAGATAAAAATGTTGTAGCTATTTCTTTTGTTTTACCATTCTCATTCCTATTATTTTAATTTTTATACGTCAAGCATTTTTTTCTGAACAAACTATTCGTCTGAGTTCAGGCCAGTACCTCAGGCTGCGAGCGAAGCGTTAACTTTTGAAGATATTACTAGAAATTCCGCTTTGCGCACTGAATTCTGTTTCGTCGTTCAACTAAAAAGGCTCCACTGGCAAGTTTCTGTCAAGGAGAATAAAACTTACGCCAGATTTTGTCTCGCGTCTCCCCGCATGGGAAATCTGCTGACTTCCATTCAAAAACTATATTTTTCGTACTGTTTCAATGAACCTTTACATAGAAGCTGTATTCTTATTTTGTAAGACGGTGATTGGTTCTTTCCAGTTTGTTGAGTTTATATTTGCCGATTCATCATCAAGCGCTTTTGCCATTATGAGCAGGAAATGAAATGTTGATTGAAAATGGCGTGCTCAGAAAACTGTTCTAGATTTAATTATTTAGTTTTCGAAATATATTTTTGGCTGCGAGTATTCCGCTGAATTGATCATTCAGCTTTTTACCCATGCCTTCGCTTAAATGTACACATTTCTGTACCCAGCTTCATTGAACGAGCTCAATGGAAGTATTTAATCAATCGGCATTGATAATATAAATTGCACCAATATGCTATTTCCTTTTTAAATCCTTACCAATATGGAAATAAATTGACGCGCACTATCCATGTCAGTATGTATACAGTTTTCCATTAAAATTTCATATAAAAACAAAAATCTGCAATTCTGTAACGGAAACGGCCATTCATAAAACACAGCCTGACGGACCTTTTAATAATATTGTTATTTTATTTCATAGCCGCTTTTCCTTTTAAAATTATTAATGAGTGTACCACCGTTGCTCATTTCAGCTCGTGAGTAAGCAAAGAAACGACTTAAGTGCTGTATAATTTACTCGTTCAAGGTTTACGTTTCATTCTTATGATCTGTGCTAGGAGAGAGACGGTGTTAGTTTTGAGTGATGGAGAATTTATAGTTCACTGTTACTTTTTGAAATATATTTTTCAAAAGAAAGCGAGTTTATGCTTAATGCACGATATAAGATGAATCAAGTACATACTTTTAGGGAATACAAACTATGTTTAAAAAATTACCCGCCTCTCCAAAAATTTTGGCAATAGCCCACACCCAAAACTTTTGTTTAGAAAATACGGCTCGTGTCCTTAACATGAGCATCGACGTTGAAATATGAGATGCCGGTTCCTTTCTTCACCTCGTGCTAGAGAGGGACAGCAGACCTTCAAACCGTCCCGTTTGTTATACGTTGTCGGCACCGGCCCCGGCTTTGTCGGCTTTCGGCCTCAAGATGATTAATGAAAGGAGGGAAATTTTAAATTTACACGGCCTTATGTTTTTTTTTATTATTTTAATTAGTCTGAATGGGTTGAAACCTTTTTCGATATGGTCCGTGGAATTGATCATTAATACATATTTTTATTTGTAGGATTTATTTCATTTATTAGTTATTTAATTTTTAGTAATTATAACTGACGATGTGTGTTCGTATTATTTGTATAGGGTATGAAAATTTTTGTTTTTTTTTTGTCGTAGCTAGGTATGTTAACGTGATTTAATCTTGCGGCGGTTTTCTAAAACTATTTAGTTATTTCTATCGGCTGATTTGCTAACTAAAGATACGATTTTGACATAAGCCCCTACAAGTAATGTCAAATTCCTATCTCTAATAAGCAAATCGATAGATAGAGAAGTTACAGAAATCAGCCGTTAGTAGGGAGCATGGGATAAAAGTATTTAAAAAAAAAACCTTATTGTCTCAATCCGATATGCCGTATTAAATCACCGTCTATAGATATTGGAAGTCCGCAATCGGACCCGTTTCATTAACACTATAATAAATTCTATAAATTTGGCACACAAAGTAACCATTAAACTAGAAATGCCGAATATAAATTTTGTAATTATTGCTGATTTTTATGTTGCGATATCACGTGATCGGTTTGAGTTATTAGTTATTGCAATGACTATCGGAGATACATTATTTTTATCAATAAGGAAATTGGAATGAAAATGACTGGAACTATTTTCAGGAGGATTTCCAAGATATAAATCAATATTTGATTAAAAAGGCTAGTAATTTTTATTTATTATGTCATTACTTTTTTATGGCAAGGTTAAAGATATTTAACTTTTTAGACATTTCTTATGAATAGTTTGAATCGAGAAAAATATTATGAAAATAATCCTCTCGTGATGTGCTGTCTAATTTTGAATTTATCATAGTCGAACAAGTGAAACGCGCCGAACACATTGGTGAAATTGTTTTTATTCCCATAAAATCTGTCAATATGTACGAATATACGTACCCGTTGTCGCGCAAGTCGGCAGAATCGGACAAGTGAGCGAGATTTCATACCCATAATAAGATTACATTTTAAAATTCTAAAATTCGTTATTTCTTTCGATGCTTTCGGGTCCGATGAATGTCTGAACGGCATAGACAGTCTATTTTACGTATTTCATGTACAGATCAAGCTACTGCAATCTGTCAAATTTCCTTAAAAGATTTTCAACTTTGGTGCTGAAGCATATGATTCAAAGTTGATTCGGAAAATTTGACAATTTCGGGTAGCTTGATATGCTGGCGTCTGTATTAAAGAACTAACATTATCTTACACTAACGCAAGCTAAATCTAACAACTTCATTGTTTAGTGTAATTTTAATTAAAATATAACTTATAAAGTTATTACTTACTTAAGCATCGCCGCCGCCAAGTTGCGGAGTTAAGTTACATCTATTTCTGCTTAATCTAAAAGAGATTTGGCGTGAAGATTGATTTAGTTTCGCTCCGTGTAAAATGAATTTCAAGCAGTGCCAAGATATTACACGTGTAAACTTCAGTGCAAATAAATTGGGCTAACATTGCTTGAATCATTTTATTTTTTTATTCATTTATACTTTACTAGCTTCCGCCAGCGGTTTCACCCGCTTTCTGAGGGAAGTACTTTCCATACCCGGATAAAAAGTAGCCTATATGTTATTCTGATGTATAAGCTATATTGTGGTAAAGTTTCGCCTTTATAATAGTAGTAGGATGCACACATACTGTTGTACACTGGTGGACTTTACGCTTTAGGTGTTCCTACCAGTAAACCATCAAGGTAGAGGGGAGACATGGTAGGTGCTCAGAAATGAAGTACAGAAATAAAGAAATCCTAATGTATACCAAAAAATACTCTACTAATTTAATACAATAAATATATTACTAAAGGTAAGACGGCTGGCGGGAGCTGGACGCGAGAAGCCGAAAATCGATCTCAGTGGCGTGCACTTGGAGAGGCCTATGTCCAGCAGTGGACTGCGATAGGCTGATGATGATGATGATGATGATGAAGACTACTGCTGTGTTAATTCTGCTCATACATATCTGGTGAAGATACTCACGAAGTTTCAATTTCAAAGTATAACGGCTGTTTATTTTCATATTGGTCAATGGTCAGATTACAGTTGAGGGAATTAATAAGGCTTTCACTGAATTAACAATGACTTTGACGGGCGCGATGTCAAAATTTACTCTGTTAAGGCATTTAACAAGATGTGATAATTACTTCGGTTTCAGTAAAGCGTGATTATGAAGATAAAATAAAATCATTTTGTTTATTCTGAACTAAAAATGAAGGATCGATTTATCTTTCATATATTCAGTTAGACTTTTTTTTTCTAAGCCAATATTGTCCCACAGCTGGGCCTTTGCCTCCCCAAAGTCTTCCATCTGTCTGTCTGAAGTGTGCTGCGGCGAATCAGCGAGAAAAGTGTCTTCTCGCCAGCGCTTCCGTGGTCTACCTCTAGGCCGTGTTCCATATTCAACTGACCCTAAAGTAAATAAATAAATTCGCAATGAATGCACGATATCTCAAATAACTAAAACCCTTTCAACTTCTGACAAATGATAAGCACAGTTCACGTTCTCCCATCCCCCACCCGCCAGAGACAACTTAAATAATTTGTTACTCCTTAATGTCCCTCCCAACAGCGACCTCTAAGTATCATTGCGATATCATCACGGAAACTTCCATTTTCCTTTATTTTATTAGTAATAGTCAATAAAAACGTTATCTGTATTCCTTCGCGCGGACATAGCAGTTTGACACTTTTATTAGAGCTATCGATATTAAAAGCCTTAGTTCTGAGAGAAGTGCAACGGAATTTAAACCTTATCTTGTAAGGGTAAAGTTGGTAGTTGCTTGTAGGGTGTTGATTGAAAGCAGGGTCAGTAATGAGCCGGTCAGCAGTTATTGATTCACGTGGCACCATTAGGCCGGTTGTACACTGCGAATTCAGCGAGACTGGGAAGTTAGTAGATAGTGATCATATATGTTACTCGACGGGGGGTGGTTTTATTGTCTACCCAGTTTTTGTTTTAACTGTTCTTCTCTGCTGACGTTGCTACCTATGCTTTTTGTCGTTTGTACATCTCGTAATGGTAGTTTACGGGAACTTGAGTTTGTTTTTTGCTGACTCTTGATGACGTTGGCAGTATTCAGATGTTTTCGGAGCTTTTCGCTCATTTTAGTTACTCGCCTAATTTCACTTCTACACAATTAATGTATATGGTATATGTTAATTTAATATAGTGTGTCGTAACCACAATTAGGTATTAATGTCTTACTTACACCCAAAATCAAATTAGCAACACCAAACACCATTTAAGGTATAATCTCAGCCATAAACTTGTACTTAAAAGTACAATTAAGGATAATATGATCCGCCATGCTTAATCCGGCCAGTGCACATTATACCTATTTAACGGGATACCCCGGGACGGTTATGAGTCCCGGACTTAATCCCTGTATAATTGTTGTCCGAGGAATGCCTCCAAAGTTGGCGGTCGTAATTGAGGACATAAATATGCGGGATTCGCACTTTTGAACCCCGGGATTTCGGGTTTTCGATAATTTGAATTAAATTATAGATTAGATTGTGCTGGCATTTATCAGCCTGCCACCGGCCATTACGAGTAAACTCCCGGTATGTTCCTGAAATTATTTGGGAGTAGGAGATAAACAGGACATTAGATATTGATTTTAGTGAAATAACAGTAACTTTTGTTAGGTATTATAATTTTAACAGATAGAAAAGGCTTTTTTTATATGTTCCTATATTTTTGTAATTGGAGAGTCATACTATACAATCTTCCTACCAGCAATTTATTTTAAAACAAGTACAAAAACATTTTCGTCTATAAAAAACAACGGTTTTGTTGCAAAGCACTTCAAGGTCAACATTTTATGACATAATGAATGAAAATGACCCTTAAAATGTACTGAGCAAGAAGGCTTTGTTTCTTTTTTATTAACTTCCTGCGTAATGATCCAGATCTAAGTATCCTGGTTTCTAGGCTAATAGCCTTTTTGTACTAAGCCAAGGGTCAATCTCATGTTCATTAAAAAATAAAAATGCTTTGATAGCTTATAAAATTTCTACTAAAATATAGATACTTAATATAAAGGTATCACTTTATTTTAGTAAGTTACTATCATCTACCTTGATCATCTTCTTGAAAGCATCTGAGTAACTGTGAGTGACCTTCTCAACCCAGATACCTGGGCAACCCTTAATACGACCGGTTATCAGTCTTTCTGGCTTCTAACTATCCGGAAAGGCTGCTAAAGATGTACAAACGTTAGCCGGGACCCACCAATTTACCTTGCCTTTCGAATGGAGGAATTCGTCATGGCAACATGGTCATCCATCCACAGACCGACCGCACCAGGCGTTGCTTAACCTGATAATAAAAAAAAACATTATCATCAAAGTAGCAATACTTATGATCATAAGGTTCTTAATTTTGCAATACTTAACGTCCAATCCAGGAATTCAACCCAGTATTGTCATAAGTCAAACTACCTCGTTGGTTTAAGGGGGCCTACTTAACCCCTACCTATTACCGATATTAACAAAATTATATACAATTTCCTATGCACACAACAATTTTAAATAACGTTGCCATATTAAAAATAAATCAGTTCTAAGTAGCGGTATTTCCTCACTTCCCGTACGACATAGCACGCTATGATAATTGGAGTGAGTAGTTTACAAGACGTTGAGTTTCCTCGTTGACACATTTCACATTACGTTAAGAAAAACATGTTTTAATTTGTGGGTTTTAATAATTATTTTTGCATTCCATTTTTTGGGAAAATAACCTATTTTCGTAGCAATGTGGCTGATTTAGAGTTATCTACAGTAACATTTTTTTGTTGCTGGGAAAAAATGCTGTTACGCAACTCGGTCGGGGGTCGTTCCTGGTATATCCCCTAAAAATACCCAGCGGCACTCCGGGCCTGGAAGTCTATAACGTCCAGGCCCCAAAGTCGTATAGTCTTTTTTTATTTAGTTTTATTATAAAAACAGTAAAATATTATGAGTGGTTAAACAATCACGTTTATGACTTGTCCAAATTCTATTGACCTTATGCAGGCCGACAAACGTAAGATCGAATTAATAAATTAATTTATTCTATATCGTACGTACCAATTATTATAACAATGGCTTTCATGTTAAAGAGATGAGGATCCATTAAGTATATGTATATCATTAGAAATAAAAACCTACTAGTATAGACTAGACATGTTATAGTCATACACAAAAGAAATTGAGAAAAAATTATTTTATAAAAAACAGAATGTCATATCGAACATAAAAATCCTAAAACAAAACACAACCGAACATCCAAACAAAGGTAATCTTCATAAAGGCTCTCAACGGGATTTCAAATAATTTCAAATTACCCTCCTTTATTACGAAAACGGTACTGTTTCCAATTTAATATTAGAAAATGCATAACACATAAACAGCAAGAAGTTGTACCGATAAGCAGTACGATTAGCGATTAGAGTTGGCAAAATTTTGACAATGCGCCTTGTCCCAGTGACAGCGATTATTGCGAACGGGAATGGCTGTCGACTATTGTATTGAAGCGGTTGGGTCTCTTTGTTTTCTGTGTATCGTAGTGGGGAGGTGAGGTGGGAGTAGAAGTGTATTGTAATT
This sequence comes from Heliothis peltigera, assembly GCA_958496145.1. Lineage (NCBI taxonomy): Eukaryota > Metazoa > Arthropoda > Insecta > Lepidoptera > Noctuidae > Heliothis > Heliothis peltigera. The sequence continues at coordinate 11,301,745 of OY292329.1, read as the reverse complement.
ACTAAAGGTTGTTTTGTCTGTTTATGGAATGTGTGCTTTGTGCATTGGTGTCAATTTCATTTTAGTCATAAGGAGTAGTTTAAATTTAGTACTTTGAATCGGTCTCTAATTAAATTCGTAACATTTAATTTGACTGAAAAATAAACTGCATAATATTATTTATTATCGTAAGAAGAAACAACTTATTTTTTCATGATAAACAATGTTTTGCAATAATGATGACCTAAAATTAATATCTATGAACAAAAACTAATTTTTCCATGTGTATTGTGTAGTGTATTTATCTCGGTTTAGTTTTAACTAAAATATCACTAAATCATTCCGCTAACACTGGCACCAACTCCTTAGTTGCCCAAACGCTGATTGTATCACGGCCCGGCCGAACGCCGAATATTATCAGAACAAATTGGTACAGTCACGGCATATCATTTGTTATTTTTATTTATATTACCAATAATGTTTCGGAGCGCGAACGCTGTACGTTGACAATAAATCTATGGGTTCAAGGTTGGTATTACTTTCGAGGTAAATGGGTCTTGTTTAAGGTTGAAGGGTGACGCTTATTTTGTATACTTTGTCGATTGTGTTTTATTTATTGGCTTGATTGGAAATACACTATGTTGTCACGACTGTGTATGTTCTATTATTTTTTACCTCTCCATTCTTTTTCGCCTTTTATCGGACGTACTATGCAGACCTATTTACTTAAATTAATTAAAAAAGCTCCCCATATTCTCGGCGTCGAATATTGTTTCTATATAAGTAACATCCAGTCTATACATACAAAGTACCCATGTGTATAAGAAAAACTGTAGGGCCCTTCCTGCATTAACTTAAGTGGAAAAAAATGAACTGTTTATACTAATTGTAAGTAGCAGTAACGGGGCGGGAACACAAAAGTCTCAGGCACGCGATAAGGCGCACGCACTCACATTTCTTTTTTCCCTGCATCGCGACGCAAATGCAATTCAGTTGCCAGTGATCATATCGCGCTGTTATTGATTGCCGCTGCAAAAAAATAGTGCGTGTGTTACCACTGTAAAAAATTTGCTTTTTTATAGTTACATTATTTAGAATGAAAATTATCCTGCCTGTTTGGAAATTACGTGAATATTAAGAGGCTAAAAATTATTGTATTGTTTGACGTTAGACCTACCTTTTATATGAAGCTATTTAGTTTTCTTATTCAATCCAGTTTCGAGCTGGAATGTTGCCAGAATCTTGCGTTTATAAGCAGGAATATGATCTGTTCCGCCAGCCATAATATGGCATTTTATTCTTCCGTCAAGGCGTTGAGAGGAATCAGATATTCTTTGTACTTACAATGTTGAGATAACGCAACTCAGTAAGATAGAACTTAATGTTAGTTAAGTTAAGGATGGCGTATTTTCCTTATAATTCTTTGTTTGAAAAATATGGTATAAAAATGTTTATTGTTGTTTTTTTAGTCTGAATTTTTTTCTCGGGGACCGATATATCAATATACTTGACATTGTGCATTTATGAATATTTATTTTTAGTAAATAGTCAGTTGCATGTCAGAATGACAAGGCATGCAATAGTGCTTGCTAACTTTTATGATCCTTATGTAAACCTATACGTAGGAAATACGTTTTTCTGATTCTGAGGCAACATAGACTGCCTACCCTAAACTGGTTGTCTACCTTAGCGTAAACAAAAAGAGCCTTACTAAAAAAAAAAATTAGACAGACGTTTGACACATGCCTAATATAATTTTGCATAATATTTTTTTTTCTATAAATACGTGTCAAAAGTCTGTCTAACTTTTTGTGGTAAGGCCCAAAGTATTTTATTAAAGCTATATATGATCAAAATGATCAATTCAAGTCAATAATCCATCATAATTACAGAACTAATTAACAAAACTATTCCTCTAATGTTCATCACAAAAAAAAATCTAACAAATTAAATTAAAACCTCTTTATATGGCAAATATAAATAGCGTGTCCATTTTAGCGAACAATAGTAGTGGAAAGTTGTTGCGTATCATGAAACGAATGTAAATTGTTGAGCGAACAAACTCTAGCCATTTGGCTAAGTAACTTCAGAACTGCGATGAAGCCGTAAACTTGTGGGATTTCCACTTTATTAAATAATAAACAATGTAACTACATGTTACATGGAATTATATTCAAAATTATGAAGTATTTTGCTATTTTGTTGATGAGAAACTACATTGTGAATAAATCGGTAGTTTAAATTGAATTTTATTTATTCGATAGTATTGGGTAATTTTGTTTAGTAACCTTGCGTTTGAGGGAAATATCGTGGGATTGAGTTGGTTTTCGTCGTGGAATCAATAGCCTGATATTAAGCATTGTACAATACAATACTATACTCGGTAATTTATTTGAAGAAGAGCTCAGAGGCAAGTTATAGAAATTACTATTATACATATGTATGTATACTGAAGACCGACACTAACACAGACCGATGAAGTTTAAGCTACATGTGTATAGTACCATAAGCCAGCGTAAACAAAACTGAATATAGGTACACGAAAACATTTAGTGCTGCATTTTATATTTTAATTATAAATATGTATATGAATGATAAAAGCTCAGAAAAATATTTGCATAAGAAAAACCAACAAATTCATTTCATCCTTACTTTGTAAATCGCACTCAAAGACCACAAATCCAACATAAACATTTTCGTCCACACTATTTGCGAAGCTACCACAACGATATCTCCATCCAGGCATCCAGTGTTACCTCCACGAAAATATGCAACTTCAAATTTTTAAGTCCAACTTTTTCCGCGTGGGGGCGCTAGAAGAATACTAATTCCCAGAGCGGCCAGCGGCGGATTAACCCGCAGCCGAAACTGTAGCCTCCACAGTGTGAACGAGACCTAGTGTTTTACGCTGTACTGCCCGTTTTTTGTTTCGTATTTTCGGACCATTCTTTTGGCCTTTTTTGGCGTATTCCGTGCAGTATGTGATGTGGAAATTATAGACGCTTTTGAGATTGATTTTGTAATTACTAATATTGAGATATTTTTTGTTCGTATTGTTAGCTACCAAATTAATAAATTTTCACTGTATGAATCAAATAACAGTGGTATATAAAACTATTTCAACTTAAGCTTTATGTAGCCTCAAACAAGATCAAAGGCAAGAAATTACTAGAAACAATGTAACAAAGCAAAAACAAAAAAAACCGTTGTTGGCCAAAACTTCAATCTGAAAAAACGTGAACAAAAAACCGAAAGAAAGCCCACAAAAAGACCGAGCTCTGGAATCCACTGTATTATTACGTAATTAAACAAGAAAAACGTTGGCCACTGTTGTAAAAAAGCCAACAAATCTGCCGCCGAAAGGAAACGCAAACAGCAAGGTAGCTATGTGCAAATTGCCAAGAAAGAATTTAGCTTGGAACGACCAGCAAAAAGTTTAGGCCGTTGGACGATGCAGGGCAATAAACAAATGAACGTACGAGCCGCGGCCGATCAGCAAGATTGTGGATTATATTTTACTGGCCACGAAATTTTGTTTTTACATTAAAAATGAGAATACGGGCTTACAATGTTGTGTCACGAACGTGTGTAGTTTCGGGGATATAAATTCTTTTAGTTTATTGAAGCGGCTTTGTTTTAGCTTCGACTTTAGAAGACTATTTGACTGTCGTTTGTAAATTTTATAGCTGTCTGTATGATAATAAATTGAGGAAATAATTTATTAATTTTAAATTATTTATCGATATTTTCTCAATTACAGGAAAATGAATGCACGTTTAGGTCAAATGTAACTGAAATATTGTGAAATATAAGGTACAGACGCTATCAATGCAATCTGTCAAATACTCTTAATAGATTTTCAACTTCATCCCTCAAGCATAGGGTTCAAAGTTGATTGGGAAAATTTTATAGTTTCAGTGGTAGCTTGATGTGCTGGCGTTTATATTTAACATTTAAATTTCTATACAGTAAAACACAGCCTTAAGTATCTACCCACATAATAACACTTTAAACTCCAACAAGATTATACTAAACAGTTTTTGCTCATTTGTCTACGGACAAGGTACTGCAATAAATTCCGCGACGAATTCTTTATTAATTAAGGTGCTAATGGCAAAGTGTCTTAATGCCATGTCTTCGGAATTATTACTGGCAACTTTTGTTTTAAAATCGTCGTGAAGGTTGGCACAGTGGCTTTATTAGAAAAGAGTTTCATGGTGTTTATAGTCTGACTTTTTGGAACTGGTGAACTTTTTTTACTTATTTAAGGGTACTTACATAAAGAAACAGGTCATCAACAGGAATCCTATTCACTCACTTATAAAGAAACAGGTAAAATTATGACAAGTTACAACCTGTTTCTTTATAAGTGAGTGAATAGGATTACACTGAAATATTATACCTGCGCTGATCGGTACCGACCCGTACAGATTTGTCTGTACTGGAAACCTGTTTCTTTATGTAAGCACCCTAAAACTAGTACTGAAAAGCTAGTCAAATTGAGATGTACTTATGTATGTGTGTGTGTGTGCGTTAGATAAAAATAAAGTTCACAAGTTAAGTGTGAGGGAATGTGACGATTATCTTTACTTTGGTGGTTGATTCCTATATATTTTCAACTTATATAGGTAAGCATGATTTTTTCTTACGTAGTGTAACATTCCGTTACCCTCGGTCTAAAATAAATTATCATCGTATTTAGGGCCGGTTTCACAGATTGCTGATAAGTTCCATATAGTTTATCTGGCAGATAATATCATACAAATTCTGTTTTTTAATTTATCTGGTAGATAGTGGCTATCCGTAACTTGTGAAACTGGCCGTTAGCATCGTGCAAGTCGGTGTAAAAATAGGTTTCATATTATTGAGTGATTTCTTTTAAAATTTCTACCCATATGTTTGTATATTATGTGCTTATATGAGTAACTGCCTACATCCCCATTTTTATGTATTTACAAAGTCCCTGAAGGCAGAACCAACACTTTATATTTGGAATGAGGATCTATGGAGTATAAAGTGACAAACGAGGTTAAAATGAGAATTTATGGAGTGTGAGAAAATGTTGCGAAATGAATTCTTAGATAATCTAGTTCCTTTTGTGTGGCGGCCAGTGTAGCTTTATACATAGTGTTTTTATTCATTTAAGGGTATTGTATTTAAGTAAATTACTTATTTTGTTAACGAATTATACTATTAATAAGTGTCTTTATATGTTGTTAAGTTAGTTTAGAACTAGACAGTGATATTAAGTGGAGATAATATTATTATATGGAGTAGTTTTCAACTTCAAACATTGATTCCGAAAATCCGAGAACTGACTAAAATGCTTCAAAATTCCAGCAAACCTTGCTATTGAATAACCTTGAATTGAAGTTTGCCGAGTTAGTAAAGGGTCTTGATTATTTTTTCATATAAAAATTATATTATGTCTAATCTACATAATAGATAATTTAGTAAAATTATTATCATATTATGATTATGGGTATATGGGTATATAATATATAAAAGTATTATACCTAAACATATCATGCATTTGTAACAGCTAAAATTATTTCCTCAATCATGAAAAGCAAAGAAAACACTATTCATTCACATACACAAACAAAAAGCACGTACTCACCCTCTAATAAAAACCATATTTCTAAACAAACATACACCAAAGTGTACATACTTTATACATTTCTAGCGAGAAGCTAATTAAAACACCGTGATAATGCAATTCTGCCCGAGGCACCCATTGGGGCCTTTAGTTAAAGCGCGCCTCAAGACAGCGTCGCCTCGGAATAGATCGAATTACTTTCAAAAGAAAACTGTATTATGAACTTTTAATTTTGCTATTTTTTGCTTTCATCGCTTTAAATGCGAAAATGTAAAGCCGTTTATGATCGTGCACTTTCATCTTTTTAGTCAAACGATTTTAATCTTTAACTAGTCGTGCCGAAATATGTAGACTTTTTAGTCACGTGCGATCTGTAGGAATTCCAAGATTTATAGGGAAAGAAAACAAATTCCGTGATCGAAAGTTTAACAGTCTAAATTATAATATAGAGAATTAACAATAAATAACAAAATTATTGAAAGTTTTCAGGATTGTGTATCACTTATTACGTAAAACGTGATAAATTTAGTGACACGTACAGAAAACTTGAATGATATGAACAAGAAGCAAGGATGAGAAACATGATATTGAACTAACTAGGATAAGAATGGATCCTGGAATAAAAAAAACAGACGAAGTAATTTTATTGAGAGATTGCGAATACCCTTTCAGAAATTATTGCATGTATTATGTACTGGAAAATGTCGAATAGCGCTTGTGAAATCGTTTACATAAAAATACTGTTATATTGGCACACTAAACAACCCTAGAAATCGTGAACAAACCCTATAAAAAAGCCAATATTGGTGAAGTAAACAAATGATGACGTGCTCAAGACAATCTTATCGTCTTCCTGACCGATCATTTCAATGCAAATACACCGGCAGCCGGCCGGCACGCAACCGACCAACTAGATAGAATACACTTTATATCTCTTCTGACATTCAACTGGAACTAATTTCACCCAACAATGTAAACTTCAAAGCGAACTTTTCCACTTCCAGCAAAAAACAACCTTACTCCAACCGCTCCACGATTCAAAATCAGTCTTATAATCGAACTGTTAAGCCAGCTTTTTCAATGTCAGCGAATGAGAGCTAGAACGTGTTTTTATTGAATATTTTTGTACCGAACCTGCAGCGTTGCATCTTTTCACTCGTTTCTGAAGGAAGGAAACTTTTTCCGAGTGTAGACTTCGGGTTTTTACGGATTTTTTTCTCATTAACGATTCGAAATTCATAAGTTAGAGATATTCTCATTAAAATAAACTTTGTTGACGTTCTTTTGTCTAGTGGTCGTAATTAAGGGTTCTTAGCTTATTTTCAAGCGTAGATATTTCATAAAGTAATAAACTCATTTAATTTGAATAATTCAAGAACTGAGTATTGTAGTCATAAGTTTAAATTTAAGATACTTCTGTTGGCTGTACGGTATACTCGTAGTTTTGAATTGTGGAGATGGAGTACACGAAGAAAACTAATTAGAACAGTAGTTACCTGTTTCACAAGGTTTATTTGAAAGAGAAAACTTTATATTTTAAGACTATGAAACTTTTATATTCGGTCTCTTGTTTTCGTAGTCATAAGAAAGTAGGTTACTAACAGTTGGTAAATTTTAGAGAATAACATGTCTTTCTCCCGCAGACTACATTTACTATAATCAGCTGTACTTTGTTGAACTAGAAAAACAGTAGAGTCAGCGCATAAACTTCTCTATCCTTCGCCGTCTCCGCCCCCAATACATCGTCCCAATTACCGCACCCAGCCCTCAGAACCAACTTGCAAACGCCGAAAAAAAATGGCATCTTATTTTTTAAACACTGAAAATCCGTATGTTAAAGCCGCATAGGCACGGCTGGGCGTAACAGTAGCAGATTACAGTGGCTTAGATAACGCTGGGTCGGAAATAAAAGCGGCTAACTACTAATTAGCGGGCCAGGGTTCGCTGCGGCCGGCGTCGATGCAAATTCGACCGGCCAGCGTAAATTAACGTGGTGGGCTAATCGCGTGCTTTTGCGCTTATTTGATACGCTACAATCGGTTTATACAAAATCGTGTTATCGTAGATGTGCAGGTTGTTCGCGAATGAGTTTCGCTTGAATTTATTTTGTTGATAAAATGCGGTGAATTTAAACTGTTTAGGCTAGAATAGAAATTACACCGCTTGTAGGTACGGTTACGTAAAAAATTTGGCAGCTGTATAGGCCACCTACCGCCTACAAGTCTTCATAATAATCCATACAACACTGTTGACTATAAAGATATATGCAGGAGACTCAAAGAATTAAAATTTATCGTCATACTTGCGACTATAAATAAAGATGTAAGCTATCCTTCAAGTTGGGTCAAACTGCACACGGTGTGTGCAAATTTGATTAAAATCAAACAAGCAGCTTAGAAGTCTATCGCTCACAAGCAATCTGACACTTAATTTATAGATATTAAAATTTGGAGGCTTATCATTTGTCACTCTATTCAGAAACAAAAGAATAATCCTATCCAAAAAACAGTAGTCCCAGAATCCAAATTTATCATGCAACCACAACACTGACCGTCCACAACAATCCTTTGAAAATTATGTAATAAAATTAAAGCACGTACAATTTTAGCATTAAAACAAGACTAGTAGTAGCGTCTAGCTGCTTTGTGCTTGATCAAATGAAACAGTCTCATTTGTTCGCAGTCGCTCAGCTAATGAAATTATATTCAAAATCGTATCAGGTTTCCACTGCAGAAATGATGTGGGATTTATTTTTAGAACGTATGAAATTATAGTTTAAATTCATTGCAGACTGGAAATTAAATGTAACTTTAAGAACATAAATATATTTTTATCATTCAATCATTAAAATGACCCCTCCAGCTGCACCCTCAGCGTGTCTGACTCTTACTGACTGAAACCCACTACGTTCCTTCTTCGGGTCCCCGTGTGCCAGGGCTACCTTAACTTTTGCGAACAACCCGCAGCCCCGGCAGACCTTGGCCCTGTCGACGCCTCCGATAACTGACATTATCATCAGTCAAAGACATCAATTTAAAAAAAAAAGTAGAAGGTAAATACATATATGGTCGAAAGAAACACATACCAAATTCAAAAAGGAAAAAAGACCTTTTGCACTCCAAAACAAAACGAATAAACTCTTTTGGGTAACTTGATCCAGAATCCAGATGGAAGTGATTGACAGGCTCTGTTGTTAGCAACAGTTGCACGTCACACCGGAGCTGTCAATAGCATTTCATTGCTAACAACCTCCTCTAAATACTGCACTGCGTTAGGGGTTGTGTCACGTTTGTGTTGACAGATCTGACTATTAGTTATTTACAATGTGTATTCATTTTACAAAACCTTATAGAATTAGTTCAAATGTAGAGTGTAACTCAAAATCATAAATATTTTTAAGTAAAAGATAAATACGTACCTATCATATCACATAATGTGAGACTAGAATGAATGAGACTTAAAAACTTTTTACTTACTGTACATACATAAAGTTTAAGGGCCAGTTTCACAATGAATTTGTATGAAATTATTTACCAAAGTACCAAATAAACTATCTGGAACTTATTTGTAGGTAGTGAAACAGGCCTTAAGTCTCGCAAAAATTGCAACTATAAAGATAGCTTTCTAGTACACCTGTTTTTTAGTATGGCCGGCAATAATTGCACATTAAGTTATTATTGCCAATCTCTCAGTTTCTGCAGTCATATCGTCCCGTAAAAGTGACTTTACCCCGTAAGCATATAGGAAATGTAAGTCATAACATAAATCACAAAAAAGCATTTACGCTGAATCAAGAACAATGACACCATCGGGTACTAAACTACCCACACACAGCTCTTCTAATCCGAAACCACAGTAAATCTATATCGGCAGATATTATAAATCACAGTTAACCCTTTAAAAGCATTGCAACGCATTACCATACGTCATAATGGAGCATTTCATCTGCTATGGTCCAGCAACACGAATAAATCGGCTGGCCAGTTTCCTGGCAGCCATCTTGGATTGTGCTAACGGGTTCATTTCCTGCGCCTATACATTTCCGGTCCATTCGATGTTGCCAAGTCATAATTTTTAAAGCTCCAAGTATGGCCTTCGTTTATTCTCGTAAAGAAATGTCCCGTTTTGGGACGGAAAGTTAATTATTGTTGGTATTAATTGTGAGGTTGAATTGTGTTTATTTGTTAACGTACCTAAGGGTTGGGTTGGATTACTTGAGTAAAGAAGCCGTGACGTCGAGATTATTTTGTGTAATGAAGCTGTTTAGGGTTCCTTATTAGGTGTTAATTTTGCAGCGATTGTCCGTTCAATTGAACGGATTGGTTCTAATTGGGACCTTTTGGGACGGATTGTGATTTTAATTATATGGCTTAGTTTTTTCAATACAAATAGAAATATAAAGGTTTTTATAAGATAACAACAAAGATTCGATTCATTTTCAAATTCACCTAAAACAGCACATTTCCAAGAATTAGTATAATCAAGCTTTAAATAAATAAAAAAGAACACTTTTATCTACTCTGCTTTACCCCTTTATCAACCTCGAAAGATATATCTAAACCTCTATATAAATGCATACACAACACAATGTACTGCAGTGTGCCCTTTTAAAATGTGACATAGACAAATGGCGGGGACATGTAACATGACAGTGCGATCTTCTAGGTCCCACGGCGCCGGCTTCGCAAAATTATTAAGTGATGTTTGTGTTATTACTCTGCTTTTGTTTTGTTGTGTTTTGTTAAATCTGCAGTCCCCAGTCATGGAAAAATATGTAAAAATTATAGATTTTTTGGTGTCCATTTTTTTTAAAGATTAATGCAGGGTCTTCGTGTGAAAAATACATGTAGAATTGACGTAAAAATTCCTACTAGTGCCAATATTTTAATAATATTTTTTCATGGGCAACATGCATAATACAGAATAAATATTATATTTAAAGCCAATCCATGATGACACAATAAATAAGCCAAACAAATACCACTATGTAACTAAAATAAGATTAAGAAATAAATCAATACCTAACACAGCACATTACCAAAAACAACACAATTCCATCATCACCCGCCACTCAGACTCAACTCGTTCACTGCACTTACGTGTAACGGAACGTCCATAACACGATCGCTTCATTCCTATTCGGCCGACATCCTCCCTACAAATAAAGCTTCAACTGTAATCTGAACATATCAGCTGCCATTTCGACGCGACACACTGCAACGGAATTTTAATTTTTTTATCGTATTTTGTTACATTGGTGTAATGTAGCTTTAAGTGCATAATAGTGTAGGCTTTGAAAGAAATATCTTATAGTATTTGGGATACAATTAATTCAATATTATAGTCGCAGAAATATAGTTCATATAGGGCAATCGCTCCTTGTAAAACACTAGCACTTAGCTAAAACCGGTCAGTTGGGGAAAAGCTCGGGAGATGATGAGTCGTAGAAGTATAGTTTTTTCTACTATTTTTTGGTGAGAGTTCATCAAATGACCCCTCCGGCTGTGGATGCAACTGGAGGGAGAATCAGACTTTCACTGAGTAAAACCTACCTTTGTGCTTTCTGGAGTCCTTTGTGTGCTAAGGTCGCGTTTACTTACGCGTACCATCCCGCAGCTAGATACTAATTAATACATTTCTTAAAATATGAGTAAGAAAAGATACATTAAGTAAAAACGTCCAACAAAAGAAATAGTGAAGAAATAATATTCAAAAAGAAAAGTGTATAAATACGTTTATCAGTTGTCTAATACCCACAGTACAAGCTCTGCTTAGTTTAGGCCTATATGACCTTGTGTTAATATGTGAGGAATATTGTTATATGTATTTGAGCAGAACGCGATGTATCCAGTACATTAATTACCAGTCTTCAAGTGATGAAATTTTAAGTGGGCCAAGATATTTGCTTAGTGTAATGCCACCTTTAAGGCTCATTTAGATGGAGAGAGTTTCTCGCACGTTTCGACACGAGAATATCTCCACGACTATCGCAAGCAATAATCGCCATAACATAATCTAAACCAAAAGATTACATTCAGGCAAGAACTAAATATCGCCAGCGAGATTCGAATATGATTAGGGGGGCCCACAAGGGCCAGGGTCTGCCTGGACTGCGGGTTGCTTGCAAGAGTTACCGTGGCCCTGGCACACAGGATCCTCCCGAAGGAACATAGTGGGCTTTAGTCAGTAAGAGTCTGACACTCCCTCCAGCTGCACCCTCAGCAGGAAAAATAGGGTATCAAGGTCATTTGATGATTTCCCACAAAAAAAAAGATTCGTATATAATATATACGAAATAAGGGGAAATGACTCGCCGCTTGTTGTACATGTCAACAGGCGGGAAGAGTAAATGTTTATCTTCTTATCTTCGAGATGAGAAACTCTCCCAGTCTAAACTGGCCCTTAGCCGCTATCACAGTGTGTCAACACTTACGTACAGAAGCAATTATAATTAACTGCTTGATACTGAATTATTGCTAATTTGATGATGATGTCGCCTTGATTACGAACATGTATCAGTTTACGTTGACGGATAATAATGGTATCTATGGACTAAGTAATTGTTGTATTGTTAGCTATGGCTGTTGTTTGTAAGTGAACTTTGAAGATTAATTAGTTAGTTTATCATTGTAACTGGGTGCTTGCTTATCTAAGTCTGCAGGTAACTTCATCCTGCATGAGGTATAAAGGAGCCGTTCTAAATTTTATCTTAATAGGTGCTTCACCGCAAAGGACATTAAAAAAACTCCTTTATTAGTAATAATAAATTCTAAGTTACTTAAATATCTTCTGGATAAACATTTAATTCATTAGTTGTAATAAAAAATCGATCGGTTTATAGATGGGTGACCATCTTGTCATGACGAGTTCTCCCGTGTTTCGCATGATAAATTGGTGGGTCCCGGCTGTCATTTGTATATCTTTGGCAGTTGTTACGGGCAGTCAGAAGCTAGAAAGTCTGACGACTAGTCTTACCAAGGGGTATCAGGTTGCCGGGAATTGAGGAGGTTTGGCAAGCAGTCGCTCCACGTAAAACACTGGTACTCAGCTGCATTCGGTGAAGACTAGGAGCTGAACCCAACATAGCCTGGGAAAAAGCTATACAGATGATAAGCTGTAATGATGAAAAAACTTAAATTGATATAATTAAGGAAAATCTATATTATCATATTTGTAAAATTATTTTTGCCTACATTATTTTATTTTTCATCAATGAAACAGTGGTCTGTATTTGTTACAGGGTGTGCATTTTTAACATACTTCAATCCGGAGAGCGCGTCGAGCGCTCAATCGGCTCTACATGAGAAACGGACACTACCAGGGGTAAGTACTAGTGAATAATACAATAATCTTATCACTTTATTTTGACAATAAACTTGAATATAAGATAATATTATCGTCTCGTACTTCATACAGGTAAAAATGATACTATCCGTATTATACTTATCCACTATCGTGGTAAAAGTTTGCTCTGTTTTTTTTTTTATTTTTAACTAAGCCTTTATTTGAAGTTGATCCATTGGAATTTTCCACGATGACCTACAAGCATCATATTACTTTGATGTATTCAGTAAGTTCTATCGATGAAGTTACAAAGTGATCAATTGTATGAACGCCAGCGCACCCAGCTACCGAAACTGTCAAAACCCAATCAGCTTTGAACAATATGCTTCAGCGATAAAGATGAAATTCTATTTCGGAATTATATAGACTGTTGTAGCTTGATTTGCTATCTGTACATTGTCTTTGATAGATGTAATAACTAAACGTGGTCCATAACAGAACTTTCACACTAGCGGTTTTTCAGCCTCCATCATAATAAGGTCAAACAACAATTGACGATTACCGATACCTACGAGTAGAATGTGTCCCGTGTAAAAAAACCGAGCGGTAAATTCATTAGTATGAAAGGGCTATTAGTGACGCATTTACTGAAAGAAAAGTGTGTAAAAAGTCTTTTATACTAATATTATAACTACTACAATGTATGTAGTCTTAAATTGTCTCAGGTATTGTATATTGTCTGAAGAAGCTACGTTACCTAATTAAGTCTCCTTTGTGGAGTCTAATTTAATATTCGGTTTGAATATGAAGAGAAAAGGCACTCAGAGTCTCATTCTTTAGCTAAATTGAACCTAAACACGAGGTAGGTTGTAAAACTTGTTTAGTAGACTAAAGTTCAGTTTTACCGACAGTCGTTTCCGTAATCAGTCGTTTAAATGGCGACTTTCTTTTTCTTCAAAGTGGGAATTTCGTTAAATCTAAAGTAAGGTTTAGACATTTGTTTTAAATTATCTCAAAAAAGAACTTCGGGAATTGGAGATTTTAATGTATCATAAACATCTATAGATGTCGTTTATCTTATTGTTGATAATAGACCTAAGATAGCGGGTATTTCGTAGAGTTCGTGGCTCTAGCACACAGGAACCTACTCCCTCAATTTTACACCTACAACGAGAGGGGAGAAAAATATTGAAATTCTACGATTAGAAAATGGCTGTTAAGCTGCTTAAATTGCAAATTTTGGAGTTACCAATAAACCTACCAAGTTTATATAGGGTTTCCTTTGGGGTAACAGTCATATCAATGAAACTATTTCGAAAGATCCTTCAGTCTTTGCAGACACTACGCGGTAGCAAAGCTCTTTTAAATACATAGCATCGATATAAACGGAACCAAGCCGCAAGTACTACATATAAAACCTAAAGGTTAATACTATGTATTATGGAAAATAACAAAGGTATAATATTCAAATTGATGAACAAAGCAATTATTCCGTGTTGTATTTAAAGCGAGATGTTAAATTAACCCACTACTCAGAATTCAAGCTCCGTCTGAATCAGTTCATTTAATTTAAGGAAATAAATTGTTTTATGTATAATGAGTTTTATACTAACGGCGATAACGTTGAAATTACTTTGAGATATGTAATAAAATTAATATAAATTATTAATTTTACAAGCTTTGGAACTAGCTATCGTGCGGCCTGTGCCCAATAAGTGTAGTCCATCTGATGATAATGTATCGGGACACCTTTTTCACACACGATCGATTAGCTTGTGTTATGAATGCCAACACAACTATTAAACTACGTTATACTTTACACATAGACGTATATTTATAAATACATAATTATGACAACCAGACCATAGCTAAAAAGCATGCTCATCACATAAATGTCGACCGTGCCGGGAATCGAAGCCGGAATCCTCAGCTAGGCAGTACGGCGGCGTCATTACCATTTCGACATTGGGTCGTTCCAGGAAACCTAACTTGCGCAATGACCGACAATATGGCATATATCTTCTAGCTGCTGCTATTTACATCTGGAGTGAGGACGTCTAGTGTGATATGGTCAAACGGCTACTTTTTTGAGTATCTGATCTTTAATTTTTTAGTTCCCATAGTAAAAACTTTTACCACCATAACCAAATAGGACCCTCAATCATATTCACAGCCGATGGATCCCCTATTTTCCTTAACCCTAAAATATGGGTGCCTATAAAAAGGTGGCAAGACAAGGTACACATGTGCCCAACTGTGGCGCGGCAAGCATGTTAATGTCGCACCTACCCTCGCCCCGACGTAAAACCTTTACGATATTATGCATGCATGCACGATTTTGACAGGTTGTCATGTTAATGGATTAAAAATATTGTGAACTAGCGACCTGTCGTGGGTTTTGGGTGCAATTAAGTTTTTTTTTATTAAGCGCATTCGCTTACGATCTTACCTGTGACTTCGTACACATTTTGAGGATATTTTCTTACACCTAGATTGTAAAGTATCTACATACGTCTCCAGGTAAAGCTCCAAGTGGCGTTGTTGCTTAACAATAAATCAAACAAATGCTCATAAAATAAAAAGTACCTACTTAACCAAATTGGATGAAATTTTTACACTAATCGATAATTAGAATTACACTAATCGGACTAGAAACCTCGGAGTAATTGGTGTAAATACATAAAAAAAAATACCGGCCGAATTGAGAACCTTCTCCTTTTTTGGAAGTCGGTTAAAAAATAAAACTCACCGGTATACAGCTTCAGTTGTCATCGACTAACATTGTGGTACCTCGACCTGATAGCATAGTACCTCGTTTAATTTTTAAACTTCTTAAAATTTGGGGTTTTTGGACCTGAGCTTAAAGGGTTAAATTGCTCCTTTATATTTTGAGAAATTGACTGTGCATGCAAGGGTTGGGAACTTTTTACACATCTACTTACGGGACATCACTTTTTTACCACTCGCCAACTTACTTCTGAATATTTGCGTTATTTTGTCGAAAATGCTAATTAACAGCAAATTCTATTATACAAAATACCTTTTGTGTTTGAACCAACAATGCGCTACTGACGCTCTCTGGCATGTTGTGACGTAATATCTCAGCTGTTTTGATACGAACTGCGAACGCGTAAAGTGGTCTGTTTTTAGGTTCTACGTTGCTGGTTTTCAATAGTTCATTTTGAACAGCTTTAGTTAAGTTGATGTAAACAATTACAAACAAAATCAGATTAATTATCATAGGTATTTACTTTATTCGTTTTAGTAGTAGTAGTTTTAGTAGTCCGAGAGCCACGTTAAGGATAGAGCGAAGTAGAGAAGAAGAATTAGAAAAGCTACCACCATGAGGGATACACACAGCTGAAAAGAGAGAGAGAGAAATTTACTTTATTCGTTTTAAACAAGAAAGTTTCAAGAGAGTAACGAACAAACCGAATATTGTTACACCATTCGAAATTATTATATCCTTAGCACACGTCACTATTCACGCGCTCTCGAATGGTTCTCGTAAAACCGACGCAGCGCAAACGATGCGGGAATGTAACGTATTTTAATTTTTGATCTCATCCCTAATCTTTCCATAAAGTCATACTCCTGAGTTCTGAGCGTCCGCTCTGAATATAAATTGTGTCATTTTAGCGAAACCGTAATGGAAAAGCAGATTAAATAATTCAAGCGTAAGAAATTTTGAGCCCATAACAGCATTCATAAATAATGAGGTTAACACATCGGGCGCGTGCGGCCGTTTTCGCATTACGCCGCGTACTGTAAGTATGTCGGGGCGCCTGACTGCGCTTGCTTGAAAGACAAATTATTGGGAAAAATGCTTCATGTTCGATAAAGTTAATGGAGATTGCGTAAAGCATCAAGCTTTCGTATTTGAAATATAAAAAATACTTTTAAACAGCAACACTTCCTTTTGAGAGAGACTGCACAAGTTGGATTCATTATGGTGTATATCGGTTGATATGGCACAAGGCTATAAGCTGTGTAAAAAATGGACCATTCTGAACAAAAATATTTTCTACAAGATTTTCCCCGCGATTCCACCCGCCACTACAAGAAAGACTCTAGACTCTACACTATGCGTCTACAAAATTTTATTTAAATCGGTCCAGCCGTTCACGCGTCATGCGTGGCCAAAGGAAATAGGGATTGATTTTTGTATGTATAGAATATGTTTTTATACTAATAGTAACTAAAATTCTGCAAGAATCTGGCTAAGATAAAGAAAAAAATTAGACGAACATTTCTTTGCACTACAGAATATTAAGAGCGTCGCACACTAAACGCGAAGTGGTACAGCTAAGGCGTGCTTATTGCGCGGTACAATTTTGGCACTCCTTTCCAACATGTGGTGTAATTACGTGGCTCCACACGATTGCATCCACATTACATTTCCTTTAGAGTTAAAAATGTTTTGCAAAAAAATCATGAATAGATTTTTAGTTGTGAAAAATGGGATTAGTATTTTTACTTCATTATTTTTGCAATTCGAATTGGAATTACGTACATATTTGACATTTTATGTTAATCGCAATAATACATTTTTGAAAAATTATAATTAATGTCGTGAGAGGATCACAATTTAGTCAATATTCTATGAGTCAGAAATCAAAATCCAAAAAGGACGTTAATTTTTTTGTAAATATTTTCGAAGTAGATATTGATTGAGAAATTGTCACCATCTCATTTAAGGCATATCAAGAAAGACACCTTCAGAATTCAAAGTACAATAAGGGTGTTACTAGACCTATCGATCGACCGTCAATCGACGCCATCGATCGCTGGTAGAATAGATTGGTCGCCGCGATCAGTTTGGTGGAAACTAGCGATTGATCGATCAATTGGTCTGGTAACACCCTTAATTTACAAATAACAGGAAGCTCAAACTTTTTATATATAATGACACTCTCTATAACGAAAAGTAGGTAAAATAAACCTTTGAGATACAATTTTACCGCGCTCAATGATTTATGGAGAAAATTTTCGGGATGAACGTTTTTTGTTTAACGTTCCTTGTATATTTTTATAATACGGCTACCAGTGTATCGTTGCCTTGCAAAATTATGTATGTGAGTTCCGTATTCGTTAGGCAGATAAGTTTTTCTATATTTGGTAGATAAAAAAGGGTAAGGTTCTTGATTTATTACACAAAAAGATTTTTTTTATTATTTTTATTTATTGCGGTTTAGTTCGTGTTTTGTTTTTTTTTTTGTAAGTAGGTAGAATAGTGAATTACTATTTCTGTTGTGTTTACCATATTTGGTAAAAGGAGTCAAGATTGTTGTGAAATATTTGCACATTTATAAAAAACAGCATACAATGCTGTTATTAAAAATGAAAAAAATGGGATATCTATCATAAGACACATGGTAAATTCAATGTTATCAGAACTCGTAAAATATCTTGATGCAAGAATCGATCCACGACACAAAAATTAGATACTCAACCACTCGTCCATACGAGACATCACTTAGTTATATATTTTCTTCGGTATACCCTTAAAATAGTCCATAACTTAATGTTATTAGTTATCTATACCGGGAACAGTTGGGCTAAATATACCATAGTGAAAAAAGGCTTATGTCAGTAACCTCGCTTTCTTACTCTTCTTCTTCCTGCCCTGTTCTTACTATTTAATTATACATTAAAACTAATTACACGTATGTATATATGGATATAATACGTAATGTAATGTAATGGGGATTCATTACCAGGTTTAATTTGATATTTACAAACAATACATACACACACACACACACACACACACTGCTAATACACTATTATATCAATTTCTTACGTCTCACCGAGTCTATCACTCGTAACCACAAAAACCTATTTGAGTAGCTCATAGAAAATGCAGTATAATATTTTCATAGGTAAATTTGAGTCGGTAGCAAGCCTCTAAGGGATTGGCTCGCGAAGATAGTTACACATACATATGCTATTTGCGTACGTGAAGTTTGTAAAATCATATGAAATACATAGACGTGGATTGTTTGGAGTTTTATGTTTTCTGGAAGATTCTGGCAGGATTTGTTAAAAATTCATTATTTTTGTCCTTATAAAAAAGTTAACTTATGTATCTATAAACTAACTTTATCTGTCTTTTCCCAACTATATTGAGTTTGGCTTCCAGTTTTACCGAATGCAGCTGATTACCCATGTTTAACATGGAACGACTGCCTATCTGACCTCCTCAACCTGGGCAACATGAACTCCCTTGTAAGACTGGTTGTTAGAATTTCTGGTTCCAGACTACCCTTTATGTTAACAAAAGACACTCAAAGGACAGCAGTGAGCCAACATTTAGTGTGCGATGAGATGAATTTATAACTCCTCATTAAGCTCTCCCTCTGTCTTCATTTTATAGTCTAAATTAAGATAAAAATATAGTAATAAATGTCAACTGGAATAAAAACTATATCTGTCTTCAGTTTCATTTTATCAAACAATCTGTGGTGAGCCATAAATAACATTTTCTATTTTAGTCATGAAATACTTCTTTTGTATTCATTCGCCACCATCCGTCATCGAAATTGAATTCAAAGGAATGCTACACACTAAGGAAACTTCAAAGAAATATATGAATTACACACATGCAAATGAATAATTAATTAAATAAATAAATAAATAATATAATAATATCCATAGTAAAATTTAACTGTCTAGTTTGTGAAAATTAGGACATTGAATTCAACACACAGATCTGGTTCCACCTGCCGGAGCAGTAGGTTGTTCGCAAGAGTTGACCATGACTCTGGCATGCAAAGACCCCCAGAAGGAATAAAGTAGGGTTTTAGTCAGTAAGAGTCAGACACTCCCTCCAGCTATACCTACAGCCAGAAAAGGTCAGGCAGCACGAACCTAATGCATGTAAAATAAATGGATATAGAACAAAAATACAATGTTTTTTACATTACATAATACGTGTCATTTTAATTTGTTATTAACAATCTTATTGTTATACGTACGTGACAAATAATTTTAACATCTTTTATTTCTATTATAGTCTTAGAAATGTATTAAAACGCGCCTCCGTAATACTTTCGGTCCCCCACCCTTTATATAACACAGCATAAAAACCACAAATGGCCATCACTGAATTCCTCGAAATAACGACACGAGCTAACAATAAAATTTTCAGTTACAAAGCCTTAATATTCGTGCTTACTTCACTCGTAAAGCGACGAATAAAAAAGCCAACAATTTTCACACCGCATAGGCAATATGAATTATTGCTGTTTAAAAATGTTGTTGAATTCAATCCTTGTAAGTTTGAGGTTTTCAGTGACATTTCTCACGCAACAAAGGAACTGTACCGCTATAGTTTTTCTAGAACCATCAAATTTGATTTGGTACGGTGGTTGAGACATTCGAAATATTACAATCAGCGCTGTGACTCTGTCTTTCTCAGGGCTATAGCATTAAGCTGAACGACGGCCGTATTGCGTGTTTGCGACGCATATTCTTCCTTTAATTTTGTACAATATGTGCCTGTGTGTCATAAGCACGTAATAAAAGTTATCCTCTTTCTTTCTTTCAAATGATTTGGTGATGTCATTTCCTCACCTGATTTTACAAAAACGATTTGATAAATTAATACTTTCGAGCATAATAGAATAAAGAATATTAATTTGTTCGAGAAGATTATTTTGTAATAACTATTTCGTGTGAATAATTTAAATTCGAAAGATATAGACGTTAAAAACGTCTTCGCTAAAAATCCTTACAAACTTCTTAAACCTAAAACAAACCCAACAAATCGGAACGCGATTGCTCACCACAACAACTTGGTAACACGTAATATTCTTGTTTAAAAACCGATTTAAGAATACAATTCCATAGCTACGCACACTTGGCACCGAGTGGCTGCGAATTGAAAAATGTAAATGATAACTACAATGGTTTTATTTGACTATATTTCACTTAAACACTGGAATGGATCCAGTTGTAAAGGCAACAGGTCATGCGTGTGTACGGATTTAGGAACAAGTGAAGGCGGTATTGGGAGCTATCTGTTTTATTAATATTAGGACAGAACACCCTTTATTCATGGTCAGTTAGACCCAGAGTAAGCTATTCATTAGCTTATTTTAAAACCCAGGGTAAGCTATTGATTAGCTTATGGTATGGTACCTAACACGACTGATAAAGTACTTCACGCACCAGGATTCAAAGTAGTCGTAGTAGTGTGGGCTATTTAATACAAACAGATTTTTATAAATCGTTCCAGTAGTTTCAGAGATTAGCGCGTTGAAGCAAACAAACAATCTTCAGCTGTAAAATATAAATATACATTGATTTTATTTCAAATTACTTACTTAATAAAAAACGAATAAAAACTACACATCACCACTTAAAATAATTATCAAAAATCCCAAATTAATTCTGTCATTCACAACCAATTTCTAAAAGGAAACACTAAATAGCATTTGCAGTAAAATTAAACGGTTAGAGCGTAAGATATCGTCACGTAACATTTCCTCAATGAGTGAATGAATACTCGCCGTGTACAGGCTTAGCGCATATAACTAACTGGACACGCCATAGAAGTCCACACCTTTCTACTAAAGGTAAGAGACGGCCGCCTTATATCTATGTACACGTGCATGTGTGCGTGAAGTCCATGCTTGTGTTTAACAATTATTCTGGGTGCCTGTGTAATTATGTGAACCAAAATATATGAGCGGGCTTTCTTATAATGGTGAAATTTTCGCATATCCATTTGTATAGACGCCATCACATCAAGCTACTACTATCTGTAAAATTTTCATGCTAGATTTTCAAGTTTATCGTTGAAGCATATGGTTCAAAGTTGGGAAAATTTGTCAATTTCGGGTAGCTTGATGTGCTAGCGTCGGTACATAGCAGCTACGGTTAGTTAAATGCTCTATAATCTCTAATGGCCACGGTCCCGACGGATATGCCACGTTTAGTTCACACGTGGGTAACAGATAGCATCCGAGTTTACAAGGTATGAGATCTTCGCACCATCTTAGAAATATATATTTTTAAACTTGGAACTAAGTCTCAGTTATTTTGAAAATGACTTATTTTCTATAGAATAATTAGACACAGACTAAAAAAACGATTAAAATATTTTATTATTTGCTTGCAAAATTATAATTAAAGACTCAAAAATATATTATAAAATTGCGGTCTTTGCTTTTTCTAGACTCGATTCCATAAAAATATAGAATATTTTGTTTTCCCTTTAAATGGTTTATGATTTAAATTACAAGTTAGTACAAAATTGGAAAATATATCCAAACCCCAACCATCCTCAACACACCTCCACACAAACGCTAATAACCAAACCACATCCTATAAAGAGCATTACACACCGGCGATTAAACGCAGCGATTATAAAATCGCACATCCACCATTTCCTAAGCCGCCGCGTACGATGCGTTGCCAGACCGCATACAGCGATCACGGTGCAATAAATTGCCACGATGCGGTATGTACCGTCGGCTTAGCGGGCCGTTTTACATTGCGAATGTCTTGCTTGTTGCATATGCGTTATGTGTAGTATCGTGTACAGAAGGCCTAATATTTTTAAAGCTTAATAAGTTGATCTATTTGATATTTTCGCCTTTAACTCAATAAAGCTTTTTTTAGTTGAAAAAGACTTTTCAAGCTATCACTAACGTAACGAAAGCCCCCGTCAATGTCGGTCCTGCACCTGATCTCTTTTTGGTCGTGTCGGATTGTTGACTCACTAGGGTTTTTTTTTTCGTGGGTAATCATCGAATGACCCCTCCCTCTGAGGGTGCAGCTGGAGGGAGTGGGGAGTGAGATAGTAGAGGCTGCTCCTGTGTCTGCGAAAAAGCTTGTGCACTACGATATGTTCCGCGCAGCTATCTGATTTCCTTAGAGAGAACAACCGCCATGGCTGACAATCTACCGTAGGTCTAAAAATAATGTCATCTACATTATGCTTTTAATGTTATTATTGTCATGTTGCCTATCTTATAGGCCTCTCCTAAACCACAAACATCAACAGACAGGAAAACAAAGTTAACCTCTAGATTTCCAACTAAATCAGTGCAAGATCCGAGAGAATACCAGCTCTAATTATAGAAGCTTACATAACCCTCTCGCTTGACTAACACAACCAGCTGTTACAAGCCTGGTTGACTGGCTTCAAGCGACATCCTGACATCTGCCGGTCAGGTCACTGCTGTCGTCAGCGCATAAGATGGTGACTGACATTGATATTACGAGGTAAAGTCCTTGTTACGTTGACATACGATGGAGTTGTATGAATTTTACGAATCTGTCTTAAGCCTTAAACTGTTCTTTAGGGTAATTTAGTCTCCAACATTATGTTAAGTTCATTGACTCCGTAAAAATATGTATGTAGTCTACCTTCCTGCTTTATTTTTGAATCGTTTCATTTTTACAGACCCACTGTTGGGCACAGGCTTCCTGTCACATGAGAAGGATTGACGGTTAACAACAACAACAACGCTTGCTCAATGCGGGTTGGTGAACTAGAGTCAGGTCGCAAGAAAAGGCAGTGAAACGATGAAAGATAATATGGCAATTACTATGTTTGGAAAAAACATTTTGTAATATCCCATGTGTATGAGTATATAATATTTTTACAAGTGAAGATATCTATACACATCGTAATACGTACAACTTTACAAGTTAGCCTTCTGTTCTTTTTTCTGTACTGATGTTAGTAACACTCAATCGCCACATCTGTGGTATTTTTCTAGTTTGTGCGCGGTGATATCTCTTTTAGGAGTATAAAGCTTTTTCGCTGGCAATTTGGGGTTGGTAGCCTAAAAGCTGTTTCACGATATTTTTAATTTAAAAGTCATGAAATGACCTCAAACACTTGAATTTCAATCAGTTCTTCAGAATTAATTTCAGATTATCAGTTTCAAAGTAAAAAACATACAATATTTGAAACGAAACAGCAAAAAAATACTTGACCCGTAAATTCAAAACTGCGCTGTTTAGATGTTATCTATAAAATACCAGCATTCAACGCTAACTGAAGAAATTTTTGTTTTTATTGCACACGCGGTTTCTGCGTTAGGTACACAGTTTTTTCATAGTCTCTCTGTTTACATTTGTACTGAAACATACCATAAATCTGGACAGGTAATTACAGATAACGAGAAAAAGTACTGAATACCGTACCATATATAAAATTGTAGGCAGAGTGGTTTGTGTTAGCGTTTGAGAATGAAGATTTAAAAAAGGAATTTTCACAAACGATATTAATGGGCTGGTTAATAAAAATATTTATATTTTTAATAAATAGATACAAATGCCTTAATATAAAAATGAATTGGAATCACAAACAACGAATATTATACATCTATTCATATATATCATTATACATTAACATCTATGTACCTATGTAGAAAAACGAAACAACCCAATAAGCCTTATAACACGAATCACCGTTGCAAAAACAAAAAAAAAAATATAAGTCACTCATTCATTCCATTAACTCTTTCCTCATTCATAACAGAAACAGCTCCAATCAAAACAAACCATTTGTTTTACAAAAAAGACATTTTCTATTTCCGTTTTATTCCTGAATAAGTCGTTCTGCAACTTCACCGTACTCACGTAAATTTAAAAATATAATAAAGCCGTTAAGAGCTCGGGTAAAGCGGGTTGCACTTGAGTTTCTAACAATACGAATCGGAATAAAAATTTCCGTACAAATTATAAAACAGACCAGCATGTTTGAAGTAACTCATGAGTCGGGCACACGCTATAACTCGCTTCCTCTTCGAGTGGGATTTAATAGTGCTGCTCGAGTGTGTCAATTGTATGTTTAAGTGTGTTTTGTGGGTTAAGAACTTATCGAAAAAAATTGTAAAGGAAATGAAGTATATATTATTTTTTCGTTGTCGTTAATATTAATAACGTTATTTATAAATGTTGTAACACTAGTACTAAGACTAAACATTATAATCCGTAGCAAATCACTTTCTGGCACTGATTAAACAAAAATGTTTTATGATGCCAAACGTAAAATCACCAACTGTTCAAAACGAGCGTCACAACATAGACATACGTCATAAAAACAACATTTCCGTAAATCAACAACATAAATTCACGTACTAACAACACAATTTTATTTTTATCTCCAATTATTCATCATCGAATCGCATTCGTAAAACGAACGCTCAAGTCATACGTGGTAACATCAGCTCTATACAAACGCTACAACATCAAAGATTTGTGTTTAAAATTTGGTCTTAATTTAGCTTTACAGGCGTTTGTACGTCAGTTGAAGCGGCCAATGCGTCTTATATCGACGGAACGCACGGGAAACATACGCTAGTCTCCCATCACCTACATTGGAAAAGCCTGTACATAGGAATCAGTGAATACTTTGTGCTGTGCTCGTTCATTGAGAGTTTTGTTTGTCGTTTAAGTGACAGTGTCAGTGTGGAGGAGACAATGGATTACGATTCGCTGATATATTCGCATATTGCGAATTACTACGATGAATTGGTGAGTCTATAGATTTAAAGAGTAGCTGCACTTTTAAGTTAGGCCCTATCTTTAATAATGATACTCAATAAAAGGGCATTTAGTTAAAAAAAAATATATATATTCGTATAAACTATAAAATTATATCTACGAGTATATCATAACAAGGAAATAGCTTTGAAGAAATTAATGTAAAATCTATTCCACATTTATACTTCAAAAGCTTTCATCGATGAAATATCAAACTACATGATAAAAAAATAACCCTTTTCCTACCATTTAAACTGATAAACGAGTTTTTTTTTTTTTTTTGAAGATAAATATTTTTCGAATTGCACTTTTGTCCGAAGTCTTTCATTTTCTCTCTTTAAATAAATGTCAGTTGACCTTTGGTTAGGAATTTAGGTTGTCAACCACTGGAATTCCACTCCTTTATTTTAATATAATAAATAATGTTAAAAGCAGAATTAATTAGTCATAAACTAAAACTGATAGTCAAAACATTCTTAGTTTTGTGTAGTCATAACTATTTCTGTGAATTGTAGCGTTCAACATTAATTTTATCGAGGTCGAAATTTGAAGTGAAAATTTGCAACTATCAACTAACTTTTAAACAATTATTATGGTTCCCATATTCTGATCAACAATAAACATAATTTCAAGAAATTATATACATATGTATTGGTCGTATTGATAGCCGAGAGGTTTGATGCCAGGTTAGGCAAGTACCAATGTATTATATAAATAACTGATTAACGTTATACTGTTTACTTTCTAAGAATATTTTAACATACAGACAACACCAGACTGTATAGTGATGGAAAATAATCTTTCGATAAAAAAATCGTTATCGAAACCAGGACTTAAAAAGTCTCAAATCGCAAGTCCGGCTTGAGCAAGCGTGGTGATTAACGCTCATATCTTGAGGCCTGTGGCCTGCAATGAGATGGTAAAAATTGGTGATGATGATGAGTAAAACCTGCAGTTTCTGTAATTCCGCCGTGAAGCTTTAATTTAATATAACAGCGCTTACACATTAGTAGATTTTGTCGCGCGTATACGCTCCGTTTTTTGACGCGCGGTAAAAACATATCCTCCGGATTCAGGTGTCATTGTTTGTACTGGTAGTCATCAATCCTTAGTTATCGTTCGTATACGTATATTATTACATAAATTCTAATACTTGGAACTGTATATTATTCAGTGCAAAATTATTTGAACTTACAATTATTTCGCTTTGGGCTTCATAATGTTATCTCAATACATAGACATAGCTGATTTTTTTTACTCTGAAATAATAATGGATGCTATTTCCAATTGCACCTTAATGGCTATTATAGTATATTTATTCAATAAGTGACACTAATTCCAAAAAAATCCAAACGCCCATATTCTAACAACACATTGATTTCATACCAAAATTGAATGGAAGCAAACGAAAACACATGTATCCATTCGGGGAACGGGGATCGAATTTTGCTTAGTAATTTTAGAAACGTTGATGTTATAATAGCCCAGTTTCGAGAACATTGTGCTATATACATTTAGGTTAGCGTTATTGGAAGCAAAGAGCCGTCTGCCTGTTTATAATATCTTCAATCTTTTGCTTTCCTAGTACATGGAAAATTAGGTTTGTTTAGCAATTTATTACGTGAGATGTAAATAGGAATAATGTAAACAGATATTTGCATTTTGAAAAGTTTTCACATGATATTGAAATGGATGATATAAGAGAGAGAGAGAGAGAGAGAGTAATTTTTTTGTATCATATATCTTTCTTTTTTGTATCGATGTCAACCACAAGCTGTTTGATGTAAAATCGCTTAAACAAAAGAATGCATCGGTAACTCTGATTTTTGACTAGCTAACTGTTTCATCTCACAGAAACTACCTTACGCACTCGTATAAAGAGTCTAAAACCTTCCTCGATAAATGGGCTACCTAGGACTGAAAAAAATCAAATCGGGCTTATACCGAACGCGTTCAAGAAAACAAAAAAAACTGATCAGCTTCGTGTTTCACATTAGTATATGTAGATACATAGTCACCATTGTTTTCTGAGGGAAATCATCAAATGACCCCTCCCGCTGTAGGGAGCAGCTGGAGGGAGTGTCAGACTCTTACTAACTAAAACCCACGTTTGTCCTGGAGATATTCGTGTGCCAGGGCTACCGTAACTCCTGCGAATAACCCGCAACCCCGGCAGACATAGTCATAACCGCGTATTTTCCGTTCATACATACATTTCAGGACTAAAATGTATACCGACGTAATTTCTGCACTACGCTCCAACCACGTCAATTTAAACACTGCCAATACACACATACACTCAATGATTTTATCGCTTACAGCTCTTAGTTCGTAATACTTTCATAACAAGCTTGAAGGTACTGCGTCTTATTTCGGGTTTTGATGACGCATGCGCATAGATAAGGCCTGGTTTTATGTTTGGGATTGAAATATTGTTTTATATTGCGGTTCAAGGTATATGGTGGTGGTAAATTCGTCTATTCAGTTGGTTAGTCTATGGATGGGTTATTTTATATATGAATAATTTTGTAATAGTAGTGCCTAGTAGATTTTACATTGGTTTTGATTTCCATTGACAATTTAAGCCTATGTAAGCTTTTTGTGTAGGTGTAGATGAGAGAAACTCTTTTTGGAAAAGTTATAAAACGAAAACCTCTCAGGGTTTCGTGGCGAGTCGTTTTAATCACTTATTATACTAGTTAGTGTTATGTAAGGAAACAATTAAATTTTTACCTATATATACCACTTGGGTACACAATAATTGTAACTTACACCATACTAATATTCGTTTTATTAAAATAAAATATTAATATAAAGACTTATTAAGAAAGAGTGCCCGGCCCCAACCTAGTTCAGAAAAGGGTAGGCGAATGAACTATTTTTAAATGTCCCAGACAACGTCATGTTCAAAATAAACGAATCCTTACAGATATACGTTTGAAATACGGAATTAAATCGGTGTGCCCACGTAAGGATTAAATGGCTGCACTACACCCACACTACCGACACCTACCTTAGGACATATTTTGCTTCTTAATTTTAAAATAATTACTACTACCAAGACTTTTAAATAAGTTACCTGTATGTTATTCTTACGTATGAGCTATATCACTAATAAGTTCCATCAAAACCTGTTCTGTAGTATTTGCGTGAAATAGTAACAAACATCTACTTACATCTTCATCCAGATATCTCATTTTTGTAATATCAATGTTATACAAAGCACTGTATTTTTCGTAATCCAATCAATTTAAAATCCCAGCCTTAAATATGAACTACAGGTTTCCTAAGCTATATGTAGAGGCACATTGTTTACGCAGTGAGTCATTTGTTTCCCTGCCTCCGCAGGCACTCTCTAATTGTTATTGGACCTGATCAATTCATGGTGAAGTAAATTGTGTACTTACAGCTTTGTGAGAGGCTGTTTAAGAGTTTGGTAATATGGAGTTTAGTTATTGGGAATGTCAAAAACATTTGATGAAATGTATTTGTAGCTAATGGTTTTAGTCATATGACAGAAATAGAAGTGGGCTAGCCATGTCTGCAGACGGACGTATGTATGTGGGCTACCCAAGAATCGGATGGTTGGCGCTCATTAAGGGGCTATGTTCGGCAGTACCATAAGTACTGGTAGACATTGAGACATAGAATAGAATTGTTATAGGTTGTTAGCACTCACCTAACCAAGGGGTATTGGGTTGCCCGGGTATCTGGATTGAGGAGGTGAGATAGGCAGTCCCTCCTTGTAAAACATTGGTACTCAGCTAAATCCGGCGAGACTGGAAGCCAACCCCAACTTAGTTGAGAAAAGGCTCGGGAGATGATGAGGTAACAACGTCACACCAACCAACCAACCAACAGTTAATTCTTTTATCGAGAAAATATTTCAGTTCTGCGTAATGTTACAGTGCAGTGTACGGCACACCGTATATTATGTTATTAGATCGATGAAGCTCACCAGTGTTTGGAGGTGAACTGTGAAAACTTGTACATGTGGTTAATGTTTAAAATCATGTTTCTTGCTAAACTTCATAGTGAGTTTCGAAAGATTTCTATATAATCAATGTCTATCATGAAAAGTTTACTTCAGTGCTTCAAGAAACTTAAAAAAAATACAGCAAATGACAGTGATTATTATTTTTGTCTTACCAATCCAAGATATATATATAACTTTTTTTTATTAAGTAATCATTAAATGACCCCCGCTATGAGTGCAGCTAGAGGGTGTGTCAGACTACTACTGACTAAAAACCACTCTTGTTCCCTCTGAAGATCTTTCTTGTATGGCAAGGCCAGGGTAAGTCTTTTGAGCAATCCCGCAGATCCATAAAATCTATCTTATAATTTATCCTCAAATCAATATCTCATGTATACTCAGTCAAACATACAAATTGTTTTAACGTGTACAAATAGGGATACAAATAGCCCTCACAAAGATCACACTTAACCATTTAGCTACCATTGACAGGTTAGTGACGTGGCGTATGCCGAGTCCATTAATTATGCCATTTCCTTGGGTTGACGCCGAGACTATTACAAAGTGTGCGCTCAGAGCTATGATGGCTCACTTTAGACTGAACAAATCGGTACTGAAGTGTTGAGTATGTAAGTGTCACAGAATTTGACATTTGTATTTTGTAATGGAGTATGCGTGAAAGAGTGTCTTTATTGATAAAGTAGCTGTTACTCGCTGTTTCTACCGCGTTTTCATAGGTTTACACTGACGTACTTAGTAATTGTGTGTCTTTTCTATTATTTCTTAAAAGGATTTTTTTTGAGATGTTTGTTTTAATTTCAGTTATTTTACCTAACTGCTATTATGAAAGGAAGCATTAAATCGAAAAAAAACAAAGTAAATATTGAGAGTAAAAAAAACTTGATAATATTATTATTTCAATTTCATTACTATGATGGACAGACGCCAGCACTTCAAGCTTCTACAATCGGTCAAATATCCTTAATAGATTTTCAATTCTATAGCTTAAGCATATGGTTCAAAGTTGATTGAGAAAATTTGATAGTTTCGGGTAGCTTGATGTGCTGGAATATGAATATCGAATCTCGTAAAAATATGAAACATAAAACTTTAGCACAAAACGAAAAATAATGTTACAAAGTTAAAAAAAGTGATACTTAAAAAAAATTAACCCAACACACAGCATACAACAATTTTAAACAGAAAGTTAACCCAAAAACACTGACGCAACTATTTACACATTAAGTTGAACGTTCGTTATTCTTTAATTAGCACCGGCACGCTCGCGCACCGCGGTGTTGTCTGTAAGGGCTGGTACAGTCGCGGACGCAACAACTCAAGTGATGCCACGTGGCTCGGCTATTATTGATCTTTTTATGGATTAATCGGTTATGCTTCTGTGTTCTATATTCATGGAGGAATTATATTTATTAAATTGTAGTTTCGGCCAGCGTTTTTATCCGCGTCTTGTAGGAACTAGTTATTACCTACTTATGTACTAAAAAAAGTATATACCGATCTAATTGAGAACCTCCTCTTTTTTCGGAAGTCGGTTGAAAACCTTATCTTAATCAATGGTCACTTTTTTTTCAAATTTGACCAGTAGTTCCTGAGACTAATCTGTTTAAGCAAATAAACAAACGAACAAACTCTTCGGCTTCATTATAATATTATAGTATAGATTGTGTGTCGTTGAAAAAATAATAAAGAGTTCTCTCACAGTTCAAAAGTTGGAATTGGAGTTTTTCCCAAGATTTTTAGATAAACGCTAATTTATTCATGTTTTATCTATTATCTCATTTTAAAGGATCAGATAATCTTAATTCGTTATATAAATCCGATGAAAGATTAAAAAAGTCAACATAAAGTTTTAGATAGTAAAAAATAACAAAGGCTTTAATTCAAAAACTGTAATATCAGATTGAATTTTTAAACATAAACATAAAATAAAGGACTACAAAACAATTGAAAATCAATTCTAAAATTTCTAATTCAATTCAAAAACTCAAACACCTGATACCGCTTCGCCGCTTCAACCAGCAAATCCATCAATGTAATATTATAAATTTTAATTAAAAACAAACCGTTTTGTTTGTCCAATTATCGGCCAATATCGTATTATCTTCATACAAATCTGTTTATCGCTGTATTATGTTTGTCGAAAATTAAAATGAGTTTATTATCGTATGAAGGGTCCATCAACCTGGTAATTGCTAGCGAAACATGGCGGGTCAAATGTGGAGACAGGGTGTTTAATAATAATATTTACAGGTAGTGCTTTATATAATTTTTTCTCCTCACGCTGTGGGTGCAGCTGGAAGGAGTCTGACGGCTCTTACTGACTACAACTCACTATGTCCCTTCAGCAGGCTTAGCATGGCGATTTTATGTATATCTATTCTGTCAAGAAAAGACAAAGCTCTTTCTGTCAATGTCAACATTGTCTTCTGTCCGAGCATGGTGCGACCTGTCAACTCGCATATAATCACTTGTAGCCTTATGTTGATCGAAGAAAATAAAAATTACTTTTAAATCTTACGTCAATCTGTCACTTTACTAAACTCCGGTAAACAAAACTTGTTTCTACGGTTGCCATGCTAAGCCTGCTGGAAGTCTTTGTATGCCAGGGCCACAGTAACTGTTGCGAATAGCCCCAGCAGATCGCTTTAGTAATAATTAATTAATTAACTAGTCTAAATTGAAGTGGCTTAATGGTTAATGCATCAGCCTTTCAAGTACGAGTGTATGATTTCGATTCTGTCAGGTAAATACAAAAAATGTATCTTTTCTAAGTTATATGTAGCTTCTAAGACATACTATCTTGGAAATTAATCACCGAGCAAAGATGAAGGAATGCATTTTGAAGGACCCTGAAAGACTTAGAAGTCAGAAATGGCCAAAAGCGCAAATAAAAAACTGCATCTCACAAGCAACGAGCATTATTCCGTCCTCTCGTTTAAGACCTTGTACCGAATCATTAATACGAATTTACGTACGTTCCGAGTGTGGTGCCGTGACCTCGTTACAGCCAATAAGTGTGAAAACGTTCTTGCAGGCTAATGATGTATTCACCGTTTATTTACTCATTTACGCATCTGGGGAATGGAAGGATCTGGAAAGGTAGACTACCTAATATGCTAAAATGAGGATGCTGTTTTAGGAACGTTAGAGCTACTACTACTCAGACTCTAGACAATATGCCTACCAAATTTTATTTAAATCGGTTCAGTAGTTTTGGTGTGAAAGCATGCCAGACAGAAAGACAGAATTCTGATTTGAGGAAGGAAATTAAGGATTAAGTAAGGATTTTATGGAAAGATGCTTCATCCTTAAAATTGCCTAGAATTTTTTTTTTTTTATTTTAAGTTTGAAGTAAAGCTTTTTTTGGAACTTCATTATAGTCTGCGATGTCAGTGTCATAAATATTGAAGAATTTTTTCCTCTTTTTTTGAATTTGGAAAATTCTGTTCTCGCTGTGGGTGCAGCTTACTTATTACATTCTTCATTTAAAAGTGCACAGTTCCCAAATTATATCGCTTTTCCTAGTAACCAAACCATCCAAAGCTTCATTTTGCTTTTGCAACTAAAGAAAACAGTCAAAATCATAAATCAACGGTCATAATTCAGATAGATATTAATGTTGTAAGTAGTGATAGGTTGCAGGCTCGTAAACCATTTATAAATACACCCAGAAATGGGTTACTGACGAACGACGACCTAAGAATCCCATTAGACGCCATTTCCTATAGACTTTTATGACCAACGTTGGAAGATAAGCAGAATGTACACTGTATGGTTTTATTGGTGTAGCTATTTGGATGCCAATGTTGGTATTGCCGTTTGTGCGTATTTTGTATTTTGGCCGTAGACGTTTTATTTCTTGACGTGCAAAAGGCAGAGTAAGTTATATACACTTTATACATTAAGAATATTTTCTTTGTATATTTGTATACATTTTCTTTTTTATACAAATTTCAAAATTTTGTAAATGTCAATGTTCAAGCGTTTGCATGCTGCATAAACTTATAAATTACAAAAAAACACTAAATGCTTCAATTGGTATATTATAATTTCAAAATAAGTATGCCTCAATAAAATAAAAATCATCAGGCAAAATATTATAAACATCTGAATTTTATTCTGATACAACTGCAATATCTATCGATCACCGTAGTTATTATCAGTATTTTTTTTAATACTGATTAGTTATTTTAAGTTCAATACACTGCTTGGTTTCAACAACTTAACCAATAAACCAAGCAATACTAATTCACAACTATCATACCCATTACCCAAACCTAACTTAGAAATGATGACGTCACACACCCGTGCATGCAACAACGCATGTTCCGTCCATGTCGGTAATACCGTCGGATCGGCGAGTAATACTCGCGAAGCCGGTTGCCGATGCCCACTGGCCACTAGTTCTATTTTAATCACGGCCCATAGAGTAAGTCGTAAATAATCCAACAGAATCGAACGTGCACCGTTGTTAGTGTTAACGCTAAAAATAAGTTAATGTACGTTCGGTTGAATGCAAGAATGCTGGCGCGAAATCTTTAGGAATTTTGGGATTTATTACTGGTTATGCTTTGTGCGTTTGGTTTGTTCCGGTGTTTTGGGTGTGAATTAAATTAAATTGGAATTAATTTTTGATGAATTTGCTTCTGGGTAGCCCAATTAAAGTGTTTCTATACTAAGTACAGACGCCAGCACGTCAAGCTACTCAAAAATGTAAAATTTTTTCAATCAACTTTGAACCATATGCTTGAACAATAAACTTGAAAATCTATTAAGGAAATTTGACAGATTGTAGTAGCTTGATATGCTGGCGTCTGTACATTTATCTTTGATTTTGTATTTTAAAATTGACGTTTTTACAGTGTATTATTAGATATTCGCAGTGATTGTAAGGTTTATGCATGATTTTTCTCTTAAAAGAAATCTCCATAAGCCTCGCTCAAAAACAGGTCATCGACATCTTCAACAAATATTTAATAGAAACCATTACTCCCATTCTAAAATAGACCACCATAGCAATTATCATAAATCCCTTCATGGTAAACATGATAATATCCGCCCGGTATACATATAAAAAAAATCTTTTTCCCATTACGCTGAGCAAACAAACATTTTAATCCGGGACCAGTGTAAGATGAAACTAAATAATGTAGTTTGAAAAACACATGAAGATCAGATAAATAGAACTCAAGTTATAAGAGAAAAGAGTTTTTGAGGTAATAATGATAAAACATATTATTTTCGCACGCATTTCTGTATCTCTATGAAGTTTGCTTGATTTTGTATGGTAATGGAGCGATGGAATTGAAACTAAATTAATGTCTCGATTTTAAATTCGATGCTTAGCCATTCTATGGACGCCAGTGCAGGTTAACCTACTGGTATCTATAAAATTTTACCAATCGAATATTAACCTAAAAAATCCAGTATTGTGATAAGGTTTAAAACCTATTAAAGAAATTTGACAGATTGAGGTAGGTTGATGTGCTGGCTCGTATACGAAAAAAAAATATTAAGTACTTATTGTTTTTTTTCTAAAGAATTATTGTTTTTTTTTTCTAAAGAATTATTGTTTTTTTTTTTGTATATTCAGTCAATTCATTCAATCTTCGTTACTAGTTTTTCTATTGTATGTCACCAATTCACGAATTCACTCGATGTTGAAACAATCGTTTCTATTTGGAGTCTCCTCTTGACGATATATCGAATATTTTTCGGATACAAAAATCGCTTTCGCCTTCCAATTAAATTGCACGTATCCATTGCACTCGCTATCTCGGAGCTAGACCACGTACGTTTGTTTTCTTTTAATTAAGTCCAATTGAAAAACTCCCGTGGAAATATAAAGTCGTAGTCAACGATTGCGACGCGACTTTTAAAGTTTATATTAGTTACATTTTTAAGTAAAGAAGATAATATCGTTTTCCATTTTTATAAGGTCTATTTATGTAACCTTTTTTTGGAGTGGGAAATTATTATATGTAATAAAAGTAGCACCAGAAATAACGGTAGTAATTTAAATAGTTTAGGTTTTACAAAATGAAACGACGGTGTACCAGATCAAACGTAAAGTGACAACTATGTTTATTTTTCAGTAAGAACATTGACATTTGACATTGTGAGGTTTGTGATTAACAAGTCTAACAATATGACCCTTCCCTATGTGGGTGCAGCTAGAGGGAGTATCGAACTTTACTCTTTTTATTTATTTTTTACTAGCTTCTACCAGCGATTCCACTTGAATTTCGTAGGACTACTATGATCTAAAACCTTCCTCGATAAATCAGCTATATGAAACTGAAACAATTTTTCAAATCGGACCAATAGTAATTCTTGAAATTAGCGCTTAAAAGCAAGAAAAACTTTATCTTTACTGTATAAGTATAGATTATTTAGTATAACATAGAAAAGTCATCATCATCCTATAAGGCTCCGTGTAGTATTTTAGGTCATCTAATATCAAAATGGCTGTCTGACCACGTGCGTTACACAACTCCGGCCAGTGCAGCGGTCATGCACTTAGTGGTGCATTAGCACTGATAAATGCATTACTGGTGCTTGTTGAAGCGGTGTTATCCTAGAAATATACGGGCTGATGCAACAACGCATGGACAGTAAAAATTGTTTCAGAGTTTTGTTTAAATAAAGAGTAAACAGTTATTTTCATTTTAGTTTTTAATAGGTTTAAAGAAACTTTATTCTAAACACCTAAATAACAATAAAAGCCATACTTTTAAATTAATCCCTGTGAAGTTAAGCTTCCAATATTTTTTTTTGTGGTACAAAAATATGTTTTCTTACAAA
The DNA here is from genome assembly GCA_958496145.1 of Heliothis peltigera. Taxonomy (NCBI): domain Eukaryota; kingdom Metazoa; phylum Arthropoda; class Insecta; order Lepidoptera; family Noctuidae; genus Heliothis; species Heliothis peltigera. The sequence goes on along the minus strand of OY292329.1, from coordinate 11,265,575 downwards.
AAGTAAAGACATAAACCCTGAAATTTCGAAAGATTCAAGAAAATACAAGAAAAAGTCACAAAAATAAGAATTTAACGTAAGCAGACTCACTATCCATTAGTGACCAAAGTTAGGTGGCGTGAAGGAACTAAATTCCCCCAGTGGCCAATCTACGTAGGCGTTACTGCAAGGGTTTGGGGGACGGGGGACGAGTGTAGACTATCTGCAGTCATTTCTATTTATTTGGGGTACAACCCCTAAGTTTTTGACTACAAACTTTAGGGTACGAAAGCGGGAGGTGGTCCTAGAAAATATGTCGAAAATTACCGCCCTTATTTTGACATTTAAGGATGTAATTAGGTTTGATGGTTTAAGCTTAAGGCGCGTCCCCGAGCAAAACGCAGCGGTAGCCGTTTTTTATACAGCTTTAGGAGCCATCTTCTCTTAATCCAAAAGAAATACCAACTAATAAAAAATACACAATATTTATTTAAAGAGTCACAAAGAAACTACAAAAATGAGAAGTAAAGATTTTTAATACGCTTCTCCTGGTAAAGTAACCAATATTTTGATTTGATAGTTAAACGTTATAACGATTTTATTCTAAAATCTGAGCGTATTCGCTACGTTTTTCTTGCGCTGGCTTGGGTACGAATAGTAGGAAACGAATGCTCAAGGTTATTTGGTCAGGGTACCGCCTTAATGTCAAATAATCTAAAAATTAATCTCAATAATTGAAATAAAATACAGATGTTATGAAAAGAATATTTCTTACGACCCTTATGAGGTGTCAGCATGATACAATGTACCTACATATGTATATGTGGAGATCTAAAACGGGAGGCCTATGTTCAGCAGTGGACGTCCTTTTTTTTTCGTGGGAAATAAAACCCACCATGTTTCTTCGGGGGGTCCCTGTGTGCCAGGGCGACGGTAACTCTTGCGAACAACCCGCAGCCCAGGCAGACCCTAGCCCTTATGGGCCTCTCCTATATTGACGTCCTATGGCTGATATAATGAGTACGATACTTATGTAGTTTCTAAATAAGTCTAAAACTAAATGCACAGTTCGTAAGTCTCGGGCTAAAACCTAGGTACTTTCTTTTATCTATCTACATTAAAGTATTATACCTTTCTCACACTATAGTTATATGACGTCATCACACTCTTTCTAGTTCACCTCGCTCCGCTGTGAGCGAAGACGTTAGGCCCGCAATACCCTCAGGATCCTTGCAATGTACATACTATGAGGTATTTAGGTATTATTATAACCTTGCTATTTTAGACTGTGGGGTAAGTTGAGAGCAGTTAGCGATTGAAAATAATTCGAATTCTCGAGACAATTGCCAATCAATTGGCATCACTTTAGATGAGCCATCACGTTAATCACCACGCTTGCTCAATGCGGGTTGGTGATTTTAGAGTTTATAGTCCAGGTTTCCTCGAGATGTTTTCCTTCACCTTTTAATCAGTCATTGGTGTCCAAGATGCACTTAGAAATTACGTATAACTTATAAAAGTTACATTGGTACTCGCCTGACCTGGAATCGAACCCGCACCTTCTTACTAGAAAGGGTGGTGCTTTAACCACTAAGCCACCACGACTTATCAATAATTAAGGTTGTTTTTGTGGGCAAATTCCATATTCCATAAATTAAGAAAAATAATTACTACCACAAATTAATAACCTTCAAATAATAATTTTGCTATTCTTAATCAATGTAAGTTCTCCTTCATTGCTTTCTGTATCATTTTAACAATGTTATAGGTACATTGAGAACTTATTGAAATGTTCATAAGTCATGTTACACATGAAAGTGTCATTCATTGAGATTTTAACTTAAATCATTTATTAAAATCAAACATGTAATCACCGTAGCGTTTCACGACAATTCGATAATATCAACTTACCTTTATCGCAAAATCGCCCTTCCTCGTACAAAAAACAATAATTATACTATAGAGTTTTGTATTGCACGCCGTTATCAATGCAATAAAATGCAATCGACTTAATTGCAGTGCTCTTACAGTGAACTGTTAAATATAATTATGGCTAACCTATTAAGTTTCAGTAAATTAAGCGGATTTTATGAAACTTTTCAACTTTATAACGTCCATTTTGAAGTGAGCGTCGCAAAATAACCAACTGGTTTTGTTGATGAAATAAAACAAAAATGGTTTCCACTTAATTTGATGCAGCCATTAGTCGCAATGTTATTGTTTTTGTTAAAACTATTACACGAAATGGGTGTGTAATAGCTATTTAAGGTAACATTATTAGGATTAAATGGGTACTTATTATTTAATGCAGTTTCAACTGGCTATTTCTATGTGATATTAGTGTGGTTTAATCAACAAACTCGAATTATGTAAAACTCTGTAAAAGTTAATGATTAGTTTAAAAATTAGAATTCCTTAATTAAAGGTTTTTGAATCGATTCTATTCGCCAGCACACATTAAAGATCATGCATTATGTGATTTTAGCCATTATAAAAAACTAAAAATAATACTTTCATCTATACCTACCTATTTATGACGGATTTCCGAAAAAAAAGAAGGAGGTTCCTAATTTGTCGATATTATGTGTTATTTTAAGTATGTACATTGATTACTCTGTAGTTTTTAGTCGAATTAGTATGAATAATTTTGTTTCGATGCAGTATACTCTTGCCTTGTCTCATAAAAATATCATCTAATTTGGTTTAGTACTTTTTATTTTGTGAGCATTTTTTTCTATTTTTTTTTTCATAGGATTTAAAATGTCTTCTATGTATTAAAATATTATTACACACTCCGCTGGCTCCTATAACAGGAGACTTGATAATACGTTTACATGCCCCAGATCACGCTACATTGCCCCTCTAAGACTCGCCCCTTTGAGTTTAATTGCAATTTCGGTAGGCTGTATGCTTCTCAAAATAAAATGTTTGGTTATTGCACACATTTTTATTTGAGTGTTATTAAATTGTTTTATTAATTTAAAGTTAAGTTGGTTAAATTTAAGTTAAATACTTTTAAACATTTTTTTTTATTTTATTCATATTTTTTTCGGTAAAATTGCGAAAGTAGTCTTTAATGATAACTTCTGAATGAAATGGCTGGATCGATTTGGATAAAATTTAGGTAAGGACAAGGATTCATATCCAGTAAAAGATTCTTGATAGAAAAACTATTTATATGCACCTTTTTAAATATGAGTCTATTTACTAGAGGTAGGTATGTGTCATCTTGAACACAGCATAAGAGACCAAAATAATTCAATATAAAACGCTGACATCATCCCTAACACTTAAAAGAAACCCAATATTCCTTCATAATTGCATTACGACAATAATTCCAAGACATCGAGGGATATTATTAATAATATGACGGCTGCTACGGCGTGATGGAGGCATGCGCTCCCATTCTTTACATCGCCATACCAGAGCGATAGAAGCTTTATTAATATTGTTGGATATGCTAGTGATGTGCACGTAATACACATAGATTGATATCGATAACAAAATAATTGAATCGTGCTGTAGGGTAATTGCTTTTTTTTAATATAGTTTATAGATATACATACCACAATTAGGTAATGAAATAAAGTGCCTCTTTACAAAAGAGTGCAAGAGAGACAAAATGGATTTAGTTAGATTAGGAAGGTGTCACAACAATTTTAAATGTATTAGTCGTTGAATTATTTTTGTTTAATATCGTCCCATCTGTTTTCTCAAAAAATCAATGCAAATAGCATTGATTTAAATAAAATACAAATTATTTTATGGCCAAATAAAAAACTTCGTCCTGAAATTCGATCTATGAAATGATATTTGGCAGTTGTTCTTAAACTAACAAAACGAGGTTATCCAAGGTCAATAACATATCTCAAAAACCGCCGTCTGAGTCATAGGATATTCCAGGAAAATTCCTTACAGCTCATACGAGATGAGTAACTAAATCCATTGGATTTGCTGTTCTTCAAGTTGCGAAATTTAACGATCATGTTTATTATTTTTGTTTAGCCTACTGATAGAAAATAACTTATAGATATACATACATATATTAAGCTGTCGTTAAAAAGCTTGGCCATGAATTCAGTCATTTTATGCCTCGCGCATGCACAATAATATTTGTTTCACAATTTGACTGTTGACTGATTTGAATTGAAAAAGAAAAGACGATAGAGAGTCAGAGTGGAATAAAATAATTAACAAGTGCTATAGATTTCTTCAAATATATGATAATCAGCCACCTCTTTCAGCAAATACAAACAATGACACGTCAGTTAAAAAAATTGTTATTGATAATACTTATCTTGACGAGTTTGCTAGGCTAAGCGCGCACATCCCAGGACATACTGAATCGATTTCATTTCAGTATTAGAGAGATCGTTTAAGCAGGAAGAACATGAACTCTTTTTTATTCAGATGCCTAAGTACTTTAACTAGATACCGTGTGCAGGAACTATGTAGTCTCCTGCAAAGACAAAGAAATAAAAGAGATACTACTGAAATAAAAATAAAGGACTTATTTTTATTTATTTATTTACTGATTTATGTACACACTAGATAAATACAAAAAGGAAAGAAAGAATTTGCAAAGTTTTTTTATTTATTTTCTATTCTCTGAAACACAATAGTTGATTCAAAACCAATCGATATTAAAACTACAAGACAAACAAACAACATAACATTCGATCATAGCGTTTTCTTTATGTTAGCATCCAATCGTGTTGTATGTTTGTTCGTTTATTTAATAAAAACGTCATGTTGGCAAATAACGCGTGGATATTGATTAGGGTTGTAAGCAATAGATCTTATTGTAGTACAAGGGATAAGTTATAGCGGGCGCGCAATGATAGTTGGTACCTACATTATTTTTTACCAAATATATTATATATAGATTTTTGCCAACTTTTTCGGGTTTCAGTGGTACGTTGAAGGACAGACCTAGAATTGTAAATTAAGACGCGAAGTAGTTATGCAAGAAGTGTCTGAAGTCTGTTATGGGTAACAAAAAACTGACACACTGGACAAGAAACATAATCATCAATATCATCATAGTCGAATGGAATTCATGTATAAGCACCATATTATTACAACTATTTATCATTAAAACAATGTCTTATGGCGATATTCTACCTATTATAATGCTCCTTATAGTCTACTCGCCCTAACAAACAGTAACAGATAGAGTGCGAATATTTTTTAAACGTCCACTGCACTGCAACCATGATGGTGAACACATGCTAGCGGTGGTCTCCACAAACACATTTTTTGGTTTTGATAGAATCTCGCCATTACATAATCAGCTGACGTGTTTCTTCCACTTTTTCCAATACAATATTTTTTTCGGTCGCCTGGACCTCAAGCTTACTGTATACTGATCTAGCCTTTCGGCTACAAATGATAATTCACACAGGAACCTCGCTGTTATTCATAATTTGTACCGCACCAGCACAGTTGGTGAGGGTGTGGCCCGCCTATCTACAGCGTATATCGCTGGAGGCGTCGGCCTTTGTAATTGATTGATACGTCCAACGGGTTGCCCCGATGTTTTGTTTAGATCCACACTTGATCAACACGAGCACTGGAAATTGGATTTTTTTGTTCAAAAACCAAATACTTTTACTTATTAATTGATGGATGACGTTTTGATTTAAAGTTTTCATGAAAAGAAAAAGCGGAATGGTTTTTTCTAATTATGAAGTTAATTTAATAGCAATATCACTGTTCTAATATAACGCTTATTATGTACAAGCAATCTACATATATTGATTCATGCCGTCATCATTTTGCTCTATATATTTAATCCAATTCAAATCCCATTGCCATTTTTAAACTATATTGTAATATAATTTTTTTACAAGTAATGAGATATTGCTTGGTTTGTCACCTCTTAAAAAAAAACTTCACCTCATATTGCCTAAGCAAACACTGCCTTCAAATTCTAAGACACAGCCCTCAAAGATTGTGTAAAAATGTTCAAAAATTCGATTCTTGTAAGTGCTGGAGAAAGAACTTGGAGAACTTTTGACTGTACTATATTTTCCTATTTCGGCTTACAGAGGCGGTAGTGCTCGCGATAGCTTTTAAAATTTTGTTCGACGCGATGCCGCGATGTCAAGGGGAAGCCAAGCTTTCGTAAGGCTGTGGAGATAGCTTGTGAATGTAGCTAGAACTAGCTACATTTGCTGTAAATGTGGCTAAAAATCTTTGTTGGTTTTGTTGCGGGTTAGGCTTTACTAGGAGATATTTGGCGTAAAGTTAGCTGCAGATAGGGAACGTTTCTGGGATCCTGTAAGTCTTCATTCTAAAATTCTAATCCGAATCCGCTGTGAGTTTCTTGATTGGCATTTTATAACTCGGTTCATAATTTGAATCTACACTAGGGCTACTCTTGCGAGCGTGTTTGCGAGATGAACTAAATTCAGTTCTAAATTTTGACGGATAAAGTATGAGATGACGTAAAAAGTGGTATTCTGTAAGATATACCTCCGTTACTTTGATGCTCACTTCGCGGTACCAATATATTATATCGTTATTTGCTAGGACTTTTTTCTATTATGTTTATATGATGCTACTGAGCAGTGCATGCCTGGGTAATCCGATACCCTATGATAAGACTGGCTGTCGGACACCCAGAAAACAAAAAATCTCTTCAGCTCTATAATAAATGTAGTATTGATTCCAAATCTTCAATAACCCTACGACAGCCCTACTAATAATCCTTTCCTTTTAACTTCCATCTCATACATTTGCAGCTAACAAAATAAAGCCATTATCCCTCTGAAGTTCGTGTCTAGTCCATTCATGACGTCATCCGAACAAAAGACGGATGCCACACGACTCCCATGGGCCTGTGTTTGTTTCTTCTTCTTCTGACGCCTGACCTATTTGAGGGTTAGCATAATAGGGTTAATGTCAAATGCGGAACTGTATTTTTTGCCACGGGGTTTCTTTTCGTCTTGGGAAATGGGTAATTTTTATTTTTATTTGTTTAATTTATAATCACAGACCAGACTCAGCACTTTTTGTGAACAATAATTAATTGTTATAAATTGTCATTAGCTAAATTAGCTAACACATTTTTTTTATTCTGGGCATTGACATTTATTCAACATGCTTGCCAGTACGAGTATAAGTTCCAAAAAATACCCGAATAAAAAAAACACCCGCTCTTATACCTATGATCTTCCTTTTACTTGCACCTTACAAAATTCACCTTCATCAACCAAACGAATTACAAATACCATCACTAACTGAACGTGTTAACACCAAAATCACATATTTAGGCCACTGCGCATCGTTGTCGAATATCTACGGGAACGGCGCTAATTATTCGTGGTTTTACGCTAATTAGTCTCCACGTAAGGTTAGTTAAGTATTTCATCATTTGGATTGCTTTCTGTTTCTACGAGTTTTGATATTGATGAATGTTACTTTAAGACTTCAGACTATAACCATTACATGAGAAGATCAGAGAAAAGCATTATTTTTTATTGATAGTATAATTACATAAGATAAAGAATATTGCAATCAGATAAAGGCACTTACTTGAGACCTTAAGCTACATGTAGATAGACAAGTAATACATACAGCAAAGCACGAAAAACAACCATTTTTGACACATCCTACAAAAATTATTTAAGAAGAAATCTTAAACATCAAAATCAGTGTATTATTTTAAGACCACTCCGAAGCTTCCATTTTGATATTCAAGAACATTTTTAGCTCTTTGTTTCCAGATAATCGCACATACGATGTTCGTGACATCTCCAGTGTCCTCATACAATATGTGCCAGAGACTCATTGCCTAAGGCTTGCGCGATGCACCTCGTCAATATTTCATCACCCTCCATTATTTAGTAGATTCACAAACGAACCGCGCGCCACCGCGGACGGCGGTAGCGGTAAGCATATTTCGTCTTGATTCTCAACGCGGAGCATAAACCCAGCGGTACTGCTGTCGTGGCAATGCGTGTTCATATGTTTTTTTTTTTCAACCTAGGAGGCCGTGTACTGCTTAACCGAGCTTTTCTGTGGATTCCTAAAGATTTTTTAGGCCTCCAGCCAGGGGCTTATATAGAACTTAAACCTAAAACGACAGCGCTGAGGGCACCCCTGTGGGGTTAGGACCTCGGCTCAGGGCGTCGTTGGGGGGAGGACAGCAAAGGGACGGGCTGGATCTGATTGTAATTATTATTATGGACCGTTCATATTTTCTGAATATCGAATTTTTATACACGATGAACTGCGTAGTGCCAACTGTCAAGCTCAACCGCGCGGTTCTCCGCGCAGACGAGTGAAAGAAACCTCTCGATCCCGTGGTCGGGCGATTTTGTATGTGAGGTTCGAGCGGATTTCATGGAAGCTAGAACAACAAGAGACCCGCTGAGCCTCCTACTGCAGAGGTGCACGGTGCCGTCTGAGAATTGCCTTAAGCACGACAATATCATACCTATCTGAGTCTTCTAAAACCTTGTAGTAGGTATTTACAAGTTCGCGCCCTTAGTTTCGCTTTATCCCTGAGTTTTTCAAGCTTGAACTGATATGCGCATAACTTATGCATGCAAACCTTTTTTCAGTTCATGATAGTATGTTTTTAGTTGAAGATGTTTTGTTTGTACTGTAAAATGTTTAGTAGGATAGTTTCAAGGGGAAAAATTACGAAATCAAGTAGTGAATTATCTAATAATTTGTAATGTACCTTTCGTTATATTTAAATGCTGGGTCACCCAGTCAAAAAATAACACAGACAAATGTATACTTTGTTTGCTTAAACACGCTAAACTCAAGAACTTAGACCTATTTGAAATATCTTTCAGTTATAGGTAGCTTATTTATCGAGGAAAGCTACAGATTAGTTTTTATGATCAGTCAAATGCACGAAGTAGTGCTCATGGGACGCGGGTGAAACCACTGGAAGAAGTAAGTAATATAAAAAGTTAGTAATAAACCTGTAGCAATCATTAAAAGCTTGTAATCGTCACTCATAAAATCACCAGCCACTTTCAACTTACCGATAAATATCTCTTCATTTAAAGGACCGATTTGATTCACTAATAAATTGGTTACTACAAAAATAAAATTCCATATGATAAAGTTCATAACAATCACATACAAAAGCGTTATTACAAACAAAGAAGTGAGCTCCAAACTCCGGAATAAAGAAGCACTTCAGACATCCAATCGATCGGGTCGCACACAGGCGCTAATACTGGCGGTACATTCAAAATCTGTAGCGGAATAAAAAGGTTGGCCCCATTATGCGGACGACAATAGCCCGACTGAAAAGTACCCCGGATGCCCGCTGCAACATTATAATAAAAGGTAACTGCGAATAGGTTTCCGGGATAAAATTTTATTGTGAACCATCGACAAAGGACCTTGCAGCGAACAAAAGTCCGCGGAGATCCGGGAACAATCCGGGACTCGGTGACGAAGATATCGCTCTGTAATATTATAATTATATGTATCCTCAGTGCGGGGTATTGAGTCTGTTTGTGATCAACGGGGGAGGGTTGTACGAACTAATTTCGCTTGTTATTTTTATTACCGTCAGTTAAGTTGAATATGAAGTGAAGGGAAAGAAGTTTAGGGAGTTTTTTTTTTGTACAAGCGAAAGCACTTCAAGCTACTACTATCTATATTTTCAACTTTGTTAGTCAAGCATTTATGGTTTAAAGTTGATTGGGAAAATTTGACAGTTTTGGGTAGCATGATGAGCTGGCGTCAAGTGGCGTCTGTTCATTCATGTCATTTTAAAGACGTATAAAGTATGGACTGGCCTTCAGTGTGACTTTCAGCACAATTAATTTCACGAAAAAACTTAAGCTAATTATTAAGTACTAATTATGTACTGGCTTCTGACTAATTTTGGAAAATATTCTGTAGTTCATGGAAATAAAGCCTTTCAAAATAAGTCAAGGAAAAATATTGTTCTTTGTATCAATCATTTCAGTGAAATTAATATTAAAAATCCAAAGTTCTTGGATTACAGAATGATATCCTCACATTTTTAATTCATCCCATAACAATTAATGCTCATAAATTACAGCTCGTTATCACACCTCCGTGTAAGTAAAAAAAAACTTATTTCCTTTATATTTCTCCTACGTATTTAGTCCCGAAGTTATTACACTTTTCCCCGCCTATAATGACTCTAGTTTGTACTCAAAATGTACAGGGAAATTCATATTTCAACCCCAAATTATGCACTTAAAAGAATTACTTCATACCATTTGTTGACTAATAAAGGATAATTATTATTCGCATGCTTCTTTCTAGAATGTTTTCATGCATTATTTTTATATTTTACGGCGGTTGACTAAAAGAAATGGTCATTTGCAAACTGTATTTTATCAAATATATGAATCAAAAATTAATAACATACACTCCAAAATAATTTGAAAAGTAAAAACTCAAGTGAGCGTTCACCTTACCATACTATAACATAAAATGCATGTGCCACTAAAATCCACATACAAGCACTGCCACAATCATCTTACAAAGATGCTGTGTGATGCAATGATGATGATGACTATGATATAAAAGAATAAGTCGTTATAAAACAGCAAACTGAAGCCGGGCTTAAAAGACGCAAAGGGCGAAGTTTGACCAGTTGTGAGGCACTGTAATCTAAAAATAGTATGTATAATAAATAGTTCTAAAGACATTACAAAAATACAAAAATATATTTAATGTTAACTAATTATAATATAATTTTGTACGTTATTCACAGGTTAAGACTTATTAAGAACGTGGTAGTACAATATAGGTTTCGTGACTTATTAGGGTTGATTACATCGGCAACGTCACCACCAATCGTCCGCTGTCACGTTAACACTGATGGCCGACAACTGCTAGTAATGCTGTTTAAATGTCTAGACAACTGTATTTTGTATAAGTAGAAGACATTAAGGAAAGAACATAATATTTGACAATTCACCTGAAAGGATTTTTTATTAGTGTTGCGCTCGTATCTATTGGAATAAAAGTGAAAAAAAAAAGATTCGCTATCTACGTCTTCATTAATTGAAATACTTTTGTAGATTTATTGATAATGTTACTGACTAAAAATTTTAAATCAACCTCTGCCTAATTTTCTAATCTCAAACATTACACTCAAACAAAATATTTGAAATAATAAACATGTTATAATTATTAATCTTACACTAACTTTACTTTTCTTCAATACATAGTCTAATACTGGGCTTAATATTGACGCGAAAGCGTAGTCTAATCAGCATAGTCGAGGTTGCAGATCCACAAATCTTTAGTTAGTAACACACGTTAGCCAAAAAGTATGATTGGATTTTCTTTTTACGAAAATTTCCAGGTACGAGTCGAAATTGGAATTGTGCCCGATCACTAGTTCGCATGGGATTCTATACCATCATTGGCGAATTGACAAGCTTTATAATATTTATATTTGGCTTTAAATTCTCGTTCATATTTCACTCGACGATAAACTGTTATTGTCATGTCAGTTATGTGATGATATTTTATTCCATTTTATTTGAACGAAATTTTCTTTTACAAATAAAAACGCACGTATTTTCTCATTTACTTTACTATTTTATTACTGTTTGACTTTGCTGAGATAGGCTGAATAAAATTGGAATTTATATTAATATTGGAGAAACTAGGTTTGGGAATTAACGATAACTGTTTATCAACCTTTGTGGTTGTGTGTCACGATAGCTATTTCGATTCTTAATAGGGCTATTCCCTGAAGGGCGCGCACGCACGTATCCATTTTGATATTAGTGATCACACACCTAAATTATTAAGTCATGGCCTTAGGGAATATTGTGGTTGAAATATCGTTATTTTCTTCAAAATACTATTCATGATATTTTTTAATTTTGGAATGGGGTAGGCGCGTAATTTTACGTGTCGTACTACCAACTAGGGCTAGGTTTATGATGATACTTTAAGTAGTATCAGAAACAAAGAGTAACAGTACTTTTACACTAGCGAATTTTCCGCTCGGGTATCTCCGCGCGTAGAAAAGTCAACCGTTTAAACGCGACACATTATAAATCTGTAGCGCTGTTTTAAACGTCATCTTTTGCATGGGATTGTCAATTGTTTGATATCGATTGATGATGCGCGATCTCGCCCGTACAAACCGAGCGGAGTGAAAGCGCTGTAAGGCATTTACGTTATCATTACCTTTATTAATAAACACCTCAAACATTCGCAAGTAAAACATTAAGTTGTCACCATCATAAACAAAAGAAAGGGTACTTAACTTACAATTTGCATGGCGCAGTTATGACGAGCGAATTCCATGAGTCACGGTGACTAACACGGGAGGTCGTGGACTGTCCATTATTTTACATGAAATTGACTAAACTTCAGTACAAGAATGTTCCAAGTTATGCCGGATTGATTGATAGTGATTATGGGACAAATCGTATTGACATAGTGTTATATTGCTCGTGGGTAAATATTTGGATTTCGGTCTTTGGTTTTGTAAGGAATGGTTAAAGAATTCGTTGTTTTTATTTGAGATTTCGGTTTGGTCGTGACAGCAGAAACGTAGTAGTTAAATTTAAACCTAGTGATTCTAGTGCTTATCAAATCTCAACAAATGAAGAAGTGATTTTTACGCAGTATCCAAAATTTAACCAATTCTCTCCATGACTTTTTATGAATCCAATTCATGAATCCATTTACTCTACAATTCTTGTTACTTACAGCGCTTTCACACTAGTGGATTTTCTGCTCGGCAACCCGCGAATCGTAGGACTGTTGCCACTCGTACACGCGCGATATCAAACTGATGACAACTACCCGTACAAATGATGACAAGTAAAACCTCAAGACAAGAAAAGCCGAGCGCTACAGAAAATAGAAATAGCAAAATAATTATTCATATCCAGTTCTAACACCAATAATGACTCGACAACATACAACAGATAGTACATACAACGTTTTCATAAAACAACAAAACACATATCATCAACCTTGACACAAAACAAAACACAACCAACGAAACTAATCCGAAACTGACCAAATCCAAAACACTTCGCCAACATCCCATCGTTACAATTTAAACCCAAACAATTCAATAGTAAAATATAAAGCAGAATACAGGCCAGATGCAAGACTCACAAAAGGATCCCAATACATTTGCGTGTGCCCGCTTATATCGCCTCCGTAATAGACTTGAAGCCTTGCCAAGAATGCACCAATTGATTATTGATATTGCAATGCTATTGGTTTTCGAGAAAATGAGCCCCCATCTTAACGAAGGGTGCGCTTGAGTTATTTCATATTATTTTTAAGCTTGAGCTTGTTGGTGGAGTAAACAAGATGTTTGTGCTGTTTCGTTTTGTATTGTTTTTCTTTGATGGTTGTTACAATTGTTTTGAAGACTGAGTGTTCTATAGGGCGACTAGTGTTTATTTGATTTTATGGACAGCAATATAATGTGTCCAGATGATGGCTTCCATTCGTTACATGGGACTTTAAAACAGCAAAATTTGGTGTAGGTACACTTTTATCTATCTATCTATTTGTGCCATGATATTGTATGTATTTTTTATTTAAATGTAGATCTTGCTATTTTATAAAGCTCCTATGAAAAATAAAAACTGTTACTCCAAAACCCAACAACCTAAATGTTAATTTTATTCCTCCGCTTCTTTAAAATACCTTACTTCCATATTCAATAGTACCTACCCCTTATTTTGTAGCAACCGTACAATTTAGCTAACCAAATTACACTGACCGTTATCAATTACAGGATAGCCTAGGATAAACGTTGATCGCATGCGCACCGTATGTAGTTTATGTAAATATACGGAACCAACGTCCAGCGGAACATTGCCAAGAGGGGCATCTAGAATCAATTTGCAAATTACCTACTAGTTATCTACATACATGTAGTAGGTATGGATTGCTTGACCGGACAAATAGGTTTAGATGTTAGACCAAAATTCTATGTTAGCGATTAAGTTGTTTGTGGGGCAACTGAGCGGAATTCCAAGCAGCCTTTCAACTGATTGAAAGGTGTTTGAGGTTGGCATATTAAAAATGTAAGCTATGGAGTATACTTCATCTTCGTCAGGCTGGCACGTGTAGGGTATGTGAACATTAGGATAGTCAAAAGTAAGATATATTTGGAATCCCTGGTGGGTTCCTTTACATTCTAGAAAATAAAAATAAATTAAGGTTCAATTTGGATATTTACAACAATTCAACATCATCATCTTCGTGTACTTTTACACGCGTTGCTGTGGTTCACGTATTTGTTATAATAACATAAAAACAATTTACAATCAATCAATAATGTTTCAAGTATAAATTAAGATATAAACTATCCCATCTTTCAAGTTGGATCAAGCTGCACATGGTGTGCAAATTTCATTAAAATCCTTTTATTTTTTTTGTAGTTCAGTAGTTTAGAAGTCCGTCGTGGACAACTGTCTTTTTTATATTTTTGTATGTTTTTTCTTGTATATTAATATTTAAAAATGTAAAATACATAGGTGTTTAAAAAATAAATACACAACTATATATTTAAGATTATGCTTATATTAAAATATTTTAACCTTCGAAAAAAACCCTGGGAATCCAACCAACCAGCCTGTACCCTAGCGAATTCCCCTACATTTTCAATATCAGAAACAGGGCGCACCTTACGTTCGGCTGATTGATATTGGCTCGCTTATTTCGGTCTAATGTTTACGATCGCATCAAGGTTCGCATCGCGTGAAATGGGCCATGGCGTTTTATAGACGTGTTAAAACTTGCAGTGTCTCGTATGGGTTTGGGTATCGGTGGTTAAGTTCTGTGCAATATGTAAGAACTGTTAAGTAATTTCTGCTTGAAAAATAAACAAGAAGTTTAAAAAAGGGGTTACATTTCAATTTGTTGAACATAAGACCCATTATTACTTGACTTCAGACCAAGTTTGTAAATTGTAAATGTGTGCGCAAATTATAAGTGTGTTATGAAAAATTATGTACAAGATATTTTTTTACGAAAACCACCAATTTAATCCCATTCATTCTTACCAATTAAACTACTATCTTAAATTATAATTTCACTTGTATTGCTTGAAGAGCGTATACCTACATACATACCTACATATTATACTTGATATAATTTCAAACATTCCCTACTAAAGTTGAGTCCAATCGTGCCCTGTCATTTCGTTCGTCTGTCCAAACATATATAAAACTCGTGTTTAAGGGGGAATATAAAAAACACGGTCGCGTATACCACGAACTTGGACGATAACATAAAATGAAATGTAAATATTATAACTGCGGGGATGAACGTAAAAATGCCGTAAAATATTGTGGCGCTATCTTTATGGCTTTAATAGAGGAATTATTGGCTTATATGTATCTATTTATATATTAGTGTGGAATATATTTGGCTGTTTTTTTTAAAGGTGTTTAATTTTTCCATTTTGTGTATGCGTGTCAGGGTTAATATTAATTCTTTCAATCCAAATCAGTGCAGAGAGCATCGAGAGACAGTCAATAAATAAATCATATAATTATATTTGACACACAATATTTATCATAGTTTTGTTTGAATCAATACTCATCGTGTGTAGGAACACCCACCTGCCACATCCTTGATTTTCACGTTGAAATTTTTTCCTACTTTTTATCGTAAAATATAATTACTTAAATGTATGTGTGAGACTTGTAAAATTATGATACTCATATAAATACAATAATAAAAGCTTCACTGTAAGAGAATGGGTTAAGTAAAACTTTAGATTTATGTCTCTTTTTTTCAACAAAACTGAGCCAAGATATTAATTAACAACGGTAATAAAATAAATAAAGATTTAGTGCTCTGTAAATCTGAACAAATGCATTTATCTGATTTCCTTAAATACCCGGGGTATCATATAAAACAATTTTACTATCCAAATCCGAAACAAACTCATAAATAATAACGACCAATACGTAAGAATTTTAAGACCAACAAAGCTGGAGTCTAAAGAAAAATGCGCCAATTTATACCATCCGATACTTTTATACCACAATAGATATACCGTGAAAGCCGGGTAAAAAGCCATTTCCTATTTATCTCGGTGCCGCAACTGGGTGAGCAACAAATGTAGTATAACTGAATCGACACATCCCTCGGGTGCAATTTACCGCCGAGTCCCAGATGTTAGCAAACTACGGATAGAAGGACCGTCTTACAAGACCCATCATTTTTTCTTCCAACTTATCTATCGCGGATTGTACTTGAATATTCTTTAGTTTTTGTTTGTTTAGAAACTGTAAGATAAGCATCTTGAAAGTTGTTGGGTTTATTTTGTTATCTGTTTGGTTGCCTCCCATTTAGAAGTGGACGAAACCCGACAGCCATTCGGGTAAACGGGTCCTTCATTACTTTTCGGCTAACCAAATCTAGTGTGTACCATCCTCCGATGAGATAGTTGAACTGTGAAAGGCTGCAAGCAGAAGTTGAATGTCTAGCTGAGGGCCAAGTCATAACACAAAATGTTAGGTTATCCCAATTCAAAAAAATGGACAGATACATACATATATCTTAGAATGCTGGTCTCAGATATTTAACTTCTGGATTATCTTAAAAAACGTTCACGACAAATTCAATGACTAAAACTATGTATTATTTTACACAGTAACACAATTCCAATAGTTTGAAAAAAGTCATAGTGGTAGCTCATACAAAATTTGCATATGCAGCGACCGATGTCAATTTGATTGTAACGGGATATTATTCACGCCTGGCATAAACTCTTGTTTGAGTTGCATGAATAAAAAATAAACACAATTAATGGACAGAATACTGTTACAAAGTAACTACTAGGTAATCTCTAGGTTCAAATAGTATGTGTTTTTATTTTTATCAATATTGACGATCGAATAAATACAGGCCCTTTTCCTCCAAAAGTCACGAATACTACGGATATTTTTAAAGCTAAGAAGACATTTTAAGCAATTCAAAAAAATAAATACGAAAAGGAATGAAAAGGAACATACAATAATTGCTTTTCTTAAATAATAAAAAAAAAAAACAAATCGAAACAATATAAAATACAGTAAGCAAATAGAAATAAGACTCTCAGTGAAGACAGAGATCGAGAATCGGACACTAGGATAGTAAAACAGGAAAAGTGTATTGTAGAGGTGCCGTCGCAACATTTGTATCTGCGAGTTCCGAAGTATGGAGTAACGGTGTCGAACCCCTAGAGTATGTCTGAATAGCACATGTTCCTGAGAATTGTATTGAAAACTTGTCGAGCAGTTCCGTTTGCAATTATTAAAAATAAATTCTAGTGCAGTTTCTATCTCAGAATGTGTTAAATGTGGAAAGGCTTTTAGATATAACGTGGTTTATTTTTATTTATTTATCGATCTTTAATCACGTCTTGAGTTTATGTGGCCTGTTCTAGTAGATGCTTTTTAACTACATTTTCCTCCTAAGACATGAGTCATTTTTAGATCTACTCAATAATAAATATTCAAAAGATTACCTCATTGCAGTAAAAATGTAAGATTACCATACAACAAAGATAAATTCTGAAATTTAATTATCGTATAACAGTACGCAGTAATAAAACTAACATCCTCTCACAATGACGTAAACGGCAATAACGTTGAGAATTTTCAATTATACACGCAGAATTTCAATTTAGAAACATCCAATACTTGCAGGAACATTGCCATAACAAATACCCTCATTTCCATAAACACATCCAAAGTAATCGCCAAAACAAATGTTCACGATGATACTACAGAAATAACATTTGCTAAATTGCCTTATTTTACTTCGTTATCTCTTTATTGGCATATCTAAAACATTTTCCTGCTTAGCGTTAAAGAAACAAGTCGGGTGGAACGGTCCAAGTGACCGGTCCCCAAGTCCAATTTAGCTTTGCGGATCCCCAATGGCGTGTTCTGTCCTTCTAGCGCCGCAAAGTGCAGTCTGAATGTACATGTAAAGGCCTGGTGTGATATGTAGCGACAAATTGTTGCGGCTTTTGTGTGGTGTCGATCAAATGGGAGTGCGGGCAAGTGATGAATATTGTCACAGTTTACGGTAGACAATTATGCCCCTCTGTGATTTTGGCAGAGCATTGCAATGTCTAGGAGCACCTTACTAAGAGTGGTAGATAGAGTATTAATAGTAAGCTCTTCCTTAAATTTTAATCTAATGATAAGGTAAAAAAAACAATGTTATTGCTGTCTCAAAGTAACCTGATGAAGCTTTATGTTTTTTACATGGAGCGACTGCTTATCATTCTGACTTCCTCATCTCGGTTTCTTGGGCAACCCTATACTTTTTGGTAGGGCTGCTTGTCAGACTTTCTGGTTTCTGACTGTACATTGTAAGTAAAATTTACGTATGCGTTAACAACCCATAACGAATGCCAAAGATGTTCAAATGATAGCCGGGACCTTCCAATTTAACGCGCCTTCCAAAACACGACGGAATGCGCCACGCGTTCCTTAACCTTATGATCAGTCTTAGTAATGAGCTCCTTTTAACGGAAACAAGTATAAAATTTCAATTTAAAAATTGGTATAAGTAATTTTTAAAACGGATACATAATTTCTGAAAAGAGATATCTTTTATGTATCACAGTTTCGCTCCTATCATTTGCAGTGAAAATGCTACATAGCACTACGTCTTTACCCTCCGCAAGCAAGTCGACCATTACTTATTGAGGCAACGCTGACCGCTCACTACATAACCGCCTCCCGACGGTCGAATCGGCCGCACCTCGTCTTTTTTCTGTCCATTTAAACGGATAGGCGCGGTGTCGCATCGACCGCGCCGGGGATTTGAATCACGAATTACAGATTAACTACTAAGTAAAATTGGCCGGTCTCTGTTTGTGTTTTGTTGGCATCGTCTGTGTTTACATATTCGGGGAATTTTGGATGCCATCGGCTTTTTTGTAGTCTGCGGTTTTCACTGGTTAATAACTTGGGTGAAATGGTGAACGATTATGCTAATGTTTCACGGGTGAATAATGAGCATTAATTAAGTGTCATTATTATGGACGCGTAACATGCCGATGAGATTATTGAATTTATTAAATGATACACACTTTGAGCTAATGTTGACCCATTGAATAGTTATTTGATTGTTTAATTTTCAGTTTTAGCAACTCAGGTTAGTACATATTTGATAGGTTATTAGTCAAACGAGAAAATCGATCATAACATATAATATATTTCGATATATAGGGAATATTTCGGCTTCATGCAAGTATAATAAGAGCAACGGCCAAGTTTACCAATCTCCTATTCTCATGCAGCCCTTGGCATGGAAGCTTAACATATAAATAAGATATGATACTATTTACGTCCATAAATTGTAACGGTTTCCTAGCTCTTTGCTTTCTGATCGCCCAATTCCCTGGCAATGGCATAGGGATGCATCCCAAAATATTCAATATCTCCCATACCGCTTTGGGTCTCGGATACTGTCAGATGCCTATATCTCACATAAACAGCCGGGGTTCGAGTGGTGCTTTCAATTTATGCCAAGTGTCATTATAAATTCCACCCGAACGAGTCTCAAGATGTACCGATTATGAAACGCTGAAACCTCTATTTTTAATTTTATCTCAAGTACATACCATCGGGGTGGTTCAATGTTCTACATTGATGACCTCGTAATATACGCTGGTGCATGAATGTGAATGAACTTTGAATCGCAAGGTGACTAAAGTCGTAAAGATATCGGATGACAAAGCTCTATTGTATTTGCTAGATCCTGGATCGTCTCGCCTTTTGAAGAGGATTTGATGAATAATGGCTTGAGGAAAACTATAATATTTGTTTTGTTTTTTCTTTCATGTTTGTATTTTATATCTTGAACTTATCATTACTCGCTTTCTTCAATTTATTATAAAGTCTACAACAATGCAAGCTTTACAGCCGCATAATCATAATTATTGGTTTTTGTATTTTGTAATACATAATTAAACAATCTAAATTTTTCATCCTCGATCTAATGTCGCAAAAAAAACGATCCTCAGTTCAAGGCTAAACCCAGAGTCTCTTGTGCCCCGTACTAATGTTCTGGTGTGAAAAACCGCCCAAAAGACTTTATTGAGATTTACGATGTACCGAATTTATTTACAACGAAATCGATGTGGCATTCGATTACCATTTCGTTATACCGTTGCTAGAATACATTATTTGCGGCAACGTAGGAGATTTGGAACATATAAATAACTTTATAGATTAAATCTCCGAAGGTGTTTATTACTGGTATTGTATTCTTGTGATGTTCAATAGCTGTAAATATATTATCTAAAGCCGCATGTTGGTTCAAAAGATTACTTTGATCATCTTCACCTTTGTAGGCTCCGGATCTTTACGTCATAGTGTGGTCTGTTTGCTTGAAGAAACTGTGTGTGTGCTCATTAGCAAATGCACAAGCCTTTATGAAATTGTGAAACAAGGTTAATCTGAAATCTTGTATAACGTAAGATTATCTTTAATAAGTGTAGAATAAAAGAGCACACATTTCCCTTACATACACGTAGTGAATAAAATCAAGAAGAACATTCTAGAACAAATAAAAGGATGGAGATCGATACTACCACGTTGAATTTGTTTATACATCTTTTTATTTTAGCGCAAGGCGAGCTGGGTAATTAATCAGCTGGACTGTTTGGTTTCAGTCTACGAGAAGCTTGTATATTCTAATGTAATTTATTACAAGAATACCTATCACTTTGTACTGGATTCTGCATTTTGCTAGCATAAACTGGTAAAGTTAGTGCTTTGAAATGGATTCAATATGTTTGTGTTACAGTGTTTATGAATGTATAGCTTCGTGTTTTCTGCTATTGGATGACTTCAATAGAAGTAATGGTGGCACGAAATGTATTGAAATAACATTTGAATTTTGAAGACGAAGTGTATAGTATACATGTTACTGTATACATTTACAAAAAGGATTTAACACAATACATTTATATTGTATTGAAAGATTTTCTTCAAAGAATGAACACAATTACAAAATGAGTTCCAAGCAAAATTTTTGATAATACACAAAAAAGTTGAAAACCTTTTCGAATGTCAAAATCACCTAAATCATCATCATCATCTCCCGAGCCTTTTCCCAACTATGTTGGGGTCGGCTTCCAGTCTAACCGGTTTCGGCTAAGTACCAGTGTTTTACAAGGAGTGACTGATAAATTTTGACAATGTCAAAATCACCTAAATATAGACAGCAAAGTCCGCCGTCTCACCTCTTCGCAAAGTTTTCCCAATAACCGCATCTATCAAATTCCCAAAAGTATACCTCGAGTTTGGCAAGCGCTTCAACTTCCAAACTATAAAAAAGTCACATGCAATTACTCTTTACAACATGGAGTCGGACTCCACTTGTCAAACTCCGAAGGACCAGGCTTAGTTTCTAATCGAAGTTTGCCTATCTAAAGAGACAGGAAAGTTCTCGAAGTATCCTGCGCCTACTGAATTACTTGAGAACACGTGACTGGCGACATACTTCGAAATTGTTGGCAGGCTTAAAAATTTCGGGCTTATTTTTAGAGTTCGAGGAATTGAGCTGTTCGATATTTGGGGTTTATGAAAGTGTTATGTATTTTTGGTGGAGGGTTTAATGATTTGTTTGGGGAATTCGTGTAAATGATTGAAGGATTTATTTGTTTGCATTTCATGTTATAACTTTTAATTGTATATGTTTTAACGATTGGGCCCAATGGAACTATCTAGGCTTAGACTGATGTGTGCTGTGTTGGATATAGATAGATTAGAGCGATTATCAGTTATAGTTTAAGTTAAAAAAAATACTCAACCATACACTTTTAATAAAGCTCAACTCCTATTCAACCCTTAGTCTAGACAAAGTCACCCTTACAACATAATCACTTTAAACGCTTACCTAGACTCCATCTAATGCATTCCACATCATGTTCCCAAGTAACTCCATATTTTTTTAGTCTAATGCTGTTTTTGCTAGAAGTTGAAAGTACGAACCATTTGCTGTACATTTTGTAAAGCATTAGCTCTGAGTAAAGATCGTTAAAAGTTTAAAGTAGCGTAGTCCATTAGCCACGGCTGTGGCTTGTCGGCGGCTGTGACGTTATATGGTCAACTTATGGTCATTCTTTGGGTATTTGATGGTTTTTGTATATAAAAGTTGGAGAGTGAAGCTTGAGTGATATTGGGAATATTGTGATAGGTACCTCACATTTGAATAAATTGATAGAGTTAAGTGCGTCTCCGTGACGAAGATTCAGTAAGAGTATGCACCTATAGTAAAAGTTACCTATATTATGCTCTAATTAATTATTTTTTTCATCACTAATTTATATCAGCTTTTCTCGCCCTGGATAATGACGAATCTTTATATCGAAATAATCTCTGTAAAAGCCTTTATTGGCTTTTCGTTTAAATTATGTATTCTATTGACATTTCTTATCATTAAAAATATCTTGTGCATTAAGAAATTATATCTTTATTCCATTCAAAGCCTTCTTGGCAATTATTGAAATCTGACTGTACAATACAGTGTAATCAATTCGAGTCACAGACGCTGCGTGCATAGTTGCATACTAATCGCTGTGTTATGAGTTTCTGAGTGGACATTGCCTTTATGACGCCAAGGGGAATTGATAGGGAGGTCCAATTCTAGGGATGAAAGCTTATTCTCATACATTTTAAGTAGAAGAGAATATAAGACTAGATTATGGAATGGGTAGTTTGTTGTAATGTCTATTCTAGCTTAAATTATGTGATCAGAGGAAAAAAATATTTTAGTTGATTTACGAGTTGACAATGTTGCTAACGTTACTATATGTAGATAGCTAGTCATCTTCTTCTTCTTTCTACCTTGTTCCCAAGTTATTTGGGTTCGGCGTAATATGTTTTCCGCTTCCATTCTTCTCTGTTAGCCGTCATACTCACCAAAGGCAATCAATCCATTTCTTCCTTGGTTTACCTCTACCTCTCTTCCACTCACGCTCATATTAAATACACTCTTTGATGCATGCGTTTTGCACCTTTTCAATACATGACCATACCACAACAAATGATTACCTCTCATTATTATTAGAGCCATTACTATTATTAGATTTATATATCGATATTGTATGGAATGTGTTTCTATCCGACCAGAGAAAATGCATTCCAAGCTCATATATCGAGTCAAAATTATAATAATTCTCTTTGACTTACATAACCGTATAATAGGCCACTGTAGGTGAACTAGACAAAACCTGTGTTTAATTATCTATTTTAGTGTCCATAGTATTTGGTAAAGATAGGTCTATACCTTGGTCGCGTATGTGGTATATTCGTGTTTCGTCGTTAATTTTCCTAAAAATTCCTATGTACTGCAAAAAAAAACTACACACGCGCAAGCCTTAGTATCTACGTGCTTGAAAGCTGTACCGCCTCAGTACCAACTTCTTTATTCAATTAAGGTTCTACAAAAATTACTGCGGGTCCCATAAATCAGGCGTAACTGCCTCCAGTATTATTTATTTATGTTAAATAGGCTTAAGTACGTTCGTACGCGGTATCTGGCACCCTTTATGAGCGAAGTACCCATCTTGAGTGGAAACAAACAGGTTGGCGCATGATTAAAATATTTATTAAAGTTTTTTTATGTAAATAATAAGTATGTAAGAAGAATTTTAACCTAGGCATGACGTAATGCAATTTGAGATATGATAAAGCAGATTTCTGTCTATTTCTTCAGGCACACAAAGCCTGGTTCACCCCTCTTTTTGCATAAAATAGTAATTTCCACTACACCTAGTATTTCATTCTTATTTCATAGAGAACCATATTCCTGTCCTTCTCAAGATATAACCACCTGAGAGATTACAATGTCACATAGTTACGTCATCATATCGCACCCCTACAGGTTACTGCGGTCGGAACACCCAACTGCAGGATTTATGGTTTTAACCCTCAAACGTTTGTGCCAGCAATACAGTTCCCAACCGTGTGGGAAATTCCACTTTAAACAA
This sequence comes from Heliothis peltigera, assembly GCA_958496145.1. Taxonomy (NCBI): domain Eukaryota; kingdom Metazoa; phylum Arthropoda; class Insecta; order Lepidoptera; family Noctuidae; genus Heliothis; species Heliothis peltigera. The sequence goes on along the minus strand of OY292329.1, from coordinate 11,241,634 downwards.
AACCTAGAACAATTTGAACAGTGCATGGAGCGACGAACGTGTCCATACCAATGTTTGCCAGATTATCACCAATGTTTGCAATTGGAATGTTTGCGAACATCACCAACCACCAACCTCAAAATGCTTGGCCTCAGTTGTTGAATTTGGCCTATGTGGTTGTTAACCTAACACGCTAGTTCGTGGCTGTACAGTTTAGACAGACGCCTATATGTATATACGTAGGCAAAGATTATCAGTATCAATACAAAAACGATAACACGAAGTTCGATCATAAAACCTAATAATAGATTTCGAGAATGGATAGGGCTTAATGAATGAAGCTTTTTGAATGAATGTTGCAATAGGAAAAGATAAAGCCGGTCTTAAAATATAGTGTCTGTGTTATAAATTGGACGAACAGATGGCGTGGCGGTTAGTGAACCTGCCTGCCACGCCATAGGTCGCGGGTTGGATTCCCGCATAAGTCAAACATTTGTGTGCATGAACATGGGTGTTTGACTTAGTCTGGGTGTTTCTATGTATAATATGTATGTATTTACAAAAGAAAAGTATATAAGTATGTTTATCAGTTGTCTAGTATCCATAGTACAAGCTCTGCTTAGTTTTATTATATATTAAATTATATTATAAAGCTCATAGCTTAAAGCACGTAGTGATTAAATATTTTTTGAAGTAGTACTACTGCGTAAGTTTGATACCAAAACAAAGGCTGTTGTTTTTTCACCACGTTCTAGCTGTAAAGTATGTTTATCTTTTATATAAACTGACGTCGATGTAATCTCTGCACGATTTTAAAAATATCTCATCAGCCGGATCAGATGAAATGGTGATGAGAAAGTTCACAGGGGACCCTTTTTTTCTTACTCATTATATGTAACTACATACTATAGTTGTAGCCTTATTTTTTCATGAACATACCGAAACTCGTATTTTATGAGATTATAAGTAAGTCTTTACCATGTAAATAGTTAAAAATCTTTGACATTGACTAATATTTTAGTCCTTAATTTTGGTATAAGTACATACGCCAGCACATCAAGCTACCCAAAACTGACAGATTTCCCCAATCAACTTTAAACCATATGCTTCAGCGATACAGTTCTATCTATTGAGGAAATTCGACTGATTGAAGTAGCTTGATGTACAGCTGGCGACTGTAAAAATTTTTTTTTTCTTTCTTTTAAGTGTATTAAATAGCCAATAAACATGGTTTTTAATGATAATAATAAAAATAAAACTTTGTCTAACAAGGTGAGATCCAACCCTCCGCCCGCCGACGGGACAGTTGGTACTTAGCAAGGCCTTCGAGGCTATGAATAATTTAGTGTTAGAAATAGGGCGCTTGGCTAACCACCGTGATAGGTTGGTGCGAAATATGGACACCCAAATGAAGGGTTCAGTTTCCTATTTGTTTCTATAATTTGGTGTGATAAACTGGTTCTAAGGAGGTTTAAGTTATCTTCGGATGTATTTCAAACGTCTATTTTGATAATGGAGCTGAGAATCCCAGGTTCCATTCTCGGTACGGTCGACATTTGTGTAATGACTATGCTTTTTGGGTATGGTCTTGGCTAGGTGTTGTAATATATTCTAATAAATATGTACTATGTTTAAAGTATATGAAGTTTATCAGTAGTGTTAGTACCCCATAGTATAAGCACAGTAGATTACCTTGGGGCTAACCGACCGTGTGTGTAAAGGTTATTATAACTGTGACTGGACTACACAGAAGTAATAAAGTTAAAAAAAAACGTACCGACAGAATTGAGACCTCCTCCTTTTTTGGAAGTCGGTTAAAAATTTACTTAATCAAATTGGCTTTATCACTAGGACTTTATAACGATTTTAGACTTTTGTGCATGTATGATGACTATTAAAAAACAATAGGTTATGTCATTTTGAAAAAAGGCTATGCGTGATCCCACGAATGTATATTTATAATTGTTTAATGCTGTTTTTAATCGTTTTATTGCGGTCTGTTTGTGTAATCTGCATACAATTCAACGATTATACATTAATGTTCAATTGTAACTTAATTGCAGGGAATAGCTGTCGTAGAGAGGAATATAAAACTATTCGTTGGCAGTGTTTTTCCCCACGAATAATAATTCAAAATAAATTTTAATTCATATCAATATTATGTAGTCTAGAAATGTATTTGTATTAACATAGTCTGTCGCTGAATCTTGTATTTGAAGACACATAGTTACTCATTTGTTTCTGAAAAAAAAACTAAGCGAGCAGCCTTATAAAGGCACCGGTTTGATTTGCGTACGAAATCAAGGAAAAATTTTTTTAGTAAGTTTGTCGCGTGATGCGCCCTTTGACGGGTTGACAAAGCTAGTAGACTTCGCAGCATCGTCATCATCATCATCACAGCCTTTTTCTCGTCCCACTGCTGGGAACAGGCCTCCTCTCCCACGGAGAAGGATTGAGCGTTAATCACCACGCTTGCTCAATGCGGGTTGGTGATTTCAGACTTTATAGTCCAGGTTTATATGCTTCGCAGCATAGTTTTACATAATTGATGTAGATTTTCAATCATTCTTACTATTTGAAACATGAAATAACATTTTTTATAAGCAGTTAAAATTACTACACTGAAAAAGTAACGTCGTATTTAATTATGCTACACATTATTATATATTTCTACACAGTAACGAGCAAGGTAAAATACCGAATTAGTCTCCCATAATATCTAAAGCCCGCATCTGTAATTATAGCCAAGAAAGTAATTGAAAGAATATACCTCCGGGCTATATCAGAATCAAAGAGAAACAAAATACAAACAGCCATTTTTTTCCTCTAATTTTTCGGTTTATGAACGTCTCAAAGGAATTGAGAAGATACAAAAAAAAGTCCAGCACTTGCAAAATTTACATTAAAAGCAAATAATAGAAATACTTTAAGAATATACATTATTACTGTTAAATTGTTTGGGGGGATATTTTACTCTACTCAGACGTAAAGGAATTAAGGATATTTTTTTTGTCTGTGAGAGTCTTGCTTTGTGTAATATCATTTGTAATTTAAAACGTTTTGTTTTTCGGATTTGCTCAAGTTTCGGCTTCGTGTTAGGAGATCGGGATATTATTGGATTTGTTAGACAGACTGTATCGTTTCAGCATTTTTGGAACGCGAGCTTATATATGTTCTTCGTATTGAGGAAATTGCAATGATTAATGATGCTTAAAGAGTGATGACTTACTTAAGGAGTTGAGAGTAAAGTTTATAAGCAAGAGTGCTTAGCTTGAGGTTCTAGGTTCACACATCGTTCAAAATGTAATTTTATCAGTAATAAACTTATACGAGTATTGCTACTAGACTCGGCCACGCGTTGTTGTGACTAAGAATATTGGTCGTGCAATCTATAATCAATATCTATCAAGTTGCACCAAACTTAAAAAAAATGCAAATGGAGGTTAAAACCCTTATAAACTTAAAATGACGTAACTGCACAACAAAATTATCTGATCAATAATAATACATATTCTTCTAAAATAAAAAATATACTCACTATGAATACTTTTAAAGCATTCCCCCATTACCTCCCCTTGTTCCAAAACATTTCGGGGATTGACAAAGTACAGCTCAGTCCCAAAAGTAAGAGCTATTGAGTGAATATAAATTAATAATGAAGTTGGGAATCCCTTAGAACTTTCCACTGAGAGATTAGTTCATAAGTACCCGTTTAACCATGTACGAATAGCTATACCTTTACGTAATTGTTACTAAGTGGGAGGAGTGAACGAGCGAAAATTTGGGAAAATGTTTAAGGAATAAGATGTATTTTTTTGAAATAACTTAAATAAAAATAATAAACTTAATAATTTTTTAGAAAACTTTTTTTTGATGTACCTAAATCTAGAACTTTACATTGGAGGAAGCTTATTAAAATTCATCTGCCTTGCCTTTGCCCAAGCTAAGTTGTGATCGGCTTCCAGTTTTACTGAATGCAGCTAAGTACCAGTGTTTGACACCGAGCAACTGCCTATCTGATCTCCTCAACCCAGTTATCTGGGCAACTCACGATACCCCTTGGTAAGACAGATTGTCAGACTTTCTGGCTTCTGATTACTCGTAACGACTGCCAAAGATGTACTTGTGACAGCCGGGACTCACCAATTTAACGTGCCTTCCGAAACACGAGGGAATTCGTCATGACAACATGGTCACGCCAAGCGTTGCTTAACCTTATGATCGAATGACCCGTGTGGCTGTTACTTAGCCACGAGCTCCTTTAGGTTATAAAAGTTATTAATTTAAATTTTTAACTTAAATCTAAATAAGACTTATATATAGAACAGAAACTTAAAGAATAAATAATGCAAACAATGTAAATCACACATATAAAGTTTTAACGACTATTTTAGATGCAAATATCCACTTAAAAGCCAGACACAAAAAGAATCTCATGCAAGTCGCAAGCGGTTTAAATCCTATGAGTTATTGGAGAACCAGCTGCTCCCTATAATTGTTTCCGTAAGCAAGATATAATGAATACTGCGTTTTTCGATCGCATATATCATTGTGTGACGTCATACTTTATACGAATGCATTTACGGTGCGAGTATTCAACAGTGCGGTTGGTTACAGATCGGCCATTTTTTTTTATGGCATTCTTTCATTGCAGTAGCAATTGAAGTTTGGACTCTCTTAACCAAATCTACTAAGAGCAATGATGATGTAGTCTAAATGAAAGCCAAAGTTTTGAAACTAGTCATCCAATTTGGTAAGACGACAACCATAAGTAAGGGTCTAATTGTCTAGTTACAGACTAGACGTAGAGATCACCCATCCAAAAAGCCATTCGCATTAAGCAACAAAATTTATTATATTACGGAACGTCGTATTCGTTTTGGTATAGACGCCAGCACATCAAGCTACTGAAACTGTCAAATTTTCCCAATCAACTCCCAACCATATGCTTTAGCGATAAAGTTGAAATTTGACAGATTATAGTGTAAGTAGCTTGATGTACTGTCGTTTGTACTTTGCCACAGTCTCCTACAAGTAGGAGTATTATATGCAGGCATAGGAAATCAATTAACTAAATACCTATTTTGTAAGTCCTAGGTGTGGGATCCATTTATAAATGGGAAATGGAAATTAGAACGGTGAGTGGACGTCAGTGATCGTGTTACCTGTTTGACGATGCAATTGTCATTTAAATGCAAAGCGATGGGTTAACTTAGTTCCTTTGCACGGAGTTATTCAACCGTATATTTTAGTGGTAGCCTCAATGAAGTCATGGTGGCCTAGTGGTTAAAGCACCAGCTTGCGAGGCTGTATGAGTGCGGGTTTCATTCCAAATCAGGCAAAAGTACTACTACAAATGTACTTTCTAAGTATATCTTGGACACCAATGACTAATTTAAGGTGAAGGAGAAACTCTCGAGGAAACCTGGACTATAAAATGTGTAATCAACCCGTATTGAGCAAGCGTGGTGATTAACATCTTAATCTTCAATAATAATAAAACAAAGCTGTAGATAACTAAATTGGCGAGAAATAATACCGACCTCTACCACATATTTAGACATCACAACCCCTTAAAGAAAATTCCACACTAAAAATATTTACGACAAATCAAACCAATTGCTATAGTTACCCGTTCGGCACATTCCCGCACATTTTTCGTACGAATAAAAATTATTGGTACATTTATAACATCCATCTGGCACCCGTGCGAATGCCGTAAATACGTGCACGTTTACAGATTTAAAATGAAATACATTGTTTGAAATATAGACGCATTATTTTTGTAAAATGAATTCTTTTTCACTCGATAAAAATACTATTGGGATTACGTATGGACAAATTGGAAATTAAATGTTGACGCTGGGTATTTATTTTGTTTTAAAATTATTTTTGTTACTTTAATACGATTATAAAACAAAGAACTGTGAAGCTGTGTATTATAATTAATGACATAATATGAACAGTAAAATTGAGTAAATAATTAAATCTCTTAAAGGTAACATTACAATAATGCCCTATGCATAATATGATATACGTCGATATAAAAATAGGTATTTTTTATAGGCTATTTTTAACAAACTGCCCAAAAAAGCGGTTTTATATTCCATCGCATATGTTTATACTTTATGTCGTTTATGAACTAATTTTGACAATTCTGTATTTTACAAATTAAGGGATCTGAAAAGTGCTACCGAGGCATCACCTTCGCGCTTTTATTTATACGATTTTTTTACCAAAAATATAGAAAAAAATAATAATAGTAAAGTAAAGAAAATAGCGCATTTCTGTTTTCGAGTGCAACAATCCGTTGGGAATCATAAACATTACGGCTCTACTTGGATACCGACAGTTATTGTTGTGAGTTTTAAGAGCTTAGAACTTAGAGAAATGGGTTTTAAAAGAACGAATAAATTTATAGTTTCACGCTTTTAGTGGCAGTTTTCTTAGTTGACTTGATTTTGTGCTGCATTTATATGTATGAATTATTAGAATCCATATTAATATTGTTAAACTAAAGAGTGTATTTCTTTGTTTGCTTGAACGCGCCAATCTCAGAAAATACCTACAGACCCGAGTTGAAAAATCTTTCAATTGATCGATACTAGAATAGTATAACGAAATATTTTTGTTCGTGTTTATAATATTTTAGCAATGTATTTATTTTATTTTCTAGTTGTTATAAAGATCCGATGCTATAAGGATCTAAGTAGGATTTACTATTCAGCTTATTTTGAGTTTCAAAACTACCTAATAATCAGACCAGTTAGTGAAACTCTGAATGTTTTCATAATTTTCTTAAAACCGATTTCCTAGAATTATATTTTATTAGATGTTGATTCGGACGTATAATCTTCTACTTCAACCTGATATTCATTTATATCCCGACTTTTCAAAATTAAGTTATAATTAAAACGTACGTCAAAGATACACGTGGTACGTTTCCGAGCGCATCACACCCACCACTATTTGCACCCCGCTTCTCTTTAACACGTTATTTCTATTCGTGGCTCAAGAGGATTCAACTTCATCTTAGCCGCCGTCGTTCGGCTTTCAAAGAAGAGCTTCCTATCTCATTTATGTTGCAAATGTCTCAAGTTAGGACTTGTGTACCGTAATCCTTCGTTAGTTTGGGTCAACAGGGAGCGTAATTACGTTGCATGTAGTGTAGGCTTGCTATAGCAAAATGTTAGGATGTCGGCTTGTTCCCATTAGGTTCTGCGGACATGCAGATGTTGGGAGATTGTGGCATTTCGAAACTTTCTAGTATTGTATAATGTGAATGTTACTCAATCTATAATAAAGGTTGGAATATGTATTAAAATTGAGAAAGTTTACCATTAGGAAGTACAACAGAAAGATCTTAATGAATACGCGACAAAAAGATAAAGAACAATTTGTCAGTTTTGGAAATTAAAACGGACCTTCCATATCACCCAGACCAGCCTTGAAAAAAAAGTTCAAACACTAAAACTGCCCACAAAATATTCAGCCCCTATAAAAGCGTCATAACTATCATACTTTTAATACCATCGCCGTACCGACGGTCCATATTACATCAAGCAATTACTTGCAAAACAGTCTTACGTCCTTGCCATAACCCGTTCGAGATGACCCCTTCTGAATATTTAACATTTTTACTGCAATATAAGAAGACGAGACGGCCAGTACCGTCCTGTGTGACGTCATATAATTTAATATGAGTTTGCTATGATGCGAGACAGTTTAAGAGATGTTTCAAACTGAGACAATTTACATCAATTTTATATGATAGGGCCTTGATACTTGACGGGTTAGTTAGCCTTAACACGCAGCTTTGTCGAAAATTAAGCTTAATTAAAATGTCATAAGGTTTCAATTGTCTTACGATCCAAAAGTATTAATTGTAGATTTAAAAGAACGATATTGAACTAAATGTGCATACCATTGACATAATTGCTTATAACTATAATCTGTGCACTACAATCTTAATATGAAATCAAACCTAATGTTTTTATTTACACTAAAAGTCAATATTTACTTTTACATATTTACATATACATATTTACCAATTATTTTATACATATTTTATCATTATTATAATCTTATAAAAAAATTAGAAAAACTGTGGCTAAAGTATACCTCATCATCATCTTCATCTCCCGAGCCTTTTCCCAACTATATTGGGGTCGGCTTCCAGTCTAACCGGTTTCGGCTGAGTACCAGTGTTTTACAAGGAGCGACTTCCTATCTGACCTCCTCAACCCAGTTACCTGGGCAACCCAATACCCCTTGGTTAGACTGGCGTCAGACTTACTGGCTTCTGACTACCTGTAACGACTGCCAAGGATGTTCAATGACAGCCGGGACCTACAGTTTAACGTGCCATCCGAAACACAGTCATTGGTGTCCAAGATATACTTAGAAAGTACATACAAACTTAGAAAAGTTGCATTGGTACTTGCCCGACCTGGAATCGAACCCACGCCCTCACACTTGAGAGGTTGGCTCTTTAACCATTAGGCCACCACGACTTAGGCTAAAGTATACCTAATTGAAATAAATAAAGAAAACATTTTGATCACAAACTTATTCATTGTTTCTCAATAGAAACACGAGAAATCATAAAAGTTTGACTGACCGACGAAATGCGGTCGTGATCTCATTTTTCTTTACTTACATTTCGTTCAGTTTTTATAAATAGAATTTATTTGCGTTCATTGAGCTGAGTATCGGTTTCGCAACATTCAATACGGGAAGTAACTTGTGTTCAATTGAAATTATTCTTATTACAATACCTCAATAGTTTCTAAAGTTGGCAAAATCATGTCTGTCATCAAATATCGATAATATCTTTTTTTTTTACATAGAAATGTTTGACAGTCAATTGTAATTTTATTAGGTTCTTTTTATTTCATTATATTTTATACTCACTTTCTTCTGCGGTTTCATGCGTTGGTACCACTTCTTCCACCCGGATAAAAAGTAGCCTATATCCCTCCTCGATACAGGGGCTAAAACTGGGAAAAAATTTCAAATCAGTCCAGAGTTCTTGAGATTAGCACGTTCAAGCAAACAACAAATTCTTTAGCTTCATAATATTAGTACTGAATTGCTAATCATTTTCGCAAAACAAATGGTACACACGACACTTAAGACAAATAGTAACATTATTTTCAACAGAATTAGTTTCAACATGACGATTTTAAGTAGATCTGTGTGTTACTATATGCCAGTTTTCATTAACTACCTCTGTTTTTATAAGTTTGACCTCATACAGTACATAAGAAGCTTTATCCCCAGTAAATAAATTAACCAAATTGAAAACATTAAGTAACAATTTCAGTTACAGTTTTATTGCAATATTGCGACATAAAGTTGGCCATTTTGTTCGGTTCACGCGGGATTTTTCATGTATTTCGGATAGCCGGTCTTTATTATTTTAATTCTCCACATAATTGTCATTAAATATACATTTTCTGGGGCCACTATAATACACACGCTGACCGTTCTGTTTGTGAATGCAATTACAGAACATTTTAACATTTAATATTATATTTACGGGGCATGTTTTTGTCGGCTTTAAGCAAATTAAAATTGAAGTGCGTTCGATACTGCTTTCGGAGTGAAGAATAATAATATTGTTGTGTTAAGCTTACGCTCTTTTATTTTATGTTTTTAACTAAAAGTATTGTTTCTGTTAACTTTATGGAATACTTAATTGAATAATGAGTCTTTATATGGAAACAACAGATTAAGGGCCGTTTTATAATGTCCGAATAGCCACTATTTACCACCCAAATGGAAAAGAAGTTGTATGTATGTATGTAGGTGGTGAAACAGGCCCTACTTATTTATTCTTTTGCTATCATTTTTTTCGAATACGACAATATGTGTTTGAATTTCAATTATTTCAATACCCTACTTTTTTTGCCCAGAAAAAACAAACGACTGTCTGGTCCTTTTAACATTTTTTTTTCTCAATTCCAAATACGTTTTCTAGTGACCAATTAAATGTCTTCTTAAATCCACATATATGTAAGTACATTCGTTTCGAAAAGACGTGTTCGTTAATTCTCTCAAATTAGCACGAAGAGTAATGGAGGCCGTTCTCATAATATCGTGTAAAAATTTTAATGTAATTACTTTTCCTCAGTTAAATGATAAGCGTTAGTTAATATGGTGTTCAGTCGACGCCTGACGCATTAAATATGATTTATTGTGTGTTTTAGCAGTTATGAGATATGAGTCCACGCGAGGCTTTCGTCACTGTGTTCTGTTTTTGAATAAATTTCGAAAATGGAATATAGTTTCCGTGACGTCATTAATTATGCCCTTTTTTTAATTTACTGTACAATGGTAAAAATGACATTTAAATTTCTTTGTTATGAACTTTTTTGTATAACTATTTTGGCTCTTTGTTTGAACGATATCAACTAACTCAGCCTATGTAGTCCTCAATCAAGTTACTTTACAATATATCCTACCAGCAGGCTTAGCATGGCGATTCGATCTATTCTATCAAGAAAAGTCAAAGCTTTTTCTGTCAATGTCAACATGTCTTCTGCCCAAACGTGGCGCGACCTGTCAACTTGCATAATAATTACTTGTAGGCTAATGTCGATCGAAGAAAAGAAAAAAATCTTCTAAAAATATCAAAAGAATTCAGTCATTTTTCTGTCATTATGTCCATTCTCCGGTAGACAAAACTTGTTGTCATGCTAAGCCTGCAGCTGGGTAATTATTATAGCTCTTGTCATCATAGGTCGCCATTTTATCGGCGATCAGTTCGATATTTGAAATAATGACTGTCAAACCGAACGGTAAAAGTGACGAAGCAGTGAAAAGCATTATCGTAATTACCCAGCAACTCTTATCGCATGAGCACTGTCCAAAACAATAAGAGATCATACACTGTTTGAGTAATGTATGGGCATGAATGAAGCACTACTTTACCTACTTTTGTATGCAGAGATAGTTAATTGAGAGCTGCGGTGAGTACTTGGCACTGTGTCCGATCCCTGTTTAACGGTCGAATAATGTATGTAGGATACGCGTTTCTGTATGTTATTTTATTTTATTGTCAGTTTTTGAACTCTACTTGCATGAAAAAAATACTTAAGTTAAGTTTAAGTCTATATTTTGAAAACTTTGTCATTGTAACATTATTACGTAATATTGTCTTCTTTGTGTGGCTTGGCACAATATTTCATTTATTTTTTGTCATTTAAAAATAATAATTAATTTCTATGATGGCGCGTAGGTTGAACACTAACGTACAGACTAGAATATAAAAAATAATCCCAATCAGCTTTGAACATTATGATTCAGCGATAAAGTTGAAAATCTCTTAAGGGCATTTGACAGATTATAATAGTAGATGTGTTGGCGTCCTTACCTAGCAGAAAGTTCAAAGTGTTGATTATTCCATGACAAAAATCCGATTATGGATTTAATAATAACACACAAGAAACAAGTAAATCTTAGACTTAAACCAAATTTCCTCAATTTTCGAAAATTTCAAAGTCCATGAAATGAGCTGTTAAATTGTATGATTCCTGAACCACGATATTATCGTGCCTCCGAAGCCACTATTTTGGGGCTAGCAAGTTTATCGCATATCAAAATAACGCGGCACTAAATCACAATTACACGAAATCTGAAAATTTTCGACCAAACTGAACATTATTCAGCGAGCGGCTAATGCGCTGCACGAAGATTTAGACGTTTCTAGAAGGATTTGTGTTCTGATGTCAGCATGTTTGTTTTTATTGTAAATTTAAGTGATAGAAATACAAATAAATAGACTGGTTGTCAAATTTTCTGGCTTCTGACTACCCTTAAACCCTCAAAGATGTATAATTTACAGCCCAACATAGTTGGGAAAATGGCTCGGGAGATAATGATGATGTACAAATTACAGCCGGAACATACTTAGATTCTTTCAAAACAAATAGAAACGTATTGTGACATATGTACATGGTAACCTCATCCATACAAACCAGCCATGCCAAGCGTTGCAACCTTAAGATCGATCGACTTATTCGGCTGTTATTTAGTCACAACCACCTTCTACGTAACAACAATAACATAAAACAAAGCTATATCTAAAACCCACCAAACCAATACCACCTCCATAGTTTCTACATCGACGCCATGTTTTTCATACCTCGCTGCATTAACTAATGCAACAACGTTCCTCAAAACATAATTCGGCTCAATCAGCGCTCGCACGCAATTCTTTGGTCGTCGGCATTCATTACGAATTTGTAGTGTCGACATTGTTTAGGCTGTTTGGTGGGTGGAAAATAGATGGCGGCGCTTGGAGTTATGAATTCACACTTTTAGTGTATTTGAATTTCGAATTTGTTATCGTGTTTTTTTTTCAAATGTTCTTTCAGCAGGCTTAGTATGGCAACCGTAGGAACAAGTTTTGTTTACCGGAGAATGGGCATAATGACAGAAAAGTGACAGATTGACGTAAGATTTCTTTTGACATTTTTTGAAGATTTTTTTCTTTTCTTCGATCGACATAAGTTTACAAGTGATTATATGCGAGTTGACAGGTCGCGCCATGCTCGGGCAGAAGATATGTTGACATTGACAGAAAGAGCTTTATCTCTTCTTGACATAATAGATATAGAATCGCCAGGCTAAGCCTGCTAAAGTATCGATTATATTTATATTTAGAGAGTATTATTTTGGTCTTTGATGCTTTTTTCGAATATAAACTTTTTTTAATGTTACTTGTTTATAAATTAAGATATACGAATGATACAAATATTCACATATACTAAAACTAAAAGGCATCGAAAATAATATTTCATAACATAGGTTTTATATAATAAAATGTTCATTTGAAATACAACCGATGAATAAACAAAACGAATATTAATGGAAATATAATTTTACCGTTTGTTTGGTATTTATTTTAAATTAAAGTATCGTTTAATTTGTCACTGGGCAAGGTAATGGACCGTAATCAACCAAGTAATTGGTAAAACATTAAAACCCAGGAAAGGCTTAGCCAATTTCAACAAAATAATACAATCTGTAATACTCGTTTTCGTAATTAAAACCAGTATTACAGCGAGTATTTTCATTTGCAACTTATTACATTAACTCTCACTAAATAAACAAACCAACACAGCTACAACTCGAATAGTGTCACTTCCATAAATTACACAGATGCAACAAAAAAACGTCCAACACACAACTCGACACAGCACACGGTAAAGCATTTTGGCTCCGAGTACCAAAAAATTACTAGTGAAATGGTAGCACAGTGTTCGTAGTTGGAAAACCGCGTACCGAAATGCTCAAATGAACCCATTATTGATATAAATCATCATAATACAGGTTGTGTAATGCCGACACACCATTACTTGATTGATGATTGAGTTTTTAATTTTCGTCTCTTTTTTTTCAGGTAAGTGCTTTCGCCTGTACATTTGGAGTATCGCAGGCTTTATTAATCTACGTGATGAAGTGCTGTAAGTTGTTTGTTCGTTTATTTTCGAAAGGTATTTATTTGTAGCGAATAAATTGAATGTTTAAGAGGAGCTCGTGGCTAAGTAACAGCCGCACGGGTCGATCGATCGTAAGGTTAAGCAACGCTTAGCGTGGTCGGTCCGTGGATAGGTGACTTTGTCATGACGAGTTCCTCCGTGTTTTGGAGAGCACGTTAAATTGGTGGCTGTTGTTTGTACATCTTTGGCAGTCGTTTTGGGTAATCAGACTGTCAGAATGTCGATTGCTCTAGCGCAGTCAACGGCTCGAACAGTTGGTGTATGCCTCCCGACCCCTCGAGCAGTTGACGGCTTGAAGCGGTAGCAACTGTTCGAGCAATCGTGTGTACGGCAGGGAATAAATAACTCTATTTCACCGCGCGGTCGCGGCTTCAAGCAGTCGGTTTCAACTGCTTGAAGCAGTTCGTGAACGGCTTCGCTAAGACAGGTTCATTTATGAGATTTAGTACGAGTTGTTATTAACCGACTTCAAAAAAGAGGAGGTTATCAATTCGACGGTATAGACAGCTATGTGGATGTTAATTAGTTTTAGGTATTTTTTTATTTTTTAATAGTAAGTATTGCACATATTTGTAAATAAGTTGAACAAAAAAAGTGTAATTATGTATTAAAAAAAAAACTTTGATAAAATAATGTGAAATACGTTGGTAAAATGTACTACAATATAAAAATAATGAAGAATATTTGAACATGTCTAGTAGAACCATAACCAACCCGCATAATTACATCATCATAGAATACATTCTAAACAGAATTCTAAATTAATTTAAACGATATTTCTGATAAATACATACGTAAATAAATAATGTTCTAATAAATCAGCTGAGTTCCGAATTTGAACAACTAACCCTATTATCGGACTAAACGCATTCAATATCAATGGTCGTCGTTACGGTATACATAAATTATATTTGAAACATCGATAATTTTAAACGTTAATGTGGCTATAGTGACGTCACTATGGCTAATATACGCAGGTATTATGGGTAATGCGCGGTTATTATGACCATTAGAACTAGTTTTAATGGGATGCGGTTAAGTGTACTCATTTATGAATTTTATGGGTAAAATTGGCAAATGTTTTGAATGTTTATTATGTCTGTGTGTATGTGAAGTACTGATATTTAATCGACCAAGGCCATTTCAAATTGTATATCGTATATCTTGGGAAGTCTATATTATGTAGGTAATATAGAAAAGAAACCATATTTCCCTTGGTCCCGTCAGCACGTGTGAACGGCTGGAAATTTGGTAGACTAGTCTAGAGTCTGAGAAAGGACAGTACATATGTAGGCTACTATTTATCCAGCTGCGGGAAGTAGGCAACAGCGGGGAAAAGCTGGTTTAAAATAAAATAAAATGCACTTTCCCGGGTTTAACAGAAGATTAAAATAAAAAGCTCTGTTACATCTTTAAAGCGCTTAAAAGCTCCGTCAATACATACATATTAATAGTCGCGTAAACATGCACAATTTACAAACGTTAACTGTTCTATCTACTTACACGTTAAAACAGTTTTGTGGTAGCCTAGTGGTTAAAGCACCAGCCTCTCAAGTATGAGTGCGCGGGTTCCACTCCAGGTCAGTCAACTACCAATGTAATTTTTCTAAGTTATATGTACTTTCTAAGTATGTTTATCTTGGACACCAATGACTGGTTAAAAGAAAACATCTCGAGGAAACCTGGACTATAAAGCCTGAAATCGCCAACCCGCATTGAGCAAGCGTGGTGATTATCGGTCAATCCTTCACATTGTGAGAGGAGGCCTGTGCCCAGCAGTGGGACGTTAAAAAAGCTTATAAACGTAAACGGTTCTATCTACATACTCGTTCAAAAACAGAGGCATCGTCCAGTTTTTCCTCATAAATAGATTATACAGTTGTCAGCGCACTTGTGAGCTGAAGCGAATCTATTAAGCGCGTTATTTCCGTTCGCACAGTCCAAGCGCGGATATAAGCGACTGGATGTGTCATCGGATTGGATTGAGTGTGAAAATGTATGTTTGTTTTGTGAGGAGATTTTAATGGAGTTTTGTTTTCGTTTAAGTTTCTGTTTTTTTTTAATATGGATCTATATTTGGGTATTTTATATTTTAGATTGTTATAGACGGCCAAAAATACTGGACATTCACTTTGTTAAGTTTTGATTTATCTTCTCTTACTGAGATAGGTCGGCTGTTATGTTTGTTATTTTCAACATACATTGTATTGTATAGAGAGTTTGATTTGAGAGTGTATTAGTAGGAAATAAATTATATTACAAAAATAAAACAAGCATCCAAATTGAGAATTCCTCCTTTTAGGGAAAAATTAAAAGAAAAAGTACTGTCTAAATATGATAAGAATTATAATAGTGCTCCGTTAGTATTTTACAGCACTTACTATGAATTCCTTAACATACAGCCGTAAACATGATCAAGAACTCGTTCCCCACACAAATAAATTCACTAACTAACCGTATCCAGGGAACGAACATCCGCTCAATTTTCGCCTACAATTCGAACGCAAAGCTTCCAAAGCAATCGATTTCCGGCCTATTCGACTTTAAACGGGGAATCAAACCCGATATCCGAACGGATTTAGTTGCGGACTCCATAGACGGTAATGAATAGAGTCGAGTGGCCCACTTCGATTCAGTTAACGTTATCCTTTATATATTAATCACTGGATAGGATTTGAGGGACGCGGGGTTCAAGGTTTTGTGTTTATTTGAAGGTTGGTTTTAGTAATTTCCGATAATGCGATCCTCAGTCCTATAGGTAAAGGGTCAATGGTTTAATCATTGGATGGTGTCCAAGAAATATAAAGAGATATGTAAACAATATTATACAGTACAGACGCTAAAACATCATGTTACTACAATCTATCATCATCATCACAGCCTCTTTATCGTTCCACTGCTGGGCACAGGCCTTCTCTCCCACGGAGAAGGATTGAGCTTGCTCAATGCGGGTTGGTGACTACAATGTATCAAATTTTCTTAAGTTTTCAACTTTTTTGCTGAAGCTTATGGTTAAAAGATGATTGAGAAAAATTGTCAATTTCGGGTAGCTTCATGTGCTGCCGTTACCTAATGATGACGTTCAAATTGGTAGGCTACTGAGAATGCAGTTCTCAATGTTAACTAAATTCCTATTCATATTTCAATGCAAACCTTTACTTTGAAACCCAAACAAAAACAAACAGTAAAACTAGCGAAAGGACCAATATTAAACGTCTCAATATCTATGCGTTTATACCGTCTGATTAAACATGGTGGATGTATAAAGTTTTACGAGTCCGATTGGCTACTTTTATTGGCGGGGTCGGCCGGTCCTTATCTCCGCGCGCCATGCATCGGCAAACGCCGGTTATTATTGAAGCTCAGATAACTTGGTACGACTGTATCTGTCGTAAAACTATGACTGATGAATTGGGGCGGTAAATATTTGTTTGTGTTACGGTTGAATAGATTGCACTTAACATATTTATCATCATCATCATCACAGCCTTTTTATCGTCCCACTGCTGGGCACAGGCCTCCTCTCCCACGGTGAAGGATTGAGCGTTAATCACCACGCTTGCTCATTGCCGGTTGGTTTCAGTTGGATTTCAGACTTTTTTGTTCAGGTTTCCTCGAGATGTTTATCTTCACCTTTAATCAGTCATTGGTGTTCAAGATAATTTAGTAAGTACGTATAACTTAGAAAAGTTACATTGGTACTTGCTTGACCTGGAATCGAACCCGCACCCTCATACTTTAAAGGCTGGTGCTTTAACCACTAGGCCACCACGACATAACACTATATAACTTATTATGTGTAAAGTATATGTATGTAGTATATCAGTTGTGTTGGCACCCATAACACAAGCTAATCAATAGCTTACCATGGGGCTAACTGACCGTGTGTGAAAAAGGTCTCGCGATATTTTATTACTATACATAATCTTAAATTATAGTTTATGTTGTATTTCTGTGTAACTATAATAAATAATTATTTATAACAGTAATAGTTAAGAAAAGTAGCATTATTTTAAAATATCCTCGTTCAGTGTTTGGTTTGAAAATATTAAATATGAAACGTTTTCGTAGTGTTATCTTAGGTAAATTTCAGATGTCTATCTTTCTTCCAGTAATAAAGCGGTATAAATAATACTAATGTTTTGATTGATTTTCAAATGCATTTTTCTATACAAAAATTGTTGTTCGTCAATACCGACTCTAGCACATCAAGCTACGATTTGTCATATAACTACAATCTGTCATTTTTCCTCAATCAATTTTCAACTTTACCGCTGAAGCATATGGTTCAAAGTTGATTGGGATTTGGATTTGATAGTTAATTGATTGTTGATTGGGATTTGACAGTTTCGGGTAGCTTGATATGCTGGCGTCTGTAAAATGTTATAATTTAGAGTTTATTTTGCCTCTTCCATTAAGTCTACAAATGTGAATGAAACAGCCTCAGTAAGTTATGAACACTTGTGTCTGGTCATGTATATCAAACGTCATTGTCTCAAAATTACATTAACGAAGTGAAGCGGTTGTACCAAAATTAATTCCCTACAAACCAATCTTATTTCAACCCTCATCATGTCCACGTCGGTCAGGAAGCTTCAAAAGTTAATACGAGAGAGATAACGTTTCAATCTGATTCGTACTGTAGGAGATCAAAATGGAATCGACCGTTGCCTTCGAAGGCTATAGATTGACTTTTATGGGGCAAGATGGTCCTTCTATTCACCACGTCAGTCTTGAACTGTTATTCAGATAAGAAAGGGTTCGATGGTGCGGCGTGATAAGGGTTAAATAACACATGAGGGAATAATTTCGTGTGGGTTTTTGCGATATATTGTTGGAGAAATATGAATTATACATATAAGTTTTGATGTGTTGCTGTGTGTAACAATTTAAGAAGAAGGAGAAAGGAACAAAAATTCACTGTTTTTTTTAATACACGTCTGCCTGAAAGTTTAGCTTTAATTTCTAGTGTAATGTAATTTTGGAATCCCCATAAAATGTTTTGAAATTTGAAATCTCATCATTCTCTAGTCTATTTTTTAATCAGAATTCGATAATTTTCTATGAAGTAATTATAATCAAAACTTTTTTTTCTTGTGATGTAATTGTTTGTTCATTTATCAGTTTTGTTTTAGCCTACTTATTTTCATATAGAGAAGCTTAATATCTAATTATAATAATGCCATTGCAATATACATATATGCTATTTAAACACACGACTAATAACCTATAACCTCGTTTCAAAAGACCAAAATATCGTCTAACAATGTAACCGCTAATAATACTCTAAGCAATATTCGTAGTACAAATTAATACCTTCAAACACATAACTAGAACATAGTAGTAATCGCTTTGTACCTATATATAAGTACATCACGAACATACCAATGTGAGCGTCCAATATTAATGTCAGTTTGCGAAGTTTACACGTCATTAACTCAGAGTACTAAAGTTGTATGAAATTCATCGATTTTGCACTTGCGGAGAATTTATGTGCAATACAATGTAGATAGGTATCGATATGAGTTATATTTTTCCTTTGTTTGTGAAGACCGGTTGGAATGGATGAAAAATTGGTCCTTGGAGGCGCGATTTTTATTCGATGTCGCTGCTTATTTTATTTTTAATATTGTTCGGACTTGTTGGTGTGAACGAAATTGTAATACGGATTTCGAATAATATAGCAATTTAAAACACCTGGAACTTTTTGATCACAATAAAGTGATAATCACCTCAAATGCTTGACTTTTTTTGGGAGTATCAGACTCTTACTGACTAAAACCCACTATGTTTCTGGAGGTCCCTGTGTGAAGGGCCACGGTAAATCTTACGTACAACTCACAGCTAGGACAGACCCTGGCCCTAAGGGACCCCTCCAAATTCAATGCCTTTAAGTAAGACTATACATACATAGGTAATCAAAAAATATTAAATCACTTGTCATCATCATTAAGATGATTGGTGCAATGTTTGTATGTGGATGTTAGTGGCGCAAGCATTTTTTTCTATGACTCCAAAGTCCAATACTTGCTCGGAATTTTTTGCCATGTGTGCCCTGGATACGCGAATCAGTCAGTTGTCAAGATAATTTTTTTTATTGCTTTCACTCTCAGAATGTTCAGTGCGCCTGGCTCTCTGAATGTTCTTTCATCAGAAAATTTAAATGTTTTTTTAAACTTGCATAAAATGAAGAAACTCTTTTAAAAACCTTGTCATAAGCGGACAATTTCTCGCTTTGAACGTTTAACTTCTACTTAGAGTAAATGAAATTAAGACAAAACTAATTAGTGACTAATTAAATGGTCTCGAACTAACCGACGAAAAGACTTGGCGGGTTTTTTAACGCGTTACTCTAACGATTATTGCAGGCGGTGAAATGACGGTCGTAGGTTTTGGTTTTAGAGTCACTAAAATTCTTAATAAAACTAAATAATGTTTATAGTAAAAAAAAAAACCAGATCAACTATCAATACATTTTGAACCATATGCTTAACAGATAAAGTTTAAAATCTATTAAAGATATTTGACAGGTTGTAGTAGCTTGATGTGCTGGCGTCTTTACATTTTACGTTATTTTGAATGAATTAATTGCAAAAGTTCATATTATCGACTTCCAGAAAAACATACCGTCACCTTCTTAGTTCCAAAAAGCCCCTCCTTAAAACTATCCAACCAGCATAAAAAATGAGGCTTTTAAACGCAAAAATCGAATGGCCATTGTTCTAACATTACCACCAGAGCCGTGCCATATTAGAGCAGAACTTCATACACTTGCTTACCGGTATAGCTTCAACGGTATTACCGTTAACGGTAATACTGTTCACGGTAATACCGTTAAAAGAAACTACTACCGCTAAACGGGTAACACGAACTCATTACGCATTATAGCCGACTTACTTTTCTTAACGGCCATTTTAAATGGAGAACTTTATTATTTTTTGTAGAACAAGAATTGGACTAAGATAATGAAGATTTGATTTTTCGGTTGATGGTTTTTCGGTGAAATTCTTTGTTCTTTTTCTGACCCTCGTGGATTTTAAGGATAATCTCTAATGGCTCCTTACAAGGTTTCAGTTTTTCTACTAGTTTTCTTCTTCTAAATGTTTCTTTCACAATTCTTTGGGATTCGAAGCGATATTTATAGCTTAAATATTTTTATCAGTTATGACATTATCACTTGTTTATCGATAAAATTCAATAATTCATATTTATAAACAAATATCTAGGGGCCTGTTTTATCACCTGCGAATAAGTTCCAGCTAATTTATTTGGTAGGCAATTTCATCCAATTCTGTTCCATTTCTAAATTTATCGGTAGATACCGGCTATTTGGGCATTATATGTATATAAATTCTTGATATCAGCTGTATTTATAAATCTACCTATTAAATAATGACGTAATCTATCTAATTACAGATTTATCTGAGCTTAACTCCAACTTATCTAACTGACAAGCTACTGATCAAACAGCTTAATTTTCACTTTGTAGTGTAATCTCAGTTTATCAAAGACACCGATGAGCTGCCTCCTTAAGGTAATTACTAGCTAACTGGTTAAGTATTAATTAATCAGAGAGATCATGGCATTAATTGGATTATTAATCGGATTAGTCAAGAGATACGCGTTAGTAACATACCTACTGTAGTTGATAGATGGAGAGATTATATATTTATACATTGATTTATAAAATATATTTAAATATTAAAAAATAAACATATATATAAATTTAAAAATAGAATCCAACCGGTATTGGGAGCATGCTCCAAGCAATGGTAAAGGCTCCACAGACAGAAACTTTCTGATATTTTTAAGGCAGTCGAAAACCTCCTAGGTTCATCTGCGAGAAGTCAAAAACAAAAAAATATATCATAATGTTGTTCTAGTACTTCAAAACTGGTCAAAACAATCCTTTATATTAAAAATCTTAAAAAGAAATTAAATAGAAAGAGACTTGTAAAACAACAGCTTCATACTTTTTAAAAGCTCCTTAGTCCCAGAAAGTCTTACAGTAACAACCTCTGTACAAACTCGCTTATTTACCACAAGCCACATAACTTGTGTGCATCGCGACACATACCATCTCATTACGCAGTCAAAAACAAAACTGCGCATTAAAACAAACTACACGCCAACTCTTAACTCCAACGAAATATTTCCATGATTTTTTTTTCCAACAACATTATGATAAAACGCCCGTCCTGCACAGTGGGCAAAAACCTCGCATTGCTCGTCACAGGAACACTTACACATAATATACGGCCGAAAAACAATACGAAATGACAGTTCAAAAAGTCTACTCATAAACACGGAGTGTTTTGAATGTGGTTTTGTGTAATAAGGACCTCCAGGTACCCGTAATAAACTGGTGGTATTATGATAATGACGCTCACCATAATTTTGAACACAGTGTGACAGGATGTTATAACGCTGTATAATATTATAATCGCAAGCTGGTTCCTTAAGTTTTCTATGAATTCTTTAGCTCAAAAATGAGTCTTTGCACTAGCTTAATAGCTTTCATTTTTCTTTGTACATTCACGTCTGAAATGATTTCAATGAAAACATAGTGTTAATCATAACACAATCAGTAATTTTCTAGAACTTTCTCGATTTCTAATACTAATTTTAAAAGTTAAGCAAATATAAGCCCAAAATTGGCTTAATTTCTCAGTAACATAAAATAAAGCTAAAAGAAATATCAACGACATTTTCTTAATAAGCCTAAGCCTATTTTCGTACATAAAACCTTTAGTCACGACAGAAAGCTCCGATTTTACAGATATTTTTCGAGGCGTTCATCAAAGCTAGTTTTTTCTGAAACCAAATCCGTATTGATTTTAGAATCAACACGAAGTTGTATAACTAGACAACGGGAACGTACCATTCTGATGTTACATAAAGCCAGATACAGACGAATGATTTTAATCGGTTGCCGATTTGGACCGTATCGGCAACTATAAGTCGGTGAACAACGTTTTCGAAACATATCTACTGTTAATCCTTATAAAATTGATCGATGTTTGATACGAGATAATTTAAATAGAATGGGGTTTATACGAATCAAAATGATTATGTAGGTATTGTTGCTTTTGATGGTCAACAATAATTAATAAGGTTTTAAAAGATTGTGTCTCTATACATAATATTTTTTTTTATTCAAAAGTGATGGACATTTCTACTATTATAATGTATGTATTGATTATATTTTATTTTAACACTTTCACGAGACTTAGAGATAACACTTCCATAGTTTCATAGAACTAAATAATTGCTATACTCCAAGAGTCTATTTACAAAACAAACTTCAGTTTCAATACGAAGCTCAAACATAGGTTAACTAGTTGACCTAATATGTTTATAGAACTATCTGTTTCACGGTTCAGCTTTAAATAGAGCAGCTGACCAAATTCCGCTGGTTTAACAGGGACTACGGAATAAGCGCTGTTGACAACGGACTATCGAGTCGCGAATGATATACCTAGGTATCGAATAGATGGTGCCGTTTATTGCACATCGATTTTAGTAGGTAAATACTCGAGTTTGATGATGAATTAGCTTATTGTTTCATAAATGGCATGAGATCTACATATATTTCGAGAAAAGGTAGTGAGAATTGACTAATGATACTGGTTTTTACAAAGTATCTGAGTATCCAAAAAACTTGCAGCATTGCCACGTGAGAAAGGTCTTTAAATAGAATGTGGACATTCAGTGAAGGGCGGGCGTTTTTGGGGCTGTCTTTTGTAGAATTGACCTTCGAAAAGTGCTGATTTTCAGCCTACTTTGAATAAATGACTTTTTATCTTTATCTTTTATCTTTATCTCAGACCCAACCACGACTTGAGAGTTTCAAACCCAAACGGTTCGAATATATTGCTGACGAGGTCACTTTATTTCTGTCTACAGTTCCTCATACAGGCAAGGGCAACAGCTCAAAACTATTACTGAAATAACAAAATTGACAATATTACAGAGGAAAATTCGAAACACAATAATTTGACTGGACCACGAAATACGGCCGCTGAAATCACAAAGTGCAGCCTCAAAACAGAACTAATACCCGAGTCGGAAGCATATCAAAAAGTTGAGTTATAACAATCTCCTATACAAGGTTTGTGGAGAGGTATATAGAAAGCTGCTTGCTCGCCCACTGGAAACTGTATTGTTTGGGCTATTAAAACTGCGATTTTCGGCGACCAAAAATGTTTTTATACTTTCTATATTAAAGATAACATAACATAAAAAAGTCTTTATTAAAAGTAGGCTGAAAATCAGCACTTTTTGAAGATCAATTTTACAGAAGACATCGCCAAATACGCCCGCGCTTCTCCACTTTCTATGTTTTATATCTGGGAAGAAGAAATGGTGGAACAAACTCCCCAGCAATTAAACGCCAAATTAAAACAATCATTGTAGTTGACTTAAGAAGTTAAAGTTGAAGTTCGAATAAATAACAGTTCCAATTTACATTTACCTGTTATAAAAAATTGAGGTAAGCAAAAATTAACTATCGTGTTCCGAGTATTGATTTATTTCTTACTTTTTTTTTAGCTGTTCAAATAAACTACACCTGCATATTATATTATGAGAGTAGATAAATGAAGTAAAAAAAACATTCTTACGATAATCCAGACCGATTCTTTATTTTTTTAGTGAACAGGCACCTTCCCTACAATTATGTCAGGTCATGTCTACCTAACGTTTAACTCGTACCACAGAAGTTTACCCTTCCAAGCGTTTCACGTCACCCGCGTTTCTAAAGGCCCACAGTTCTGAAATGACATCGCCTCCACAAAGTTGACTAACAAGACAATAAAGCATAACCCTGGCTACAGGAAGCGTTTGTCTCTATTTCACGCCAGAGCACGGAACCTGCGAATGGTCGCAACTTTATTGAGTGTTTTGTCTGTTATGCGTTGGTTCGAAGTTTCGTACCAAAATAGTGGAAAAATATGGTAACAATATAGCAATTAAATATAATTATAACCGCTGAGTATTCTAGTGAGAAATTTTATGTTTTCACTAGGAGACATGCGAAAAAAAGTATTGTCCTAGTCGACTAAGTACTTTCTACTGTTTTGGGAAATCTATTTAAGTCACTTGTCAACTTGTATCCATATCTTCTTCCTGCCCTGTTCCGAAGTCATTTGGGGTCGGTGCAAAATGTTTCCGTTTCTATTCGTCTCTGTTAGCCGTCATACTACTATCTAATCCCTTCTAAATCATGTCTAGGCAACTTGTTTCCATAATAAAAACTATTATAATTATCACAAAGAGAAACAAAATCATAATTTATTGTATCTAAACATAAGTACACCCGCCACTACTTCCACCACAACACTGCAACGTAACTACGAATCCATTCGGCTCGTAATCTCGTGTCGTATCCGTCACGTCCCGAGCGCGTCACGTCACAAATGGCGGCCGTGTCATTTGTCACGCGGCTATTGATTTCCAGTTACACGCTGACAGCTTGTGGATTGTTGGTGCTCATAGTAAAGTTTGTAAAAATTGCGCCTATATTGTAGGTTTGTAACTACTAATATTATGACCGCGAAAGTTTGTAAGGATGTATGTATGTTTGTTACTGTTTCGGGCTAACTTTCAGGTTGACTTCCTCGTTAGCCTAGTAGCGTTGGTACAGCGCGTCTGTGCTGTGCACGGGGTCTCGGTTTCGATTCTCAGGTCAGACTGAATTCGATTTATGGGTAAATCTCGGTCCAGATCCTGTTCTCTCCACTGCGTTTGCTCCAGGCAATTTCAAACTTGTCCGGGTTTTGTCAGATTTACTTAGAAAGTACATCTTGCTTAGAAAAGTTACATTGATGCTCACTTTACATGGAATCAAACCCACACACTCGTACAGATCACTCGCACAGACATACACTTCAGATAATTTGTTTGATTATAAAATTATAATTGTGGAAGAGAAAACTGATTGAGTTCTAGCATTATAACCCAAACTTGTACACTGGAACAGTACAGTCAGCATCAGAATCATGGAAAGTCGAGAATGAAGCCATTCGTTTGGCGTTATGACGCATAATCAGGCTCGCGTTGTTCGGTAGGTAGAGGCAACACATTTGCATTGGAAACTATTTTTGATTGCAACTGTCCCTACGTGTTTAGCACTAAACACACACGGAATCATAATGTGGGGCTATCACGGCAACTGGGAGCTTTTACGTTTAGTACGAGAGCGCTAAGCACCCTCTTTAGTGCCTAAATTTCCACCTCAACAGCGCACGATACTAAAGATTCGACTTTGTAGAAGTAAAATTTAAAGACTGTTAGTCGCTGATTGAGATAATGGCATTTTTAGGCTACAAGTAAATATATAACTTAACAGTAAAGCAATAAAGAAGAATCTCCATCAATCGTCAATGGCGTGGGCCTAATTACCTGGTAGGTATATTGCAAAACATAGTTGACAATTTCAAAGTCGTTTGTAACAATAACAGATAACGCATATTTACAGGCTACTAGTATTCATCAAAGACCCTTCGACTATACTCGTCACGTGCCCGTCACGGCCTCGTCACGGCCTCGTCATGTGTCCGTCAGGGCCCGGGCACTTGCGTCCCCATTTGGACTACCATCGATTTCGCATTAGCTACCTTTTGCTTTATCAGCGTGTCGTTTTTGTTTTCAAATGACGGCTTCAAGGGTTCGCAGAGTCTTTTAGTGAAATCCGGAGAATAGGTCTTCAATGTTTTTAGTTGGATTTGTCTTAGTCAATTGTCTCGTTTTTGTTTTAGAGAGGTCTGAGGTGTAGTCTATTTCTAAGGCCCTAAGTAGGTAGGTACGCATTAGCTAGACTCGTAAGATTGATGCCACACCAAGGAATAGGTAGAATAAGTTGCACTGTACCACATATGCTACTATTTAATTATTGCTGATAAATAGTTTACATATATTCTCACAAAGAAGTACAACTAAGTTAACAGTAGATAATAAATAAGATAGTCTAGTAGATAATACAAAAAATAGTCAACCATACCAATAATCCACACATTTACCAGGATTTGTAAATTCCAGAATTAAATCAATTACTATAATCCTTCCGCCGTAACCACGTGACATAGTCGCAGTTAACTGAACGACCAATTGATACCTCATCGGCTTATCAATCAAGCATTATATAATTTCAATCAGCCGCCTGGTTGGAGATGTAATTGGCCACGCCCCGTCGCTTGCAGGTAACATGTGATATATTTGAGGTAAATTAGTTTTGGGCAAGCTGCCTACTAATACATTAAGAGAAAATAATTATATTGTTGTCTCAGTGTGGATTTTTAATCAATCTCCAAAAACGCTGACGTCATAAAAAATAATTTTAGGACACTTAAAGATGGCAAAAGTTACTCATGTGTAAATCCCTTTCTTGATTTAAAATTAGAACATTTTTTTTTTAAATCTTATCTACTTAACATATTATTTATCAAGAACACAAAAAAGTTCCGAATAAATAATATCAACAAAATCACAAAACGACCATAAAATCTCCCCATTCAAAGCAATCTAACCCCATGCGTGCATTTATTCGTGTCTCCATACATCTCGTACTCAAACGTAAGCACTACCATACACATGCATGCTTCTATATGCTAATGAAACACTGCATAACCCTGAATATAGATGGCTGCTACTAAGACAGGATGCTAGTTAAGTGCCCACTAACATTTATGGGGTTTTCTTGAGTGTAATTCCTTTGTTTACTGCCAGAGAATAAATTGCAAACGAAGAGGAAATGGATATAGACAGGCTGTGATTAAGTTTGGGATTAATTTTCATGTTAATTTGGATATAAAAGTCGGAGCGAAGTATGGGTTGAATGCCCATGTGGGATATCCTGGTTGTTAACTGGTAGTCGTAGCATACATATTCATTTGTTGACCATTTGGATTAATGAATGTATGTAAGGCGCAAACGGATTTATTTATCCTTTGATAAAACACTCAGCTAGTTGAAAGATCGTCTTAAATTCTACAGCATAACTAAAATCTCTTTTTTTATTTGAATTTAAAAGTTTAATTTTTGGCACTTATTTATTCTAAGCAAAACGAAACAGTTTTTTTTTTAACCAACCACACACAAAGTAAAAACTTCTCGGGTCTTTGTTGTCACATACAAAAATATCAATTCAAATCTTCATTTAAACTGGTATTTTTACTGTACTGTAAAATCAGTCATCACTAACATTCAAATTTTGAAAAGAAAATGTTTAAGAGAAGAAATTTTTTACGAAGTGACTAACTGCAAGCAATTGAACCTAAAAGGACCTCTGTAATTATTGTTCCAGATTATCCAAAAATTAACCCCTAATTATTCTAAACTAAACCACAAAATTGAATATTAATCACGTATTCACGGCATACACGACAGTAACACAAATCCGACTGCAGCTGTCAGGAGCAGAACCAGCAAGCAATATTTCATGGCAAGAGGCTACTTGAGTCCATGCACGCATTGAGTCGTTTGTCATGTCACAATAGACGCCTTCAGCGAACACCATCTACAGACTGGATGGATGTCACACCGACGCCTGCTTTCAATAGCGTGATTGCAGTACTATAATCATTTGAGGATTTTTTCGTATCTGTAAGATAGACTGTAAATAATGAGATAAATGTTTTTAGACTATATTTTACACAACCAACTGGTCTTACTCGTGAAGGAATTATGAAGGTATACGCTTTCAAACTTATTTTGTTGTAAGTAGCGTTTCTCTTTATAATTCCATTGTGAGTAAGACCTAAAATTATGAGATAACACAATAGAATTTAACTAAATAATCTGGTTTCAAAAATGTTTCAAAGATAAGAATGTCATTAGTATATACTTAGCGGCTACTGACAAACTTGAATTAGAACTATGTATGGCCTGTAGCAACCAAATCGGGAGAATAGGTTTTCATTTGCATTTACCTACAACAAGCCAAACAACTAACCGCTAGAAGATCGAATGAAAAATATCATAAAAAAGAGATCACGTTGGAATACAAACATTTAATGGCGTCAGGACCAAGTCTAACAAGACCAGTATTTCTTTAAACAATATCAGTTTCATCCATAAATAATGTCATACTAATTATCCATTTAATAGGGTGCATTACAAAACTCTGACGCTAAATTAACTTTACACGATGCACCCTTAATAATATCGCGTTACATTCTCACGTGATGTACCGCTGCACGTGGCCCACAAGATTTATAGCGTCTGCCGCGGCTATGTCTCAACTCTTGTAAGAGAAAGTTGCTAATACACCAGCTGATACTGTATCTTGTTAAATATATTGTTGGTAACTGTTCGTGTATTAATCGTTAAATAAAATTGAGGCTGTTTTTAAGATTATATTTTTTCTCGTCAAAAATTGGTCGTGGCCTAGTGGTTAAAGAGCCAACCTCTCAAGTATGAGGGCGTGGGTTCAACTCCAGGTCGGGCAAGTACCAGTGCAACTTTTGTAAGTTTGTATGTAGTTTCTATTGGGAAAAGGCTCGGGAGATGATGATTTTTCGCGTCACTTTGACGATTCAAATGACTGACTGTTGATTAAGCTAAATGTCAGCTATATCGATAGGTTGTGTCCGTATGGTTATTGTTAAGTCTACTACGGTCATCTCATGAATAGGGCACCGTTCCCTTACTAAAGCCAGACCTCTTGTATCTAAGACAGCCTGTAAAGCTGTCCGTCTTGCGCCTGATCTCTTCCCAGACAAGAACGGGTGAAGTCAAAAGGCAACTGTATATTTTATGCAGATGGTTAAACTATATATAGACTGACCTCTCTGCCTCAACCTTGAGTACAAGAATATACCCAATAGTTTAGTTTACTTACAGCAGGCTTAGCATGGCGATGCTATATCTATTCTGTCAAGAAAAGACAGAGCTCTTTCTGTCAATATCAACATGTCTTCTGCCCGAGCATGGCGCGACCTGTCAACTCGCATATAATCACTTGTAAACTTATGTCAATCGAAGAAAAGAAAAATTTCTTCAAAAAATGACAAAGGAAATCTTACGTCAATCTGTCACTTTTCTGTCATTATGTCCATTCTCCGGTAAACAAAACTTGTTTCTACGGTTGCCATGCTAAGCCTGCTGGAGAAATACCTAGACAATTGTTTGAGCCAATTAGATGAGATGGATCTCAAGCCCATAACGTGTGGTATATTGAGCTTTACTCAACACTCGATTACTCCGCCCAAGGGCATATCGCCTACAGATCTGTAGTATTATATTGGTGTGACAACTACAGGGTAGAATGATGTTATAATATTGTAGTTAAGTATCTACATGATGCAACTGTTGGTATTACAGGCTTACTCCATATTATGTAACAATTTGTTTAGCACTTTGTTGTAATGAATCTTTAGACAAGCGTGCTCTACCTTCGGCCATATCATAGTTTATGTCAGGTGAGATAGTTGTTGAACGCATACTCATCTGCATCATCCTGTTCATCTATGTTGAGTGAACCTTCCAATTTAACCATATTCAGACTGTTACAGGCGTTACCTGATAAACCTTGATAAGAATGGCTATCAGATTTTCTGGCTACCCAGAACGACTGCTAAAGCTATAGAAATTACTAGGCCACTTGGGACAAATTTAACTTGCCTTCTAAATATTTCGGAGGTTGTCATGATAGAATGTTAGTCCACGGACCTATCGCGTCAAGTGTTACAACCTAAGATAGATCGCTCTGTCACGACTCATCTGTCAATCATCCATTTTACCAATGGTTAAACTCTTCTTAAGACAAGCATAACTACCCCTTCAGATATATAACTCGAAGCTTCGTATCAATTCAAAATCGTTCGTCTCATCTCACGCACACAGTTACACTCCGGTGTGACAAGCACTAGTCACTTATGCGCCGTACGAGCGGCAGATTTATCGCCGTCTGCCGTGCTTGCGGTGGACACGTCTCAAGTTGACGCCCGGATTTATGACGACATTTATTGGACGAATTAAAACTGTGTTCGTCTGTTTACTTGTATTGGTTGAAATTAGGTGTAATAGAATGAATTGTGAGGTTTTGTAAAAATTGTGTATTAAGTAGTAAACTGTAAGTAAAAATATACATAGATTAGATAACATTTATGATCAAAATAGGTACTCCAAAATATCTCTTAGGACGAAAAAACATTTTAACACAAAAACCTTTTAACAAAGAAATACTTCAAATAACATTTATACAATTTTGTATAAAATAGCCAGGGATCTTACATAAACTTCACACATCCAGACACTAAGAGCGTACCCCTACATTGCTATATACAGGTTGCTACGAAAACTCGTCTGCAGCTTGCAAGAAAATATCGTGGGAACTCCACCACATACCTACAGGTGTCTGCAACGCGATTTTTCCCTTTTTTATCACCACCGACCAACCGCATTTCTCAAAGCAACGCCCTGTTTTTAGTACAATTTTTTTGGAGGCTTTTCCGCCGAATACAGCTTTCGGATACGCGGAGTTTAGTAATGATCTCGTTACTACAAGTGTTATTTGGTTTTGATTTTTGGATTTTATGTAGTACTAAGTTTGCTTTTTAGGAAATTGTTCTAATGGGTGGAGAGCCATTTTTTATTTCTAAGACTAAAAAAATAATATTCATTTCACGCAGTTGTCAGCAATCTTGCCTAGTAACTAGTACCCACAGCTTGTGTGCTATATTGAGAAAAATGTATTTTTTCTACATTCATCTTATAACATTATTATTATTACATAAGCATGCTACATTCATGTAAACTGTGTGTAAGGAAATAAAGCTCATTATTATTATGCTACATTCATTACCAAAAGTGAACCACATTTTGCTCCGCAAAATCTACGACCAGTCAATCACAAAACGCTAGAAGTCCATTCAAATCAAATTTACATACACTTCATTGAACACAGGGACTCGGTAAGCGTTCCAACAATATAATCATCATAATCAGCAGTGGGAATACATTATCAGTACAAACAGTACTGGGCCATCACGCAAAATGTTTGCTAGCGAATTATTGAAGCCGCTAGTGCTGTCAGTGAGTCACTTTAGAATTTAGTACCTATTGCGGAATGATTCCTTTTTAGTTTTTTTATCAATGCTATCAAACTTGAACATTTAGTATAGAATTAACGGAATCTTTTCGATTTGATATTTTTTTTCGATATTTTTCTCTATTATACCACATACTCTTTTGTCACAGCGTGTGTAAGTTTGCAAGTTACAGGAACAATTTAACCCTTTTACTTGTTATACGCTCATTAAATGAAACTATAATCTTAAATAGAAGTGAAATATATAAAGTAGATGATAGAGAAATCTAGGAAACACGAAATCGACTAAGTTACACTATAAACTAAATTTGAAGATCTTATAAGCGTAGCTAGTAGCAACTTCACGGCATTGAAGATATTGAGCTTAATTGGCAATATAGTGAATAGGGATCTTCAGGCTGGCGTGCTCTAAACCTCGCCATACTTGGACGTTGTCCTCCTTTGATCGATTACTAGAAGCAAAGGCATTGATTTCTGAACTGTGTAGGAGCTCTTTAAGGAAGATTTTTGGAATAGCAAAGTGAAAGAGTGGTCTTAAGCATACTCAAGGAATGAATTCCATGAGAAGACGTTTTATGGCCAGTTTTATGACCATTTTGAGAAAAGTACCGATTAAACTAATCTGCCAATTTCATAGCAACATTACAAGGAAGAATTCATTTGATAGAACATTTTTTGTTCTAAATTTATAGTTAGGAAACAGTTTCATCAATCTAGTAATTTCGTGTTTGGGAACCATTGAATGCTATTATCATGACCACAGCTACTTAATTTTCAACCATTCACAAAAAATTCACAAATATTACTCTTCGAAATCCCAAACCAAAGTTTCAGTTAGCTCACAATATTTCCCCTTCAATTTACTAGCCTCGATGTAGCAACACTACGCATAGTGCTCGTGCGAAGCGGCCTGCAGCTGACAGCCAACTGAATTATGTAGCGGGACGCGTCAGTCGCAACTGTAATGATCACTTTAAATACGTATTGTTTTATTCCCAGATATATGTTGTGGAAACCGATATGACAGCCAATAATCGGCGATGGGAATGAAAAAATGATTGACGTTATTGTTCAGAAGAACGAAAAAAGTTGTAGTGAATACTCGTATTTCTCGTTTGGGTGTTTTGATGACGGAGTGATAAAGAGTATCTGTCAACCAGGTAATTGTGTAAATAGATGCCATGAATAAATCATAAACAAAATATCGGAAAGACAATTATGTAATTTCGCTTAACAGATTAAAGAAATGGAATGATTGTTATCTCTTTTGGAATAATATTATGCGAATCTACAACTGTATTATTAGCTGTTCTTTTACTAGAAGATATTTCAATAATGATACCTATATGTAATTGGGGCACCATATTCAAAAACGGTCGATTAACTCGAAGTTAAGCTATTGATTAGGCTGTGTTATGGATGCCAACACAATTGATATATAGGGTCAATAAGCATTCTCATCACACTAAAATGTCGCCGTACCGGGAATCGAACCAGGGAACCTCAGCTCGGCAGGGTTACCATTGCACCAATGGGGTCACCAAGAAGGTAGAAGATATAATCTTGGATAGAAAAAAGAAATAAAAATAAAAAGCTTTATAAGACTCAAACAGTGCATGAGACGTTTATAATCCCAAGCAATCTAAAGTTAAACAAAAGAAGTAGGGTTATTGTGGCGTTCATAGTCAACGTACAGCAAATACCACAATTAACTTTTTTCCTTGGTTTTTCTCTAACAAATTACCTGTCACTGCAGGCACTATTGCAATCTTTAGACTCAATATGTGCTTGCAAAAAGTATATTCTTTTTCAATGTGGTTTTTGTTCGAGCTACTGCTCCAAGTTCCGTCAGAGTAAAAACTCGATGCATCGTAGGTAAAGGAATGTACGTACCTATTGGAAAATAGTTTCGTGGGATACCGTAGATGTTAATTAGTTTTTATTTTGAGTTAACAAAATTGTGAAAATAATTAATTTTAATTACACAATACATTTTGTACTTAGAGTTATAAGGGATGATAAAGAGAAGAATGTTTTATTTAATAATAGGTACAATTTTGCGACTGTTACATGAAACTCATGCCTTTATTTAAATGGTTTCATTATCAACCTCCTCAGTCCTCTTCAATAAAAAACAGCATCGACCTATTCCATTTAATTCCGATGCACCAAGATTTTACTCCAATTGAAATTCTTCCAGCGTTTCCTTACAAGATCAGTTGCAACGTCTGGCAAACACAAAGATACGTACGATCTTAATTCGAGTTAATCCGGGTAAGAAAGCAGGCGTCGTAAGGTGGACACACTATGTGGACGGACGTGTGTTGAATTTTAGCGAGATGAGGGCAGAAAGTAAGCGCTTTGAAGCGCTGCAGCGGGCTTTGTTCAAATTGGGATGGTACACGGTCCGAGTGTTGCGTTTGGGAACATTTCTGTGAAAACTCATATGGTTGGCTTAGCAGAGAGACTGGTGCGTGTTGTGTCATAGCCCGAATTACCACAGAAATAGGAATTTGTTAAACACTAGCTTCTGTCCGCAATTTCATTTGCATCGCCCAGATAACCTTCATCAATCTAACAATCATTCATATTTGTAATAACAATAGCATTTTTCTACGGAATATGTTACCGTTCCTGATTCGTAAAATCAGATTTAATTCGGTACATTTTTGTAAGTCTGCTAAATGAACACGAAATCCCTTTCAGCACTTCAGTTAACTTAATACAATCTAATTTGCTGAAACGCTTTCACTCTTTTGTTTAGCTGTTTTAATGGCCGCGAACTTAGTCAAACTTAATTCGTTCTACCTAGTCTAGTCTTCGTCCTTAACACGTTGTTTGGTAACTGGATTGTAGAATACGTTCGCGTTTCAACGTAACGACTTTGTTTCACTAACATACGGAGAATACGTACCTTATGTGCCTTTTGCCTTCTTGAGTAAATAAATAATGAAGTTTGAGTAAGGCGATAAAGTTTCTGAATTATGCTAATTAATGTTTTAGTTAGACAATTTGTTTTAGTAATGTAATTTACATGACAAAGAAAGCAAATTGGAAAAAATATGTGTTTGACTTTGTTTTGCGAATAATGAAAATTAAACAAACGTTATTTTTTTATATTGCTTGTATTTAACAAAATAAAAAGATCTTCTGGACAGCTATTGTTTATAATCCAACTTTTGTTCCATTGTTAGATTATGGCGAAAATTTTTATTCAAATTTCTTTGAAAATGTAATACAAAAACTTCATCTGATTTAAAAGTTACTTTCAACTTACAGGCTGTTTCCTTTATTCTTCATTCCCTACCTTTATTATTTCGCAACAAACAAAAATATATGAAAGACAAACAGCGTTTCCAAGAAAATTAAGAAACAAAAATATCCACTCCGGAATAAATTCGACTGTCAGTGTCACACGAAACTCCTAACTCCATTCAAATTAATCGTTTTAAGTACATTTTAAATCGACTTAGAAAAGTTGGATGGCACGACAAAAAACAATTTTAACTCCGAAGAAAGGAAAAGGGGAGGGTATTCCGATACAAAAAGACAGCCCAAGAGAGCTGACGCTAAGTGAATAAGTGAATAGTTAAAGTCTCATAATATTTACATAAAGCGAACATTAGCGGAGTGCCTTGAGATGAACGCGGAAGCGGGCTGGATTGATCTTCGGCGTTCCGTCAAGTTTCAATTCGTAACCAAATTGGCAATAAAACGAGATCTAATAGAAGCGTTACAAAAATCACAAGCATTAGATAACCCTCATCACTTTAAGATTTGAGCAAATTTAGATTACGTTACACGTAACATATTTAGATGACTTGTGGGTGTTCAATCTAAGAAGATTGACATCGACGATAAAATTAAAAAAAAAAGTATTGCCCGCTCCTCCAAAATAGATAGCTAAACATTACATTATTAAACTATTGTATGAACCTATAGCTTTTTATGTAATAAATGAACTCATATCTAGACGAAATTTATGGAGAAACGGTTCATCATACTTGTTTTAACAAACCGCTAATCCCCATTCTTTGAGCCATCAAAATAACAAGGCGAAGCGAGCATATGGATCGTGGTAAATGAACCAAAAAAAAAAATACACAAGCCGCGTTGATCGAATACTCTCTTTGATGTAATACCACCCTACATTCCATGGCAGCATGACTGTGTGAATATGTAATGATGTAATAGAATTGCTCGCTAAATGCCGTGAAAATGGCTTTCATGTAACAGCCCGCATTTTCTTTGGCGATTCGGTATGTTTTTGGTGCGAAGCCAGAAATTTTGTAATTTCTGACTTATTAATGCTTTTGACATTTGGAGTTTTATTAATTAAAATATGTTTAAGTTTGTGAGCTTTCTTTTTGTTTGTGACTGTGTTATCTAAGTTCTTTTTCAATTTCTGAATTTTATGTCACGATAAAGAGTTTAATTTCCTATTTTAAGTTAGTTACTGCGTTCATGGTAAACAAAGGGCTCCAGTCGGAACAAATTTGAGTTTCAGTAATTAAAAGCCTGACACTCCCTCCCACTACACTCACACAGTGGGCCATTTTATGGTTTTCCATCCAAAGAAAAGGCTTAATACCTTTTTGCTTTATCTTCACCTTAATCCGAACAACACGCTATACTTCACAATAATGACCATTTACTATTCAACCAAATTCTTCATTTAACAACTGCCAAAGCCATTAGGAAGTTATTATTTATTTATATGAGTTAATCTTCAAGACGGGCCCTTTACGATGGAATTATTACAACAGATTACAGCCAAAACGTTTCAATTAATTTTAAAGATGGCTGATAGTCCCCACAGGAAATTTGCCAAGTTGCCAGTCATTATGGGGGTACAAAATGCGTTGGAATTATTTATCGTCCTAGCGCGATACACTTTCGATGTTCGGGCACAGATGGTACAATAGTGTAAAGAGGGTATGTTAGAATTAGTGAAGGAGTTATAATTTAGCACTGATAAATGGTTAAAACATTTGTATTGCTTCAGCTAAGAAGTGAGCATCATGCAATAGAATCTCTTATGTTATACTAAGTTTTTTCTCAGCTTAACACTAACGCGGTACGTTAGTGTTAAGCCAGCCCATCAAGCTGCCCGAAACTGTAATCCCAATCAACTTTAAACCTGTATGCTTGGCCCTTTGGCGCAACTATGACTGCCGAGCTGAGGGTCCCGGGTTTGATTCCCGGTACGGTCAGCATTTGTGTGATGAACATGCTTGTTGGCTGTGGTCTTTGACTGTGGTTGGCGGTTTATCAGTTGTGTTGGCACCCATAACACCAGCTAATCAATAGCTTACCATGGAGCTGTGTGAAAAAGGTATCCCGATATATATTACTAGTTTTTATGCAACTCATAATGTACAGAGGCAGTTTGACATGAATTAGAAAATATATTGAGTGGGCCGTCTAATTAGGATGAACCTCCAGCCCACGCGGCGAGCTTCGAGCCAAATTACAATCAAATGGCTATTAGCCATGAATATTACATTAGTGTCAGGTCAGATTCTATCGCCTACGAGAAATGCAGCAAAACAAAGTGACTTGTTCACCCCTGTTGACCTTTGGAGCAATGGTTTATAATACGATGTACCTAGTTATAATAAATACACTATTAATTAAAGTTTGCTTCAACTTTTTTCTTTCTTTTGTAACTTTTTAAACTACATCAGTCTTGTCCACGAATTGGGCACAAAATGTTTTCTTTTTTTTTAGGGCCAGTTTCACTATTTCGGAATAGCCACCAGGTAAATTAAAAAATGGAACTACATTTGTATGAAGTATTCTGCCAGATAAACTATCTGGAACTTATCAGCAACTTGTGAAACTGGCCCTTAGAGTTCTTAATTTTCACAACACGTATTTTTTTGTGAAATTAATATTAAGTACTAGCTTCCGCCAGCGGTTTCACCCGCTTTCTGAGGGAAGTACTTTCCATACCCGGATAAAAAGTAGCCTATATGTTATTCTGATGTATAAGCTTTATTGTGGTAAAGTTTCATTCAAATCCATTCAGTAGTTTTTACGTGAAAGAGTAACAAACATCCATACATCCATACATCCATACATCCATACTTACAAACTTTCGCCTTTATAATAGTATATTAGGATGTGAAAAGGTGTATAAATTTCTAGGTAGAGACTTATGT
Organism: Heliothis peltigera; assembly: GCA_958496145.1. Taxonomy (NCBI): domain Eukaryota; kingdom Metazoa; phylum Arthropoda; class Insecta; order Lepidoptera; family Noctuidae; genus Heliothis; species Heliothis peltigera. The sequence continues at coordinate 11,203,934 of OY292329.1, read as the reverse complement.
AAGTCGTAGTTCTAAGACACGTTTATTTTAAACTGGCGGTTTAACCTTTGCTTGAAATTTTAGGAAGCGATTGAGGGTTTCAGGGCGCTTCTTATATGAATTTATCTATTTATGAGTCAGGTATTAAAAAAAATTGAAATATTATTACAAGAAAATGCTGAAATTACTCCGTTTGGTTTAGAGTTTAGAGTATGTAAGTAGAATATGTAAAAGATAAATCGCATTACATTTCATGTGACTTAGGGCCTGTTTCACCACCTACAAATAAGTTCCGGATAGTTTGTTTGATAGATAATTTCATACAAAATATGTTCCATTTTTGAATTTATTCGGTAGATAGTGTCTATTCGGACATCGTGAAACTGGCCCTTTACATAATTTTTCTGTTTTTATGTAAGAGAATAAAAATGCAAACAAATTATAGGCAGAACAATGTAAGCTAAGTAAGCAATACTCTCAACAAAATTTAAATTTAAATAAATAACTAGACTTTCACAAACTTCGTTTTAAATCCGATGTCAGTTCGCTCCGATCATATTTTGCATTCAATAATTCTGTCACATTCGCTGACAGAATCCATTTCCTTTGTACGTAATAAATCAGTACAATACACAACGGGTCTGACTTTGCGTGTAAAGTTTGCAATAATGCATAAACAGTAAGCTCCGTCAGTGTAAATTCTCTGACCTATTTGCCCCGATTGACTACATAATTGATAAATAAAAATACCAAGAAATAACAGCAAAAATCTGAATGAAATGACTGAAAAAAAATCCAAGCAATGAGCGTTTTCATGGAACTAAGTTACTAGACAAAGATAGATGATAGGTATATAGGATGATAGGTAGATAGGTAATATTCTATAATTATGTACACCAATTTAAATAACAAGGAAAAACAAATATTAAAAGAAAAGGTCACACTATAGACTGTCTTATCGCTAAAAGCGATCTGTTACCGACAACCATTGGATGGGTTGAGATGAAAAGAAATAACCATAAAGCAGTATTCTCTGATGTATAAAAGCATAGAAATAACACTCAAAAAAAACTTCTGATATGTGTCTGCTTATTAATTTATTTTTATTTCTGATTACATCATTAAAAACTATTTGAGTTCATTTTAAGTTGAATGGCCAATTGATTTCCAGCTAGTAAGATAAGCAGCTGTTTTCAACTTTCAACTCCATATTTTCGTTCCAATGCTGGACCGACGTAAAACGCCAGTAAATACTCGGCAAAAGTGTTCGAATTTTCATTTTGTTTTCGAGTTTCAATCTTCACACTTCTCATTCTTTACGTCTGTTGCGTTAAACATGTGAGTCAAATGGAATTCGAGCTTTGTTCTTCATCAAAGAAGAGAATAAAATAAAACGGCTGTTGCCTATAAAATTTGTCCATACATCGTTATAATATATTTTATTGTATCTTTTACACAGTCATGCTTTAATCTTAACTATTATTTAAGTCCTTTAAGGCATAAATAACCTAATATCGAGACAGTTTTAACACACGGTCAGTTAGCTCCAAAGCAAGCTATTGATTAGCTTATGTTATGGGAGCTAACACAACATATATTTTTGTAAATGAATACATATTATAAAACTTAGACCATAGCCAACAATTATCGAACCCGGGACCATGTTTTCGGTAGTCCAGCATGGTAACCATTACGCTAACGGCGACGTTAGTTACCCAGTTTGACTGCAAAAATAAATATTTCTCAATATATGTATATTATCTTCAGATTATTCAGTCATTATACTGGTACACTTTTGGATTAAGGCGTTCTTTGTATTACATATAAACTAGTTTTCTACATAGCACATCTGAAGTTAATATGCAAAATACTAATTTCAAAGCCACTAAGAGATCCAAAAGCTCCACAAAACTTAAAACACATCCACGTAACAGTATATAATATTAAATACAACTGTCTGCCATGCCGAGGACATAGAAGTGAGACACTTTAATATACCGAGTATTACACGAGTTGAAAGTTTTACAAAAGGCATTATTCGGCTGCGACGGTACATGACGGTAGCCGCGGGGTAACACGGACGCTTTCCAACTGATATATACGGTGACACTGTGTTAGGATGTGAAGGAATTGTTATGAGTTTGAATTATTGCGCTGGATAAGGTGAGATGTGGGCAAAGTTAGATGAAGACGCAATTATAAATGTAGAAGTAATTTTTGGACAAAATAATGAAAACATACAAAGAGTTTAGCACACAACACACTAAATATCTATCTCGACATAAATAAATAAGACAAAAAACACAAAATAAGAGATTAGATGAAAATTGTGATATAAATTCATTTTTAATTATACAACAGATGAACAAAGAAGGGAAAATGCGTCAATTTCTAAAAAATAAAAATTTTTCTTCAACAGTGGGAATATCTGTATCTTATGAAAGTTCTTGCATCATTCTTGATTGAACCGGGTTGAAAAAGTATGTAAAATCTTCATACAAAAGTGCCCATGGCCAAAGGACCATCGACCATAAAATCACGTTAAAGATGTTCATAAAATCCCAAACAGAATCTGACAAAATATTTTTCACACGATCGAAAAACAAAAGACAGATACGAGAATCCTATCAAAAATTGACGGCACGTAAATATTGAACGCAGTTTATCTCTGATCGAATATAAACTCGGAACAATTGGAATCAGTCGACACATTCGATGGCCGACAGTTTCTGACTACGACACACGACAATGTAGCTTAGCTAAAGTCTCTCGTACATATTCAAAGTTTAATCCGAATCAGCTTTCCTCTTCTTGCGAGGGTTTGGCTCGGATGGTGTCGCTAAGTCTTGTGATACACTGTCGGGTTGGATGTTAAGTAATATTGTTGGGTGGTTGAGTCTACGTACTGACTATTAAAACTAAGAGAAGCCGTCATAAAAACGTCAATACATATAATATTAACATATTAATCTACACTATTGATAAAAATAGATTTATAAATTTTGTTTTCAATTTCCTTAAAGGACATTGTTCAAAGTTGGCCTATGAATCAACATGCATGAAACATTTACCATAATTCTTAGTTATTTTAATAATATACATTACACATATTTCAATACAGCGGACACTTCATAATTTCGAAAACATCTTAAAAAGTATTCACTTCCGTCCTTAGCTTTCGTCATAATCCTCGGTGATAGTTTTACTATTTTTTTTTGGTTCAATTCAAGGTTTTTAATAGGCAAAGGTATTATAAATCATACAGCCAAGTCTTTGTAACAGCACTCAATATGAGTTTGACACAGACAAGCGTCAGTATTCTCAACACTTGATAAAAGATAATGATTTTTAGTTACAAACAGTCCGCTATGATGTCGCAGAACCATATTACGGCTTATAAAAAAACTCGATTGAAAGCGCTCGCTGTTTGAAACGAGCAATATCGACACTGATGTATTGACAGATGACATTTGCTACATATACCGAATGTTTTTATTGACGTAATTATAACCTCAAAATCCGAAAGTGTTTTGATTTTTTCAGAATTCTCACAAGTGTCCGTGGTTTTAATTTAGGTTCAATCGAATATATACATTATCTAAAACCCAAAAAGTAAATACGCTTCTCTGTTGGTTCTTAGGCAAACTATGTATGGACGACGAGCAATGTCCTTTAAAATTAACAACTACCTACTCCTACATTTTGATACACATTAACATTTAACATTTAAGAATAACAACAGTAATTTCATCTTTATTTTCTATCAACGCCGAATGTTGCCTTAAATGCCTTGAAACATTTGTTGCAAACCTCCCAAACCCCTAGCCAGTATGCCCCTTCTAATCCGTGACTCCATCATCAGCTCAGTGCAGATAAACTTCTCCTAATTAACAGACTCGCTGTCACGTCACCACCTGCTCCAAGTTGCCTGCATTCCACTTTAACGCTACTCTGTATTGCACTTAGTGCTAGTTTTGTATCAAATTGTTACTTAAAATAATTAGTAGTGCTAGAGCTTTCAGAATTATGTCGCGCTAATGTATATTTTCTCGCGTTTTGGAGTAATAGCGGTTATGGCACGTTCACGGGGAATGTTCTAGTAAAGTTTTAAGTGCTGAAAAGGTGTAGTTGAATATTTTACATTTTGATAGTCACGCTATTGTTGGAGTTATTGTTTATTTCTATATTAACAAAGTTTTTGTTTTTGAGAGATTATTTAATTTGAAGTCGATGACATACATTGTAAAGAATTATCAATGTACCTTGTTGCCACTAAAGCAAAAGCTTATAATGAAAACTGACGCGGTAATAAGGCGCTTCATTCTCCGACGGGGTTAATCCCGCTTTTCTTTTATACCCCACAGATACCATAATACTTTCATAAACTCCATATTTAATAAGCATAACCCAGTGATTTAATAATGTTGCGTTGTTCTTTAGCCGTTATATATTTTTTAAATTAAACTTTTTATTATGAGAAGCGTGTGTTACGGCTTGATGAAATTTGCATTCATTAGTGAAGTGCCCGGGCGACGGCCGTGGACAAAATGTCAACTAGGCTCTTTTTTTTCTTTTAAAAAACCCCTCGTAATATTAATGCGCAGGGTTTTTCTCTTTGTAAAAGTTTTACATTAACTCATGTCGCTGAAATGCGGAGTTAGATAAAGTTGTGTTTTTGTATTAACGTATTTTACTATACCGCTCTGGTTTGTATTTTTAATGCTGCATGCTAATTAGCGTGGAAACATCAAACCCTTTCTCGTGTAAGTCAAAGAATTTATTAATGGTTGAAGTTGTTTGAGAATATTTTATCTGTATGTGAGCGAAACTATACTAGTGCGGTTATTTTATCTTCTTGTGTTATTGTAGTTTATATTCACAAATTGAAAAAGTATTTCAATTATTATAATTTTCAAATTAGTAAAATCTCTCTATATCCACAGCATGGCATTATTCTTTTAAATATTATATATTTTCATCCCGTTGGTCAATAGCAGCTCCAATAACTTTTCTCAAAATATTTTTATTACAATACTGTAAAACTACAGTAAAACAAAACTATCCCTAAAATCAAAACTTCTTTATTAAAACCATCAAAGAACGTTATGTACAAAACTTAATCTGGTATATAATAAAAGTCGATGCATTTCATCTAACCCCTCCCTACCCCTTTAACCCCCCTTAATAATCAAGTTTGCGAGTTGTACGTCCAAGATGTCGCTACGGACCGAGAATATTCAGACAACATTGTCCCTTCTGAATATCTTAGAGTCTTGGCTGAGTAAATTAACATACAATTTACGACGACTTATAAGTTCAAAAAGACAGTTTTTGTACATAACTTTGGTATAATCTGCTGAGTAAAATTTGTTAATTATAGAATGAAAAAGCAACCTTTTTGTGACCAAATGTCAGGCTATACACAATTCAAAATGTTGTTTCTATTGACTAAGAACCAGAAAAAAATCTCATTACTTTCGAATCAAACTCTAAAACACTTAATTAGTAAAAAAAAAAACAAAAGTTAAATAGGCGTCCATTATTTATTAACGCTCAATCCTTCTCTTTGGGAGAAGCCTTGGCCTGTGCCCAGCAGTGGGACGATTAATAGGCTGTGATGATGAAATAGGCGTCCAATCGGAATTTTTCTTAAACACGTGTTAAACTTCTGTTTAACTTGATTGGAATAGCATCATCACAGAACCCGCTAAATAACATCCACAGTGTTGCTATCGTGCTATAAAATTTAAAACAGTAAACACAATCTAGTTAACTTAAAAACCAATTAAAACCCCTACATTTAAACACTAATGTATTTAGTGGAACCATTTGTCATATTTTCCAGAACGTCAATACGTGTAAAAGGTGAACCATTCGCTGCACCGCGCCCGGTAAGGTCATTAGAAGCAATTAACCTGTGAACGACATCAACATTATTTTGTTAAACTACTTCCAACCTTGTATTTTTCGTAATTATACTAACTAGAATATTGTTCTGTTTAAATGTTTTCAAATAATTTTTAAAAAAGAAAAAGGTGCAGACGCCAGCACATCAAGCTACTACAATCTGTCAATAGATTTTTAACTTTATCGTGGAAAAATAAGGTTCAAAATTGATTGGGAAAATTTGACAGTAGCTCGGTGTGCTGGCGTATGAATTGGACGAATAGTGCTACTTACGCCCATGTCATTAACGATATTGTTTTTTGTTTTTATCATCAATGGCTTTTAAACAGAAGTTGTAGACCTTTTTACCTAAAAATTGATTATTTAATTTTTCAAATCACTTTTCAACCTCTGATCTCTTGTAAAATACTGTTTTTTTTTTTTCCTTTAATTTTTGGCGTATTCCTTTTCTTCTATCCTACTAATATTATAAAGGCGAAAGTTTGTAAGTATGGATGTATGGATGTATGGATGGATGGATGTATGGATGTTTGTTACTCTTTCACGTAAAAACTACTGAATGGATTTGAATGAAACTTTACCACAATATAGCTTATACATCAGAATAACATATAGGCTACTTTTTATCCGGGTATGGAAAGTACTTTCCTCAGAAAGCGGGTGAAACCGCTGGCGGAAGCTAGTTATTTTATAATTATGTTAAAAAACTTCCCCGGTCTCTTCTCTGATATTTGGAAAATGGACTTGTTTTTTGACTATACACAAAAATAGTTTATTCTACATTTATAAATAAAACATCAGTGATTTCTCGGCATAGAATTGTACGTGTACGCATATGCTAAAATATTTTCTTATTCTGCGTACCCTGCAAATGACAGGCCGTATTCACAGCTACTAGATTCGCCGCCACCCCACCTAAATCAATTCAGTTGGAAAATATTCGCGAGTCAATCCGATGTCTGTGAAATTTCATCCGTCTAGGAGATTCTATCTCTATGCTAATAGGATACCGTTGTTAGTTTCCCCATATTTTTTGTTATAATAATATTCGCTTGGTATGTATTTTATTCTGATTGTGAATTGAAAGATGAGTTTTTGTTTGCTTTATATGGCAGCTATGGAAGTGGCTGCATAAGACAAATATAATATTAGTTAAAAAAAACAAAAAAAACTAATTAACTTGTTGCATAGAAACTTAATGATCTTAAGAAACAAACAGTAGAAAAAATATAGAATGACACTTGGCGCTACAAAGATAAAAATTGTATGACGTAATGCAGCAGATTACTACTTAAGACAAAATTGAAAATATTTTATGAAAAGAACCCAACTTGTACGTCTTAAACAACACGAGAATGGAGCTCGTACTCTTTATATTTTTCAAGGAGTAAATAAAGACGAAAAACTAAAAGACGTCTAAAAAACTAAGCTTATCTTAGAATTCTTCGCGTGGAGTGTAAGTCCCTGTGTGAAACTTTAATGAAATTCTTCGTTGATAAGTAAAATGTGTCCGTTTTTGCTGTTAACTTGCTCAGAAATATTTACTCTGTGGATTTCGTTTTATCAAGGGTAGTATCTTCCGTCTGAATCATCAATATTTTTAATTAAAATTCTCGATTTTACTATAAAAGTCTATAAACAGGTCTGATATTTGAGAACCATTTCTAAACAGCTACATTTGTAAAGATTGCAATTTGTATTTCAATATCCAACAGGAACCATCGTATTGATCCATTTCTATTCACAGATTTTTTATAGCAATGCAAAAAAAAATATTTACTTGACGTTTCCATTTTTAATTTCGATAACAGCATGGGCGCGGCGAAATGTAAAAAGTCGTGAATCTTTGTTTTCATTGTTTTGAGGTAAGACCACAATTTCAATAATGAAATTTTACTACGAACTCAGCTTAACTCTTTGTTGTGAAGAATAATTGGATTTTATTTAAAAATACTCCAAAATATGGCTATAGAATCAGAAAGGTAGATTATGCAATTATGATCAAGACAATAATCGAACGCACCCTTCAAATAGCTCCATTTTTTCTGAATACAATGCTAGTTGTTAAAAGCGGCATTGTTGTTGAAGCATACAAAAAGAGTAATGCACAGTCATACATCTCGATCGAAAATTTCATTTGTTGGCACGGGCACACAGGAGTAGAACGCTTTGTGTGTCGTATGATAAAGATATAGAGTTGACAGATGCGGCACTTCAGCTGTCTTGCTTTCTAGAAGACGTACGCTCTAGCTTTTGTCTTGAGAATAAGACAAAAGTTTTATTAACATTTTGAGACAGCAAACATGAATTCTTTAGAATTTAAGTACAATTTTAAACGAATTAGTTCAAGTTTGATGTCTTAAAACTCCTATTTAATCACTTAAAATTGGACAAAACACCAAGTACATAAGTAACTACTTTTGTAATACATATAAAAAGATAATAAGACATGTTGTCTAAATAGGCACTTATGTTAAAACATAACTTGTGTATTTCAGAAGAATGAAAATAAATCATTGACAAAATTGTACCCGAAACAACCTCGAAACCTCAATTTCATAACATTCAATTAGGAACGTTCACATCCAGCATCACAACATCCACGTACACGATTCATCACGTGTATTTGTACAAAATAGTTTTTGTCCGTCTTTGTAGTTTTATTAGCAACAGCTAAATTGATGACCGGCATCGTGTCCTGAGGACTGCGAGCATCGTCTACGTTGATCGATGGCCTCCCACCAGACGTTTCAATTTAATCACCACTTAAATCAGAAACCCCTGTTTCGGAATTATTTCATATTATATTTTTTGCGCTAGCTTTCATGTTATCATTGTTATTGTTTTTTGTCTTAAGATTGATAGAACATTTACCATTACTGATAATTGGATTACAAATCTTTGATGGTCGATAATATTGAATTTGCCAGTGTCCGTGACCTTGAGAAAGTGAATGAAACCTAATACACCACAATGCAAATAACTTTCCTTATACTTAGGAATTTGATTAAATTTTCATACATTTGGGACGTTCTCGATATACAAAAGCATGTAGCATGAATTGAATTAACCCATACATAGATAACATCTTTACTAACTAAATTACTCTTAGAACAGTTCATGTTACTGCGGTGCTCTCAACATGATTTATTGTTCAACTTTATTAATTATAATCTGTTCCGCTTGTTAGTTCATCTTGCGATATGTTTTACGGAATTGCTGGAGGTGAAGTATGTCTTTTAGTTTATTCTATATTGAATTTTAATAGTATGCATTTTTATATGTAGTATTACTTCGCTCTCCTGTATGATTTATTAAGTACTTTTGATTTGATTTTAAGATTGATGTACCAAGATTGGTACTTACATAGTTTATATCAGCATAAAGGTTTTTTTTTTATACATACATATATTCTAAGTGCATCCATTCAATTACTGAAGGCTTTCCCGCAATTTTAACATACTTTTTGTAATTCAATTAATGTTAAGGCAATAATTGGAACTCACCTACATAGATATAAAATTCTAAAGACTAGTTTTAATGAGCACAGGATATGCCTTCAATTTACCGCTTACCTCTTTAAAACGCAGATTTGAAATACTTTCTAAAGATAGACGTATTGCTCAATCTTTTCTTTAAGGGCTCTATGCGGTATTGATACAGAAGCGAGTGGAGCCGAGAGCTATTTCAATACCGTTCTTCAAATACTACGCAAAGCTAAGAAGTTGGAGTACCACTATTGATACGTTTATTGTAAATGCTGGTTTTGTTGATATCAATCAATAGGTTCATGGACAAAATATATTGATATCTAATTTAAATCAGAAGGCAACAGTTAAATAAGTTAAATATGTGCCTTAAGACCTCTTACAATTTTCACAACGAGTCCTCCAAATTTTATGAATTGATTTAATTGGCATTATGACGAGACTGACCACTGACTGAGACAAACCAGTTGCATTTTTCTCCTCATCTTTGACTCACCAAATATTTTGTTATAGCGTAGATACTCGGTATTTCCAATTGTGATTAAGTTTGGCATATCTTGCCTTTAAGGTAGAATGCTGCACTCCTATTCTTGCATCAGAATCATATGTAACAGTTACGTATAACTGTGTTAGTCTAGAAATATTGCAATTCTTAGCATCTGATACTACAATACCGCTATTGTTTGTACGGTTGTCACGATAAATATACGATATATTGAGTTTACCTACATTTACAACATTTTCCTTGCTTTAACTTGCATCTGTTTAGATTGGAATTCAAGTCATGCGCCACTATATCTATAATGATACTCAAACGTGAGCTCATTCTTTTGGATGATACAATTTATATGGCCAAAATTTTATATTCTAGTAGCTAGTATTAGTTAATTTTATATTTAAGGGACTTCTAATTTAGCTTAACATAGCAGCGGTCCCAAAAATATCTGAGGGACCAGCATTAATCTGGCAACAAAAAGGGGCTTAGGGCGCGTCAACGCTACCGACATACTACCCAGAGTTCGTTGCCCGTTAAAAGTCACTTTCGCCAACACAATTTCAAGATACGTCGCCTCCTACAATTTATGGCGCTGTCGCAAAGAGTCACTCACTTTTTACAAGAATCCCGGGGTGGAACTTGGGATTTTTTTCTCTATTATTAATAATAAATTCGATGGGGGCTCCCCAAAGTTGGTGCCAAAACTTTAATGAAAGATGGATGCTGTATTTATTTTATAATGCTTTTTGGGAGGGTAGACTGAAGTGCTGCTAACTTGAATGCATGTTTTATTTATTGAGCTTAGACACGCCTCAGCTCAACGATTGTAACGTAAAAGTTTTATAATTCCCCTGCTTTTTTCCGTTTTTTTTTAATCAACTCAGCATATATTTTCCTTCCATACCTACATACTGACGATATTGCATAAGAAACATTCTTTTTATATAAAATCTTCTGTCATAAAATCAACTTTATTTTCTGCACCGTGTCGCGTCTAAGTCAATTCCATACAACTTACCAGCTTAATTGATGTATGATTATTATTTACGTTTAGTGCACTCAGCTAACAAAATATTTTGTTAATGGATTACTGCAATCTTAGGGTTGCATGCTCGCGTGTCGGTGCAGGGTATTACACCGCCTGTTCTATTAAAAGCGTGACGGTATAAGATGCATGTATTGATTGCAGTTCTGCATTTATAGGGCAGGCTGCACTAGTTAGTGGTTTAGGCTTGCACTGTCATGATTTTGCTGTCTTGTGGTGATAGTTTCAAATCATCAGTTAAAAGAGGTAGGTATGAGTTGTCATATTTGATGAGTGCTTTTTTTCTATTACCTTAACCCAAGTGACGCAGTAGAGGCTTTACTTTTAGTACGTATTCACCAATGCTGAAAATGAAGAGTTAATGCCATCAAACTTTAATGTTCACAGTTCACAATACAATTGGAATACACACCTATTTCGAGGCCAGAACCGCACCTCCGACATAATCCACTCACGATTCCCCAGTGCCCGTAGTTTTTAAGCAATTCCCGACCTGTACATTCAATTAAAAATTAGAGTACTTTAAACAAAGGGGCTTGGGGAAAGTGGAACGAGCTCTCTCCACGTTTGAAACGCGTTTTAGTCGCGTTTTCTCAGCTTCTCGTGGTGCAGGAAAACAATTAAACCCTTCGCTTGTTCCAGGGAAAGTTTGTGGGGGAACTGCAGCATCCGTCTCCTTTGTATCTAAAGTGGGCGATCTGAGTAATAGGAGCCAGCGGTATTGATGTATTGGCAAAATATCCGATAGAAATTTTGAAATATGTTTATAATATTTTTCTGTAAAAAAAAATAATAAAACAAATATGGAGTAGCACTTGAAATGTCATAAAATTATGAAATGCAATAACAGTTTTTTTTAATTCATACAATTTTTTTTTCGCAATAAATATTTTGGGATCACGAAGAGCAGCGCAGTCATTATTATTTTTGTTCCTTTTTTGAATTTATTATTCATCAGAAAAAAAATGAAGATCGTCGAAGTGTCTATGCTTGTAAAAATTCTGAGCCAGTGCCAATTTGTGGCGAGTGCTTGGCACTTGATAAATCTACATTATGCCTTGCCACGTCTTCCTAAAGTACTGGGAGTTTAGCTCCTTTTTTATCCATATTTTAATAAATTTTGATGTATCTTGCTTGCGTCCGAGAGACTCTAAAAAAAATTCTCAAAGCAGATATATAGGCGGTTCGAATCTGACTCTTATGTTAGTCCATAGTCTTAGCAAGGAGTATCACTCACATTGCTACTGTGTCGCTGGGCTGTATATGTCCGAAAGCTTGTTGCTTGAAGCTTATTTAATTTAGCTTAACTTAACAAAACCCTACAATATGTAGTTAAAAAAATCCAACAAAAATAGTTTCCTTCTTGGATTACGAGATTTTTTCGAGAATCTTATAATAAGCTTCTGAATCAGGCCATGACAAAGACTAGAAGCGGCCGCGATGAACATTCGCTAAATACAGCTTCTCCTTACCTCTCGAGTCAGTGTTGAGCGCTCATAAGTTCAGCGGACGCCCCGCCCTTACATACGGATTTACGAATTAGATTTTGGATACATATTTTTTTAAACCAAAAATTTTTGATTGACGAATGTATCTACTTAATTGTTTCTATTAAACTATGCTCTATAAATTGTAGCCATATTTTTAATGTTTAATTTAATTTCCAGCTTAAAAGGCCATAGCCAGTTTCATTTGTTTTGAAAAAAGTATATATAATGAAACATTCACACGCTCATCTCACAATAATTTAAAATAGTATATTGTCTTTAAAATTCATAGTCAGTACCTAATGTCCAAAAGAAAATAGAGTAACTTCAAATATCAACTCTGACACCTATTTAATAGAGTAGTTATTTACTCCAGCACTAATACAAAACAAAAATAGTCTTTTATTTGACCTTTAAAAAAATTCGTACTCAATTGCCTTTCTACTCAAAATTCACTCTAGCAGTATTGAATGAAAGCTTAAAACAACTCAACCTTATATTTTAATACAAAATTATGACACGCAAGTGAACTAAGTAGCGTTATTACGATAGCATAGTGGTTTGTAATCAACTTGTCACTACATACTTAGCCTTTCATGTTGTACTATACTTGTTGTTGTATAAACGCCATGACGTAAAGGTCGAAAAATAAACAAAACATGAAATTGAAGACTAGACTAATAGAAAAGAAAGATCGTTCTGAACTGTTTTTGCAGTCACATTTCTTCCTCTGCCTAGCCTTTTCCCTTCTATATTGAAAACTAATCGGATGCAGTTGAGCGACTGCCTATCTGACTTCATCAACCCTGTTTTCTGGGTAACACTATATTCCTTGATAAGACTGGTTTTCAGACTATTTTTTGTCAAAGATTTTCAAATGATACCGGGGTCTCCTCAATTTAACGTGTCTTCCGAGACATGGAGGAAATTGTCATGACAATATTTTCAGTCACATTTAATTATAATTATTTTCAAAGTTATTTTAGTTTCATACAAATTGTCTAAAAATCATAACCAAATTAAAAAAAAATACTTTTACTATTTTATTCGACATGGTTGCATAACGCCGTCCGTCACACCGTACTGTAACGACCACTCCATTTTCAATTACACTGTAATTGTGGCTAAAGCTGTAATAACGTCGGTACCCGGCAATTTTGTACGTCGAACGAAAATTCCATTTGTTTTTCACTGTGTAATAGGCGGTTAGTCTAGCGGTAGCATCGGTCTAACAATGGTGCCATTTTGGGTTTATAATGTAATTTTATGTTATCTTTTTTTTTTAACTACGTTAGACTTAGTCTTTTTTATATTTTTTATTCAATATTTTTTTGTCTTCAACAAAACATCATTAAACTTCCATTAAGTACAAAGATCATAATATCTACAATAATTGTGCATTGTAGTTATCATTTATAATAATTTCATCTATGAAGTTAATCACTCCTTCACAGTCTATATGACCTCTCTCAAGGGTCTTCTGAAATATCATTTGGTGCGCTATTTATACTTAACTTTACTCATATGTATCGGAATAATCCTATAATGACTCAATATAAATTTTAGTTGAAAAATAATTATATGAACGTACCAATATTGTAGCAGAATCAGTACCTTGAATTCAAACCTGTTCTGTAAACCATAGCATAAAAACTTTTTCAAGAAAACCTTCAACCGACCACTTGAGACAGCGACAGCATACCCAACACTTGCAGTATACCTGCTGAATTAAAAAAAAAAGTAGCATGACAGTACGAAATAATATGTCCAGAACAATTTACCACGATTACAGCGAACATTACAGATTTTTTTATATTCAAATAGTGGGGGAATGACACTCGCTGACAGTTCCCTGCCATTAACTCTATTTTACGTAATGGCTGTAGGTAGTTTATTTCTTAATGCAGTTGTAGTTATTACGTTTTTTTATCCAACTACAGTGAAAAGACTGAATGTAACTTTGTTAGTAAATAATGCGATTTTTGATTTCAACTTCGACAGGTTATGAGTGTTTGTTTATTGCAGGATTGAATAAAAATAAAGTGTGTCGGTATTCGATATTATTTGGAACGAATATTCTGTTACAGGTTTTAGAGGTATAAAAAAGTGTAGCAAGGAACAAAATATATATTTTTTAATAACAAGTATCATTTGTTTTTTAAAAGCTTTTATTTAACTTGCCGTGTATGTATGTTACGGTGGATTCTTTGAACTCAATTTTGAAGTACATATATTATCTTCAACCGATTGAGTTGAAATTTTGTATACACGTTCAGTTTGGATGACAATGCAAGATATGTTATATGGCGTCATTCTAAATCCAATATGGCGGACCCTCCAAGATGGTGGAGTAGTTATTTTTAATGAATTTCAACAATATGGGTATCAAATGAAAGGGCTTATTGAGAGTGACTTAAAAAATAAATTTGACGTTATTCTAAATCCAATATGGCGGACTATAAAAGCTTTTTATAAAAAAGATTTTTCTTTTAATAATTTATAAGTATTCATATCTATTTACCAATACTGATGCAAGAACGTAAGAAAAAAACCAAGTTGCGTTTTTACTAGGGACATTCAAGAATATTCCACAATTTGTTTTAACATGCTTCAAGTAAAACTACCCATAAAGTTGGGAAGTTAATTCCTCGTAGCACTACTAATTTTATTCTTTCTTTACTTCCAGGTAAGTCACTGCTGGCGCCATCTATACGCAAACTCCACTAAATTAAACAACACTACCATAAACATATACTGTAAGTATCCATAAAAGAAACTTTGGCAAACACTCTCTCTTGGCCGTAAATTTCCTTCCACTAATATACTCGTAATAATATTTTGTCCCTTTTCTCATAAACAAAAATATGGTGGGTCTCGTAATTCCCAAAGTTATATAGGTGGGCCGGTCTGTACCGCGGAGTGTATTTACTTAAAGTGGTCTACAAAATTATTTAAACTTAAAACCGAAGCAAACTTTGCGAGCGGTAATAACTCCGCCGAGTGTTTGTCAACTACTATTGGAAAAACTCACATGTTTATCGTTGGTGAGAATCGAGGTGGGCTTTTTGTGAAATCGGTTCGAATTTTTCACTTACAACATAAATTAGTAGTATTCATTATGATGGTATTTTAAAGCACGTTGCTTTAAAGCTTGTTCTTCGTTTCCGAAATTTCCATAGAATATACAAATTTTAGTAAATGGTTGCATGATAATTTTCAGTATTCATGTAATTACCCAGAAATATTAATTAATATTTTAAGATTCAAAATTGAATGAATATTTATTTATAATTTACAGTAATTATGTGGTCAATCAGCAATAAACAAAATATTTATGTAGGCATTTTATTGACTATCAAATAGAGCTACATATACGAAAATAAATATATTTTTATGTACATATTTTATTTTACTGAATTATTTATGATAGCTACCGCAGAATATTTAATAGACAACGACATTTAATAAACCTATATTTATTATGTATTAAAGTAATGCATAAGTGATAAAAAATATTTGTTTTTTTTTTCAATATTCTTTATAATTTAACCGACTCACATAAATCTCGCTTCTATTTTCAAAACTTAAAATCGATCCCAGTCCAGACGACTCGTAGTAACCCTTAAGTCGAAACCCACTTACTAATTCAAACTTAACGAAAAATCTTTTAATTTGGCAATGTTGCTACGGGACCCACATCTAAGCAAGTTCTGTACAACTTTCCTTTACGACCTCCCAGTACTTGGGTTAAAATTCTGTGGGGACAGTAAATTTGTAAATTTTACCTGACTTCTGCTTTACGTCCCTACAACAGAGTGCGTTAAATAAATAATATTAAGAAGGTTAAAAAATATATTTTAGGATTTATTTAAATTTTCACAAGCAAAGGGTTGGAAATTCTAGATTAAAAGGGGAATAACAAAGGTTTTTTTCTTAAAAGTACTGTGAACATTTTCTTTTGCTTTTTGTACCAAGATGGGGAAACGTGTACAAAGTTGTTTCAAAATGTACTTGAATGTTTCAGGCATTTAAGTTTTCCTTTTCTGAATAAAAATGTTTTATTGTTTGTTGTCCGTTATTATTAGTTCGTACATTTTTTATACTTTAAAGCGAAAGTACTTTATACAAAAATATTTTAAAACATTAACTTTTTTTTTCGTGGGCAATCATCAAATGAGGCGTCATTTGGGGGTCCCGCTGAAGGTGCAGCTGAAAGGAGTGTCAGACTCTTATTGACTAAAACCCACTATATTCCTCCGAGTGAACTTTTCAGTAGGAACGAACCAAAACCTTAATTAAGGTTTAAATTGAAACAATTTAAGTCAGAGCATTTTAATTTTAATTTATGGACTAAGAACATCTCACTCGACGTTTTTGAAATATTTTCCTGTGAATATTCAAACTTCAATTTTTATCAAGGTGGCTGAATTTGAAAGCTCTCCTCAACGCTTCTTTTTCAGATAAGTTTTTTAAAGATCCCTCTAAAATTTAGGTCGCCTCGCTCCTTACTATTTCTGAGGCCATTTTTTACCATTTCAGCGTAATTACATTATGAATACATTTCATCACGTTTAAAAAATGGATGGAATGGTATTAACGAATGAGATTATAATTTTGAAACATAATTCTTCAACTTATAGTGGGTAAATAAAATTTCAATGACAAAGTATTGGGTACATTGATGAAAATAAGAACCTAAGTATCTACCTAACTCATTCAACTATTTCGTATGCCTCACAGATGCTATACCCAGATAATATTTTTTTTATTTATGAAATATTTTGATTACCTATAATATGTACAGACTCCAGCACATCAAGCTACCAGAAATTGCAACATTTTCCCAATCATCTATGAACCATATACTCCAGCGTTAATATTGAAGTCTATTAGGGAAAGTTGACAGGTGTAGTCGCTTGATGTGCTGGCATCTGTACCTACCCCATTAAAAAACCCTGAAAAAATTAACCTTTATAAGAAGTTACGAGAAACTACGAAAACTTCTCCATCATTGTCTAAAACCTATCTTCAGTATCGATATAATTACGTGCTACGATACTGTAGCAGTACATCACTTCACTCAACCCGCCACATCCCGCGCCGGGGTACCCGCGACCACCAATGTATTACCGTCAAATTGATTTATAATTTCCATCATTTGCCCAGTCAGCGGTGCGCCTCCGGGAATTGATTTCCATTCAAATTTATGTTACGCATCCGTAAATAACTCATAAGCGAATAAAAAGTACGGTTCATTGGACACTTTGCGAGTTAATAAACAGAATTTACATTTTTATAATAATTATTGTTGAGCGTTGACGGTGCGGAAGGTTTTGTGATAATAATTTTGTAGATGTTATGGTATTTTATCGATTGATCAAATTTATTGTACGAGTAATGTAAGGATTTTTTGAAAATTATTTGTTTAATTAACTCAAGTTTCGGTGAATATTTGGAAAGTAATATTAATGTATTATGTTCTTATATTAATGTATATTAAATACATTATGTATAATAACCCAATGTAAATATTAATTATTTAAATAAAAAAATCCAAAGCATCATCAGTGTCTGGGAGTACCTAACTATAAATTATGTAACTACTGTTTTCAATATTTTTATTGAACTGATTATGTTCTTATTTGATACATTATTACTTGATTATTGCACTTAATAGGTACTAAATAACAACACATTCAACAATCCCCTTTTTTTAACTTGATTAAAATTTCTGCATCTACACAAATCCGCATAACAATCGGATATCTGAAATCTTTGAATCTGTTTTGCATAACAATGCGAAATTATCTCGAAATTACTACACGAAGTCGGTAAAACAGTGACTTCATCTAGACACGGTTCCGCCTAGTAATGTGGCATTAACAAGTTTATTACCCCACTCCGCTCGTATGACTGAATGCTACTTATTATTCACCTGAAATTTCATTTCAACTTACAGTCACGTGCACAAAGTGATAACACCGACTAATTTTGGAGAATTATGCACCCATGGAAATGTTCTAATTGAACCTCGACGTCTTTAGGAGTTTCGAGTTCTCTCACCGTTGAAATTGGAGCTCGTTATACCTTTTCACTTTTGCTTGTGAATGTACGCTCATAAAACAAGTACAATAATACCCGTGCCTCCAGATTGAGCCGTTATTTCAACGCGTCGGTCATTATGTAAATTCGGGTTGGGAATTTTAAATTTTCCTTTTACACTTATTTGATTAGGGTGCACAAATTGTTTCATCCCTCGAGTTTACTTAGGCAAGTCCAGTACGCCGAGAATCCACTGCTAGTAGATTATTTGGGTTTTATAAGGGTCCCAAGCTACCTTCAGGATTTTCCACGGTCAAAACAAATTTGCTTTTTTATGGGCCTATAAAATTGATGGCTCCAAATATGCTATGTTTTATATTCTTAAGTGAGCCTTTATTTGCGTTATTACGTTCTGAATATTGATTTATTAAGATATTATTTTGTACAATTTGCAAGATAGGTATTCGGGTTTAGGTATTTCTTTGGATCAAACGTAATTCAAATTGAAAGCATTTAAGACATATCGGGTTAAATTGAGTCTTCAAAACAGTATCAGTATGGGTCAGCTCAGCTTAGTTACTGCGTATCTGACCTCCTCAAACTAGTCCCTGTGCAATACTGGTTGTAAGACTTCTTACTACCCGTAACCCGTCAAAGATGTTCGATGACAATGACAGCCGAAACACCAATTTTATATGCCTCCTGAAAATTGCCTGAAATTAACCTTATAATCGAGCGACCAGTACGTCTGTTACTTAGCCTCGAAATACTAAAATAATTAAAAATATGCTATTCTTATTTTACTTCTATTGAACTTATAAAAAGGACATTTAATGAACTCACTTTTATTCAAGAAAATTTTGAAAATTCACCACCCAATTCAGTCTCAAACTGTCTTCGTGCACGTGAAAAATGTCTCATAGCCGCCAGCCCGACTGGTTACATAAGCCTAGTTCATATCAATCTAAAAGTTTAAACATTTATAGCCGAACATAAAGTGAACTGATTGATTTGAAACGAGAACTGGTGTATCGTTGTATCTATCATGTATAGATTTATTCTGGGTCAGAAGAGTGGTTGGTTTTTTGATTCATGGATATGGAGTAGGTTAGGTAAGACGGATATATATAGGAAGCGATAACATATAGGAAGTTTTTGGGGGCTATCTTTTGTGAATATAATAAGTGGTGATTTTCAGTCTACTTTGAATAAATGACTTTTTCTTTTACGGCCGAAATTAATAACCTATCTGTCCGTTGTTTTCGTTGTTTTGCTTACTAGAGATTGAGTTTTGACATTAGCCCCATATAATTTCTGTCATATTCCTATCTCTAGTAAACAAAACAACGGATAGATAGGTTATTAATTTTGACCGTTAATTTTGCATCTATAAATCTTGAAACTGGAGTATGAGATTATGGCATACAATAATAATACTTTGTTATGTTCTTTGTAAGATTTTTTATTATGCAACATGCATAGTTTTGCTTAATTCTTTTGGCAGTCTCCTATTACAAAATTACCCCAACAGCATTTATAAGACATTGCCTATAGTACTGATATAAAATTACTAAGATAGCTTAAAAAAAAACAAAAGAAAAACATCCAGTTTTCTACCAAAATGCACTCGATTCTTCGTCTCGACATTTCAAATAATGTAAATTCACGTGAACACAAATCGGAGAAACAATTAAATTAATTGCTCAAACGTTTAAATTCGTAATCAAAGTGGAGAACGAATTATGTCATAATATTTGAACCGGTGTTAAATTCTAAAGAGATTTTATCGCAGAGTGACAGGTCACCTTTACAGTCGCGGAGGTCAAAAGGTTGTGAATAGCGACCTTGTTATTGAACTTACGATAGATTATGTTTCATTATGATGTGATATAGGTTAGCCTAGGTCTTTTTCACGAGAGCTAACATCCATTTTCTGGTTTGATTGGCTGTTTTAAATTTAACCTCTTTTGCATGAACATTTTAAATCATAAACACTTATTACGGTTCTTATTATGTATTAAAAGAAAATATCAACAGTACATTTTGAAATAAGGTGACAAGTAAGAGATAATCCTACTAAAAATACACTGACGAAATCAAAGAAGAAAGAAAAGAAGCCCTTAATAAAAAAATATTTTGGACTTGAGAGTCACAATACTATCGACTTGCTTCAGCAAAATTTTAGCGTCAACACTATTCTACTCACTACACTGTTCATGATTTAAACCTACTTTACTTGAAAGTAGTAAATTTTCATCACACAACACCTCTAAATCTCAGCTCACCTGTAAAGATAAACCCTCTTACAGTTTATACCGTGTCACCACGTTTCACCTCCCTCTATTTTAAAGGCTAACATTTTAATCTAAATTTAAACTTACTTAGCCTTAACAAAAGCTTAACGTCCGATATTAGGTGCTTGAAATCAATTACCTGTCCTCTGATTGGACAATTTGTCGCTGGCTAATCCCTTGCAGGCGATCGATGGTAACTAAATTATCTCGTCAGGTGAAACCGATAATGGGTTTTGAGATGCTTGGTTTGCATAGTTAGTTGTTTTAATTAAAGTTACTGTATTAATTTATGTAGATAATTAGATTTCTTTTTTATAGTTATTTACGTTGTTATAATTTTTAAAAGTGTGTCTACTCCGTATTCCACCCTAGTAATCTGTGGAAACATCGTGGATTGTACATACATTTGCCAGATTTTTAATATGTTCTTTATGTAATGCATTATACAGTCTATAATTGTTTATTTCCCTAAATAAATAGATAGATTTCTTGACTGTACTTTTTTATTGTAAATCTTCTAAAAATTCAGCATCATAATGAAGTGAATTGATTGACCGTAATGTTTATATGATACTGTTCAAAGTCTCTTGGGCACGCTACCAATCGACAGCAATGGGGAGGACTTTTTTCGACGCTCTTCAGCACTTAGTTAGATTTTAGTTTCATTGGAAATATGTCTTTTATAATATTGATTTAAATGTCTATGTCATTAAATTCTGAAAACTGAAACCCAAAAAAAAATATATTTTATAAATATCTGAAAATGTGATAATTCCCTTTTTGTGGGAAATCATATAATGACCCCGCTCCCACTTAGGCTGGAGCTACAGAGAGTGTCAGACTCTTACTGAATAAACACTACTATGTTCCTTTTGGAGGTCCCTTTATGTCAGGGCCACGGTAACTCTTGCGAACAACTCTAAGAACCCCTAGCAGAACAGCTCTCATCCCTCAAGATATGATATCAATGTACGTAATGGCCTCATCAGGCGCTTGATTAAAGACTTAGCGCTTGCCAGATTTTCAGGCGCGCGATGTTTTGCATAAATTAGGTTTTATAACTGAAGTACATTATGATATTATGATAGAGATTGATCGCGTTACTTAAGTACGTAATTAAGTAGAACGACAGGGGTTTTCTGTACTAACAATTAGTTATATTATAATAATAAGTAAACGTTTATTTCTCCCTCCAATTCTCTCTTCTATTATTCTAATTCTTTGCCTTTTGCTATCTAATCTGGGTCCTGGACCTGAACATATAATATGGGTACTATTCAAACTTCTGGTATGTGTTTTGAGACAAGAACAGAATTCAATTTTTCGATTAATAATTATCTTTGTCATATTATAAATTCTAGTTCCCTGCTTTCATCCGCGTGTAGAGGATCAAAATCATCAAACTTTTAGCATATTATCTGGATGGGGATAAAATCGATGTCCGTCTCCTAGTACTAAGCTATCTTCCCAGCTAATTTTCAGCCAATAAGTTCAGTCATTCGTGATACAAAAATAGTGTTATTAGCACAACTATTTGTGGTATTAAAAACATTTTATTAGACTTCAAAACTAAGCCAAATACTAACATCAAATTATCTGCCAGCCTGATCAAAGTCTACATATGACCTAACCTTCGTTCGTTAGCCACAAAAGTTCCCCAAGTACTATAATTTCTTATACAGCCACATGTCTGTTGGACTACTGTAATCTAACTTGTACCTCTATAATTTGATTCCCTGAACTAGATTATTGCGTAAGGTTCAACCTTGCCTGTAAATCTAGCCAGACGTAAGTGCCTAATCAAATCCTAAGCGTGAAAAGATCTGAATGAAGGTTTTATTTAACTTATGTTACGTAACTCTTTTAAGACTTTATCCCTTTTTGTAAAGCTTTTTAATGAATAGTTCTTTTATATTATTTAATGGTAAAATCTATGAAAAATTTAAGGAAGTCTTCTGCCAGTGTGTTATGTTATGCTAGTAACTAGCTTAACTGGTTTTGGAAAACTGTTTTGCATAGCTGTAACATTCAAAAAGCTATTGTTTGTATGACATTTTTAACTTCCAAAACTTCCTTTATTGACTCTATCGATACCTCAAAATGACAGGAAAAAATACAAAAACTATTAAAAAAAACTTTATAATTTTTATTGTCTAAACCAAAATCCCCAAAATCAGGTCACAATATTATCAAACTATTACATATTTCACTAATAAGAACACCAAGTCCACAACACGTGTAGAACCTGCATTGCGTCGAAGGGCACCCTCAAGGTCACTCCTCCCGCCCTTGCGAAGAAAGGTAATCCTTTAGTAAGTACTCTGCACAAGACAGCTGTATTTTAACTGATATTGGTCTTTTGGGAACTGTGGTATTTACGAGTTATATGTAGTATGTATGAGTTATTGATGATAAGTAAGTAAAGAAGAAGAAAGAAAGACTATATTTTATTCTACGCAGAAAACGACGCAAATAATACTAAGCAGATGAATTGTGTTGTCCTTAGTTATGAACATAAAAAATAATGCATTTAATTTTATAATTTAATTTTAAAATAATTAAATTTAATAATTTAACTATTTATTTGCATTAGGAAAAATGTTTCACTGGTATTATTCCAATCAAAAATATTCTTAAAAATTATTTTACGTGTATGAAGCTCGTAATCTCGTGGCTAAGGAACAGTCGTATAGATCGATCATAAGGTTGAGCAATGCTTGACGTCGCCGGTCCGTGAATGGAGAACAATCGGGTTGCCCAGGTAACTGGGTTGAGGAAGTCAGACAGTCAGTCGCTACACGTACAACACTGGTACTCAGGCGCATCCAGTTAAGACTGAAAGCTGCCCCCAATATAGCTGGGATAAAGCATGCATAAATTTAACATACATTTTCCCGTAAAAAGCTGCCAGAAAATTATCCACATTTCTTCCTTATAAGAATATCATCATCGATATTAATAACACAATCTTCGCCATAGTTAGAGCTGCTTCATTTCTATATTTCTAACCGTTAATGGTCTCAATACGAACGATTGTGTTCACACGCCACTGCACTAAGTAGGGATTAGTACGTCTCTATGAAACCTATATTATTGCTAATACTTAAGGAGACAGGAGAATCGATTCTCGCTCGGATTGTAACGATGTCTCGATATTAAGAACTCGATACTTTTATTCGGGTAGGAGAAAGTGTTGTGTTTAAGTAATGATAGAAGTTGAAGCGTTTGAAAATGGCAGGGTATATTTCTTTTAGATATTTATATTTCGTGCTTATACGAGTAGTTCACTCTCTTGTTATGTAAAATTTTATGTAAGTCATAAAACCGCTTTCTATCCATCAATTGGAGGAATATTTGAATTCCGAATTTGAGGGTTCTGGACACTTGACGCAAAAAAGGGTGTTATAAGTTTGTCTGTCTATTTGCTTGTCTGTAGCACTATGACCCGGATTAAAAGGAAGAACTTATTTAAATGCGTTTTTGTGAGTAACGTATAATTTGAAATGCTATATGTTCAGCCGTAAAGCTTAAATCAATTCATTAATCATTTTAAAAAATACTGGAGCCTTACCCTAATTTGAAAGTACCTATATATATAGTACCTACAAAGTATTTCTAATTTGAAAATTATAACTTTTTGATATGATGACTTTTTATATCTCAATCAATCACCTCAAATCCATCAGTAGTTTTCACATAACTAATACACCTACGTACAACACGAATGCAATAACCCAACTTCATGATTTTAATCCGGCTCAACACTGACCATCCGCTGGCCACATTTAAATACCCAAGAATGTACCAACACATTGATTACAGAGTCAATACAACACTTACAAAGGACGATTGCCAACAAAAGGTTTTTAGAAAATTTGCCTCGCCGCGTTTCCCGATGTAAAAAGCTATACGATATAACAAAAGTCATGAAGTTCTCTTTGACTCCTTTTTATTCGGTGGAAATAGGGAAAAAGTGTTCCGAAAACCGTTCGGTACGGTGTTCCCAACCGTTCCAGATATACTTGAAGTATATACTTTGTGCAAACGAGCGTTTGATAGGGGCCCGCCTGGATTTAAATGCTGTTTGCTAGATGTGTCTGGAGAACGTGTGGGGAGGCGTGGTATTGTTTGCGAGTGGGACAGACGTGACTCACAGTTGGTGCGAAGAAAAGGATGTTTGGAAGTTAATGCTGTTTTTATTACTAGATTCTGAGAGTCGTATTTAGCTACTTTATAGGGTAGTAATAAAATTTACAGGCTGAGAGATGAAGCATTACAATTTCACTTCCTCGAAAACATAATTTTAAATTAATTGGCAGTTATAAGGTAATTGTACTTCTCAAGTACTTGATTATTTTGTTTTGTATCGGTTAAAACACTTCCATTTATCTTGTATCATTGTCCGCATACATATCGCGTGGTATCGCTATCTATGAGCGACGAGTGGGATTACCAGCTCAAGCTTATATCTTTTATGATAAAATTGCGGGCAGACGCACCCTAATAACTCGCCTATAACATTAATTAATCTTACTCAGAATGCTTTCTTTTATTTATGAGCGTTCAATGTTGTTAGTGTTTGTGGGATTAACGCTTTTTGAAACGAAAAATATTTTTCGACGTACTATACCTACTTATTATATACTTATACGCATGTGTCGAAAACTACGTACAGTTAAAAGAAGTGTTTTTTTAAAAGACATCCTTGGGATTAGTCAATAGTTATATAATTGTAACTTTTAAGCTACTTATACAAAATAAACATACTTGACTCTTCACTCTGCTCTATCTGAACCTATCGCTTATAAGAATCTCTGTCTACGAAGTTATTTTTTGCAGCCTGACTATTTATATATGTAGTCTTCCTAATAGGGTTCGATAACGGCGACCCATGGCAATTCGTCTCCTAGCGTGAGCCCTAGGCTAGACCGAGTTTGAATCTGAAGACTCGGTAGACAACCACTGTAGTACTGACCCATAGAGTTACGAGTCTACGAGACGTGGATGTGGGCTTAGGCATGTCTTTTTGGGTTTTGCGCACAGAGTTAGGCTATTTATACAAAGGACCTATCAGGAATTTAAACCAACTCAGAATTTAGGGTCCTTCAAATCTAGTAACAAATCTACCTTTATCACAAGATAAACTACATTATAAAAGATTTAATATGTAGGGTACGTCCTAGAGACAACGTAAAGAATGTGGGTGCCACATGAATTGGAGGGGCACTCTATAAAATGCCTATCTTTCCGACCAATCAGAGCGTCTCCACAAGACGGATAGAGGTAATATTGGGTTAGTCGGCGACGCAGCCAAACCACTATTTGCCGTCATTTCGAATATTTTCTACGGAATACGAATGAATTTCCAGTGAAATATAACTGACAGGAAGGTATTAAAATTTTATTTTATTGAATGTCACGTGTGTAAGGTACATACGCCAGTACTTCAAGCTAACACAATCTGTCAAATTTCCTCAAAAGATTTTCAAATTTGCCGGTCAAGCATATTATGGTTCAATATTTGACCGTTTCGAGTAGCTTGTGTCTGTACTAAAATTATTAGTTCATGTTATTCTTGAAACTCGAATGCCAAGACAATAAAATATTTTCCAAAATTGACTCAACCTAAATAAATAAAAACATATTAATTCCAAATGCAGATCCTCTCACACTCCCATTTAAATAATCTTTAAAACCGTACAGCCTCGTCCGAACCTCCGCCCCCAAATTTGCATACCTGGACGCAACAAAAAAACTAAGAAAAAAACTTAGTTCTCTTTTCTAAAATTCCCCAGACACTCTTATACAGCCATACGGTAGCATAGAATAAAAAAAAAACACCCTATCTTATCCAGTGGCGGCAATTTACTCCAATTTTTCGCGCTAGATATAAAATCTTTTAGCATTTAAACGCTAGCGAGGTAGCGCTTTTACGAATATCCTATGATAACTACAAGATGTTGGTGTCTGTCTGTGTTGAGGAGTTACAGTCTATTTTAACAGTAATCAGGTCAGTATCAGGACACCTTCTTCACTTGGGTCGCCAAACAGTTTTATTACACGTTGGTTTTGTAAATATCAGTTGTTATAATAATGAGGGCATTAATCTATGCTTGAAATATGAACGATTTTATTTCATAGACAAGCTCTGAGACAGAAAAAAAATTGACCTTCTAGAAATAAATTGATGGAATTTGGATATAATTATAACTGTCTATCTACCGAATAACAAAACTTCACTCAATTTAAAGTGCTGTTCAATCATCATTCTATCACTGTCACACTTACTTCAATTGCTGCGACAGAATACACTTTTAAGTAAGACTTAAAATTTAATAAACTTTTGAGTATCTTGAGGTGAGATTATTAAATTATAAACGATGCCATATTAATCTCCGCTTATGTGATTCTGTCTATTTCTAAGATTTTACGACTGTCACTTCAAAACGCTCACCTTATACAATTCCAATATAACGCAAACGCAAGCAAACCCGCGTATCGAACTTGTATGAAGCGGCGCAGCGGCTGTATTATGCGAAATCTTCCGTAAAATTGACGTTTCAAGTCTCAGTCTCGTAGCCTCGTATACCTACGTCACTTAATAGAAAATTTTAAAAATCCACCCTTCCCTTTAGGGGTGGTGGGGTAGGCGTTTTTAGTTTTTGAATTTCCTTAAAACTGTTAATGGGTTTTCGTGGGGCTTCTATATTATTTTTTTTCTTTTTGGTAGAACGAGGAAATGGATTTGATTACATTACAGGACCCAATTTATTTTGTGAAGTTTTTCTTGGTCAGGTTTCATCGGGTCTGAAATTGAAGGCAAATAAATCCTGGGAAGGTCTAGGTGCTTATTTTTTCTCGCTGCGTTTCGGAAAGTCTTGATTTTTCTTTGCCAAAGTAACATCAACCATTAAAATCTAGCTGATGACACAGAAGTTCAGTTTTAATTACATATCATAAAGAAAGTGTGAAATTAATTCGATTAATTAAAAAAGTGTAATCAATCAAAATTCAACAATAACTTTAGTTACATTATAACAATACCTAAATTATCATGACTCATCATTTTAACAGGCAATAAAAGTTTTAATAAAAACACAGATCACCAATTTTATTTTTTAAATATTAATTTTAGCAATACCCCACAATTTGCCTATCATCGTCGATGCCACACTATTAAAAACATGCACCCAAATAAAATATCTAAAAATCGTCTACATCAAAGACACTCAACGCGGTTTCCTTCAATCTTAACCCAAGCCAAGACGGATCGTCTCGCTGAGGTAGTCCGAACGTTAGCAAATTACTCCGATCAATTTCTGCACGCTGCCCCGGGGATTCGCAAACGTTGCAATCTTCAACTTGTCATTGTCACGCTGAGGTCCGCGCGATTGACAACGGAATCGCTGTCTGGTTTGTCTGTGCTGTTGTTTGAGCACCTATCCATTTAAGAAAAATTGTAGACGCGTTTTGGTATACAGAGTTGATATGACAGCGGAGGGGCATTAAATTACACTACGTATACTATACGTGTTTAGTATTAATTCGATACGGTATACAATAAAATATGAGTTTTTTTTCCCAAATAAACTAAATAGGTTACTATATAAGAGTAAACCGCTACCAAACTTTGTAAATATATTTATTTTACTGACCTTAGATACCTAGATAGGTAATAAAGCGGCAACGTAGCACGACCTATGCGTGACCTATGCGTTTAGACATAATAAGCTGTTAGAAAAGATACATCGTGTTCAAACAGGGCAAAAACTTAAAAAATCATTTGCGACTAAACTACTGCTCCTATTTAATTAATTTTTGTTACAGAGCTTGAAAATGGTACCTAGTATAGGCAGTTAAAGGAAAGCCCCTCTATCGTATCAACTTTGTATATCATTGTTTTTTTTTATCAAGAGAAGATTTGGAATAAAAATCCTGGGAATTTCTTAAGTTAGAAACACATTCAGAATTATATTTATTTGCAGTCGACACTCAAATTTTGCATCTCAGAAGTCGTCTTGGAGCCAACGAGTTGTCAATAATTGGGACAATTATTGGACAATTAATGTCGAATAACGCATACTACTACTAGGAGTTAAATACTACACTTACTAGGAGTAACATACTAACTCCTTTTCGGTATCGGTATAAAAATAGTATCACGTGCAAAAGTCAATGAATAAATTCAAATACAATCCCACAGCTTATAGTTGAGCTTAGCTGAAACGAATCGTATTTCCAAAATGCAAAGCTTATTTTGCTCTGTGTGCTACATACGAAATGAAAACTAAAATAATGTATCCCATACATGATCAATTCTTGAATGACGTGATGGCTCTAAAGATGAAAGCTTACTTCTCAAAATGAAAAGTCGATTCAGAACCTCGCAAGAGTTGTTAGAGTTTATGAGACTGTTCTGAAAATGATTATCCTCTAAGATTTAGCAGAAGAAGTTTTAGGACAGTAGAAGGAAAATAGGTTATTTGCCAAAAAAAGGGTTGATTTTCTATTTTAACTACCAGCAGGCTTAGCATGGCAACCGTAGAAACAAGTTTTGTCTACCGGAGATTCGATATAATGACAGAAAAGTGACAGATTGACGTAAGATTTCTTTTGTAATTTTTTGAAAGAATTTTTCTTTTCTTCGATTGATATAAGGCTACAACTGATTTTATGCGAGTTGATAGATTGCGCCATGCTCGGGCAGAAGACATATGTTGACATTGACAGAAAGAGCTTTGTCTTTTCTTGACAGAATAGATATAAAATCGCCATGCTAAGCCTGCTGATGGCATAATAGTAAGAGGTTTCAAACTTGAGTGCATAAAAATGTTAGCTTAGTCTGGGAAAATTATTTAAGTACGTTTATCAGTTGTCTAGTATCCATAGTACAAGCTCTGTTTAGTTTGGGACTAGATAACGTTGGGTAATTAATATTTTAAGTCCACGGTTAGGAAGTAAAGCCAAAGCTGAGAACAGCCAGTAACTTCTATTGATTTTATATCGTTAGCTTGACACCTCATGAATATAAAATGTGAGGAGGCTGTAATGCGTGGCTATTGTCATGCCAATCGCTGTCCTATACAGAAAGTAGGTACCTATTTCCTTTTTGCTTACCTGCATTATATTTATAAATACAAAATCTATTGTTGGGATGTCAATGAAATTAATCAAAGTGGAACCTAAATTATTAAAAAAAAAAATCAACTGAGCAATCTTATTACCTACTGTTTATGTTTATTGTTCAGACGCCAGCACATCAAGCTTCTTCAATATGTTAAAATTCCTTAATAGATTTTTTACTTTATCGCTGAAGTATTGGGTTCAAAGTTAATTGGGGAATTTTTACAGTTTCGAGTAGTATCAAATATATTTTGGAGCTATTAATTACACCCAAAGCCTTGTCAATGTCATGTTTGTTATCCATTTTTTCAAAAATCACAACTGTACTCGTATAGTATATTATTATGTCTATGTATGTGTCTGACACCCACACCAAAACTAAAAGCAATTTTGTCACGAGAAGCAATCTAAGCACCCTCTCTCGAGCAATTCATATCCATCAACCTGCAACAGCGAAGTTGCCCACAATAGATCAGAATGCAGCCTATAATGCAACAATAAGTCCTCGGTGCGCACGTCGCCAACATCGCGTTTCGCATGACAAAACCCCGTGGTATTCTAATAAATTTCTAAATCGACATAAGTCGTTTCGTATTCAGTGTGGCGACGCGGATTCGTGAACACAATAAGATCATGTTACAAAGGACCGTGTTTTGCATATCTGCGGAGATCGTTTCTGGGAGACGGTGTTTGTCGTACGATGGTTTGCTGCGACGGGTTTTTTTTTCCGCGTTTTTTGGTGATGCGGTTGCTGTATTCGCGGGTTGTGTTTGTGTTGTCACTGTCAATCTATTATTATTTGATTTTATTTTAATATTTAAATACAGACACCAGCACATCTAGCTACCAATTACTTTATTACATTTTCAACCTTATCACAATATCGGAAGGTTAATATTCCATTGGTATTTTTTTACAGATTTAGGTAGGCTGACCTGCTTTCATCTGTATAAGTCATAACCCTTCTGGGCAGTCGAGTAAAAATTAAGTCCATATAGGTATTTAAGTTCACACACTTTTCAAATATTCGAGTTAATTGTGTGATTTATTAAATTTGATGAGGATTATATAGACGTCAGCCCATCAAGCTAACCGAAACTTTCAAAGTTTGGCAATTAGCTTTGAACCATATGCTACAGCGATAAAGTTGAAAGTCTATTAAGGAAATGTGACAGACTGTACTAGCTTGATGTAACTGGCGACTGTACTTCTATATTGTACATAGATTGAAAGTTTGATAATCTACTGAAAATATGTATACAGCAGTTACAAAATGTCCATAAAAAATCTAATGTCTATAAAATTGAGCTACCAAATTGGGATCCCTCTTTCCCCATAACTCTTAACAAGAGAATCTATGATGCTAATACTAGTTTCCTATATCGCATGGTCCCCTCAAAGGGTGTGTGAAGGGGACGGAATTATAATGAGGGTTGTGTACGCACGCAGGCGCTAGCGACGCATAAAGTGACAAAATCATTCCGCATCATGGCATTGCTTCATCAAGATATGTGATTGGGTTTTGTGTCAGAGGAAATTGAAGTTGAAATGAGGGACATTTTAATATTGCGGGTCTGGGGGCGGTGAGTTTTGGATGTCTAAGGACGACAGGCCCATGTCGGAGGCTCGTTCAATTTCACTCGCTCCTTGATGAGATGACAGCAACATAGGAGGTGCCCCATAGGGCCAGGGTCCGCCTGAGGCGTTTTTCCTAGCCCTGGCACACAGGGACCTCTAGAAGGAACTTAGTGGGTTTTAGTCAGTAAGCGTTTGACACTTCCGCCAGCTGCACCCATAGCGGGAGGGGTGAGCTGGCGGAGGGAGGGGTAATTTGATGATTTCACACGAAAAACAAAGGGATATTTTTATGTTTCTTGTGTATGATCGTCAATAATTTCAATACCTAGTATCTTATGGGACACTTCACTTTCAGCTCGTACTAGGCTTTTGTTTTAACTTTTTTATTTGTGATATTCAGGAAGATGGAGTGTCATCAAAGTGACAATTAATAATTGTAATTATTCAATACAAATTTGTTCATCATCCAAACTACTGAATTTTGAATGACACTGCTCAACATTTATTTCTCTTAGAATTTCGTCAACTCTAAAACGACTAAAACGCACAGCTAAAACCCGCAATTTCTTGCCCAGAGTCTAATTCAACCCTAAAAAACCCATTCAACCCGTAATTCAACCCTGCAGTCGCTGCCACTGATTCCGTACCCCAAATATACCCAGTAAACGCTTTCACAACGACACAGTACGCCGAAGTTGCTCCATAAAAGCTCTTTTGCCTCTCCACCTTGCCTTTGGCATTTTGTGCCCGGTGTATTTTTTCTTTTTGATTTTTTTACAACTAGTTACTTACAAAATATGGTTAGCTTATTTAGTAATAATTTTAAAATGAGAACACTAAAATTGTTGTATATTTTTTTGTTTTGTAACTTTATTGTTTGACGCGGAAATTGGCAATGCATTCCGTGTTCTCAATTTGAAATTAATTGGACGTTCCGAGAGTGGGGGTTGCAAGCATAAATCATATCCAAGTAATCATTCATCAAGAACGTCAGTATAAATTATGGCAATGTCAATATCTATTGCATTCATGAATCAATTTAGTAATTAGAGATACATTAATTTGATTGCATGGATATAAATTTGAAGAATTTCATGAGTGAGATAAGGAGACTGTCATTAAATGTGCTTAACTTTTGCGCGATGGAGTCGAAATCGAATTTCTTCCTTATTTGGATCATGAATATGCTTAAACAATATAAATATAATAATGATTATACTTAAACTTTAAAATAAATTCTGTGGGAGTTGAAATTTTTAGACTCGTTCAGAATCAGAACTCATTAGAATTAGAAGTAGTCTCGTAGAATTTGTAGACTTCGAAAATGACATGAACATTCTAAAAGCTACCCCCTTTCTATTTCCAAAGACGCTAACCCTCTTAAAACAGTACTTAACAAATTCCATTTTATAAACCATAAACTGTTGCGATTTGTAAGTAAAAGTCATCGTAAAATATAAATAAAACTGTGTTTTGACGCGTAAATAAGCTATTTAGTTATACTGCGTCATGTTTGATAGGTAGACTGTATTGATAAGGGTTTTGTTTGACTACAAGGTCAAAATGTTGGCTCCCAAAATGCCCACCCTTCACCAATTCCTATGCATTTACGCTAGGAAGACGAAGAAGACCGTAATAAACTCCCCAGCAATATTGACATACAAATAAATCCAATATCAAATATTTGAAAAGAAAAACACAATTACCACAATGATAAACAGCAAATAAATTTAAAAAATGACAAATTTTCAATTCACCTTTTACCAATTTCACGGTGAATTTTTCACACAACACTGGCCAAAAAATAGCCGAATACAAACCATTAGATTGAAGCCTTTTCCTCAAACTAACAACATAATAAGCATTCGCCGCCCAAATCAGGCAAACTGACGCAAACCCAACCCAATTACTAAGAAAACACGGTTTACGCAACGCAAACTATTCTAAGCGCCCATTGTAGGCATAAAGGAGGTGTTGCCTGATTGAATAAAGAAAATTGCTGAGTCAGCCTTGCCACCTTCGACATTGGCCAACAAAGAGGTATGGGAACAAACAAATGTTTGCCCCTGTGCCTTGCGTTTGGCATTTTCTAACTGGCTTTTGGCATTTCTCAGCGATTGGTGCATGTTGAAGTACATAGTTTGATATTTTGTTATTACGTTACAAAGTGACTTAAAAAATGTATTAGCGCGCATAAGCTTTCAGGGATATTTTCTTCATAATTTTGTATCTAGAACAAAAAAAAAACAAAAGAAGGCTATATTCGACCATTTACCACACTGAGATGGAGAAGTAAGGGGTAAAATGATAAAAAAAAACTCGTCCAAAACTCATTCCGTCGTTCTAAAACAAAAAGTAATCATCACAAGGTCGACATAGCGAATTGGTTCACAGTCCCCTAAAATGCGAGCCTTCAAATGCCCCGTTCACACAGAATTCGGGGTACAATGGCACCCTATATTGCGTAGATATTACCCCAAGGAATTTCTCAAGGAAATTTTCAATGCAAAATATCAATTACGTATGATATATATGGGTTATTAAGTATGTAGGTTAAATTCTTTGGGATATGAATACGAAAAGGTCGTTCTCTATTTTGAGAAATACAGGTATTGCAAAGTTTTGGGTCTCCGGGAGAATTTGATGATTATATTGTTTAAGTTTTAATTAAGACTGTTATTTTTAACTTATTGCGTGGGCTGTCGGTTCCCTGAGTTTGGGAACTTATTAGCTGTCGTAGTAACTTAGGCCTAGACTTAGGTAAATAATTACCAATTTTCTATTTAATTGGTTATTTTAATTAACATTTCCAGATCTTTTGGTCCTCCCCAGTTCTAGTTTCTTTTTTATTCAGATTTTTTTAGGACATCGGTGTCGCATTTTTTTTTTCTTCGAAAATTTATCGTAGGTATAAAGGATCTTCCCTCTCTGTGTGAGTGGAGGCCTGTGCCCAGCATTGGGACGATAATTATAAAGGCTGATGATGATGATGATGAAGGATCTTAAGCAATTGTTGTTAAAGCTACTACAGCTAAGAGAAAACCAATATCCTCAGTTGCTGTAAGTTCACATTTTAGTTTCTTTTTTTTTTGGTTAGACTGGTGTCAGACTTACTGGCTTCTGACTACCCGTAACGACTGCCAAGGATGTTCAATGACAGCCGGGACCTACAGTTTAACGTGCCATCCGAAACACAGTCATTGGTGTCCAAGATATACTAAGAAAGTACATACAAACTTAGAAAAGTTGCATTGGTACTTGCCTGACCTGGAATCGAATCCACGCCCTCACACTTGAGAGGTTGGCTCTTTAACCACTAGGCCACCACGACTTTACATACAATGCTAACTCTCCCATATAAGTACGAACTAATACTTGTAAAGCTATTATGCGGACCCCTCACGCCTTTCAGCCGACATTTGATCTTCAAATGGCAGACTTGTTAATAATGAACTTTGTTTAAATAGGGCCACGACAATAAGCTGTAAATGCCATGTGTTAATTACCAATGACTCGGCCTTTGTCTTGGATCGGCTCACAACGGAGGTGTTGGATGGATCCGGTGTTATTGTGAATAGTGTTCGCTTTTTAATATCTGGGTGTAATATTATTGATTATTGATGAGCGGCGGAATGATGATGAAAAACGCATTTTTAGTAGTTGGATAGATTACATTCTTAAGCTTGAATATTTTTTTTGACCAGGTCGTGAAACAAAAGCTGTTGTTGTGTTACGGTGACAAGTTTTGTTATACACACTGTAATGCAGCTGTAATAAATACTAATAAGTTTATAACAAAGGCAACATTGTAATTATGTAAGACACAATAAAAGCATACATATCTCTTCTACACACAGAATCTGTTGGTAGACCCTAATAATAATAAATAAATAGTGCTTTTTTATTTATTAGGGGGTAGGTACTAGGAGTTAGGGTTGATTATCCCAGTAGCATTGATTTACTAAAATCCGTCGAAGAACATCGAAAATGTTTTAATAAACACGCATTGCCACGCGAAACCTTTAATTTATTTAACATGATAACATTTTTAAACAAAAAGCCATCTGTATATGTCGCCTGAATAAGTCGTCATGAATGGGTTTAATATAAAATATTAGAAGGATATTTCCAATCATTCTGTTCAATGAAAAAAAAATGATCCTGCTATGAACCTCAATTTTGGGAAATCATAGACATGGACCCTTTTTATCCAACAATCAAAGACCGAAAAATTAACCCTCCACTTGGACACATGAAAAAACGAATCGCCGAAACAACACTAATGCCTCGGCCACCGCATACGGACTCAGATTTATGTCGACGAAACACGCTTGGAATTTGGGCGAAACGGACAGGGACGAAAAACGTCTAGCGATAAGTACGGAACCCGACACTATTTTGCATAAGGTTTTTTGGCACTGTTTATGGGTTACTGTCAGGGGGGATTGAATTTTATTATATACGATGTGTTTTTCGAAAGTGGATGTTGAAATAATAAATTTTGAGATTATCTTTGTGGCTAAGTTCAAGGAAATGGTGAGCCGGTCTATGGCCCCAGTTATTGAAAATGTTCTTTTTCCATTGAATTTTCTTAGATGAAAAATATCTACGAAACATATATAAGATTAATATCTTTTAATATAATTTATATTTCCTTTCCTTTATTTACACGTAGATGGCGTGTCTCTCTCTCTCTGCATCTCTTTTATACCTATTTGCCCATCGCAGGTATGCTGGAAGTGATTTTTTTAGAAATCAGCAAAACCTTTGTACACCTTTGTCAGACATAAGCAAAGTAATTAAATTACACATTTTGCACTAATTTCTAAATTTCTTACATAACATGATAATTTATTAATTTAAACACTGATTAGAAAAAAAACGATATCTCGAAGATTACACTATGATAGCTTCTTAGAATAACCTCCTTCTCAAACCTAGTTAGTAGAAAGAGGTTCGAGCTCCGCTTCTAAATACCCTATTTTCATGCACCATTCTCCAACAGTTATAAAAAACCAGATAACAGGATAGCCCGCAAAATTGCATTTTAGTTTTAAAAACGCTTCGAGAAAATCGGTTTTACATTAGGTACCCTAAGTTTCAAGTAATCTGGACTAGACATCAATTCGGCGCCTTTATTCAAACAGTGTCTCAAATCCTTAGAGTATTTAACCAACCGGAGAAACCATGAGCTGGAATGCTCTATGCGAAATACCCTTTCACGCGCGGAGCAAGGCAATACAATAAATAGTGATGCTATTTACTACTACTCATTTTTGATCATATGCATTACGCCTACACAGGAAAAGATAGCCATTACGCTTTAATTTGACTTGACGCACATCTGTCAAATTTCCTGAATAGATTTCAACTTTATCGCTGAAGCATTATGGTTGAAAATTGATTAAATTGAAGAAAATATTACTAGGAAATTTTATAGTTTTGAAGTTCGAAGAAAGAGAGAAAGGCACAACAATGGCGCTTCCAGCTGGATAAATTCTCTAAGTTGAAACCCTTGCGTTTCACAGAAAATGTTAGTAACCCTCCTTCATAGAATTCATACTTTTTTCAAACATTACATTGTTTGTTCATGCAATCGGAATCCGTAATCAGAAATCCGATATTTTAGAACTATGACCTAAGCTAGCAGTAGAGGTGAAATTTGTCGTGACGTGAAGTCTATCTGCAGTCAATTTATGTTTTTATGATGGCAATAATTTATCGCATTTATTTCTTTGTTTTTACTGTATTACTTTTTTAAATTTCATAACGTATGACAAAACTATATTGTTCATGGCGAATAAAATATGATGATCTTAAATGTATAACTAATGATTAACAATTATGTTGTTGTTACTATTTTGATTTTCAATTGTTTTACCTACTTACAAGACATTTAGTTTAATTCCAAAATTAAAGAAATATCAAAGATTAATTTATACAATTCTGACTTACTATATACACTACTTGGTAAGCCACACCTATAGATTTCTTAATTTCTACTCCGGTATTCTAAAAAGTAAGTAAAGTTTCATTAATACACGAGAGAACTAAAATCAGAATCAACGTCTATATCTGATCCAAACCGAGCTCCAGTCTTTTAAAATTCAAAACCTTTTATTTTCACAAAGGTAGCCGCAGTACGTGAAACTCGTACAAATTTACATTCAACACGACACGAAAATTCGAAACCCAATAACACACAGCAAAATAAACAACACTAAAGTGTCGCAAATAGTGTTGGACACCGTTCGCGGACTGTGAAATCGTAGCTGCCGCTGGGACCGCTCTCGGCAACCGTGTCCCGACACTGATAGTGTCTGACACCGTAGACGGGACACCTGCACAAATTGCAAGCAACCCCGCGGCACGTGCCTAGTGTAATTTATTCGGGTGTTTTGTGTATGTTGGGCATGTGTTGTGGGACATTAATTTTGTATTGGAGGTATTTGTTCTTGAAACTTTTAGTTTGTAGAAAGTTGCCAATAAATGCTCCAGCGAGAGCCTTTGCTATTTCAAGAAAAGTAGTTCCTATTTATGTTAGACTCAATTTATTAAAGAGAGTTTATTAAAGAGTAGTAAAAACTTACTCTCATCACATTTCTTCAGCATCAGTCTCTTTATCTTCCCACTACTGGTCAGAGACCCCCTCTTACACAAAGAAGGATTGAGCGTTAATCATCACTTTTGCTCAATGTTGGTCGATGATTTTCCGAGAGACTTTCCTGTAGAATTGTGTTCCTGAAGAGTTTGTTCCACCACTTTTTCTTCCCAGCTATTATAACATGAAGTGGCGGATGTTTTTGGGACTGTCTTTTGTAAAATTGACCTTCAAAAGTGCTGATTTTCAGCCTATTTTAAATAGATGATTGTTTATCTTTTCACTTTCATGTTTCCACCATATTTACGACATTAAAAAAAAACATTATCTTCCTCAACGATCGAGAAAAAGTACAGCATATTTCATAATTATAATTACGAGACAATATAAATATCATGCTCAAGAGAACGGTGTAACGAGCATAATGTATTCAGATTTTACTTTGTAATATTATCTACGTCTCGAAAAAGAAAACTTTATAAAGGAAACTCGTTAAGGCCTTTTTTTTCAAGGAAAAATAGCGTTCGGGAATGTATTTCTAAAGCGGGTAAAATAATGTCCTCCTTTGAAGCCTTGTACTTAGATAATGAGGTCCTACACGTCTTTTTTGACATGAAAAAAGGGAATACCGAAATTTTATGTTAACTGAAATATAAATAAAATATGAAATTTACTTTTACAAAAAAATACGCTCGTATTTTACTTGAAATTTTGTTTCGTCGCTATTACGAATTTGCTTACAATATTATTATTTTTAAAATATTACAAAAATAAACAACTTTTGTGTAAATGTGTTTTTTATTCCATTATGTAACTTTGACTGGCATTCGTAGATAGAATATGCGAGAATTGGTAAGATTTTCCAAAAATAAGTATTACCGTGTATTTATAACTAACGTTACATTTTATAGTTCCATACTATCTCTTGCTTCATCAGGCCTAACCTGAGTTAAAATCTATCTGAGTATCAATAATATTGTCGAACCCTACAATTTCGTAATAAAAATAAAGACTAGCAGTTTTGAATTACTCTGCTAAATAATTCCTATCATATTCTATTCACAACAGAAGTATAAAAACAGAAGTCAAAAACACTTACTTTTCTTCTTAAACTACCCCCTTTTTCATTTTCTCTTACGGCGCCATCTCTTCGAAGTTTGCGTCTACGGGGATGTACCAAGGTAGCTTAAAGTTTCCCCCGACGCTGGTGACATCTACCGATGTTTCGGGAACTACGGAGCCCGCCCGCCCTACATGAGAGCCGCCCAGGGTCGGTAGTACGCTGTACTCCCGATAGATGGCGTTGGTGAATTTCATTTGTTAATTTGGAATGTGTTACTTGTGATTCTAATGTGTATTTAGTCATTATAATAAACTAAAGTTTCTTTATCAGTTTAGGTAACGGAGAAAATACGGGTTTAGATTTAATCATTTAGCGTTTTGGCCTTTAAAATGGAATGGAAAATTTAATAGGTATATTT
This sequence comes from Heliothis peltigera, assembly GCA_958496145.1. NCBI lineage: Eukaryota > Metazoa > Arthropoda > Insecta > Lepidoptera > Noctuidae > Heliothis > Heliothis peltigera. The sequence continues at coordinate 11,164,413 of OY292329.1, read as the reverse complement.
TAAAACTGAAAAAGTAACCTTATAAAATAATAGATTTGCTTCAAAGGAGGCTCTACCCCTAGTTTTTAAGATTTACTTGTTAAAACTAATAAAGCATTTTTCATTTTTCATAGATTTGTCTCCTTACGAAATAGAATTATCAGCTGCTGATAGCAACTGAAGATAATCATTTCTCCTTTAATATAGAAAACCTTTTTTGTTCAATTGGAAATAACTGTAAATAAATGGAAATATACATAAAAAAGAAGGGGGTATTTTTTAGGTTTTAAATGAATACTTCATTTGCCTAGCCTTTTCCCAATTTTAGGGTCTGCGTCCAGTTTTATCTGACCTCCTTCTCCTACCAGTTACCTGTGCAACCCGATATCCCTTAGTAAGATTGTTTATTAGATTTGCGTGCCTCTGACTATCCGTAACGATTGTAAAAGACGTTCGAATGAAAGCCGCGACCCACCTACTTACGTGCCGTCCAAAACACTGAGGAACTCGTCATCATAAGATTTTACCCATCCACGAATCGACCGTGCCAAACATTGCTTAACCTTATGATCGATCGACCCGTATGGCTGTTACTTATCCACAAGCTTCTCTCTCTTCAACCATATTATTAATAACAAAGAAATCAATACCTACCTATACAAGTTCAACTACACCTTCTAGTTTCAAAATCAAACATTAAAGAACTACAAAAAGACGCTAGTACATACCTATCTATCATGGCGGCCGTTATAAAACGAAACTGGATCCCACAGCAAAGAGATCTCGATAAATAATGTCCAATAAACAGCGATAGCAATGTTTATTTGTTGTTCAACTCGTAATGAGGACTTGAAATCGAGGGGCGTGGTACAAGGTTTTAAGTTATGCCCGTTAATTGTAAGAAAGCTTTTTGAGAAAGTCTACATTGAACGGGATTTGATACAGTAAAATAATTTTTTCGTGAAATTAGATGCTTTTTTTTCAACAATTTCGTAGTAAATTTTAAGCATCTACTCAAACGCCAAATGGCGTATGTTGTCTAGCTGTTTAACAGGTGTTAATAGTATTTAATTCAAAACTACTCAACGCAGAAACTTTCTAGTGTATTTTTTTATAATTCTTTGAATATTATTAGACACTTGGGGGCCTTACTACAGAAAAGTTAGACAGACGTTTGATACGTAGGTATTTAAAGATAAACAAATTTACAATATTATTTTAAACACGTGTCGAATATCTGTCTATTTTTTTTTTTGTAGTAAGGCCCTTGATGTCAATGGTAAATTTAAAACAAACTAACACCAAACTACTCTAAATCAAGTAGCATATCGTTTTGCAATATTCTATCACATACCTATTTTATATTTATTTACCTGTTCCAAATTCAAAAGAACAAAAAAAGGATTTCTTCTTTTCTCCTCCAAATCATTTTCACAATAAAATCCGCACAAAAAGGTTTTACCTCAGCAACTTGGACCACATCCCCTTACCTCGGCGGTGCCAAGGCAACTGGCATCACCAATGGCAACAGACCTCCCCCCAGTATCTATGGTAACTCCCCCCACTTCAAGTCTTTATGAACTCACTGCCGTATTTCTATACGAATAAATAAAATTGTAGTGTCAGTTTGAAATATCGTTACATTCTGTATTAAAAGCTTTGGACCTAGGACTATTAAAACTAGATTTTTTATGATGATTATTTTGACAGATTTTTTGTTAAGTAATCTTCTGAAAGCAGGTTCCAATTATGAATTCACTACGTCATTAGTAGAAGATTTTTTTTGTTGTTATTTAAGTAGGATTCTGCGATTCTTTTTGTTTTGTTAATTTTATATTTTATTCATAATTGAATTTTTAAGTTTTTAACTAAAGTCTAGGTAAACTTGTATTTTTTATTTTTACAAATTGTATTGGTAAACCCTCTTTGGAATAGTAACCGAGATACAGGCTTTGCCTAGTTTGGGGCTAATAAACTAGAACTGTAATCTTTTGGCAAATAATTTGTTATTCTTATTCTTAAAAATATATTCAACCCTAAAACCGGGCGTCACTAGAGGAGTCTGTTAGCAAGGAATAAATTTAATAATAGGCCGAAGCAAGTATGCAGTAAATTTCAAAATAACTATTGAACTGTGAAACTAGAGTAGGTTGTTTTAATTGTAAAGTTCAGAGCTTTCAATGAGTTAGAGTTTTGTAGGTTAAGCTATTGTATGGCTGTGGGCGATGCAGTTGTTTTTGTGAAGTGTACTGAACCGAACTATTTCTGGATCATTTGCTATTTGATTATTTTGTGAACTTAGCTGGCATTTTGAATATTTACATGAAACTTCATGAGATCAACTTAATGTTTCTAGGACATAATTATTTACAATTAAATTAGAAATAAAACTATATACAAAGAAAATAAAAGAGAGACAAATTAAAATAGTGTATCAAAAAATTAGAATCAGCATTGCCATTCTACGTGGCAATGCGGCCAGTCTTTTGGGCACGATCCCCGCTGACAGCGATGGGGATGAATTTTTTGATGCACTATTTTAATGTTTCTATAAATAAATTTTAGAGTATATTTCGTTTAAACTCGATACGTCATCAGTACAGTTTTTTTTATATATTTAGGCATTTAGATATATCAATATATACCATTTTGGAATCTTCTTGAATTTCCTAAAAAAATGTTGCCTAGTTTCTCAAAAAAAAACCGCACAGTAACAACCAGCTTATCTATTTGCTAAATACCCAACAAACAAACGCAATTACCTACTGTTTCAGAACACGGAACTCAATTCGGCAAATCCTACAGTTCGAACGCCCGAATCGAAGAGCTTTGCTCGAGGCTAAGGCATTAAGAAACACCCATTACGCACCCATTTAAGTAAACCCATGTAGTTTAGGGTGGCGTAATAAAATTGTAAATGAAACAATGAACCCCTTTAAAAGCAAAAGTTTTCATAATTGAGTTGTAAATATTATTTTGGGGTTGTATGATATTTTAGGATTGGTTACCCAACTTTGTGTTATTACTTTTTCATTGCGTGTTTTGTGATTCTAATTTTACTGTAGAGGTTATTTATTTTTGGATATCTTACCGGTAAAATTATACCAATCACGTCATTAATAATTATAGAAGATGCAATATAAAGAATTGTGGTCTATACCACTTAATATTTAGTTAAAAAACAAAATATTGATGATATTTAGGAGTCAAATCATCACACAATAATTTAGATATTATTAGACCTACAAAAAACACTACCTTCCTTATAGAGGTCTTTGTATGCCAGGGCCGCGGTAACTTTTGGGAACATCGAGCAGCCCCGGCAGGCCTCGGCAATAGATCGCGCCGCCACCGTCGACATATGCCTATCGTCCTTAGGCACATAGAACGAAAGAAAATGCTTTTATAGACTGTGAGCCACCAGATTTTCTAAGACCTGACTCAGACTTCAGATTATCCAAGCCACAATTGAAACTAATACCCTCTTATTGAATAAAGGAAGCACATAAAACAGATCTATATCATAAAAGAGCAAAAATAAACCAGAAATTTGGTCGCATAAAATTCAAATAAAGCCAGTTTTACATGAATTACGCTGGGGTAGCATTCGTGTATGAAGTAAAGAATGATATTGTATGCATTTTGCATGAGAGAGGTATTATCGGATATGGCAAAGTATTTGAATATTCCGACCCGAGTACTACTAAGCTTTCTCGATTGTAAGTCGATGCAAAACAATTGGATTTTGAGGTACATTTTTGTTGTTTAAAACCAGATATTGCGATCTAGTAGTATCATTTATTTATCCAGCTTTCATATTATATATCTTTCATAGAGTATGTATTTTTCTTTTGTACAATAATATACTAGATAGTTGTACAGTTATCTATACTAATCTGATTGTTTGTAATATGATAAAGCTGAAAAGGTTGTTTGTTGGCTTCAACGCTCTAATCTTAGGAACTACTGGTTCGATTTGAAATTTTCATTATTTTATATAGTATTTTTATCGAAGAAGGCTGTAGGCTACTTTTGATCCGAAACCGCAAAGTACTTCCCACGCTATAGATAGCGTTATTAATATTTTTTACGATTTAATCGGTTCATTTACCAACAAAACATTACTAATCTGTTAAAGTTAGTAACACTATAATAATAAAATCATCAACATAACAATAAACCCTTTACCAACCCCACAAAATTACACCCAGGTCAAAACCGATTCAATAAACTAACAGAAGACAATGGTATAACCCGACCACTCTATATAGAGTACCCATGATCCAGCTATATGTTAACCAATATGTCATCGAAGCCCCCGCCATGGGGACAAAGCATTCTTCGCTATAATGGGACCGGTAATATTCGCCGAAACTATTTTGTTATATTTTTTTGGAAATGCAAAAAGCTGTGCTAGTTTTTGTGTTGTCATGATATTTGGGGTCTGAGATATTGAATTTGTGCTTTAAAGATTATATTTTAGTAAGTGGTGTAAAAATTGATTCACCCGTGCATCGGAGAGCACGTAAATGTCGGTCCTGCGCCTGATCTCTCTCCGGTCGTGTCGGATTGCCGTCCCATCGGACTATGAGAGGGAGGGAATAGAGAGTGCACCTGTATCTGTCCGATGCTTGTGCACTATAATATGTCCTGCGCAGCTGGCTGATCTCCATAAAAGAGAACTGCCGCCGTAGCCCACAATCGGCCTGGATGCCATCAAAAATCAATAGTTTTATTCCTTACATTTCATCCGATATTCTTACTCTGTCTTTCTTCTTTTTTCCAAATATTTATATTTGCCTAAACTCTTCGTTTTCCAAAGGGATATCTATTAAAATCAGAACGATAAATCCTAAACAAGCAATCGCTTATCGACCGGTGAAGTATTATAAAACACACTAAACCAAAGTCTTAATTTATCTGAGACACTTAAAAGTTGGCGACGATCACCGCTTCACTTTGGGAAAGTTTGTCAATATTTGAAGGGAGACATCGATTTAAAACGTTGATACTGGATGAGACTGTACCGTGTATTTAGGAACATGATTACTCCATCTTCTCCGCCTAGCTTTTTCCAAAGCAGTGTTGGGGCCAGCTTCCAGTCTTAACCAGATACAGCAGTGTTTTACGTGATGTGACTGCCTATCTGACGTCCTCAACCCAATTACATGGGCAATCCAATACCAAGGGGTAAGACTGGTTGTCAGACTTTCTGGCTTCCGACGAACCGTAGCGACCAAGTGCCTTTCGAAAAACGTAAGAACTCGTCATGATAAGATCGTCACTCATACAAGGACCGATCACGCCAAGCGTTGCTTAACCCTATGATCGATCTTCCCATACAGTTCTTACCTAGTCACGAGTTACTACGTCATAATATATTATATTTTGTTTCTCGTAGATCAATGAGTATACTTGTAGGATCTTGTTTTAGGTTTTGCGTGAGTTTTTCTTTGTTACAGCTTCAGTAGAAGTTGTATGTATGTTATAAAGCATGCTAAGAAAAAGATTTGTTGTACTCTGATCAACTATGATTAATTATAATTCTCATTCCTGACTAAAAAAGACTGTGTTTATTGGATTCCATCTGTCTTAATAATTAAGTATCAAAATCTAGCTCTAATAATATTTTTCTTTAAATTCTTCTATACATATGTATGATTTTGGACTTTAAATTAACGAAAAGCTGACCGCTTTTAATATATTTTCGTCAAGCCCCTTCTATTCAACGCTATGTCAATTTCTGAAAGTATCTCATTAAACTGAATACCGTCCTAACCAAAGTTAGATTAAAGTACAGGTCCTATTAGTATGCCTTTGATATGCAATAATAAACTCTATCGTCTATAAAATAAAGCTTGTTATTTTTTTATGAAATTTCTGAAAGATCAAATGGGTACTAACTATTTATTTGTTTCTAACTTTGGGCGTATAATATGAGATTTTCTTTGCTACAGTAATTGCGAGACTACATAAATATACTACATAAAGATAATAGCATAAATGCGAAAAAAATGCTCTGTCTGTCTGTCTTGTGGGCACCCCAAAACTACTGAACCGATTTAAATAAAATTTGGTAGACACATAGTTTAGTACCTTATAAAGGAGATAGGCTACTTTTTATCCCAATGCGGAAAGCAGGAGTATAAACGAGGAGCATAAATTTAAAATAGTACTCGTAGTATTATTAAAATACTCTTCTTTTACACCATAAGCTATGATAATATTTTCTCTCACAGCCATTTACAGTAGGCCAATCAGCAAACTGAATGATCCAATAAATACATTAAGTTATAATTATATTAGAAACACTTTCTACACAAAATCATTATTTACAAAGTGACCAACAACAATCTCACCACATTAATAAACTCTATGGAAATATCTCATTAAGTTGAATATACCGCTCTGAACTTAGATTGGTGCAGGTTTGATTACTACCAACTCCTGATAGGCAATTTCCTGTGCTTTGTACAACGCTTCCTCTATCCTTTTGTGCGAATATTTCGAACAGATTTTAACATTTCGGGGTATGTTTGTGATGTGTCTCGAATTTTGTAAGGGTTCGTTCGTATTGGGGTACAATTATTTTGGGCTTTCGTTTGCAGAAAGGTTATTGCTTGTGGTGTTTGATTTAAAATTGTTTTTATGTTGCGTAATATTATATATGTTGAACTTTAGATTTTATTGGCTTGTGGAGTTTACACACTGAGTGTTCGAGTACTTACATCGAGTTTCATAATAGATCAGCATAGGGATAAAAAAAATGATAACTAGGAATTCAAGTTGTTGTGGTACCAGATATATTGCTTGAATTAAAAATAGAAATCAAATGCTACCAAAAGCAATCTGTCTATTACAAGCGAATATTATTAAAGCTATAATATGCTTGACGAGAATTTCCAGAACCAAAAATTGACCAAAGATTTTAAATCCATTTCTTAAAGCTATTGAAGTTAAAGAAAATAGTAATGTAATTTATCACCAAAAAGGTTCCACTGCGAGTCTGCGCTATATTTTCTGTGGGCGATTTGTGTTACTTTCAGGCATTGCATTTTTGCTATAATATCATTTGTTAAAGTCAAATGCGTCGTTTCACCCCGTACTCAGTTCTATTTCATTGTGGAAAATGAAAATAATATCTGATTTTTAGTTTCTTTGTTCGGAAAGTATGCTTTTATTGAGTTGCTTCAGCTTGATGGGGATGTTTTAGTTTTTGTAACGTTCAAAAATGCTCGTGATAGATTATTGTAATATTTTTGTATGAATGTTTGAAATGGTTGTTCGATCTAAATATGAAGCAAGAAATAAGTATTATTGAAAGACATTTGGAAATGTTATTTTAGAATTACGAAACATATTTTTATATCAACCATTACTGACTTAATTCACGAAGAAATAAGCATTCATCACCGTGCTTATTCAACGTGGATTAGCGATTTCAGACTTTTTCAAGACAGAATTCCAGGTTGCCTAAACATATTTTTCTTGGACTTAAAACAAAAAAGGAAAGTTACATCGAAAAACGCAAAACCTGGAATCGAACCCGAAAATTCGTACTCGAATGGTGCTTTAACCACTAAGCCACTACGACTTCTATATAAAAAAATTTAATTATATACTTCTATATATAAAAGTATTACAAGCATTTAATTGACTCCAAGCTACAAGCTCACGGGGTATCGCTATCCTCATTAGCAGGGCTCAATACATGGCAGGTCTCAATGACACCATGTTTTTATCCCCACATTAAGGGGCTGTTATTGTTGTTGACATCAAAACAGTGTCAATGTACAGGTAAGATTATTAAGACAAAACAAGTGAGTGGGAGGGTACTAAATATTGTATCCAACAGTGGAATATCGAAACTCACTTTAAAGACAGCTCAAATGTCATTCTATTTCTATCGCATTTACGTAAATTACTGTGAAGGAAGAGTTTAAGAAGAACTAATGAAAATTATATAATTATATAGAAATAAAAACTAGGTAATTAAGGTTTTTCTAGGTAAGATGGATAAAGATGATTTATAATAAAGAAAACTATTCCCTATTGCAAATCAAAAACGATGTCAACTAATAAAGACATTTGACAAGAATTTTTGTCATAAAAAGGCTATCGATTTCGCCAGAATTTTTCAATTATATTGCTACTGTATTTATTAATTTATATAACAATGGTTGAATTCTAATTAATATTAATAAAACATCGATTAAACAGTTTTACATAGTACGCAATTATGTACTTACTGATTTTTTGAAGTCTATTTTAAATTCAGCCAAATTTATGCAAAATTCTAGCGCACTTCAATTAAAATGTATCTCATGTTAATTTTAAAATAAACTCGAATTTTCGCTACAAAAATGAAACTCTTTGACTTGAGAAATCCAACTCCTTACACGTCACGGAGCTACGAACGTAATAGAAGACGATACTAATTACAAGTCGAGTGTTATTGCGGTTACAACGTTGATACCTACTCCTCTAATTAGTAGCTCTCTGGTTACCATCTCTTTGATATTGCTGGTCTATGTTAGTAGGTGTGCATGCGTGTCATACGAGCGGACTTGATAACATATGAGTACGTCTCAATTTTGATGTGTTAGGGGAATAAATATTTTGTTTGCGTTCGGATTTACCTAATTAACTTACTTTTTCTAATCACTTTTTTTTCTTTGTTACAGGTATGTTGGTTGATGTTTGCTGTAAATGTCTGAATCTGAAGCGTCATGGTAATGAAAAATAAGTCATTTACTCAAAGAGCATTTGCGTCCAAAACAAAAATAATAAATTTAAAATATAACATTACTACACACATTTTCAGATCTAACTTCGAAATAACACGTCCAAAAGCGACGTCCACACCAAGACGCGAAAAACAATAGCCCCCTAATACCTTAGAAACAAACGCATAAATAACAACAGCCATACATCAGCATTGAATCGGCATCACACCCCGCGGGAATAATTAATGAGCCCTTGATATGATTAAGCCACCACAATGCCCTGTCATCAACGTCATCGCACCCACACATACGCGTTTACACACACAGCTACACCTGCATTCGCTAGTGTCAGGTAATACGATTAGCATGACGTAATACGACATGAATATGTCTTTGATTTATTCATGTCAAATATTTTGTTAATTAACCGTTGACGTGGTTAGGTTTGGCTATTGCGATTAGGTGGAGCCTGACAGGAATATTAAATGGTTTTCGTGTATGCTTTACTTGTTTACGTTTCAGAATAGAGCCTCTGGTTTAAAATAAGCAACATTTTGAGTAGATCGAATAATATTGAATGGTAGTATTGCTTGTTATGTTATTAGAGGCTTTTGTACTGTATTCAGCAGTTTTGTGCCGTATCTATAGTCACGATATATGTATAGCGTTTGGCTACTTCGAGACTATAGGCACAAATAGACATCAAATTTTATACTATACACACAACTAATTTTATCTATGCCTGAATATTCTGCATTTTTCTATGCTATATATCCTACTTGCATCTATAGTCGCGATGCATAACCACTGGTATACAGTAAACTGTAGACATTAACAGAAACAGTATTTCAAACAATTTGATTGCACTACAATACATAATTTGAATATCAATTTAAATTAAATATTTCTTAAAAAGCAAAAGCTAGGCGTATCTATATTCTAAACACATAGCCACTCAAGCTTTTTGTAGACTATGGACATAATCAAAGACAATATTTCAAACAATTTCACCAAAGCGCATAATTTTAATGTCCATAAACCTACAAACAATACAACGTTTATACAAAACTAGCTAGCCGTATCTATAGTCACGGCATATAGCCACTAGACTAGTACACTGTAGACACAAATAGACATAATCGGAATTAGTGTGGCCGGCGAAGCGTGAAGTACAATATGAATGACCTTTGTCAATGGTGCTGACGCCCTGCTACCATCCTGAATTATTTAACCCGAAAACCATTTATATTGTACGATGTTTTAGGTTTTGTGTAATATTGTATCTGTGAGAAAATATAAGTATACTAACATGTGACAGAGTTTAGAAAAAAAATGTGTGGGGCGAAGAACTCCAGGGAGTAAATATCCCGCAGTAAAGTTATGTGTGTTATATTTGAATGTGTATATTATAAATATGTGTTATTGTGTGCGTAATATACTAAGTAATCTACAAATGTATACTCAGAGTGGTACATAAGTATTTTATTGGAATAATAGTTAAAACAGTTTTAATAGAAGGCTTTTTTGTGTTCTCAAAAAATCGAACGCTTGCTAGCGAACATTTATTTGAGACCAAAATATTATGACATATAGCAAATGGGATTTATGGCCTACAGCATCCAAAATATCTTAAGAGAAAACACGACACCAAATTAATAGATGCAAGTCGACTTTATTCAAGTACATTAAGAATTATTTTTCATCTAAACTTGAATAGTCTCGTAGTCGTAATGGCTCAAAGTCTTTCTCCACCCCACGCGGACATGCGACTGTCTTTTGTGTGACCAGTCGAGTTTATAGTTAATTAAAAACGAATATTGCTTGCGAAATATTGCCCTTAAACAAAATTATTTTGTAGCGATTTAATTTTTACTTTAATATTCTAGTGCTATTAAATTAAAGGTGCTGAAATCTATACAAATAATATAAAGCTGTTACCTTTTTCTTTGTTTGAAAGTGCTTATCCCAGAAATATACTGGACCGTATTAAAGATAACTTTCAGGATTAGATAGCCCAATATCACGGAAGGGGGAAATTTTTATCCGGTTGCGTGAAGTTGTTCCTACGGGACGCGGGCGAGAGGTACATTAATTATAATAATAGTAAAGGTAAGATATTTTTGAAGTTTAGTAATGATCACACTCTCGACTTCGGTAAAGTGAACGTCGTAAAAAGAGACATTATTTGTCTTACAGCATTTCTACATGTGCCAAAAAATCTACTAGGCACAACATTTTATACAAATTCCAAAGGCATAACCATACAAAATAATGATCCACCATACTACAAGCACATTTCCCAACATTCCTTCTTATAGTACAGACGCCAGCACATCAAGCTACCCGAATATGTCAAATTTTCCCAATCAACTTTGAACCATATGCTTCAGCAATAAAGTTGAACATCTATCAAGGAAATTTGACAGGTCATAGTAGCTTGATGTGCTGGCATCTGTACCTCAAAGTATTCGACTAACATTTAATATCCACGTGATACCCCGTGGGATGTCTAGTGCCCAACAATAGTTCGTATTATTCGAAATATTTTACAATAACGCGCACTTGAGACGGCTCGAATGAATATTTCACAAATCAACTTACAAAGCAAATCGTCTGGAAATAAAATGTATGTAGCATGATTGAATTTGTGTGCACTGGATTGACAAATTGGTGGTTGATTTGATGAACAGTAATTCTGAACAAATAGGTCAGGATATTCTATCGTTGGAGGCTTTGTCGGAGATATAAAAAGCGTTATAGCGGATTTTATTCAGAGTGACAAGGATGCTGTCAGTTACAGTTCTTATTTTGGAACATTATTTAGATTATTCTGTAGTTTAAGAAGCTGAAAATGAGAAATGATTTTGGATTCAAATTTCTCTATAAATATAAATACATACATATAAGAAATTAATATCTCATCTGCCTAGCCTTTTCCCAAGCTATGTTGGGGTCAGCTTCCAGTCTTAAGCGAATTGCAGCTGAGTACTGTTTTACGTCCTCAACCTAGTTGGGCGTATTTTGGACAACCTGATACCCCTTGAAAAGACTAGTTGTCAGACTTACCTCCAGTAACAACTGCCATAGATGTAGAACTGACAGCCGGGACCCATCAATTTAGCGAGCCTTCCAAAACACGGAAGAGCTCGTCATGACAAGATGGTCACCCATCCACGGACTGACTGCACCAAGCGTTGCTTAACCCTATGATCGATCGACCCGTGCGACTTCTACTTAGCCACGAGCTCCATATCTAAGCAATTCATAACTATAGGTAGTTATTAAATTATTTACTGTATGAAATACCTAGAGTAATTGACAAAGCCAACCCAGAGCAAGCACATCTCAAGCTTCGAATATTCCAGTTACAAATTGCGACGCTAGACCGAATACAGGCAGAACACGGCTTGTAACATTGCAGTTTGCCGACCCAATAAACTGAAACAATAGTTGGAACCTGACACTACTTCCTGAGATCTCGATCCTCGGGAATATTGGTCGTCTGCTTCATCAAACATATCTTGGGAAACTCGCGAAGGCTTGTTTCGAAGCAATCAATATAGCACTTCGAGTTTCAAGACCGTTTTAGGTGCCTTAGGATTTTGATTCGACATGCGCCATTTTGGCTTGATGAGTTTGTGACTCTTCAAATAAAGTATGTTCAGTTGATGCAACGAGTGTGATTATATTTTGTTTTCTATCTTGATTTGAATGTTGATTTTGCCATTATCATTGGTGAGCTCTAACACTCATGTTTCCTTCTCCAAATTGCAGTTTCAAAACCAAAATTTGATGCTGTCATGGAGAAAGAATATCAATCCACGAGTGTGAGATTTTTTTGTTTTAGAAGCAATTAAAAAAAATCATCATTATCAGTACTGATATTGTCCCACTGCCGGGCCTCTTTTCGTACATATAAGAATGCATACATAGAAGGAATGAGATTTATTTTCCAAGGTCGTTAAAGGTGGATTAAAAATGTCTTATCCATGTTAAAAGTTCCTTCAAAATGGTTTCTTTAACCCTCATAGGTGTAAAATGTAGTCTAAAGTAAAAATAACTTTTAAAAATACATTGTCCTGACATCGAATCCACACACATACACATATCGGAAAGGCTGGTACTTTAACCACTGGGCCACCACAATGATATTGAGTATATATCACGCTTCAAGCCCCGATATCGCACCCTCCTAAATGTAAACTCTAATTGTGCATAATATTTGTAAAGTAGTACTCATCTTGTATATTGCGAATGCACCGAGGCGTGGTATTAAATAAGAAAAAAGCATCTGTTAGAACGTTGCAGGCGAAACTCAAGCTTTATAATAAAAACTGCAACCCCATAGCTTTTCCCCAACAAATGGCTTGCATGTGATCTCTTTGTGTGGTGCAAGGTATAAGCGATATGACTACAATTTTAAAATATTTTTCTTTGTTATCGATTTTCTATTTTCAGTCATTAAATATACAAATAAATTGATCGCTGATATACCCATCTGCTTTATCTTAGACAGTGATACTCAATCTTTCAACTCATTCAGTCCTACATAATGATCTAGGGACTTCAGAATTGTTCAATTTGAGGCATTACGAAAATGAAAGAACTGAAACGTCTCGAATCGTGTCACGCATCGCGATTTTGACTCCCCGTAGTCGCTGGCATAAGCGACAGGATACGCGTATGAAGTCGCGGGCAGAAGCTAGTCATTACATAAAATGCATATTTTAAACCCTATTTTTTTTACGAAAACCTAGATTTTAATTATTAAAATGCACACATTATATAAATAATAAGTTCGCATTATTTTAAAATCGCTTCCTCTTATATTTTACGCCGACCCTGCAACGTTTATGTAAAAGAATGTCGCGGTAGATTGCACTTCTTGTGTCATAGTATCTAGGCAAAGCGCCAAACCACGTTCGTTATGTGTCTTCATTTTGCTCTTTACCAAGATTGTTAATGCCATAGCCTTTTTATTGGAGCCTGGGGTTTTTATTTCTCTGCTATTTTAGTCATTTGTTGATAGGATTATAAAAAAAAATTGTGGATTTTATTACTACTTTGTAAAGCTGAGCTGAAAATGGTTTGTAACAAGTGTTTTTACCATTTCAAGGGTCAAAATAATATATCAGTAGCAGTTTTTCCCGTTTTCTTCCCGTGTCTCTGGTGAAATTCTTCCCGGACCTAGATTAAATGTAGCCTATAACACAGGGAATTGTAGCTACGCAAAAATGTAAGAAGTTTTAGAGCGTATTGGTTTCAAACAAACAAATTACCAATTACTTTTTTCCTTTTTATTATGAGTATTGATTAATGATTGCACGAAAGTGCAGAATATCACTTCTATGTTTATGATCGAACAAAATATTTATGTTTAAAGCAAGAAAAAGATATGATATTTATCCACAAATAAACCCAGAACATTCTCAGTAACTCGAAATCAAAACTCGAAGAGTTATACGAAGAAATTGAAATCCACAATTTCCCCAACAGAAAGAAAACCTTCAATCCAATTTAATCGCATTTAAAATCAAATTCCTTCGAATACATAAATGGTATCACATAACAGAGTGAAGAGATATCATATAAATTTATATTGAGCGAAACTTGAGGAGGTATAAGTTCAGTTTTAATTTGCCTGAACGTGAGTTTGAGAGGCATCGCGTTCTCCTTACTTTTGAAATTAAACATAGTTGTGTTATGTTCGTAACGCGATTCTGTTTGGCTTGCTTTGTCTGTTGTGAATTAGTTTTTGTTTCTTTGGTGTCTTTGTATATTGGTGAAGGAAGTTAATACTTTAGAAGTTTGATACTTGGTTATGTTTTAGTGTCGATTACTTTAATAACTTGGTACATAATACGCACATAGAAACTTGTTTTTATTTATATTGAGTATCATCTTCAATAGCTTTTATAGTTTACTTCAGGGTACAGGCCTCTTCTTATACATAGAAGGATTAAGCGTTTCATCACTAAACTCTCAAAATACTACAATTTTAGATATTAAACTCCAAGATTTCTTAAGATGTTTTACATAGATAGTTGCCTGATCTGCAATCGAACGCCCTAACTCATACTTAAGAAGATAGTGCTTTAACCACTAGGCCACCACGACGATATTATCGAGTAAAGTGTATTATTACTATACGCTAACTATTTACATTCCTGCTAATATTTAACATTTTCAAATAACAATGAATTCTAAATAATAAAATTAGTGTAATTCAGTATCCTAAAACTTTTGAAATACACTTATTTTTCCTGTAATTCGCAAAATACTCAGTGCGCGCGCTACAAGTAGTGTATTATAACAATAACCAATAGCCACTCCGCTTTACTATTCTATAATCATCTTAATAAGACATTAAAGTCTACCCATTCGTAGCCTAAGAATATAAGACAATACATGCCAACCAACGCCAGTACCCGCCCAACCGACGGTAAGTGAAAATTTTCCGCAATATCAACAAGTGTAGGTCAAATAAAACTTTCAGAAGTATCGCGAAACATAACGTGATATTATATACCCACACACACCTACATAGCAAACCGAACGACAGTCCCACTGAAATTGTCAATGTGTGCGTGGAACGTGGCACCATGTGACCAATAACGTTGAGTTCATTCGTGTGTGCGTTTCTTAGCGCTTTTAAAAGGAGTAGGCCTTCTTACCTTTCTTATAGCGTGGGCTGTAGGCGTAAAGATGCATCGAGATGGCTGGCATCCTGCCACGCCACGCCTAGTACTCACCATTGGTTAATATAGTTAACCAATTGACAAGCACTTGGTTGCTATTGGTTGATACATGCAGGTCACCTGTGTGAAATTAGGTCACCGGGCGGCGGGAGGTTTGAAAAATTGTTTGCGACGTTCCGCGGGTCAGCAGAGACTATATTTCCTGTGTTTGTTGGTATTTTGTTTGTTTAAGCCGCTTTAATCACGCCATTTTTCTTATGAAATGAGTATTAATTAGGGCTATTCAGTTGCTAAGCACGAGGTGTTTCAAAGAACACTGTTACCTAATCATAATTACGATATTAGAATACAATCATGACTGCTTGTCAAAAATCTCACTAAATCATATCCATACACATATTAAAGTTATTTCGTTCTTAAATTCTGTACCTATGGCAATTTTGTTTTATTAATATCTTTTGACGGCATTTAACTGTAATGCATAGCAAATTCGAAAAATATTGTAACTTTTCTACTACAAGTCATATTGTTTTAAGCAATATACATAGTTTCATAACGTCAGTGCGCGCTACCGCTTGATATAAAAGCCGACGGCATTCGTCGGCCGCACTCTATGTTGAACGCGTGTATGCATTTAACTAAATAAAGCTGCTCATAAAGCTTTAATTTCTTTGTAAATTTTCTAATTTCTTAGTAGGCAAATCTTATAAAAAAAATCATCATCATCCTCCTGCCCTTATCCCAAGTTTTATTTGGGGTCGGCGCAGCATGTTTTTGTCTTCCGCGCTCTTCTATCTGACGTCATCTCACAAGCTACATCTTATAAAAAAATATCTCTTAAAATGAGAATAATTGTGTGTGTGCGTCTCCAAATTATGTGTGAGGCAGACTAGCATTGTTGGACTTTGAAGTCCAAGTTTCTTTCTCTAATCTTTAACCAATCATTGGTATCCAAGAGTAATTAAGAAAGTAGGTAAATAAAAGTTACATGAGTACTTGCATCACCTGGAATCGAACACGCGCCAGCACTTATATATGGGAGGCTGGTGCTTTAACCACTACGACTTTTACTTTAAAACCTAAACATTAAAAAAACATTGTAATGCATACAAACCTATAAACGTACTGCATTTCCAAAGACGATCCCTTCATCTCCGAATCGATTATGCATCAGAACCATGACAGTATTGTATGGACGTTGAAAGCCCGGTAATTCTTGTCCTATCACTGGCCTACTGACCTAATTCGTGCCTGACCTGAGCGAGATAGCAACTGTTATCAGTTCCTGTTAGTACTTGCGTGTTATGATTATAATTTATAACGCGTAGGTACCTGATGTTAGAATGCTGGAATTTTTTGCAGTTTTAGAGATTGATTTTTGATCACGTCGCGTTTAATTCTATGTTTTTTATTTATTTATTATTGGTACGGGTTTGACCACTATTCATCTGATATAAGGACATGATGCTGTCAAAAGAAAGTGTACGCTTACCTTGCTATATAGTACTCTATTGAAATAATCTATTTCTGGCAATAAAATCCACTCTTTAGTATACAGAAAAAGAATGTGTTTTTAAAAAGTTAAACTTTTTGATTGATGTCAGTTCATAAATGGGTGATTACTGTTTACTTTGCGCCTCGAAGAATTTCAGCGGTCGTTTAATATTTTTAATTTAAATTCATACATAACAATCAGAAATTAGTCTAAAACAATCAATGATATTAAAAAAATAAGTTTTACTAGTGAAAACTAACAAAGAGTGAGAAAAATAATCATGAAAAAAGAGTTCCTAGAAAAATACCAACAATTTTAACAAAATCCCAATTATTCAGACACTCGATTGCTATACGAATACAAGACAATATTAAACACTAACACGGACGTAAATATTGTCAATATGACAAACAGACAGCTGTGTATAGATTTAGTCTGTGTATCGATCGAGTCCTAATTGGAATCTGGTAGCAATTATCTTTGTGTCGTATTGTCGGGACCTGAAGATGCACCGTGCATTATGTTTAGGAAGGCAGTCTTATAAGAGGTATGATGTCTTTGAGGGGGAGGTGTAGTGGGTTAGCAATTAGTGTAAGAAGGAGGAGGTAGATCGGTATATGGAGTAAACAACAAAACTGGGTTCCTAGGCACTTAAAGGTCTTCGCAAATAACAAATGACAGTCGAAAAAGTTGTCAAAAGTTTTTGCCCAGCTGTGCAGGGCATAATACAGAGCACAAGCATTTGCGCAGACACAGATGCACTCTCTACTCTTCTACACCCATAGCCTAATGTACTTGCAATCCGACATGAGCAGAAAGAGATTAGGCGCCCACACCCACATACTCTCTCACTGGGATACTAATTTTCATACAATTTTCACTAACAGATAGATTGATTCACGAGAAAGGTTTAGATGTATAAACCTTTCTAGGTCGCAGCCGAGATGGGTCGCTAATACTTAAAAATAAATTAAAAAAATAATGTAATAATGCCTTCCCAGTACGGCGAGCTGTGTCGGTGCGGCTGCTGCTACCGCGGAAAACCTCAAACGGCGCAAATATGTAAACCTAATCGGCAATTTCATGTTTGAACCGTTTGGGGTTGAAACACTGGGACCATGGGGCCCAAGTGCCCACAAACTTTTCAAAGAGTTAAGCATGCGTTTAGTGGAGTCCACACGTGACCAAAGGGCTGGCCAATACCTTGGCCAACGAATCAGCATTGCCATTCAACGTGGCAATGCGGCCAGCCTTTTGGGCACGATCCCCGCTGACAGCGATGCGGAGGAATTTTTTGATGCACTATTTTAATTTGTCTCTTTTTTTATTTTCTTTGTATATAGTATTATATTTATAATTAAATTGTAAATAATTATGTCCAAAAATAATGTTTATTTATAATTTAAGTAAACTAAGTGCTATCTAAGTCAGCAGCAATAATGTCAACTCATCTCCCTTTGATCACGTATATTGCAGCGTACACGACGGCAGGTTTCATGGAACTTATAAACGACGCTACCTTGATGTACGACAAGCAGGCAAGCGAAGCGTTTAGACATAGTTAGTGAGTGCATTCATATGAAACTCGACTTGCTCTCTGTATACCTTACTACGGAAACCAGCGAGAACTGAGCGACTTTGTTAGGGTCTTGTGGGACCTCAAAGGTTGGACAATTCTTAGTTCTAAAATATATTCCGTCTCGGGTAGTGAAGAATTTTTGAGGATTATTTGTATGAAATTTTAATGAGTTTATTAAAACTTTTTTATGATAAGTACCTATATTACTTCAGCGTGTTTTCACTTGTTTCCATCTCATCTCATGTTGAAATCTAGATTTCTAATATCAAACCATTAGTAAGATGTTCCCCCGTTTCATTACTGACTTCGATCCAGTGAGCGATGCATCTCAGTTGCTGAAGAAAATTCCAATTCTTAAAGAAAATCTCACTTCTTTGCATCAGAAGCTAACGATTGTAAAATATATACAGTTATTTGTAACTGTTCACTTTTCCTTGTTAGATGTTTTGTAATCGTGAAGGGTTTGAGTTTATTCGACTGTGCAATTATTATTCAACGTTGAGAAGTTTTTTAATTATTATATTTAGTTGGCCTTGACACTCTTAAATTTTTTTTTGATGTACCACCATATTTCGGCAAATAAATGATTTGATTTGAGAGCAATTTATAAAATTTCATTTACTTACATGAATATTAACAGAAAAAAATATTTGTTTAAGTAAGGAAAAGTAGAATGCCATAAGAATAAGTATTAATCATATAGTTACAAAGCTATATTTTCCCAAACAACTTACGAAAATAATAAAAAAACAATTTCCACGAACAAAACACCCCATTACAGGGCACCATCAATTTATTTATTTCGGCCGTCGAATATGAAAAGCATAATTAAAAACGTCCGCTGTAAGGCAAGTCCAGTTACCGTCCGCGTTTAATTAACGTGCAGTTCGCATCATCATGAGTTGCCTATTGATTTTCTGTCACCTACATGATCAGTTGTGAGCTGTAACCCAGCCGGGTTACACCAAGCAACGCCTGTAACCCTGTCGATATTAATTGTTTCGCTGCTTTGTGCACGTGTCATTGTAATCCTCTAATAATTGCATTGTTAGGTATAATTATGTGTTTGTTCGTCTGTTTGAAGTTTGGTTGGTGATTATTGATGTGTGTTGAGATGTCGGTCTGTAGTTTGACTGATAAGTTGTGTTTGTGGGAATTATGTAAGGGGAATTTTGAGATGGTATTGATGCAATGTTGTGTGTTGGTTTCAATTGTGATGAATGCGGCTAAAAAGTTTATAAATACAACAATAGCGTATCTGGCTAAAATATGTTTTATTTTGTGCTAGCATTTTAGAAAAAAAACACAAAAATAAAACACGAAATTCAATAAAAAGCGTCTCTCGTTTCCACCTTGTTTATTCCCATCTGAATGGGAATCCGTACACATGTCCCAGCTACGTTTCCACGCCGCTGGGCCGAGGCGCAAGACAGGCCGAGGCGAGGCCGACAGACGAGGCCGACGGCCGAATACCTACTATTCACATCGAGTGGAAAACATCGGCCTGACGTTATCCCACCTGCTCAGCCTTTTTCTTTGAGAATGTTTTTCTTTTTCGAAGTAAGTATTAAATGTTATTTTTTAATATCCATCTGACCGTTAGGGTTTGAGGCTCTGTTGACGCAAAAATTTACTGAAGTAAGTTCCTAAAAACATAATATGCTTTATGAAATACCAAAGACCTTTGAATATATTTAATTACCTTTTTTTCGAAAAATAACTTTAAACTTTTCTTCTTTAGCATAAAGAAACACCTATCTATGTATCGAAACTTGGAACTTTTATATGATAATTCTTTGAATTAAATCTACGAATCAAATAGCCTGTATAAGTTCTAATAAACAACACTAAAATATCAATCTTATACTCCCACACTATGCAATAACCTCAAAACCTACCACTTAAATACTAAAATGCTAAAGTTGCAATCACACCGTACCGTAACCACAGAATTCGTGTAATCTCGATCATGGTAGCATAAAACTAAGCGAGGTGGCTTCGACCCCGTCATTCGTTCTCCCATAATCCACATTAAGAGCCGAAAGCCGAGGTAATGCCCCCTTTGTCCTGTTTCTTTCTTATCTCGCTGCAAAATTTGTCTAGGCGATGCTGTAAAATAGTCTAAAAGTGACCGAGTGTTGCACCGTGGCGTAATAAATTAGTTCAATTAAAGTTTTCGGTGTTTTTAATTTGTTTTCGTTTTTAGTCAAAGATTTTTAAGTTAAAGTAATTAATCATAATACCGGGATTCTTTTTAATGTTAATTAAAATTATAATACAAGCTACAAAGTTCATTGGACAGCAGCAACGATGTCCTAAAGCAACAAAAATATACTTAAACTAATATTCGTTAAAAAAAACCTATACTATACATGTATTTATTTTTGTAAAGGGTAGACGTTTTGGGAGCTGTCTTTTGCAATTTTTGATGTTCAAAAAGTGCTGTCTTGCAGCCAACTTTGAATAATTGATTTTGAGTTTGAGTTTTTAATCGGCAGTCCAGATATCAGTAACAATAAAAACCGTCACTACATAACTTTTTTCTTGTTACAAAAGAACTGAATAATTTTTCAACATCCAACATTACAAAGTTGCAGCTAGTCACCTCAACACGCTACAATAAGCCACGAACTTTTTATTACACTCAAACCATTTACCTAAAACATTCTCATTACAGCAAAGTGCTCACCTTACACTACATTGTAAATGCGGTCATTTTAAATGGCAGATACCTACGGTCTGTCCCGCGATTTATTTGTGTCGGGCTGCAGCGGGCCTTTATTGCTGTGCTTGTTAAAACGTCTCACTGTTTTATTTGTAGTTATTTTTATTTTTAACTAATGAGGATTTCGATAAAAGGATTAGGGAATGTTTTCTTATTAATAATAAGGCAAGGTTTTGAAAGAGTCGTATTCTTTTTGTATTGTTTTCTAATTTGCTAAAACCAAACATTATTTTAAAACATAAAATTTTAAAAACAAATTAATAAAAAACTAACTACGCCTTTCTGCGACGAGAAACAAATTCTGAATTCTCACGCTTCCAAAATCGACTACTAAAAACAAATTATTTATTCCCATTGCACTTCAATTAGCAAATCCCAGTAAACCTCGCTTGCAAAGCAATATTAATATGAAGAAGCCTGTTCAGCTTTCGTATACACATTAGCATTTATTCCTATAATTTTACACTGGTAACATTGAATAAAATTTTGTTTTCGGAAATACCAAAACAGTACTGTGTTATTTGTTAAAATATTTTAATGAAACGAAATCATGACTTACAATATACATTTTTATATTGAGCATAATCTACATCGAACACACAACATAAAGCTTAAAAACAAACACAAAATACTTGTCCAATGTTTATTCCGTCGACAACACGTCCAATTGAATGAAATGAAACGTTGAAATTCGAGTATCATAATTTGATTGCGTAGTGTTGGGGTCGATTCCTGTTTTATTTTTAGGAACTAATTCGTACTGGAATTTTTGTCTGTATTTTAGTTGTGATGGGATAGCTCGCAATCAAAGTCTAGCCAGTTTAATATTTTTTGTATGAATACCCTGGCTCGCTATATTTGCTTTTTATTTTCAATGCCCGCTTTATTCTGTTACATTTACAATTTTGCGAGTAATTTATTTGCTTTAATCCGTTATTTTTGGTAGCGAATAAGTAATTGAGTATTGTTTTTTTTCATTATCAGTTAATTGTCCCCCTGTAGGGAACAGGCTTCGTTTTATACAGAGAAGGATTGAGCGTTAAACATAACAAAATTAAAATCAACGTTTTCTCAATATGCTTTCCTTCACCTTTACTCAGCCATTGATGTCCAAAATGTGCTTAGAAAGAACAAATAAGTTAAAAGAATTGAACCCACACATTTAAAGGGCCAGCTTTAAGCAGTCTACCACAATGACTTTTCACGTTTTAATCCTATTTAAAAAGTGAAACATTTACAATAATTATTGCATACAAATAATGCCATCCTAAAAGACAAAAAAAAAACACTAAGAATAATTTACAAAACAAACGACAGCAACAAAGTCTCATTACAAAACAAAATAACACAAAGTACCACATAAAAACATTCGTATTCAGAAGAATTCCCATAACACAATCAGAACTTAGCAGCAGAGAGCTCCAAGTAAAAAGCTCTGAGATGGTACGATATAAGTCGCCTTTAGAAAAATCGCACCGATTAATATCAAGGGGAGACTGCAGCATCATATTTTTCATCATTATGTTCTCATTAAACGTACCAACGTCAGGAAATCGGATCACGAAAAGGGAAGATAATGCTGTCTGGCTGTCTAGTTGTGTATTCAATCTGTTTTGTGTTTACTGAGATTTGAATGGTAAATTATATTTTTTGGTGTAGTCAAATTAGGCAAGGAGTTTGGAGCTGATTTTGAACTTCAGAAATAAAAGTACTTATCTTAGTTCAAATTAGCTCTATGATAATTTATAGGCATACAAAAGAAACTCTCATAATTTACACCATTTTTGGCTCAAGAACAGCTTAATCAATGCGGCTCAAAATGGGTGGGGAGGTAATCAGGACACAGACATATACGGTACCTTTTGTCCCAATCCGGGTAGAGGGAGTACTTGCCTAGAGAGGCGAAACTGCGGACAGAAGCTAGTTAGCTAACTATTTAGGTTGTTTAGAATATTATTTTTTTCTTCGTGTAACTTACGTCTCAGAGGAACCCGAATAAAATCAATAATAGTGTATATATGTATGTATAGTGGCTATTTATTAGTAAAAGAAGTAGTTCCAGAAATGACCTCAAACAAATTTACAAGCATCGATACACTTATTCTTACACGTACCCGGTTGTTATCGAATACAAAGAAATAAGTAGAAGCAACTTTTTTTACATGCTTAACATTGCACTCAGTATTTACCACAACTTTCAATACTTTTGCTCTTGAAATTACATAAAAAATTTGCATATCTAATCAGCAAGTATCTTAGTCTCTGAAAGTTTTTATTAAACCTTGAATATGTATAGTCTGCAGTCATTCAGATTATACATGAAAACTTCTTCTATATCCATATAAATGAATGCTTGGCACTCTTACTATTTTCTTAGTAATTCATTAAGTTAGATATCATTTCACAGCCCTATGGTAATCGACGTATATTGTACTTTATTATACTCGCAGTTCATAAATATAGTAATTGGGTAGCTGACTGAATCAAAAATAAAATCCTTGAAGATATTAATTTGGTAAAGCATCTTAATATAGTGGCACTTTAATTTGTCATTTTGAAGAAAAAACTTTTTAATTTTTATTATTGATTATTTAAGTAAGATGTGAAATTGTGACGTCATAGTTATAATTCCATAGAAATTGCATAGAAAGTAACCGTTTTTGACAGTTCAATAAAAGTAATAAATATGACTAGTTGGCACTAACCAATTTTAATACACAGTAAACATACAAAGATTAAAAGAATATAATTACATAAAAAGCTCATTTCCCTTACAATAATGAAACAGTGAAAACTAGTGAAATAGTTTCGGAGCACAGTCTTCACGAAAATTACCCCCTTGATTGCTGCCAAGATAAATTATTCGTGTCTGAAGACGCTCTTGACGCAGATAGATAAGGATACTGGATGAGTCACCATCGCCAGACATACGCTACGACCCTTTAATGCAACGTACAATTTCTGATTATGTTTTGAATTCTTATGTAAAATCTTATTGGTGGTTAATTTACGATTCTAAGTCGTTATGTGTTTTGTATGCAATAATCGGATTTTCTTTATAAAAAAACTCTAAAAATAAATAAAAGATAAAAAAGGAAAACCTCACGAGCAATCTATAAAACGAGATCTATCTTAGCGTATTGTTGATAACGTATATATCAGATTTATTATAAGCTTATTTTTAGATAAGCCTGACTGAGCCTGAGTTATGTGGACTACTATTTACCAATTTTCTAGATATGTATTTATTAATAACCTTACATTATTAACCTCAGGTAAGTGTCACATCTAGTGACTCCACATCTTCGTCCCCCTGTTATAAATGTTGAGGGGCTAAAAAGGTGTCGCCTTGAATCCAGACCGCGTCTGCAGTCAACTGATAAATATACTCCTAAGACGGTCGGCCCTTGCTCAATTTATATTAATATACGTATTCTTATACGCCAAGTGATGGGAGTTGTTACTCATAATCCATGGTGTTTTGTTTGCAAAATATAATTTGGAATTGTTTTGAAGTTTACAATTTGTGTATGAGGATTAGAAGAAATAATATAATTATAATGGATTATTCTGTTGCTAATAAAGGATTGTTTCAGGTAACCGTATTACAATTTTGTGATACAAAAATTACTTATATTGTAAACAAACCTACATTAATTGAACCTGCTTTATTATCGTAATATTTTTACAGTCTAAAAACAAGCTTTATACTGCACTATCCTTATCGAATAGCATTATTTGCCATCCCAGACGTATAAAAATTAATATAAAAACTTCCATCTCCCACATATGGAGACACTTTTTCATAATGCTGTAAAACTCAAAGCACTTTCAAAGTAAGGTAAAAGTACCAGTTTTCGTCATATCGCACTACAAGTGGGGTGAGAGCACCAATAGTGTGCACCAGGCTTTGACGTCACGTATCTCATATAGCCGTACCCGATATAGTGAAGCCGGCGGTTAGTTCTTCGTGTATTTATATTTCAGCCTGTTTATTACAGTGAAGGGTTATCGTTTCAGTATAAGAAGATTCTCTTAAATTCAGCATTTGAGAAGTTAATGACATACTAAAAAAAATTGCTCCATCTTTTGTTTATTATTTTCTAAGACTATATTATCCTCATGTCTTGTCACTTTTTTTGATATAAATTACTCTTAAACAACTTACTTACATCATCGTGAACTCAATGTTCTTGTTACAATCGGACCGATCACATCAACTGTTGCGACAGCATCTTAACACACTCAACCTTTCACCTTTCACTCGAACATCAAGGTAACATCAAATTCAAATCAAGCCGTACCATATGATCCGACATCACTTACATGCATACGATGCGAACGGTTTATCCCAAACAGAAGCAGTGCATGCAAATTGCATGCATACATAGTACCCTGGATTCGGGTTTGCAAATTGTAAATTGCTTTGCCCGGCTGATCTAAATATTGACTGTGACCTCCCAAAGGGTATAACTTCATCGATGTGTAATTATTGGTAAAATATTTCAGAGCTCGTGTTTGGTAAACAACTGTTTGGATTTTTGTAGGTATATTTTGTTATGGGAGGATTTTGGATGCACGTTGCTAATGCGGTCTTGCCAAATGATACGAAGGTAATATAAGATATAGGAAGGTGTAAGCTGTCACGGCATTTTGAGAGATCAAAGAGAGAGACTTTTTCTTAATCGAACTAGTAGGTATTTTATGAAATTATAAATGATAACTATAGCTTTTTTATTCTACCTTTACATGATTTTATGTGATCGTAGCTCCATTCAAAGATAAAACAATAAAATGCCACTAATAATTTATTCAGACACATCAAACTTATGCCGTTACAAAACTTCAACGAATACGAACTAATACTAATACATTAATAAATATAAACGCAAAAAATAACAATTCAATAGAATTCAATAAATACAATAAGCGAGTATTAGTATAACACTTAATTTCACTAAACACTTATTCTAAGTTACTAAACACGTATACGATTGAAAAATGTGTAATTATCGTTGTTGAAATATGTTCAACATTTAATGAAATAGGGTGGCATTTACGTTTGGTCGCGGTAAACCGCTTCTTAATCTTTAAACCACACACACAAACATTTATTTTCTGGTTTTAAAGTGAAAACTTCTACAGGCAATAATACTAAGTAAATAAGTTAATTATCACATAAATTTAAAATTAAACTAAACACTACATAAACAATAAAAAAGACAATATCAAAACTTCATACATAATATCTAAGTACCTAATTATCATTTAGGGTCTCCACAAAAATTGAGTTTTGAAACTCCTAATAATGGAATTCATTAATATTTCCTATAAATTAATGTTAATTTAATTAATAAATATTATAAATAAATAATCAAATTCAACAAAAAAGTCCAACAGTGTTGTGAACAAAATGTTTTAACTGTTGAACTTTTTTCAAATATTGTTGAACTTGAAAAGCTATAGACCAGTTTTAATAAATTAATTTAGGACGCTTGATTCGTAAGTTGGTATCATGTACTTAATGTTGATGAATGCGTCAGGCCCTCCATATCGTTCCAGCAACTGAAGAGTGCTTTCAATGAGATCTGCGACATTCTCTCCGCGTGTTGTAGTATGGTCTATGCCGGAACCGATGTTACCTAAGACCAACCACAATAAATGAACAACTGTTATATTCTATCAAAAACTGAAATCATTACATTATTAAAGAAACTAATGTACAGACGTTGGCACATCAAGCTAGAAATTTGACAATTTGTAATCTGTCAAATTTCTTTAATAGATTTTCAACTTTATCGCCGAAGCATATGGTTCAAAGTTTATCAGTTGCGGGTAGCTTGATGTGCTGGCGTCTGTACATTAAATTTGAAATGAGAGGAAAGCAAGAGTTAGTTCCAGGTTTCTGGTTCAAGGTAGGCATGTTTTGATGGTTTCAAACACTATACGGCTCACTACATATAAACTCAACCTTTGGTTTTCAAATAATTATTCACGAAGTCATTAAACACAAAGACGAACCATCTCCTACATCCGAATCGCTACCTGCATTCACCATCTTAATAAACTGCCAATCTCTCTGTACGTACTGAATGAGTTTCCATTGACCTCCCTAGTCCATTCTATGTAGAATGACCTGCAACGGTCTTTATGTTCCAGAAGCTTCGATAGGCCTTGCGATCAACGTTTTGATTGAGTCGTGACGCCAACAAGTAAAACGTTTCAGTGCAAATTGGTTACATGGGTTGTTAACGTTTCTCATCAAACAGAATGACAAACACAGGAGCTATTTAAGTTGTATATGACCGATTCTTAGGTGGTAAAGATGAGGAATCTTTAAAGGTTTTAGGCATTCTAAAATGTTAGTAATTTTATGACCTTGAAAAGGTCTAATATGGTATTCAATTCAACGATTTTGTCTATCATTTTCTGTATAATGATTTAATGATAAACGTATAATGATTTAATGATAAACTTATAATAAGTTAATGATAAACTTAGTGTTTAACGTTAAAAATGCTTTCCACATTTCTGAAAGGAGATTTCACTATATTAATTTAACTAGCACAACTTACTGACAGTTCAATAGTTATAATTAAAATATCGGTAAAAAGTTCCGACATGCGAAACATACCGCAAAATGTTTTCTGTATTTTGGCCGCTATTCAGTTTGGTATTGACGCGTGAAATTAATTTATTATACTAAAACATTCGCACTTTATTGAAATCTGAATCTGGTATAATCTGTGTGTCAAAATGGGTTTTCAAGTTCTCAAATATTTTTTCAATAAAGTTGAATTTTCATTGTTAAAATTACATTGATATTAAAATTTATTTGTGGAGTTTTTTTTTTTATTATTTTTACATAGATATCGTGTTCTATAAAACTTATTTCTAAGGAAAATTAAGTATCAGGGGACAACGTAAATTTAATTCAGTAATATGATTTTCTGCATCAATATTATGTGCAAGTTTATAGAAGTAGCAAGGTTAATATCCAAATAGGTTGCAATACAAGCCTTTTAAAGTAAATATTGGTATACCAATATCAATTCGATTTGATTTTCAATTTCTAATAGTATCTGTATTTGATATTCTACGATGAATATTTGCTGTCCTTTGGCAAATGTTTGGTACGATGGAGAGTAAAGTTCACGAAATTTCTATCGGCTATCGTAAATTTGACAGAACTCTGCGTGACATTTGTTTAGGATAACGATATGAGCTGATCATCGTCTCCCTAGCATTCTTCTCACTTTGTTAGTATCAGCTTCCCATCTAATCGGCTGAAGCTGAGAAACAATATTTTATACAGAGACAAAACTGTCTATCTGACCGCCTTGTATCAGTTACCAGAGCAATCCCATACTCCTTGGTAAGACTGGATGTCAGACTCTGGTTTCTGTTTTGTATATGCTCACCTACCCTCTGTTACTTTTCTCACTCTACTGACCGCACCAACCGTTGCTTAGTCCAATAATCGATCAATCCGTGCCCCATTATCTAGCCACATACGCATTAAGAGATTCAAAAAAATAATGTTTTATAAGCACAGTATTTATTCAACACAAAATAGGTGTTTTCAGACATTATTTTGTATCTCAAACATCTCATTTTTTCCCTCAAGCATCCAATTTCAAAACCTAATTACGTCACTACACCCGATTTGCGTCAATGACGTCATCAATCATTTTCACCTCATAATTGACACGTGGAGAGCCGAGAAGATATTGTTTTCAGCCTAATAGACTTGTCGGGGCATCCGGGGTAGATTAATTACATGTGGCTGTGAAATTCGGGGCGTTTCGGGCGTTTTGAGCGTTCGGGGTGTTTCGGGCATTCGGCGTTTGCGGCATTGCCCTCTCACGGGCGGTGACAACTCGGCATTGTTACCGCGTTCCACGTCTCCAGTTTTTGTTGTTATATTTGTCATTTTGGTATTAAGGTGTCTTGTTATTTAAAAGGCGTGGCAGTTATTATGATTTTGATAATCATTGGTAATGTAATATTTGCAAATTATAATGCACATTGAGGTATGTTATATTGTGTTTTTCACTTGAAGAATTTACAATATTATCGAAAATATTTCTTAATTAATGTTCTAACATTTACTATTCTGCGACAAAACTGTCGCAAGTGTGCAAAACTAGTCCCATTATCCACCGTCACAAAATAGTTGCGGCGCGTCGTTTGTGCGTTCTACCTGAAGCTAATGTTTTGTAAATTGTTCGTCATTAACATTGTCCCTCGGGTTTTAACAAATATATGAGCTTTATTAAGACTCAAATTGTGGTTTGTCTGCGTCGTTGTCATGGTGTTGTGTTCCGGATTTTTAATTAGATATTTTTGTCGGATTTTGTTAGGTTTTTACGCTGGTTACTTAGTGAAATGTTGGATCGTAGAATGGTATATTTAAAGTTCTTTAAATAAAATTAATTATCCAAATGAAACGTGAAATTTAGGACCTTAAAATAGGAATTACACACGTACAAAACCGGTTAACCTTAAGATATTAATAGCTAGAATGATGATAATTAAAAAAAAAACACTTACGATTTTTATCCTTGAATAGGTTGAGAGTGGGTAGGATCTGCCGATAGTAAGGCACAAGGGCTTCGCCAACTCTCTCACAACCGGTCACCAGCATCTGAATACATTTGAGCGCGTGGCAAATGACCGCAGGTCGCTTGGTTGCCAGAGCATCTGGGAATATCAGAATTATCATCAGTATAAGTAATTGCTAAGATTTTTATAGTGGGCCCATTTCGAAACAATTATATTATAATTAATATTAATATTTTTGTATGTCTCTACTAGACCACGGGACTACAGAGTCCCGGATTTTTAGAAGGCGAACGTGGGGCCGAAGCCAACACGCTGAAGCCCTTTTGAGACAACTTTAATATATGTAATGGTGACACAAAACCGACGATTATCCCTGTATACACTATAGAAATGTACCCAAGGACAACCCCCGGTTTGTGCTAAACTATTGCTAAGTATGGAAGAAAATCTACTTGGGTTATTGTGATGGGATGCTAGTGGACTAGGAAAGGGAAAACTATGGGGACTATGACCCCTGCCGATAACAATGTAATAAATACATGTAAAAATGGCAGGAGGAGACTCGCCAGCTCACTTACCGGGCCCCCGGGAACTAGTCGCTAAGTCGCAACAAGGGGGCAACGGGGACGTGAGCGGCTGAAGGGTGAGGTTGCCCCGGCCGGCTTTCTACCCAGATCACGCGCCTTAAAACCGGCATACAGCCAGGGTCCAGCATCTCTGTGCCCACTCGCCACTTACCCGAGGCATTCACCCTCCGAGCATTGCTCTAGCGACTCCACTCTGGACGGCCAATGAAGGCAAGCCAGAGGTGGGAGACCTATCCCCCTTCAGGGTTCACTCCGGCGAGCCGGAGGTGAGGGACAGTATACTCTCCCTGGAGCACTCGGTACCCGCGGGGTCGCTACTCCCCGACATCCGCCTCAGATGCCCTGCGGGCATATTAATATAATTATTTACGTCATAACAAATAACCATCCCAGAAATAGTCTCTGAACAGATCAACGGACATCGGTAAAATATAGGGGGCACACTGTTCCAAGCAGAAAGTCATAGGCTGAAAAACAGGCACGTAAATCCATAGACACTCTTCTTAGTCTACTCGTTTAACGTTTCTCCATTTATATCACACGGAACTTGAAGACAACATTTATTTATTTTATTTATTTACTAGCGACCCGCCCCGGCTTCGCACGGGTGCAATGCTGATACTAAATACACTACAGAAAAACTGTTATCATCATCATCATCAGCCTATCGCAGTCCACTGCTGGACATAAGCCTCTCCAAGTGCACGCCACTGAGATCGATTTTCGGCTTCTCGCATCCAGCTCCTGCCAGCTGTCTTGCGCAAGTCATCACTCCACCGTGCCTGAGGACGTCTTACACTACGTTTGCCGAGGCGTGGTCTCCACTCTAGAACTCGTTAACCTCAACGGTTATCGGTTCTTCGGCTGATATGGCCAGCCCACTGCCACTTCAGGTTGCTGATTTGGTGGGCTATGTCAATGACCTTGGTTCTCTGACGGATTACCTCATTTCTGATGCGATCCCTCAGAGAGATGCCGAGCATAGCTCTTTCCATAGCCCGCTGAGTGACTTTAAACTTGTGGACCAGCCGTACCGTCAGTGTCCACGTTTCGGCTCCGTAAGTCATGACAGGTAGGACGCACTGATTGAAGACTTTTGTCTTTAGGCACTGAGGGATCGACGATGTTAGGACTCGACGTAACTTCCCAAAAGCAGCCCAACCCAACTGAATTCTCCTATTCACCTCGTCCTCAAAGTTGTTTCTACCTAACTGCAATGTCTGCCCGAGGTACACATATTTCCGAACAACTTCGAGAACGGCGCCGTGTATCGCAATCGGTTCCGGTAGAACATGTTCATTGAACATGACCTTGGTTTTGTCCAAGTTCATCCGTAAGCCGATGCGTAGAGAAGATTTAGCCAGGTCGTTCAGCATCTGTTGTAGGTCCTGCAGCGTTTACGCCATGATGACGATATCGTCAGCAAATCGCAAGTGAGAGATGTGTTCGCCATTGATGTTGATGCCGCGTCTTTTCCAGTTCAGCGTCTTGAACATAATTATCTTCCATTGCATTAGTGAACAGTTTCGGGGAAATAACATCCCCTTGTCTCACTCCTCGATGCAACGATATGGACCTTGTTTGCTGATTCTGTACTTGGACGGACATTGTAGCGGCTTCGTAGAGACCTCTCATCACTTGGATGTATCGCCAATCTACTTGACAACGCTGCAGGGACTCCAGAACAGACCAGATTTCAACCGAGTCAAAGGCCTTCTCATAGTCCACAAATGCTAGGCACAGGGGCTGATTACACTCTTCGGTCTTCTGTATAATCTGCCGCACTGTTTGGATGTGGTCTATGGTACCGTATCCGCTCCGAAACCCAGCCTGCTCCGGTGGTTGGAATTCGTCGAGTCTTCGCGCAAGTCGGTTCGTGATCACTCTTGAGAACAGCTTATATACGTGGCTTAGGAGGGAAATGGGTCGATAGTTCTTCAGCTGGGTTTTGTCTCCCTTTTTGAAGAACAGGACGACAACACTCCTACTCCATGCGTCTGGAGTTCTCCCTTCAAACAGGACGGCATTAAAAAGCTCCTGGAGCTCCCCCAGTACGGGCTTACCTCCTGCTTTTAATAGCTCTGTTGTAATGCCATCCTCGCCAGGGGCTTTTCCATTTTTGAGCTGTCTCAGAGCGATCTCGATTTCGCCACTGCTGACTTCTGGCAGAAAAACTGTGAACGTTGTATATAAAAACATACTTGCCGGCCGGTACCGCCGCAAACGCTACGGCCCGCAATTTTTAAATCTGTAATATCTTCGAAAATATTCACTTAAACCATACGGTGTAACGGGCCATATAGATCTATATTAAATGAGCAATGTATTCAAGATATTTAATTGGTTAAGGATTAATGCTGTATTGGTTAAAATCGCTTCGAAAATTAGCCATTATTTGTCGTAAAAAGTAAATGACAAAAAAGAGTTATTGTGGGTTATCCATAAGAGATAGACATATACCATCATGGACTTTTCTGTAGACCTTTTCAATGTGTACAATACTTAGTACATTATTTTGATAAAACTCGTAGGGTTCAGCCTGCGTTTGCAATGTAAGCGGAAAAAATGTAAATATTTACGACATCACATTAGAAACCTAAAAAATAACAGTACTTCTCCACTATTTAATGGATGTTATTATACATATAAACCTTCCTCTTGAATCACTCTATCTATTAAAAAAAACCGCGTTAAAATCCGCTGCGTAGTTTCAAAGATTTAAGCGTACAAAGGGACATAGGGACAGAAAAAGCGACTTTGTTTTATACTATGTAGTGATTTATTTTAAACAAATAAATAAATTAATTAATTAAACATATCAGGGAAGGCAACAACCAACTTCTATTACTTATCAAATAAGCCTAAAGTCGTAAATTAAATTACTAAACTTATTTAAGCACTTCATTGCACACACAAAATCATTAACATCATATACAATTTGAAAGATTACTAACAAAACCCGAAGTTGATTTTGTTGGTTCAGTCTAGACACATTAATTACACATTTCATTTCTTTCAATCAATCTTCAAGATTGATTCCTCTTTCACTGCACCTTACAAGTATAAGCTGATTACATAATCTAGATGCAGACCTCTTTTGAACATGTAATACCATGCCATCAAAAAGATTGCTCAAAGAAACCTAAAGCCATTAAGGTGAACTTGATCAAGCCTTGAAAGATATTAGAAATTATTGTAGACTAGAGAATGTACTATGAAAAATGTAATGTCGCATGCAAGGAGTTTCGTATGAACGTTCTAAAAATTACACTGAGACCGTCCTCCATGTTGAAAATGCTTATAAGTTATTATCTGGGTAAGTTCTACGAGAAAGGATAGTCCACAGTCGAGTGTAAGGTTTATGTGAGCTTTATGATCATGTAAATAGGGTTTATTTTTGTAATGTATTTTTTGTGTAACATATTGGTGTAAAGAATATTTTAGTTCTTTCTCCCTTATTAACTTCAATTACTATTGATATTATTTAATTGATTTAGAAAGCGATATACCATAAACTTCTTCCTCAATTTACTAGAAATTAAACTGTTACAATAAAATTAAATATTATCACATCATCCTGTATAGAGGAGATACAGACCAGCACATTAAGCTACTACGATCTGTCAAATTTTCTTAATAGATTTACAACTTTATTGCTTGAAGCACAAGCTTTAAAGTTGATTGTAAAATTTGACAGTTGCGGGTAGCTTGACGGGCTGGCGTCTGTAAAAATATGAAAAGTTCTTACTTTTAATCGGTATGATAAGCTGAGGCACCACTGGCAGGACCTTGTAAGACCCTTTGGTGATCAAGTCATGGATTCCCCTCTCCACGATGAAGTTATAAGGGTAACCTCCTTCAGCGAGCCCATCAAAAAACATTGGCAAGTAGTGATGGAAGTCCAGTTTTTCTATTGGGACCTAGAAAGAAGACGCGACGTATTAAAAGTCAGGGGACGCTAGATTGGCACTTAATTTTTTCAAGCATGCTGGTTTTGGGCAATAGAGGAAAATTTATGAAGAGACCTACCGAGGATGGGTTGTTCGCAAGAGTTATTACCGCAACCCTGGCACACAAAGAACTCTAGATGGAACAAAGTGAGTTTTATTAAGAATCTAACACTCCCTCTAATTGCGCCCACAGCGGGATGATGATGATTGATTGATAATTTTCCACGATAAAAAAAGGTAGAATTCGATGTGTCAAATGCCTTGTCATGATTTAGCCTAAGAACACTGTCGACATCGCCTGTATATCACCTGAAATACCATTTAAACATTCCATTTTATGACCTGTATCAAAATATTTTTCATTGTTCACCAAGAAAGGTTCCAATTTTACTTCTTTCTAATACTCAATATTACCTGTCACTTAATTTTATTACTTCTTACCTATAACTGGATATCCGAGGCCACTCTACCAAGCTGAATATATTACCTATCATCCAATAAATCTAAGATTTACTTCATTTTCCTATTCCCCCATATAAATAGAGCGTAAAATTGATTAAATTCCATATTCCCTAGACTAGAAAATATTCCGTTTTCTGGGGTAGGTAAGAGTATATTTTCGTGAATCAGAAATTAAAGGCTCACGGAGATTTCTTATTAAAAAGCTGGATAAAAATGGAATACGAGATTTAATTCTGAAAATATCGTGCCTTAAGTTTACGGACGAAAGTTTTAGTTCTTTGAAATCTGAAAGAAAAAGAACTTAGGTACATAAAAAAAAGTTTCAACCTAATTTATATTACATTCAGTTTATTTATATGGTAGGCTTATTATACATAATTACATAATTGAAGAAAAAACCTTTGTCATTTCACTTTGACTATTAAAATTCAGTACTTAAGTATTAGTAGCCTGTTTTTCTGTGTCAACCTATAAAAATAGGTTATGACGTGACTCTTCGTAACTTGCGGAGGCGACCACCTACGCGCAATTACGATGAGTACCGGAACACTCAGGTATCACTGGCCTTGCTATAAGGTAGTGACCTGGATATTCTTGATAAAACATCATACGTCAAATAAGTAGGGCTTTGCTTTTAGATCGTCAATTTGGAAGACCATAGTGTAGGCTACGTCATTGACTGCCTTCTTACGTTTCAAACTTGTATGTACATACATATATGATATCCATGATGGTAAGGTGACTAGGGACGTCCAATGGTGACATCGTGGTGATTACACGTACGCGCGGGACAGGGTCTTCTGATAGGAGCGTCGTGGGTTATTCCCAAGCGTCTCAATATAAAATGTTTGGAGTAATTTAAGAATAAATAAAGGTAACCGTCTGTCAAGCCTTTTCACATCTTCCATTCTAACATTTTATATGCCTAAGCAGAACTTAGACCTCTTCTCGCGCAGAACAGGGAAACTCCTTATCACAAATAATTTTATTACTGCCTCGATGATAGTGTAACTTGTAAATGATAGTTTAACTTAATCACCTTCCAAGCCAGTCGTTTGCCAAAGTTAGTGAACTCGATGCAGACAGGAAACTCTCCTCGCTGGTAACACTTCCTGAACATGGTGGGCCGAGGGGGCAGGGGATCGAATACCCCGCATTTTGGTGGTGGAAGCACTTTGGTGTTCTTTTGCATAGCTGTGGAGAAAAGGGGTAAATGTGATTGGTTTGTCATTTAAAGAAGACATGAACATACACAACAATTTCATAAGCCACTGAATAAATATAATATCCTTATACCTGCTTATACCTAAACTCAAATCAATATTCGCTCTCAACTAAAATATTATTTTGTAGAAAAGTTAAGTGTATAATATTATCAGTTATGAATGACCTTTAAGAAATAAAAAAAAAAATAAGAAGACATTCCTATTTAATACGGTTTACAAGGAATATAGTATGGACAAATTTTTATCACTGTATAATCTTTGTGGTGGATAGTCTTTCAATTCTTACAGCAAAACTATCTAAAGAAAGACACAAATTTTCACAAAAAAAAGGAATTCACCATCATCATAATAAATGCGGTATTGTACCAACTTACTGCTCGTAATAGGTTCCTAGTGAATATACAAATTTATATTTGCCTTTTTTATTCCATTCTAAACTGAAAGGAGGGCTCAGCAACAGATTATGGAAGGTGATTGATTGGCAAGTTGTTGCTTCAATTTTTTCAATACATATTTTGTAATATTTGCTTGAAGATCCCTTTTTTTTCTCAGAGGGGGTTAATAAAAAAAACGGTTAATAAAAAAAAGTAATTTTGTTACCTTGTATGGTGAATGCAGGGACAACCCTGGGCTTCTTCGTCTTGTATCCATAAGGATAGTTGGGACTCGGTTTCTTCAAAGTATGTCGGAATTCCTTCCCGCACTGTTCGGAAGTGCACGGTGGTAATAGCACCATCTTTACTCACTGTCTCATAAAAATTGTATCAAAAAAACATGTACACTAAGTTCACCCTACGAGTAAATAATCTTATAATATCGATCTAAAATGTTGACACAAGTAATAAAATAACTAAGTAAATTTGTTCTAGACAGCGGCTCGATCTGATTGTTTATTTTGCAACATGATCGTTGCTAGGCAACCAGGTGACTATCGATTGGTGGACGGTGGCGCCGCGAGCGGGCATTGCGAGAGTTGTGTGTGTACACGGAGCTTTATTGCGTACGTGCCCGGCGACCCTGTTTAATTTGTTGACATAAATAGTGAGGGCACTCGGGCAATATGATGGTGTTTTAAAAATAAGGTGGAGTTTATTAATCGATGTTATTGCCGGTTCGTCAATATTGGCTCAAGTTTGAGGGCGTGTGACGGGGATTTTTGTGCTGTCTATTTATATAATTGCTTTGATAAATAATGAAACAAGTAACTTTTTTACCGTCTCTTAAAATCTCTTCGTTACTTTTCAAGACGGTAAAAAACATTCACCATAACAGGATATTTATTAAAATAACAGCAAATAAAATTTCAGACGAATAATCGCTTTTCAGATAAATATGTAAATAAACATTCCAGTTGAACACGAATTGACAAGCGTATGTGCTGACTACGTTAGGCCCAGTCCACGCCACAGAATTATATTAGCGACGGAGAATTTTATTACATTTTAATATGAGGTATTTCCATAATATCTCTATTGGAGGAAAATTCTTTTGAATTTTGATCGGTGCTCTCTTTTATGTGGGCCACAAGAAAAATGCTCATTGATTTTATATTTACGTATTGTGAAACTTAAACGGATTCTAGATAAATCGAATGGTTGATCAACCCGGTTCTTAAAAAATAAAACCTACTTTTTAGCAAGTTATTTCTTCTACTTATGTATGTAGTCTTTTAGAGATAGTCTGTTATTATTCTCTAAGTAGGTAATTAAGAAAATTCTAGTCCAATTTTTTATCTTTTATTTTTGCGCTCATAAAACTGTCATCATTATTGCCCCATATATACGCACACACATGACTCCATAGTGAATTAATTTAATAGAACCTTAAAACAACATGGCTCAAGAAATAAAGCACGTGTTTATATTATCTGGATCAAATAACCGCCACGCAAGACAATAGTAAAATCGTATAACGCCATTAACCACATTACGATCTTTTAAATCACCCGCCTGCAACCGCCATCAAAACCGTTATTTTTAGTGTCGTGTGTTCAACGGCTTCGAACAGAGATTTCGCGGCAAATTGAATGTCGGGCGACACAAGCGTTCGATATTTAAAATTTAATATTGCATCAGCTGCCGGCAGCATTATGAAAATTTTTATACCGCGGAGTTTACAATGAACCTTGATGGTTAGAGTTTGAGTTTGGAGGTTGAGGTTTTTCCTATTTTTTGGTTATGAACACCTTGAGTTTATTTTTGGTTACTAACAAAATTGTAAAGAGCTTAGTACAGACAGTATTTTTATTCGGTTCAGCGGAACACAATTACCCGGAAAAATATACAGTTCAAAGATACAAAATTGAAAAAAAAAATATATAGATCTATTTCTAGGAAATGCAAATCTATTGAGATGTTCAGATCGTATTCCACCTTGTGATCTCGAAACATGTTCAATTTACTTATCTACAATAAAGGTAAGGTACCTTTGTCGATGATATACAAAGCAGCTTAGCCATCGAAGATCTGAGGTACTTATGTGTCGTAAGTACCTGCGCTGTGTTGATCTACAAAGACTGTCTTTGGGCTAGTCTAGTCTATTCAGTATAAGTAAGGTAGTTTCAATCGCCCACTTGAAATCGTAAAATTTTCTAGGGATAGCACTTGGGTTGACCTGCTTGATATGATCGTTGATATTTTATTTATCATTATATTATATTTGAAACGAATTATATTATTAGCAAAAGTTTTGTTGAAACGATTTATATCTTATAGCAAAAACAAAACAATTGAGGATTTTAAGCTATTGACAGCAGAAATATATATCTTTTCATTTAATTAGGATTTTAAAGATTTACAGTGCAGTTTACAGGAGAGAAATGAAATATTGTTACATGTTTCTTTACCTTTCGCTGTGGGAATGGAGAAAATTTGTGTATACTTTTACAGAGTAAATTATCAATAGTAAGTTTTTTTATTATATTTCTTTAAATAAAAATTACTTGCAAATAGATACTTACTTAAAAGCTAATAAAAGTACATTTTAATACATTGCTTTAATAAAAAATACATTTGTTTTAGGACCATCGCACAAGCTATTGTTTTAAAATTAACATCGACGGCACTACCACAAAAATTTCAAAAGAAAAACCTAGCACAGACCTAAAATAGACTTAGTTATCGAAGCAAACGGTTGCTTTACCACAGACGACCAAAACACATCCTATGAACAAAGAATAAGAGACTCAAAAGAGATTGTCATATTCATCACATCTTTAAAATTTATACAGACTTCCAAGATCTCTCTTTTGGGACATACTTTCCAGATAAAGCATTTTTGTTATCTATTTAACGTATTATTGTTTTAAAGTTACCTATGTACAAGTCACTTTACAATGATTTTAAAAATATTATAAGTATCTAAGCAATCACTTTGCAATATAAAATTAAAAATCACGATGAATCATCCTACGACATCTTCTTCATACCTGCGACATGAATTTCGCGAGTAACTTACTATTCAATAAAAAAAGGGTAGAAAATACACTCGAACAAAAACCGCCCAGTCATCGCATCACCATTATTACTCTTCCTCTACAAAACACAATAATAACCGCTCCAGTCGATTCGCCGTCCAAAAAGGTGAATAAAATCGAAGCCGTCGGCTTTCGGCTTTGCCGGTGATTTTTTCGTTTCACACCGCGACTCGTGCTGGGTAGGCAGAATCTGGCAATTTTAAAAACGATTCACAGAGAGGTCAATTTATTTTTGTTAACATTATTGGAACGTTCGTTCGATGGAGATTTTATTTTGTACGCTGTGAGTTGTTGGGATGTGAAATTGTAAAAGTGATTGAAGTAATTTTAGTTCCTAAGTAAGCGAGTATTTTTTTAACAGGTATTTTGATAAAAAAAATAAAAAAGCTACCAATATTATTGCTTATGTCAATGCTACTAGATGTAAACTTCTTCAGACTTTCCATTCACAGCTTCACGTGACTACTTTTGAAATTTCTTCATCACTCGGCTCGGTCCGTAACATCTTCTGTCGTTCTAACATGTCAACTACTTAGTCTGTGATAATATACTCCACTTCTGCGATGCCGCTGCGCTAGTACTGTTTGGATTTTCTATGGAGCTACCATTACGCATCACAGAATTGTACCACCGTCGCTTGGGAATCGTATGTAAGGCTCCAAACGAACCAAGGACAACTAGTGCAGCGGTACCACCGCATCTGCACTTAATTTATAAACAGTCCAACATGGATTTAATCTATACCTACAATAATATTATGTATCATCAAGTATATCAAATATTAATAATTAAGTGGCATCGCGTCTTATAAATTACTGTTCTATTAATTACTCTAACACAACTTGAAAGCTGATTACATCGGGTTTGATGTCTGTATTCAGGTATTTCATGAATCAAATTCAGAACTAATTTTGGATAGAAAGTGGATTATTGTATTATTATCTTTGCTCTATAGCTGATTCAGAATATTATTAGTTGCTTTGAAATTATCGAAAGAAGGGTAAAAATAAAGAGTATCGTAATTTTCGTCTTCCGTGACCATAATTAGTGAATAGGTACTTAATATTTTGCAACTTTTAGATGATAGAAAAAACAAAGGACAAATAAATTACTTTAAAACAATATCAAGTATCAAGCTGTTTACACGAATAAATAAGAATTATAGCATTATAGGGCTAGTTTAAGAAATGCAAATTCACTCAATACAATTAAAATTCAACTTAACTTCATGAGCTAATTAAAAATAAATCCCCTTATAATTGCAATACTCATAAAATCAGTACCATTTACCCCATAAAAGCTACACCATTAATCCCCGTATATAAATAACAAAGTCTACATAAGCTACGTATATCGTCTGGTTAGATTTACGACTGGCTAAGTACGGCCTGGGTCTCACGTTCATACCATAAAACAGTTGAAGTCGACGCCACAGAATAGTTCTCTATACGTCTCCCTGCTTGAATAGAAAGACATCAGTTGCTTAGATTTTTAGTGCCAGTCGTTTGGCTTAATTTTGGGAGGAAGAGGTTAAATTTCCCCGTTTGTGGGGTAAGATAGATTCAGATTTTGTGTCGTTTGAATTTTATAAGGTTGCAATAAACTTGGAGTAGTTTAGAAGCGGATATTTGGCTGTTTATATTTTGAGATAGGAAAATGAATCTTATACTAGCATCTGCCCGTGGTTTCGACCATGTCCTGGTATTAGTTTTACCTTGATAAAAAGGAGTAAAGAAAGTTCATCTATAGATTTAATAATATGTACATCCGGAGCTGTGGGACTGTTTGAAAGAAAAACCACGGTCTGGTTGTTTTAGTCGGTAAAAGTCTGATAATCATTGGTCATCTCCAAAAAGTTATTTTCGCGTTTATATTTTTGGATAATGGTATGAAGATAGGTAGTATTAGTTCTACAATATCAATACTGACATATAAACTTTTATAAAGATTTCAAATATTTAATAGCAAATTTTATAAGTAGGCATTTTATATTACTTAAAAGGCAAATAAAACCTTCGATCTTGAATGTCCGATCTGAAATCTTGTCTTATCTCAATAAAATGTGTAATAGAAATAATATCAATGAAAAGTTAATAAAATCAATTCCAATAATTTTCATTCCTATTCATTGCGTTCTCATCAAGCACCACATACTGTGTTTGTATTCTGATGATAATTCAAAGTAAGCTGCCAAGTGCGAGTCGGTAGTACAAAAAAGGTTTCATAACATCTTAAAACTACAACTTGAGAATTATATAATAGTTATGGGTTCCATACTTAGTGATAATATTACTGCATAGGTAACAGCTTTTTTTATATATACCTCAAAATTATTCTAAAACGTTTCTTAACTTAAAAGTGTTTTATCGCTGCAATTTACGTAAGTGTGACAGTCATATAATGATGTTTGAGCAGCACTAAAAATTAAGTCACGTTTAAGCATTCGGCTAATAGCCTTCTGAGAGGTAAGGGAACAGAAGAAAACTAAGGCTCAGCACCCTTTGATTCAACTTTTTTCCTACATATCGTAAACGGGCTCCGGGACTTTAGCAATGGGGTCCTATTGGCTGTCTTCCTTACGGAACCCTAACAATGACAAGGTGAAGCAATCATAACCTGCCCAGGGGTCCGCGGTACAGTCTAATGAACGTTCTTATACGTGGTTAACATAATAAGTGAGGACTCAAAGCGCACTAACGATGCTCGAGTTATTACTATTCGGTGTTGAGGCATACGGTCAGAATGCTCGGCAAGCATACTGTGAAAAAAAAACATGATCTAAGTTTTGAAGATTTTGAATAGGAAATAAATTGGTTTATCACAAAAAAATTTCGGCAAAATATCATAATCATCATCTCCCGAGCCTTTTCCCAAGTATGTTGGGGTCGGCTTCCAGTCTAACCGGATTTAGCTGAATACCAGTGTTTTACAAGAAGCGACTGCCTATCTGACCTCCTCGACCCAGTTACCCGGGCAACCCAATACCCCTTGGTTACAGTTTAACGTGCCATCCGAAACACAGTCATTGGTGTCCAAGATATACTAAAGTACATTCAAACTTAGAAAAGCTGCATTGGTACTTGCCTGATCTGGAATCGAACCCACGCCCTCATACTTGAGAGGTTGGCTCTTTAACCACTAGGCCACCACGACTTTTGGCAAAACATTAAACTATATTTACTACACACAATTTCACACACACTTTTCATTAATAGTGAAATTTTTACATTAATAGTTTCAAAAATGGTGCCCTTGTAGCTTGTCATAAAACAATGAAGCATAAAGCAAACAATTTTTGCATTATTCAGTTTG
Source organism: Heliothis peltigera (assembly GCA_958496145.1). Classification (NCBI taxonomy): domain Eukaryota; kingdom Metazoa; phylum Arthropoda; class Insecta; order Lepidoptera; family Noctuidae; genus Heliothis; species Heliothis peltigera. The sequence continues at coordinate 11,121,634 of OY292329.1, read as the reverse complement.
CGGAACGAGAAATCCGTGTGTCACAAATACCCAACGTCATTGCGACGCGATACAACCAAATACAAGATACACAAATATCAGACATAACTCCTGTATATCATCAGAATCGGTGCCAAACAGAATTGGAGCTATAGGAATAACGATGTATGTGGCACTTACAAAATAATACATTTGTTATAGATATTCTGATTATTTACGACTTTCTTCGAATGTGTAATAGAATTACGACGACTTTTGTGAATTTGAGAATGTTTTTTCTTTGTAATTTTGAATTTGACGATGTCGAAGGATTGAACTACCAGACCACAAATTCTAGCCTTTTAGCAAGCTATATTGGGGTCGGTTCCCAGTCTTATCCGGATGTGAGTACCAGTGTTTTACGTGGAGCGACTGCCTATCTGATCTCAACCTAGTTACCTGGGCAACTCCCTACCCGTTGGTAAGATGGAAAATGTATCGGGCTTACGAAAAAGTATGTTCACTAATTCAAGAATATAACATTAAAGTTTCCTTAACTTATAAGTTAGCTAGTATGCTGAATGTGTTAATCAATACTCGTTTTTCCTATATATATAATTGGAGGACATTTTTCCGAAAGCAGGGGGACTTGATAGGCCTATTATGATAATGATGGATGTCACAAAATCCTGAAACGTGAATACAGTAATTAAAAAAAAAAAACCTCGTTCTGCCTTTCAAAAAATAAATACAGCAGCTATAAATCTTGCACAAAATAAATTGAATACAAAATACATTGTACAAAATTCTGATATTTTAATGGTGTGGGTAGTATGACCTATTTTCAGTATTAATTGATTGTTCCAACTTGCATGACAACCTGCCGATGCAATTAATGAGGTATTGAGATGCAATTAACTTTTAATCAACTATAATTTTCCTGTGGTCTCGGTTATTCGATGGTTAATTTATTTATTTCGAAGTAAGGTTCAAAAATATACCTTTATCGTAAAATACATTATATACTTAATGGTGGTTTTATAAAATGGGCCCAATATTGGCTCCATCATTCTGGACTTACAACTCGTGATTAGTAAAATTGGAGCCAATATTGGATGTTGGCCATTCGGCGACGGTTTTTCCAAGAATTTTATTTAATAAGTTTGTTTTTGTATCTACATATTATATGCATTTATTTCAATTAACGTTCAAAAATGTTTTTTGACAGTTATTCATTTGGCTTACAATACATTATATACGAAATAGTGTTTACAAAATGGGCCATCATTCTGTTCTTGAGAACTCATGATTAGTAAAATTGGAGCCAATATTGGATGTTGGTCATGTGGCGACGGGTTTTTACAAGAAACTTTTTTAGTAAGTTTATTTTAGTATCTATATTATCATGTGCATGTTTGTTAGGTAAGAGGCTTGTAAATTATACGTTAGTAAATAAGTACAAAATATTTCATAGAACCTTTCAGCCGACCACTTCGCTTTCTCAACGAGAATCCGTCTCGACCAATTACAACGATATGCGAACTCCTCACAATCACGCCGAGGGTAATTTAAAATCTTTACAACGATATTTTTCGCTGGAATTGGCTAAACAACATAGGAATACATTTTATTCATACTTTGGGTAAAAACGCCAGCAGGTCAACCTAACCAAATCTGTTAAAGTTTACCAGTCGAATATTAACGTTCCAGCATTGTGTTTTTCACTGGAATTGGCTGGAAACCTTATGAATACATTTTATTCATGCTTTGGGTCAAACGTATAGACTCCAGTAGGTCAATCTAACCGAATCAGTAAAATTTTACTAATCGAATATTAACCTTCCGGTATTGTGATAAGGTTGAAAATGCTAAGCTATTAAGAAGACAGCTTGAGGTGAACACTAAAATGGACAGATATTATAGGTGTTATTATTTTTAGGTGTTAGTATTTCTTACAGTGAAAGTTTACAGACACATCGACACCTACTACGTTTCGTTCCCTGATTTTGTTTATTCATAAATTCATCATAATATCTGATGACTTTGCAGAATATTCTTATAATGATATCAAATTATGTGTCTCATCGTGGAAACAATGACATTATACTATTTATTTTTATCACAGGAATTAATAAACAGCTTATCTTCCTATAATTATTTGTATTATAGGTAGGTACGTTATTTTTTGTAGATTCATTGCCGTCTACACAATTGGATCCTTCATAATAGTCTTGGAGTATTTTATGATTTCAAATTAAACAACCCTTTATTTTACTCTAAAAGTAGTATTAGCAAATTTACTTGTAACCAACTAAATAAAAAATTAGGTATAGGCGATCTAAAAATATTTATACATAGATAGAACATTATTTGCCAAAAATCCATGCCACATCTAGTTCATACTACGCTTGCTATCCAGGTTCCCTAGACGAGGTATCTTGAGCGCTCTCCCCAAGCGTGCTAATAAGCTCGTAACAAATGACTAGAGTGTAGCAAAATATTCAGTGTTGCCAACAGTTATAATTTTAATTATTACAATACTCGCTACACAAATAATTATTGTTTATTTAGCTTATTAAAATACTGCTAGGTTGTGTTTGTTAGTATATATTGTATAACATAATACTGGACCACTACTAATTTTGTTTTCTTTTGTAAATGATTTATTTGTACATAGACACTGTTCCAGATTAAAATAAAAGAAATAGGTTCATTTTTTTTTTCAAATTACTTTCCGTTTATTCATCATCATCATCATCATCATCCTGCCACTATCCCAAGTTTTATTGGGGGTCGGTGCAGCATGTTTTTGTCTTCCAAGCTCTTCTCTCGTCTCACATCACATCTGCCGTCATGTCACAAGTTACATTCTTTCTAGCCATATCAACTTTCACGCAATCCATCCATCTTTTCTTTGGTCGTCCCTTATTTATTACTTTTCATTTATTGTTTTCGTCTTTATTGTATGTATCCATTCTGAAATCAAAATTATAAAATACAAAAAGTGTAAATGCTTTTCGTTTATCTTTTAATAAATTACTCATTTAACATCATTTTCCTTTTCCTGTAATATTAATAAACCAGTATTTTCCATTTGCATCGACGTTTTCAAGACAAATTAAATGAAAGAAAAATTCAATTTTGATCAGAAAACCTTTCACGACTCGCAACAAAATAGGAAAGTGAAACTAAAAACAAGAGATTTATGAGAAAAAAAAAATAAAACAACATCTTATTTTCGCACAACAATTAAGAAGGCTTAAGTTCTTATGTATTTTTTTCTTCTTGTTCGCAGGTAAGTTCGAGGAATTTGATGCAAGATGCCAACAAAGGCGTGGAAGTTTCAAGTTTGCTATGAAATCTTACAAAAATATTGCACTGAATAAAGGAGACCGCTACGAGAATTTATTGTTGAACTTATATCTGTACTATATGGAATTCATTGAAGAGTATGTGGGTATTATTTTATAGGCAACATTGTGCCTTAAAAGAATTATCTGTAAAAATCGGAAGCGAAGACTTTATTTGTACCTACTACTGCTACCTACCCTCTGAGTCTTATGTCCTTATTTCAGATATTTAGGCATAGAACGAACTTCTTTAAAAAATATGGCAATGCTTAAGCAGCTCCTCTGGTGTTGCGGGTGTCTATAGGCGATATTTGACTACCATCAGGCCATTTATCTACTTTTCAACACAAATACAATGAAAAGTACCATTATAAGTATATAATTAGGAGCTTTTTAATGAGAAATTTCATGTTATGAGAAAGTATGACTAGTTAATATTAACATACTCAGTTAGCCAAAGATTTGACCAGACAGCAAAACCACATACCCAAAACTAGTCAAAAACTTTAATTAATCAAAACCATGTAGATTAATATTTAGGGTGCCTCTAAGGCTGCTCAGCCATCAGCATTAGCAAGGACGTTACCGGCGTTTGTATGACGTACCAAAATCCACAAATCCGCCATGATGGATTGTGGTAAATGTGTTTTCTGTGCATTCCGGCAACTATATTATTATTGTGGCTGCAGTGCAAGCCGGTAGTTCGCAAATCTACCTATAGATCAGGATACGATTACCTTGCGAGACTTGCTACCGACCAAAATTTAAAAATGATAATATGATGGAAAAAATACAATATAAATGAAAGTAAAAGTCGCAACAGTAGGCGTTTATCATGATTTTTTTAAAGCCAGTTCATTTGCATCTATGACAGCGAAATTTTGCATAATTAGGTACCGAAAACAACATTGGTTGTGTATCAACTTTATTTAGAAGTGTCTCAAACTGAGTTTTAAGTCGTATAGAAAATCAATACACATTAAAAAAAAAAACACATTATGATCTAATTTTAACGTCAAACTATTAACAATCTCATTTTTAGTTCACGCCGAGTTTAACATAACTTGGTCTAGACTGAAGGTTGATAAATTAACACCGTGCACACCGCCAGACTAATATCAAGTTACGAAAGAGTTCATAACAGTAGCGGGTAATGTGGACACGATATTACTATTTTCATAAAAATGGTTCATTCTAATTTTGAGGTTTCAATAAAATTATGACATAAATAACATTATTATAATAAAGTACTAGAATGAAAATTCATAAACTTAAAAAATAATTTTATTAAAAAAAAAAGTGATAGCACGTCAAGAATCTGATGATAATAATCATCTTATGATTAGCAGAACAAGACAGGGTCTTATTGATACGAGTAAATACATACATCAGAGCTTGTTTACTGATTAATTCCTGTATAAAATAAAATAGGTAATCTCTTTATATTATTATGACTTAAGATTAAAACTAAAAAAATCTTTGATAAACGATCTCACAATAACTTTTCATCAGTTAACTAAGAACAAAACACAATGCACTTTACTGTTTCTCTTTGTTCTAGAAACCAAGAGCTAATCCTAAAAACAATTGCCATAACATAGCACTTATAATTCCACCTCAATTTCGATCTAGATCCGCGCATAAAAAGCGCCTAGCGGCAATAGATGGGTTTCACTGCATCCATTAAACAGATGAAAGTATGAACTCAGGGATTATCCACTTAATGCAACTGGGGCTTAACTCGTGGTGTAAGTTGTGAGAGGTAGCGTTGTGTAGTGTCGTACCCTATCGGTTGTACTCTGTAATCGAGTATAAGGAACAGTTTACAAAAATGTAAATAAAAGTTATGGAAAAATACTTTAATAAAAACCGTCATTATTGTATGGGTTTCCATTGATTCAAAAGTTCATTCTATAGATAGTTTGGAAATGTAAAGTTGATTGTTTAATATCATAGATAAAAAAAAAACTTCGCAACTCAAACTCGTTTATTCAAATCAGGCTGATAAATCATCACTTTTGGTACGGCAAAGTAAAAGACAACACCAAAAACGTTCACCATCCACCACTTCCTAACTGTGAATAAGAAGTGGCGCAACAAACTCAGTAGCAATTGATCAATCAGTAAAGCGAGGTGTCAATATCCGCTAGAAAGATAGAACAACCAATTTTCAATCTCAATTAAACGCAAAAATCCGCTAACACAACCTACCAAACTTCATCCTCTCAATATCTCGAACACACTTAACGTAACACCACTCAAGAACTTCACAAATTCCCAAAGAATTTAGCCATTCAAATTCTTTAACACGTGCAGAAACGCTATCTTGTTATAACTTGGACAGCATATGTGAAAGTTTTGCCGTATGTTCACTTGAGCTGTAAAAGTGACTCCGTAATTTATCGACTATGAAGAAAGTTCCACGGTTGCCTCTGCAATCTTACGTGGACCTCGGGGTTACCAGTTTAATGACACCATCTTAAAAACAAGTTAGAACAGGTTATGGCTAAGATTTTTTACCTAAGTCTCTTGGGATTTTTTTTTGTTTATTTTTGTGTTGCGTGCTACAGAACATCAGGGGGAAATGTGTCTCTGAGGGATGAGTGGAAGGTTGTATGGGCAGCAGTCACGTAGCTGTTGTATTTTCGTTTACAATATTGGATAATGTTGAAGTAGGTATAATGTAAATAGACGTTCAGTGTTGTTACAATTAGAGAGTCATACAAAAGTACTGTGAATATTTTTTAATGCTGAGGCAAATATTCTTGAAATGTTGAGTAGTAAGTTTTTGCGGCTAAATTAGTCAAAAATGTAGCATTCTGTGAGAACTTCCAAGTGCACTTAAATTAAAAGTAGCCTGTACTAAAGAACTTTTCAAATCGGACCAATAGTTACTGTGATTAGCGCCTGCAGTATTACAATATTTCGATACAAATTTCGAGTTCTAGAATGAATTATTAGCATATTTAAATGAATTCCTATTTTTATCAATTTATTGTAATACACAACAGTATTATCATGTACTTATATACATATAGTTTATATAAAAGAAGCTTCTACATACATATATAAACTTACAACAAACATGTAGATTTTATTGTATAATCCATTGCGTATTCCTCGCAATATCACTTAAACAATAAAACATTCAAGCACTTTATGGAATTCAACTCACAATAATATGTTTTCGTATCATGTCTACCATTCTTGCTTGAAGATTTTTGTTTTGTTTTGAATTTATCTTTGTCATATGAAAATGAGGTACGAATATGAGGCTTCAAAGGTTACATTGAGTCAAGCTTTGGTTTGAAATACATGTAATTTGTTTCTGGGAAAAAAACGTACAGACATCAAGCTACCCAAAATCAAATTTTGACAAATTTTGACGACCAACTTTGAACCATATGCTTCTGCGATAAAGTTCAAAATCCAATACGGAAAGACAGGTTGTAGTAGCTTGAGCTGCCAGCGTCTGCACATTGTGATAGTTATAGATATACATTCATGTTTTGAATACTACATATCGTGTTATTTTGTTTTATGGAAAATTATACCTAGAGCTAGGACTATATAGGTATTATGTTGCTTTTTTATTGATAACAAAACGAATGTCTACAAATCATTTTAAAACTTGTTGGCATATTTAAATAATTATTTAAAACCTAGACTGTAATACTTTTACAAATTAAAATAGTGAAATCAAAGCTAATCCCAAAAAACATTGACAAAACACAAACGTAAACCCACACAAACCCCTGTCTAAAATTAAATATTAAGCACACAAGAAAACAGAACAGAGCAACAATTAATATTTTTACTTCTAATTCTATTCCTTTGTGCCTTAAGATCTCCTTGACGACACGACACTGAGTTTAATTAGAAGAAAAAACAGGCTTAGTAGCACCGCTATTGTTTTTGTAACCGAAGTAAGGATTACCGTATTTAATTAAATGCTATCAGGCTCCTATCAGTTTCAGACAAACGTTAATTTATTAATGGTACTTCATTTGTTGAGGTGAAAACTGTTTTTTTATTTGGACGGATCAAATTCGTTGTTTTATGTGGGTACGTACCTTCAAGGGTTTTGGAGATATTTGCATCTTATATTACACAGATTTACATCGAAATAGTTACTTCTGTGTTATTAGTACACAAAATTTTACCACATGAAAACGAAGACAAGTAAATCAAACAAAATAGCGAAAAACATATTAAAAAAATAAATTAAAATAAACTACAGCTAGCAACGACTGTCCAGTAAAAGATGTGTTATCAGATCGGTGAGATCGCCAACCACATCTCTCGTCGAGTAGCTTTGCTTGACTGAAGTTACCTCCTCCTACTCCTGAAAACACAGCATAAGAACATAAGACTTTTGCCCACGAAGCGTCAAATTTATTATCATTGACTAATTAGAACAGCAAATTAATTTACAGGGAACTGTTGATACTGCTAATACTACTTTAGAAAAACTAAAAAAATAGACAACAATACACCATCACGGTCATTACGAAGTCGTGCAAAGTTGAACGCTCTGAGGCTCTCAGTCGCAGTGAAGTAAACTTTATAGCGCGAAGCTCTTAGCAGCGGCTAGTGGATGCTGTTCTATAGCGCCCAGCTAAACGTGACATTGACCTGACTTCTAGTGATACATCGTGGAAAGACGATGAGGTACCTCAGGTATTGTACAAAGCCATCTTTTAACTTAAGTTTTTTTTGAATCGTAAATATATTTTTATAAAATCCGATACCTAAACAGCTTTAGTTAATTAATACAATGGACTGTTGTTATTTTTTTTTGTTATTTAGAGAAGACGTTTCTAAAAGGTGAAAAAATATTTAATCATTCAGTGAGATATATCTGTCGAAGTAACTGTAATTTTTAAAAGTATTTTTTATAATGTTAAATTTACGTAAAACAGTTCGCTACAGAATCATATTTCAGACAATATCGAATTTTATAATCGGAGCAAATCATTGCCGAAGCCGTACATCGATAAAGCCCTAAAACGCCGCCAACAGGCGAACACAATTACGAGCATTACGCGTCAATCACAAGCGAAAGTTTCCTTCGAAAACCTCCGCGAGAGTTTCGCGCAATCACAAACATTGAAAGAGGCGTCGTCATAGCAACGGCCGGCGCTACGCGCAGTCGCGCCACCGCTAGGCTCCGCCCCTCTGACAGCCTGTTGCTTGCCGTATCTGCCGGACGCCAGTTACCTTTCAGCATTCATGGACCCACATCCAAAACAATATCAATCCGGTAAACACTAAAACCACCGTCAATAAGACCCAAAGTTCTGTAGCAAAATTATGGTTTAAAAATAATCGAGTCAATTCTTAATGTGCTATTACAGTTGAACTTTAAAACTTGTACGTGAAGTTTACCAGTCTGTCCCGTTCCTTCTCACGTGTCAGCGTGCCTGCGTCTCGCTCGCGCGTTCATGAAGGCTTGCGAAATCAGGTATCTAAATGACATTATGTTGAAATGAAAATCCCGACGAAATAGGGGATGCGTAACGAGATTTGTTAAATGTCGTCCCTATACATTTGTATTTTTGCGTCTAAATGTAGCGGGATTTTTTCCCTGATCGGATTGATGTTTTCCAAAAAAAGAAAACGTTATTTTCTTGGTAATTCTATTCATTTGTTTTGTAACATGACAAGAGAAATTCGTTTTGTTTTGATCTAATGAATGGAAAAAACACAATCTTAAAGTACAAAATAGCTCAACCAACATTTTAATTATTTAAATTACAATATCAATGCAGAATTAATAACACTAACAGCCACGTGCGTCTAATGTGTACTTTTCCACAACAAACATAAGAATCAGTACTAGAAATCTAGTTCCGAAAACTGCTACGGTGAGGCGCTAGTAGTCTTCTCTTTCCACGAGGGTTATTGAGCTCAACTGTTATTTTTAACAGTTTTCTTCTGTTATGCATGTAATGCTTTTATATTAAACAGAGAAAAGTTATAAAAGGAACAAAATATTTTATGTCAATGTTTTTATAAACACAGGATAATATTTCATACTTACCATTTGCCATCTCTTGATAGGTTTAATAAGGATTATAAAAGTAGTTTAATTACGTTTAGTACATAAAAGTTCGATGTAAATCGATTTTTCTTAGCATAACTTAAACACAACAAGGCTTTAAAATCTTTAATTAAATTAACTACCAGAAACAATAATAGTTAAAATACGCAATACGAATAGCTATAAAAATAATATATAAGCTAAAAATATGTATAATATTGCCTACCATGATAATGCCGCTCTTTCAAACGAAAACAGCAACAAAACATGCGCACTAGTGTTCACCTAACACAACATGTAGGCAGCGCCTTAAGGCGATCAAGTTACGCCTAATAACGACAGTATAAGCTCCTTATACAATATGAGGCTGAGAAAATTACGCCATTCGTCTGCCTTGTACATGCAAATTAGATTGTTTGCGGACACATATAAATCGCCCCTCGTAGTGCGTTGGAACTTCAGCGCTGTTACACGTATTATAATCCTTTTGTAATTTACTACCAAAATAACTGCTGTTGGAATGTGTAATTTGATGATTCTGAGTTGGATGTTTATTTTAGCATTTCTTTTTGTAAGGTATACAAATATCTTATCACACACGCTGAAGTTAAAGAAAGAAGTGAAATAACTACAAAAATATATTAAGGATTGCTCATAGAATTGTGTAAATAAATGAAGAAAAGAAACACATTCAAAAGTATTACTTTTCATACTGATAATATAAATGAACTTAAAATCAGTTCCAAAGACTGAGTAAAACCTGGCAACACGCCAGAAAGAGTCTGAGATGACAAAGAACACAAAAGAAATGTAAGGTAATTCAATATATCACCAACAAAGAGCTTTACTAGTAGCGAATTTGATTACACTCCCAACGAAATTAATGCACCAGCCACGTTAGACGTAGGCAACCCTAACTTTTATGACAAATCGTATTCTGATAAATCCAAAATACTTATAAGACGCCTGTAATTCGAATAGACACGGATTGTTCCAGAAACCTGTCTAAACAATGTCAAACAAGTTCTTCGAAGTGTTTCAATCAAACGGTCCGCAGTTTCTGACAATTAATTAAAATCTGAATGGGACTGTAACAGAGTACAATACAAATTATATCGATTTACTAAAACTTGTTGAGGCAGACATTAATGTAACAGAATTTATTCTGAGTATTATATTGCTGGATTGTTTGGCTTTTATGTGCTCTAAGTATTCGTTTTTCAAATTTGAAATGCGATAATATGATGATTCTGTGTGATACTCATACGGGGAAGAAATCAGCTTTAAATACCAAGCTCTCCGAGATAAATTGGCGACCTTATCTATATGAAAAATACATTTCATTCACAAACTTGAAATTCTATTTGACTGCAATAACTCCTGACTTCCTTGGAACCAAGACTGCACTTCTTGTCGAAACTCCTCAGCAGCATAGTTAAGAAGCAGCAGCGGTGCAGCCATGTAATCTGGCAAGTTTAATTTGAGTGTGAATAAAGCGAGTCCTATCCTCACATTGTGGAATGGCAAAAGTTGGCTTGTTTATTCTCAGTTTAGAGGTTCTATACCACGCAAATGTTAGGTGTGAAATACCGTCTGACTTATAGCTTTAAAGCGGTGCCGAGAATGGGATGTTATTGTGTACTTTTAAAACTTTTTTAAACGTATTGTGCGCGTTTCAGTATATTGTTCGTCGCGTCGGTATCAAAAAGTTTTTATTTATAAGCGTCATTTGAAATTTTTGGGCGGGAATGTTATAAAAGGTATTACGGATTGGTATAATAGGTCGGTTCTATTTTTAATGTAATGTATCCTTTAAATGTATGCGAGTTTGTATTTTTGTCACAATAGTTAGATTTGGAATAATGGCTTCTAATTTAGACTGCCATCACAGTTCAATTCAATTGTTTTTAATTTATTTCTATAAAACTTTGCTGAACGCTGGCATTATTTTGTTTTACTGATGCCATTTCCGTAATATATAGAGCCTGTTCCGCCACCTACGAATAAGTTACAGTTAGTTTATTTGCTAGATTATTTCATACAAATTCCGTTCCATATTTTTGAATTTATTCGGTAGGTAGTGGATATTCGGACATCGTGAAACTATCCCTTAGCATGATAGACTTTAAATTTTATTTACTTTTGTTAAGAACTTCTCCCTAATAGAATTTGAACCATTTCTATTGTGAGAGTACTGACTTAGGCTTGGCTTTCACAAGGAAATCAATTTAGGCCACAACTATGACACGATCGCAACACGGCTGCAGATTCTGCAATCAAACTAATGAGATGAGTTCAGTCCTAATCCCTGTTAGAGCCTTATTGACGGACCCAAGACCCGAAACTTGCACAATTTCGAGACCCCTCACTAGTGGAGGGTAGTTGGAAAATTCTTGTGTAAGGATTTCATTATGGTGATTATTTTTAATAGTAATCTTCTAGCCTAGAATAGTTAGGTATATTAAAAATTTGGCGAAACTTGAATTATTCTAAGTACTAAATTTAAAAAAAAACCCAAGGCCTGCCAGAGCATGATTTTGGCATATAAACCGAAAAACGTAAAAAATAACTAAAAGTACCTATAATAGCAACTTTTAAAACAATTGAGTAATGACCAGGTTGACCTACCTATTGTATTACAATACCTATTAATTCCATCCCAAAAATTAACACAAAGGCTAAGTAAGCTCAAAGCAAAACAAGAAACTGCTTGTCAAGCACAAACCTTTCAGTTTTGGCACAAAAACACTCTGTCTCTTAAAACCGATTTCATTCACAATGGTACGGATGTACGGAGTTTAAACTTCATTTCCTAGGAAAGGATATTAAAGATTAAAAGTTTTCTAGCCCTAATCCATTGAGACAGCCGGTTTGCTGGGCGCAGAGTTGGACGAACCAAATCTAGGGATCTAAGAATTTGAAGGAATTTCGGTTTTATTGTTCTGTCTCAAACATTGGATTTTATGTCGATGATTTCATCTTTATCTACAGTAAGTTTTATGTTACTGAAAATAAAGATTTAACAGATAAAAACACATCACCATGGCACATTAAATTGATTTCACTATGGTGCCTGCCTGAACGCTTCAGCCACCACTAAAGAATTACCTTAATTTAAAATTCAAGAGAAATGAGTATAAAAAGGCACACCCGTCACAGGTAACCGATTAGGCAACAACAAAACGCAAAATTAATTTCAAGCAAACGAGATAAATTTAAGTTTTATTTTAAAACAAAACTCTCGAATAATTTTGGGAATTGGCGGCGCGATTAAGATTCATTATGCCTGTAAAGTTTTATCTTGAGCGCCGAGAACCAGCTTGAGAACTTGTTCAAGAGCAATAAAGCATTTTGGCAGATTTTGAAGTGGTTGGGAGATTAAATGTGCATTACGCGTCGACTGCGACAGATGTAGCAGAAACGTTTGGGTTCCCGCAAGGCAACGTCCTGGGCCCTACCTCACAATCTGCTGTTTTGTTTGAAAGAGATCTAGTGTTGTCACCGTCGGCTTCGATTTTACACGTTAATAAATTCTTGCAAAATAATTTTATATAATATATGAAATTATTTAATATTATGTAACTGAATATTACTTAATATGAATTACATTTTTGGTTAATATAGCATACACTAATTAATTTTCTATATCATATTTTATTCAAACCCTTACTAAACATTTATAAAGGCTTCCAACGTAGCCAAAAATATTAGATTCCCAAACAAATATTCTGGATGTGAAATAAAACCTGTAGGAAACCTGTTCAAAAATTGTAATCGAAACCAGTCAAAAGCTTTGCTCGAATCGCGGGGAACTCCACGTGAAATTTTAATCAACGTTACAGATCTAAGTTAAAACGGGCATTTAATTATACTGGCTGTATTTGTATAACTAGCTGGATTCCCTGACTTTACTTACGTGGCCAACAGATTCGGGTAGTTTACTTTTCAACAATATTTGAATTTCGCTCAGGATGAGTCCGAAACTCAATTAGAAATGTTAAACAATATTGTTCAATCATTTTGTTTAAGTAGTTGTGATGAATGTGAGATATAGATATACATATAGAGTATTTAATGTGTATAGAAGTAATACGAAATATTAATATCTTCTCTACTATAATTTATTTATACATAGATCTAAATACTTGTAAAAAGATTGTCACACCTAGTTACATAGTATAAAGTACATTAATGCTAAAGTAATACTATGAAAAAAAAAAGTAAAAAGTGTTTATAAAAAAAAATCAACAACAAATATGAAAATATCCGTTACATTTCTGACTTTGTGTTGAATCAAACAATGAGATGGACTGACAGTTTTTCCGTATACAACGGTAGTTTCACAGTAACTGACAAAAACACGCCCCGAGCGTAATGGATACCGATGTGCTTTTAATTATTCCGTTTATTGGTATATTCAATGGTGAAATGAATGTGAGTAAATTTTTGTGTCGTTTACATTTTGGTGTGATATTTTTTTTTGCTCAGAATTTTCGTGTCAACCACTGCAGTAAATGATTTTTCAAAAGCATTCGATACGTTTTTTCAAGTTCCAAGTAAATTGCCTATTATATTTACAATCGACATAAAACTTACTATAATTTAAGTAGCTCCATACAAAACCGACGCATCCCATCTTTCAAAAGCCTCCACGAATAACCAGGAAGTATTCACTTTCACAACATAAATCTTAGACAACCATTATTGATGGGAGAATAACCTATTCACACAGCGGGACCATAAATCTACCACAAAAAAAGAAATATCAGTACACATGACAAATGCACCGGTTTCGTCCCTTTTTCATTTACACGATGTAGGTACACATTGGAATAGAAAACTAAATAAAGTTACTGCGATACCTACCCCTCTCCAGTCCACGTCACTTTTAGACAAATAAGGAAGGAAGGAACATTTTCCGTTCCGAGAGACGCGCAACTCGAGGGTTGGGAAAAAATGGCTGAATGTTTTCTTCGTAATGGAGTGGTTCTGTAGTTTTGGATGTTTTTCTAGGTTTTGGGGAATTTAATTTCGTTATTCCAGGAGTTGGTGAACGTGTGCTTTTTAGTTTTACGTTGCTAAAAACGTTTTATATTATTTGTTAAGAATTTCAGCATATTTAATCAAACTTTAATCATTACACATTGACATAATTTTATTTATGAGCTCTCGACCATCAATAGGTACTGGAATTAGCAGTCCAAATGTTAGGCAGAGCATTACGTTAATAGTGTATTATGATTTAGTTACTTTTGGCCCTGTTAACAAATAAAAATAGTTTTATAAAATCAAAACTGAACTCTACAAACGAGACGTCACAGCTACCGAAGAGGTTTTATTATTAAGTTAGACTGGTCAAGGGGAGCGTACTCCAGACGGTTGGATGTAGTGCATTGCAGGCTTCGTACACTACGTATAAACCAGTAGTATAGCAAAACGGGCATTGTACGCCGCTCAAAGCGGAGCGCCCTTTACTCGGGATAATAACGTTATGTAAGCTGAAATTTTCGTAAGGAACAGTTGCAAAAATCGCGGTGCTCTTGTTAGGCAGCTGCGAAATTTGCTTCCGTACGAATGTCGGCCAAAAAAAATAACATTTTGAATATCTTAAGGACTATTTCAATGGTAATTTCAAATAAGTTTTTGAAAATACTTGACCAACTTACTGAGTGAGGATGGAGAGAAAGTTTCTCGAGGGAATACGTAAGAAATTATGAATAAAATATGCCCTATTTTGGTACTACGTAGAACTAATTGGGGCATAATTTTCTTTGATTCAACAGGAACTGAGGTAGATACAATTATTATTGACACCAAAGCAAAAACAAACAGGAGAGCTTGAACAGCACTCACAAATAGATGGGGTCCGAAGTTATTTGGTTCACAACACGAGCTTGTAACATAGCAATCAATGTCACAATGACCATCCGAAATCTGATTAATTCATCTAACGAAGTCTATTATTTATGGCTAAGCATTCATTAAATTCGACACGGGCTGCTGACAGTGACGTGAACAGGGAGATTGGACTATATTGTGGTCAGCCGGTACCCTATCATAATTATCTGTAGAATGCGGGTTGTTATTAATTTTGTGAGCGATTTTGTTGTGTGGTTTGGTTGTTAAAAGTGGATATCTATCTTTCATAATTAAAATTGGCTATAGTTTTTTTTTTTTAATGTAATATGTTTATTATAGAGTCTGTAAAAAATAAAACCTATTTACATTAATTACAAACTTAATACTACACTAAATATATAAATACTTATAAAATACTTACAACTAATATAATAATATAATAGTAATAATTGTAAAAAAAAATGTTTTTTTTTATTTCTGAAGAATATGATTATCTTCCTTATCTCTCGATACGTTAAAAAAGGCCTGTCCAGAAACTAACTTTCATATCGTACGGGATTTCTAAAATCTAAGGACAGTATCTGACAAAACAGCGATTAATTTCACCACACATAGACAATTTATACAAAATTATATTCTATTTTCATGACTTCATAAGTTTCAATAAAGAAACATAATTTCATTTTCTCGCACCTCTCTTATTAAATTCCAAATAAAAGTAATTAACATCCATTCATTTCAATAATCGCGACTTAATAGGCGTAGTAATAATAAATAAATATTATTGTGTTTATTCCGAATAATAAACAAGACATAAAAAAATATATTTTGATTTGCTTCGTTTTGTTTTCTTAGCCTGAATAAACAAAATTTAATTAAGTCGAAATTGTACAAGGTGTTTTGAAACAGGACTCTTGTTTATAAATCCCGTACAGTACCTGTTTACACTTGATTGCCAAGAATTTGAGGGATTGGAAGAAAAACAATGTTGTTTTTGAAACATTGTCTTAAATTGGAGTAATATGTTGGAAACTTGAAATATTTAATGTCGAGCAGTATTTTAGATTAATAATCTTAAAAGACGACTTAAATAAAATGATTATGAAGTGTTAGATATACAGATGCCAGCACATTAACCTACTGTCTGTCAAATTTCCTTAATAGATCGCTGAAGCGTACGGTTCAAAGTTGATTGGGAAAATTTTACAGCTTCGACAGCACATTCGGTAGCTTGATGTGCTGGCGTACGTAAATAACAACTGTCCTATTAGTAATCAGGTTTATGTAAAATGGAAAATGTAAAAAAGTGAAGGGAATCTTCAAACATCGATCAAGCAGGTGACCTGCATTTATCAATGACTTTTGGAGACTAGAAGAAATATTTACCGAATAATGATCTCTCATTCCATTAGTGACCTCGCCCACTATAGCTTTACTTCACAGACAAACAAATCAATAAGTGTAGTTTAATTTTAAGACTCCAAAAAATTCAGTCCCTTATTAAAAAATAACAATAAACGCATTATCTCATAGACCTTCACTAGATGTAAGTGGCACTCAAATATTTATAGTAAGTTGTTATTCCTTCATTATTCAATTATTTTCAGATCTTTTTCTTGGCAGCTTCATTTTTATTACTCCCTTGGATTTGGGCGAAGGTAGTTTTAGACTAGTCTAGTGATGGTTGAGACTTTACAGAAATATTTGACAAATAGTGAGTCGACAAACAGCTGGGCATTATATCTGGCACAGGATTAACTAAGACTCAATGATTTAATTTTCAGTGTGTTTATTGTTATTTATATTTTAATATTAATTTTTTTCAAAGATTTAATAATACGAGATATTAAAAAAAAATGCAGCCGATGTCGGGAACAAAGCCCAAGCTACGCAATTAGGGCTTCAGAGATAAAAACCATATTACTTAAACTCAACTCAGTTGTAAATGTTTTTGATGTTATCGTTAAATATGTAATTTAGATAATATATTTTTCATTATTTTAAAAACAAATTTTGGGGCTTATTTCTTAAATTCTAAGGCTTGTACTTCATATAACCCAAACTAGGTCACCGTAGCAAAAATATATTTTATTTTCTATTTATTTCTTCATTTTGCTTCTTTGGAAACGTTTCTATAGAAAATACTTAGTCTATAGAAGGAGAGAAATAGTAACTCTCTCGGTACAAATACTTCTTAATCCTTAGAATGTTTTTCTTTAAAGGTGCGTCTTTGACAGTAGATTATAATCTCTCTTTTCATCCACTGGCCGTGTCTGAACAACTACGTAGAAAAGCGGTCCATTTTCTGTTATTACAACATTCTAGATAACATCTCTATTTAATAAAATGTAATATTTTCTATTTACATTCTCAAATACTTACTTAGGTAACTTTATTAATCGGAAAATAAATCTGTTTGTACAAATTGGTTTTATTAGATTCTGATTATTTTAGTTCGATAAGTTTTATTTTACTTTATACGCATATTAGTAGAACACGTATTATTAATTAATTTTTATTTAAAGAGATAAATTTGTTTAAGTGTGAATACATTATAATAACTTTTGTATCCAAATCAGCAATTATGTTATGGACTGATAAATGATAAATGATATTTATTTTGCAAATAGGTTGAAATCAACACTTTTACACGTCAACACATTTTTTTAAAATAAAGAACGAGATGAGGTCGGCATTTCCTAACTGACTACCTTGAGAAGAAACGCCGAAACAAACTCAAGGGTCACAGTCTCTTTTAGAGTCCAGACATAAAAAGAGATTACATACTTAAGTATGGATGAGCAATGTAGGCTTGTGTCTGAAATGACCTTTTGAGGAAAGTGTCATACAAGTTTGAATGGACCTGTCCAGTCAGCTGTTAAGCATTTGTCGGTCTTCGTTGAACTCAACAGTAACATAGGAGCTCAACAATCCGACGAACATACCAGCAGAAAAGACATTTGGGTAGGCCACTTATAATATTCAAACTGTCAGACATAATTAAATTCTTAAACATAAAAGTAAATAAAAACAAAAAGTAAACCCACATTGTTCACGCACTCACAAAATAAAATGCATCTACTTTAAACAGTAGGTTTACATGTCAATAAGAAAATAAATATAATAAAAAAAAAGAATGTCATAACTAATAGAATTATTACATGTCAATAATTCTGTACAATAAAATCAGGAAAAACAGTAGCATTAGTAGTTTTTTTTTTTTTTTTTGGAACAGCTTACTCCCAGGCCTTTTTATCTGCTAGATAGTCTTTAACTGAATAATAAGCCTTGCTTAACAACGTCTGTTTAACAAATAGTTTGAATTTATTAAGACTCAAATCTTGAATATGGCTAGGAATTTTATTATAAAAACGTACACCTTGGCACTTAAAGGAGCCATTTATCTTTTGGAGCCTGGTAGCTGGAACGACTAATCTGTGTTTATTCCTTGTGTTAATATTATGAATATCACTATATTTTTTAAACAAATGTGGATTTTTGTGTACATACAATATATTTTCATAAATGTACTGACCTGGAACAGTCATAATTTTAATTTCTTTGAACATATCTCTGAGAGAGTGTCTGGGGCTAAGCTTGTAAACTGCTCGAATAGCTCGCTTCTGCAGAACAAATACAGTTTGAATATCAGCGGCATTCCCCCACAGAAGAATACCGTATGACATCACACTATGGAAATAACTAAAGTAAACTAAACGAGCTGTATCTACATCCGTTAAGTAACGGATTTTTCGAACCGCGTACGCTGCAGAACTGAGCTTTTTCCACAACTTTTCTATGTGTGGGCCCCACTGTAACTTGGCATCCAAAGTGATACCTAGAAAGACAGTGGTATCCACAGGGCGCAACTCTTCGCCCTTCATCAATACACTGGTTTCAACCTGCCTAACATTAGGAAGTGTAAATTTTATGCATTTAGTCTTTTTCTCGTTTAAGAGCAAATTATTTGCATTGAACCAGTGTAGAATTTTTGAGACCGCGCTATTTACATTGTCCGTCATTAGCTGCTGGCGTTTTAGTTTGAATAAAAGTGAAGTATCATCTGCAAACAGCACTATCTCATGATTATCCCTTACGAGGTAAGGTAAGTCATTTATGTAAATTAGGAATAGAAATGGGCCAAGAATTGAACCCTGCGGAACTCCCATTTTAAGTACAGACCCCGGAGATCTTTTCCCGTTAACATCAACTTTCTGAATCCTATCACTTAGGTATGAAGCAATAAGATCCAGTGAAGAATTTCGTATTCCGTAGTGGTAAAGTTTCCTGATCAAAGTTTCATGAAAAACGCAGTCAAATGCCTTGGATAAATCACAAAAAATACCCAAAGCATCACACGAGTTCTCCCATGCGTCAAAGATATGACCAAGAAGTCCAACACCGGCATCGGTTGTTGAACGACCCCTTGTGAAACCAAACTGTTTATCGTGTAATAATTTATGTTTATTAAAGAATCTCTGCATTTGAATAAGAATTATTTTTTCAAAAATTTTACTAAATGTAGGAAGCACTGAGATAGGTCTATAATTAGTGGGGTCTGAAGTGCTACCTGACAAACATAATCCAATTATTGAAAACATTAAATAAGGTTATGTATACCAAGTAAGAGGAGCTCGTGGTTAAGCAACAGCCGCATAGGTCGATAGATCTTAAGGTTAAGCAATGCTTAGCGCGGTTGATCCGTGGGTGATCTCGTCATGGCGAGTTTGGTGGGTCCCGGCTGTCATTTTTACATCTTTGGCAGTCGTCACGGGTAGTTAAAAGCCAGGAAGTCTGGTAACCAGTCTGACTAAAGGGCCAGTTGCCCAGTTAACTGGGTTGAGGAGGGCAAATAGGCAGTCGCTCCACGTAAAACAATGGTATTCAGCTGCGCCCGGTTAAGACTGGAACCTGACTATAACATAGCTTGGGAAAAGGCAAGACAGAGTATACCAAGTATTTACTTTATTGTATTTTGGAAACTTTCGAGTTACAAAATTATAACTCTTAACTCATTATAAACAGACTTATATCACTGCGTCACAACTTACTATCATCACGTGACGTACACACAATGCATATTAACGTAATATAAAACTACTCGCAACATAATAGTGTTACAACAAGTTGCGAGACTCGCTCACCGCACGAAACGTCGTAAGTCACAGCCCAACACCTGCTACAGTCAGAACCAATTACAGTAACATTGCTTCACTAACGCGCGTGATATACGGCCTTCTAGTTTGGAGAGCTTAGTTGTTGGGAAATTTTGAAATAATAAGTGATTGAAAAAATGGACAACTTTTATGATAGTTTTTTTGTAGTTTATGCATAGTTTATTTACACCAATTATTATATGAAAAATATTAATGTATTTCGCTTAAAAAAAATCAAGTGCATAGTCCAAAATATTTTCGAATTTACTGTGTCCTATATTAAAAAAAAAGGTTAGGTATAGAGTGCTTCTGATATCGAGCATTATCACATAGTACAACATAAGTACACATGTACCTAAGAAATATGTATAATTAATGAGTGTGATGCCTTCACAAATAATGAATACAACTTAAAACATCATCATCATCCTCCTGCCCTTATCCCATGTTTTATTTGGGGTCGGCGCAGCATGTTTTTGTCTTTTACGCTCTTCTATCTGCCTTCATCTCACAAGTTACATTTTTTCTAGCCATATCAACGTTCACGCAATCCATCCATCATTTCTTAAAAAATATGTATGTATTAAAAATATTTTGGAATATATACCCAACAAGTCATCTAACAAGTTGGCCATCCTTCTCTCCAGTAAACCCCGTGTTAATCCGGCGCACGTAAATCATCGTACCAAGTTAAAACACACAAATAACAAGTTTGATACAGCTCTCGAGTCTGCGCCGAGTTAGCGCTAATTTACATACATTATCATCTCAGGTGTTCTGATGCGAGTGCCAACGTGACTTCCAGATATATGTTTGAATGTATTAAACACAACAATTTGTATCTACTTGTTTTGGGGCTGCGGGTGAATGAAATAGGTTTTGGGAGTTTGACGCAGTCGTGGTAACCGTATTACTTACATTATTAATTTATGGAACTGTATTTTAGAAATTGTTTTGAATGACTGGATGATGACTTTCGCCGTACATTATAAGATCATTGAAAGTTACAAATAAAAAAATTAACATGTTTTTTTTTTTATGTGCAGACGCCAGCACATCGCTCGTTGCTCAATAGATTTTCAACTTTATCGCTGAAGCATATTGTTTAAAGTTGATTGTCATTTTTAGATAGGTAGCTGGCGTCTGTACTTTAAGGTTTTATCCAAATGTCGCTTTATCCAAATCAATTTCAAAGTCGTACGTTACAAATGTCTAAATGCTCATTACATTAGCAACCTCGCTCCGAAAACTGATCGCAAGACCTTTTTCATAAACCAAATTACAGTGGAAGGGTTCGCTCGAATATTTGAAATCAAACAATTATTTTACGTAAATTGCATTCCCTTTGCGCTAACAATTCTAAATTAAAGCCAAAGATACACTGGCGGGGTGTGAGGGGAGAGAGGGGAGAGGGCGCAATTTCCGCGGATCTCCAGATCAATTAATTAGGACGCCTTCTAAAATGAACTGGCCATTTTTAAATTAAGGATGCGGTGGGTATACCTTTGTTGGGGGCAGGAAGCTTAAAAGTCCTTTGGTGTTTTATTTGTGGTGAACATCATGGTTTTGATCTGTTGGTGAGAAAAACTATGTTGCTAAATAAGCTAATTATTATTGTGCAGTGGTTTGAATGGAATCCAAGAAAAAAAATCGAAGTCAAATGCCTTTCTTTATTGGTTAACAGATGTTATACTTTATTACCAAAAATCCTAACAAATTACTCATCGAAAATCCAGACTATCCCAAATTTGGCATACCCTGAGATTTGTCAAATACATCAATACTAAAACCGCAGGTATTAAGTGTCCGCTTGTTCTAAGTATCCGCTAAGAACCCGGTGATATATAGCAGGCAGTGATCAAGTGGGGCCGGGCTGACCTGTAATATGTTACCCCTTGTGTCGGATGTACGGGACCGCTGCGTGACTAAGAAATAAAATTTAATTTTGGTACAGATTATTTTGTGTTATTAGAGGGTTTTATTGTACCTAAGGTAAAAAAGTCGTTTAGTTACACTATGTTTAACTCAAAAACGGCTGAATCAATTTAGGTGAAAATTGGTGGAGAGGTAGTTCAGTACCAGGAGTTTATCATAGAATACTTTTTATCCCGAAAACCACCCCCTAAAGGTGTTAAAAAGGTGGCTGAAAGTTATTCGAAGTCGCGGCCGACTTGCTAGTAAAATGCTAAACAGATTTTTAGACGAGAAATAAATGAAAGCAGTACTTATTCACGTAAAACACAAGTTAAGAATCACGCAGCAAAATAACATGTCTCTTGGTGATATTGAATAAAACACCATTACAATAACTGACGTAATTCTTTCCAATTTTCATTAAAAAAATACAGTTACAGGAAGAAACATTGAATTAACAAAAAATAGAGTAGGACTCGTCTTTCAATTAGCAATCCATCGTCAAAAAACTCGTAAATATAACTTTAAAATCCCATACCAACACCCCATTGAGTGTTTCAGAAACACCTTCTATTAGCTTTACTCCCGGTAACGATACATTCCCTAGTACTGGATTATCTGACATGTGTATGAAATGTAGCCGCCCGCAGTGGCGACTCGCTGAAATATCTATTTCTGTTGACATCTGTGAACAAGACTCGCGTAGTAAGTGACTTTACACTGTTCAGGTATTGTGATTTGTTTTTCAAACGTTCCACTAGTTTCAAGTGAACCTTTAATAAGGAATTTAACATGGATATATATTTTTTAATATTACTTATCCTACTATTATTATAAAGGCGAAAGTTTGTAAGTATGGATGTATGGATGTATGGATGTTTGTTACTCTTTCACGTAAAAACTACTGAATGGCTTTGAATGAAACTTTACCACAATATAGCTTATACATCAGAATAACATATTTTATAGGCTACTTGTTATCCGGGTATGGAAAGTACTTCCCTCAGAAAGCGGGTGAAACCGCTGGCGGAAGCTAGTTTTATATAATTATGCTAATTTTCAAAACCTTAATGCCATCCAAAACTGATCCTTACCCCGTCGCTACCACCCAATAAGCTAGCGGTTTTGCAACTTTGAGTGACATTGCTTAACGTAGAGCGAAATAAAAGCCAGCCAGCCTTTGGGTCTTCCATTAAGTAATTCTTATATGCTTTAGATGCTTCATCAAATATGTCATATTTCAATTCTTATGTGCTGTTGTTGACAAGTATAAAATATTAACTTAATAACCCTGTATCAGTTTTCACTAATCCAGGAGACAATATCTTGCGAACAGGTAAAACTAATAGAACAAAACCATGTCTTTTTTTCGCAGTGGTCGGAATTGTGATCTGCTCTTAATAACCACAAAAAGAACCTTTGAAATATTAAATTGTTTACTTAATAATATTGTCTGAGCTAGCCACCTAATGTATGGTCCATACGTGCCAAACTACCTTCACACAAACCACCCAACAAAATAACAAAGTGAAACAAAACCACAAAACTAGCTGCTCTCATCATTTTAAAATATTTTTCTAAAAACATTTTCCTAAATAAAACGCTGATACCGCTTCTGTAACAAAGTAACCTGGGCTGATGTATGCAGGCGAACCTCATATAATTTTACTAGATGTACGTGTGTTGTGTATGCCCTGTTGTTTTTTAACTAGCAAACAAACAAGTTTATGCTGCATGTCGTCGAACAGACGTTGTAAGATGGATAGGGGACAAAATACAAACAGATTTACCGCATACATTATGAATATTTTATTTATTTGGAATACTCTTTTGAAAGAGCCTGCTGATGAGACCTTTTTCGGACGGGATATCATCAACTGCACCCGCAGTCGGTGACAGATTTACTGACTAAAACCCGCTTTTGTTCCTTCTGGAGGTCTTTGTAAGCCAGAACCGCGGTAGCTCTTGCGAACAATCGCACAGCACCGACTGGCTGCTGGATGAGACTTTGATACATTTTTGACATTTCTATAGAAATGCCGTAAAATTTAAGTATTGATATTGATGCCATCCAATCGCTAATCTGCGAGTAAATTATAGAATGTACTATAATATGCAAATTTTGTCAAAGACAGCTCGCAAATTGAATTTTAAAATTTAATTCTACCACAGGATTCTAGTGCAGGACCATTCTAAACAGAAACCTACTTTATCATCAAAACATTCATAGAAAATAATTCATGTGCATTTACGCGAAAATAATTGTGAAGATACTTAACGCGTATGGTGTACAGCGACTTGCGAACCACTTGGCCCGTGTTTCTACCTCATTCTAACTTGTAATTTGTTGCGAAACGCAATTATAACGGGGCGCTCGGCGGCTAATAGCCGACCGGAATTTTGCGACTCATAGACAGAGTCTTAAATGTTGAGCTTTAAATAAAATATGGGGCGTTCAGTATTCGAATTTATAAACGGGATCGTGAATTTTGTTTGCCAAATAATATTATACCTATATAAACAACCAACGTGCAACGTACTGCCTTACATGCTTTTCATGTATGTATACCTATGGGTTGATCATTTCCTACAAAACAGTTTGGAAATACTTTTGTACTTCGACATACAGAAAAGTTGTTAGCTATAATTTCCGATCACAAAGGTTGAAAGTATGACTAAGTTCAATTTACCGAACAACCAACCTGAAATATTAAGAATGGTCTTAAACAACTTAAAAGTATCTATTTCCCCGAAAGCCGCAGCCATAAAGACAAACGGAGCAAAGACGGACATAAATTAGATTAAATCACTTCACACACCATTAGCAAAAACCTTTCTTTGTTTGCAACTTCAGACAAAATTGATCCTTACGTCTAAAATATATTGAGAAAACTGGGTCATATTGGCTTGGAGCGTCCTTAAAGGTATCTAGTTACCTTTGTTATGGGGATCATGGTGAAGTTAATACAGTATACAATAATAATTAATCAGCTATGATGAAGGTGTGATACGAAGTAAAGTGAATGCATGAGAATAATTCATTTTGTAAATAATGTTATTATTTATGGTAAATCTACTTAATGCGATGAAGATGAACTACGTCTTAAGGGTGTGTTTGGTGGAAAAATCTAATTTCTACGAATAATTGTGATATAAATATAGTTAAAACTTTCAATGACATTTGACAATCTTCCAAAACTTAAAAATTTCTTCAATAACAAAACATTCAGATCAACAAAACATTACACTGCAGCGGTCATAATCCTTAAATTTTATATCCAAGTCTCGTTCAACATCTGCGCCCGAAATGAAGACATTTGCCGTTAAACCAATGTACATTGCGCACGTTAAATGTGCCGTAACACAGTCTATTGTTTGTTCTTTTACCTATGCGACCTTGGTACGAGGCCCCTAATTAAAATCGGGGACAGTGTTTGCTCTGAAGGGATGAGGGAGTGACGGTTGATGGGATCTATAGCGGGCTAATACGTTGTATCGGATTTGTTTTTTGTTAATTGGGTTCTGTTACTAAAAATGGAATTTATTCTAAATATAGAACCGATAAATTAATATAAACCTTAGATGCCGCATATAAAATTCACATTACTCGTCACAAAAAATAAATGGCAACTTTTTTCGTGGGAAATCATCAAATGAACCCTCCGCTGAGGGTGTAGCGGTGACCATACTGTCTAACACCTACTATGTTCTCTAAATTGAAAATAAATGGCACCTAAAAGATATTTATGTAAATAAAATGATACAGTTATTATGATATATATGATACATTATTAACAGCACTTTCACACTATTAGATTTTCGGGTTTTCCGCGTTGCTTAGCTCGGTTCGTACTGACGTTGCCGCGCGACAGCAAACAATTGACAACTAAAACCGCTCAACAGATTTGTGATCCAAATATTATATTGTGCGGAGAAAAACTGAGCGTACACGCGCGACAAAATCAGCTAGTGTGAAAGTTCTATTACATTTTCTTTCACACGATAATATCCAAATATTCATGAAATTTCGTGTACGATTTTTGGTAAATACTGTTGAATAGGGGCGTTTCTTTGACCACATGCTTATTGAAACTAAAACAGACTGCACAACCATATTCAATTTCAATTCCGTTCAGAACAAATCATTGACGACAACCACAACAACCAACCGTTCGACGGTGCGTCAACCACTCGCCATTTCCGTGACAACCGCACACAATCCTTCGTCAACCACAAGCTTACGGTCAACCGCAACTGTTTTATCCCGTAATTTGTCCTTAACGATGGTCTGGTTACGACGGAT
Organism: Heliothis peltigera; assembly: GCA_958496145.1. Taxonomy (NCBI): domain Eukaryota; kingdom Metazoa; phylum Arthropoda; class Insecta; order Lepidoptera; family Noctuidae; genus Heliothis; species Heliothis peltigera. The sequence goes on along the minus strand of OY292329.1, from coordinate 11,095,051 downwards.
ACCGCCATGTTATTGAATGTATTCCTACCTATATGGAAATATCCTGCCTGAGATCCCAGCTTGAGATTGGATGGCGATAATATATGGAATTGGTTTGTTATATGGATGTAGATGTTGGTACAACATCCGTTGCGTATGAATATCTTTATCGTGTTCGATTGGTGTTTCGGAATTTGGGTATGTTTTAGTTGTTTACAGTATATTCCAACGATTTCCTAAATCATTTTGGATTTAATGTTCCGTCTAGCCAAATGCTTAATATTCGTTAATTTCATGAAAACATAAACATCGTAATCTTCCAAAATATTAGTCTCTATCGAAAACTTAATCTCATAAAGCCTAGCTACAAAATAAATTCCTTTTTTTTTTGTATTTTCCAGCTATGACACGTCCTAGTGACAATAAATCAGGTTGGTGGTTGAGACATTATTAAAAACCGTCGCAGCCGCTGACCTGTCCGATGTGACCTATCAATATCGAGACACCTACCGTAGCGTCATATTTCGCACGCGTTACAATGTACGTGCAAGTTATAGGAGATGGGAGGGTTGGGACCAAGTTTCAAGAGACCCCTTCAAAGATAAAAGTATCAAGAATTTTGTTCCTAAGACACTTTGTTATTCCATGCTTTGTAAATTGCACTTCCAATTTCAAAGTAAATGTTGCTAATAGTTGGAGTTTCTTCAGAATAAATTCCTTTACTAAAAAAATATAGGAACACCATTCCGCAACTGACTTGCTTCATTTACAACTACACGTGCTAAAGCAACTAAACACGAGACATCGCAATCACGCGCCATACAAATTCAGGCTCAAACCAAATTCGAAATCCGAGAACAGCCGAACAGCCCCGAAGTTTCCCGAACCTTGCACCACACACCAACTTTCCACAGGACACGTTCTGATGCGATACATCAGCGTACTATTGGCACGGTCGCACCCCCTGCCCCCACCTCCCCCCATTTGCATGTAAATTGAATAACGACGACGTAGCACAGCTTTGGTCGGCGAGAAACGAACGCTTCGCAGTTTGTCCTTTCAAGATGTCACATGTAACGGTCGGGGATAAAATGTTGGTCAGACGAGATTCTTATTGATTGGAGTGACCTGCATTGTAGTACTGAAATTATTGTATTGGTGAAGGAGTTTTCTCGAATAAGTTTAACGCTTTTATTATTTTAATGGATAAATTTAAATAAAAAATTAAATACAGTCGGAATGCTAGAATAATACGATAATACGTGTTTCATCTCTTGAACAAACTAATCGCCTACGAATATGCTACGGCGTAGTGTGGTTAGGATTCGCGTAGCATGTTCGTAGCAATGCGCTGCTACGAGTATTATTACGACAATTTTGACGCGTTTTACATACAATAATAAAATCATTGTGTTTTTAACTAATCATGTACTAAAATAAATACTTTGCAAAGACATATGCTGAAGAAGAAAACAAGCATTGGAACAAAATATTACCTACCTCGGCACTAGCTTTAAAACCTACGTACAAGTACGATGCTACTACATGTATTTGGCCCAAACATTATTATGTTTTCGTACCTCAGGACCTCTCACAATACGTGCGAAATTATGAAATAATCGCATTACAAGTTGGGACGTCTGTGGCACTATTACAGCACTTGGGCGTTAAGAGCATTACTGAGCTCTCTAAATAATGTATTATGAAATATAAACTGTGAACGACATCATATGCTTCCTAAAGATTTTGTTTTCTGTACTAAGTTGCTGATTTTGGAACATAATATTGTGAATAGGAGTCAAAATATAGATTAATTATAAATTAACTAGCTTTCGAAAATAGTTTTATCCGCGTCACGTAGGTAGTATATACTACTCTGTTCGTCCGGATAAAATTATATTCCAAAGCGTTTTTTCAATAAATTAAATAACATTGAAAGACTTTTTTTTAATCAGTGCGATGGGTACTGATTAGTGCGTTGAAGAAAACATACGAACTTTTCAGCTTTATGCTGTTAGTATGCGTATTTTTGAAATTGTTTCAGTTTTATTTTGTTCAGTCAATATATGTTAAAAATATGTCATTCTTTATTTTTTTCAGGTAAGTCATCGATAAGTATTATCGCCCATTACGGATAGTGACACTCAGTACGTAAGTTATTCACATTTTTTTGTAATGTTCTTTATGATCCAAACAAAATAATAGAATTAAGTGAACTAATGTATTAATTAGTTGGTATAATTTTATAAAAAAAATCCACTTTTTTCATTTCATTTTCAGACATTCGTCACATTATATGAAGACATCATTAACGAAATTAACGCTAACCAAATCTGCATGCAAACCGCACAAATATAGAACGCACACATGCATCAACAAAAACCGTGAACACGAAAAAATTTTCATTTGCAAAAATGTTCACTACACATTTTTTCTTTAACAAAAGTTCTGCCAGAAAAAGCTCTAAGCGTACATTCAGTGTAACAAAAACACGACCGTTGCCACCCTAACGAGTGTAAATCTCATCCTTTAATTTAATGAGCTCTAAAACACAGGCTTAGTTGAAAACAAAGGGGTGTTGAACGTTCCACCCCGTCTTCATTAGGGAATCTTTCTTACTAACGCCTCAGAAGCTCGGTTGGCTTTTGAAAAGATGCGCACATGTGTTACGAATTTCGCGTAATTTTGTTCAACAAAGCCTTCAGGTTATATGTTGAGACGCTGCTTATTGTGCGGCCTGCTATTCAGTGGGGCTGTTACGGTATCGAAACGAGTGGGTTGAAGTGTCCTATCTGCTTTGATATATTTATTAGTCTCTGACTTTATTGCAGACAATTGAATGAATTTGTTTGGTGAATGGGTTTTTGAGTGTGTTTCTATTTTTGTGTAGGTACTGTAACTGTCTCAAGTAGTTTAACTGTCTAATGTTTTACTACGACAACAATAATAATATCGTATACCATAATATACCCCGGTATAATATACCCCATTTTATACACGGTTATCCCCAAGGTAAGCTATTTATTAGCTTGTTTTATGGGTTTATAAACTATATGTAGTTTATCAGTTGTGCTGGCACCCATCTTTATAAATACATATCTAATTAAAAAGTGTTGATTTCAACCTATTTCAACATATTTGCAAAATAAATATAATTTATCATCATATCATTTATCATAATTATTAAAACAAAACAATATATTATAGAACCTTAAAAAATATGTATAAAATTGTTTTCTTTGTAATAGTCTTATCCTGTCCAACCTGGCAATTCAGCCGTTATAGATCTTCCAAATCAATTCATTGATTCGCCTTGTATTTATCTTGTATTCTAAAGTTTAGTAAAATGCATCTACTAAACTCTGAAAAACATTGTAGTGACTTGACACAATGCAATTCTCCTATAGTCTGGAGTTCTCGCGTACAGAAATTGCCGTTTAATGCCGGATCAGTGCCGGATTTAAGGTGCATCTGTCTAAACCTTGCCTGATTTATTCGTGACGTATGCACTCGTAATAGGGATGAGAGACCAAACTTGATGTGGACTTTGTATGCTCTGAGAAGCGTATTGCATGCATAACCTAGCTATTATTGCGAAAAATTTAGATCTAAAAAACAAATAATTGATTAATATTAAAAATGGTTTTCATGAAAGTAACCTATTTAATATTATTCAAGCAAAATTACACATAATTTTATAAAATCTTTCTGCATATCCAGAACATAATTTTTCAACACCAAGGCACCCTATTTAATGCTTTGTAACTATTAGCATGATTAAATTGTCAATTATGAGGATTACATTTTGTTCTAACTCTCCCAGATTTTAGTATCTCTAACGAAATAGTTACAAAATTTCATAGCTAAACATCAGCTAAAAACATTTGCTACTATTTAACGAGAGGTCCTGAAGCCCAAAAATTTAAAGAACCCTGCCCCCAATGACCTTAGCACCCCTAAGTAAGCAGATTTGCTCGTCGTCCATGCATTGATCAGATTTAATGAAGCTGTTTGCTTGTGTTAGTCAGGGAATATGCAAATTGTTTACAGTATGTCACTGTTGCAGTATCATATGGATTTGGTAAGCGGTGATCAATACGGATTTAGGTATGTTTCGTCAAAAGATATTGTTTGTTTTCTTTGTTTATTAAGAACTATTTTTAAAACAAATCATCAAGATAGATCTTTGAAAACTGCAATATTTAATAAATAACCTTTCACATATTTGTCAGCTTGATATACTTGTAAAATTGTTTTATTAATCTACAATTATACATGGTTCTTGAATAGGACGAGTTAGTACTGTACGAGTTTACCATTTATTATCTTAAGTACTTACAATTATACAATGAAAACATGAGCGACCTCCTACACTGTGCCACTTTCAATCTAGGTAGGCTGTTATATTATTACAAGTAGTTTCATAATAATACACTTATCGCAAAAAAGTAGCAAAAATTAATAAAAATAACAGTTGGTCTTAAGATTTTATTTAATTATTTATAAAATGGACCGTAAATAAAAAATAATTTTAATTAACATAAGTTAAACAAATGTAACGGAGTCAAACTATACTTACTCTTTAGTTAAGTCACCTTCACAATATCAAAGACATTAGGATTCTTCTGTCTCGGATTCATTGCTCCCGAGTGTACTTAATTCTTATAACTTGCGCAACTTAAACGTCCCTCTGAACCCATAACCACAGCATAGTGAAGGCTCTCCAATTTACCACCTCTAGTATGAAACTCCACTTAAGGCGAAGCAATAACAAATATTTGCTATAGTGTATATACTGACAGGTTGTTAGCCATCGCACGCGACCATCGTTACGTCACCTCCCCTTAATTGACTCTTACAAATAACGCTATACTATCAACATCGCGGAATGTGGTCGTATAGCTTCTAGTGTCATGCAAGCCTTGATAAATTACGTGTCTGCTTTAAAAGTGTTTTTGTTTAGAAAGGCCTGATATTTTATTCAGCACCCTATTATGTGGGGTGGTTTTGATTTCATTTAGTATGAACAGTCTTTTTTATAATTAAAAAAAATATTGAAGCTAAACAAAACTATGTATAATTTTATACCTACCTAATGTTCAGTTCAGTATTATCAGTGAGCCATTAATAATTTTGGATCAAACCTATACATGAAATTCTCCGGTCAACGACCTTTTCGTCATTATAATAAAATTCTTAGGTTTGGTTGGAACGTGGATCACAAGTTATCTGATATACATACTGCTGCCTAGATCTTCTCAAAAATTGACATGATGTTTATAAATAACAATAATTACTTTACAGGGAGGTGATGAGACTATAACTACCATGTCAACGTTACTTTCCATTTGACAAATGCTTCGAACAAAAAATAACAAAACAAATTAACTAATCACTCAACTAAACACCAGTTCACACCCAAAGCTATTTCTTTTAACACACACCCACAAACTAACACCTGATCATTGCCATTTACAAACGACGACATGACAAGAAAATAAAATGCAGCTAACAAATTAAGTCCATTAGTTCGGACGACCACGTGTATTCATTAGCAAGCCAAGCCAGGTAGTCAGGTTAGACTAATTCATCACATACGACACTTCAATAAAATTAACAATGATGAATGGAAAATATCGCCGGTGAGTTCCATCAATCATCGGACCTGGCGACGGGTAGTTTGCGTTTTTATAATTAGCGGCACGATGTCATATTTGGTTCTTCCATTATTGTTGTATCTTGCGTGATTAAATTGACTAGTTGGTTTAGGTTATGTGTTTTTTACTAAACTATATAATAACGTCGAGGTACAGACGCCAGCACATCAAGCTACTCGAAACTGTCAAATTTCTCCAATAAAGTAAAAAATCTATTAAGGAAATTTGTCAGAGTTTAGTAGCTCCATGTGCTGGCATCTACAAAGCTGTAGGAAGATTTACGTATTTTGCACCTTTTTTGGTCATCTCAAGGTTCAAATATAGAAAAAGTGAATGAGAAAGAGGAACTGCCCAGCTATGCTTAAAGGCTACATCACTCTTTATTATGAAATACAAAACCTTAAAGAGGTAGACTTAACGATGTAAAATTATCGTCTAATACTAATACATGAATTAGACTTGTTAGTTTTTACGCTATCACGACTATCTATATCCAACATAATACCTCTATCTTCAGCGAAACAGCTGCCACTAATATCATTGTTATTGTGATAATCTTCAGGTTTTTAATCATCTGCGATGACAACAGGATAATTTGGATCCCTTTCATCCTTCACGACTGGGCGTGGACCCGACACATCAATTTATATTATTCCTGGATGAGTTCCAGAATATTTGTATTAATGAAGCCTTTCAGGTGCTTACAGATATTATACCTATTTATTGTATAGTGTTCGTTTGTATTGTTTACTGACTGTTTTGTAGGAAGCTGTAAGAGTTCAAAGCAGTACCATTGAACATTCATTATAAAGGTTTCACCTAAGGTTTCTTTAACAATTAAGTTATAATTCACGAACTCAATAGCTATTCCCGGCTTTGTTTGCGTGGTAGTCGAATTGGTTCCAAATATTTAACAGTTTTTTTTTTTGTCAAGATACGCCAAAATAAATTTACGAATACCAATTTCTACGAAAACGAAAGAATTTTACTAAACAAAAAAAGAACAAAATCATTTGACTTTGAAGCAAAGAACTTTTTTAACAAACAATACCTGACAAAGTCGTCGACGAACTAAATTCAAACAGAGAACTCTCGCATTTAAAAATTAATATGAAAAGAATTTCATAGTGAACACTCGCTCCTATAATTGAAGAAGACTGCGCATACAAGGAATATGTAAAGTTTTATTTCAGTTCCCCTTTGCAACTGAACTTATTTGTGCGGAATGTCCACTCGGTACATTTGCACAAACGCTTCTGCACGCCCGCCGGGTGACCGGTATTAGCAAAGCCTTCGACATCTTATCACTGAATATTAAAAAGAAGTCGTATAGTATATATTTGTTTTTATGTTTAATATTTTATTTTGTTTGAAGGCAATGTTATAGGTGTGTTTACGTTTCCGAAATTAACAACGTAGATAAACACAGATTAAAACAAAACCTTTTTGAAACTGTTGATTTTTAAAATAAGTATTGGCAGTTTTACATTACATAATCTTAAGCTAAACAGGTTAAAAGGAATAAGATTTTACTTTGGTAAAACTGCTGGTGCAGATAGGCAACTTTAGTAAAGACTTGTTCCACCAAAGCGTGCGACACTAAAATACTCGCCGTCTATACCACCGCCTTTGCGACTGCTAATTATGCAATGCGTTCGCCCCGATGATTTCCCATAGGAATGGTGTCCTGCACTGTTTTAATCATATACTCGGAATGGGAAGAGATTGCATCTGAACAAATAACTGGCGTGTTCCGGTTTGAACCGGATCGCTGTGTAATTTACTGTTACGTTTGTTGTTCGCTGTTTGAACTTTCCCCCCTGCTCCCTATCCCCGCCAGTTTGTTTTTCGGTATGTATTTAAAGTTGATTCCGTGGACTTCATTTCAGTTCGCTGATGTTGTTTGTGCGTTGTGCTTGTTCGATTCATTTTGATAGCGTCTTCCTTGAAGATTGTTGTTTTCGGCTTTACCTTTACTGTTTAGGGGTTTATATTTTTTTGTTTGCAAATAGAGATTTAGAACTGCATTTATGTGCATTCGTAATTTTCTTTAAGTTTATGGCTTGACTGATAAAAATGACTGAGGGACGTAACACACAGTACAATTGAAATCCAGTCCCATTAAATAGAAGTTACAAATTACCTAAACAAGCAAACATAAGCCAAATAAATTCCTTGAATATTATTATTTTCATTTAACATCTAATAAACGTAAAGTCTAAGTAAATAAAACGGCTTTGCAAAACAATACAGGCGATCTCCATTTTCCAAATAAAATAGGTCCCAGATTAATGGAATAATAAATCAGACAGCACTATGACAATCATTTTGAAGATAGAATGGGCCTCGAGAGGCCATAGTCTAGAGCAAATAGTAACTTTATGTAGTTAGGTGAATAGTCTGTGATTTATAATGAGGCCTTGTAATCCTCTCGTGAAAGGGAGATGGGATATGAACTCGGCTGGCACTAGTTAGGCTTTAGTTAAGAGGGAACAGTTTCAATTTAGAGGCAATCTATTACGACATGGATTTTAAAAATTTTAGGGCTTTGTGCAATTTACTTGAATGGATTCAGATATTGGTAAATGTCTAAGTCTACTTTTGTATTGATCGCGGCTTGTTCCTGGTACATTGAAACAGCCTTTTTAAAGAAAATACAGCTACCTAGTTTTACAAATTTAAAAGTAGTTATAATAATTGGGATGAAAGTAAAAAATCTTCTTCTTTGAAAAGAAAATTACTTTTAGTAAACCAGAATTCATAAGAAGCTTCGCTTGCATCTATACATCTTTATAATACACCTTGAAAGTCTCACGGGGCTCCAAAATACTTCGTAATGTTTTTTCGTCAACTTTCCAAAATATATAAACTTGGTTGTGAACTTCATGTGTTTGTCTTGACAACTGTAACTAATCTTGTCACGGGTATGGAGTTTCAACGTTGTTTTTATCTGATTTTATGTGACATGTTATTAAAATGCGCCTACTTTTTTTTCGCAAGCTCGAGGGAATTTGATATATAATAGGTTTAAGTAATGTATTTGCACTTTTTATTTATTTTTGTGTATTATTAAGTCAAAATATTTAAGCATTGTTTTGATAATAATGACCTAGATTTTCGGAAATATGTCTCAACCTGTAAATTTATCTCAGTTTACAAGAAACTTGAATTTCAATTTTCCTTCCACGCGTGATACAATAAATATCCCCCAGCCTATTTCAATTGACATTATAACCTTCAGCCAAAAGCTCCCATTTTCATCAAATGTTGCCTGAACTAACCTTTGTCATGCACAAAACACATCACGTTCTCGCAGAGTTATTATCGGCATGGTAGCTAATAAATAAGCAAATAAAGTGACGTTCATTAATATTCATGACTGTATTACCGGGCGACGTGTCTGTTCGTCACAGCAGTGCGACTGATTTCACGGGATTTAGGATTATTTTGAGAATTTGTTTCATAAAATTGATCGAGTTTGGTAGAGGTAACTAAAAGGAGTGGATTTACGAAATGGTTATTAACAAATAGACATAGGCTTGTATAATATAAAAAAAAACAAATCTGTGCATCTAATTAATTCATAACAGAAATAGTACATATTTATTCACGAAATAAGCATAATATTTATTTTAAAACAACTCTTAAAATAATAATCCATGGACAAATTCTGATAAGATAAAAGTATAAGTATATGTGTAGACGACATTATTTTCTCCGAACATAAAATAATATATTCAAAACATAAAGAAGCAACACACCTAAATGTAATGAGACTTCGGATAATTTTACTTATCCATCATCGTTATTGTATCGCGGTGATGCTCTTAACTGGGTTAGGGAAACAATTTTGTATGGGATTTGTTTCAGCCGAGATTTTGATGATGGAGTTTGTTTACAAGAAAACAACTTATTTTTATAAGCAAACTTTCTTTTAAAGTATCATTTTGGTTCTAGAAAACGTGGTACGTCTAAGGAGTTTTAAACCACACTAGTGTATCTAATAATATGTTGAGTAACACTGCTTAATAGATAAAGTACCACACAATCATAATCTCTTAACCACATTACCCCAAGACGATGACACAACACAAAATGAGCAAACCAACTTGAACAGACAGCAGCATGCAAATTCAAAAATCGTTTACAACGAAACTGCATTGTAAGAGATAGCTAGTAAGCTGTCTTAGTTCACGTACACACATTAAGCACAATGTTAAATCTAGTAAAGTAGTCTAGCTGGTATCGCAATGCCAAACCAACTGAGAAAGTTTATTCGCAAATTGACTTCACGTATTCGCTTTAGGTGCAGTTTCTTTCATCCGAGCTCAGCTTTTGTTGTGGTGGGAGTTGCAAGCGTTCGCGACTAAAGTTTGGAAACTTACGATCTTCCAAACCAAGGTCAACTTTGTATTGTGACAATGTGTATAATTGAATCAATGTATAAAATTTTAAAAGAAAATAATATCATGAAGTTCCTTGCTCGTTCTATCCATAGGAGTTCCTTTTTTGAATTGATTACTAGCACATGTTTTTTTATTTATATTTATAAGTGTTTGGGAAGGTCTAAATGAATTATATGAACTTGACTCTGTATTGTATTGAGAAATAATTTAAAGTGCATTTGCAATTTTAAGCATTAATAATTGTCACGTGTCTCAATGTGCTCGTTACTACCAACCTTAAGGGAAATCAGTAGAAATCCTAGTAGAGGGAAATCAGTGACAAGTTAGACACGTTTTATTCATTGACAAAGACAAAACAACCCATGCCAATTATTGTCTATTGTGATCTCTAACATGGATTATAAAAAAATACCATTTCGCATGTTAGTCGTGAATCTATTTATAGTAATTTCTAAGTTCCTCTTCATAACCAAAACTTAGACACTTTTTCTTCCAGGTCTTCCGCCGCCTCTCATAGCCGAAATCAAAGCATTAGGTTGTATTAAGAAATACGAAAACTAAGCAGAATGGCGTTCTAAAGAGCTCTGCATCACAACTTTGTTTTGCATGAGTTTACCCGTTTGCCGGTTTTAAAATCTTTTCGCGACTTGAATGCATTAAAGTATTTAACTTGTTTGTAGTTTCTGTCTATCGGACGCAAAGAAAACAATGTAGCTCCAGAAAATATTATCCGAAAATTTTCGTGAAAATTCGGAAGAAAAATATTGATAATACGCTTGTGTATTTTCAAGCATCTTATAGCTTTGAAGGTAATATAAAGTTTTCAGTTTAAAAAAAATATCATGTCAGTACCTTCTAGTACCTAAACAATGCAATTTTATTTTACGTCTTTAAAAATTCACAAATCGATTGACCTTCCGTACACCGTTCGTTAAACGTTTCTTTATCTCCTTATGATCCTGTGATTTTCAGATGATTTTGGGTCTTAGGTTTCTAAATTGAGAATTAACTTTCATCCATCACTGAATGTAGGATACTTAGGGGTAGTTTCACCGGTCACTGATAGCCACTATCTACCAGATAAACAGAATTTGTATGAAATTATCTACCAGAAAAACTAACTGGAACTTATCCGTAACCGAGTTCAAAAATCATGAAGTTGAAAACGTGACAAATTGCTAGACCATTGTCTACATAAAACTTACGGTCTGCAATAGGCTAGTAAATGTCTTATTAAGTTACTCGATTTCCCTTAACTTGCTCTAAAAACTAGCGCACAGCGATAAAAATGTTTTATGCCTTCCTTCCATTTGCATAACTTTTAGCAGCTGTTAAAAATGTGTTAGCACTCAGAATTAGATTGAAAGGCCCGATTTTTACAATATTACTGAGAAATATAAGAGTATTTTCGTTCATAAAATAACGAAAAATATTTTCTAGGAACTGTGTCGTAACTTAAAATACTGACTAGATCTCAATTATTATAATTATGAATAATTAACTATGAAGAATTACTTCTTCTACCGAAACGTAAGCCTTCTGTTTTGAAACGTGGTCTTAAAAAGGTACCAGCTTTAGTGTTCAAACCATCAGCTTAAACAAAGTTAATGGTTCAAACCTAGTACTAAACTCGGCACTTTTTTAAACAACGTCTTATAATACGGCGAAAAGCCTCGTAAAACGTTTATATATAATGTATTTTAATTAATGTCCCAGACGTTATTTTTCGCTAAACGAATAAAAGTGAAGCACCGTCTAATCGCGTCTAAACAGGCCTCCGTTCCAAACTTAAATCCTTTTTAATCTCAAAGATTTGTCGCAATAAAAGTTTTAATACATAATTATGATAAAACAAGAACATCCAACTGACAATTAACGTCCGCAGCATCTCTCAACAAAATAACATTTGTGCGAGAAAGCGAAACTCTACTCTCTCACGCACGACACATAAATTTGTTACAACTGATTACCAAGTTTGTTGGGACTTGTCATCGCAACTCTTCCACCTTGGTCGGGGGGAGAGAATTTTTTCATTGTTAACGTTATATCTGGCGAGGTTTGGCATCGCAGTTCATGAGCGCCGCGCACGCCGCGCCCACTACGTGATCCGAATACAACTTCTCATATTCATCGCTTTAAAGCAACACCGAGGTGCGAGAGGGACGCCACCATACGACAGACACGACGCCACCTTTCGGCAAGATTTCGTGACCTCTCAGCGGCTTCAGTCCGCAGAAATATGGACGGTAATAACATAAATCCCTTTGGCATATAAAACACTAAACGCCCCCTGAAGTGTCCCATGGTTTTTACGACGCGAATTCTCGAACGCTGTAAAATATTTCAGCATTTATGAAAATTGCTGGAATTTTCAAATTAATTATGATTCTCATAATGGGACGTTTTATTAATTTAATTCCTTAGTTTACGAAGTTGACGCTTCATGTCAGGTAACTTGTGCTTCAAAAGTTTTAAAGGTACACAAACGTTCATTAATTTTATTTTGGAAAATTCAACAAACAAGAGAGGAACGTGTCGTGTTCTTCAAACATATTATCCGTTGATTCTCGATGATTGTCGGAACACGTTTGACGGATGACGAGTGACGTGCCGTCATTGGTATGCAGCGAGCGTGCTCACCTAATCATAAATAGGGCATGCTCACGCCCTTTGACGCCATTGCTCATTTTTGGTGTCTATTGTGCAGTGCATCGTACGTTTGAATTTAAATTTAGAATTGGTTGCTTTATTCCATTATGAGGTATATTATGAATATTGAAAACTAAGAGGCACATTACACTATTTAGTGACAGATCAGTACCTTTTAATATTATATCACCTAAAAGAATAATATAACATAATAATAATGAATAAATAAACATAAACATTCAACAAAAATCCATTTAGAATCACTAACCAATGAAGCAAGCAAATCCACCAACCAGCTATACTTTTTATTCCAAGCAAAGACGTAGTTTTTGTCTCAAGACGGGGTCACATTTCAGTTCATGTACTATAAACGCTCAGCTGATGGTACATAAAGTTTCGGTCCGGTGCCGTCGACACATAAAATCTGAATAAGTAAATGATAGGGGATAGTGGATGCTTGATTGATTCACGAGGAGCTGGTTTAAGGTATGAAGTTTAAGCGAGTTGTGTAACTATAAGTAATCTATTCAATTCCGAAGACGAAAATATATTCTGCTTAGGCTGCGGGTTGTTTGCGACAGTTACCGTGACCCTGGTACACAGGGACCTCCAGAAGGAACAAAGTGAGTTTTAGTCAGTAAGAGTCTGATACTCCCTTCACCTGCCTTCCCTCGTGGAAGAGAAAAAAGCACAGATATCTGCCTTTTCATTGAAAACTTTTGTATTTATACCAATATAGTAAAGCTGAATAATCTGTTTGAAACCGTTGGATCAATTTGAAAAATTCGATCAGTGTTAGGTAGTTCTTTTGTCGAGGAAGGCTATGGTACTTTTATTCAGGTGTAGTTCCCATGAGACACGAGTGAAACCACCTGGTGGAAGCTAGTCGTGACTATTGTTGATCTATGCAAGGAAAAGTACCTCTTTTTGTTTTTGGGACCTAAAAAATTGACTGTAATTCTTAGGTTATTAGCTTGGTACTTCTATAAGCCAAGGCTCGCCTTTGATGGCGAAGCAAAACGAATCATCTATTATTCATAGCACGATGTATAGAAAAAATTTAATAGTCTTATTAAAGTATTGAGATTCAAATCAACTAACCTCATGTTCAAAAACCGCTATAATACTTTATCTTGTACCAGCATCCACCGATAGTATTGTTTATGTGACGGACGAGTTACGACGTTTACGATCTGTGGAATGGTGTATTTGCAATTTATAAGGTATTCCCTGCAGATGAATTTGCGTCTTATGTCTTCTATTTTAGGCGTTATTTGCAGCAGACTAGTAACATTCGGTAATTTAAGATTGATTGATAAATGTTGACGAATTCATTAGCATAAAACTTTTAGTGGAGGAAATCTGCGTTTTGGTGTTGATGTAGGGGGAATGGCGATAAGGGTAGTTTAATAGCTTAAGACAAACGTAAAAGCAAACACTTACTTCACAAATATAAGACATCCAATAACTAATATTTAAAAAGATAATGTTGGTTTTAAAGCAAGGACTACATGCCCATAAAGAAGTCATCAATGTTCTTAAAAGTCTACAAATTCAATACAAATGAATATCCTATCGACATCAAATACTAACAACACAATTTATAGCCCTCAAAAACGCTAAACCTTCAAAGATAGCTCATTAAACCACTTCTGGCGATCGTAAAACCTTTAGAAAATTTTCATTACTCCTACCGACGGGATAATGATCGGACCTAAATTTAAATGGTATTATTTCACGGCTGGAAAGTATAATCACACTCTTCGGATGCATAAAGAACTATAAACGTCAGATATCATCTAATTAAAGATCAAGCGGTGTGAATACAGCCGACTTTTGGAGGTATCGATGGAGATTTTGGGTGGGCTATTCTTTGATGGTATCTTAATTTTTTATGCATTTTTCCCCTCTGATTATTAAGAGTAGTTACGTCATTATTGTATTAATTTAAAACAAAAATCCCTTTTGACTATGAGAGCATAGATCAATTATAATTATGATGATAGGAATAAAAACAGCCACGAATCACTTCAAGAAAAGACTTGGCTGGGGCACTGCCGTGCCCTCAGATTTGATGTAATTGATTTCAGTCAAAATATTTTACCTTTACTATGTATTTAGCATATTTTTTAATATTTTTATAAATATGTTTACTTATTTGCATTGTCTTTGTCCATAAAAATATTTACACAAATTTTCTGTCGATGAGTTGAATAAAAAACATCGACACATTTCAGACATTGCTAAGCGAGGCATCGCCCATTAAAATGTAGAAACGTTCGATAGCTCTTTTCAAGTGTAAAATATTTAAATTTACGAAGCAACAATTGGAAGTAGGAATTTAAAACGGTACGACTAGGCAATTGGACTGGATCCTTCCAAATTAATTGAAATTTACTGTCGTTTGAGAGCGATTTTTACTGAACAATTTTTACATGAAAGGAAATCAAGTAAAGTTAAAAGGAAGTAAGCAACATGATGATGAGTTAATAAATAGCCCATAATATTTGTTTCTATAATTTGAAACCTTAGCAACAGACTTAATTGGCTATTTATCATAATTTTCTAGAACAACTGAGAAATTCTTCAACATAATATAATAACACACGATAAAATTCAAATAAAATTGTTCATACACAAAACCTGGTCATTGGTATGACGCGAATTGTTCGGAAATAGCCGGAGAGTCTTAGGAATTTCATATCGCAAACAAATTTCTGTCATCATAATGAATTCCAGAGATCCAGCGACGGCTATTGGACTTGCCCAGGGATGTTACAAATACTTCGAGTTTTAGAAGGTGCGTACGTTGTTTTACTTTTAGAATAACTTTGTTTTTGTTGGGATATTTCGGTTTAGACTTTTTGGATATAGCATAAAAGATAAGGTCATAACGAAAAAAAAAACAGTTTCGGGAATTATATTTTTGGAGCATAAGCAAAAAAGTTAATTTTCATGACCAACCTAAGTATCTTCTGAAGTCAATAATGACCCAATAATAAGACCATTAACGGCCAGTCTTACCGGTTACGGATAAGTTCCAGATATTTTATCTGGCAGATAATTTCCAACAAATTCTGTTCCATTTCGGAATTTATCTTGTAGATAGTGACTATCCGTAACCGGTGAAACTGGCCCTAAGTTATTTTTACCATCTAACTCTTAAACTTACACAATCCTAATACATGCTCGCCGTACATAACTTTCCTTTAATAAAAGTCTGTCGAGAACCCAACCCTAAAATACTTGACCAATACTGAACGTAACAGTCAAAGATCCAAATTTAATATTAAATACGAACTATGTTTACCAAAGGCATGGTATGAATACGAAGGGCTTCGAATCAATGGGCCTTTACCGCATGTCCTGTGCACGAGGGAGGTCTGTGACAAATATTTGAGGCTTTATACTGTATGCAGTGTAAGTTAGTAGGTAGGGGGTTTTGTTTTTTTTTCTCGTAAGGGAACGATGCATTTGTTATTTTTATTTTTAAAAAGAGATGATGTTTCATTTGTTTAACTCAATATGCAAGTTTTTAACACCATTATTATATTACAATCATTGTCTAATAGTATTTGAAACTTACAAAAATTTTGTACGTAATATTTGATAATGTGTACATAAAATGTTTAATAGTACATAAAATAATTATTGGATGGCAAAAAAAAATGTAGATCCATTTTTTCGTAAAAAAAGTCTGTGTATACCGTAGTAAGGAAACGAATATTGCATCATGTAACCGAAACCGAAAGACACTTTATGATTTTTCTATCTTTGATTCCAAAACCCACCTTCATTAGCTCCTGTATCTTTATCCTCCAAACAAACTTCAATAACGTCTACATCCTCAAAAACTACACAGCTACTTAATTGAATTATCTGTATGCCCTTGATCACATTAAGCGTATTTGCATAGGAATGTCTGCAGGAGAGATAGCACACGTTTTCTATGTAAGTTTAAATATTTGTCGTCGCGTGCCACTATTCAAATAAATGCGTTAGTCTAGTCTTTGAGTCTCGCTCTGTCAGCTGGGTTGGTCTCGTTTGCTTCATTTTTATTAATGGGAAATGCTGTTTGCTTGGTTCTGAGTAGGAAGTGTACAGTTTATGTTTAGAATTGTTTATAACTGGTTTCTTGATTTTTGAAACCTAAAGATGTTTTTGTCTTGCAATCGATACAATATTTTTTGTTCCTGTCTATCGAAGAGTGGTTTATTAATATTTTTTATCTTCGAACAAGCACGAATTGCAACTAGAAACAAAAAGATAATGCTACAACGACATTAAATCTTTCAATCCGCCTATACCGCAAAACAATTACTCAGCCACAATTCTGATGATTTGTGAACAGGGGCAGCGGTAAAAAAATGAAAATCTTCTCAAAGCGAAGCACAGGCGATACAAATTGTAACACCTGACAAAAGTGCCATGATTTATTAGCAGCAGCGAAATCGGCAGCCCGGATAAAACCGCCGCATTTCACCGCCAACGAGACCTGAAAACTCGCGCGATTCGGTAACAAAGCATTGTTGAACTCTATTGCCACTAGGTCCAATTGTTTCGGCTCGCGTCATAGATGAATTTAATTTTATGAGCATTTTTTTTTTGTTAGCTGATTATTTTATTATTATAACTTCATCTTTCGTTGTTTTGTTTTGGTGCTGGGTGAGATTAAATTATGACCTCATAATGATTTATACTGTTGCATAATATTAAAAAAAGCATCTATACTGCTAGTATTTTTCCTCTTCTTGTCGAGATTTTTCTACGAGGAATAAGATGTAATCGATACGTATCTGCGACAAGATTATGTATCCCGCCTAACGTTACAATATCTGAGTAAAATTCTTTAACAGAATCGGAACAGCCGCTGTTTCCTACAATACCGCTCGCGATCAAATAGTCAAACAAAATTTATGTTCCCTCCCAACGGGGATTAAAATATTAAAACTGCTGAGGTGTTTTCGCAACAATTTTTATTTATGGCCCGAACAATTGCACGGCTTTTACATTTAAAAAAAATCCAAAAAGATGATTTGTTATTCGCAAAATATAGTGGAAATGTTGCTGACTATTGAAATTTAGAGATCAGACTGTTGGCATTTTTTTTTTGGTTTTGTTTTTGTTATGACTACTTGCAGTTCAGCCTAGGAGGCCGCGTACTGCTAACCGGTCTTTCACTGTTGGCAAAAAGTGTGCTGCGTTTTTAAATGTTTGCAATTAGTGCAATATAATGAAGATGGATTTTGGGGTTCATTAAAATATCAATGAGGATTTGCCATTCGCAAAAAATAATGTAAATCTTGCTGGCTATATACAAAGTTTTTAAGTTATGTATATGCATAGTAGGTACTGTAAAATAACGGAGATTTTTGTCCTATCGTTGTAAAAAAATATGTTCGGAAAAAAAACTTATTTTTAAAATACCAATTTCAAATATTCCAATTTACTATTTAAATATAGAAACATGAACATACAATATATTTTATAGAACAGAAGCCAGGCCTGGGAGGGCTCATTTCAATCTAAACTTGTTATTTATTTTGTCGGATAGTTGATGTATATTTAATAGGGAAAGTTGCCGGTCAACGGGACCGTACAGGTCGGATATGCTATTTATTACTATTTGAATTTGAAAATTCATCCGTTTTTGTGGCTTTGAATGTTGATCTTGAGGAGGATGATTATTGTATTTTTTGAGTAAAACATTCTCTTCATAATATATTTGATTATTTTATTTTTAATTATTTCATATCAATACTGGGAATATTAAAGGGTTATTTTATCAAAAATGTATATACAAAAATATAAAAAACAAAACATTAAATATAATCAAACACAAAAATATTTAAGGTGACGAACCTTTTCTTTCCGACACTGTACTTCATAAGCATATCTTGAACACCAAGGTAACAGAAAACATTTTGAGGAAACCTGGACTTTAAGTCTGAAATCACCAATCTGCCTTGAGCAACCCTGGTGAAAAGAGGCCAGTACCGAGCAGTGGAAAAATAAAAAGGATGATAATGGAAAAAAACCTTTAACAAATCCTTTTCAATCCACATCAGAATCAATAAAAAACTATAACTTCACTTAATAATATAATCCGCAATAAATTGTATGGAATCCACATCCCATAGCTTTATAACGTAATCCGCAATTGACGGTTACCCCGTCACACGTCACCGTCGACGTGATGACAACATAACTCGACATGTTTGTCAAGTGTAAACAAAATTGAGGAGGGGGTTACATTACATTTTTCAGTAATCTTTGAAGGAAGGTGATTAAACTTTGTAATAAGAATTAACAAGATCAATGGTAATGCTTTCATACCAGGTTAATTCAGCGTTGTTTGTGTCTAATACCTATTTTAAATAGACGTATTTTTACCTACACTTAAATATTCTTATTAAATATTAAACAAAATGACAAAAACATAATTATTATTACCAACATCTTAGACCAATAAACACATAAAAATAAAATATATCTAATAATAACACTTGTACCAACTTGCAATAATTATATAATAAGTACTTATTAGCCCTCAATATTGCAACTGAAAAGGCAGTTAAGCTGAACAATATTATACTGTAAGTTTAACCTGTAATACCTTAACAAGCAAATGTAGACATTGATTTTTTTAATTTTGAAGCAGGAAGGATAGAAATAGCTCCTCATAATAACCACAACCACATACGACATCATTACTCACTCAATCTTTAAATAACAAAGAGATAAAAGCCTAATTAGAGCCATTACAAGCATTGCAGCATCGTCTTGTTTCTTAACAAAATACGTTATGTTAAAATTGAATGAATGTTTTTGAATTTATATTACCTGAATGCGGTTTGTGGCTACCGCTTTGTTTCGCCCGACGCTCGTTGCTTCTGACTGGTAAGAACGGAGTTTCTGTCACCACAGTAGATTGTGGGGTTATGAAATCAGCGGGCTGTGGAGGACACATTAATACTCGTACATATTATTATTATTTCAATACCAATAAAAAAAGATAAAGATAAAAAAGTCATTACAAACATTTATTTAAAGTCGATTGAAAATCAGCACTTTTTTAAAGGTAAATTTTACAAAAGACACCCCAAATACGCCCACAAATACATATAGCGTTTAGTTATTATGTAATTCTGCATGACATGCACCTTTTTATATTTCAATTGTCTTCTTAGAGTACTTGAATCCAAATGGTTGCAAAACCAAGTGAAATTTTGGAGTTATTTGATTGTAATGTATAATATATTTGGACCGTAGTTTATCTGACAAAGAATTACTATGTTTAAAACAGTTCAACGAACAGTGTTTCTAGCGGCCTAACTATCTAAGAGTTGTGTCAAGTTGACACTTCAAACCTTATGGAACTAGTATCTACTTAAGTTCAACGATACCAATACAATATACTACGTCTACATCTACGCGCCTCTCGGCCACAAAGCCTACACTTTAATGGCCAGTAACCTAGACCAAAGCCAGGCCACAAGTAGTAATAACCACACACCTTCCCGCTAGCTCTGTAACCCCCACATTCGCCCGCCAGCGGTGTTGTGAATTAATTTTCAACTTTGACGCGAAATAAATCACGCGGCCCGCATCTTGATTAGTTGTGGTGTTGCCATTTTAAAACGTTTCTACATTTTTTATTTATATTTTGGCTTAATTGAATTTTTATATATAACGTTGTTTCTGATGGCCCGATAATTGGATGTTGATGTTTGAGTTTTTTTTTAATTTAAATGGGAATTCGTTGCTATACTTATATACCTACTGTTCTGAGTTTTAGAGGAACGATTTAAACTAAAAGCTTGTTTAACACAATATTAATTAGGGGTTGGTAGTATTGTACAACTTTGCATAGTTTCAACACTTCTGTAGAAATGAATCTTAAACAATAATCTAGTCGTAATAAAAGGTAACAGCATCTAATGAGACTTTCCTGAACCGTAGTAGATACCTACCCCTTTCACGTGAACAATAAAACAGCGTACAATAAGTAGATACTTCTGGCTCCTGTATTGAGTACTAGTGTCAGTTGATAAGGCGTCAGATTATTCGAGGTTGCGACAGAAGAAATTTAGATTATTAAAATTTTAAATACCGTATTAAATATACCTACTATTAAATAGGTATTGATTGCATGACATACATTTAGTATTAATAAAGACCACCCACGCTTCAGAGAGTTGCTAGTAATAAAAATTACATAAAACTACACAGAATGAGTATAACACAGAGCAAAACAGACCAAAACATAGAGTACAATAACTGACAATATAGCAATGATACACCGCCGATAACTTCTGTTTATGGGGAGGTAATCGAAATATATCTAGAAGAACTGGCCAGCGGACCGCTAGCACAATGTTGAGAGCTAAATTATTGCTGCAACGCAAATGGCGTGAATTTAAGGACTTAAATAGAATGGAGGCTGGTCAATGTTTTGTTTTAATGGGAGATATGTAGGTCTATCAATATTTTTTTGGGTTTAGTTTCTTATTTAAGAGAGCAAAAATTAGCGACCGAAGTTAATAACCTATTTATCCGTTGTTTTGCTTATTAGAGACTGAATTTTGACATTAGCCCCATATAATTTATGTCAAATTCCCATCTTTAGTAAGCAAAACAACGGATAGATAGGTTATTAATTTCTGTAACATTTGGTGTAAGATCAGCGCTTTATATACATAGCTTTAGTTTTATACTTAACCGAGTAAGTAACAATTGTAATAGAAGATTGAGTAATGCTGATAACAAAATAGGAAGTATTACATAATGAACTAACCGTTACGATAAAAATAACAATTTTTAGTTTTAAACTTTATTTACTGACTGAGAGTCTTTATGAATCTTGGCATTGGTTTTCATTAGATAAACAACTAATTCTTCTGTTGCCTTGAAACATTCATCAATACAAATCATACTTGCTTTATCAACATGCAGATACCACTCAGCACCTAACACCATTCTCCAAAAATCAGCACAAAGTATTTATGAAAAAGGCCTCACGCTGTTTTTCTTTAAGTGCTAAACTTTTTGCGCCTAATGCGGTATTGTTTCACATTTTCAAAAGTCGAAGGTATCAACATTAATTTTTATTGATCTTTCTGGATTTAAGGATTGTTCTGGTTAATGCTCCGTCGAATGTTCCCAGTTGTGTTTGAAGGATTATTTTTATTGTTGACTGTTGTTCTGGATTCAGTTTTTATTTTTGTTCTTCTGTCTTTTTTACGTGTTCAATACTTTCATTAAGTTTAGTAACACTGATAAAATATGTTACATCAAATTAGATTTAGTTTTTCACGTAATAATCATCATCATCATCATCACAGTCTATTTATCGTCCCACTGCTGGGCTCAGGCCTCCTCTTCAAAGGAGAAGGATGGAGCGTTAATCACCACGCTTGCTCAATGCGGGTTGGTGATTTCAGACTTTATAGTCCAGGTTTCCTCGAGATGTTTTCACTAGTTTTCACTATTTGAATCACTAGGCCACTACGTAGTAATAATATTAAAGTTTGATACATTAAAACTTGTATTTGTATGAAGAAAATCCACCCCCACTCAAATCTAGCAAACATTTAAAAACAAAAAAGGGACAACGCATTCACGCATTGCCGCGTAAAAATCTAATACACTTAAAGGCAGCAGTCCATTTTAATATGTGTCACAACGGTGTTCTTGGCCTGCGTCTCGGCTTTCGGCCCTCGGCCTCGGCTTCGGCCCGAACAATTGTTATTCAATACCACTTCATGAAATATGTATTTATTGTACACACACGGGAGATCTGGGAATTCATACGGTATATTGGTATAACGTTTTTGGGCACGTTGCTGTTTTTCGGCTTACCTGACTGGTGGAGTGGTATTAAAAATGTTGCGCTTTTTATTTGATTGTATGGAAAACAACGGGCTTTTGATGGGAGTGATGGAAGATTTCTGATACATACATGTGTTTTGTGTGCAGATTGGGATTTATATGATGACGTGTCTTTTTAACGTCCAATATTCACTTCAGACATAATGCAGTATAAAGGACTGTCAAACTTGAATATTCTTTCCTTTGTACAGACGCCAGCATATTAAGCTACTACAATCTGTCAAATTTCCTTAATAGATTTCAACTTTATCGCTGAAGCATATGGTAGCATATGGCAAGTGGATTGGTAAAATTTGTCAGTTTCGGGTAGCTTGATGTGCTGGCGTCTGTACGTTTTTGTATGAACGAGTGTTATGTTTAATTTTGTAATATGGTAAAAAAAAATAAAATGATTCATCGGCTATGAAAATTAAAGAATATCTCCTAATATTTTTTCTAGTATGCAAAAATCATACACGTAAAACAGTTCATTCTTCCAAGTTTTAATTTGCATCGTTCAATAAATTTAACTTTCTAAAACGCGATAAAACAAAGTTATACTGCAAAAATATCTATTACTCTATCCCAGAGACTATTTGAATATCATTCTCGTTTGAAAATTGTTAGAAAAGTTTACTCGTAAAGAAACGAGTTTTGTTACAATATAAGATTTTTAATGTTGTTTATTTTTTTTGTTCACTTTTGTATGAAATCTCAAAATCGGCGGGATCGGGACATAATCGGAGCATCAGGACACCTTTTTTCACACACGGTCGGTTGGCCCCATAGTAAGCTATTGATTAGCTTGTGTTATGGGTGCCAACGCAACTGATATATTACATATATTATACATTTATAAATACATATTATAACACCCAGACCACAGCCAACAAGCGTGCTCATCACACAAATATGGACCGTGCCGGGAATCGAACCCGGGACCCTTAGCACGGCAGTCCGGCGGGCGTGGTAACAATTGCGCCATCAGGGTCGTCTAAAAAGAGATAGTTTGATTTTTTAAACGAAGATCCTTGCTTTTATTTAACCTTTCTGTATCATGCTTGTGTATGAAGTTATCCTAATCATTTTCTTCTCGATTAATCAGAAGATGTCATATGTCAAAATGGAATGGTCGATGTCGATCGACAGTTTCCACCATGCAAATAGCATCCATCCAATCTATTCTACCATCGACCGAAGGCGTCGATTGACGATTATACACAAACTCATCTTCTGACATTTAAAATATTATAATTAGGGCCAGTTTCACAGGTTGCTGATAAGTTCCAGATAGAATTCTGTTCCATTTTTTAATTTATCTGGTAGATACAATATAAACTGTTGAAATGAGACTTAAACTATTTCCGACCGACCGTAGCTCATTACTGCGACTGTATTGTTTATAATTGCTTATGATTTACTGCGCGCTCACCACTTTCAATATATCATGGGCGCAGCGATCTTAATTCTTGGGACGCCCTCCTGTGTCCTGTATAAGTGGTGCAAGGACAAATGTGTAGCGAATTTTTTGTGTTCATTTATAATATATTGAAGAGAGTATAAAAAAAAGCCTTACTTTGAGAATTAATTGAAAATTACGTACCATAGTTTTAATAAAGTATGTAGGTATTGTTGTCTATTAGACTTATTATGAAGTGGATACAGTTGGCTCCCTGAGTTTATTGATTATAATATTACTAGCGACCCGCCCCGGCTTCGCACGGGTTCAATGCTGATACTAAATATACTACAGAAAAACTGTGAACGTTGTATATAAAAACATAGCGAAAAAATGTAATTATTTACGACATCACATTAGAAACCTCAAAAATAACAGTACTTTTCCACTATTTAATGGATGTTATTATACATATAAACCTTCCTCTTGAATCACTCTGTCTATTAATAAAAACCGCATCAAAATCCGTTATGTAGTTTCAAAGATTTAAGCATACAAAGGGACATAGGGACAGAGAAAGCGACTTTGTTTTATACTATGTAGTGATTACAAGTAGTGAAATAATAGTAGTATACAAATACATGCATTCTTCAACATCGGCATTGATACCTGTCCTAAGTAAAACGCCAGCACATCAAGTTACTAAAATCAGTCAAATTTCCACTGTATCGCTGAAGCATATTCAAAGGTTCTTGGGAAAATTAGACAGTTTCGGGTAGCTCGATGTGCTGGCGTCGGTACATTTAGGTTTTATATACCAGATAAAAGTAAATCAAAATAAAGTACAAATTAATATTAATTCTCTTGACTCATTGTTTTATTCACATTGTTTCAGGTAAGTCAACCACCTCATTAACATAGCGCCTAAACAAAACATTTGCAGTCTGCAATATCCATTTCAAACCACGTACGTAAAAAAGAAACTCATCTACTAATTTAGTAATTACGTCACACGCTCTCGGCCGTGCCTCACACCGAAGCGTACGGCTTCAAGCAAATGCTTATTTATGTTCGAGTCACAATGAACTAGTCGAGTTCTCAATTCGTTTCGCAGCATTAGTACGTGCCATTGTCCCATACAATAGTCGGTGCATTTTACTCTTCAGATTCTAATAGGCTTCGGCTGATGGCATCGTTAATGCGATCGAGTTGTTTACGTGGACCGCCCACTCGACTAGCTCCGATGTCGATTATGTTCAGCAGTGCCTTGTTTTTAATTGACGGTTGAAATATCGATCCTTTCTGACGTTTAGAAGAAAGCGTGGGCGTTCCATTTTTAATGTCTGGAGACACAATGTCATTGAACTAATATTCTTAAGATCAAAACAAAAGCTTGAACAATAATGATGAGTGATGGTATAACAATGAAGTGCTGTAAATTGTTCGACTTTTGCAGTTTTCCACGTGAAAATCTAAGCTCCCAGTGGACTTAAGATAAAGAGGGGGTGGACGCGAGTTGACAGACGGTCATCGCAATCCCGAAGGCCAAGTGTGTAACTTTAAGAAATGTTAGCACGAGTCTCGCTTGACAGGAAAGAAATCGAATACCTACGGCTTCTGAATTCTGAACAGCTAAAATTATCCTTAAAAGTACTTCTACGGTGAAAATGTGTCATTTTAAATTTAGAATAAAATACCTCTCAGAATAATTACAAGCTTGAGACTATGTCGTATGTTATCAGAACTAAATAGTCCTTACTGGTTACAAATTTTGCAGAATCATAATAAACGTTGCTAGTGAGAATCGTGATAGTAATATTAAATCTAAAGAAAAAACAACAGTCTACAAAATTACATCTCACATCGTAATGCAGGTACACAGCGAACCAATAAATTCCATTACATACACATCAGCATGCAATATGTTACTTGTCTTCAGCAAATTGCCACTAAGGCGCCAATTACACCGTACACCGAGCGTCCCACGCTCGACTAAACATCGAGTTATGTTGGGTAATTCGAGAAGTCTCCTTTCATCGAGTGCATTGCGCGGAACATC
Source organism: Heliothis peltigera (assembly GCA_958496145.1). Lineage (NCBI taxonomy): Eukaryota > Metazoa > Arthropoda > Insecta > Lepidoptera > Noctuidae > Heliothis > Heliothis peltigera. The sequence continues at coordinate 11,069,032 of OY292329.1, read as the reverse complement.
GGCCCGCAATAGTCCCCCTGCACTTCCATTAACCGTGAAAATGGTGGGACGTCACACAGTGCTGTAATGCTACTGATTTTAGGCATCCATTGATTGCCTTTATTGTTACTTGCGAATAGCGATTATATTATACGCGGTGATGGTAAAGGTGTTTTATGGCATCCATGATGAGTTTGGTAAAAGATTAGAAAAATGAGTTCACGATCTTGCGTATAAAATTTTAATGTGTTTGATGTAGCTTGTGATTGTGTTCAGTTTGTAATAACAGAATTTATATTGATTGTTTAAAGCAATTTCGTTAATTTTCAGAAACTATTCATAATTAACCATTATTTTATTTTTAAGTCATTTCTTTCTATCACCGAGGTTATTTACATTTTAATATATTCAAACTATCTAAGCTGAAGACATGATAACGCTATCACTTTCTACGAATTCTTTCATAATTGACTTAATATTTTCTGTGTTTGCTGTCCAAACTATTCATTTTACTTAAAATCAGTAAGGAAGTACAATTACGTAGCTGGAATTATGACTAAAAACTAAACGGTACAACAGTCGCAAAAAAAACTCCACCCTACTCGTAATATACCAGCAAATTACAGTACGGTGTAATAGGTTCCCCCATTAAGTAAAGAAGACACAATTCGCGGAGAGCATCGAACGAACAAAGACCAGCCCCAGGTGCCACCAATAGCCGATCTAATTAAACGTGGAAAAGAACCAGAGCGCTGTTTAAGTGAATTAAAACGGTTTTCATTGCGTTCGGCACGGTGTTAGTTGGGATTTACGTTTTTAGAAATGGAGCACTGGTTAATGAAAGTGGTGGAGTAGGTTTAGGTATAAGAGTGTGGTGTTTAAGATTTTTTTTTAATTTTTTTAGTGATTGATAATTTGGTAAGGCTCTCGTTTTAATCTTTTAAATTCGACGTTTTATCTTAATACATTGTGACACTACAAGGTTAACTTTATTCACAAAAAAGTATGAATACGACTCGTAGATAATCAGACGAAACTGTAAAATTATCCCAATCCACTTTGAACCATATGCTTCAGCGATAAAGCAGAAAATCTAATAAGGAAATAATGACAGATTGTATTGACAGTAGCTTGATGTGTCAAGTCTCATGACGTTAGATAATAGGCCTCTCCCATGTAGGGTTACCATATCTCAGGATTTGTCCTGAGATTTCAGGATTTTTCGACTCTTCTCAGGATTCCGGCCGGATTTAGCAAATCTAGTGATATCTCAGGATTTTTAATAAAATACAGGTTACATTTTAAAGATCTCTCTTATTAAACTACTAAAAATAATCTTCTTTTGGTAACAATTGCAGTTAAAATCAATACTTATGTATTAATTTAAAACAAACTTAAAATAATCTTCTTTTGGTAACAATTGCAGTTAAAATCAATACTTATGTATTAATTTAAAACAAACTTAAAATAATCTTCTTTTGGTAACAATTGCAGTTAAATCAATACTTATTTATCGAAGTAAAACGAACTAAAGACAACCTTCTTTTGGTAACAATTGCAGTTGCAGTTAAAATCAATCCTTATTTATCAAAGTAAAACAAACTAAAAATAATCATCTTCAATAATCATCCTTAAAAATAATGTTACTAACATTTGCAGGTAAAATCAATACTTATTTATCCAAATAGGTACTTAATTAGTTTTGTCGTATTTAATATTTGAAGAAACTTTTTTAAGTAAATTCTTTTCTTTTATTATTGATTTATAAAATGCCTCACAAGTTAAACTCTTCAAGTTATATTGAACTAAAAGTAGAGCTCGAATTGAAGACACGTTTAGTCGGTTTCTTTCTTTCGACCATTGAGCTCCCATGATAGAAAAAACTCTTTCTACGTTTGCATTTTGAGCTGTTATTGCAAATATATATTGACAAATACGCAGTATCTCTGGCAATCGTGAAATACCTATTGTCTTGAAAATGTTTCCCCACAACGCATGAAGCATTACGTCAAAAAATGCTTCTTCCTGTTTTGTCAAAAAACTATTCAGAGATGCAATTTCATCGAATAACTTCACATCATCTATGTGTATTCCTTTTCCATTTAGATAATGAATTGATAAAGCAATCTGATCAAAGTCGATCATTTGGCCCTTTTTCAGCATCAACCAATTAAAGACTTTGAAATCATCTAAAGGCGTCATCCACTTGATCAGATATTCTACGCAAGTCTTATACATATTTTTAAGGTCATGCTTGAAAACTTCTTGGTTTTCCGCAGTGCACTTAGCCAGCAACTCTCGCACTTTAAGTGGCATGAAGTTTGCGTTCGCTCGTGCAACTAAAATTTCATGTGTGGATTCGAGGATTCTTTTAATATCTAAAACAGAATTGTTTTCTTTTTCGATGTCTTCAATTTTCGTCTGAAATATTGACATCAATGAGTGAGCAAGAAATAAATAAACTTCGCTGAGTTCATTTTCAAAAAAGTTCTTCAAAGTAATTGGTACACCAGGAGTAGATAAAAAGTACTGCTTCAACGGTTCATACATCTTCAATATTCTTTCGATCGCTGGAAACAGACTAAGCCATCGGGTCTTGCTATGAAACAATAGTTTCTGATAATTGACGTCTATATATTCGCTGATATCCTTCAACGCCTCCGTGCGTACGGTGTATACGGAAAAATAATTAAACAGCTTCATTACTACAGATTCTATATCATTATGCAGATTATCAGTGCCATGTTGAATACAATTGTGTAGTATGTGCGCTGGGCACCCAACTCCTACGATATCTTTGTCCAGAAAGTTTTTTAAATTAGTCCAAACATTTTGTCCCGGTTGCCGATTTACTCCGCCAAAATTAACATTAGCGTTGTCTGCTGTAAATGATACACATTTCATCAACAAGTCGTACTTTTGCAAGCTTGTTTTAATTATCTCTGTTATAGTGTTAGCATTTTCATTGGGTGTGCTCAGCACATCCAGCAGTTTGGTTTTAATTCCTTCTTGCCAGTCGAAGAATTGTATCATAATAGGAAATATTTTTTCAGCACCGTGATTACTTGCATCTGTGGAAACGCCCAAGAAGTTGACATTTTGTAATGAGACTTGTACCTGTTCAATTACCCACGGAGATATCACGCCCGTTACAATGGCTTCAGTCTTCGTTCGTGCACAAGAAATACTCTTCGCAGTGTTGGAATCGGCAAATATAGCCTTAACCAGTTGGCTGGTGCAATCCATAGATTTAAATGACTGGTGATGTTTCACTGTGTGGAAAGCTAAAGTGGCTTCAGCGGCGGATATTTGGTCTGTCAGTCCAGAACTTTGTGGTTGAAATAAAGAGTCGATTTTGGTGTTACTTGAAACAGTCAGACTATTTTTTTTATGTTTTTCCGTTAGGATATGTTTTTCAATATCAGCACCTCCCTTGAACTTAATTGAAAAATGATTGTTACATATTGAACAAAACACTTCGGTAGGTTCTCTTCCATCTTTCATAATCGGAAATCTTTGTTTTAAAGTATCTGTGAATGTACACACGTATCGTGGTCGTTTGGTACTTGAAGACATTTTAACTCGTATCCATCCAACAGCTCCGATTCTCGCTCGCTCGCCCGTCCCGTGGTGACACTCAATGAAGCATAATCCAACCTTCGCAATGGCGCAAGACGAACTGACTGAGTGACCGACCGAGCGAGCGGCAACCGCGCTGCGGGGCGACGGGCGCCCCCCTCCTCCCTCCACCCCGCTGTTTTGAGTGCGATGTACATACAAGCTTGCAACGCGTCGCGTAAAACGCGTATACAACGATAATAATACGTTTTTGAGAGAAAATTCTCATCTGTAGAAAATCTCAGGACTTTTCCATGGAAATCAGGCCTTTTCTCCGGACTTTTGATTTTTTCATCTGGTAACCCTACTCCCATGACACAGTACAAAGTCAATCTTTACACCACACGAAAATTCTCACTCTGTACATGAATCTCTAGTACAGATAACTTTATATACAGTACACTCACAAACAGCAAACCGATTTCAAACATCAAATCTATCAATTTATAACATAGAAATAATCGCATCGTTAATACGCGAACATTGGCGAGTAATGACTTGTGGATGCCCATGAATATTGATGGCGTGACGTGTTTATGTACCAAATTGATGGGAAAACAATATTATAGCTGAGCGCCGCTGTATAATGTAACCGAGGGTCAATAGTTGTGTATTTTAGTTGCGCGGAATAACAAAATATAGATCAGATACAGACAACAATTTCAGGGGAAATTATGTTGATCATGGCTAACGGGAAAAATGTTTGGACTGTGGCTGATTGGTAATCTCTTGATAAATGAGTTATCTATTCAAAAGCTATCCTTAATGCAATACGTGCGTATCATTCAACCTGTTATGCCTAATATCCACATGCGTTCTCGAAATGAAGTCATGTCGAAGTCGTGGTGGCCTAGTAGGTAAAGAGCCAACCTCGTATGAGTGTGTGGGTTTGATTCCAAATGCATGTTTTCTAAGTTTGTATGCACTTTCTAAGAATATCTTGGGCACCAATGTCTGTGTTTCGGATGGCACGTTAAACTGTGGTTGGTCCCGGCTGTTATTAAACATCCTTGGCAGTCCTTACGGGTATTCAGAAGCCAATAAGTATGACGCCAGTCTAACCAAGAGGTATGGGATTGCGCTCGTAACTGTGTTGAGGAGGTCAGATAGACAGTCGCTCCTTGTAAAACACTGGTACACAGCTGAATCCACTTAGACTAGAAGCCAACCCCAACATAGGAAAAGGCTCGGGAGATGATGTTCTCGAAATGAAGTTTTTCTAATAGGTCTTTCAAAAATATCATTACAAATTATAAGCTAGCATCCCATTTATCAAGGATTGATGAACATCAGTACGTTCACTGCAACATAACCGAAGCCGACAAAAGGTTTTAGAAAGTTTTATATTTATCCTTACTTACCGCACCAAGCCAGCGTATCACCCTGATTTGTTGAATAATAAACTGTGAGCTACCTTGGGATTAACTTTATACTGCTTTTGTTTACTTTGGTAATCCTTTGCTGCGCTAAGGCAAGCCGGAGGGTAGTCGTGTGGTGTAGGCGAAGCCTCTGTGGCGGAATGTTCTAGCATGGAGATTATGCGACGGACTATCCCTGGATATTGTTCAGAATATTTTTTTAAAGAAACGATGCTGGATTTTTTTACGTAGGTTTATTGAAAGTTAAGCTTTAGGAAAAGTGTAAAAATAAAACTATAACGGGACAGTAAAATCACACACTCAAGAAACTTACATTAAACACAATTATACAAATTTCTAAAATCTAATAACTTCTAAAATTGCAACCATAACACCACCTTTCCAGTTTCAAACAAGATGGTTTACAACTTGTAACTCAATATTATATCCAAATGTATAGAATTACCATATTTATACCTACATCATGATTCTCCTGACTCGTACCAAACAGCAAAGAGCGGTGAGCAATGCGACCTTCCCTCTAATTAGAGGATACGAAGACTTCATGTAGCCTCCGGCGATGGCCGAACGGTTTTTTAATTTGATCTAGAATATGCACATTACTATCTCCTTTTCGTTGGCATTTTTGTAAAAGGCCTCGGCTAGCTCTTGGGGTACCTTTGTGTGGTTCTGTGGTAATAAAATAGTTGTTGCTTTTCCTACCTTTGTGCAGACGCCAGCTACTACAACACAAACTTTATCACTGAAGCATAAAGTTCAAAGTTGATTGGGAAAATTTGATGTTTTCGGGTAGCCTGATGTGCTGGCATCTGTACATTCCAGTCTGTGACAGATAACATCATCATAGTGATCCTATCTACCTTTGACGATTTATAGTTTAACATAGAACCTATTAAATTGTTTGAAACAATTCTACTGCAACCCAAATTCATGGAAACCATCAGCGGAATCAACATCACAAATAATAATACAGGCACGACGCACTACAATTAAACATTGTGCTCTTCATATATTTGCTCCGAATTTCGGACATTCAATGGCCGCTACTAGGTAATTCCTTTGATCCACATTTCACAAAACAGGCACAAAACCGACAAATCCGCCATTTTCGACAATTCCAACTGTTCTGACCGACCCCTGCACTCGGGAACTTCAAATCTGCTTTGGCTCGCTCACTTGACCGTGAGCATGACGTGTGTGACTCATCAAAGACTGATGTCCGTCATAGCAATTGTATTACTAGTCAAACAGGCCAAATGTTAATTAAGTCCGATCAAACGCGGCACTGATCAGACAAGTACAGGCTAAACTGTGATGCAAAATTAAAGGTATGTGGACAGTGTGAGGCTTCAAGTTCAGGTCGCAATAGTGACATTCCAATGACAATATGTACGCGTTTGATTTATTTATTCATTCATTACATTACATAATAATTTGTTTCACCAAAATCTGATTGATTTTCATATACTCGTAATAAACAACATTTGAAATAAAAATAATATGCAAAGTATTGAAAATATAGCTAATTATAAAAAAAATAACTTTTATGAAGTGTCGAATGTTTTTGAAGCCATTTTTTTTTTGTTATAGAAATATCATTTCCCGAGCCTTTTCCCAACTATGTTGGTATATAATAGACGCTAACAAACGTAGTCATTTAAACCAAAATTGGTTTATACCAACTACTTTTATGAACTTTTTTACACAATATTCTAAGATAACTAAACTGTCAATGTTCCAGCCTGCGACGAAACTTAGACATCTTACATCCCTCAAATTGGATTTTCATTACAAAAAATCCAATTTTATGTTCCAAGATTTTGTTCGGCAGCTTTCCGATGGACAGGATTAAGATTAGCCGGATTCATTATTCAGATTAACTGTGGTGAAATGTTGACAAATTGAATTTGATTCGCTCGCGTCAAAGGCTCTGGGGTCCGTAATTGGCTTACTGTTCGATGAGGTTACAGTAAATAGTGGTTCCTACACGAGGATTTTGGTGTCGAACTGTGACGTTTCCATCTACTTTGTAAAATACAAAAATAGGTATTGTGTTTGTACGATTATGCTTATGCCCTAGGAGATTTGAGATAAAAGTCATGAAGTCATGGTGGTGGTTGGTAGGGAAAGTAAAAAAAAAATACAATAACATTTACGCAAACCTAAACACTAATTCAAGATAGAACTATTTTAGCAACAACAGTAAAACTGTCCTATCAGATACACCCTTATTATTTGACTGAACAAATCGATAAAAACAGAATGTACCGTCCGCTGACCTGTTCTGAGATAATAAAAAAGTTGAATGATACTATGCCCGCCCTATCGGAAAATAGAAGTGGATCTTTAGTTCTACGAGTCGCCAGTAACAATGTCGTCGGACAGTTGCGCACGGAAGCGATACGGTCCGTATAAAAATTTATATTATTGCTCAACTCGTTCCCTGGACGGTGACGTGTGATTTCGCGAGAAAGTTTCCGCTGCTGTAATAGGTTGTCGAGATGTGTATCGGTGCGTTTAATAGCTTTGTGAAATGAAAATTCTGTGTTGAAGAAAACTTGTGTTGTATGGACATGTTTTGTTTGTTGTTTAGTAAAGCAAACTTGTCGAGTCATCGCTAAATAATTTTATAGTTGTTGTCTGAAACTTTTCAGACTGTGTTCAAATATTATTCGACAAGATAATATTTCTTTGTTACCTATTAATCCGCTTTAATATGCTTGGAAAAACTATAAATATTATTGCATAATTTTACACAACGCATGATGTCCGTGACAGTACTTTCGAGGGTTCGCGATGCCGGGAGTAAATCTGAAGTCGGCTGAATTCCCGCGAGTCTTCTCTCGAGTTTCGACAAACGGCTCGGGCCCTGGCGGCACCAATAACGACGGATGTCCACTTACTAGTGCATTAAAAATACAGACATTAGGTTTGAAAATTGTTAGCGCTTAATAAGGTACTGATGTAAATAGACAATAATCATCACGCAGATTTATTGATTGCACGCTTTTAAGTCTAGATTTTTCAAGATGTTTTTTTTTTCACCTTTACTGGTAAATAAAACAATTATGTTAACATTGGTGTACAAAATATAGTTAGAAAATATGTACATATAAATTAGGAAAATTACATCGGTGCTAAGATGGTGTTTTGACTTCAAACCTACCAGGACTTATATAGTACAACTGAATCTCTATAAAGTAGTGAATGAAATACATGCCAACAAAAGTATTGGCGCCTCTATCCCACCAGGTTATTACGGAAATAATTGTTGCAACAAAGACAGAGATCTGACCCTTAATAGATCCCAAATCTTACCAATTGTTTTTAATGACAAACATTCATTAATTCCCCTTACTTTAAGCCAAACAATCACTAACGCGCATAACACAATAGAACCTTAAAAGCTCCTTTATTTATTTATGGCGGTTGCAGTGAGCGGTCGGCTTTACCATCCCGCACTGAGGATTATGTATTTTATACAGAATCTCTTACCGATGTCTCTGTGTAATTGTGGATTACCCTCGCTCATGTTTCCATTTGTCCTGCATTGTGTAAGAAGTTTTTATTACGGTTCTCTTTGATTTCGGTTGTTTTGATGAAAGTTTAGTAGAATTCGGATTAGCATTAGATTAGAGTCTTCAGATCCAAACTTTTTTTAGCCAGTCATATCAGGGCTCATGCTAGGAGATGAATTGCCATAGGTCGCCGTTATCGAAACCAATAAGGAGGTATATAATAGTAGCATTTTAAATAGAATATGGAAGGTAAATTGATATGTTGATTGGTACAGAATTTGCTTAAGCAGTACTAATGAAGAAGTAAAGTTTTACTTATGTTTGGTTTAACGGGCTCCTTTTCTAGCCTTTCCAAACTTAATCAGCTAACAAAAAAAACTAACTTAAATTCTACTATCCAACACGATACACTAAAACTATTCAACAAACATAATCAAAACTAATTTTAGCAGCAAATTCCTCATCCTCACGCTAAAATAATTTCAATCCAGCGAGCAAATATTTAAAGAGACCACGTAATGTGTGCGAAGCCGAAGTTACTTAGACACCGCAGAACCTGTAAGCAACTTACTCCACTATAAAGGGAATTATTAACTGCCGTGTCTACTAGTTGGAAAACCCGGCTTTAACCCTTCAGGTGTGTGGGGAGGTTGAAAGTCGAAATTTTAATTGGTAAACAGGAAACTTTAAGTCCATCGTGTTAGTATTGAAACGATTTGAATGGATTGGTTTTGAAATATCCTCTTGGAATGTTTTTGATATTTTTGCTAATAAATAATCTCTTATTTGACCTTATGTTGTGTAGGTTGTTAGGTATGATGCGATTTTTATTGATGCATACACGAGTTATTTTGCTGTAAAGGTTTGTCCATTTGATCATTTGACGACTAGCTATTATAAAACGTGGTCTTTATAAGTACTTGCTTTAGACCATTAAATTTGTTAAAGAAGATGGTTTAAGGCTAGTACTAAAGGCAGTACATTTTTAAGACCACTTTATAAAATTTAAAAACCAGTATATAAATAAATCTGAGCGGTTAGTATTATGAATTAATGAAGGGATAATACAACCCTTGCCAACAATAATCTCCTCAAAGACACTTCAATGCAGAGCAATATAAAGCTACAATATTAATTCCTCCTTCAATACAGATAAGTTAATATATGACATCGTTAGTTATGAATGAAATTGATTAATTCCACCGGGGAGTCGCGTTTACTGGACTAGACAGGAGAATACACGGTATTTCCACTTCATTTTATAACGGCCACATGATTTTCTAAAAGTTGTGAAGAAAAATCAATATTTTCCAACGGTAAATAGAAATGAAATTTCCTAATAATTATTATGTAATCTTAAGGTTTCTAATTAATTAACGAGGTAACATGATATTTCTACAACAAGATATTGCTTTCAATAATTGAATTAAACATAGTTATCGCATTCAGTTTGGAGATTGTTTTCCTATCCCTAGAATACTGAAGACCATTCTCTATAAATACGTCGAAAAGTAGCACAAACAAATTTTACACAAGAATAAACAAAACATTCTTCAGTTCATCACGCCTTGAAAGTACCAAGTCGCCCAGATAAACGAAGTATTGCTACAATTTTCAGTTCACTTACTGTCCATCTGTACGTATCGTCAAGGGGGGAAGGGGGGAGTGGGGTAACCCACCCAGGCTCGCACGCGACATTGGTCAAAGTCGAATAATGCCAGGACTGGAACTTTTTGATAGGTCCGCCGGTAAATGCAGTCAGACATCGGTCAGATTATTGTACATACCTCTCATTCGAGAGGGCACAACTGAATAGTCAAAGGGCTCCTTTGATACAGCTCAGCTTTGTCGTCTAAATATATAAATCTAATTACATATATGACGTAATTATATTAATGTGGGAAATGGGTCGCATTTCAATCATGTGGAATACGTTTTTGGTACATAATAAGATTATCATCTCATAAATGATTGAGCAAAACGAAAAGTAGCTTGCTGTTTATATACGACTTTGTTTATGTGTACAATGGTGTAGAAAGGTTATAAAATAGGGTGTGAGTTTATTCCGTATCAAAAGGTAACAAAACTTCGATAGTAACAAAAAAACACATCCCTAAAGACAAGATTAAAGCCAAGAAAAGTGTAAGATTTAAACAAAGCCGAACACCATTTTAAAAGTTGGTTTGCTCTAACAAACCTGAACTACCCTCAAAGTGGGTTTTAGCGGAAATGAATAGGAGCGTATTGTCAAGCACGAACACTCGACTTCGCCTATCGCTGACAAAGCTTTATTTGCTGTTTTTCACAAATAGTTGGAAGAGCCTCCCAGGAGGAATGGAACGCAACGAACGCTGTCTTACCGACGAACAAAGTATACGAAGTTTGTATGAATGTTCAGCCAATAATGTGGATGAATGAATCTGAAAAGAAAAAGTTGTAGCAAAGTGATTTTTGAATTTCATTTTGAATATTTAAAAAAAATAAGAGGCCTACCAAATGGAACTTAAAGGTTAAAAAAACATCATGTTTAGAATGAAATAGCATGTAAATTTTGTTTGTTTTCAGAACTACAACATTTTTTATGAGTACCTACTACCTTTTCTAATATACGCAAAAAATTGCCGAATCGAGACAGTTCATAACACTAAATAAAAAACCAATACAGAAACGATAGGTTTACCTTTACCTTACAAAAAAAAAACTAAAATTTTTCCGTTACTCGCTTCTGAAATTGAAAAGACGATCTTCACAGAAAGTACCAAACAACTTGGGACTTTGAAGGTTCGCCTTGTGTAAATAAGAGCGGAAGCCTTAGGAGGCCCGAGGAGGTTGGAGGAGGTCGGAGGGGGCGGTGCAGTCGCGAGCAGAGAGCCCCGAGAATAAAGCCTTCAAAAACTATTTAAAGAGGCTTCGAAGGCAATTGGCGCAGAACTCCTGTGATGGCAAAAGATACCAACCAAATCACAGAAATATATTCCTACCAAATAAAATGTATTCAATAATCTAATATTTAAAGTAGTATGTATTAACTTTATCAAGAAAGAACAACAAGAAAGTACAGTGGGTTCTTTGGAAAATTCTCCTTCTGTGCATTTGGAATCTTGCTGCCAAAGCAATTGTACTAACCCAACGTAAATGAGAATTTATTGTAAATATTTCATTGAGAAGTTGTACCATAACAAATGACCATCGACTGACTGAATGCTTTCTGACAAATACCAATCATATAATCTATCTCGGTGACACTGGTGATCAAATCAATGTGCCTAACTCCGAAAACCTTATCTACCCTAGTTCACAGTTCAATTATCTGAACTACCAACGAAGAGGGTTAATCGTTATATTGAAAATAATAACTCCATCAGCGATGGATGCAATATTCAGCGCAGAGCGTAAACCAGCGGAACTTCCTGTTTGTAGCGGAGTGCGGAAATTCAATTATCCGACGATAAAAGTGCGGGGCGGACGGTAGTGATGCCAAGTTCCCGGACTGCCCCGAGCAATGCCGGGGCTTTAGATACAAGTATTAATATAATATTTTTGCTGGTTCATTTATTTGGATGATTTTCTGGTTAAGATTCTTCTGTTGGTACCTGCACAGTTGACTTTTTTGTTTATACCATACTTATAATAATGTCAAGAGGCACTCATTTATCAGCTTAACTGAGTCCACCATAATACTAAAAAGTTATAGCTCTACCTAATTCAAATGCAAAGTACAATTTCAAGCTCGTTGAAAGTCTTATAACGTAACACGAGCACACGTCATATTCAAGATTTTCAATCCCGTAAGACATGTAAATCCCGCGGCATATGTCTGTCCAACACTAGCTGTGGGTCTGAAGTCGGGCAACGGGCGAGCCGTCCGAGATGACGACGTGCCTCGTGAACTTGAATTTTCTCGATTTTACTTACGTAAAAGATATTATTTCAAGTTTGCCGTTGCAATATTTTATGTTTTATTTACTGTTGGTCATTAGTTTTTTAAGGATTGCATATTTATGGGTTACTGTTTCTTTTTAAAATAAATATTAACAAAAGCATACGTATACGTTAAATTATAGTATTGTTGTTTTATTAATTAGCTAAAGCTGAAGTAAGAAATATTCTTATTTTTTTGTTCATCAAATATTATTACTTTTGAAAAGGTCAAAAATGTTAGAAATGTATTTTAAACACCATGCTATCCAGTATTACATTTGCAGATTGACGTATTTTTTTTTATTATTACAACAACTTGAAATTACTGGTACAGACTCTATGGGAAAGCAGTACATAGTTAATAATGGAAATAATTATATAAAAAAAGCAGAACTCAAAAAGCAATAAATAAACCTTAAAGCCTCCCTCGTAATATCAAGGCTATGTAATACGTCTGCAATATAAAATTCTACGACTATGTCACGATAAAATTCGATATGAAAACTTTCATAAGCCGTAGCAATACGCTATTTACTGTACATTGCTGGTTTAAAAAATAGCACGTCCTTAGTAGTGAGGTAGAAAAGCCTGGGCTAAGTTACAGCCATCAATCCATCAATCATATCATCGGTCGTTAAAGATAGAAGAAGGTAGAAAGTCTTGAGAAGGTCAGATAGGTAATTTCTATAAAATATTGATACTCAGATGCATCCGATAAAATTGGAAGCCACTCTAACATAGCGTGAGAAAAGGCTAAGCAGATGGATGCTAGTATAAAAACAGACGTTTGATGCAGAGTAGTAAATAAAATGGCAATGCTAAGCGTGTATATAAAAATTTAGGGTTCGATAAGGGAGTGTTAATGGATATTTTATTACTTGAATTATTCCGGATTATTTTATACATTCTACATGGAAATTGGGAGTCATTATGCTTATGAGTTTGCATGTATGAATGAACATTTCGAATGCTATTGCTATTCTTATATTCTCATTCGCCAGTTTTACGTAAGATTATCTTATTCAACTATTCCGGTGTGTTTGGAATGTATTATTAGGAATTGTACTGTTTTGGGTACGTTTAACCTCAATTTTGTCATTTATGCAATAATTTCGTTTAGCTAATAGGTAGTTTAATAAGCAGCAAACCTTATATTGTCTGTTTCATCAATTTGGACTCTTAATCTAGACATAATAATATCTAAGACCTATGTAGTTTAAACTCCTCTTAACCGGAGCAGTGTATTTACAAATTGATGACCTTTCCAAACTTCCCCTCTATTATGGCTTAATTCAAATCAAATCCGTGCATCTCATTCACACTTTAGTACATCTCCTATAAATATGATAAAGGAGAGAGAGAGACAATGGATTGTTGAACCAAAACTGCAGATTCAGATGGAAAGTAAGCACCTATCAATAAATTATATACCATAAGAGAAGTTATTCCTCTGTTGATCTGAAGACGACATAAAAATACGAATTTATCAGATGCCGACATCATAAATGTCATCTGTGGGAAATGGATGACCTATTTGTCATGGTTCGGTTATGCGTGATGTCTTGTGAGAACCATCATTCAATATCATCTTATTCAAATAATTTTAGTTATAGTATTTATTTTATTACAATTCAGTTGCAGCTCAACTTGGCAGTCAACTTGAAGTTTACTAAGGACCAATTTCACAGGTTGCTGATAAGTTCCAGATAGTTTATCTGGCAGATAATTTCATACACATTTTGTTTCATTTTTTTATTTATCTGGTAGATAGTGGCTATCCGTAACCTGTGAAACTGGCCTTTATAGTTAAAAATCTATGTGAAAATAAACTTGTTCTTTTTCCAAGGACTGTTAAATTTGCGACACAATTTTAAACCGCGTTTGCACCCGAAAGACTCACGTTTTCCAAAAAAACAACTATTAATGCCGTACGTAAATACAAAATGTAAAGTTATAATCCAAATGCACGAATCTGTACACTTCCCAAAATTTTCCCAACGCCCAGTAATTGAATATAAAACCACTGGAAGCTGCAAAACGAACTTTGACACTTGGCGAGTTTGTTTTTATTTTGGTCGTCCGGCACGTAAGGTCGATAAATTTCATGGTGCTTATGTGGACGTCAGAGGCATTACTCTTGGGCTCTCGAGACCCCTCCACAAAATTGGCCGGTCACGCCTCCGAGGTGGTCCTTGTGAACCACTCTCGATGGCTTACTTTTTGTTTTTATTGCTTGACAAATGCCTATTGTGGTTATGCTTTATTGTGTGAGTTTTGAGTAATGATTATGCGTTTTAGAGTTGTGGGTGTACGTTTGGCAAATTGGTGTAGTTTTAGCACTTTTCGGGGTGTTCATTCGAGTGATGTAGGGTACTCTTCTAAAATTACTTGTAGGGTTTCCAAATGTCATTACTATTTACGACTTATATAATACATAAAATACACTGATTTACAAAATTCAAGGTGTAGGTTAGGTACTTCGAGGATTCCATTTAAATAACCAACTATGTCCCAGATGCTCAAAATAAGTAATAAGCATAAAATATTTGAAAACTGACAATATGAAGCTCCAACTTTCATTAACAGCCGAAAACGTTTTACTCGTTCCACATAAAGTACTAGAACATTCCACCATCAGCGTAAATTCGTTAAAATCTCAACTAACAAGTTGATCTCCGCTCGCTGAACACTCATCGCTTAAGCTTAGCCAGTTTTGAGCAGGTATGACTTCATCAACCAACAAGCTTTTGAGTCACGAAACTATTTGTTAAGTACCTCTGCCGATTGTCAGGTACTAGAATGTCGTCTATTAGGATCTGTCGGGAGGCAATTTCGGGGCAGAAATTTCGTAAAACATTGAAGTCATGTTCAATAAAGTTTAATAGGAATGTTGTGGTTTTTTAGATGTTTTTGTATTTTTAAAATGTATATCTTGTTTATGAGTATCATGCTTTTATTTTCTACTATCCAATTTTTATTGAAAATATTTCTTATAATACTGAAAAAAATACTCATCCTCGACTTTTTCTTAAAAGAAAAACTTCTTATTACTTTATTTTAAACGCTGATTTATTAAACAAATACCTACTTTCATTAAAACCTTTTAATAACAAAGCTTTGTGAAATGCAGCTGCCACTTTGAAGCTATTATCTCTCATTACTAAATCAAAGCAAAAATCCTGCTCATAAAAATGTATTCATTACATTGTTCATTTTAATCTTCTCATTACTGCTGAGCCAATTTGCTGCTTTATGCGCACTCATCCCTCAACATTTAATTACAAAAAGCCTTCAAGTATTAGACTGACAGCACTGACTGACAGTACGCGAGGAGACGGCACCTCATGCATTACGAATACGTCATTTCTCTGTACAATTTTACGACAGACTTTTATTGAGTTCAGGGAACGGCAGGTGAGTTATGGCATCTCATTACGGATATGTCTACCGATGTTTTTTGTGAGGCGAGAATTAGGAGGCAACTGATTTTGGAGATCTCACTTTTTTTGGGTTAATATTAATAACAAAATAAACTTTTTTTACTCAAGATATGTTGATTTCTAATTGCTTACAATTAGGATTTATTTAAACTAAACACGCCTTTCGAAGGAAATATATTTAATGTCAATCAGTGGTTCAAAGAGCTTTTACTATACTGATTGCATTCCAACCTAAAGTTGAAAACAATACCCTAAAAGTCAATTATGAGATTCTTTTATTTCGCACCGAACAAAAGAAATCTTGAATCTCTAATTTTACGAATTCAAAAAAACGGATTGATTCCTTTGACATCTCCAATCAAACGACAAAAATTGCCTTATTCTCGAGGATGAACGAAAAAACCTTTAAGGTTCTAGAAAGTAGGTAGTAAATGAAATAAAGTTAAAAGCTGAGGCTGAAATAAAAGGCTGTGATGTGAGAGCAAAAGGAATCAAAAGTAAAGGAGTCGCCGGAACGTAGTTTATGAATAACGAGGGTTCTGCATAAAAACGGCTTCCGGTCACCGCGTCGCTAACCAAAATCAAACTACATGACAATCTCTTTAGTTTCTATTTGACTTCATGAATATTTTTTCCGTTGCATCATAATGATTAACTTACTTTCAAGAAAAAAACATATTTGTGTTGCATAAAATACAATTTTATTACTTCCAAATCTATAACTATAAGCCCGGAGTCTAGACTCCACTACAGGCTTATGAGTGTTTCAGGAATTCAGTGAATCGCTAAGTTAGTTGCGGGTCAAATTATGAATCTCAATATTACAAAGGGGGAGGTCCCAAGCCCGGGGCACGGCGCCCAATCGAATATTTATGAGAGAAATTCACAGCTGATAAAACTTGAGTACGCCAAAGCTTTGCCACTGTAATAAGTGTTTTATTTGTTGTGCGCTTCTATTTATTTTTTTAGGTCGTCGAGTTCAATTTATTTCGCAGTTATAGATCGTTACGATTTGCATTTGAAAGTTTTTGGGTTTGAGTCTAACACTTTGGTTACTACACGTGTGTTCGCTGTTTTGATCATTCGTATCTGTATGTTGTAATTTATCATCTGTGTCGTTTATAAATGGCTTATTTAAATCTAAAGAAGAGTTACGTAGATAATTTGGATATTTTGAGCAAGTTTTTCGATCCATCTCATTTCCTTCAAGTTAATCGGTAAAATATTTTGCTTCGACCTCTTTTTCAATTAAACCGAGTTTATTTCCACTGTTGTTCTTTACAGCAAAGTAATAAAATGTCACAAATATGTTCAATATCCGGCCGGCCATACACTGGGGCTTATTTACATAAAGGCGCGTGGGACGTGACGATTGTTTTGTCCTTACATTGAACTCTGTTGTGCAAGCCTTTGATACTGTGAACGGAAGCGGCTTTATTTTGGCTCGTTTTTGTATGGACGCAAAAAACTATTTGTTTGGCTACTTTTAGGAAGTATTTTCTGTGGATTTAAATAAAAGTTATATACGAGTTTTTATTCCAATTTAATTGGGTATTTTACTAAAAAATATTTACATATTATGAATGTAATGTTTGTTGCAACTAAAGTAAACACCTACATAATTTTGAGATCACTCAAAGTGACGGTAAAGTTTTAAGAAAAAAGTAAATAAGTAGGATTAAATTGCAATAATAATGATACCTCTTTTCATATAGGGGATAAGCAAAAACGTATCCTAGTAGTAAACTCTACCAATCTATTACAAGTAAATACTACATATTTCAAAAATCATAAATCTCAAAAAAAAAATCCTACCATATTTTTAATTTTACAATAAGTTTAATAAGACCAGAAAGAAACAAATGAACATCTGTAACTTGATAAACCAGTCCGCGTCCACCGAATAGGTCCGTAAGGTTTCAGTGGTTTTCAAACCGGCCTTCAGCATAGCAATAATCATTTATCGACGCCACGTTACCGACGTTACCGGTATACGTGACGCGGATCCGTATGGAGGCTCTAAAGAACCGACTTTTGTCGGTACCTACGTACCTCTTTCAAAGCCTGCCGTTTACTGCCAAAACGGTTTAGTGTTTCAAGCTGTCTTTTGTTTATGACGGGTTTAGAATTCAGTTGAATTCTTTTTTTTTTTTGAAGTAATACTGTCCTAATAGCACAGGTATATTGTTTCATATATGTCTCTTTTAATGCGGCCTGTTATTTGCTTAAGTAGCAGCATTGTTTAACACCAATGAAACTATGTAGTTTCCCCTCTACCTGTTCCCCAAATAAAATCACTCGTGCAAGTAACAAACACTCAAAAGTTTAACAGTTCAACACATAATTCCCTTAAAATTAACCCCTATAAATCCCCTAACAAATTCCGAAAACAACCCTTTCGTACCTCAAATAATCCATAAAAAATATAATCCGGGAACACTTCACAAGTTGTAAATAGGAACAAATGGAAAATTACACGTGGTATGTTCCTTATTAGCGCGGTTTCATGTCCGGGGGACGTGGGGGGACTCGAGGAGAGGGGAGGGGTGTCTAATCGGGTTAGTACATACGCGTGTTTACGTCGTCGCACATACAACGCTTGACTTGCATTTCAGTTCAGATGTGAAGGTGTTAGGAGATAATTACTCACTCATTCGTTCGTTTGATTGTGCGAATGCTCTTGTAATCGGGATTTAAATTAGGTTGCGATTGGTTATTTGGGTCGTCGCTGTTGGAAGAACGGAATGTTGTTAAGTTCTCGATATTTATGTGGAAATTATACAAGGAACTGAATGTAGGTACTTGATTGACACACAAGGGAACTAAATACTGTAGGAAAATAAATATCTTTGTTTTTTTTTGTGAAAATTTGGGATTTATTTAATGCGAATTCACATGCTTCAAAGAAAATCATGAAAACTAGACAAAAATTCTTAAGTTTCCTTAACTTCCATAATTGTAATCACAATCTAAGTTCTAGTATAGACAGTTAATACACAAACAAAGCTATCAAATATCACTAACTAGTTCAAACCTCGTTATTTGATTCTCCATGGTTCAAACCGACAAGCAACAGACAGCATTGTTATAATTTCTTGACGAGTACGTAAGAATATCCTCATGTACTAATTAGAAGCGCAGTCTATCAAAAGGCTATATACAATGCGCGCTGCACATAGCTAACACTGTCCTCTAAGTGTAAAGTACCCTATGTAAACAGCCATGTAAAGCGTAATAGTTTCCGCTTCCCCGTTGAAACTTTGCTAGAGGAAATTCGATCAAGCTGTGATTAAAGTGAGAGAGATTTTGTTAGGATACTTTTTGTTCTAGCTTGTGTATACAGTAAGGAATTTTACATTTTAAGATTCATAACTGGTGACTTTGAACTCTGGTAATGATTAAGAAAATCATAGACTTAAAATTGGAACACTGATCACCAACTCGTTTCGGTCACCTTGGCTGAATTGCGAGTTGCCAAAACCAAAAAAAAACACTTATTTTTACGTTGGGATGAATAACAACACACGTTGACGATAATCGCATATCATAGACAAAATAATATCATCACGCATCATCATTCAATAAAATAATGTCTGCGTGGATTGTTTAATTGATTATTGTTGTTCTTTTTTTCATAATTATTTCAACTCGTCTATCGTCCACCATGTGGCCAAACGGTGCATACCTATGTATGTATATACATGTATTTCATTATTTATACCTGCAGCTTCTTAACTATTTTTGCAAACGCTTTCCACTTTTTAAACAATTAATTCAAGTTTTAGTTCTATTATTAGAATCAAAATATATCCATGATATAATCTACTATCTAACATAGTAATATAGTTTTGGATATAATTCCAACTCCGCAATCCCAGTGGTGTGAACGGAGTCAGATAAACGTATACAATATATTAACGTTCTAATTATATGAACTATAAATTTAATTATGCCACAGTGGAAGTTATTGCTTGTTATTTAAGGATAATTTAAGAAGAAACATAACAACTCGTTCTTATTATTGGGAAATTATTCATACTTAATTTTGGTGTTTGAGTTCAGCTCTTGTCTTTACCAATAAAAATGTTGATCCGTAAAGCCTTTTTTTCGTGGGAAATGTACCAATGAGTGTGCAGTTGAGGACGGAGTGTCAGACCCTTACTGAATAAAACCTTGTTCCTTCTGGAGGTCCCTGTGTACCAGGATCACGCTAACTCTTGCGAACTACCCATAGCCCCGGCAGATCCGTAAAGACTCAGAATTAAACATAATATTTGAATAATCAAATTATACACAAGCTTCTATGATTATAACAGAATTGTTTTATCCTAACGAAAAAAGAAATTTAAGTATCCTCAAACGGTTGATTTTCTTTGACCTCTCAAATGATATCCAGATTAATTTGTATTTGATTAAAATTACGGTCAAAACATATTATCCAATTTTTCAAATCAGTAACGACATTGCATTTGAAAATACACGTCAGTAATTCCACTGTTTCTCAAAAGTACTGCATATGTCCTTTTTAATCCTAGCATGGAAACAGGTAAATTGTGTCAAAAATGTTCTATACACGACCATGTAGGAAACATCTTCGTTTTAACTATACTTTTTTCAATGTCTGTCGAACAGTCGTGTTTTGTTTATTTCTTTTAACCATTCCAATTCGAAGCAAGAATTTTTCGTAGTCCGATAATTCTAGAACCGAATTTATTTTTTGGTGTTTTGTGCCTGTAGCAATTAATAAATGGTTAATTGGGACTTACGAGACTTTATATTGTACTAGCTATCCCTAGCAGTTGTGCTTACATCTTGTTGGTACCATTCCGCGAACTCGGATAAAAAGTAACTTTAAAATATAGCCTATCACAATAGATGGGCTTTCTAACACTGAAGAATTTGGTAGATTCGTCTCGTCATACATGAAACAAAAAAAAAGTTCAGTTTTATAATTTTAGTAATCGGTATCTATTTAATATTTCTAGCTTTATGCAATAGCATTTGCAATAGCTTTTCCCTTTTTCAAATTGATTAAAACATACGATAAATATTTATTTATAAACATAACCGCTGTTTTCGCACGCCAAGAACGGCCGTGTATCGAGTTGGCGCAACTTCACAAAATTCCTTCGGCGTGAAGCATGTCGCACCTAACTTAATTAAATTCTATTATACTGCGAGCGAAGATAAATAACTCTCGCCCGTTAGGCGCCCCTGTACAACTTGGAGAGTTGAAATTTAGAAAGAATGAAGTAATTTCTTTTGTGGAAGGCAGTTCAAATGAACGAGACGCAATTGTTGCGTCGTGATGTGGAATGTTGATGGTAGACTTGGCAATTATGTATTAGTATTTTTTTAAAGTTTTATTTTAATTAAAGCATTTCTTTCAATGAATTTGAAATAAAAAATACATAATATAGTATTTGTCAAACTATAATCATACCATTTAATGTTTTTTATCACTGTTTGTTTATATAATATCTTCTAAAGCAAGGCACAGCATTTTTATGTAAGCCTAACTGTTTTGCGTGGTCTAAAGCGCATTTCGGGGGGACTTCTTCCCGTACACGGATAAAAAATAGCTTATTTCATCCGGAGATAGTATAGGTTCACAAGTTGTTAAGTATTTAAGGATTCAATGCAAGCAAACAGACAAATCATTCCTTTATTATACTATGTACCTATACATAAGCATATACACAGATAAGTAAATAGTTACTTAATAAATAAAGTCTACAAACTAAATATTTTAACCTCACCAAATCAATGATACACTGTAAAAACCAAAACTAATAACAAACAAACCAAAAAATACTTAACCAACATCACAATAAAACCTAATTTCCAACACATACGAAATAAAAGTGCACGTGATAAAAATTGCCGCAAAACTGTTACGAACGAGCGCTTTTAAATAGTGTAAAGTGAGTTACATATGCAGGAAGGCTTCCGTGTGTCCCGCAGTTAAAAGCGATTATCTGCATTACGCCGAATGACGCCTGTCTTGTTCTAGCTGCAGTGAGGATACTAAGTGAATAAGGGTTTGAGGGCTATTCGTGATGAGAGGCAGGTGACGAATGAGGCAAAAGGAATGAATAAGGTCGTATACAAGTGTAACATTTACACTTGTATACAACTAACAGCAGTTGTTTTTGAATTACTCACAGATGACCAATGTAAGAATACATATTATCTTGAAATGATATATTCCATTATGGAACGGTGGGTTGTTCAGGGTCGTTCAGTAAAGAAATTGTCCGCTACAAAGCCGATCATCAGTCAACAACGGACTCTCCAAGATACATCTCAAGATACATCATACATCGACAAGATACATCAAGATAGACCATAAAAGGCCCATACGATGACCGTAGTTTTACAGATCGAAGCATCTATGTATGTATACTTTGATCTTTAATGACAAACAAAGGGAAGAGAATTAGTTCAAATGTAGTGATAAATCACTACATGATAGTACACCATTACTTTTGATAAAAATAGACGTGGTTATATTGAGTCTAATTTACTCTATTACCAAAATGTCAATAGCAACTAAATTACAAATTCTAATGCAAAATTATTTAAACTATCTCTAGCTGCCATACCCACAAAAGAAACCCCCGCCACCTTCATTACGAACAAATCTATATCGAAAACTTCTTGAACAGAACCTCATTGCTGCACCTATACCTTCTCATGCAATTGTCCATTTGCCCTCGCAAATAAAGGAAACTCTTTTAAACTCACAAGATTTTATCTTCCCAAGTCTCAATATTACTGTCTGGAAGTCAGTGTTAAATGTTTGTGACGGGGGAGGGTATAAAAGGCATAAAGGGCGCTGGTGCTTCTCACAATATCCGTTGTTGCAACTAAACTAGTCTCTTTAAACGTTTTGTTCTAAGATTGGGTAGGAGCACGTGATCTTATAAATTTGTTGTCCATTGTATTGGGATGTGTCTTGGATGTTGAAAGAAATTTAAATGAAATTCATAAAAATTGGTAGTTACAACAATATATAATGACATTTGAACACGTTTGGCAGTGGTTAGAGGTATCGGGTAGCCTAGGTAACTTGATTGAGGAGGTCAAATAGGTAGTCGCTCCATATAAACCACTGGTACTCGGCTGCATCCAGTTAGACTGGAAGCCTACCGCAACATGGTTGGGAAAAGTCTAGCCTCTAGGTGGATGATGAGTTACCTACATGTAGATCATAGAACAAAATGTAATGTATTGTGAAACCATATAGAATAAATCAATCGTGAAACGTAAAATTTACGAGAAAGCGAACAAAACAAAAAGGGTGTTGAATCTTCGAGGCTTATACCTAAAATTGAAGAGAAAATGTCCGATAAAGTACGTAAAGGTAATCCAATCCGTTTGGGCGGCATTGGAACTGAGATAGAGTGGATTAAGAGCAGTTGTTAGTTCGGAACCCTTACAGCCTCGGAGGTTTGATTGAATCAAGTAAATCCACAATCTTACCCGCCAACGTAACTCAGAAATATGAAATTTTATAGATCTCAACAGATTCGAGATCAAAAATGCTTTTATCGTTGAAGTATTTGAATTTCTAGGTAGCTTATCGTTGTTGAAGAAATATTCTTAAAGGTATCCCGTGGAATCGTTCGTGATCGCAGCCTAAGCATAGTGACCCGAAGTCCAAACATGTTTATCTGGATTTTTGCCGACGCAACATTTTTGTGCGTTCAGCCGAAGTGAAGTATTTTGCTTTATGTACTATTTCTATGTGTACTACAATACCAACACTTTTTAGTTCACTGCATCATAGGTTTATTCTAACAGAGGAGGTTCAATTTGTTCATGCTCATGAATTTGCCTTTATACGAGGCTGTTAAAATTAATGTAAGTTTTCCCAGAGCGATATTAAATTCTCTTAAAACATATTTTACACCATATCTACATTTACTTTTAATAAAAAATCTGTTATGAAATATTTAAATCCTAAAAACACACGCAACTAGTACCTCGTTTTTCCTTTTAATAACACTGTTATCTCAATTGCGAGAAGCTATTATCCGATATTAGAAACATATTACCTTTCTTTTACTTTCTAGGATTTACCTAACCCCGCTCCCAATATCGCCACAAAATTATACTAAAAACTTTCTACCGTACCTACGTAGGTAACTTTGTGCATTTTTGTTCTAAACATTCAATATTACATGTAAGCAGGGTCGTGTCTTGTTTTTGGCAGGTCTAAACGAGTAATAGTAAACTGGAGACCCATTCGTAAAACTTCTTTTGTTTTAAGAAAATCTGTTATCGAATGAAGGTGATAAAAAGTATTCGGATACAGTGACAACTTGATGGATTGACCCCGATTAAGTTATTTACAAGAAAGTTCCAAACAAAAGGACGAAAATAAATAATATGGCGGAAATTTGCATTCACCAAGTTGTAACAGGTAATTGTGCGAATGTTAGAGGAACAGGTTTGTCTTACAAGTTTTGGGAATTTGTGAAAAGTTGGATGGTGGAGCGTCTGCGTAATGCCTTGGGAACGGGATATTTTTTGCTCTAACATGATAAAGTTTTTGAAGGAAGATTTTTCTCGGCTGGTTTGTAAGATTTTAATAGATTTGTAGTGAATTTGCATTTGTACTGTACTAACATTATTCTTCTTTGTTTTACAGGTAAGTTGCCACAAAAAACCTTAAAGCTGCTGTGCTGTGAGTATAGTCTAGACACAAAATCATTTCCAATTCCATCGTCCAAAATACATCAACAAAAATCAACCCTCTTAACAGCAAATTCACTAGCATTTCGAACATACACGAACAAAAATTCTTTTCAAAATTAAAACCCGGGGTACAACAAAGGAGTGACAAGCATTTGAAATGGACCTTTGCAAGTACTCTTTATCAGCAGACAAAGAAGTCTGCTCTTGCAATTGATGGTCTGAACCATTCACTAGCGCGATCGCAGAAACAAAACATTCAGCAGATGTCCGTGAGCCTTCTGCAGAAAATATTCTGCAACACTCGATATAAATTTACTCTGTGGCATCTATACTGTTATTGGTTTTTATGGTCTGTTTGCGCAAGCTTTCTTTTTTTTATTCTAGCACAGTAAATTTAACGTTCATCCTCGAAATGAAAGGTAATAATATGTAGAAATTTGTACACCTTTGCTTTGTCATTTTATACTTTCCTGCAAAACGTCGTTTTCTGTGACCTTTAACCTTGAATATTACCAGACGCGGACATGACGTCTTGTGACTTTCGACGGAATGTACAGAATGGCAAAATGAAAGTATGTACCAATTTCCAGCTTTCATTCCAATATTTTATTCTAGCTCCTATTTAGTTTACTGGAATATTTCTATTTCAGAACTTTAACACGTTTTTTTGTGTTTCTTTACTTTTTTAGTTACTTTGGGCTTGTAACTAGATTTTCACGTTTACTATTAAGAAGGTAAAGGAAATATCTAGCTCTTGTATTTTATATTTAAAATCTTATCACGCCAGCTGCTAAAATGATCAATCTTAAACTAACTGTTTACAAATTACAATTTACTTTATCTAACTCTAAATAATATAAATATTTAATGATAACTCGAAATTCAATAACGAGAACGTAGCAATCCCTCTTTTGACATGAAAATTATCAAAGCCCGTTCATAGTGGGTCCAATTTAACAGTGAGCGACTTATCACATTTCAAACGTTCTCATTTAGCGATACGAATGATTGCTTTTAAATTTCTATCAAAATTCGCTGTAATTATACTGGTAATTACCTACTGATTATAAGTTTTGATGTCAACTCAGGTGCAAAACGAATTAGGGCCGGTAATAAGGTAGGAAATTGCTTTCCCATCCATTCCAAGTCCGTTCATGTGATACGTCTCGAGGGAATCGGCATGAGTTTTGTGTACGGAAAAGTTATAATGAGTAATATTTTTATCAAAGGAAAGTTTTATGATATCGGAGGATCGCATTTCGTCAACTAGCTTGTCGAAGAGTGATGATTAAAAATGTTTTCTCTCTGATGTTGTTGTGTTTTGATTTACTTTGTAATGATACTAGCTTCTTCCAGCGGCTTCACCCGCGTCCCGTGAGAACTTCACACTCCCCAACTAAAAGTAGCCTATAGTTTGGTAAATGGGCTATATAACATCGAAAAATTATTTCAACCAAGCAAATCAAACAAACAAGCAAACTTTATAATAGATTCGTTTTTAGATTTTTCAGTATTCCTTTAGTACAGTTTTGTGTTAAGTTAAGGTTATGACATTAAATTTTATAGTTTTAAACTATACCAAAACTTCCCTTGCCTATTAAAAATCATTAAAAAAAAAACTTTTTATTATATCATCTACTAAACAGTCAAACAAACGTAACATAAACAAACAATACACAACCAATTAAAAACAAAAACAAGACACAATCGCAACCAATATACACCACCTAAGAAACTTGTCTCAGCATGCAGAGCATATCCATACGTCTTCCCCAATTCAATAGTGACAGGAACAGGTGTCAGGCTTGTACGGAACCAGCGAGCCGTAACAAGAAGCGTCCATACAAACGATTTGTATATTCCCGAATCGAAATGTTCCAGAATGTTCGCCGTTTTATTTTTATTGTTAGTGGACTGCAAGGTGTTTTATTGTTGGAGTTTCTTTCAGTGTTCTTAGTTCAAAAATAGATTGACTGTGTGTGGATCTTTGATACTTGGTCTTCATTATCTGACCTGTTTTATTTTTTATATTCACTGATAACCTGTTATGTAATCATATTATAGAGCCTTATCATGGCAGAGACTTCTCAGAACCTTTTGCGACAACATAAACTTCTCTAACCTTGAGGTGATTCAGATTAATAAAGAGTACCAATTTCCAAGGAATCCTGGAGGAAATTAACGTTATCCCAACACAAGATTCTGCGAACGAATGTTATATTAAAAATGACCTTCGAACGTTCTAATCTTGGAAGAATTTCCTCCAATTTCGTCCAAATAAAAATCGGTGTACAATTAAAATTGCGATTACGGGTAAAGCGAGCCGGTCGGACATTCGTGTCAGATGCACGGCACCGCTCAATTAAAAACGTAATTGAGTATTTTGGCGCTGCGAGGGTCGGGGCGGAGCTGTAAAGCGAAATGACACTTCTTGTATTCTTGAAGTTTAATTTATCGAACGCGATATTGGTGGTTGGAAAGGTACCTAGTATGTAGGGTTAGCGCTGCAAATCTATTGCAAACCTTTAGAAATAAGATTAATATTTTCTTCTTGATTTCGATTGCCGTTTTTAAATTCAACTGTTTTTTTTAATGTTGTTTTATTTTAACATACGTTTGCATTCCTTTTGTAGTTCTATCTATTATATAGACCACAGTTACACAAAAATATCTTTAAAGTAAGAAGTACGTAAGTAAGTAAGACCAAGACCTAAGAGACTGAAGCTTGAATTTCAGAAATAAAAATTAAAACCTAGAAATAATATAATTGAAGGTCAAGGACACTCAGTTAAAGGTCATACAGATCTAAGGCAGGAAGCGAATCCCAGAGTACCAAGTCAGACACGACAGATGATTCCGTCAGTAGGTACGAAGGGTATAAAGCCCAAGGCTAAGTTGTCACAGGTTGCTAAGTTGTCAGGTTTAAACTTTAGCAAGCGATTTCTCCTAGTTAGCGAACGGAATAATAATTAGGTTACGAACAATATTAAACAAGGGAGCATTATGCTGAGACTTCATTGGCACAACTAGTTACGGCTGAGTCGCAATTATTGTAACTTTAATTATAGCTTCTTGTTTTATTGTAGTTAGGTATGTTTTATTAGGTATTAATCTGATTTATTGCGTAAAGTAAGACGATCTTCGTTTTTATGATAGTCCTTGTAAGAAACAACTAAATGTTACGAGTATCTGGTCTATTTACCCAACTTTGAATGTATGTGTTACAGAGTTTTCAATGCCTCTATGAATTTCTTCTTGTTCCCAGATAAAACATAGGCAATCTGCACCGGAGCTAGGGTTTCTTCTTTCTTAGAATTCATCCAATCGTTCCAGTGGTTTCAGAGTCTCCTCAATGCGAACAAACAAACAATCAAATCTTAAGAACAAAGTAACATAATGTAATATCATTATTTATCTTATATAAATGCCTAAACTTATCTACATATTATCTTATACCTATAAATACATAAAGTCATTGGAAAAAAAACTTATTGATACCTACAATATCAAAAACCTCCAACAAATAAATACTAACTAACCTAAACTTTCATAGCAGTTCGAATCGAGAGCCAACTTATTTGTATTCAAATATACAGCTTGTATATTGTAATTTATCCAGTTTCCATTAAACTCTGCAGAAGCGCGTAACCGCCTAACACAAACCTGTACAAATAATCTTTGATATCACTAACTGAACTGTTTTTGCTTACTCTAGCCAAAGTTCTACTCTTCATTATTAAATCTTACCTAAATATTATCTCAGTGTTTTGTGTGTATCTTCAAAGAGTTTTGTTGAATTTCGACGAAAATCTCAAATCTCATAAAATACTTTTTGGCAAATTTTAGTGTTTAAATTGTTTGATACAGTTTATGTTCACCGTTTTATATTTGATGAAGTTAAGAAAGAAAATTAGTTTAGATTATAGTTCTAGTATAAAACGGTACATAATAGAGTTAAATGGTATTCGTTTAATTTAAATCGAAAATAGATTCGTTTGAATAGATCAACTGTGATTCTGTGCTTCTATTTTGATTTTGGTAAATTAGTTTACATAAGCAAGTTAATTTTATGATGGTTGTGAATAAAACTAAATGAATTGTTCAACAATTTTATGAATCATTATTATCGGCCTAGCTTTTTCCAAATTTATGTTAGGGTCGGCTTCCAGTCTAACGTAATTTATAGTGTTTTATGTAATCGACTGCATGTCTGACCTCCTCAATCCAGTTGCCTGGGCTATCTGACAGCTCTTTGTAACATTGAAAAGCATGTAACTAAAGTTTTTTTGTTATATAATCGACTGCCTATCTGACCTCCTCAACCCAGTTGCCTGGGCTATCCGACAGCTCTTTTTAGGCTGAAAAACTTTTATTTTAAAACTAATCCTGCTAATGAAACAAAGCTCCAAAAAACAACCAATGACGCTTAATTTTAATAAACAAGCGTGCCAAATCAAAGGCCAGTAAATATCAGATACAAACGCACTGCACAGCGGGTTTCTATGCAAATTTCATTTGGCCGTAATCCACTCAGCGAGATTGGTCTTGATTGATAGGCGTAAATTGGAAATAGGTTGTAGCCGAACGCCCGCCGGCGTTGGGACACAAACGGAACGCGCAAAAAGCCGCATCGACACGGTTATTAAGTTACGCACTGGACTAATACTAATATAATTCTAATATAATATACATATGGTATTAATATATTGTTTGTTAAAAAAAGTCGTGGTGGCCTAGTGGTTAAAGAGCCAGCCTCTCAAATGTGAGGGCGTGGGTTCGATTCCGGCAAGTACCAATGCAACTTTTCTAAGTTTGTATGTACTTTCTAAGTATATCTTTGACACCAATGACTGGGTTGAGGAGGTCAGATAGGCAGTCGCTCCTTGTAAAACACTGGTACTCAGCTACATCCGGTTAGATTGGAAGCCAACCCCAACATAGTTGGGAAAAGGCTCGGGAGATGAATATATTGTTTGATAAGTTATTTCAAATATACCTATTGGATCATCCTTTTTTAAGATTTGAGTATATTGTATAGTAAAGATAGTATAGAAAATATTGTTTAAAGGTTCTTCAAACCAACAGACAGACAAGTGTTGCTGGGGAGTTTGTTGCGCCACTTCTTCTTCCTAGCAAAAATACATAGGAAGTGGTGAAGGGTGGGCGTTTTGGGGGCTGTCTTATGTAATATTTGACGTTCAAAAAGTGCATAAATGATTATGAGTTGAGTTGAGTTGAATTGGACGGAACAGGTTTTCTGTAAAAGAGTTCTTATGAAATAAGCAATTTATTTGTACTTGATTGTTTTATGTTTTATTCTTGTCTCATCAACTGTCAAATTTCTTTAATAGATTTTCAACCTTATCGCAATACGGGAAGGTTAATATTCGATTGGCAAAATTGACCTGCTGGAGTTTGTACATTTAATATAATAATAGTTAGGTATATATTTTTTTTCTATACGGACGACAGCCGTCATAGTTTCTACAAAAGATTCATATGAAATGCTTATAAAAGCTTGACTACAGGGCAATTTTCGGGGAACTAGAAGAGATAAATTCTGAGAAATCTCGAAGATAAAATTCGTCAAAGGAGAAACAAAGTTTGATAAAGAAAAAAAACCTCTCAGGTTAACTTAAATAAATAATTATAAAAGAATCGAAAGTTGAAGCCAAAAAAATATAATGTACTTAAAAAGTATTTTATTATTTTTTCGGCCAAAACACGTGAATGTGACACTCTACCGGTCAAGCCGGAACAAACAAGGCTGAATGACTGGAGGCGACAACGCAACAAACAAAATGTCCCACCCTATATACAGTATACACCCTGTATAATATACAGGTTGTATACAAAAAGC
The DNA here is from genome assembly GCA_958496145.1 of Heliothis peltigera. Lineage (NCBI taxonomy): Eukaryota > Metazoa > Arthropoda > Insecta > Lepidoptera > Noctuidae > Heliothis > Heliothis peltigera. The sequence continues at coordinate 11,038,614 of OY292329.1, read as the reverse complement.
CAGTGCGTTAACATCGTTATTAGAGAAAATTTTAATTAAGCCATGGAAATTGTGTTACAATGTAAACATAATTTCCTATGTTATTAATTTTAATAATGAAACCTTTGGCTGCATATGAATAATTATATCTTTGACATATTTTGTAAGAAAAAATATGGTACCAAGAAAATGTTTAAAAAACAATAACATTTTCACTGTTTTTATTTCGAAATTTTAAAAATCATTTGAATGCCTGTACATAAGCCTAAGTGTTTATATATTTAGAAAGAAATAATAGAAGCTGAGGAATAATGAACCATGATGGATAAAAACAATCAATATAATCAGCCTCATAAAAATCCAATTCTATAAAAACCTGATATAATCATGTCAATAAAATAAATAGATACAATAAAAGCAGTCGCATAAAGCTCTTCAAATAAACCATATTTCCACCATTCCATATCAGAATAAATAATTACAAAAAGTACTCTTTCAAATATTACATTCGTCACTTGAATCACACTCAAAATTCAACCATAATCTTTAACTAGCACAGTTGTTTTTTGTTTGTCAGTTTCCCCACTATCCGTGTCCATACATCGTAGGGTCGACGTAAAGCCTTCAACACGAATTCGTTATTAGTTATAACACCGTTTTTTATAGCTTTAATTGAAGTTGACACCGTTTCGTGTTTTTTATAGTTCCATTTATTTATTTTTTCCACTGTGAAAATTAAAATATAACAGTTATTTGTTCGACACGATTTTTTATGTTTTCATTTAATGTGAGCTGCTGTTTACGATCCTGTTTTGTTTTTAGGAAGTATTAACACGTTTTGTTTTTATTGTTTATTGCATAGATTTACAAATTACCCTTTTAAGGAAGTAAACGCATAAAAAAATATTTTGGGAGAAATAATTTTAGGTACCATTGTATTGTTTGTTTAAGAGTCAAACCACTCTGGCCCGATTTTTTATCTCTATATTATTATTTCCGTCTCTGTATGAGAAGCAGAATATAAATAAATTAAAGAATACTGTTGATGATTGATGGCGACTAACCTAACATTATTTTCATCACCATAATTTTCGCAAAACGCAAAAAGCAGCTTGTACATTGTTTCAGAGGCTCTACAAAAATTTCCCCACCAAACTCAATATAGTCTTGTTTAAACCTATGTACATAAAACTGAGAAGACTAGACACGCTTCAATATTTCAGTGAATGCCTTCCAAACTCTCAACGCAAGTAAGTATGGGCCGTAGCGATCGCTTATTAGAAATTTCCGAGACAAGTAGGTATTCGATTAGTTAAATGCTTCAAGTTCAAAGGTTTCCGCTAGACCGGGATAGCTTTCTGTAGTGTAGTGGAGCCGGCGAATTTCGACACACAGTATTACATTGTCGCTGGTTTTGTGGACTGAGTCATAGGAGAAAGTACGTATCTAAATAAAATAAATTAAAATAAAATTAGTTACGTAAGTTTTTACAAATAGTCGTGGTGGCCTAGTGGTTAAAGCACCAGCCTTTCGAGTATGAGGGTGGGGGTTCGATTCCAGATCAGGCAAGTACCAATGTAACTTTTCTAAGTTATACGTATTTTCTAAGTTTATCTTGGACACCAATGACTGATTAAAGGTGAAGGTAAGCATCTCGAGGAAACCTGGACTGTAAAGTCTGAAATCTCCAACCCGCATTGAGCAAGCGTGGTGATTAGCGCTCAATCCTTCTCCGTGGGAGAGGAGGCCTGTGCCCAGTAGTGGGACGATAAAAAGGCTGTGATGAAGTTTTTACAAAACTACTTTAACCTTTTGACCGCCACGTAAAAAAAAGAATGACGTGCCCTCAGCGCCAAGCTAAGAATTCATCCATAAATACCTACAATATAGTAGTGAGTTCGTATTGATATCGATTAAAACAGACACTTTTAATTCTGTCATATAGTCTTGACCGCGTGCTGAGCACTTTTTGGTTTGTCATCTATAAGTGACTGTGGCGTTTTTGACTGTGGCGTTTTAACCGCTGCATTTAGTAATTTCTAACTAACACATATTTTTTTCAACGTTCATGTCTGTATATAATAATTCATTTGTGTATAATAATCTTGCAATCGTATAAAGACTTATTGCCAAATAAGTATATATCATGTGTTGTATTTATCAATACTGAAATGCAAACTCAGATGAGTACCCGGCTGTTTACTACTTATAACGATAAAAGCCTGATACGGTTTCAAAACCAGCTCCTCTCATAAGAACACACTAATCAAACACCCTCACTATACCAATGAACTGGGTATTATCAATTCCTCAAAACTAGCTGCCTCCTATAACTTGCAACGGACAATCCAAAGACGATTGTGCAACTGCAGAACATCTTGAGGTCAATGGGTGCAACGACTCCCTGGGCAAACTGCAGCTTTGTTTTCGTCCATAACAGTTACGATTAACGACTGCAGCCAGGATTAGAGAGACATTTTTAAAAGGAAACTGTTATATTGGATCGTTATTACTTTATTACATGAAGGAGTTGTAATGATATCTCTTATTGAGTTCTTGGAAGCAAGGTAGGTACTATGGTTCAGATGTAATTGGTGACCTTTGTGATTAAGGGTTTTTATTGTATTGTATTTATTTATTTGACTGTTTATGCAATAACAGTATATGTGATAAGAAGTAAAATAAAAATATCAAGTACAGAGGCACTGCATTTTTTCATAATTTATGTTTATGTCAATTAATTTTACATAAAAAGATATTATTATAAATTAAGGAAAAAATAAGTATATGTTCGGAAATAATAATCTAAGAATGTATTTTTTTAAACTATTTAATTTAAATATTCTTAAAATAAATATTTAAAGGTAAAATTGTTTTTATTAAAGTTATTATTAAAACAAAGAGTCTTTTCTGTCTATGTTTATAGGTAACTGAAATTTCTATCTAATAACATTAATGTTATTGAGTAAGGAAGGGTAATTTATAATTTATTTTTAGACTTCCATTTATAGCTACGAGTTTTTAGATATTTTAGCTATAATTGAATATAACTTTATTTGTCTCAAATTAACAAATTAAACTTTCATTATGTAAATATAGAACTTGTCTCTCGATAGGTACCTAACTGAAACAAGTCAACTCCTAAAAATCTAAATAATAATAGTGAACGAAGTCGATGACCATGCGTCTTCACTACTCACTACATAGTATAAAACAAAGTCGCTTTCTCTGTCCCTATGTCCCTTTGTATGCTTAAATCTTTGAAACTACGCAGCGGATTTTGATGCGGTTTTTTTTAATAGATAGAGTGATTCAAGAGGAAGGTTTATATGTATAATAACATTCATTAAATAGTGGAGAAGTACTGTTATTTTTGAGGTTTCTAATGTGATGTCGTAAATAATTTCATTTTTCCCGCTTACATTACCAGTGCGAAGCCGGGGCGGGTCGCTAGTCAACGATAAATAACAAATCCTAGTCACAGATTTATCACCAAAACCAATCCACGAAAACAATTTGCATTGGATGTCTTAACAAAAAATTCACACCTCAGCGTTGCCCGCTGAAAATTTTCCCCAAAATTTATTGTTACCCGCAGTTACAGGCGTAGTGAGAGACCGGTCTAAATCACACACAATTTAACTGTACAAAAGTAACTTTCCTGTTAACATTCGCTCACGTTATAGCTAAGCCCGGGGTTAATTGAACAGGGTAGAAATTATACAAAGTTTGACGCTAACATTTATGCTAACCGACGTTTTGTAAGACGAGGCATCCCGTTCTCGTGGTTAGTCAATATTAATAGAGGATCCGTCAATTATCAATGTTTATTGATGCTTAAAATCGCGGTCTCCATCGATAAGGATTGTTGTACAAGAGATTAACATCGCGATTTGTAAGTCTAGTCTTATCATTGTTCTCAACGCGTGAACAATGACCAGTTCCATAGTATTTTGTATGATGATCGGTTTTTGTTTAAGAAAGACAATTTTTATATGACGGGATTTATTAAGTGCAGTGTAATACCGGATTAAAAAACGTAGCTTTATAGTCCTGTTTGTGATTATGTATATCGCAGGTATTGCATTTTGGATCTTTTATGAAATCATTTTGCGATTCAATTTAGGTTTATAACTTAATATAGTAAGAACAAAATAACTACTATTATTATCATATTCTTTAAAATCGTAGGTAATATTGCAAACATGAACATAGCAAGGTTATTTGTTCAGTAAACAGAGTTCAGTAAACTTACCTAACCGATAACTAAAAGAGCATGTGTGAAAAAGGTGTCATATTATAAAAAATAAAATTTAAAAAATATCTCAAAGATCCTTCACATAAATAGACCAAATTTCCATTCAACATCAAAATAGAAGAAGTTATAAATAAACATAGTAAGCAGCTCTTACCAATTAAAGGTACACTACACACGATGATAGCTGACGTAAAACCCATTAGTTTGTTTGTAAAGGACACGTTACACTAAAGCGCTTCATCCCAAATCATATTAGTTAAAACAATGTTACGAGATATTGTGGAAATATTTTGATTTTGTACCTCTTGAAATAATTTAGTAATAACAATGATATGATAAAAGGGAATTTTGGCCTTTTGAAAATGCTGGCAGTTTTCTTCTGTTCAATGGAAGATTTTTGTTTTAGGAATGACATTAAGAATAATTGAATGTGAGCGTTGTATTTTTCCATAGTCGTGAAAGTATGACGAGGATTAGGTATTTAAAGTTTTATTTTTGTGACAGTAAATTTTATACATTTGCAATAGACAAACTGAATAAAATAGACATTACCCCTTCCTTTTTGCTCTTTCTCGCAAGCAGATAATCAAAGTCACAGTTCTTTAATCTGTCCGTTCTTTAATCTGCTTGTGTCCTCTAAATTCTGTAGTACAGTTTCACGTGTCATCATTATGACCCTTTTTTTTGTGCGAAATCATCAAATGACCCCTCCACCTGCACAGTCAGACACTTATTGACAAAAACCCAGTATGTTCCTTCTGGAGGTCCCTGTATGCCAGCGCCACGGTAACTCCTGCGAACAACCCGCAGCCATAAAATATTAAATACCTGCTTTTTAGTGGGGAGCTTTTTTTACCTATTGAATAAGGAAGTGGCGACGAGCGAGCGTTATTTACAATATTTTTTGCAAATTTTCCGAAACTTTTACTTTGAATATATATTGAATAAAGACTTTTTGGTTTCATGTCGTTTTTGAATACTGACAATGCTTTCTTATTTAAACGTAAATAACCTACCAATGTCTATTTATCACTACAGAGACTAACTGAAACGTGACTATAAGACCTATAAACAGTCGAACCCACCACAAACTCATTCCAATCAAACACATTGGAACGTAAAACTCATTCGAATGAACCTTTGATGTCACAGGACGCATGAATATCCAACAAAATACCTACAGATTAGGAGATATTGGTCCAAAATCCGCGTTTGTACGTACATAGCATTGTTTGAGTTTACCTAGGGCTCGTTCGTATGCAAACATTTAATATCGGTTGCAGCCGAGGTCCGTCGACCTATCGGCGCAATAGGCCCTCTGTCAACATTCTGTTACGTGTCGCTTTTAACATATAGATCAATTTATTTATAACTGGATGGCAGTGGAAGGGTTGGTTTACTTGAAAAATCGGCTAAAGCTCTGTGAAAATGGAGAGAGGTAGGTATATTTCTCACGTATATATTTTATTATTCACAGTATTCATTTGGTTGATTTGCGTGTAGGTAATAAGTTGTTGTCGTTGGCCTAGTAGTCGCACAGCGCGACTAACTGTGGACGGGGTCTCCATTTCAAATCCCGGGTCGACCCAAAATCGCTTTTTGGATTTTAAGAAACTTTCACAATTAAGGGTGGAGCCTGGAAGTCGGTGGTAATACACTCGTGCATCGGAAAGCACGTGAATGTCGATCCTGCGCCTGATCCCTATCTAACTGATCTGATTGCTGTCCCATCGGGCTAGGAGAGTGAAGAAATAAAAAGAAGAGTGTAGACATAATATGTCCTGTGAAAAAGTCCAGCAACATTAGGAAGAACAGTCTATTTGGACGTCATTACGTCATAGGCTAATTTTGTTTTCCATTAATTATATTATCACTTAAATTTTTAAAATCCTTTCACTAGAACTTAACCCGTTCTTATTTTTAGAAACCCCAAGAAGTTTCACTCCTAAAAAAGGGATCGTAATAAATCATAAAATAATATAGTAAAACAGACAACTACAAAGTTAAACACTTTTACCTGGACCAGGGCGGTTGTTACTGAGACGTGCGGCGAATTCTTACGGCTCCGATGATTAATGACCCGGCTGACAAGGGACGCCCTTTGACTTACGCTCCCCTTTTATTTTAGTCCTGTTAATAGTTTTGGATAGTATCTTCACGGTAACGGTGGTAGATTATAATAAAAAGAATATTATTATATTAGCTTCTGCCAGAGAGTTGCTTTTGGATAAAATTTGACTTGAAGCCTTTCCTCTGCTACGGGTTGTTCGTATAATATACCGTGGCCCGGGCACACAGGGCCCTCCAAAAGGAACATAGTAGGTTTTAGTCAGTAGGAGTCTGACACTCCCTCCAGCTACACCCTCAGCGAGAGGGGTCATTTGATAAAGCCTTTCCTCGATAAATGAGTTATCCAAGATTGTGCAACTTTTTCAAATCTGTACAGTTTTTTTTGAGTTGCGTTCAAGCAATCGAACAAACTCTTCAACTTTTAAAATATATCTTAATTCTTAAATCTTAAAGAATTGACAGCTCTACTCACACACTCTCTGCTCACCATTTTGACCGCTGCAAAAGAAAAAATCATTCCAGTAATCATTTCCCAATATTGTAGCATATTAACGACGGAATGTTTTCACGAAATATGATAGGGTAAGTTTGATACTAATAACAATGAATTCATTAACTTCCAAGACTAACTTTTGAAATAGTTTATGGCATGATCATTACGGTATGGTATTTATACGTATATCTGCACCAAAATTAATTTATTCAACACTGAAACACGTTCTCAAAATATGAGACCACGAAATCAATACTCAGTAAGGAGTACGTAAACTCGAAATTCCGTATGATATATTGTAACATTGAGAAATGTTCGAGTCAACCGAATGTTGAACACCCCGCTTTGATGTATCAAAGTAAATTCTATTTCCGTTGCTGTACCTCTGGCTGGCGTTTCGGATAATTATTATGTTTTGTATATGGTAACGGGTAGGTAACGCATTTGTGCCTACGTACTCGTACCTTATATAATTATGTCATGCTTTAGACTCATCTTACGAGCAGAAAGAAATATCCAGAAATAAAAATAATTATGCTGGAAGTGTCTTTGTTTTATGTAAGCAATGATAATTTCTCTCACTAAGTTTCAATTCATTATGCATTATGTCAATAAAAACTGATGCATTTATTATTATAATTTTAGTCATAAAAATCTGAACTGCAACAAAGAACTTAACTTCAATGCCCAAAATCCAAACAAGTAAAAACTTTCCGCCCCAAACAGGGCAACCTGAAGATATTAACAGTGGCAAAACATTGGAAAAACGCCCATATCGCGCTCAAACACCAATATAGCATATTCTTTTGAGTGCAAAACTTGGGCAAACGTTTGCGTTAGGATTGGAACGTTTCAGGCGGTCTGAAATCCGTTCGTTTCATGCGAGATCACGCGCCGTTGCGTATCGCGCGCGGGTGTGATCTTTGTAGGGTTGGCACGCTCACGGATTTCTACAGGCCAGAATTAAATGGTGTGAAACAGTGTAGTGGAAAACTGTATAGTTTTAGAGACTTCCCTAAATAAAATCCAAAGATTTATTTTTATGCGTCCTCTCAAAGTGTGCATTCATATTATCAACTTCTTTGTAATTTTAATTTTTCTTATTCCAATCATAATAAATATTTAAAAGTAAACAATAGTATTAATTTAGATCTTACTATAATAAAAACTTGAAAATGGTAAAAAAAAGTATATGTTTTATATTTTTGCATATTGTATATACCAGCTTCGTGGCAACCCTATTTGACGAACAGTATTTTATGGGGCACACACTTTTACGTTAACGGTTTTTTGTTAGATGTTCGGTTTGATACTCCGTTCTTTTTTTAAACTACCAGCTTGTTAAATTTTGAAGGGAAAAACATTTTTCAATCCCCGTAAGTTTTTTTGGACATCTAAAAATATAAAAGGTTTTTGTTTACACGGGGTACTTTGCCTGTCCACTTTAATAAAATGCGCTGGATGATATTTTTCGATTCTGTGGCATTTTTCATAGTAGATACTATGTGAAAGATATAATAGAAATTCCTAGATGTTAACAAAACTTTTTCAAAATATTATCTGCACAATACATAACTAGATTGTATGTAAGTTTCGTACAGCACATCACATTATCGAGTATACAAACACACAGCCGACTATCATGGCAATAATTACAGAACTTTCCAAAAAATACTACACAAGCTTCAACTACAAGACAAATCTAACCGTTTAGGTATAAAAAAGAAAGATATTTTTCAAGTCGGTTGTTAAATATCATAATGATAAACTTTTTTTGTGTCGGTAAAGTTATTAAACCTTCTCTTGAATGTAATAAATACTTCAAATTGAAATCGGTTCAGCCGAACACGAGAAAATTGGTAATATACACTTACAGGTCAAACTGAGAACCTCTTTTTGGTTTGAAGTCGGTTAATGATGAGCATGTCATCAGTGTAACCACACGCGCCAGCTCACCGTATTTTCCGACGTTATACGCTCTGAAATCTGTAATTATCAACTATATAATAACTTGTATATGGTTCAAACTTCCCAACCTATACAAAACTTTGTCCCGTAATACTTGTAGTTTAAATTTGTAGTTATCCGTCACTGCTGTTATATTAGAATGTTGTTTTCAAACTGAATAAACTTTAATTTGGTTAGCCGAAAACTTTAAGTAATTTCAACATGAAAGGTGCAGGTTCGAATATTGTAGTAAAGGTGAAACGTTTGATAGTTAATAATGTAATATCTATTATTTGCATTTGTGGAGAACAGTTAATTATTTTTTCGACTTCACAAGACGAAGGAATTTTACATTTTACCTTGTATACATTACAATGTCACATGTTTATGTGTTTACGCGGATAATTTCGTGGTTATTTGATTTTGATGTTTATTTTTCTGTGGTCTCATTACGACCTCTTAAGGATCTGATGATGGCAACCCTGAATAGATAGTTATTATAAAAAATATTCAAACAGTTTTACGGCGTTCTAAAACCAGTTTAAAAAAATACTGAAATAAATTCATTATAACGCTGAAATGATAGGAATTTAAATAATGGAAGTGCACCTGTGATTTCCAAAAGCGCCAATTCCTATAGCCACCACAAACATTATATAGAGTAGATAGGCACGCAACCACCGTCATTCCATACACTCCATTCAAACCAGAGTATTCGTTTGTCACCGGCCAGCACTTCAAGCGCCATATTGCGACCAAAAAGTTTTAACTCCCAAACTTTGATGAGACATAACTACAGTATCCCTTTACAACCTTTCACGTCATGATTTTGCCCATAGAGTTTTACAACCATTTTTATTTTAGTGTTACGCCCCAAAATATTATCCGTGCAATGACGAGCTTCGCATTGAAATCCCATATCCAGTGACCCTTATAATGGACCCGCTTACGATGTCGTAAAAATGTGATCGGTTCGTTTTTTTTTTTTTTCAATATTTTCAGCTTACAGGCTTACGTTGAGCAATAAAGTTTGGGAAATTAATTATAAATTTGGATTTATTTTGTAAAGGTCTCTCCCGGGCTTATTGTGGATGAGCAGATGTTCAATGTGATTATGCGATAGTTAGAAGTTACTATCATGTTATTTTTTTGTGTAAAGATTTAGTTTTTTTTTTGTAAAGACGTCAGCACATCAAGCTGCTACAATCTGTCAAATTTTCTTAATTGATTTTCAACCTTATCGCTGAAGCGTATAGTTCAAAGTTGAAGATAAGAAGAAAATAAGATTTTTTCGGGTAGCTTGATCTGTACTATAGAGAAAAGATAGTTTTAATTACAATCATGTTGGCATTTTTTTTTTATTTTCTTCAATACTGAATATATAATTTTATTTTGAACTATTTCTATAAAACGACCATAACTTACGTATATAAAGAATTCTTAGCAAAAATTTACAGCTGTTCATACTTAACCCAGCACTTGTATTATACATCTAAACTTGCTTATCTGTGACTACAAATTGATCCATCGCCCACTTCACAAGCGATACTTTATATTGATATCTGTAGAGATCCATCAAAAGATGATAGGAACAAAATAATCGGGCCATATCTTAGAACAGTCTCATTACACGTTTAGTGTTTGACGAAACATTTCAATCTGACGACGTTTGTTTTAGCTAGCGGTGTGCTTTGTTGTGGCCACGCAGTTGGCGAGTGAAGGACTATCTAAAGGCAGTAGGTATCTTATTGTTGTGTATTTAAATGACCAAGTGACAGCTTAAGATTTTGTTGCCCCAAAAAATATTTTGTAATTTACATTAAATCACTAAATTAGACTTTTTGGAAACAAATACTATCAGCTAATTCATAATATTTGCCCTTTATGAGCTTTTTTTTCTGGTCTATAGTCTGAGTCAGTTAGGTTAATTCGGTATACCAGCAGTCTTTCACCAATCAATAGTTTAGCCTTTGAATATGAGCCCAGTTTCCCACCAGTGTACCAAGAAAACTATCATATAACCCTCATTCTATCAGACTCAATCCGTCACTCTGAACAATAAAAATACACCGTTATACAACGATATACACCGTTATCGCTGGTCTCATGGCCATAGCCCGAGCGCGGTGTATTTACCTTATATTTTCGCGAAAGGCCTCACTCCTCGTATAGCAGATAATAAATAATGTGCCGTTTATACGTCTTGGCCACTTCCAGTTCAAGATTTAGTGAGTTCCATGTATTGTGTGGGGAGAATTCGGGATATTAAGTTGTGCGTACAACTACTTGGTGGCACGCATATTAAAATATGAGGTGATCATTGCAATTGATGTTTTGTTAAGCTGCATTCGAAGCATCCTATTCTCTGTCAAAATTAGTAATGTTTTACTATCTTTTTCATCGCCACTGCAAAAAAGTGTTTGTGTAATTAGCTGCTAGATATAATACAAATAAAGTTCAAAATGTGCATGACTAATTTATTCCAAAGTTCTATACCATTGATCTGATTTTGAAAGTCTAAGGGACAGTTTCACAATATCTACCGAATGCATTAAAAATTTGAAATTTTCTACCGAATAAAATAACAGGAACTTATCCGTAGGTGGTGAAACAGGCCCTTAAAAAGGTGAAGACACTAGTACTGGCAGTTAAACTGTTAAAAAATAAAACTTTCGAGACGATTATCAAGCTAAAAACAATCTAAAAATTAATTCTAATTTTAAATCATTAATTTATTCATTCAAGAAGTCTCCACACTTATTGCAAGCGCCCACAGACCCATTCTCCCACCACAAATAAAACGATAACGCTGTAAAGATTTATCTGTGAAATTTCTCACGGGCGGAGTACTGTTGTAATTTGATTATAAATTCATTAACTCGCCGCGCGGCCCCGGGGGAATAATTTAGTGCAATTCGCACGGCCCAGCACCTCCGTGGTAGCGATCTTTTTAACCGACCCGTAGATACGTGGGCTTGAATTATGGTAAGCTTATTTGTTTTGTTGCAATGTAGAAGTTGGTAAGTTTTTAAATAAAGAAGAAGAGAATTTCTTATCTTAGCATGAAACGCTTTAGATTTCAATTTTAAAAAACATAGTTTAAGGTTCATTTATCTGTTCTGGAAGACCAGTCCAAAGTGCTCCAGAAGGAACCAATGTGGGTTTTATTCAGTTGAAGTCTGATACCTTCCAGCTGCACCAACAGCGGGAGAAGTCATACGATGATTTCCCAGTAAAAAAAAAACGGTAAATTTCTCTGTCATTGGAATCTGGATTATTTCTCAGGGTATTTCACAGCACATGGGAAATATATTTGTTTTATCATCCAGTCTTTCCAAATAATATAACATGGAAATTAAATACTACTTTACTTGGTGTTAATATTCCCGCATGAAACAACACGGTACAAACTACTGAAATAGCATTAAAAAAATCCTCTTTCACGATTCTGCAGCGCTGGTGTTGTACAAACTAAATGTGTCGGTTGCAGCGACAGAAACCGATCACGGATGCTTCACAATAGTACACAAATACGGAATGCACTACACAGATTATTAAATAAAAATATTGCTGGATAGTACACTTTCGTAATTATTATTAAATTTTAGAGAAACTTGATACGACAATAGAAAATTAGTCTTTTAGACCCTCTGTTTATTCTGAAACATATTTTTATTAATACTGTGAACACAAAAATGTTTACGTAATTTTATAAAAAAAACTAAACATTTTTTCTGGCGTAATAACTACTGTCAATCCTTTGGCGGTAGTAAAAAATTTCATAAAAATCAGAACTATTTCATCAAACTAGACTACGCCCAATCACGTCCTAAAAATTTGCTCACCAAAAAAAGCATATCCAGCAATTTTTATAATCCGCGCTCCCCAGTATCGACATTCACCACTCGCCACCGCGCAATCATCAAATATTTGCATTCGACTGAAAAAGTAATATGATTATTAATTTACCGTCGATTCATCGGTACGCCGGTTCGATTCCGTTCAATAAACGGCCGCACCATTCGAGATATTCACTGTATGCAAAACCTCTGAATTTAGTTTGTGATTTCGAATGGAAAATATTTCGAATAATGTTTAGTTTCGTTTTGTTTTGTTTTTCGGTTCGATGTTTGGTATGTTGCAATGTGATTTATTTTTTCTTTTGAGTTATGCTGAGTGAGTTTTTATTTACATTTGTAGGATATTCTTCTATATTTTCTGTTAAAATTGTATGTAACCGAATTAGCTGTATTTTTGAATGTTGTCATCATCAAAACCTGTTGTCATGTGCTACATATTTCTTCTCACACAGGAATACATTTTAATCATATGATACATTAACAATATTTTTTAAAATTAATGTTAAAGTGCACGTTTTCTCAACGACTTTTTTGTTAATTTATTTCAAAGATTGTATTTATATTGTTCAGTTGGACATAAGACAATAGAAGGTAAAACTTGGTACTAATTTAAACACTGAACATTAAAGCTAAATTACAAACGCCAAATATATCGTAGTGTACCTACAAAACAAGCTAGCGTACACACAGACATACAGACAAGGTAGAAACCGACACAGACTGTATGCTCTGTCTCTCCGTTTGATTACCGTAAGACCACCGAGCGCTCCAACTTTCTAAGCATTTGATGTGCTAGAGGGGCCATGACATCGATAAATTGTGGTACTGGTCTACGATAATGTTGGGAATCACTAGACTGTAGAAGCATTGGAATACTTCTTTGTATTTGTTTTAAAACAAAGCTACCTATATCCATGTGATTACCAGATTATTGTGGGGTTATTCTGATGATTTATTAACTGTTCATTCCTACATAGTATGACGTATTCTGCAATAATGTCAGTTTGAACAGTCACAGTTAGGGGATCGCTAAGCTAGACTAGCAAGTGTTTCATAGAGCAACACACTAATTGCGATTTATCTACATGATTCTACGTTATTATTTCGTAAGCTGAGAGCGGTTATTGTTTTCGAAAAGAAAAATGTTTTTTCATGAAATCTTTATCTAATGTTTGACAACAAGGATCAAATTCTTCCAGAATGAATAGAATAGAACCCCAGATAGAATAACAATATTTTCATAACTTAACTTAACCCAGCAAAATGTTCTTCTATCAGATGCCAAATGTCAAAAGCAAAACCATTACACAATTAGAAAATGTCCCATCTTGATTTCAAGAGCTGCGCGCCCTACAGCTAGGCAAACATTTGCGCAAGTTACTGCAAGTGCACTTCGCTGCGTCCCCTGGAATCAACTGTCCCAGACTATTATATGATGGTTAGACCTCGATTCCTAAGTACAATCCAATTATTAGCTTAGTTCTAAGTTTCAGGAATTTCTAGAGATGTCTGTTCGGCATCGATTGATATTTCTTGTAGTGATTCTAAAAATGTCTTTTACCCTAAAAAGACAATGTCTTTTCTGTTCAATGTACCTTACGTAAAGGATAAAACGCGACTCTTGTTACTAAGATTTTACTGTCCGTCTGTCACCACGTTACAATCTCATGAATAGTGAGACATTTTAAAAGTATACTAGGGTCTATTGTAGCTATAACCACAAACACTGAAACATAGGATAGAATAAATATTTGGGAGGCTTGTATATTACAAGGAAGACTTTTTGTTGGTTTCATAGATAAAATTGTACAGATGCCAGTAGGTACACCAAGCCATCCAAAACTAAAATTTTCCCAATCGTGTTTGAACCCTATGCTGCAGCGACAAAGTTGAAAACAAATCATCTACATCTAGTTACAAATGGTTGTAACTAGATGTGCCGGTTCATTTATCAGTATAGCCAATGCCAGTATAGTCTGTTTTAGTATACCTACTTCGATTCTCTCAATCATATTTTCACAGCGTCAACGATAAACCTATAGTAAAACATGAGCCCCTACTAAAGGATTCTTTAAACCGACTTTTCGACACAGAAATTCATATAAAAATTCAAGTCACATTAAATTCTATTAAAAGAAAAACGTAGTGCATTAAGTACGTATATTTATTACTGATCGTAAAAAGCGGTTGAGCAGAAAGAATTCCTATGGACTCGCTAGGAGGAGGTTAGTACCTAATAAAATAGTAGAGGACCATAGTGGGAGACTATACTGTGATGATATAATGTATACTATAGTGTAGGTAGACGCACTTTTAGCCTAGACGAGGATATAGCTTATGGCGATAATAAAGGTATTTATATTAGTGTTTTCATGCGTAAGAAACACATATGCATAAACCTATTGATATAAACAGTTTGTGTTAAGATCACCTCGTTGTTGAGCTGTGGGAATGTTCTGAAGAGTTGCTGATGCTCTGGCAGTCAAGGGCTTCAAAAGGAACAAAAGTAGGTTTAGTCTGTAAAATTCTAACAATCCCTCGTCGACTCGAGCTTCTCGCTCGAGGGAGTGTCAGGTTTTTTCTAGATATCCCACTAAAAAAAAAAAATGTTTACCAAATAAACATACTTTTTAAGGAAAATTAAGTGTAGCATAGTAACTTCAAAGACTAAATATCACAAGAACATATATCTCTCACTCAATTATTCGTAAAATTAAAAAAAAAACATTTTGGTAGGTACAAAAATACTTGTTAACTTTAAATCTTACAACAGTAGTCTTGCAGTCCACAAACTACATTGAACTCAGTCCACATAAATACAAATTCCAACAGAAATCTGTCTCTCCTCTAACCTAAAAAATCAATAAAGTACAATAAATAAAAGATGTAAGAACAAAATCATGATATCCGCGAGCATTCACAACACCGACTGTTTATCCGACTATTAAAATATATTGCAACTGTTTTGTATCGCGATAAGCTTCGAACGAAAAATATTCTACAATTCTACATATCGGCAATCACTTATGATGGGTTGTGGGTTAAGTTATAAGCTGATAGCGTGGATTTCACACGAAAAAAAATTTTCGAGGAAACCTGGACTATAAAGTCTGAAATCACCAACACGCATTGAGCAAGTGTGGTGATTAACGCTCAATCCTTCTCTGTGTGAGAGGAGGTGTGTGCCCAGCAGTGGGACGATAAAAAAGGCTGATGATGATATGCTAGAACTAAATGTATTTTAATATTCTAATTAATGAACGATGTATTTTATAGATCAGAGGATTTTACTTTTTAATTAAATTATACCCAGGTAATAACTTTTACTTGTAAGATTTAAAAATATTTTCAACATTCGAAACTAAAATATTTTTGGGTCGCACCGAACCAACATCGAATCCCGTACTTTCTATCATATTTTTTATTGATACAAATAAAATTTTACTATCTTGTTTGTCATGTTGCTAGTGTTGGCTCTACGCAATTTTACATACATACTTTAACCCGAATTTACCAGATAAGTCTTATAAGACCCGGGATTCGAACCCGAGACCCCGTGCACAGCAGTCGCGCCTTGCGACCATTAGACCAACGAGGCTGTCACATTTCCTCATAACATATCAAGATACCTCATACCATTGGAGAAAAATTGAATACAGAATACACAGACCGCCACACGAGTTCGAAGCGTATCTATTCAAATCAGGATATGTTTAGCAATACTGCGGTATAAATAACATTGTTCCCTGGATATGATATACCGTTTATGAGAGTCTTAAGTGCACTATTGTCGTTTTCGTATCACCCGCTCCGGTTTATTGCTCGAGCAATAAAAATGCATCGACGTTGCAGCGGTTTGTATTGCTCCTGGTATGACGGATTGTTGCCAATTTCTTAGCGATGGTAACTGAACTTGAGTGTTATTACTCGTTTAGTATCAAATTTTAAAGTTAATTCGGGCACTGGATTTTTTTAAATGAAGGTTCTTTAGTATTTTATATATGAAATATGATATTTATTTTGCAAATAGGTTGAAATCAACACTTTTACACGTCAATACATTTTTTTTTCTAAAATGAAGATGAGGTCGACATTTCCTAAATGACTACCTTGAGAAGAAACGCCAAAAATGATAATAAAATGATAATAATAAAGTGGAGTTGGTGTCATAAAACCTAGTCTTAGTTGAGTTATCGCTGGTGCAGTTATTGTATGGAATTTTGACTAATCATCAAAAAGGGTTATTGTTGAAGTATATGGAGCCATATCCGTCGGGAGCCATCATAATGTATAGAGACAGTGCCGTGTTAAATACCGAATTTTCAGTTAGATATGGCGTGTTATCCGCATTACTAAACATTGTTTGCATTGACTAACACAATGACACACAGCGTTCCATCCGGGATATATATTCCAGTAATTCAAATATCAGTCGCGATGCAGCGAGCAATACCAATATTATTTATTACCATAGAATTTCAAACAAATCAATTTTCAAGCGAAAATTCTGTATCAGCAGACAAACAGATCATTGCAAAGGAGCGCTCACCTACGTAAATACCTTTCAATCAACGTATGAAGCGAACGAGCGAGAACATCGCACGAACAAAATTTAATTCAGCGAGCATGCACGCGATATCCGAACGGCACATAAATACCAATGTGACTGAATAAACTAAGGTTTTCCAACATCGGAGTTAAGAGACACAGTGCTCGTACTTCGGGTTTGTATGACGACACTGTGTTTAGAAGTTAGTGTTAAATTTGTGACTTGTTGTAGTTGGAAAGCGTGGTAAGATAGTAGCGTTGCCGGTCGCTCGTCACTGGGAAGTAAGAAAAGTGAGGGCGGCACACTCGCCCGCATACAAATAGTTTACAAATGGCATGTTGTCGTGCGGTGTCGCCGCGGCGCGGCTGCGACATCGAGTGCAAGTTACAAACGATATGGCTAGGATTAACCCCTCTATAAAGTTTCATTGTAGTGTATTGTGGAAATTCTGATTTGTTTCTTTGTAATTTAATTTGTTCTTTCTTGACGTTATACTTGGCTTAATTTTATTTCTGCTTTAGTGTGTAAAATGGTACATTCCTCAATGTTAATGTAACTTTAAACTTTACCCCTCTCTTCGAAATATAGTTTACCAAATTCTCTTAATTTATCTCTCAAATAAATAGAACAAAAATATGGAGGGTTTTGAGTTTTACCACCATCTATGACATTTAATAAAACAGCTGTGTTAATCGCTAAGCTCTCATAATTTACAACCCTAAGGACAGCTCACGAACGCGTTGCTCGCGTTTAGTCGAGATAACTCGGAGAATTTTTAAATTATCAACACTAAGTAGGTAACGTATGGGAGTATTGAACCGGCTCGTGATTGCAACTCTACTGACGCATAGTCTACAATAAAGTTGTCTATCAGCTCATGTTAGGTTAGGTTAATTTAGATTTTTGAAAATCGAACACATTTTAATAAAAAGAAATGGCTATTAACAAGTTTCGTGGGAAGATAAATATGATTTACATTTAAAATTTTCACAATTTAAAAAAGGAATTAGTAAACATTAAAAATAATTCACAAAATGACAAAAAATAATGAGAATTTTAATTTTTAAGTATCTTTTAAGTCACATTTACCATAGATGAAAAGTAATTTATTTTTATCATTGAATTTTATTTTTATTTTAAATTTAACAAAATAAAAAAGATTAAGAAAAGAACATTCGAACTTCAAACCCACACAAGACTGAATAGTGTTAAAGCAATAGTAGAAATAAAGAAATAAAAAAGGTTTTAATCCTGTTTAGCGAAGTCTACGAGGAGTCTGCGATGCCAGGAGTCAGGTGCGATGTAAAAGAAAACTCATTACTTCTTATTCACCGTCGACTCGGATAGTGTTTGTATTGATGCGATATCTTTGTCGATAGTCGATGAAAAATGGATTCCATTGTGATTTTTCAATTTAGAGAATGAAAAATATTTTTGCGCAATTAAATATTACACTTTTTTTAGAATAGTGTGTTTAACAGAACATACGTGGGAATAAAAAGTAAACCATTTTAATAAACTCCATTTTTAATATATAGTCTTACAATAATAATTATTAATGCGTTAGTTATTTTATAATAAAATATCAGCTTGTGGTCAGAATATTTTTTTTTGATTTTTATGCTACGACAGACCAGCACATCAGGCTACCCGAAACTGTCAAAATTTTCCATTCAACTTTGAACCACAATGCTTCAGTGATAAAGTTGAAAATCTATTAAGAAATTTGTCAGATTGAAGTAGCCTGTTGTGCTGGCGTCTGTACTTTAATCTTTAAATCAAAATATTTTCCTATATATCTAAGTTTATCTGGACTAAATACTTTACATATTAATATCCTAATTATTTGTCTATCTTCCTAAACTATCGACATCCCCCCAGCACGGGGTTGCAGCAATAAATTTTAAAAGTAACACATCAGTATGCTGGCGTCGTTTCGTCGTCTACACATTCAATGGGACAAAGCAAGATGTATTGTAGCTACATATGAGCAGCACATTATGCCTGCCTTCCGGGGAAAATCGATGCTTAATGGATGGTATGGATTCTAGAGTATTTTGGGATGGCTCATGACGTCTGGTAATTGTAGGTGAGATGTTAATTTTTTTAATTGGGATTATTCGTTCATTTTATTATGATTTTGCAATAATGTAAGATTTTGGGTTTACAGTTCATAAATAGTATATACGTGTTGTACGTATATATAAGTAAAAACGTATTTAATATCATATAGAGGTTAGTAGTCACATAAGGTTTCTTACTAAAAGTATGAATGCATCTATGACCATGCCTATTCTACGTGCTTATAAGTATTTTTCATCTAAGTAATTGTATAAAAAATTAATCCCTATTTCCCTTTATCGTGCAATCACGCGTGAACTTTTATCATTATAATTTTTTTCATGTTTTTTTTCCATAAGCTTTCACTTTTACAGTTCTGAAAGTAAAAAAAAAACACGGCAGAATCTATTGGGTAAGCTCGTAGATCAATACAATTGCAGATACTAATTAAAGTACAATTTGTTCTTATAACAGGTTAATCAAACAAAAGATACACTCAACGAGGCATACAGCTTACCCAACACCAAGGCAATTAGTACACTAATCGCCATAACATCGGCAATACACAATAGATAATATTTAGTAGGTTTAAGGTTTCCAATTGCCTTGCAGACCAAACAGCCCTAATTATATTAATTGCGTTTGCGCCGTTCTTGGTCTCCCGCACCACCTCATATTACGCTACAATGATTACTTATAATGATTAGCTTTGTAGATAATTAGCAATTGTTATGTCTATATTAATTATCAAGTACCTAGATGTTGGGTACCTATGCATACAATAATATTATTGAAACAATAAATTGAAATTCAAAGGAATTTTGTGGTTAATTATTTATTTTACCGATTTTCAAAAAGGATTTTCTCTTATGGGTAAGTCCAAAGTGTGAAATACTGGCATGAAAATCGGTTTACAGGTCACATACCAAACTGAAGTTTGTACGTTAAAAAATTAACTTAACATATTATAAATATTTTGTACTAGTTTCCTAGTATATTTGTACTACTTGAAACTACTTCTGGCATCTACCTATAAAGGAGCTTGTACATTATATTTTGACGTGTAAGCTATAGTATATTGCCAAGTTCCATCAAAATACATTATGTTTTTCGTGAGAGCAAAAAACATACATGCATATATTATCACAAACTTTTGCTAGGAAATTAATTTATCATCTAATCTTCGAAATGAAACTAAAACCAAATAAAAGACCGATTTATTTATTTTTTAATCTTATTAGTTCCAGTATTACAAGCAAAGATAAAAATACCTTAAAAATGACAAACGAACTACAAGGTACAGGTTACATAAAAAAAACTTTCCGACATCAAGCACGAAAGCAAACCCATTTGTTTCTCTGATACTCCGAAGTTTTCCCGATGACACCGCGTTGACACACTCCATCTTTTCATTTCCAACGTGAAAACTTTTGAAATGTAAGAAAATATATCCAAATTAGATTTATACGGGAGCCTAATACGCGCTGCGGAGTGTTCAGGCGATTTGGGAGTGTAGCCCACAGATTGAATTTACTTACGACCAGAGAGAGCATCGTTTAGAATTACTGGATATGGTATGCTTTTGAAATACGCTACACAATCTATTAATGGTGTTAGTGAAATATTGAAATTTTATAAGTACAGTCGCCAGCACATCAACCTACTTCAATCTGTCGAATTTCCTTAATAAATTTTCAACTTTATCGCTAAAACATTAAGTTCAAAGTTGATTGGGAAAATTTGTCAGTTTCGTGTAGCCTGACGTGGTGGCGACTGTACAATAAAAAACCAAAATAGGAACTCTTAGAGCTTCTTATTTTTTTTTTCCTTTAAGATAAATTCATACATAATTAAATTGTTAGTACATCGTGTCGCAATTTTTGACATTGTCAAGTATGTGAACTCGGTACATCTAGATAAAATTCTGGCAACAGACTCTTCGCGAGTACGCACCCTACGCCCCTGGGGGCGCTTTTCCCCCCATTACTTCTATACCATCACTTTATGATACTCGACTGTACTTTCTTTATTATTCATGATAATACGGCGTACATTAGCGTGTTTTTGTTCCCATCGTATAGAGTTTTTTTCGTCTTTACGAAGGCTTTTTGTCGTTTACATTATTATTTATTTGTTGCATCCATAATATTTTTTGAGCACACATCAAAACAAAGCATTGTGATAATCTGTATTAGAAAAAATATATTTCTGAATTTGATGTGACCGCGAGAGACTTCAAAACATTTTATACTGCCTTTGTTGATTTGCACTTTATTGACATTTTGTTAATACAAAATATGCAAGTAGCCCATAAAGTAAAAATATTATTAAATATTGTACAATAAATTAAGAAAATAATACGGCTTTCACTTACCATAAATAACTCAATTATCCAATTACCAGTCACCTGACAAACCAAAGTCTAAAACCGCCAAAACAAACACGAATAACTCCAAACAAATTGACATTTACTTTGAGTTTAAATGTATGTAAAACCTTTCATCGTGGCCTCTCAAGGAAAAGCCTGTGACCCGATTCAGCTTGTCTTCTGACCCTTGCTCAACATTATACAAATCCTTCTTACATCCACTCTCCGTATTTATTTGCGTGTCTTGACCTACAATTTTATTCGGTATCTTAGTGTATGTACATAAATTTAGTACAAGAACCCGTTTCGAGATGCGACTGAACTGACTGAGGAAAAGAACTTTGACTTTATTTTAGATTTTTGCGAGAAACGTGTGGGCAGATGTTTATTTTGAGAATATCGGGGTTCAGAAAGTATGAATATAGTAAGACAACCTCCGAAAAAGTAGACTCAACAATCTGAAAAATATTGACAACTGTCAAACTGTGTTTAACAGCAGGCTTAGCATGGCAACCGTAGAAACAAGTTTTGTCTACCAGAGAATGGACATAAAGACATAAAAGTGACAGATTGACGTAAGATTTCTTTTGACATTTTTTGAAGAAATTTTTCTTTTCTTCGATTGACATAAGTTTACAAGTGATTATATGCGAGTTGACAAGTCCCGCCATGCTCGGGTAGACGACATGTTGACATTGACAGAAAGAGTTTTGTCTTTTCTTTACAGAATAGATATAGAATCGCCGTGCTAAGCCTGCTGATACCATCAACAAAGAATACTTAACGAACAATAATTCAATCATTCTCATAACATGAAGCACCTCCTTAACTCCAATACCTACAGAGTAACACGGACCCCACAAGCTACATGCGAGAAAGTCTACACAATAATTACGTAATCCAACTGACATGTAATTAAACGCTGCAAGCGCTAACTACATCAATTACCACGGGGATGACTGCTTCATTATTACAAACTACGAAACACTACGCATAGGACATGATGACTTCTAATTAATGGCCAATTAGGACTGACCTTTACTATATCTAGAAGTGCGAACAAGGGTTCTAACGCAATGGGGTCACCAGGTCAAAATTTTTGAACGCACTCACCCTCTTTTTCGTTTTTTTCTTTGTGTATTTTTGAAACCTCAAAATTTTTACGGCCAGTATTTTAGCAAATTTGAACAAGGAGCGAAAATTCAAAATTTAAAACACCTACGTACTAATAAGTCTTAGGGATAGTAAAATAGTTCAAACAGTGCAAAACACCCCTTCAACTAATACCTCTGCAAACACGTACATATGTACACAGGAGCCTTCAATACTGTAGATTGTAATTATTGGGCCTTAATTGATTTGCTTTGTATGTGGATTACCAATTAATTAGCGTATAATGTTAGACAAGGGCATCCGGCAACCGATTGTTACATACCTACTTGTATTAATTTACGTCGAGATAAAACTTTCGTTGACAAAAACGATTTTGAGAAGGTAAAATTCAGAATTCATCCTATCGTGATTTTAGATAATAGAAATGATTTTGTAGATAGTTTAGGAGTTCAGGATAAGCTCTAATATCAAATTTAGAAGGCTATCCATGACGTAGTAAATAATGCAATCTGTCTACATTTCAATATTCTCGACGGACCCTAATCATTCCCTAAAGGCATAATCAGATATGAACATCAACATTCCTAAACAATTCACGAACACCTTTCACTTCCAACCCTTAAACAATAATCTGATATTCTGAACTCATAATTTAGAAACCGAGCCTGATCCGGCAGCCCTCTAAACAACGTTTTGAGAACCAATCACTTTACTATCTGAATTATATATAGCATGTCTTCGGTGGCCAGTATTCCGTCAGTTAATTGTAACTCCGTGAATGCAAATCCAATTTCTCAACTGGCGAGGTGCAAGACACCTCTGGCGGGTGGTTAATTTAGACAACCCTACCGGATCCAATCAACCGTTGGATCTTTGTTAGAATTGTAACAATATTATTTTAGGGTTGCCTGCTTATAAAAATCGGGGGTTAGGGAAAAATTGCAAGCAGTGACCTGGATTTAATCTACGATTTAGGTTGGTAATTACTCTTGAATATTTTTTCGGATAATTTATAGTTCAGACCAGCACATCAAGGTAGCCGAAGTGTCAAATTTCCCCAATCAACTTTGATTGCTTCAGCGATAAAGTTGAAAATCTATTAAGGAAATTTGACAGATTGTAGTAGCTTGATGTGCTGGCATCTGTAGGTACTTATGAGGTAGGTAATAATCATTACTAATACCTTGATTCATTGTATTTCATGAATTACATATAGTTACATCATAACAATCAGCTGTGTCATGTATACAGTCCGGCACCATAATGAGGATATGAACAATAACAATAATACGAGAGAACATAATAGTGCAACACTCAAAGGCACCCATTGCCTGGATGTACATAATTATATAATATGGATTAAATCAAAGGGATGCTATACAAAATAATTAGACCAGTTTCACAAAATGTTCAATATTCCCCAATATTATGACGTGTACATCAAAAATATTATTGTCTGAGCCTGCTTTTGTTTTACAGATACAATGTTATATCGGATTCCGATGTAATATTTTTGTATCCGACTATTGTCCATCAGTTCACAGAATTTCACTGTACGTCCGTGTATGGAAATATTAAACATTATTATATCGAATTCGATACAACATAAAAGGAACAAACTCCATTCACTACGCTCCTCGAAATTGGTTTCGAAAATAATCCAGCACTCGTCATTGTTCAAAATGTTGGACTGGCCAATAGTATTTATACCCTTTAACATAAAATTGTTTACTCATTACTGTTGTAAAGTGAATATATTTTGGTACAGCCTCAGTGTGCGGTAACTCGAACTTAATTTTAGTAGAAACAAACTCTTAAAACGCTGCTGTGAGTTGAAATCGTGATGGCCTAGCGGTCAAAAGAAGAAGTCGTTTGATTCCAGTAGGCTTAGCATGGCGATTCTATCTCTATTCTATCAAGAAAAGACAAAGCTCTTTCTGTCAATGTTAACATGATTTCTGCCCGAGCATGGCACGACCTGTCTACTTGCATATAATCACTTGTAGATTTATGTCGATCGAAGAAAATAAAAATTTATTCAAAAAGTGTCAAAAGAAATCTTACGTCAATCTGTCACTTTTCTGTCATTATGTCCATTCTCCGGTAGACAAAACTTGTTTTTATGGTTTTCATGCTAAGCCCGCTGGTCAGACAAGTACTATTGTTACTTTTCTCAGGTGTGTTCAACCTGTGTCCAAGTGTTCAACCTAAATGACTGAGTAAAGGTGAAGGAAAACATCTCGAGGAAACCTGGACTTTCAAATCTGAAATCGCTAGCCAGCAAGCGTAGTGATTAACGCTCATTCTTTTTTCTATTATTAAAAGAATATTCTATCTTGCCGTGGGATAGTAAAAAGACTGATGATGATGATGATGATTAAGTGAGTTTGTCCAGTTCTACCATTGCGACTTATTTCGTAAACTCGAAGTACGTTTTTAATACGACGCCGAATTCATGCAAACAACTGAGTTGGAAATGTGAATAGAATTATTCTGTTGAGCATTAAAAACTTGGTGAACATAAGCGGGCACAGTTCGTTGGGTTTCGTAACAATGTGTCGATGTTTGTTATCGAGCACATTGTTCCAACGTGAGAACGGACGGCGTGTCCAGTGTGTCTTGTTTTAAGTCTTTTTCAATTGTTTGTTTCTATGCGTGTGTTTTGTACTTATAACGTAAGCTTCCGATAAAATTATTCATTGAAATTCTTTGTATTGAATGTGAATGGAACTGGACAGCGCAAATCGTATTAAGTTTTGAAAGAGTGAGTTTATTTTGTATGACTATAGAGGTGATTGTGAACATAAATAGTGCTATATATCGTTTCAAAATTGGAAAGCTTTGTCTATTACTCCGTATTAGACAAAACTTTGAATAAGAATAGATGACGAAAATATTATGTATATTTTTTTCAAATTAATGGTTTTTCAAAATTTACTTTTCTACTGTCATTGTTCTACTATTCAATGTGACTGTTTTTAGTGATTCAGTTTTTAGGCCGCCATACAAAAAGTGTTGGTTATTACTTGCTATTGATAATAGTGATACTAGGTAGCAGATCATACTAAAAAAATAAGGATGACTCCCATACAATACACTTGACAGCCATAACTTTTTTTGGCTGTGAAATCGACCTTTGTGCGCTTGTCTGACTCACATTAGCCGGGTTTTATTGAATTATGTTATGTTATATGAGATCTCGCTTTCAAGTATTAATAATATCTCTCTTAAGTCATCAAACATTCCGAACCATAAATAACATCCATACAATCAGTTGAGACACTTTCTCCGCAAGAAAAAAACCGCCACCAATCCGCAACTGCATCAACAATCAAGCACTATCTTCCTTTAGATTTATCAGCAAGAAAATCTCGCCATGTTCCTTCCAATGAATGGAAGCCAAGACTCCTCGAAGCCACTAATCCAACGAGGCGTCAACATGATTAGATTCTGAGTAATTTTATAGCAAATTCGCGCTCGAACCACGGCGGGCGAAGACAGCATCGACATGAATTTTACATGAATCCGTGTGACAAGGTTCGTCATTCATTTTGTGAAGGCGGTAAATGTTGTTTTGGAGACGATTGTTTAGCTCAGACAAACATATTTACGATGGTGCCCTGCTGTAACGCATGTGCTAAGAAATTATTCAGCAGCCTTTGTGTCGAACCTTCAACTTTTTCATTTTGCTCCCCAACATACGTAACTAGTTACCCCCTATTTTAAACGCGACATACTGCTTCCCGTAGCTCGATATTAATTAGATTATCAGCTATAACTGCCAAATTTCAAAATGTGGTCAAATGTTTTTTGCATAAAAGAGTAACAAACATTTAGGAGAGATCAGGCTCAACACCAACATTTACGTGCTCTTCAAGGCATGGTATCAAATACCAGTTTTAAGACTGGGTTGATATAAGGTTCTTAAAGCGATTTCTGCTTGACCCGGAAATCGAACTCAAGACCCCGTGTACAGACATCACGCTATGTGGCTACTGAACAATGTACAATAGCTGTTACAGTGATAATGTTATTATTGATTTCGACTTTTTTCCGTCTGCTCATGTCTGCAAAACATTTCTCATAGTAAAATCTCTTTCTGAAACCAGTATAATTTAAGAGCTATGCCGGTATCTTTGTTACACCCGTAAATACCTTATGCATTCCATTTCACACGATCCTCTTAGTTTTTCCTGCAACTCGATTTCTTTGTTACAGATGA
This sequence comes from Heliothis peltigera, assembly GCA_958496145.1. Classification (NCBI taxonomy): domain Eukaryota; kingdom Metazoa; phylum Arthropoda; class Insecta; order Lepidoptera; family Noctuidae; genus Heliothis; species Heliothis peltigera. Next base: position 11,011,694 of record OY292329.1, on the reverse strand, counting down.
TTTATGCTGATACTTAAGCATTTTCCAGTATTCAACATTACTCATTCTTTCTTTGGAGCTCATTCAAATTCTAGCAGTTTTATAAAGGAACTTTAAAATGCAGTCGTATTGATACTAAACAAAGGATGCACGAATCTTCAGACTTATTTTTATTTTAATTACATTAATTTGATACAACGTTAAATACGAATTAATAATAAAAGATAATTAGAAAAAAGTTATAAACTTTCTTTGTGGTGCGAACACTGCGTTTTATTTCGCCTCACTTAATTTAAAACTTCTTAGTTCTAAACAAAGGCGCCAAGAAATTCGGCAGTTACAAAAAGTTTGCTCACTAATTAAAAATTAACGAGCCGAATCAAATTACTCTGACCATTTTTATCAAACGCCTGTCTACGGATATTTTTAGAGTCTGCGTTCCAAATAAATTCTTAACGAACTTTATAGGGAACATTCGCATTCCGAGCGAAATATTAAAAAATTCAAAAGAAAACCTACTCGACTCATTTATATTTTATTTTGCCTAGAAAAAGGAGTGGAATCAAAAAGCTGGGTAAATTCTTTAATTTTCTTAAGAAATTCCTTTTTGGAGGAAGTTCGAATTATTCGTTAATAAAGTCCCGGTACTAGGCGTTTGGGGATGAGATTCCTTTGATGCGAATGAAATATTGCCAACTAGGAGGTGGAGACCAATCCGCGCGCATGACGGGCAAAATCCGAGCCTACAAATAAAATGAATTTGCCCCGAAGCAACAGTAGAAAATTGGAAATGTCATTTTCGCCCTTTTTTTAATGTTTGCGGTGGCATGGCGAGGCACCCGGCGCGATAGGATTACCGGCGGCACGCTCGCCCCTAGCGACACGACCATACCGATTTTTACCTGCCACACTCGTTTGACACAAATCGATTGTCGAAAATAACGTAGCAATTGGTAATTTTTGAGAAATACGACGTGAATTTCGCAGATTTTATGTTTGATCTAGTGGTAATTTGCAAGCAGACTTCTGGTTACTAATGACATTACTTCTATATAATATAGAAAACACTTTTAAGTAGACGTCTTAATAGGATTTGGCGATAGGACTTTTAAAACGGATAACGACATACGATTTTTTTAAATGCATCTCCTTGTCAAAATCGGAAGCCATGCCATCAAAATTATGAAAAATCTTCATTCAATATTATGGTACACAACTACCAGACTACAGAAAGATAGTCTTAATATTAATGTAGGTATATCAATCTCAACTCCCGTAAACATCATAACAGCCAGTACATACACAAAGCAAATCCAATTCAATATTTCAGAGGAACAGAATTATTATTCTTTATTACGCTCATCAAAGTATTCCGTTCCATCACACGGCTTAACCGCAGGAGTGAGCAAGACAGCGAATATTCCTTCCAATGCAAAGAGGAAGTGCATTGCAACGGAAACGAGACGGGAGCGGTGGAAGCGGCAATTTGCGGAGTCTCCGGGCAATGTTGTGACTCGCGGGGTGATGTATGAGAACAACTTCGCTCATTGAAATACCTTTGCGCTGGATGTTAATTTATTTCATGTTATAAACACTACCTTTAAAAAGGTACTAGGCTGGCATACCTTTTAAATTGCTCCTTAAAATTGGTAGGTCTAAAAGCGCTTTCTCTTAGTAAGTACATTTCGTTGTCTCGAGGCTCTCAGAGCGAAGCGTTTTCTTTCTGAATAACGTCTGCATTTACTTTTGATTGCTGGAGGGATAAAGCTAGACTAACAGTTTAGCACTTTAGTGTTTATTTAAATTTCTTATTTGTTAACTCGAAAGTTTCATCTTCTGAACATTTTACTAATTGTTGTTTTATTGTTTCAGGTAAGTCATCACGTCCCATCATAATAATATCACGTAAATTTTCATCAAAATTCATAATTTCGAAACCACAAGTCACCATGAAAACGCCCAAGGGCCCTCGTCGGTCCCCCAAAAAATTTGTCCACTCATACACGAGTGAAGTGAACGAAATTGATCGTGGCAAGATAGCTAAGCGGTTTGGCCAACGAAAACACGATTCCTAAGCCTCGTTCGTATAACGCAACAGGTTGGTACGTTAGAAAATATTTTTATCCACCAGTAATGTATCACTTTGGGTAGAGGCGTAAGACTGATTTTTAGTGAGGGTCATTCGTGATTAAGATCGATATCGATTGTGTGTTGATTGCTAAAGCTGGGCTAGACGAGTTAACTAGTATTAGGACTAGTATATACGATATGTATTGTTTAAAATGTCTCGTAGTGTTGATATAAAACATTTATTTAATTATTTATTTAATAGTTTATGTGGGTACAGAGTTCATAAAACAAGAAGTAAAATAGAACAATGCAGTAAAAATACTAGGGATTTACTCAAAATACAATTTTAAAATTATTTTATAAAATTTTACGTAACTAAAATGATATGTTTATAAGTTTGTATATATTAAGTTTACTAATAGTCTGTAGATATAGTCTGTGTTCACTGAAAATATTACAAAATAAGATTTATATTGTGATAATATTTAAAACAAATACAGATCATAAATACACATATCCTCAGACAAACAATAAGAACAAGAAAACATCGCCACAAATTCAGCACCATTCATCATATTTTCCGAATCCAGAAATTCACGCAAGCGAACCCGCCTTCAAAAGCTAGTTTACAAATATTCCCGTTATTTATGTCTCACGTTTGGCTGTGATATAAGGATTTTATTGGCCTACCCTCTATCTGTTACCTCTCGTTTTAATTGAATCGTTAAGTTTGATTGGTCGAGCCATCGAGTCCCTGATTTGCAAGCAATTTTTAGGCTCCTTTTAAGAACGCGAATTTTGCAATTAGTGGAATTTATTGATTGAGAGTGTTATCGTAATTTATTAGGGAGGTGTCATTGCATACTGATTTATGAGTTCGTCGATACTACGATTTATTTTTATTTTGTAAGATTTTCAGGCAACCTTTGTTTAAGAGCGATTATTAATTTGCTGAAAAAATACTTGGTGTAAAAAAATATTTAACAATACTTTGGCATCTTTTAATTCAGCGCCGCTTTTCTAACTCAGCCAAGCCAATAAGCTAAGATGCACACTGCCTCCAATAAAACAAACACAACCATAACACTTATTAGATACCCCTATCGATAAAATCACAACACTACACAACGAAGGGCACTATTACGAATGAGATTTCTACTACACATCTTATTCGCGAATGTTGCGAGTCATTCTATTATTATATTTGAACAAAGAACATGCTATGTATGTGTGGGTGACTTCGGCCATATGCCGTAGATTTGGCTTACGTCACGCGGATATATTGGAGCTGAATGGGGGAAGTGTGTTCCTATTATAATTGTGATTTTTTTTCTTCTTCACTGTGTGTGTGTATGAAGGAGTGGGGATTGTATGAGAGGTGTATTTTTGTGAGAGTATGATAACTTTATCAGCAATTGAGAGGTTTCAAAATTAGGCATGACATTCTTCTGTTAGGGTCCGGCTTTTTCTTCTTTACTCAGCTTCTTTAATTTTCTACACATATGCTATGTATAAACATTGAGTTCTGTCATCAAGCACTTATTAATTACGAGAACCACATATTAAAAGGAAACACTCATCTTTTCCTCCCTGTTTCTCCTTAATGGTTGGCCTACTAGAAATTACAATTACATACTCAAGAGGCTAATTAAGTAATCAAGCCATAAAATTACACGCGTATCAAGTTATCAATTAATTAATCACTATAAAGATGAAATATAATTACGTTTTCATTATTTTCGATGAGGGCGCGTGTAACGGTTGCCTCTGAAGCCGCTAAAGCTCTTCTTATTTATGGTACGGAACCCTCTAAATACGTGTTGTTCGGTATTGAAGTGAAGAAAAATTTACGTATGGATGAAATACGTTTTTGCCGTTTTAATATAATCTTCGTTTTCTGGCAACAATCGTTGGATACCTATAGGTATACCTTAAATTCTCCGTGTTTCGGAAGACACGTTAAATTGGTGGGCCCTGGCTGTCATTTGTACATCTTTGACAGTCGTTACGGGTAGTCAGAAGCCAGAAAGTCTGACAACCAATCTTATCAAGGGGTCTCGGGTTGCCCAGGTAACTGGGTTAAGGAGGTCAGGCAGGCAGTCGCTCCACGTAAAATACTAGTACTTAGCTGCATTCGGTTAAGAATGGAAGCAGACCTCGACATAACTTGTGAAAAGGCTAGGTGTATGATGAGGTGTAGATTAAATGTAACATTCTAAAAAAATATGTATGCTGGACTTAAACTTATTTAACGACTACTGCTTTGTCAGCTTGCTTCAGTTTTTTCAAAAATATTCTTAACAATTTGAGATAATTTTGTTTCAGATGGTAAGCAGTGAATAATGCAGAGTAGAAGATGTAGCTTGACCCAGTGACATCAAGTAGGACAGATATTTTTAGATCTGGCTGTTGCTTCAAAAGTAAACATCCAGCAGCTGGATGATAAGGAAAAATATGTTGTTTTGTTCCTTCTTTTTGGTCTGACGGTATCAACTTTTACTAGTGACCATCAGTATGTATAATAGTGAATGATAATTTTTTTCTATTCGAGACTCTTGTCTAAAATTCTCTGCTATTGGACGATATAAGTATACGCTGATTATATTGATTGCGATTTAGTGCACTTGTAACCGTATAGACATCTCCTTTGAAAACGTGCTCTTGGTTTAGAGGGCTTAGGGAAGGTTTATATCTGACGTAAAATACGCCGAGCGTATCATCAGTCACACTAACGTATCATCGATTGAGTGTGAACGGTCAAGTATTTTTCTATACATTTGTCTGTACTGGCGTTGCGCGACCGATAATACGCAACCCATATTCCGTCAGATATGAACCTTCCCTTTGATTGACCTGAAGGTGCAGTAACTACGTTCAAAATACAAAATCTGTGAGGGAAAATTCGGTCCAGGAAAAAACATTTCCAAATCAATGTCCATTCTAAATATAAAAAATCGGCCATTAAACTGTATTTATCAAATATCTGAAACACGTGTAATATCTAAAAATAATTAAAAAAAAAACAACGAAAACCGAACCGCTACAATAAAAAATCAGCAAAAACAAATGGACAGCTAACCTCCATCCAAATTCACTTGTAATACACTAATTGAATTGAAAAAAAAAATGCGTCTGGATAAATTCCGTCTTTTCTTTTTTAATTCTGTTTGCTTTGATGGTTCGGCATACGAAATAAATTGCTTTTTTTTCATTCGTGAATTGTAACCCTTTTAATTTGATTGACACTTTGCTTTGCCGCGGGAACTCGGGGCGTATGGAGCTATTTTTAATCCCTATATTTCAGGTATCAATATCTAAATTGGTATTGCTTCGAGCACTATTTGTGAACGTATGTAGAATAAATTTACTAAGCTAATGAAATTTTGTAATAGGTTATAGGCTATGCAGATCTATGTATTATGTAAATGAAAAACTAAATATTAAAATAAAAGGTAATGGTAACACAATCCCCCTTATTGTAAATGAGGTCTTAAAAAGTACCAGTATTAGTACTAGATTTAGACCATTAAATTTGTTCAAGAAGATGGTTTAAAGCTAGTACTAAGGAGGATACTTTCTTAAGACGACGTTTTATAATAAGCGGGAATGGGTTTACAGCATTTAGGTTTTTTGACGATAGATTGGCAATAACAATTCAATTAGACATTCCGGAGCTCACTTTTACGAACATATAAATTGACACCGCCACCTTACGCAATAGCCCAAACCCAGCACAATACGAGTACTTAACAAACTCCCTTAGATCCCCCCTGTGATCTGAGCTTTCAAAATTATTAAAGCCTCATTTTACACAAAAAGAAATGAACTCCAACATTGAGTGTAAAATGATTCAATCCGAGGCTGGGCTCAGATTAAAAGTGAAAACGGAAACGTAAAGCAAACACTGAAATACCATTAAGTCATTGGACGCCAGGCGGCGTTAACTTTTAATTTTACCAGAATAATACTGTCAGGTTCTTTCAAATCTTTGGGTTTCTGAAGCCGGCTTTGTAAAAGAATTTTGATTTAAAGAGAAAAGAGTTGATTAAAATATGTTTAACCTAGACTTATTTTGAGAAGTTAGGTTCAGTTACTTTCAGTTTGCCTATTATGCAATGTGAAGACAGTTTTATAACTTTATTCTATAATTCTGGTAATAATAATCTTAACATGATACGTGTAAACGTATTAAGGCGTCTATGGCGCGATCTGTTCCACTTGGTTTTCATAAAGCCCTTAATAATAGTCAACATTCTTAACATACAGCATACTTAAAAGATATTTTCTAAAGGTATAGCGAAATTGCATTTTTTCGCTAGTGACCTGCTAAAACAACGGGTATGTGCTGTATGCAAAATAACACAGCGCAAATAATAACGAAAAAAAATGCAAGCAATACTATTTTATTTGAAAAGAATTTCCAAAATTTCATCACAAAAACAATTGTCTAACATATCAATCAAAGTAATAAAGATATACAGCCTAACATATTTAAGTACAGGTAAGAACAAAAACATAATTATGTACGCTCGGTTAAAAAAGATCGGAAATCGGATAAAGAAATAGTGACGTGACTAATGAGTTGACCTTTTTGACGGACACCGAGGAAAAACGTGAAAACGTACAGAATTACAGAGTCATAGGGGATTTTGTTAGTAGAATTGTTAGGCTGCGAGTTTTAAGTGCGTTTATCGTTTATTTCTTAAATAGTATTGATGTTTTTAAGATTTAAAATAGGTACATTCAATTGAAAGTTCATAATTCAATTTCTTATTTTTTTTTACCATGCCCGAAAAATGCAAGGTTTAGTTTCAGTATATTCTGAGGTTTTATACTCATTAAACAGATCATGACTATGTCTCAATTTATTTTCAAGGAAACATGTGCCACAATTTACCAATCACAAAGGCTCATTTTGCATGTAAGTTGAATACAAAACTATCAATAAACATTATTTATTAACTTTCAGCTCATTTTATTTTTTTTATTCAACATTTTCTAGGTACAAAATATCGTTTACGGTAGATAAACTAAATGACAGTAATGGTCACACTTTTGCAGCAACATTTTAAATTTTTCCACCATAAAATCCCTCCGATATTATCATTACCCCGATCACCATTAACGTCATTAAAAATCTAGCGCGACATAAAAATCTAATTAAAAAAAATCTCCCTCACGAGAGCCGATTGAGTTTGTGGCGCCCGATTACATTAACAAGTAGTAAAGAACATTTCCGGACGCAACCGGTCTGGGGCGGTCTTAACCGGTTTAGTCCGGACGAAGCAGGTTCGCGTCGGTTCTATAGTTTGTTGTAATAGCGTTGTGTTGGAGTGGACTTAATCGCGTTCCGTGGTTTCAGAAACGTGGTGCCGAAACGAGGGCCTGGGATCTGGTACGGGATATAACTGTTTGTTTTCGCAAATAAGTGCTGGTATGCTTTTAGAGGGAGCAGCAGGTTCTGTTTTTGTTAGACTTCTGGTACTGAGTGCAAGTCATATCACTATTCGCTTGGAATGCTTCAGTTTCTAAGAAATTGGTTTCGTTATAAGAAAGTTGGTTTTGTGCTAAGTTATTGTAAGTATCGATAGAGATATAATCGATATTTAAAATCAAACTAATATGTTTCGATAAGCAGGTTTCACTGTACTCCCATTGGCTGCAATATGTGATTAATTATAAATATTTTTCAATTTTAAATTATTCAAAACACGTCATGACTAAAGCCTCATCAAATACTCGACGCAACATACCAATAACAATACAACCATGGAATTTAATAAACGCACGCGTATTCAAGCGCACGTTTAAATATAAACAATTAAATGGGCATATATTCCCACTTAATTGTACATTACACTCGATTGCAATAAAACAGACCGCATAATAATTACAGTGAAGCGCGACGTCAATAAACACACGTCACAAGTGATACACATAGGTGCACGTTAACATGGCATGTAGTAATGAAGGCCAACCTAGTTAGTGGGCACGCCAGCCGGAACAATTGCATCTTCGCACCGACCGATACGCCAAATGATACGCTTCGCTGTCTAGTTTATACTGCACTACAGTGTACGTCAAGATTTTGTTGCCTTCAATAGTATGATGTTCCATTTTTGAACCCTTTTTAATTTTTTCGAGAGCTTAACGTTAATTAGGTATTTTCTGTTTTCAGGAGCGTTGTTATCTCGGATTATTTTTTACTCAAAAAGATTATTGTATTACAGATTTTAAAGCAGTGTACTTTTAAATCTTTTTTCGATAAAATATATCGTGTATTTTAACATTTACAATTGTAATGAAATCGTCAATTTTAAATAAAGCCGATTTAAAAGCTTTTGTAGTATTTCGAGAGCTCTTTATTAAATTATTTACGTGCATACTCGTACAGATTTATTGATGTAAAAATAATGTAAATGCTGTAAGATAAAATATAGTTACGAAGTATTATCTGAAAGTTTTACTTAATAGGATTTAAGGCACTGTATTATATATTTCTTTAAGCATTCAATAGTTCAAAGTCTATAAACGAATCAGTTTCTATTTAAGTTATATATCTTGGGTTCCATTAGAATATGTTTATTCATTCAACAGCCCTCTCATGGGTGGGTATAGGCCTCTTCTCACACAGAGAAGGAATGAGCGTTAAATCACCATGCCTGTCCATGGATTGGTGATTTTAGATTTGAAAGTCCACGTTTCCTCGATATGTTTTCCTTCATCATGATAAAGAAAATAATATTTCCTTTTAACTGTAGAAAAATATACATAGAGGTGTTAAAATTTACGTTCTCTATAGCATAGTAGAATTATAATTATTATCATGAACAAATAGACAATGTTACAAAAAAATCCGATTCATATACCAACCCTCCACCGCTAGAGTCAATAACAAACCGAATAGAATATCCAAATGGAAAGATTTCCAATAAATAAATAAGACAGCATTGCATACAATATTGTGTACTTAAAAATCCAGTACGCCCGCTTTATTTACATCTAACTGAACTTCTACTACATGTGATTTAACACAATATATCCGACCGGATCGCGGAGTCCCGTGCGGGATCAATTTGGTTCGCTCACTCGAGCGTTTTAACTTTATCGGGTTACTGCTGCGACTACCTTAGTTTCGAAGAATGCATTAACTGGAAGAATTTTAGGTACCTTTATTGGTTGGGTATTCTTTAAGCAATATTAAAGAAAATTTTGAGGTATACTTATCATGATTTTAAAATGATTGGAGTTCAAAAAATATCTGCAGTTAAAAATAATTTTGGAAATCTTTTATTAACTGTTTACAAATCTATATGGGTCACAAAGCATTTTCATTTTAATATAATAATAATAACCGAATGCGATGTATTTAGAGGTCTCAAAATTAATAATAATATCACGATCAGAAATTGTTCAAGATATAGCACAGTATACGAATGAAATGGAATTACAATTTTATACAGTTAAAACATATTATTGATAACTAGCTTCCGCCAGCGGTTTCACCCGCTTTCTGAAGGAAGTACTTTCCATACCCGGATAAAAAGTAGCCTATATGTTATTGTGATGTATAAGCTATATTGTGGTAAAGTTTCATTCAAATCCATTCAGTAGTTTTTACGTGAAAGAGTAACAAACATCCATACATCCATACATCCATACTTACAAACTTTCGCCTTTATAATATTAGTAGGATTTTTAGTTTTACTAAGATAAATATCATAGAGTGGCACCTCTCAAATTTCAAAGGATTTATTAAATTTCAAGTCAAGAAACAATAAACGAGTATTCAATGAGAACGACTCTACCACCAATTAAAGTAACGGACTAAAAAAGGCGCACGCTTTTATATAAATGCCTAAATTCAGACTGTAAGAACAAAGCCTAGCCTTCGGTAGGTAAAACTAAAATCCACCAAATATATTTTCGAAATCCACCCAGATACAAGGCAGGTCAAAACAATTTTGTCTGGACGCTGTAAGATCGCCCATGATTCTATTATAAGGCCCGCTAAGCAAATTTTCAGGGAGGACTGAAATTCGTGAATTCTCGAGCTGAAATCCGCAGCTTCACATTTTACCTCGGGGGATTAACGACATATATTTTGGTGTATGACGTCACTATTCATAATTTGATAAGTAACGTTGGTCGAAATGTGTGCACCAATTTGTTGAACTGTTTTAAGGTCACCAAGTTTTGAGGGTTAGGATTTGGGTATTCATTGTTTATTGGAGGATTTTTGTCGAACATTTTTAGGGGCAATAAAGGGGATTTATCGCTCGTTTTTTGTACTCGTCAGTTTAACTGCAATTTAATGTCTTCTAAACCTTCTATTTCTTGAATTTTAAGAGCATGTATTCATATATCTAAATTGTCTTTAATTTTCGTCACTATCACTGCATTTAGAATTTTTAAGGGTAATGAAGAGGATTTGTCGCCCTTTTTTTGTCCTCGTCTTTTTAACAGCAATTTAATGTCTTCTAAACCTTCTCTTTTAAGAAATTTAAGAGCGTGTATTCATATGTCTAAATTGTCTTTTATTTTTGTCACTATAGGTTGTCAGTTTTCAATGAACCCCATGTACATATATATTAAGCACCACTAAAAATTAAACAAGAAGTTCTAAAACACAAAACCTTTCAAAAAACTCATGTAGACCATAAACCAGCACTTACACATCGTAACAGAAATGATGACAAAAACAATAACCTACCTTTACTCGCGCCAAAAAAAAAGTAATATACCTCCAACATTAGCGACATAATAATAAAACCTTTTCTGTGCAACACAGACTGATTCCCGCTTCCTTTATTAGTAGACATCCGTAGCTTTACAGTGACGACCTTTTTATTTCCGGCTATCCGCCCCGAGGCGGAGTTTTTTTTTGCTATATTTTTTTTTTATTTTAAACACACCTCGCTTCGCGTAAAATAATTTTTCACGTAAACATTTTAGGGTTAATAAAGGTGCTTGCTTCCGAAGGTTGTAGTAATTATGTGATGTTTTGTATGGCATTTTGAGAAGTTTTTAGAGGTGTTTATGTTATTTTTGGATATTTTATTCAAATGACTACATTATTTTTATGACAACTAGATAATGATGGCGTATAGCATTGAAAGTTGGAACAATAAAACTTCATTGATTGAACAAGGTCATCAAAATATTTATCAAGCTTGTCACATATGTATGTCATCTCCTGTAGAAATTCTTACATATGTATACTAGCGACCCGCCCCGGCTTCGCACGGGTGCAATGCTGATACTAAAATTATACATATAAACCTTCCTTTTGAATCACTCTATCTATTTTAAAAAACCGCATCAAAATCCGTTGCGTAGTTTCAAAGATTTAAGCATACAAAGGGACATAGGGACAGAGAAAGCGACTTTGTTTTATACTGTGTTTTATATGATGTCGCATTCAAACTAAGCTACAATTTGCTTAAATGCTGTTTAAGTCGAATACAAAATTTTAATATATCTTCCAGTTTTTTTAACAAGGTTTTTACATTACTAGGTATTGATTGGAGCCTCCTTTTAAGCTAATAAAGCCTGTACTAGGAGACTCCGTTCTTCGAAATAATGCTGGTATTAACTATAAACTTGTTTATAAAGTTAGCTAGTGTGACAAAGGCGCATTCTCCCTAAATACTGTTACTTATGTATCTTCAATAAGGCAAGTACATATTCAACTATCAGTTTTCTATATACTTCTCATCGTATCTTCCAAAAACACCACCAAAAACCCATCAGCATTTTTATCTCCCAATAACAATTACATCCCATCAGACAAGGCAAGCAAGATCCGCCTATACTTCTCACCAAGTACAACAAAGCCTCATCATAAGGATATCGAGTTAACAGGAAGCGACCAGATAGCGATACCTTTGCGAGTCGATGTCGCCCCCAATTAACTGACGTCCGTAATTGGTTCGTGAAACGGCTCGCAAGTTTTGTGAGTAGAAAGTTTTGTTGTTTATTGGGAAATGGGTATGATGATTTGTTATATAGGATTATGAACTAAATAATAAGTAAGTATAAAGTTCATATTTAATTAAATTTAGAATTAATACTTTTATATTGCCATACAAATTGGCAATGCTCCCACCCAGGATACATAACCGAGTGAAAGGACCATGAGGAACTATTTTTTGAAGCTCTTTATTAACTGTTGTAGTTTAAACTTGCTATTTAAAAGTAAAAGGGCCTTACTACAAAAAAGTTAGACAGACGTTGGACACGTGTTTTTTTGGAATTGTAAGTATGCAAAATGGTTTTAAACACGTGTTACACTTGTGTCTAAGTTTTAAAATTCATCAATTAAAAATGGTTACTTAAGATTTGTTTAGATCTAATTATTGCGTAAAAGCGTTTCCTTATTGTACTCTTCTAAATACATGTCGAATGTATGTTTATAATATTTCTTTATACTATTATACTTTAACCGAATGAGCCAAAATTCCACGTTGAAACCTATGCACTGCACAAGTTGCAAAGCCTACTTTCAAAGTAGATTATCTAATGGTACTTTTATACTTACTCAACTTGACAGTACTTACACAAGATTGCAGTTTGACAACGTCGTCACTTGAATAACTTTTGTAGTGAAGTTGAATCACTTGTTTTTTCAATCAATTTTAAGTTCTATTCTTTTTAACCGACTTTCCAGAGAAGAGGAAGTTTCAATTCGGATCTTTGTATTTACTATGTTTGTTTTCGTGCATAACTCTCTCCTTCTTTTAACAATCGATTGGAGCTATATTTTTTTGTTAATAAAGAGTATACTTCCCATAGTCTTAAATATTATCAGGTAGAAGATCTGATGATGAAAACCCTGAGAAATCAAGGGCAACGCTCTTAGACACAAACTAGACACGCATCGGGTGAAATCTTAACATTCAACAAATTAACACTGGCCTATACCAAACTGGCCTATGCCACTGCCAATAACAAATTATTAAAATAAAAACTCAAGCAACATAAAACACTGATTTCCTCGACCCGCCTCTATAAAAAGGCGAATACCACGAAACGAGCATAGCCCTTAAATTATCATCTTCATTGAAGAACTGCTGACTACATACCTTGGTAAATGCTTCATCTCCCGTAGCAGAAAATGGAGCCATAACTCTAAAATCTTGCGGCGTTTCATTGCCTTCATAAAAGTCTTTACGTAAAATGCGTAGGTACTGTAATACTAACGCCTATAGCCGCGAAGTGACTATGACTAGTGATGTCCAGTTTAGTCAATAAAATTATATCGATAAATTCTAGATTTCTTTTTCATAAAACTAATGTCAATTCTGTGATATCCGATATTGAAGATATTAATAATATGAATAATTCTAAGGGCCTGTTCCAAAAGAAACAAGTTCCATATAATTTATTTGGTAGATAATTTCATACTAATTCTGTTCAATTTTTGATTTATTCTGTAAAAAGTGGCTATTCGGACATTGTGAAGCTGACCCTTATAGTTTATCATTTACAACATTAAGTTGTAAATTATACTGATAATTGTATGTCACCGTCCTAAATTCTTATGGCTATATTTCTTTGGATAAACTGATATTTGCTATTATTAAAAAAAACAAATATAACTAATAATTGATGGCTTCACGAATAAAAAAAAATACATACCTAATTTAAAAATTAATCGATATGACAAAAATCGATATAACACCAACACTACTGAAAATCAATTTCTCAACGAGTTATTGGCCGTAATTGTACGTATTCAAAAGGAACGTAAAGTTTGTCGAAAGCCTGTGATTGCTACATAAAGGCCTAAAGCCCTAAAGGTAACGTTTCTTTGGATGAGAATTTACGAAACGATTCTACCTTTACACAGATTTTGACTGTATTTCCTATCTCCCTCCTCCCCGCAAGAGGGGATTTGAAAACAATTGTAAGTAATCGTTCATCATCATTATTATTTAAAACTATAACAATGAAAGGGCCATTGCTTTTGTTTTTGGAAAAAGAAAATATTAATGTAAAAAAGGACCAAGTCAATCTTCTGCTTTACTTAGTTGACTTACATTGTAAAGCTGGACAGTTTGTCTATTACAAAGCTAATCTTAGGAAGTACTGGATAGATTTTATTATTATTTCAATATTAAATAGTCCATTTATTGAGAAACGTTATGGGGTTTAGTTTTAATATGGTTGCGTCGTGTAGTTCCCACGGCACGCGAGGAAAACCGCTGACGAAAGCTACCTACTAAGAAAGATTGAGAAAAAACCATCAGCATATTATAACTTGCCTCAACAATCATTTATTCATATCAGATTTGAGTTCCCGAAATTAGCGCGTTCAAACTAATAAATAAACATATTCTTCAGGTGTATAACATTACTATAGATTATTATGTTTAACATTATTTCCTGTTTTCGAACAATATAACAACGTTGTACATCTAAGTTGTAAGGCTTCTCTAAAGTGGAGCAGGGTTCCTAAGAAAGAGGTTCTCTGGCTTCTGCGTGCTTTGAAGTCCGAACTAAGTTTTAAACTTCATCAGCAACAAATAATAAGTTACACATGTTGTATTATTTAAAGAGAAATCAGAAACGTATACCATGAAAACGCACCTTAAAATAGTTAGATTTTTTTTAGTATTTTTTTTTCTTCAAGAATAGTGGGAAAAAGGTGTTTAAACTGACTAAAATTTACTTTTCTATACTTATTTAACTAAATAGGTTGTTTGTTTGGTTAAACCTTTCCTTCTTATTAATCGCGGATGCAGGCGAACCCGCGGGGGGAAGCTATTGATTTCTAATAAGTAATAGAAAAAAAATCGACAAAATTATTTTATTTACAACACTCCGAATCCGCACCAACAGTCCGCTATATTGAAATCTTGTACCACAAACCGGAATCCCCGAATAAGGTCGGCAGTTGAATCCACTCTGGGCGGATTACCATAATTGATATTAATGTACTGGGGAAGGTTTAATTAAACCGGACAAAGTAAGATGCGAGCACTCGTAAATTCTGTTGAACACTACTTGGAGAGTTTTGCACGTCCCTAAACGGCTTTTATATTAGTTTGTGTTACGTTACTAGGCTTTGTGGATTGAGAAAAAATTACGATTGATCTTCGCTGAAATGGCTGGGTGACCTTTACCTGTTCTCTGATCTCGGTGTTGAGCTCTTGAGCTTGAGCCGGAGTAGTTGCGGAGGTCATTCGATGCCAAAATTAAAACATCATCAATACAGTAAAACATTCATACTATATATTTATATAAGATTACCTATCTATTCTAATATTATAAAAAAGAGGAAAGATTCGATTGTTTTTTCTTTTAATTGAAAAGGCTCCGAAACGACTTGATCGATTTGAAAAATTCTTTTACTGTTAGTAAGCTACACTATTCCCAGTGAAAATTAGCTATCCGGGTCCTGGAAGAAATTTACTACTGCTAGTTTGGTATATTGTCATAAAATTTGATAAAAAATAATGTAGATAGTGAATTAATTATATATACGTTATAATTATGAATACTATACATATATTAAAAAAAAAAAGTTACGTGCTCCAAATTAATAGAGCGTCAATATTTGTGAGGTTCTATGATGATTCTAAACCTAATTCCTATTTCAATTTGTTGGCATTTTTCTATTTACCTGTAATATCCATTACTCAATTTATATACGTGCAAACATTCAATCAAATCCTGCATACAAAACCTTTTTTTATATGTATATATTTCTAAATGGAACCCGCGCTATTGATTTGCCAAAAAACTTCATGGAAATTGATTGATCAGTCAGATGTGTCATCGTTATATTTAGAACAATCCTGCATTTTGCTCTCGGGAACCATCAATCACAATTATTCTGTGTATCTCTGAATAGTGGAAGTCTTTCATTATTGTTTTTCTTTTTTACTTTTTTAATGGTAATATTGAATTTGAAGACCTTTTTTGTAGGTAATATAATCAAATGACTGCGGGCGTCACTGAGTGCAGCAGAGTTTCTAACTGACTAGAACCAACCTATATTCCTTCTGAAGCCCATTGTGTACCAGGGCCGCGGTAACTCTTTCCATCAATCTCGCAGCCCCAGCAGATTAAATCCTTTATTTATGCGCCATCGCATCTTCCCAGCACGGCAAACTGTGCAGGTGCGGCTGCTGCTTCTGCAGAGACTACCAAGCGGCGCAAGTATAGTGGCCTCGTCGGCAACTATACTTTTGAGCCGTTTGGAGTCGAAACGCTCGGACCATGGGGCCCGAGTGCACGTCTCCTCTTTAAGGAGATAGCGCGAAAACTGGTCGAAGCTTCGCGTGATCAGAGGGCTGGCCTATTCTTTGGTCAAAGAATCAGCATTGCCATACAACGTGGCAATGCGGCCAGTCTTCTGGGCACGTTACCGGATGACAGCGATGTGGAGGAGTACTTTGACGCCTAGGGTTATATAGTTTTTATTATTATTTATTTATTTATATTTTATAAGCTTTACGTATTTTATAAGTCTGTATATAGTAATCTTAATTGTACATATTAAAATCTTTTTAGTTTTGAAGTAAAATTTATTTTGCTGATTGAGGAGACCCGCGTGTTGATGACGATAGTACTCAGATGGTAGCTATGTCCTTACTTGAAGGTGAAAAGGTTAATATAATGTTGTTGCATAATTTTTTATGTAGAACTTATTAAAACTTTAAATAAAGCAATATCTATCATACATTCATTGAACTGAAATATTGAAAAATATAGCGAAACAAGTTGTAAGATATCTCCTGTCTAAAATAGAAATAGAGTTATTAAAAGAAGTTATTAGCCTTAAAATCGCTAATCAAAAATATTATGTCAAAGTCTAAATGTAGGAAAAAAGTTTATTCTTACTAACTTATTCAGTAAAAATTAATTAATTAACTCAACATGCTATGTCTATTACAATACTCAATTATCACAAACACTCATTTAGATTTTTATATTCTTTTTTTTTGTATTCGAAAACAAAACACGACTGGTTCAGTGTAACATTTACTGACAAAGACTAAACACATGAACACGCGCACTCTATAAAAAAGTAATATCGTAATGTAGACAAATAGTGGTGTAGTAAGGATTCACTCTCATTCGTGTATCTGAAGCCCAAGATAAAGAATTACTCAAGACCCACGTTATATTTTTGCCCTTAAATCAAATTTATGAAGACATAAGTTTTTTCTTCTCACCCTCAGACACTCTCGGGGGTCAACACTTAGTTAATTTCTCGGAAATAAATATAAAAATAAGGATAAACGTGAGTCTTGTTTTTTGGGTTATTACAAGAGCATCGTTAATTAGAAGGTTCTCGACAAATTTAAAAAGAAAAATCACAAAGAAAATTATCATAATATAAAAAAATGAAATTTTATTTTATATGATTCTTTTTATCGTCTTAATTTAGTAAAAAGATAGCATAAATAATCGATTTCAATGTACTCTTACATTATATCTGTACAACATTACCCGAATACAAGTATAAATAATATACAATACAACCAACGTTTAAAAGCAATTCCCACTCAAAAATCGAATACGGAATTCAATAAACTTATAAACAATACAATACACTGTGCGCCAAACTAAAGGGAACGGGAGTTTTTCCGATGGCCACGTATCGTCCGGGCGTCACGTCCGCTCGCAGCAATTAAATCTTTCTGTAGCCATGTGAGGCACGAATACGTTCGACATAGCGGCCATGATAAAATTCCGCGCGGTTACACCTACGATTTGAGGCGGAATAATGAAGTGGTGATGTATTTTATTTGTTTCTATTGGTTTCTTTTTTAATAATTTGATTGTTGAATATAGAAAATGGTTAAAGTAATTTTTAAGTTTAACCATATTAGATATTATTCAGCGTGTCTGATCCTTAATAATTCATTTTAAATGTAGATTATTTTTCGAGTGTGTAACAGAAACTAAATGGTTTCTGTTCTCAGTGTGATACAGCTAGAGGAATTGCCAGACTTTTACTGGCTAAACATGCTTTACACTCCATCTAGATCCGTGATGTGTACTAACACCGTGGTAACTCTTATCAAATAATCTTGAAAAATCCCAGCTGGGCTCGGCCTTAGGACGCGAATTTCAAAACGCTCCACCAAGGGCGTAACAGAGCCTTAAACACTTAACAATATACAGCGCCATGGGACTGACATATTGCAAACCAAATGAACTGGAAAATGGCTTCCAGTAATATTCTTGTTTTCTTAAATAAATTATTAATTAAATAAACTTCCTACGTAACACAAACACATTTAATTGGCCAGTTACATCGCATGGAATAGCACCTCTTTATTTCTGTTTTTCACATGTATTTGTCCAACACGGTCCAAAGGTTATGTCCTCATATAATTGCACTAATGCGCCACAGGGGGACCGCTACTGAACGCAGTGTTGCACCCAGGTGCGATGTTTACACATCCATATTTCTCTTTACATTTGAATTAGATGGCTGGTTTATCTTATGGTATGTTTTAAACAGACGATACGGTATTTAAATATTTAGTTTGTAAATTATTGTTCAATAGAGCATAGTACATGTGGCAGCAGAGTTTATTTGTGCAATAGAGTTGTAAATATTTGTAAATAAACCTAGCTTTACATCAATTAAAGTACAGGCGCCGGCTTCATATCAAGCTACTACAAATCTGTCAAATTTTCCCAATCAACTTTGAACCATGTGCTTCAGCGATATAGTTGAATATCTATTAAGGTGACAGATTGTAGTAGCTTGATATGCAGCTGGCGTCGGTACTTTAATTGACGTAAAGCTAGATTTATTTACAAATATTTACAACTCTATTGCACAAATTAAAATCGATCTATTTTTTATATTAGTCAAAGTTTACATAACCTTTCTCTATATTTTTGCCCGAATCATTAACCAATACAATTGCATTAACTCCAAAGTACCCTTAGGAGAACTGCCCAACTTTTCCTTCACATAAATGTAGGCTCCATCCTTTTATTACACTATCCTGAACTATAAAGTAGAAGTAGGCAACGTATATGGGTATACGTCTATACGCAAAGGTACGGCGAAAGGTGAATTGGTTAACCCCACAAATACCGCCGGCGGATATATGCGTCAAATAAAAATGAAGTTGATATGCGATGTCATATAAATGCGACACACGAAAAAAAGTTTTACTTCTACTTTTTTTGGGACGAGCACACGAGTAATTCGGTATTCATTTGTTTTGTGGAACAGAAAATAAAGTTAGACATTTTGTTTTGGGCGTACTATTAAATAAATTGCGCTTTAATAGATAACGTAAAAGCCCGAGTTAGCGAAACGAAATTTTCAAAGCATTTATTTCTCAATTTTCAAACGAGTTATCGTTCGTAAAAAAAAGCGTAAACGTTAAAAAAACCACAACAAAAAGTCGTTTTGCAATACAAACTTTCAAGTACTATCAAGAAAAAAATTAAAACAAGTTTTTAACTCCTAATTAAGTTAGCTGCAAAATGTTTCGCAAACTTGTGCGAGCAACAATGATACAAGTTTCCAAGTGGCGCTTCTTGATTTTCTAGCTTGTTGGTTTTCGTTGGAAAAAGTTTTATTACAAAACATTAATTACATTCAAAATAAACATATTTCCTATCGCTTATGTTTTATTCAGATTTAATGAAATGGTAATTTTTTTATCTTAATCAGATATATGATACATAATGTTTCTGGTTTTTTATCTACGTATAACCTAAAACGATAATAAATATGTACAAAGGTAGGTTCTCAACTTTTTTGTTCTACAAATCTAATGTCAAATGTATCCAAATATGAATAATCCGATCAAAAATAAAAATCATTTTTTTATAATCACCCCATCCACATGTTAACTACATTATTATTGGACTACAATGACAAAAATATACTCAGGTAGACTAAATATAAATAACTTATTTACAAGGTATAAAAAAAGAATTACTTATAAGTAAAAGATTTAAATATTTCAATGTGTAAGAAATAAAAAAAAATATTACCCTTTATTAGCAAAAAAATAAATATAAACAAAAGCCAGCTCTCAAAACCAAAATTACTCCAACTCGAAACCCTTTCACCACCAATGCCACGAATATAATTTATAATAATATAACTAACCTTAAAGACCAAAACGCCAATCCTTCAGAAACACGAACAGGAGCTTCATAATTGGTATAATAATCCAGGCGACAGTGATATGCAATCCGCCGCAGGACACGGTGCAAATGACCGGCAGTCTGAGGGTTAATAGCCTTGGAGGAGCCAGTCAACGGTGCAAATGATTCTTGTCGCTGATATTTTGATTTTGCATGGTTAGTGGTTTGATGAATAGGGGAGAAAAACAAATTTCCCCTTATTGGAATAAGTAGTCTTAAAAATGCCGGCTTAAGTACTAAATTTGGACCAGTAGTAAATTAGTATAAGAAGATGATTTAAAGCTAGCAGCTAAGGGCGGTATTTTTTTTTGAAACTAAGTTTTATAATAAGGGGGATAAAGTTTGATTAAATTTAATATAACACTTTTTAATCGACTTCTGAAAAAGGAGGACGTTCTTTCTTATATATTTTCAAGTGAAAAATTTGAGGAGTCTACAGTGAATACATATTTTGTTGTCCTAAAATAACCAAGAAACCCAACTTTACGTTGCCTATGAAAACTTAAATAGCGCTGAGCCATGAGCCATGAGCTAAAAAGCCTAAAGTTACTAAATCAATAAATAACATTACAATAAATTGGCAAAGCTTTAATTTCATTTTAATCAATAAACCATAACCAAACCCCATCTCCGTACCTATCACAACAATATCGTTATTTAAATACTCACACACACAAACACGATGCGCACACACACATAGCCCCACATACGGTAACTTGAATCCATACAAACGTCCTTACGTTCGTTCAGTAACACAATCAGAGCCGCCGGAAGGCACTAGTTTTTTCTTCTTATTCCCGTGAAGGCTCCATAGGAAGTACTTATATATTACGTTTCCTGGCCGGTTGAAATATGTCGCTATTGATAGCTGGAGTTTGTATTTTGCAATTGCATTGTTGGGGATTTTGAAGGCTTCGGTTTTGTATGTAATGGTTGTTTGTTTGTTTGTTTGTTTGTTTTGTGAGAGACTCGTTTTGTTGTAATTTAATTGAAACCTGTTGTTTTTTTTGACCAATTACAACACTATCAAGGGAGCCTTAAAGGCTACAGATTCAAAAAAGTATTAGGTAGTGATTCATAGATAATTTTAAACAAATACATATGTATATATAAGTCATGGTGGCCTAGTGGTTAAACCAGCCTCACAAGTATTAGTGTGTGAGTTCGATTCCAGGTCAGGCAAGTACCTATGCAACTTTTCTAAGTTATTATGTAATTTTTAAGTAAGTACAAAAATGAAAGAAAACATGTCGAGGAAACCTGAACTATAAAGTGTGAAATCACCGACACATATTGAGCAAGCGGGGTGATTAACGCTCAGGGATCTCTGTTTGAGAGGAGGCCTATGCCCAGCAGTGGGGCGATAAAAAAGGCTGATGTTGATGAATTAAACAAAAGAAAGTATTTTCTTCCAAGTTTTCTAGTCTCTAAGCTCTCTAAAACACGTCACATTACTCAAACCATAGTATTACATACAATTACAGTTTCCCAGCAAGAATTATACTGGCTGGCAGCTGGGTCGACCGCAATGATCGGCCCAGTTCTTCGTAATTCAGTGTCCTACCTTTCCTCCCTTATAAAGAACCAGCTTTTCAATTTGTTCCGCCGGAAGAAAACATTCAGATGTCCGCCACTCAAGATATATTTTTCTTTTTATTTTCGCATTTACAGAATCCTTCGAAATGTCTTATGATTTTCTTCGTAGCTACGGCTACGGGGGCTTCGTAGCATGCTACGGCGTAGCATAATTTTACGTTTTTGCTTGATTAAAATGCTTCGTTTTTGCAGTAGAACTAACGTTATGGATTTCTATAAAAGATCTTAAGTTGTGTTTGTTTCATTAAGTCTATTAAATCAAGTATCATATATCATCTTCCGAGCCTTTTCCTAACTATGTTGGGGTCGGCTTCCAGTCTAACCGGATTTAGCTGAGTACCAGTGTTTACAAGGAGCGACTGCTTATCTGACCTCCTCAACCCAGATACGCGCGTATGGCGTACGGCGTCAGACTTACTGGCTTCTGACTACCCGTAACGACTGCCGAGGATATTCAATGACCGCCGGGACCTATATTTTAACGTGTCATCCAAAACACAGGTCATTGGTGTCCAAGATATACTTAGTCTATTAAATCAAGTAATTCAGCATAAAAAGATCATAATTGCGTAATCCGAAAATTTTGTCGATATTTTTAGAAAAATGTATTTTGTCGGCAACATGTGACATAATAAAACGGGTTTACCTTTAAAATATACGGCGTGGAGCGTTTCATTTCAGATGCAGTTGATATCCAATCCACGGCGGAAACTAGCTCGCAGATTTCTTTGACATACAGGAAATCATCTTTTCAAGCACAAGATACATACTTTGCGTTCGATCTGTTATAATTTTACTTCACATCCGTTTTGTAATTTTCAAAATATTCTTTGAGATGGATTGGTTAGGTAATTGGCTGGTTTGAGCATGTTTTTTTGTCTGTTATTTCCATCAAAGTGAACCGGATTGGATTTTAGATTGGTACCGTAACAATATTTTTTGTGGTGGATTTGCAAATGTCAGTTTCATTTCTGTATGAAGGCTGGCAATTTCACGGGTTAAAATAACTGTTAGAAATTATATAACTACAGTATAGTATTCAGGTATTTTGAACTGAAAAAAAAATAGCAAGACATCGCTATTTAGTGGTATGTAATATAGACATCGCTATTATGTGCGTGGGTACAGATGCCAGCGCACACCAACCAACCTCAGTATGTCCAATTGCTTTAATAGATTTTCAACCTTATCACAATATCAGAAGGTTTATATTCGATTAGTAAAATTTGACAGATTCAGGTAGGTTAACTTGCTGGCGTCTTACATTTAAGTTCAGTTTATTTTTGAACCTCCGAGGTTTGATGAAACAAAATGTTACAGGCCATTTATTCAAAGAAGCTAAAATATTTGACACATCACATTTAATTATTCCATTTTCAAATACAGAACAAAGTAACACAAATATAGCCGAGCCCAAAATAAAAACAATTGCAATAACTCTCACGTAACAGATTGATTGTCAAAACTCCTTGTACGGACGAGTTTAGGAGACGAGTGGTAGAATAAAATCAAGCGAACGCTCCTCGGGGCCGATGGGACCGCTTACTGGCCGACCAGGGTTAATGCATAAGTAATGGTGGCGTGCGCGCTTAGGCCTCGAGTACATTGGGACAGTTGGTGGAAAGGTACGTAGTGCATCATGAATATTCAACGGTTAAAATATTGGATTTAGATAGAAGACTTAATGTATTGGACTTTTGAAACTGCTTTTGGTAGCTTGTTCTTTCCTTTTTTTCGTCCTTGTCTTGATAAATGTTTTTTTTTTAAGATCATAAAATGCTGATATTTCTGATGATATTGATAAATCAGCCTTTAACATTGAAACGGCAGAGCCAGTTTGATGAAATATATCTAAGAACTGTAACTAGAAACCCAGCTTTGACCTAAAAAACCGCATACATCTAAGGTGCTACGGAGAAATAAATAGATACCCATAGCATTCAAAGTAGTAACATAAAGTTTTTAGTATTTTTTGACTATATTTTTCACAAAGTTTGATAACCTATTTAATTTTGATACAGATGGTAAAGGTACAAAATTTGTGAATAAGTTTGTTATTAAATATGTATGCTTTGTTGAAAATTAAGGAAAAAAAAATATCACAAATTGAATTTATCAAACAAGGTATCCTAATTTTTCCCACTGAATTGTTACAAAAATAGACAGTGTATCAAGTTTAGATAATCTCTTTTACAATTTACAAGGTAAAACAGTGACGTATCGACATTTTAATCAGTTAACTACCGAAGCTCTTAGGTTTATAAATTTCCAATCTCCCTATTACAGGCAAAGGAAGTTGCTATTCGTGCACCTATTATTTTTCTTCTAATTAAGTTCGTTACTGTAGCCAAGGAAGTTAGACTTCCTCTGCGATAGCAAGCGCCATGACAGTCCGTGTTTACTGGACGAGTTTGTTTTACTAAAACAAATTGTTGAGCTAATCTCTTGTAAATCATTATTTTGTTTACTATGTTTATGATTTGAGAGAATTCATTCAAAACTCTGGGTTAAGCTTCCCTTTGTACATAAACTTTCAAATTGTATGTATTATACATGTATTTGTGTGTGCAATAAAGTATAAATAAATAAACAAATTCATTTTGGACGATATTTTGGAAAAAATTGTAAAAAAACAATATTCAATTTCTTGATTTTTTCATTATTATTTAATTAATATTTAATGGCACTTCTAACATAGTATAACCCTTCTGCTACTCGCAGTCCACAAATCCAGCCTCTAACCAGCTATAATAAAACTTACCTTTTAAAGTTTAAAATGTCATAACACCCATATACAGCCGAAGTATTTGTCCACCTATTAGACTTACAAGGTAATGCCAAAATAAAAATATCTAATACATTATGCCCACTTTTCTACAAGTGAGTCCTACACCTTACCTTAATGTAAACTAGACCTTATGGACAGCCTTTTAAGATAATTTTCCTTCATCCAAAGTCTTGTTTCGACCATAAAATGCTTTCTTCGTGTGGTTCAATTACATAATGATAGATCGGCCGGCCTCTTGCGGAATATTCTAGCTTTTTCTGTAAGTTTCGTAATTATGTCCCGTTTGTGGGCGCGTCAGTTATGGATAAAGTTTCTGATTGGATTTTATTTTGAATGGTTAGAGAGGAGAAAATAAAATAATAGGTACTTTGTTGAGGTTTGGACGAGGTCGTTTTTTTGGATTGGCTTACATAGTGGTCGTATAAGATTTTTATCTTTTAATAAAATAGTTTGACATAATATTGGAAAAATATTTTTGTTTGATCGGAATTTTATCATTGGGTGAAATAAGACCTTATGGGCCTTCTTGGGGCGTTTAATTATTCAATGGTGTTTTACACCATGTGTCCCCCGTGTCACCTCCGTCAGGTATACGCCACAGTAGTACATAGCTAACATCGTGCGACCGCAAACTAATCCTTTTAGTAACTCACTAAAGTTCCGCTATGCGCCCGGAATTTCGCATCAATCTGTATTCGTACAAGCTTTTCGTCCTGTCCGGTAGTTGAGTTATAGTAACTTTAAAGTACAGACGCCAGCACATCAAGCTACCTGAAACCGTCGAATACCCCATGCACCATAAATGCTTCAGCGATGAAGTTGACATGCTATTAAGGAAATTGGACAGGTTCTAGTAGTTTGATGTGCTGTCGTCTGTACTTTAAAATATACTAACTAGATAGGGGTTCACTAGTAGAAACATATAAGATTACACTACACAAGTACCACCTTAAAGGATAAAGATAAGATTAAAATGCTTTTATTCATAGTAAGTAGGCTGATAATCACCACTATTAGAAGGTTAATTTTACAAAAGACACCCCTTTACAACTACATACATACACGACTTGTGTTTTCGCTGGGAAGAAGAAATGGTGGAACAAACTCCCAGCAATCATATATATTGCAACTCATGTGTAACCTTTCTAGAATGTGCAAACTAAACAACTGAACAACTAGAAGTTTGCATCAATCCATTCGGACTCACATCACGTTATATGTGACAGACCATTATAAATCTCATTGAAGATACAAGTCATCCATCACGGAAAGGAAATGAATCCGGGAGCGAATGCCGGCTGTCGGGGACAAGTCTGTAGTGGCGATGTGCAAAAATGTTTTGTTATAATGTCCCCGGTTTTTGAAGGTTTAGTTTTATGGTGTTTCATTTTTTTATTAAGAACATAAATGAAGGACAAACTGTTGGTTAAAAAAAATGGTTAATGCCTCTTTTTCAGTCATGTTTTAACGGTTATTTTCTTATACATATATACAAATTACAATTAAAAATAAGGTTGATCAGACATAATTATGTGATTTCTGGTTGGTTGGTTGGTTGATGGCTTTGTTAGCAGCCCGCTCCGGCTATATCCGTATTGAATCCGGCTATATACGTATGTATATGAATTCTCGAGGATCGTTCTTTAGGTAAAAATAACAAGAGAATCCATGCCGTAGTATTTGAGTTTATCTTGAAAAGACAGATAGACTAACTCAGTAGTAGCTTTTGTGTGATAATATTTTATTGTCAAGATAGTTTGAATGAGAAGACTGTCATATTTCTGTAAGAACCAAAGCCAATAAAATACATGCCTATCATAATTTTAACGTGAAATGAACGATACAACACTAATTACGTCAAATATTATATTGCTACACGTGTAACTTCCAACCAATACCATCAACCCACATAGAACACATTTTATAATCTATCTGATTAAAACCTTCAATATTTTAAGAGACATCAAATCAATATAAAGTAGCTTTAATAAATAAAGTAAAAGGCAATTGTTTTTCTATACATTTTCACCGCAAGATGGCCGATGGGTAAGTCAAAACATTAATTTCCTTAATGGAGTAAGGCTCCCGGTAAGCGCGGTGACAGAAAACGAATGCCGGCGGAAAGTCACGAGGTGTCTCAGCGCGTAAACACTGTTGCTCCACTATCATAGGGTTACCAACTACTTGATCAGTCTACATCTCTTCTCTTTTTAATGCCCTGTTCTTTTAAATAAGAAACGATACATAATAGTGAACGTATACCTATTTGAATCGAACGCGTCAAACGCGCCGAACGAAACAAATTTTAAAATGAGCGATTCTGGAAGATTCACAGAAAATTAAATGACAGAAGAGTCCGCATTAGATTATTTTGATTCGACATAATTGATAGGTGCAAAAAAAAATATAAATAATTTCTTCAGTTACTTATAAAATAAAAACCTTGATTGTTTGCTGTATGGCTAGGTTCCGTTTCAGCGTCTTATAAAGATTATTATATTTATGTAATGTTATTATGGTTCACACACTTGTGCTGTATTTGGGGCTGGCAATCTTTGAATAAAACTCAAAGAAGTGTCATTGATTTGCATTTATGTGGTAGGTATTTCTTACATCCATTTCTATATTATCTTAAGATTACCAACTATTCTAAAAGAAGGCAGCCCTATATCGGACTCCCCCCTCCCCTGACAAGCCCACGCCTTTAATTAATTAAAATGCAGACCACAGACTATAGTGAGTTTAATTCATCTCTCCGTGTACTTACGATTGCCACTTTTGATTCGCGTTTACAGAAGACAGATTAAATTCTTTTTTATTATATATTTTTTTAAAGTGATGAGGCAAAGGCAATGCTTTGCTCTTATTTGCTGCCAGCTAGTCTTTCTCGGGCTCGTTTTAGTTCTTCGTTTTGTATTTAGCATTTCTTCGGTTGAGTTCCTTTGAAGCTTATAGACTAATATTAATTAATTGGATTCCCAACGATCTTACATTGCATATAAATAAAAATTTTAATGGAGAAAAAGGGAGAGAAACTTACTTGTATTAAAACTCTAACATTTAATACGATGGTAGACGTGATTTAAATTCACGTGGAACTAAAACACCCTTCAAGTCAGTCACCACCCTCTTAGAAGCGACAAAGGCAGCAACAAACACACAAACACATTTATAATTCCATCTCAAAGCTCAAAGAAATAACGTCGCCGAGATCCGTGGCGCAAACACTAAACGCTCTGAAATCAGTACATAATGAACCACGTATCCGTGTTACATCACTAAGAAGTCGGACACAGAAGGCTCACGCTCGTAAAATCACTAAAAGATATCCTAAAAACTTGATAAAAAATAGACACGCATTTTAATAATTCGAAGGGGCAACAAATTTAAAGAATCTTTATAATAATAGAGAAGTTCCATAGCCAGCTTTTTTTTCAAACCATACCTTTTAGTTTCATTTTCATCACGCTGTCTGGTATTTTAAAAATGTTTCAAACAATATCAATATAGCTTATTATAATAGAATTTTGTCTTTTTTTTGTTGCTGTAATATCAAGCACTATTATCAACTATTTATCTCCAGTGCCTTTTAGAAAAAAGTTTCAAACTCTGCAATCTGCGAAAGTTCAATGCTTCATTTGTATTACTGACTACATTTGTATCGCACAAAGTAGACTTTCTGCAAATATTTATTTGGTGATTTGCATCTGAAATGCGCACTAAGTTGAAGGCGCCTGCTTCTGCGCAAATTGTATCCTCTATGCTTCTCGTTCCCGCGGCGTTTGTCAAAAGAATGAGTCTTTTTACCTGTGACACGGATATATTTATATCAGATATCTAGAAGAGCAACTTAGTGTTTGTGAATAATGTTTTTTTTTTACTTTTTTTTATTTAGTTATTTATCAATCATTCTTATTCTCTTCTTTTCTTTATTCTCTCAACACATTTCTTATAGTTCATTCAATCCAAAAAAAGGCATGATCATCACTTATTCCGCGCTTTTTTGTAAAACATTAAAACTTTATCATAATGACGAGCTTAAAATAAATTTAGTTCTATGAATGGGGTAGGTACAGACGCCAGCACATCAGGCTACAATAATCTGTCAAATTTCCTTAATGGATTTTCAACCTTATCGCTGAAGCGTAAAGTTCAAACTTGATTGGGAAAATTTGACAGTACCTCATCCAGCATCTATAAGTCCTGGCTATTCTTACAAAGCACAGCTCCGGCACCGGAAAGCGACATACTTAAACGAAACGCCTACGAAGTTGCTGGTAATACGAGAAGGGATACAGAAATCTTTGGCTGGATAGTGTTACATTTCTTTGTGGGGGTGAAATTCAAAATTTGCGCTTAAAGCTGGCGCATGCGTAATTTTTTTCATAAAAGAGAAAAATAAATCTATTTTCGGAATTTGAATTCGGAATAAAATTGATCTTTGTCTTAAAATAAGGAACAGGGTTCAAATAAGTTTTCAATGGTTTTACTCTATTTTTTTATCGTTACCAAAATAATTCTTTTGAAAATACAAGCCCAAACACACAAAGCACTCTTAACCCACAAACGGTCGCATGATACACCCTACATTTTAACTGACATAAAATCTTTTCCACCGTCTAACAGAACAAGTCCTGGGTAACAATCATGACCAGTGACAGCTATTGTTAGACTTGCAAGACCAGTTGGAAGGAGTGCAAAATAAAGCTTGTGGGGTAATGTCGTAAATGCAAGCCGGTAGACGGGGCCAGCCATTTCCTTTAACTCGTGTTTGTAGTGCTGGTAGCGAGTTTGTGAAAGATTTGTTAGAAGGGGCTAGTGGAGTTTTGGTTTTAAGGGGTGCTAGATGTCGGTGTTGATTTTGGTTACGAAAACTAAATAGGTAGTCATGTTTTTATTCTTCATTTTTATCGGACTGATGCCAGATTTTTTTATTAATTTTACTAATGGATATCTTGTTGCCCTGGTAGCTGGTTTAAGAAGTCCTCGATGAGAAACTCCGTATAAAATCCTCAACTGCATTCAGTTTAAGTAAAAGCCAACCCTCAAAATTCAAGAAAAAAAACTAGGCATTTGATGTACTTTTCAGTGATAATCCTTAAATTGGATTATCATCAAGCTAAGCGATAGAATAAATTATATTAAGTTGGCAATTTTTTTTTAAGTATATCTTGACTAACTGAACTAACTTATATCGTGAATCCGCTGCCGCGTCCGCCACATCTACCGCCCCGCTCGTCACGCTGGCTTCACGCACTTATGCACGCTCGCCGCCGGAGAGAGCGAAGATTTGTAACAGCAAATGCGTTTAATAGATAAAAAGGCTCGCTTTATTCCACCCCTATATTTTATTCAAACCGCTTTGAGTGCCATGAGGAACGCTCTCTAATGATTTTTTTTGAAGGTATAAAGCGATACGCTTAGGATCCGAATTACTTTCTAAATGTTTGCTCCTTTGTTTGTATGAAATGCTTTGTGAGAAACGCAGTTCCTTGTAGGTTATGAGTTCCTGGTACCGGTGAGGTAACGCATTATTGAATGACAGAGGAAAGCTTTTTTCTTTTTCTCTTTTTGATACGTAATGTTGTAATGTTAACCTTTTCTAATACATCAGTCTCACAATGAGTTTACGGCCCTACATTCACCATACATTCCATTGTCCATTAAGAATCGTAAAACCATAAAAGCAGTGAGTTTTTAATCCAACAGCATATAAATAGTGAGAGACAGCTGTCGGATGCTATTAGGGTGTCCATTACGAGCGTGGACACTGGGACCATTACAGGGCTGAATAAGCCAATAAACTAAATCCGGCTGGACTTAACAACATGATGCGAGATCCAGGTTTGCTTTCAGATCAGAGAGAGTGACTAATTGGATACGTTTCTTAAATAGATCCATCACGACTCAGTTGGAACTGAAATCTCGTTGCCGTATAGCGAACTTCGTTCCGTTTAAGGATTTCCTTACATTTTGCATTATATGTGTGTTTTTAATTTTTAACAAAAATATTTCTCTTATGTCATAGCTTAAAGTCATCATTGCGGCATCTTACATGATAACAGAAATGTGTGAAGTCTAAGAATTATTTAGGAAGTATATCTTGTAAACCACTGAGTAAGTTATGGTGAAGCAAAACATCTTGAAGAAAGCTGGACTTTACTGGCTGAAATCGCTACCCGCCTTGAGGAAGCGTGTTGATTACTCTTCTGTTTTAGAAGATGCCTCTAAGACAATAAAAAAGCTGATGATGATAAGCTCGATTTACATGTAAGATTCAACCTTATTGTTCTTTAGTACTCAGTGAGCTTGTTACCTCATTATCATTTAGTAGCGTACACATAATATAACACAAAACAAAGCAGCATAATAAATTCAATTGCACTACCTCACGAGTGAACTCTC
This sequence comes from Heliothis peltigera, assembly GCA_958496145.1. Taxonomy (NCBI): domain Eukaryota; kingdom Metazoa; phylum Arthropoda; class Insecta; order Lepidoptera; family Noctuidae; genus Heliothis; species Heliothis peltigera. The sequence continues at coordinate 10,980,715 of OY292329.1, read as the reverse complement.
CAACTTCCTCGAAGCTCTTCCATAATCATAACATAAAACTGGTAACAATCTAAAGAAAGCAGGAACTGTAGCCTTTTAGCTGCACAAATACTCGTCTAAATAGAAATAATTTGCAGCTTCGTTGTGCTTGGAACAATTTACAAGGCTGCCGACACGTTGCATGTAATATTCTGCGGTGCAAAGCTCTCGCCTGATTAGATATTTTTTTGTACTATTTTCCTGTAGCCTGCGTTGTTTGTGGTGCAAGTAGTGTCTTAGATTTGATTAAATGAAATTGTTTGGTGCGTTTATAATGTTGTTGTGTATTTATCTGAATATTTTTTTTTGTCACAATTTGTGTTTGTATTTAAATGTCCGTAAATATAGTAATGCTTATACTTTTAAGGTTTTCTGAGTTCTATACCTTTAATGATTGGTAATAAATACACATATGTAATTTCACCTATTATTGAAACCGATCTAAACTCCATCAAAAAACAATAAATATACATAAGAAGATTGTGAGCAAGTTACGAAAACATAGTATAAGTCTCTACTTAACTAAAGGAGCCTAAATTTATCCCTCAATAGATACAGCGCATTTCGATTACATCGCAGCTCATTTTAAAATAATATCTTACAAGCAACAAAAGCGCTTGAGGCAGCTATTCAGCGGGTCCTAATAAATTAGTTGGCGCTGTAAAGTTCTTTACGGGGTCGCTTGAAGCGGTGTAGGAGTATAAAGGCCGCTATGCCTGTGAGGCTCGATCTTAATTACGTCACGTAGCGAGGATTAAGCCAACTTTCAACTAAGCTCAGCCTATATGGGGAGAGCGCAAACATCACGCGCCGGTTTCTTTCAAAGATATGCGTTAAGCCTCCCCCAACAACTGCGCTTAATCCCAAGACGCTTGTTTGACGCTCGATGTATTAAAACTTCAATTTTTATAGGCATTTTGACGATCCCATTGGCGCAATGGTCACCACGGTGGACTGCCGAACTGAGGGTCCCGGGTTCGATTACCGATACGGTCTACCTTAGTGTAATAAGCAAGCATGTTAGCTTTTGTCTGGCTGTTAAAATTTGTGTAAAGTATAATGAAGTTTATCAGTTTTGTTGGCACCCATAATAGAAGCTAATCCATAGCTTAACATGGGGCTAACCGACCGTGTGTGTAAAAGGTGTCCCGATATTATACAACTATACTATTCTACGGGAATATTACGAGTCGGTGACAGGCGAGATGATATTGATAGATATCACAAGGTTATTTGACAAACTTGGGCACTATATAACGCGTGGGCGTCCGTCAAAATGCTATTCAAAGTGTATGAGGTAGAATTATAAAAGAGCACTATACATTTTTAATGTGTCCGACCTTTTCTATCAAACTGAACGTAAATAAAACGTCACCTAGTTTTACGATGACGGTAAATTGAGTAGCATCATGGATATTAATTGATAGGTCTGTTTGTATTTGAACTAGTGTTTCTGTTTACCTGTCTCTGAAAACAACGGTTTCGATGACATGTGATGAAGTCGCAATATTTAGAGAGGGTCCTATGAAAGACTACTAAAAGAAGACTTTTTTTCGTGGGAAATCATCAAATGACCCCTCCCGCTAAGGGTGCAGCTGGAGGGAGTGTTAGACTCTTACTGACTAAAACCCACTATGTTCCTTGTCCCTGTGTGCCAGGGCAACGGTAACTCTTGCGAACAACCCGCAGCCCAAACTGAAGATCTGACTGAATAAAAAAATATAAAACAAGTCGTGGTGGCCTAGTGGGTAAAGAGCCAACCTCTTAAGTGTGAGGGCGTGGGTTCGATTCCAGGTCGGGCAAGTACCAATACAACTTTTCTAAGTTTGTATGTACTTTCTAAGTACATATATCTTGGACACCAATAACTGTGTTTCGGATGGCACGTTAAACTGTAGGTCCCGGCTGTCACTGAGCTTGGCAGTCGTTACGGATAATCAGAAGCCAGTAAGTCTGACGCCAGTCTAACCAAAAAGGTATTAGGTTGCCCGGGTAACTGGGTTGAGGAGGTTAGATAGGCAGTCGCTCCTTGTAAAACACTGGTACTCAGCTGAATGATTCAAAAATAACAGACCATTTTTAATTTTTCGTATATCCATCTGATATTATGATCGAGCCCTGAGCTACCACAGGGAAAGTCAATATAACTAAAAGTTCAATAAATAAACAAATAACCGCTTCAACCAATACATCTATTCCACTCTACCACTTAAGACCAGTAATTGTCGTCGATAAAACAACATGTACAACATACCTGGTACATAATCTAGCGTCGCCCCTCCCCTCGCCTCTTGTCCACCCCTCCCCTCTGCCCTTCGTCAACGCTTTGTTATTTGGCGTCACATTGTTAGCAAGTTGTTCGCCGATGACAGCGTGACACCTTTTTATTTCCAATTTTATTTGTGTAACTCGTTATACTAACGAAAATAATAAATTGATGGACGGTGGCTTAGTCTTCGGTTTAGTTGATTTGGTGTTTTGTTTGATATAGTTGACAGTTAGAAGTATCTAATGACTTTAATTGCTTGATTTGTTTCTCTTTCGAAGGCTTTTGCTGGTTTTATAGGATCTTGTAGTCAATTCTCTGATAAATTGGGGTATAAACATCTTTAAATCAGCCTTCGACTAACGTACAGACGCGAGCACATCAGGCTACTACAATCTGTCAAACGTTAATAGACTTTCAACTTTATTGCTGAAGCATATGGTACAATGTCGATTTGGAAAATTTGACAGTTTCGGGTAGTCTGACGTGCTAGAGTCTGTACTTTTACATCCTTAAAAAAAAGGACGAAACATTCAAAAGAACTATGACAAAAACTACCAAGTCTTTTAACAAAGTAACATATTACACTACATACTACTATATTGTACATACAACAAAATCACTTCAAACATCCACACTAATTCTATACATTAACGCACGTTACATCCAATCTTCAGGCTCCATTCGTCCATTAGATACGGGCATGTCATTTGTCGCTCTCCAGAGGGCGCCACTACCCAACGGTTAATCTCCCTTAACTTTAAATTGACGATTACGCTCCCCGGAGTAAACATCATTGGTAATTACTGACGTGATTTCGTAATGGACCTTTGAAATGGTCTTAAAGAGAAGATGAGATTTTTCTAATTTTCGATTTTGGGCCAGAATTTTTCTCAATAGGACTAGATTTTTAGCTATACCTAAATGAAACAGTTTAAAAACACATCAACACAAACTAGCACGATATAATACAAAACACAATTTAATCAAGTACTGCTTTCCAAAAATATTGCAATCAAAAATTTCACTACCATCAATCAATATGAATAACCAACCAAGTATTTACACACAAACACACGGCAACGTATCAATTTAAAAATCAAAAGTTAAACAAATAAGCTGTCGATTCTATTTATTCTCCTTAAATTGAACCTTAAAATTTTAATGTTACGACCCTCTTTGATTTTCTTTTACCCAACAACTTAAATTACAGATGCACGAGTACACCGTATTTACATGGCAATCCAGCGAACCCGAAAACTGATTTTATCTTCTATAATAAATCTGTAGAGATTTTTGTCTGTCTGTCTGTCTGTCTGTGTGTTCTTTATGGAAACAAAAACTACTAGACGGATTTTAATAACACTTGGTACTATTATTCTCCATACTCCTGGGCAGGTTATAGTAGTAGTAGTATAGTACTTTTCATCAGGCTACAATCAATAGGAATCAATAGCAGTGAAGGAAAATGTTGGGAAAACGGGAGAAGTTACTCCATTTTTTAAGCTTTCGTCGCGTGTGCAGCCTTATTGGCCTTATCAAAACAACACATAGGCTACTTTTTGGCGCGAAAACCGACATCCACGCGGGCGGAGCCGCGGGCGACCGCTAGTTGTAAATAAAATGCCACTTAAAATGTAATAAAAGGCATGGTTTAATGAAGTGCCTACTGCGCTGTACCGAACCTATTAACATTTAATAATTGTTTCCCATTTTGTTTTACTTGAGAACAAAATGATTTCATTAACGTCTCCCGGATCTGTTTGACGAATACTTGGTATTATTTCTTTAGTGCACGCTTCGTTGGCGAGTTTGTTCAGTCAATTTTAATTTAAGGTAATGCTGGAAAGTTTCGGCTTCGAATTGTGTGTTGTGTAATGCTGGCCGGTACACTGGGGTGGTTATTATTTGATTCATCTGGTAATATTTGACTTCCCAAGACGATGCCGTCTCTGACTCTTGCAGTATAGTGGACAGTTGTATTTCGATTCTTAACATGACTTATTAAGGGTCCTTCCCTACACCATCTTGTCTACTTTTTTTAACAAATTGGCTTCCAGACTTTACTAAGTGCAGCTGAGCACCAGTGTTTTAAATGGAGCGACTGCCTATCTGACCTCATCAGCCCAATTATCCGCGCAACCCACTACCCCTTGGTAAGACTTTATTTTTAGACAGTTTCTGGCTTCTGACTACCGGTAACGATCTCCAAATATGTCCAAATGGATCTTCCGAAACGGATGGTCAAGTTGTTCACTCATTAAGGGACCGGCCGCGCCAAGCGTTGCCCTAAAAATCTAGCATAGAGTAAAAGCTGTAATCAATTAAAATACTCAATCAGGCTTCCATTAAAAATAGCAGCACTATCCACTACGTCCACTCAACAACAATATCGATCACTGGCCGAAAACAACCCAAAAATTTCGCGCAAGCCTACACATGCTTTTAAAGAACGAAAGATAGTATAAAATTGACGCGTAATCTAGTTACTTTGGCGCTGTAATGTCAAATTGTGAATCAGCTCTGCGTCAAAGAGGCCCGGTATGGACACAAATCCAATTTGCCTGTTTCGACTTTCACAGGCTAAATGCTTGTGCCAATTAAGCGATGCGTGAAGTGCGTTTGGTGCCCTTTTCAACCCTTTTTTGATCAGCAATATCGTGGCTCCATGTGGTCGGGGGACAACTATTTGGGTCCACTGAACAGGATGAAAGTGGACCCGGAATGCCGACTTCGGAGCTTAATTACGTCACACAGGTTTGTGTAATTTGAGATGGATTTGATATGAGATGAATGTGTCAGTGTGTTCCACATATAAAAGTTTCAGGTACTGCTTACAGATGTCTTGCTGTTCAGTGAAGGGTTTATGTGACCTTTGAAAGTTACTTGAGGCAAAATTTTAGGTAGGTATATTACAATACATTTCTGGTTTAATAATCTCTAAATCGTGATTCAATGATGATCTGTGTACTACAAAACGTCCAATCTCGCACGGCACTTAAATTCTCAGCGACGAGCAGACCGCTTACATGCATCGACCGGGCGTCCTACAAATAATGAGCTCTAATTACTATTTCCTACACCACGACACCGTCTATAGACTGACCTACATCCCGCTATTATGCCAGCGAAATTGAGCATTAGTTTCAAACGTACAGACGCAGTTTTATTCAAATATTGAACAGGATAAACTAACGCTCGACTATCGGTAATGTTGATTGACTCGGTTAAGTTCAACAAAGGGGATCGTCCAATTAAATCTGTCGGTGCTGAAACGATCCGGATGCTGCCGTTTGATTGGCTAATTGTCGGAGATAACTTTATTTTCAAAAACTTTGGTAAACTATGCTTGTAGTGAAATTGAAATTGTTTAGTATTGTCTTGAGATCTTGCAAGAGACTCGCAAGATAATTATTTGCTGTTACTTAAGAGATCTACTGTGAAGCTGCTTTAGCTATTAATTAAATAGATGACAGTAGCTATTGACTATGAGAACTCATACCTATATACACTTACGTGAACTGATGTCGTTATTGTAAATTAAAACAAAAGCTAGTCAAACTAAAACGTGTAACCTCTAAACAATAAATATCAACCCCCAAAATAGAATTCCAATTCATTCCAAAATCATTACCCACCTTTTCCACGTCACAAAATGACTTTCATTAACGAATGCGTGTTCCGCACCGTTGCGTTCGAGTGCGTTGTGGCCGCGTGCAAGCGTGCATCGTCGCACCCACGCCGCGTCACCGCCAATGTACACACTACAGCACCGTGTTGTTCCACACCACTGTTCAATTAAAGACCAAAGTTCACGGCTTTTTTACCAGTGCGATTTTTAATTTGCATTGACCCGATGTTTACGTTGTTTTAATGTACCCCTGTTGTTGTTGTCGGGAATTCCGGTGACTTCATTAACAAAATGTTTTGTTTTGTTTCAGGTAAGCTTCGGATATTTCTGCCGAAGTATTTTGAAGTAAACGTGATAAACAATTTGGATTGGTGAAAGTATTGAACAACAAGTTTGACATGAAAATTATTCGGGAATAAAATGTATTAAGCAAAACAATAACACTATGTTAGAAGTCCTTACACAGACGAATCGCGCCATGGACGGTAGAAAGCGATACTAAATCATTACGGAGAACGCCCCTCATAAAGAGAGAAACAATTATTGCTTGTTAAAGAGTCTCTCGAGCTAAGGGAAATAATAAAGAAATTGTTCCCTCACTATCGGGAGCGTCTCGATCGCTTTATTACTACCATATAAAAGGCGATTGTTTTTCGCAAGGTATTAAAATTGAATGTTCGGGGGTTCTTGAATTTAGAAGGGTGCTGGTGTTTGAGTATTGTCTGGTATGACCTTGTTTTCGAAGAATATTTTTTGCCGTATGCTTAATAAATGGGGACACAAACTATAGATATTATTTTTATACTTAGTAGATTTGTAGATATTACTTACAAGTGAAATATTGCTGGACAGAATAGGATGTGAAAGTTATCGTAATCAGGTAACATCTCTATCATCGAAACAATCTATTTATTTTACTGGTAAAGAATTTATTTAAGAATATAATATGACTTACTGCCTTCCGTCAGCGGTTTCACCCGCGTCCCGTAGGAATTATCCGCGCAATTGGATAAAAAGTAGCCTATAACCTTCCTCGACAAACGGGCTATCTAGCACTGTTTTTTTTTTAATCAGACCAGTATTTAAGAAACAAGCAAACAAACTCTTCTGCTGTAGAATATTATTATAAAATAACTTCTATAAAACTTCCCTTAGCAATAGCTGTTCTTGTCATTTTAATAGTTAATTCTAAAACTCAACGTCAGATCTAACAACCTTACACAAACAAGCCTTTGACGAACCAATCACCATTAACTATCCTCCAGAATACAACAGCGTATCGTTTTAAAAATTAACCGTTAGATTATGACGATAATAAAGTAGGTATAATGGTCGTGACAATGTCATTATGGTTCGCTAAAGTTGCTTTGTGCAAATGACGTTTATGATTAAAAATAAGTCTGCCATCAGTAGTGCTGGCAAAGGTTGCAAAAGGCGAGCTCGGCCTAATAATTTCCTATTTGTAGGTTGGGATAAGTTATAGGATGTAGCGAGAGCGATTATTGCCGTAGTTGGTAGTTCTGGTATTAGGGTATCAATAGTTTGAATTAAAAATGCAATTTAAAAATATCAATGTTATTTTTTGCTATGTTACTGATTTTTGTAAAGGCTAGTGTCACGATGTCCGATTAGCCGCTATCTACTGAATAAATTCAAAAATGGAACAGAATTTGTATTAAATTATCTACCAAATAAACTAACTGGAACTTATTCGTAGGTGGTGAAAAAGGGCCCTACTCTCTAAAAATAAAATCAAGTATTTAAATATTTTAAACAATCAAGCGTGGATATTGTCACGACCTTATCCATATAATATGTCCATACCCTTTCAAGTTCGTCCAGACTGAAATAATGATCCCGTATCGACATAAACTACGTTCCTTTTTGTTTCATTTTACAAAAAAAAACAGTTGCTACAACCAATTAGAAGTTTACACTTTAACCAGCTGCAAACCCGCTAGCTTTTATAACTTGGACCGATTCACTTGCTGGGATGGTGTTTTGACAGCGGACCCTAATCCAAGCCGCTCCGCAGGGCGGCACAGTGCGCATGACGTTTTTCAATTATAACCATTCACTATGTAGCACTTTTCTCACTACCTGTACTGTTCTACAGCCGAGTTTTCGCGAATAATTCCGAATTTTCACGAATTATTTGTTCCACGAAATACTGGAAGTTGGGCGCAATTTTTAATGCAGTTTCCGTACTTTTGTCGTCTGTATGCTGTGTACCAATTTGTCGATAAAAAGGAACAAATCGTTATAGAACTGGAAACATGTTTCGTTACTGACATTGTTAGTAAACGTGTATTCGTGTGAGTGGCAAAAAAAAAAACAAGAAAATAATCTTAAAATTTTAAGTTTAAAATTGGAACTGGATTTTGCAGTAACATTTTTTAATACAAAACATAACACTGTCTACTGTTTTATTCGTGATTTGAAAAACATTCGTATATGCTAAAGTGACTTTAGACCAACATAGAAAAAAATTGTTGTTATGGAATCTAACCAAGAATGAAGAAACTAGTAGTTACAGACACCAGCACATCAAGCTACTACAATCTGTAAAATTTCCATAATAGATTTTCGACTTTATCGCTGAAGCGTATGGTTCTAAGTTGATTGGAAAAAAATGTCAGTTACGTTCTTAGGTTGATGTATGTCTGTACTTTACAAGAAGCCTAGTTACTATCAAATCTGTATATCAGGAAAGAATTACAGAATTATAGAGATGCTTTTGATGAAAAAGTCCACACACACACACACACCTACATAATATACATATTTATCCTCATAAAAAAGTACGAACAAAGTAAAGACATCCGCATATCTGTCATCATCTCCCCCCCTCTCCCCGTTTCCACCTTTAGATCACAGCTCCTTGCAATGATACTGTAGATACATATCTACATATACAAGATATTATTATAAGTAGATATGTACTCGAGAGACGAACCGAACTCTCGGTACACTTTGGATCAATTTCCAAAGTTTTACTTCGATCTTTACTTTCGTGGGCCGTGTGTACACTGGAGGCATTGTTCCGAATTACGGATGAGGGCTCTGATGTTGTATCTTATTGGTATTTGAATTTTATGTATACATAGGTACGTTATATTCTACTAGAACACAATTGCATTTAACTAAAGACTACTTTTAAGTTAGGTAGATAGACCAATGAACATCAAAATAAGAACGCCAGCACATCAAGCTACTACTATTACGTCAAATTGATTTTCAACTTTAACGCTGAAGCGTAAAGTCCAAAGTTGATTGGGATAAGAAAAAAATACATACCATGCCCATTGCGCCCGCTGTTAATAAAAAAAAACACATGAAATCATTTTCCTTACAAATTGTCAAATGTAAAAGATATCATATCAGCAAGGAAACCGTCCCCTAATCTCCAATCTTATAACTGTTCTTAAATTAAAATAGATTTATACAAGCAAATAACTCATACAGGGAATAAGTGGTATGTATACATATGGAAGAGAAACACACTGTATTTACCACTTATTCCCTAAATTTTGAATCGAATTCGAGAATTAAAAAATTTGACCTATCAACACTGACTTGAAAATTTTAGGACGCACGTGTCATCGCACTTGTTCTACTGTTTGTTTGTTTGTCCAGACGACATTAAAGTCTGTCTCAAAGACTTATTTACAAACTGAACACATACAGGTCTAATTTGATTATTCCACAATGCTCCTCAAATCTCAGTCCAACAAATTCAATGAAATAAATCGAATTAAATAAGTTTCATTGAACGTTTATTGGAAAAAAACCTTTTTTTATTTATTTTTCTGCCGAGTAGGTTTAATTTGCATACATTATTTGTTATCAAATAAAACCTTAATTTATAGATTTCTTTTTTTAAGTTAGCAGAGTTTGCTTGTTTGAATTATTTTGGACCGTCTTTAAAAGATTAAAACTTACAAAACGTTATGTAGTCCCAAACTAAGCAGAGCTTGTACTGTGCGTATTAAAAAACTGATAAACATACTTATACACTTTTTTCTTGTAAATACAACACTTTAATCTCAAATGAAATGTTAAACGTCATTGCTCAATTAAATCAATATCATAAGATGACTCAAGGCGTACTACAATAAATATTATTGAAAAACGAAATAGTCCTAGAAAAATATTTGATAACTAAAAGTATTAATCAGGCTTAAAATAGTTATGTAAATCTCAGTGTATAGAAATTTATGTCACTATAGTTTCAATGTAGCCCCAGCCTTATCTCCGAACGCTGAGCCTGTACGGAACTTAACCATCCACTTTATTAGCAAACTTGGCTATGAGTACAGTCTTTCAGTAATTAGACTGGATTATTTTCGGCCGACTGCGCCTCAAACTTGTTTACAAGTCATGAGAATATTATACAAAATATTATACATTTTTATTTAGCATTTGATACTTTCCAATTTGTTGACTTTCAAAGTTGTTTTAATCTTGTTGCTTCAACATTTTGTTACGTAATATTCTTTTGGTAGCTTCAGATTTTTAAATTAAGAAATTGCCTTTGGCCTTCTTTTTTTGTAGTTTATTAAATTATTATTCGTAGAATTCTTTAAAGTATTGCAATATTTGAATTTAGAAAACCAATAGTTGTAGATTTTATTTTCAATTTGTACAAAAATTCATAGAACCCACATTTAAATTTAAAAAAGAATATTATAATATGTCTATCAAACTGACAGTGTGAGCTTATTGTGCAAACAATTTGAATTTAGAATTCTCCTAATCACCATAGCAGCTCAAGCCTTTACAGCAGTTTAGTTAATATCAACAAGAGATTATGATAATTTATTTACCGTTAAATAAATTATGTCCCGTACCTTCGAGGTGACAGCATCACAATGGCTACAATGGGCCGACGCCAGATAGGTCTATGTCATCCCTTTTTTAAGGGCTTTGTGATACAAGCGATGATTAATGTCGGAAAAGTGAGAGGAAAATATCAACAGTAAACGGCGGATCATAGAAGTAAGGTATTAATTCTTTTGCGGGTTTTATAACTGTTGTTTGTTATTCAGTCGAGTAATTTTTCATGTGGAAATTTACAGGGAAGACTCCCATGTAATAATAATAATTAAAAATCGATTTGTTGTATATACTTCACGTATGAATCCCGATCAAAACTGAACGCCATTCAGCTTAGAAAATCTAAAATTCCATCAATGATACCCAAAGCCGAATACTCGAACAACGTCAAAATAATTTCACCGTATAATCAACTTATTTATATTCAGACGACATTAAATTATACATGAATCAAATCGGAATACATAAAAGTGTGAAAATGTCGCATCGTAGCGCGTATTGTGCGATATTTCACGGCTCCGAGACGTGTCGCCGTGTGCACGAGGGCTTAGCAAACACGCGCGACACGGCATCGAGTGTTTCTCGATATGTGTGCACCGGCCCTAATACATGACGGTAAACATTGCATTTGATAGGTGATAGCAGATGGGGTTTGGGGAAATCTTTATTTAGGGAAATTTATATACATTCTTTTAGATATACTCACACATTTAGAATTTGCATTAATAAAATTAAATATACTAAAATATTCTTAGGCGATTTTGGAAATACATGGACCGAGCAATTTTTCGAGATTGTTTTTAACTAATAAAAGCTCCATGCCTGATAATTATAAGAAAGTTAGTGCATGTTGGATATTAAAAGAAAAGACTGCTAACTATATAATTATTCAAAATTTGTAAAAAAGAACTAAATTTTCTTATGCAAAGCCGGGGCAGGCAGCTAGTTCTCTGAATATTCCCATTTCAGAAGTAAGAGCAGCGTGTAAGATTAAAATATGACAATTTGCATGATAACTGCCAATGTCTGGTAACAGGCACGTATAACCATAATAACCAATTCTCTTCAACTATCCATTCAGTTTTACAACTTGGGAATAAAAAGGAGGTGATATTATAACGCTTTTGTCTTTGTTTTCATGGCGGTCAGACAGCTTAAAAACATGCTGGCTAGTAAGAAAACGCAATTTGTATTCCATTTTTAAATACCAAGGAGCCTAATATTAAGAAAAAGAAAACAAAAACCCATCGACATTATTTACAATATAATTAAGCGATATTATACAATATTCGAATACCATAATTATTGTAGACAGATAGTCGCTAAATATTTAAGTCGACCTATCTACTAATTAATCAACTATCTATCTACGACTCTTGTTGTATATAAATATACACATTCCTTGCGAATTAAAGGAAGAACCACAAGTAACGCCAGAAAAAAATAACAAACCTATCCCATCAGCTAACATAGTTTTATGTAAGTCTGTGATAGCACTGTTTAATCAGCTTCTGACCCTAACTCAAATGTGATTTCAAGCCTCCATATTGACTGTAAACCCGTTAACCCGTAAAGGATCACTGCATTATTGCAAATACCATATACGTAGAACTGTTTGCCTAAAGATGTATTACATCAAAGTGGATATTGAAGGGTTAGGGTCTGATTTGTCACATAATATTATGGCCTCCAGTGGTTCGTATTGGTCATCGAGACCAAATTGGCTTGCCACGGTCAATTTACACAGTGTGGTATTAATTTGAGATGGCAACTGTGTTTGGTAATTATGCTTAGGCTTTATGCAATTTGGCGAGCGTGACGTCAGATCCTAGCTTGAGACTAGTTCTAGTATTTAATGTAAATTTCTCTCTTTAGAGGTGACTAGATAAATGGTGTGTGCAGCTCGCTCCCTCTTCTATGAAAATAAGAAAGATTTCGGCGCTTGTATTTTGGCCTGTCTACACGAATAGCTCATAAAATGTTAAAACAAGGCTTCAGAAAGGGCAAGGCCAAGGTATGGTAGTGGAAATTGACAGTTTAGGAGGCTTATTTTACACAGCCAACGGGTCATACTCGCGATGTAATTATAAAGATATACGATACCTCTTTTCTCCCGACGTTTCGGCCGAATTGCACCAAGCGTGGTCACGGGTAGACACCTGTAAGAGATAGCGTATATATCTTTATATACCTTTATAATTCCATCGCGAGTAACAGCCGTTGGTTGTATAAATTATGTTTACAAGTCGCGAAAGTACAAAAACATTAATTTGAGAGTCTGTTTCAGAAATAAAATGTAGCATAAAAAAATTTCTAATGTTTAGTAATAATAGAAAATAAAGACGAACATAGCACACTGTCAGTGGTCAAAAATCACCTTATCTTATAAAACAATACTCAATCCAGATTTTTTCTTTCCAACTGTCTTTACCGAAATTGCGTTGTAAGAGGCGTGTCTATTGTGTGCTTAGGTATCGAATTTGTTGAATATTTCGGCTCGTTCCGACCAACTTCGCTAGCTCCTAACTCCGAACCAAGTTTTATTAGGATACTTGTAAAATTTCCGCCTATTTTATTGGAAGTGCTTTCGCCTGATTAAATAAGATGAATTTATTGACTTAGACACAGCCGAAAATGCCCAAGAATTCTGATGTCTGTATGTATGGGTGAGATTTTACCAGTTTTTGTAGTTGATTCTTCGAGTTGTTCTCGGAATTTTAATTAAGTTGTTTTGTTGTATTAATTTGATGTTTCCGCGTGTTTTTAATGAGTTATTTATTTTCTTTCGACGTTTTTAAATTATTGATTAATCTTTATGAATTGCTGTAATTTCAGTTATTGTTATGATACTCCATAAGACCTCTAGCCTTGACTTACTTATCAGCAAATGGTAAATAAAAATTGTAAGTGTAAATAAATATAAACTTCCCGCCATAATATTTAACCTACCTACAAAACCTTAAACCCCAAAATTCTAAGTCTCAACACCAAAATTTATTTACCCACTCAACAAGCAAACTAACTTGCTTCAAAACCGCTCACTAAATATAGCATAAACACTACTTAATAATGACGTTTACTAAATATCAAGCACACATGCACTAGAGCTGCAAACTTACTGAACACTAAGTTCTAAGAAGATTTGCATGACGCGACGCTTGGATCGTTTGAGTGCCCCTCTAGCGTGGCCGTATATCTGGACCATTGAGCAGATGTATACAGAATGTTTAGTTGATATTAACCTATATAGCCTGTCTAAAGAAAAACTCGTATCTTTGGGTATCACGGACATAAACAAAGATTTAAATATGTTTCATTAGAATGTGAACGCCTACATAACTGTCAGTAAGCAAATCTAGTAATTGATAGTGAAGTGCTTACTGGCTCATTATTGTCATGAGCATTGTCTTTTGTTCATATTTTATCTGATGTCCCCAAAGCATGACTACTTCTTCCATATCCTTCTTCTTGACAGTCTGAAGTCATAGCTTGCATAGCTAGTTATATTCTGCTTCAAACATCACTAAGTCTCTGAAGTCTACCACACTGTCTGAGATACCTTCTTCGGTTTACACTATTCGGAGTATTTCAAACAAAGGCGCTATCATTAAGAACTCATGTACAACACCCATCAAAAGTACTAGAACTATAGACTCATCTCCAGATCATTACAACTGTAAGACCAAACAAGTTAGTTAGTTCACTTAATCAACTTACCTTCTTTGTTCTTCAGAGTAGCTGTCAAACCAGTGAATCTTCTGTAAGATTATATTTCCTGTCTAAGCCGGGTATACCCCGGCTATTATGCGCAATACCCTCCACCGGCCATTTTGATATTCCATTCAATTGTGCCGATGCAAATGGTGAAATATTTTGAGATAACCGCTCTTTGTGGGGGTTAATGCATTGTGGTGATCTTAACTTATGGGTCTTTTGCTAATCTGTAACTAAAACTGAATTAAGAGGTCTTAAACATGGGATGTAATAGTCCTGTGTACATTATTTAAAATGATTGTTTAGAAATAGGTACTCGTAGGTGTAACTGATCTCCTTAAATTTATATTCATAGCTTCGTTTTGTAAAGAAATATTTTTACTAACCCAAACTCTTGGTACGAATACAGAACAAGTCAATACAGTCGCTTTATTAATTAACTTTTTCATACCGAAAAAAAAATGACAACACACCGATTCACAAAATTTATTCATTAAAACTTGTACCAGTGAAGATGAAAAAAGAAACTTTCTAATTGTACGAATGAGGTACTAATTATTCAAACAATTACGTTAGCAAGTTTGGTTGAGCAAGTTAACATTTTTTCAGCTTCATTCGCCAGAGGTCCAGAGAAAACCCTTAATCACGGAACTTAGATAACAAACGCCTTTCAACTTAGAGCAAAACAGTTATTTTGTTGCTTTGATGAAAAGTAAAGAATTGTATATTTAAAATTCTGCCAAGTTTTTTTTTTTAATTTATTTTATAAGCAAGTTATTTGCATTCTGGTTTATAATTAAGGAGGGAGCCAAGGGCGCGGAAACTGGGTGAAACAAGTTGGTAGTGGCGGGTTTGGTCGATGTTAACATTATCTTTGGACTTTGTAACTGAGTTATTTTGTCTTTTGCATTTACTTAACTTGCTATCAAAATATTATGCTCTGCTATCTTTTCAAAGACCAGAGTGGCGAAGAACTGTTCATCAGAGGGCGCAAGAGTATGAACAGCGGCGACTTGAAAACCTCGACGCCAAAAGCCAGCTCCGAAAATCCCGCCCCAAGCCTTCCTCCAACTACACCTACAATGCGCAAGGACAACTTTACTGCGCTACTTGTGACCGCGTGTTCAAGGCTAAGTTTGGTTTCGCGAGTCATATGCAAACTTCTAGGAGGACATCATCATCATCATAGATCTTCGTAAACACTGACGTTGATACATCTTCAAAGGTTCTTCAAACAGTTTGTTACCACACTATTAGCGAATGAAATACCAAGAACTAACTCAATAAAGATACTTCTATATTTTTAAGTGTCAACGTAATACTTAAAACAGTACCCTACTTCCAATTTCACGAGCATCAATTTCATAGATCGAGCCGAGAAATTCATACGTCGGAAGCGAGCGTATGAAATAATGAAATTAATGTCTTAATCTTTGAAATTTATTCATTGCAGCCGCAGACCGAGTCTCGGTGTAATGCACCGTCCTATGTGCTTCTCTTGTAGGCAGTCTGCTTCGGAATTTTGTTTTGTTTCGCTAGAATAAACTCTCGTGATTTTACAGTTAGCGATTTTCATCATCATCGTCCTCTTCTTCCATCCTATCCCAAGTTTTATTTGGGGTCGGCGCAGTATGTTTTTGTCTTCCACGCTTTTCTATCTGCCGTCATCTCGCAAGTTACTTTCTTTCTAGCCATATCAACTTTTACGCAATCCATCCATCGGTTTTATAAAAATAAATAAAGCTAAAGAAAACAATGAAATAAAGGTGCATATTCAAGTCTATTATCACGGGCCATGTGACAATGTTATTTCTTTATAATTATTAATCTTTTATGTTGGAGTCTTGTATCACAAGCTTTTTTTTTGTTTAAAAGAACACGAAAATAACAATCTTACTGTATGTGTGTTTTAGAAATAAACTATTTCGTATGTTTTAATATTAATGTAAGACAAAAGTAACTCCGTTCGTATGTCTGCTGGGTGAACCAATAAATGGAATTTGGTACACAGATAGTCTAGAATGTGAAAAATTACATAGGTTACTTTTTATTTAGTAGCAAAAAGTAGTTATCTCAGAATGTTTATAATTCCTAGATAATATTCAAAATTGTTAATCGATTTTTAAGTATACCTCACGCCTATATAAAAATAGGTATAAAAACAACTTCTTAAGAGGCACTATAAGTCACAAACAATCGAAAGTTATTCTCAAAGCGCGTCCGACGCAAGCCCGTGTCAATAAGAAGCCTTGGCACGAATAGCGAAGGAGCACCTCGTCCAGTAAGTAATGAGCGACTGCAAACATATAGAGTAACCAGGGTGTGCCCGTTAATTGATTGCCCGCCGCACCTACACACTAGCGTTTTACAAGCATTGCTTTAGCCTGTCTCGAAGAATTGCTGGATTTGCATAACCTAGTTTTTTTCTGTTTGAGTTTGGCCGTTTGTTGGCGTCGAATATTTAGTGATGGAAGATTTTAACCTGTTACGAAGTTATAAGCTCTTGGTCTATGATCGGTAGTAGTGAAAAACAATGAGCAAAGGAGTTCCATTTTTGAATGAGCGCCATTCTTGGTATATTTTTGCATATGTTTAAACGTTTACCTTACTGAGATTTTCAACCAAGCAATGTTTTTTTTTTAACACTACAAATGCAGAAAGAAAATGTCGATCCTAATTGTCAAAATTTAGTACCTAACCGAGATACCTACGTATATGTTTTGGAAAACTTAGTTAAAAGAGAGGATAGTTTACACTTTTGCAAATCCACATTCCAGCATCAACTAGACTAACATTCCCAAAGATGAGAGAGATGCACTCAGACCCATTACTAAGAGCAACGCAAGCTTAAAGTTATGAACCATCACTTACATGCGAGATCATAATCCCTTGGCCACTGGGAACACTAATGGTGCATATGGACACACTAAATCTCCATTTAGATACAATCGTGGAACTTGTTCTAGGAAATGTGGGTCGATAGTGGTAGGCATATATGCAGCTACCGATATCGGTTCAAAAATACTTGGTATTGAATTTAAGTTCAGTGCCACGAAAGCAATGCTTTTATTTTTGGGTGAGACAAATATATAGAAGCTGTAGGTAGACACATTCGAAATTTAAAACGTATAAAATACCTATTCCATCCAAAAATACCTGTTCCAAACAAGCGAGTATCGCCCACCGACATATAAACCCAAAAATAGATTATAATCCATTAAACTTGGGAAATAAGTCTGTCGATGATCGGACGATGACGCATCATATTATATTGATCCCATTGTTGGGACGTAGAAGAATTTCACGCACCGTCGCCTGCGTTCAGAATTGAGGCACAATACAGCGCTGTAGCGCTTAATCCTCATCGGCTCTCGGCAGTCACGTTAGGGAAACAATGTTGCATGGTCTTACGCTGGGGCCGCGGAGTGAGCGATTAAATGCGGACTGTTTGGTAGAACTATTTGGTGTTTGGGAAATTACTGAAGTTTTAAATGGGTGAAGATATTTATGAATTGATGGGAAAAGAACGTCCTAGTTGTGAGTGCCTACATGTATGGATTCCTCAGTTAGGTAGCCATGGATTAAGTTCATTTGGATGCGGGTTGAACGTCAAAAATGTTAAAGAATTTTATGCCACTGGCTGATACCACTTTTTTTAGTGGAAATCTTCAACTAGGGTGCAGATGGAGGGAGTGTCAGACTCTTACAGACTAAAAAACCCACTGTGTTCTTTCTAGCGGTCTTTTTGTGCCAGGGCCATGGTAACCACCACGGTAACTCTTGCAAACAACTCGCAGCCTGGCTAATACCACCGAACCTGAGACCCATGGCTTCACTCTGCTGTAACTCATTTAAAAGCATATGTAAAATATTTTACCTTCATAATTTAGTTGATAGTAACACAAAATATACTAAGAATAAAAAAATAATTTTATTTTTGAACCGGACACTTCAGTGTCTATCCACCATTTCTAAGGCCCCATACACCGCATGCTACTGAACTCATGATCCGACCGCGTCAAACGCGCCCCGTAAGTGGCGCCCCCTGCAAGCCAAATTATATGCCGGTCAACCGTACAATTTGCATAATTGCCTAATTACTACCCATATCTATGATCTGACGTTATTATATTGACTTAGGGAGTTAGGATTAAGTTATTTGTTGCACATTGATCTTAATAATTATGTACAACATTTGATAAGGATAGGATTTTTAGTTATGATTTCATAAGCACATAACACTCATGTGTTATGTTATGTGTATGTATTATGAAAGCTACAAAATTATATCAGGCTATTTGCTATTTAAAAACTTCACTTTTTTTCTTGTTTTGTTAATTTAAGCTATCACTCTGTTTTGAATTTTGAATACAAACCTATTTATAAAACTATGTTCTAGCCTTACACTACCTTATCTAAAGCAATCGTTCCATCTCTGACATCATATCATAGTTAAATTAATCAAAATAAACAACGTGAATTTACCAAAAGCCTTGTATTATTAGGGCAGTGACTTCTGAGGCAATATTTCAGAGTTCCCAAGTTGTAAGTCACCGAGTTTACGATTCAACATGTGTGTGTCACGAATAGGCTCGGCGTAAGTGAATCAGATTATGTATCGATGGTCACTAATGGTTCACTAATTGATAGTGGCAGGATACCGCTGTTTATTTGATTATTTAATTTGTGTTTAATTATATTAACTAGATGTGATAATATTTGACATTCAGTCTTTTTTTAATGCAATTATTTCGTTTTATTAAGCTTCTCATTATTCTAATTTTATTTTTATCTGAAAGAAAGAATAAAAACAAAAATACATATAAGCACATACATAATTACATTTACAGACTTAATGATGCATATATAAAATACTTAAAACTAATGAACTTGTAAACAAAAAAGACTTAAAAGCGTCGAAAAAGTCATCCGCATCTCTGTTTACTGGGAGCATGTCCAAAAGGCTGGCAGCATTGCCACGTTGTATGACAATGCTTATTCTTTGACCAAAGTAAATAGCCAATAAATCTTTATAAAGAGCTATCCAAGCGGATGGTTGACGCTACCACATACATATATTTTCTATCAATCGTAAAGGTAAAATAAAAACTATATTGTATGTAATATTATTTATTGCCTAAAACTACAACTAGAATAGACTTCACCTAAAAAAATAAAAACTAGAAACACAATAGAACAAAGATGTAAGCATACACGAGAACTCAGCGTTTGTCAAATGAAAAAGTAATATTTAACATGAGTTGGAAACTCATAAATAAATAGCAAGTCTGTTGATATTTGGAAAGCGAGAGAGAACCAATATTTCGCATGTCAGTCAGAATGTCCAATGTTTACAGTTTGTCAACTATATTTTTTTGTCGTACGCCGATATTAGAATCTGTAACATTGAACGAGCCTTTAAATATTGAAAATGAATATTCCACAAAATATGTGTTCATTTTCAATATTCCACAAAAGGAGACTCGTGGCTTAGTTAAAGCCACACAGGTCGATCGATCATAAGGTTAAGCCACGCTTGGCGCGGTCGTTCTACGAATGGGTCTTGTCATTATGAGTTCCTCCGTGTTTCAGAAGGCGCGGTAAATTGGTGGGTCTCGGCTATTATTTGTACATCTTTGGTAGTCGTTACAATAGTCAGAAGCCAGAAAGTGTGACAACCAGTCTTATCAAGGGGTATCGGGTTGCCCAGGTAATTTGGTTGAGGAGGTCAGATAGGCAGTTGCTCCACGTAAACACTGATAAAGCTGCGTCTGGTAAAGACTAGAAGCCCACCCCAACACAGCATGTGAAAAGGCTAGGCAGATGAGATGATCATTATTTCAAATATTTCGAATTTTATTAACTTGCGCTTTCTGTGGCGGTATAGTTGTAGAAATATATTGTTCTAGATTTATAAGTTATAAGTGGTGAAGTTTTAACAACATGCAACTTGAAAGTTTTAATGACTTCATTAGTTCATCAAAAAAGATAAACAAAGTCCAAATTAATCTATAGAAATAATTATATTCTTAAGAGATATCAGTAATTCGATACACACGAAATAAAATGCTATTAAAAATAAGCCGTTTACTTGATTTTCCAGACTTTACTTATTCACAAAGTAAACGTCGTTTACGAACAAATATAAACAAAGAGATCCTATCAATATTCAGAATATATTGAACCAAAGGAAAAAGTCTGAAAGCCCGGTTTTAATTTCGGAATCATTTAAACATAAATAATAATAATAATATGAAATAACTTCGGCATCGCCACGGGTACTCGTATTGGGTTTCGTTTTTACATCGATGGGTCTATGTTTTCAGATGTGAATGAAATTCCCTGTTGGAATACCGAGTGCACCCGATACCGCCGAATATTTCTGAGTATCCATAGGCTTTTATACGAATTCTGGTTTGTAGCATCGTTTTTTGGTATCCGCGGGATGTTGTTTGCGCTATGGTCTCTGGTTACCGTCTCGCTGGTTTTCTCAAAGCTGAATTTTTTTATTGACAATTTTTTATTTTTTAAAGCTACCGTAGCTTTGCCGATGTCTGTTCAGAAAATTTGATTCTGTTTGTGAAGGGAACGTCGCAGTCCAAGTAGATAAGAAGAACATCGGACAACTGGGCTAATTGTGAATATGAGTGATTGGTTTTGAAGCTTCATATCTATGTCTACTAATATGATAAAGCTGAAGAATTTCTTTCTTTGCTTGAAAACGCTAATCTCAGAAACTTCTTTACCGATATGAATAAATGTTTCAGTGTTAGATAGCCCATTAATTCAGGGAGGATAGAAGGTTAAAGGCCAATTTCACAGGTTACGTATAGCCACTATTTACCAGATAAATTAAAAAATGAAACAGAATTTGTATGAAATTATCTGCCAGATAAACTATCTGGAACTTATCAGCTATCAGTGAAACTTAAGTCTATTCTCCGGATACGCGGGTATAACCGCTAGCGGAAGCTTGGGTAACATTTTGCCAGATATTTGAAAATAATTTGAATTTGTCATAGCAAAACAGAAACAATGACGCAGCCAGATTAAATCCAACTGTTTATATTAATTAACCAAATTGTTTATATTCAATTAATATTATACGTTTAATAAAAATAAACTTATTGCACACTTTCTTATTGTCTTGCAAAATCCTTTCGAAGTAAAACATAATGTGTTATACTTCAACAAATCCTAAGCACATACTGCGTTATTTTTCAAAAAACGGTACTGTAGACATAAAAAGAGAATCTAAAATATTTTTTAATAGACTTTGTTGGGGACTGTCCATGGGGAGTTCGGCTTTTGTGAGTATATCTCTTTTTTATCTCTATTTTGTTTCGTTTTTATTTGAAGAGGACATCGGTAATGTGTTGTAGTACTAATGACTGCGTTTAGTAGAAACATTTCAATTTGTTCTTGTCCGTTTATTACTGTTTCTATCATAGACTTTTTTTAGTGGAAAATCATCAAATGACCCGCTGAGGGTGCAACTGCGTGCGTGTCTGACTCTCTACTGACTAAAGCCCGCTATGTTCTTTCTGGAGGTCCACGTGTGTCAGGGCCAAGCTAACTCTAGAATAATTCACAACCCAGGCAGACCTTGGCCCTGCGATGTTGCTGACTTCTGTTCGAGGAGAGCGTGGAACAGAACGCATCGCCGACACGGACCTGTTGTCCTTAGAAGTACTGATGTTGAATTTATCCGCATAATATTTATCGTACTGAAAGTTTAATCAAAATTGAGGGAAATCATCAAATGCCCATTCCAGCACAGGGTGCAGCTGGAGGGACTGTCATATGTTACTGACTAAAACCCATCTTCATTCCTTATGGAGCCCTTTGTGTACCAGGGACGCGGTAACGTAGAAATATTATTGTCTGTTTGTTTTATCTGCACTGTTTTTATTACTTTATCTTGTTTACTATAACAGTACACAAACAAACGATTACATAACTGTGAACTTCCTTGTATCCTTGAAAATAATAAGCTTGCTTTGCTGAGAATTGGGACAATTTAGATTATTGAAATATATGACATAGCAAATGCGAAATTGATTATGTTTTAAAAGTGTTAACAAAGTATTTTTATATGCTAAAAGCAAAAATGGAATATTGTAGCCAAAACAGATTATCGTGAATACGAAAAAAATAACAAAGCTAAAACAAAGCGCCACTTAGGCCGTATATTATTTAGACGTATGACGTATGGCTCATCCCGGCAATAATCTTTTTATAGTTCCATACATCCTAAGGCCAGGCATAAACCTCGAAAAAATCTCCCAGATACACATAATAATAATCGACTTTATTACGTAGGCACTATCGTCTATTCTCGGCCACTGAGTCTGAACGAATTGCTCGTATCTTGACATTTTATAGGCATTCTGCTTGTCCTGTGTTTTAGAAGAAAGGTTAATTGAATTCAAGTTTTATGGTGCCTCTAACGGACAATAAAAAAAACTTTACGTGGACTCCTTGGAGGGAACTTGATTAAAACAAATGAATTACTATTCATTCTTGCTCAAGTTCTTAGCTTTGAATGTAAGAAAAGAATGATTGTTCAGAGAGTTGTCTCTTTAATGTTTGATTCAACTTAACATTGGACGTATCTTTTAAGTTATCTGAAGTGGTTCTCCTAAGTTAATCTTTGTGGATTCGAGAGAGCAGGTAGATGTCTAGCTTGTACGTTTCTTGTTGAATTGAATAAGCGAACATTTCGCTTGTATTTTTGTACTTACAGTTATGTTGCTACGTAAAAAATAAAAATTGCTTGATCCTCTCATTAATATAAAATTTTAAGCATTCGTTTTTCAAAAACTAATTATCTTATAACGTAGTATTTTAAAAACTTTTTTTTTCAGTTTATAAGATATACATAAGAGTATATCTTTACTATTTTTAATAACAAACCAAATTATCCCTAAAGACTATTATCGTGATCAACTCGTGAACTTACTTCGAGCGAAATGCATTGAAACTCAAAACTTATAGCATTCAAAATACAAAAAATAAAAACAGCACACCTAATGATTTAATTTTTGTTATGTTCTAAAATGTTCCCAATTCCCAAAGTGTAATTTCTAAGAGGTCAATACTGAAATCGACAGCAGACGTCGAGGACTTAAAGTAAGTGGTAAAGAGTGGTCTACAAGTTAAGAACTTAAGGCGTTTTTGTAAATAAACTGTAGACTGTGTCGTTGTCTTGTTCAGCACTTCATTTTAAAGGTAGTTGGTTATATACGTTTAAAGATACTCATTACGATTGGTCCAAATTAAAAAGTTTTAATATTTATAAATCTATATTAGTACCTACTTTTTTTACCCTGTCCGATTATGCAGTAAGCAGCCTCCTAGGCTGAACTGCGACTAGCCAGCATAAAAAAACCTACTTTTTTATAACACGAATCATGATACTAATTTCTTTTTACCTTTATTTTACATAATGTACCATTGTGAAATATTTTATCCTTAAAATTTTGCATAGTTATTTTAAATGGCACAAATAACAAACAAGTTACATTATACTACCTATACTTACTCCAATATTATAGAATACTAAAATCCAAGTTACAACAACAACCGCTGACTCACCAAACTTGGACCACAGACTTAATTGGTTTCATTTTCGAGTGAACAGGTCCAGTCCAGTAGCACGGTGGACTTCCGACTTCTAACATGGCAAGCACCATCAAAGATTAATATGAACCTTATGTGGTTGTAATAAGGGTCATCGGTTTGAGTTAATAATTCCGGGTGAAATGAATGAGCCTTATATGAGGGGCATTATGATTATGATTTCTGAATGAATTTTTGGATGTTAAATAAATTAATTGATAGACAAATTAATTTCTCTAAATTGATGGAACGATATATATAATACAGATAAACTTAGCGTTATTTCTATGTAAAATATTAAAAAAAAAGATTAAAGCAAAAATTAATTAAGTCGTGCTTAATAAAATTATCTTCTATATTGAATTATGTAAAATAATTTCGAATTCATTACGGCTTACCGACTTCACCAAAGCAGATTCCCATTAATTTGCCTCATAAGGTTTCTACAAGGCAATAGCCAATCAAATTGCAGCTATCCGACCAATCAGAATACACATCTTATACTCTTGTAATCGTCTCTTTTCATCAAAATGCATTGAACTCAAACAATGTCTTTGAAGCTTTAACATTTCAAAGAAGTTCAAATGAAAATCATTAAAACAGAAGCTGTTCACTTGAAATGAAGCCTTTGACATCAATATCAATCATGGCACGTTCTGACAAGACGTCAAATGATTTTCAGTGGAATTTTGACCTTTAATAATACCTAGATGGCGCTACTGCAATTTGATTTATGAACTCAAGGGTCACCTTGCTGCGTTCATGTTACTAGCTTTTATGAAAGAGCACTCTCTTATAATGGCTGGGCTTGGCTGTCAATCAAAGTATGACGAGGGAAAGAAAGGAAAGTCTAGATAATAATGGGAGTATCTAAAAGGTGTGTTCTCAGTTACTTAAACGTAACTTACTACTTATAATATAGGTGCTGGATAGATCGAACTTCCAATTAAACATGATAAAAAAAACAAACGCGCATCGCATTCGTATTTCAAACACATTCTTTCGTTAGAATTTTGTCCTGTATTTCAATTAAGCTTATTGATGCAAAGCAATCATTTTAGTTCGTAAACAACGTCGCTCGGATCTCTGGGAGACTTCCACTTTAACAAAATTGCAACTTTTCTCGACATTTTTAGTAGAGAAAAGCATTTTGAAGTCCAAAAGTCCGGCACTGCATAAGACTCGTACATTTCAGGGAGTACTATTGAGCTAATTTTCTTTGGCTTCCCTTCACTTACTGCATTTTAAAGGTCTTCTGCCAACTGCAGCATTTCTGCTTTTAAAAATTGTGGGAAGCGAATGGTCACTTCTATTCCATTGCCTTTGCGAGTGTTATTAAAATGTACGAGATTTGCTTTGAATTGAGAAAATGATTGGTTTTCAGCGCTTTCGTAGAAATACTGATAAATCAATCTCAATCGGATCATTGGTTAAGCTTTTCCAGTTATTATCATTATAATTGGAATTATTGAAACTCACACAAATGATTCAGGGTAATACTTACAGATTATCAGTGTTTTACATATACATATAGTGACTTGCTCTCTGACCTCAACCCAGTTACCCAGGCGACAAAATAACATTGAAAATCCTGAAAATTGAATCAATAAATAATCCTGAAATCTACTGAAATATCCAAAAATAATCCTGATATCTCCAAAACATTCCTCTTTTTCATAAAAAGTTCATATTTTGCGAAATAACGTACTTAATAATTGCTTATCTTATTAACAATAATAATCAAATGCACCGACACATCTCATCACCTAACATTATTATTAACAGGTAAAATTACATAAATCGCATTGACTCGTTACCATGGCAACCGCTCAGGCGCCCGGTAAACCGAAATTAATCCTTTCTATGAGCGTAGAGGCTTAATTAGTGTCTCTGCTTGCGACTGTGCGAGTGAGCGAGATGCTTTGATATGTGTACCTGGATGTAAGTGTCTTATCTGATGAGATAACGAACTGGGCTCTGTATATTGGGACATATTGATTGGGTTTTAATATGTTATCAATATTGTTTTCTATTTATTAGAAAGTTGTTCCTAATATATTACATAATTAATTTCTTAATATTTAACCGTTATAGAGATTTTTTTTCAATGCTAAGATAAAAGTAGCGACTTTAACTTTTGGAATATACAGACCAGCCAGCCAGCACATCAAGCTACTACAATCTGTCCAATTTGCTTAATAGACTTTCAACTTTATCACTGAAGCATATGGCTCAAAGATGATTGGGATAATTTAACAGTTTCGGGTATCTTGATGTGCTGGCGTCTGTACCATAGAAATTACTTAATAAAAAAACATAAAATTAACTACCATTTTTTATCTGACCAACAACTTAGTAATTTTAGAGCATGTTTCCCCCCTATGAATAAGTTCCAGTTATTTTATCTGGTAGATAATTTCACACAAATTCTGTTCCATTTTTTAATTTATTTGTTAAATAGTAGCTATTCGGACATTGTCCAACTGGCCCTTAGTCTTTTATGCAGTAGGTACATATCTATGTAATATAAAAGGCCCGATAGCCAAACCAACGGAATGCATCCATCCGTACAAGTGCATGTCAATTGTAGGCTGTAGTACAATCTACAAGAACTTGCTCAAGACAATTAGAACCATCTCCATCTCCAGTCGTCTCCACATCTAGAACCTTCGACGGGAAATCGAATCCAGTTATTAAAGACACAATAGTAGCCGAAAAGCTCCATACAGCGGCTAATTCTGAGCGCGGTCGAATGATTGGCTTAAGCGCTCTTTGCTACCTATCTTGCACTATGGGTTTTGATCTGCAAAACTCAGTCCTAAGCCAATTAGAGGTATTGTGGTGTGAATGAAGGGTGGTAGCGGGATTAGCGAATGTGAATTCGAGTAGGATTTAGATGTGTGGGTTACGTATTAAAATTGGACGGTAAATAGATGAATTTATGTTGGTTTTCACTAAGTGTCAACTTGACTTACGTGCCTACAATTTTCGAAAGTAGCATGTCCTGAACCTGATGATAATGGGAACATTTCGGAACGAACCCTTTTCGATTTTAACGTTGTAACTATTGAGTTCGGTAAATGAAGTTTAATGAGCTGTTTTGGGGTTCACAAAGTACTGGGTAATTAGGTGTCTCAATTCTTTTTTTTTCTTTATATTTTTTATATTAATGAAATATGAAAAAAGCATATTCGCAATGGAATTGAGAACCTCCTTCTTTTTGGGTAGTTGGTTAAAAACGGGGTAGATTACATAGAAAGCTTAGTTTTGTGTTTATATATGGCATGATAACAAAATACTTTTATTCGCCAATATTATATTCACATCAAAATGTTTGCTGCACATAAGAGATGCACATTGTTTGTCTTTAACAATGGAAAAAAGCATAAAATGAATGCGAAATAAAAATGGCGCGGCCCCATTTGGGTGCCACCAAAATAACTACGAGAAAAATAAAAAAATACATCTTTCTCAGTTCTTATTGTCGAGCGTAAAATGTAACTATTTCAATAAAAAACTACTCTGCTAAGTAGGTACACAGTTAAATTTTTACGGTCTGATAGTCGAGTGAGTTGACGAAAATCTGAGTGTCTGAAATGCTAGTAAAATGCTATTTCAATTAGGTAATAACTAGTTGGGATTTTTGTTAAAATGTTAGACTGGGGAAATAGGTAAGTATCGTTGCCAGCACCACTTTTTCCCAATCAAATTTGAAGCATGATGCTTCAGCTATAAAACTGAGATTTATTAAGGAACTTCGACAGATTGTAGTAGCTTGATGTGCTGGTGTATGTACAATTAGCTGTTAAGCTCGACTCCCAAGAACCACGATTCGTGACAGATGCGCGCGGCCAGCGCCTTGCATAAGTCGCGAGCGAGTGTGCGAGTCGTAGTCAATATACCTACATAATGTATGTATAGTGACGCAACCGACCGAGCGCCTAGCGACACTCACTCTTTTCCGAATAGTACCTTTATGGTGATAATAATAGCTTCGTTATAGCTGACATTCATGTACGACAATGGAAAATATCACCTTCAGGAGTTATTTACCATACACTTATCTTAAGAAATATAGACTCTAGTGCCTTCCGAAACATAGAGGAACTCGTCAAGACAAGATAGTCACTTATCCACGGACCGACTGCGCCAAGCTTTGCTTAAACTAATGATCACTTAGCCACGAGCCCCTCTTTTTAATAACTCTTCTTAACTAGTTAAAACCACAAAAATAATCTCCATTAACTGTCATAACTACTGTCAGAAGTAGAAATTCTGATAAACGTTCCAGTATTCCCGTAAACCAGTGGTTAACTTATAGGTCAGAAGGCAATCCGATCTTACGAAATATTGATATTCAGCTGGTTCCAGCTAGACAGAAAGCCGACCCCAACCTAGTTGTGTAAAGAGGCTAGGATGAATTTGACCTCAATACAATTTTACAAACTAGTCTACAGTGTTATAACAGGCTGTTGCATAATTTCTACAAAAAAAGTATTTTCTGGAAAAATATGGTACAGACAACACAGCTAATAACACTTTTATTGAAGAGATTAATTTATTTATATGTTATACTATTGAGTTACTCGTCAATTAACAATCATTGTCATTAAATGTCAATTAAGAAATAGATAATAAAAGCAAAATAAGTATACAGCTTGATGTGAAAAATTCGTGACGTCATAGTTCTTATTTTCATACAAATTGCCTATCAAAAATGGTTACTTTATTTTTACTATATTTTTTACGGTTCATTAAAAGTATGGAGTTTGACTAGATGCCAATTACTACCGTATCGTATACATAACATGTTTGCGTACAGAAATCGCTTGAAAGCAGAAATTACTTGCTGCTGTAGATAGGTAGATATTTATTGAAATCATGAATGAATACAAGTATCGTCTCCGATAGACACGGTTTCGTTACAAATTATTTACGAGTTCCCACCATCACTAAAACAGTACACAATGGCCCATTTCGTCAATTAAATAGTTTTAATGAAATCACCAAAGTTGGGCGGCATAAAGGCGTAGACACACGCGCCGTTCGCGGACATATTAATTTATCTTTATTTTAATATAGCGCTCATTCAGCATGTGTGCACACTGCTGACTTCAATGCGAAATTGCTTTTTCAGTTGTAAAATATGGCGACAGTGTCTTGCCTCGAGTTTTGGTTACGTCTCGTAAGCGATGACTAAGTTGTATTTAATACTTGAAGAATAGGCGTTTTGGGTGTTTAAATTTTCAGTGAAATGAAATTTCTGTTTGTGTATAATTTTGAGTAGGATGTTGTGTGAAGGGTTTGGTTTCCGACATTTTGACTAGCATTCTAGAGGCCTTGTTAAAAATTGGTTTAGGCCACCTACATGTATGAATAATAATGATAACTTTCGATCGCCAATTCTCATTTATTACTTGATAGAATATCGTAATCATGACGTATGAAAAGTGTCATTTATATTACCTCACCTATAAAAGTACAGGGCTATAATTAATAAGCCATTTATAATATTTTAAACATACCCTATAAAACAATAAACAAAAACACGTACTACATAAATGACTTCCAATTTAAATAACAAACTCTCAACATAATGCCTTTAGCAACACATTGATAAGCTGAAAGCTGTACTTTAACAGTAACTTTAGTACAGGTAGATACATTAAACATTTTAACGGCCCGGCAAAGCAATGAAAAGCGAAAGAATGGCCCAGAGACTAACTATAAAATATAATTACAGCAGCGCTTGCTTGGAAAAATCGCGACAACACGATGTAATGTGATCGCTTTTTGTTATTTAAAAGGACATCACTCGTTTTGATGCAAATGACGTCACGCCACACTTCATACTAATATTATGTTATAACTTTAAAGTTTGGATGTGTGGATATTTGTTTCTCTTACGCAAAAACAACTGGACTGATTTTGATGAAACACTACTATTGTAGCTAAATAGCACTGTAGCTTATAGGGAACTTTCCTCTGGAAGCAAGAAACTGGGAGCAATAATAGCTAGTAGGAATAATTCCTACTACTCATTCCTACTATATTTGGGTAGTTTAAGTATGCAAAATTCCTTGGCTACTTCTGTGTGTATGTAGTTAATAAACTAAGAAACAACTGATCGGAAAAGCGCTATTTGCACCAATATAGAAACTGATCTACGAGGAAAATTTTAATGAATTCACCATAGAATAAAAAAATGAATGTGGAAATGGACCAGCATTGATTGAAATAGATTTAGTTGTGAGACAATTAGCAGTCTTTAAGATTATCGGTACCTTCTTTTTATCCTTTTTGAAATTTGTAACAGGAAAAGCTAAGCAAATTTGTCTTAATAATGTATTTATATAAATAAAAAAATGTAAATTTAGGTAGGTTATCAGTTGTGCTAAGGACCCATTAATACACTAATGAATAGCTTACTTACTTAGTTACCCACTATGTACGAAGTGTCCAAAAAATTGCCGTAAGCTTACACTATAAAATTGTAGTGTTGTATTTATGTTCAAATCTCGTGATTTTCACCCTAACTAATAAATAGTTACCTCGTCAACTTTACATGATGTTAAAGCATTTCATTAAGTTGGTAGTTTCTCCATTCTTATAGTGTAGTATAATGATTCAATTAGTGTTCTCAAGTTAACAGCTTATTAAGTAATAACTTTAACGATATTTTGTCACGCTCGTGTTAGAATAAAATTTTACGAAGGTGTGTTGCGGGTTCGTTTCCAGTTACAAACAATTTAGCTTTATGTAAATATCGTTTTAAAGGTAAGTACGTGTACCATGTAACGCGGTACTTATTGTTTTTAAAGATAGCGAACATATTTTTTGTGACCAGAAATGTCAGTTAATAAAAAAGTTCATTAAACTGAATGTTATCCATCGAAGTGGGACTTCCTTCACTTTCATTATTAATGCATAAGTTAGTACTTTGTGGAAAATCATAGAATTTGACCAAAAATAATTAATGGGCATCCTAATGATAATAAATCACATTTTATACATACCTTATCAATAAATGAGACGTTTATTGTTTTATTGACATCAACACTTAATATTTAATGAACTAACTTAACTAAATATATACAAAAAATTGCGTGCCAAAACTAATTGAGGCATCAAAAAACTCATACTTATTTACATCCCCCAGTAGTTTACCCCATAGGCTGGCAACATTGAGTGGCAACGCTTAATTGTTGAGGAAAATTAAATAACTACTACCCTTACAACCTTATACCAAAAAAGAATTACGTTACTCAAAAGAAAAAAGCACGTTCATCTGATTGGCCTATATCAAGGCACAAAACTTCATAGTACCGAGATAAGCGAAAAAAGATCTATACTGTCGATCATCGGAGCTTGTTAAAAGTTACCCCAGTCTGTCTGAAAGTTTTAATGGCCACCAGATAGGCAAACGCGATCAAAGAAATGTTAAAATGTTTATTTGTAAATATAAAGGTGTGCTTGTAACAAACATTTTTTTAAAAGGAAATATATCATGCTACCATTTTTTATCCCTCGAAAATGAGGGGTTGTTATAAGTTTGACGTATCCTTTTGTCTATGGCACCGTAGTTCCCGAACGGATGAACCGATTCTGATATTTTAGTTTGAAAAGTGTATAATATGTCATTAATATGTACCTTATTTGTCACAACTCAGTAACATTTTCTAAGAATCATTCATAATAAATGACCATTTCAGTCAATAAGAATCAATCTTGAATTAAATAAAACTATAAAAGTTACACAAAAACCTACAGAAGGAACAAAGGTAGATTTTAGTCAGCACCTACAAATTTGCACCCACAGCAAGATTGGTCATTTGATGATTTACAACTCAAAGAAATATCCAAAGGAAAGGTCCAATTGAGCGATATACTGGTAAAAGAAGATAATGACATGACGTTCATCACGAAACTTGTACTAAAACCTAGCAGCAAAGCACTCACTCAGTACTACAACTAATATCTTATACGCAACCCACTTCAGTAGTCCAAGAGCTCTTAGCATACCTTTCTTATATTCCCTAATCAACGTCCTACAATCCTCGACTAGGATCCCTTACATCGACCCTAATACCTACATTACAAATGTCGGTCTAAGGGTCAATTAAAGCTACCTTAAATTGGATCTGAGTTACGTTTTTCCTTACCAGTATTAAAGAGGGGCTCCTGTTTCTTATAAAACCTCGTCGCTGAGTAATGTAGGCCATTACTCTGGCAGGCCTTCTTTCTTTATGAGGGGATGTGTTTTATTAAAATTTATAAACATAATTCTGTAGTGTTGGCTGCTTATCGCTTGTGGGAACGGGGCGGATTCGTAAGGGGAAGAAGGAATGGTCTTTTTTTGTAGTGATAAGGAAGTTAAGTGACAGGTGAGGATCATCATTATTTACTGCAAACTTACAGCCGAGTGCAGAAAGGCCACACCATTTTAAATAATGCTCAAATATTATTCTAACTCTGTTACATATACGTAAATTTCTGAGACAGAAATAGGTTTTTGCAGATCTTAAAGTTAAGTTACGTTTTACGAGTATTTAGTGGAATATCACAAAGTTGGCCTATTAAGTTTGTAGTAAATACACACGTTAGTTTCTCATCAAATTTAAATATCAAGATGTTCGAGTAAATTTTGACAAATCAATTTTTGCATGCAAAAGGTATACGGCTTAATCATAACAGATTCAAAAGCAGTTACTCTTTGTTATTTATAAACAAAAGAAAATCAATAAAGGAAAATAAACGATCAAAATAATAACAAAACCAATCATTCTAATTTAAACAACGAACGTTCTATTTTCAAACCCTCTAAACGGCCATTCACCACTCCTTGCCGCCAATCGTAGAATACATGCGTTCACAAACCTACTCCATAAAATACCAGTCTAAACATCAGTACAGTAATACAAGAAAAATAGAATTATAGTGTGCAAGCTTCTCCATCAGGCATTCAGGTCTGGGTGACCAACATCTGTGGCCACCTGTTAGACGCCATCCGCATCGCAATGAGCTCAGTATCTGCATGCAGCATGATTGATGATCTGAAGACATGTTTACAGAAATACTGGCTTTGCTACGTGTCTGTTGAGATGTTCTTATTTTGAATTTTTGGTTGTGACTTCAGTGTGACTGGTGTGAATTACAACGTAGTAAGTTGCTAAAAATTGACATTGATTAAATTTTTGTCACTAATTTATTTTTCGAATATGGTTTGGATTTTTTTGAACTGTGTAAAATGTTCTGTAATCATAAAAATCACTAAGTAAAAAGTAATGAACCAACTTGGATGAAATTTTTATGGAACCAAATGGCAAATAAACTGCATCGAACAAAAAAAAACATTAATTAAAATAGAAACCTCGGAGTAATAGAATTTTTATATTTAATTTTAAACTATTTTTAAATTGATTAAAAACATATTAAAGCTAACACTTTTTTAGAAGGCTATATAAAATACCTATTACATATTACATTATACCTATTATTTAACAATGGCAATCATCACCAATCTTAACTGTCAAAACATTCAAAATTATGTCTTAAAATTCTCACAATTTTTTTCAAAGTAGAACCCTTTTTTCTCTCCAGTGTAACATTACGTAATTTCACTAGATGTAATATCGCCATGCATATTCTCGTTACCCACTGCTATAAAGAGGAACACGGTAACCTATTTCCACGTTCGTTCCTCCTTGCAAGATCATAACTGACACTCTTTATGAGTATGTTTTCCTCTTCGCAAATCACTATGAAATGCACTTCTTATTGCCTTTTTGTGTGTCGTTTTTACTAGAAATGAATTTAATATTTATTGCAGTCTTTCTACAATTCTACAATTAAAAATAAATATTTTTTATAGATATTTTAAATGATTTATCACATGAAACGCTCAATCCTTCTCATTGGGATAGGAGGCCTGTGCCCAGCAGTGGGACGATAAAAATAATGACTGTGATGATATCACATAAAAATTGTATGTAGGTACCAATGAAAAGGTCAATTCTTTTCTATACATAACAAAGACCTTAATTAATTTATTAATAACGCAATCGAATATTGGTAAGTTGAAAAAAAGTCCTGAAATAATACGATAAACCTCACTTTTCTTCCCGAATTTTATTCGTACCTATAACTTTCCTGTTAATTTAGAAAACCTTTGCATCACAACATAAAGCCTCCCGGTAAGAACCCCGTTATCCCCGTATATATTAATATTGGCAAACGACAAGTTGACAACCTTCCAAAAAATATATATATATATGTGTCGTTTGTTTTTGTACAAAAGTTGAAGCAAACGAAACGCAAACAGGACCTGCGCTACCCAGGTAGGACAGGGGTACAATCATATAAATAAAAATTGCAAAGAATGAATCAAGTTTACTTGTTATTATATTTCTTGAGGAACTCTATAAATAACAGCGAGATAAAAACAAAAGGTCCAGCGGACTGACAACGTAAATAATGCGTTATCAGTAACACGGCAGGAACACACGCGCCGGTCGAAGCGGCCGATACGGACGAAGACACGATGATTTATTTAAAGCAACGCGGAGATCTCTTATCTGCCACCTAGCGTTATCTTATTGCGTGTTTCCTAAATAATTAATGCAATATAGGGCATCGATTGTGAGGTGACGGGCGGACGCGGGGCGGGGACAGGAGCGCGGGGGTGCGCGCGGCGCACGCACGCGATTGGCTGTCAAGCCTGCGTGAGTGCGTACCTCCCCGCGTGCGTATGCCTTCGCCCGCCCGTGTTCAGTCTTCTTCCGAACTCCGTGCGAGACAGTCGTGCCGCGCCGCGTTTTAAGTGACGTACGAAAGTCGCGACCGCGCGTCCATCGGCTCCCTCCCATCGATAACGTACACAAGTTTATTTTCAACTGGGACTAATTCATCTGTCCATATGGTTCATCTCGTAGATATATTTCGTTCAGCGAAAGTTGAATATCCGCCGCCTGTTATTGTGAGTAAACATCTAATTTGCATTATAACAATATTTTTACAAAGTGTTCATTTTTGATTTGTTGTGTTTGTTTAAGTTTATTTATTTTTTGTTTTCTTTGCAGATTAAGGTTTTGCGGCATTATTTCCGGTCTTTGACAAGTCTAGTTTTATAACTTAATTTTGGCATTTGGAAAACAATCATATGATTGTTGTTTGTTTTGTTTATGGCAAATCCTCTACTTTGTAAACTAACCTTATAAACAAAAATATTTACTAACACAAAGTAAAAAAAATAATAAAGTAATTGATTCTGAATAGACACTTTAAATTATAATATTTTTTATTAAGTTTTTAAGAAATATCTTATTTATATTATTGGTTTACTTATTTTTCTTTAATAAATGATTTTTCTTAGTGTTTTGTGTTTATTTTATTTTAACGGACGGCAAAAGTTTTTTAAGGCTTCAAAAGCTCATATGTTCGAGCTTTTAAATTAAAACATCAGAAAACGCATATTTTCATCCACAAATAATCTTCTAAGTCCATAAACTTGCAAGTCGGAGTTAAAACAATTGCGTCTCGCGTTATCAGTCTTCACATCTTTATTACTTCAGAGATCGAAGTGATAACGCTTAAGACGGTCCGTCATTAGGAACCTGATAGGATAGGATACTTTACTTTTATTACAAAAAAATTCAAATAAAGAATTCAATAAAACTTTTCGAAAATAGAAATGATCGTAGTTTTCTTATTTTTTTAAATATATGTTGAAAATAAAGATAAGTACACAATGCATTATATTCAATTGTCGCGACGAATGAGTTTATTTTGAATTCACATTTAAAAATATGTAAATTATTCTGACTTTGAATACAAAAAAACTGTTTAATTATTTAAAAGAAACCATTTAGACTGAGTTACAATTTAGTAATTTCCCTTTTTCGGCTTCGAAATGCATATTTTATTAACCTGCCATAACTCTTATTACTTTAATAAAGCTTTCATACTTATTTCTTGCAGTGTTAAATATTTTCTTTTTTATCTGTTCGTTCATTATAAAGTGCCTCTAGTTATAAAAAAGAAGTAAAAAAAGTGTAATTTTAGTGAACGCAAATTCAGAACCCATATTCAGTGCAAAAACATACAGTGTCTATAGACAGTAAAAAATCCAACTCATTTTTAAAAACCGAGTTGTTTTTTCTAAATTTAATCAGTGCGATACAACTTTTACTCTTTTTAAAAAAGGAATACGAGTTCGTATTACGTGTCCATGTACGCAATGTAAACAGGGAAAAATTAATGCAATTTCACACTGTTCTTGCATGCCAGACGTATTAATATTCAGTTCATGTTTCCACTGCGAGGCTCTATCAGGCTCTATGAAGCTTCATGTGTTGACCGTGCCCTTAATTTTGTATTGTGAAACAAATGTTGTGGAAACGTGACGTCGAGGAAAATACGCATCTAATGCGCCTTTCATCTTTGTGCGTTTGTCTGCATGAATTATATTCATTTTGGAACAGTGTCAGTTTGCTTGTAGATTGTGCTTTGTTTCTTTGAGAAAGTGAAGTGATACGTGTAGACTCCGCTCTGTGTTATCGAATATTGAATGAAATTTTTCAATAAATGATTAATTTTAAGATGAAAAATATATTACCTATCTTTATTGTGCAAAATAAAAGCTAGGTTTCAAAGTATATAATAATAGAAATTACCTACTTTACAGGTATTCTTTGCGTTGAATTTCAGAAAATAGTGAAAAGTGATTTGGAAATGTTTTTCAAAATGAGACTTTTCTGATCTTTCCGACGGGGAAAATCAAATAGTGCTTCAGTGCATTAAAACATTAAAACTTGTACCGGCATTCACCGGGTACCGTATATTATTGGTGAAAAAAAAAGAAACAAAAACAAAACTCCTTATCTGAAAAATGTTCTAAAGATTGTGTCGATAAACTAAAACCAAAGTTTCAAGTAGTGCCCAACAAAAACAGTGTTCCGAAACAAAAACACAGGGAAACAAAACGCAGCTTCGCGGCCCATAACTCCACTTAACTCTCCGATCCATATATTCTCATACTGCGTTATGGATACCAACTCACGATATCACATAAGCAGAACATAAAAACTTTTATCAGGACCCTGCGCACTGGCCCACTGAAACTTGTAAAAGATACAGATACTTATATCCTTTCTCCGCACCATTACCTCACTCCGTTATGTCGGGCAGGCGTCATTTTTTGTGCAAGTTTCGGGTTAACGATTTGTCCAGCGATCATTATTCCAGATAAGTTTGGTCATGATAAGTTGTTAGGGATACTTAACATCTATTAAGAAGACAATTTTGCAATAATGATGAAAGTGCGATATTATAAATATAAGACATGCTGATTTTTTTGAAGATTCAGTAGTAATTGCAAAGTTCAGTGCTTTGAAACTAAAAACTCCTTTCTTGGAACTTTAAACGCTCTAAAGAGAATGCCGTATCATCTTTGTCAGGAGTCACATCAAATACCACTCAAGCTCAAAATCAGTCTTCAATTTATTAAAACTTACCTTCAAAACAGGACTTTTTAGGATCAAATATTAAAAAAAGCGTGTTAGAAAGGAACCAATAATGCCCATTATTCACCACTTCCTATGAAACTCCCCAACAACACATGTCTGTCTATAGTCTTTGGCTAGTATCTGTTTGAAGAACCTTTAAACAATATTTTCTTAATATAAAATTAGTACACACTTTAAACATAAAACAAGCTTAGAAGTGAATAACCTTTTAAAATATATCATGAATGTAATGGCTGAACATTTATAATGTAAGTAGAGGCCCTCAACTGATTCGCTTCGAGTTGAAAACTTCAGCGCTATTGCCGAGGGCATCATAAAGTACCTCACAGATTCCATCTGGGAGATGAACAAACTATGTTTTGTAGATTTATCCCAACAATTGCTTGCTGAGGTCAGAGCGAAAGGTCAGTTTTAATCGGCAAACATTGAAGATAAATTATAATATAGAGGATTTTAATTTCGCAACCCTACACCAAGAAGATTACACGTAATGTTTGACGTTTAACGTTTGACGACCAGATAGCGTGGTGGTTAGTGAACCTGCCTGCCACGCTATAGGTCGCGGGTTTGATTCCCGCATAAGTCAAACATTTGTGCGCATGAACATGAGTGTTTGACTTAGTCTGGGTGTTTCTATGTATAATATGTATGTATTTACAAAAGAAAAGTATATAAGTATGTTTATCAGTTGTCTAGTACCCATAGTACAAGCTCTGCTTAGTTTGGGACTAGATGACGTTGTGTGAATGTGTGAGGGATATTATATTATTTATATTATATTATTAATGAAAATTGCTCCTCGTTAGACCAGAAGGTACCTCTAAAACGAAGTACCTTCGACCCAAACCCAGATATTTTATTAAATTACCTACTTAACAAATTCTGTTTAAGTTTTCAGATTGGATAACTGGAGAATGTTAATTTACGATCGGTTTAACAGTACCACCGCAAAAGCTAATAATACCCTTCTGAAAATTTCTCGCCACGTCTATGGAAGTTTCGTACTTTAATATAATGCGTTTGAATTGTGTTTGTATTCCATTCACTTGGAAATTATAATGGGTGCAAATATGGATATAGGAAAAACATTTTCGATAGCTTTTTAAAATGTATTCTCCCCTCTAATTAGCTAGTTAATAATTGAACACAAATTATACTAAAAACGCTAGTTGAATTGGTTTCGTTTTTATGCTCAAAGAATAAGTTATTGCCTTTATTGCCTTTTATGGTTTCTGTGAATTAAGTAGCGATCTTGACAGTTTTACTGTTGCCCACCATTACAAACATAGTTTTTAAGTAATTACCGATCAATAACTGACCACTAGTTGTAACGGCCCCAACATTATTACGCACTTTTAGTAACGAGCCGTCATTAATAAAAGACGACTTTTATTTTACTGTCACTTAATGGTGGCATCCATTAGATAGTCGAAAATAATCTCACGATACATTTGCGTTTGTTATCGCCCCGTTGCTAGGCAACGAGTTGTCATCATGACAATATGTCAGTGTGTACATTGACAGCTGACCGTCCACGTGACCACGGAATTTATTCAAGCCGACACTCGGTGACAATGAAAATGTTTTCCTCAGACCGTTTTTGTGGTGGACAGTTGTTTTTGAGAATACGAGTTGTATTTTTTGTGCGAGTTGGTTTTCGTTGATAAATTATTATTGGTACGTCATTGGGTGTTGGTTTAATTTAATCATTTTTCGTGGCGTGAAGTGTTTATTTAGTTTCTGATTTATTACCGTTGCAATAAATATTTGCTTCGACTGAATTATTGCGTGGCTCTCAATTAATATGTCACGCTGTTTTTCGCTCTGTACCTTCAATGTAGAACAATTTTGAAACTTTTGAACTATAGTTCTGAATGAACAAAACGAACTAAAATCATCATATTACCACCCTATTGTATGGTAGCAAATTATTCGTGAACAGATAAGCATCTACACATTGCACCAGTGACTAGCGACTAATTGTAGCTCGCGTGTGACGAGCCTGTCGTACATAACTGTGAATGGACACGCTATGATGGCCAAATAGTTCGGTTTTTGATAAATTATGGAGTTGGTAAGGTAGTAGGTAAGTTTTTAATCCACGTGTAGTTTTTCTGAAGTTTATTGACCAATCGTTTCGAACAAACCTAGATACATAGAAACGTAGATATTGCTTTTCATGATGTCTTTCTAGACATAGTCACGTTAAGAACTAGTCTTATTAGAAATTCATTAGGAGGAATCAATAAACATGATAAAACTTGTTAGGACATTATTGACTCGACAGCAGCACAATCAAAAACTTTAGAAAATATCTAAAAAATATAATATTAATTTTATTGGTTGGATACAGATAGTCAATATGCCATCAATCGTCATCACCAAGTGACATACATAATGACGATCAGAAACACACCATCAATCGTCATCACCATGTGACATACATGACGACCATACTTTTAAGGCTTTACACTGAAGGCTATTACTTGTCCTATTGT
The DNA here is from genome assembly GCA_958496145.1 of Heliothis peltigera. NCBI lineage: Eukaryota > Metazoa > Arthropoda > Insecta > Lepidoptera > Noctuidae > Heliothis > Heliothis peltigera. The sequence goes on along the minus strand of OY292329.1, from coordinate 10,940,608 downwards.
GTTTGAATAATATAGATGTTATCCATACAGTTATTACCGTAGGGCACCCCAAATTATAGTGCCTGATGGACAGACAGACAATGGACATCGTAAACTTTAGAGCCGTTCCCTTGATTAGTGTTTTTGGACGTTTTTTTTTGTTAATTATAGTGATGTGCCATCAAGATTAAATTGGTGTTATTTAATGATTCGGTGTGTTAGATATGATGCAAATTAATTAAAATAAATTGTATTATTGCTCTAACTATGTAGGCCACGTTTTGGAAATATTTCTATTTTAATGTTATTTTTGTTTGTTTTTGTGCTATTATAGTAAATATTAAAACAAAGGTAGTATAAAGGAAATATAAGGTAAACATTATCTTATTTCAACAATTAGGTAAATATTACCTTATTTTGCAGAAATGACCCTTATTTATTATGCACTTATGGTCCTTAGTTTCAACGTACCGCTTCTTTGCTCTTAATAAATTTACACTGTAAGCAGTCTAATGCTTAATACCTACACATTTTTCCAGCATTTTTATCACAAAGAACACAATTTCAAAAGCCATAAGAAATATGCTCAAATTAAAAAGCTTCGTTCCAATCCATACCTACAACTATAGAGGCGTTGGATACATAGCCCCGCCCACTGCATAGCGCATATAATTTCGTCTCTTTCCCACAAACGTTCACTCGCTAATTCACGGTATAAACGTCCACTTTAATATACCTAAAGGCCATTAGAATAGTTTTACATACACTACATTTAAAATTCAAAATCTTATTGAGTAATACGTTTTCAACGATCCAACTTGGCATTGACTGGTCGTAAGTAAGTTACGGTTCGTAGCTAGTTATGGGTTATTTGGTCGCCGTTTTGGAATTGCGATTAGGTCAGTCTCTGTGTAATTTAGGTGGGAGTGCGATCAAAAATTTATGGAATCTAAAAATAGCTCGTCCCAACTCTCATTTGGAGGTGTGTCTGACATAATATTGTACCTACAGGGGTTATTCAGGATTTCAGAGATGTGGAAACTTTTTAAGTATCTGTCACGTCATGATCATGCATTAGTGTGATTTTTGGTAAATTTTTACATGAAACTTTAACTATAATTATTACAGTCGCTGACTAAGTCTGATGTTTTTAAAGAGTGGTAAAATCAATAAGACTATGTATGATATGAGTAATGACGAATGAAGTAATGACTCAGAAAGATCCATAGGTGAAAATGATAATTTCTGTGCTTATTTTATGTCCTACTTTTTTTTCCAATTGATAAAAAATACATATATTTTAATCTCCGTAGCTGCAGTAGCAGGCATAAGAGTATGGACACAGGTTGCTTCCTACACACAAGGCCTACCCATCTTCCAAAGCAATAATGACATGCCGTCTGGTCTCTTACCATCGTCGGGTATACCAAGCCATTTGGTTTTACTACAGCTGGGACCACGATGACTGCAATTTTGTCCTTGAAATTGCCCAAAGTATTAGTAATATAAGGATCATCATCATCTCCCGAGCCTTTTCCCAACTATGTTGGGGTCGGCTTCCAGTCTAACCGGTTTCGGCTGAGTACCAGTGTTTTACAAGGAGCGACTGCCTATCTGACCTCCTCAACCCAGTTACCTGGGCAACCCAATACCCCTTGATTAGACTGGCGTCAGACTTACTGGTTTCTGACTACCCGTAACGACTGCCAAGGATGTTCAATGACAGCCGGGACCTACAGTTTAACGTGCCATCCGAAACACAGTCATTGGTGTCCAAGACTGTGTTTCGGATGGCACGTAATATAAGGATACTAGGTTCAATTCCTGGACCTTACTATAACTTAACTCAAAGACTTGCAATTTGTATGAGTTTAGTAGCATTTGGTAACATGCAATTGCAGAAACAAAAACACTTAGCGTTACATCAAAAATATACTGCAAAATTCTCGCGAGAAAAAAATATATAATTAATCTCTTTGAACAAAAGCTCACAAAGGAGGAAGTAATACCTTCGTATTATGTCAAGAGGTGCTCCAGCCGCCTTATGGATTCAAAACAGGATTCCCCCAAGTATTATAACATAAGTGGCCGTTAAAACAGTTCGAATGGCAATGTAAATAAACGGGAACAGTGGATGACTGGGTTTTCTATTGTGAAGTAATATTGTTTTTTTTTATTTATTCTAATGTCTCGACTTAGGGCCAGTTTCGCAATGTCCGAATAGCCACTATCTACCGAATAAATTCAAAAATGGAACAGAATTTGTATGAAATTATCAACGTATGTTAGGGCCTCGGTAACGCTTGCGGACAGCGCACGGCTCCAGCAGACTAATACAGCTATTCAGCAAGCAGGCCATGTTTTCATCGGTATTAAAAATATATTTTGATTCACATATTAATGGTGCTATTCTTACATGCTATTTTTAAATTTTAGTATTAATTTTGTCTACCAATACTACTGAAATTATTTTGAAGAATTGTTTCCTTATATTTTTAATTGGATTTAATATCCTGAAATAAAAACCAACACTAACTACACCATTACACTTAAGGCCAATAATTAACTAACCCAAATTGCACCACAATAAACACAGAGCGTATAAAATAAGGATATGAGGCATATTTTGCTATAAAAATAAATGGTCGTAGGTAAACCGTATTCAGTGTATGAACAGACGCAGGCACATCAAGCTACTACAATCTGTCAAAACTCCTCGTTAGATTTTCAACTTTATCGCTAAATCATTTGGATCAAAGTTCATTGGGAATTTTGGACAGTTTTGGGTAGCTTGATATGCTGTCTATGCAAAGGATGACACTTGAAACTGCTTGACATATTTTCAAGCATGGAACATGTCGCAAGTACATAAACCGAGGCGTAAACAAATAATTCCAAACACTAATATTTAACTAATAATTACTGTTTATTCAGATCATCCTCACTTGCAATCGAAAACTGAAATAAAAAACATATTCCACAATACTTTACAGTACAAAATAAAACATAATTAGCTTAATTAAAAAAAAAAACATTAAAATTACAAAAAAAAAATCGTGCATCAAATTCCCGTCTATTAATCCATAGCAATTAAGTATAGGCCGGCAGCCGTAAGCACTATCCAGTTAATTATGCGAGCCCGTCAACACCGCCGTTTATTTTAGAATACATTAACGCAAAATTAACATTTATTGGTATAAAACACAATGCAGGCGCAGTAATGGTGATGGAATTAGCGCTAACTACGACTATTGTGCACTGTTTCTAATGCTGTGTGCTCAGCTGATGATTGGATGACGAATTCAATTTCTATTTTGGGTATGAATATTTTAGCGGAGACAAAGTTTTTTACAAATAATGTCACAACAAAAAAAAGCATTTTTTTATGTCTTAAACAATACTTTAGTATATCTTAAGTGTTCGAGTATATTTCTCAGGTTTACATCCTAAATATTACATATTACTTTCGGAGTTAAACAAAGACATCATAATAATGTTGCTTTGAAGTTTCTTCACGTGCCATGCAGTTTTCACCAATATATAGAGTTTAAACAAAAGAAGGTACAGACGTTAGCACATCAAGCTACCTGAAATTGACAAATTTTCCCAATCAACTTTGAACCGTAAGCTTCAGCGATAAAGTTGATAATCTATTAAGGAAATTTTACAGATACAGTAGCTTAATGTGCTAGCGTCTATACTATTTTGTTAACGAGTAATTTTAATAAGGATTTATGTCTTTTTTTTTAGAACACATTAGTTGCATTTAGAACAAATTATTTATGAATTTCTTCTTGTTTCAGATGAACCGGGCAATACAGGTGAAACCGGCGGACAGCGAAAATAGAGGAGGTAATTATCAATTTCACTCAATACTCGTACTTAATGTACCACATACTATATTTAATTCTATTACAGATTATTTGAAATGGAAGGTTATGAAGTGTAATTATTTCATTAGTGTCAACATAATGTAATTTTGTATAATGTAAGCTAATAATTAAATTAGTTTATTTAGGTATATTATAAGTTTATAATATATATTTTTGTGCCACTATCACCATCGCTCACAAAATGTTTTTACATATAAGTAAGTGTTATACAAATGAGGGTCATTTAGTAGTTATTATACATACCATACGCAAATACAGACGGTATATTCTTCATTTGCAGTTCTTTGTAATCTCAAAATATTTATTTAGTATGCATACCAAGATATACCTTACAGTTAAAATACGACTTTAATAATAAGTCTGTATGTTTTCCGAAGGTGTATTGGGGTCGGCTTCCAGTCTTAACCTGATGCAGCTGAGTCCCAGTCTTTTACAAGGTGCGACTGCCTGTCTGACTTCCTCAACTCAGTTACCTGGGCTACCCGATATTCCTTGGTATGACTGGTTGTGAACCTATCTGGCTTCTAACTACCCGTGACGACGGCCAAAGATATACAAATAACAGCTGTGACACACTAATATAACGTGCTTTCCAAAACACGGAGGAACTCGTCATGATAAGATGGTTGCCTATCCTCGGACAGTCCGCGCCAAGCGTTGCTTTACCATATGATCGATCGACCCGTGCGGCTGTTATTTAGCCACGAGCTTAGGTACTTTTAGTAAGAATATTATGTCAAAGAAACAAAAAGAATGCAAAATTGTAGGCCGTCACACATTCGTTAGTTAGCCAATAGTCAAAGCCCAAACGTCTGAATAACTAGTCTTAACAAAAGGGTATAGTATTACCCAATAACCGAGTTCTGGGAGATGTTTAACTATATTGATAGACTGTCCTATGAAACTGGAGTCCAGTAGCATTCAGCATTTAGTAACAATATAAAAACTGTTTAAAAAAATAAGGGATCATTTCAAGAAGGGAGACTTGTAAATAATCTCAAGATAAAATGAATATCTTTTCCCAGAAACAAAACGTGTAATTTAAATAAACTAAAATATTGTACGTACCGTCCACGATCCGACTACGCGACGGGATCCGTTTCAAGCGATTAACTTTATGAAATACGAACTAATAATTTATGAAGTAAAGCTTTTTGATCGCGACTTCACCATTATCGAGTTGGGTAATCCGCTTTCTGTTTTAAATGGTGTGTTGTTTGCCTTTTAATGAAGACCGGCTGTTATTATCTGCTACGAAAACACTGTTTAAAATAATTGTGCATTTTCCCCTCACCTGGTTTAACGGATTCTCGCTTTTTTGCTGAAAAGCTGACTGCGGTTAAGGGTATTAAAGGAAGGTGATGTATTTAAAATTGAACGTACGCATCGTAATTGAATTTATCAATATACCTTAATGTGTACACATCTTTCAAATTTCCTTAATAGATTGACAACTTTATCGCTGAAACATTATGGTTCAAAATTGATTGAGAAAATTTTACAGTTTTGGGTAGTACATCTGCGTCTGTGCTTTAATACCTTATATTAGTCCTTACCAAAAATATTATTGTTACTATAATAATATTCGATAGATTACAATAATTCATGAATAAAAACCGTATATTATATTTTAAGATCAAACAACCTTCTCAAGATATCTCGAACCAATTCTTCCGATATTAATAATACAGCAACCGTCAAAATCAATTTTGGAATACATTCCAAATTCAAATCACACAAACAAGGGGCCATATTGCGTCATGAAATTATTATTTGACGCGTCAGAATGAATGACGGCTTACATTGATGACGGGCGGTCGTCGGCTTTAAAAATGTATGGAAGCAATGCTTTCACCTTTTCCAAGGACAATTAGGGAGCAAATTGACGGCTCCTTTACGAAATGCGCCGAATTACGAATTTTTCCTTTTTTTGTATTCAGGATTTTCCGGGCGAGGTTATGGGCATGACGTTTCCTTTTTTCGAATGGGTATTTAAATTGATTGTTGTATGTCATATGAAACACTTTATACTCAAATCATTTTTAGATGGGAGCATTTTCATGTAATATACTACAAAATGGATGCTATATCACTTTTTCTAAAAAAATGCAGTTCATCACGAAACATTAACTTGAAGTCACAAAAAACAATAATGGATTTATTGTAATCGATGGATTGAGTTCCATAAAAATAGCATTATTAATAAACCGTATGGCAACTTTTTTCGCGATAAATAACAACAATAACAACATCGACCAAAATAATCACTGGCAACTCTATTTCCAAATTACAAACGTTGTAATTTAATTCTGAGGTCTAAATGACCCGCAGAGGTCGGGGTAAGGTTAATAATTCACAGTTGGTAGCCATCGTCAAATACATTCCAAAATCCCTCAGGAAATTATTGAAACTTAAACATAGAACGAGTTAGAGTTGGGCTGAGTGATTCAAAGTTATCGATTCGGATATATACGAAGATAGTGATGTGCGCGGACATATCCGAAACGGTTATGTGTTTATAATTATGTGTTAACTGTTTCTGTTGAGACTAATTACGTGTTAATGGTTGTGAGAGAGAAATTTAGGGGTTGGTATGTTGATTAGTTGATTAGGTTGCTAGGGGCAGAGTGAGCAGTTGGCTGTTAGTAACTTGATATAAGTTATGAATTGTATTTCTGTGTTTAATTTGATTTTAGTTCTAATGCTCAAAGTATATTATACAAAAAAAAAGATGGGAGCAAAATTATAAACATCTTTTTTACGGTCTGAAAAATAACGTTCCGTACTACTACAACTAACTATTCTGTAACTATTCTGGTATTATGATTTTATACCAAGTGATATTTTGATACCTTCGCCCATAGACTGTAACTTATATTATTATTTTATCACCATAACACAATCACTCAAGGTAGACAATCCCCTCAATTTCGTATTTTCAATTTCCTCCTAAGTGGAACCATTTTGGATCAATAATAGCAACATACAATAATCATAACAAATATCGCACATAGGCTGACCAGGATACAGTTCACCACCTTCCACCGAAGTTGAAACAATTTACCCAAATATCATACGGATTACAGACCAGCACATCAACCTACCTCACTCTATGTAATTTCTTTAATAGATTTTCAACCTTATCACAATAACGTAAGGTTCATATTCGATTGGTAACTTTTGGCTGCTGGCGTCCGTACAAACAGTCCCAAACGGCTTACATACATCAGTTCCAAGTGTTATGTCCCAATAATAGAATAAAGAAATTTAGGTTCTTTAGTTCAAGTACTAAGGCTCATTCCCATTTGTTCACAAAATCCAGATTGTCTGATTTTACGAGTGTTGGGGACAAACCAAATTTTGAAAAAAAGTTTTTTCTGATTTTCACAGATTTTGTCGATAAGTCCTTGTTTCTTTTATTTTTCTCATCGTTACGTAACATTACTGTTTTCCACTTTAGGATAACTAAATATTATTGTATACATTATATCGACCGGTCCTTAACTTAAGGAACAAAATTTTATCTTTTTTTATGACGCAAACCTTGTCTAGCCATTGTTCCACCAACTAAAAAAAACTTTTCTCCAATACTCGTCTCTTCAACATATAAGACTCGTCTTAAATAACCATTTGATTATCTTATAGACAACCTCATAATAATTATTATCATTTCTATATAACAAAATTACCATAAACATAACATAACGCTTATTTTCTCCGAACTGTAAGACGGGAGTTTATTAAGCTGGATTTGTGCTCAGTTAATGGCTGGCCCAGTAATTGGCTCGCCTCCTATTACTGGCAAATGTGGATACATGGGAGTTTAACATTCCTAGTTCATAGTGGCTTGAGTGTCCTTAATAATTATTTTGTATATAACCATTTTGTTTCGATGAACACAGTATAACCTAACCTTGATTATTTTCATAAAAGAATTCATTCAACAATACCTTTCCACTAGCTACATCTGATTCGTTCAACAGGAGCAAAAACACGCCACAATAAGACAATTTTTATTTTCACTCCATTCAGATCGTTACAACTATTTCATAAATGTACCCTTAAAAAATTCCATTCACAAAGTTTCCACTCTCACCTACGCATTACTAATAAATTAACAGCCCTAACACGCTTTATACCACAAAATGACATAATCCACTAAAGTAAAAGTAAAAACAATTACGCGAACACCACGTAACATTTTCCGATTGGTATCTACGAAATTTAATTTACCTAACATCGTTTTAACGTGAGCAGTACGAGAATTGCTGACGACAAATATAACTAATTGATGTCGGCACTCATTAGAATTATGTTGTTAATGTAGAACACGCGACTACGCGGTTTCAATGAACTGCTGAAATATTTTTTTGGTTAAATTTTCTGTGTTATGTGTATGAGTTTTGTTTTTTATAGCTCAGTTTTGTTGTTACAATGAAGGTTGTTAGCTTAGTTTTGTTAAAGATACATTTTGTGGAAAAACACGCGTCGTTTATTTTTTTATATTCTTAGAAAGTATTGATTTTACAAAGCTCTAAGTTTCCCACAATATTCAAGAACATAATAGTTTCATACTGTAAGTTCTTCACAATGTGATGCACAAGTACTTTTTACAAAATAAAACCATAAAGATTTATGTTCGCAAAACACTGCAAACAAGATCTTCAGACATCTTCACTATCAGATTGCGAAGTCATAGAAAGTGCAAAGTTCCCCTTCAACTTTCTAAGAAAATCATCTTTCCCATTCACCGTTTCGTTTTACACTCCAAAAACTTTCTCTCATATTCATTTAGCATTACACAAAGCGAAACATGATTAATTTGAGACTCGGATCTTTGTAAAACCGACACTCGCACATTGCAAACAAACCCAAATATATTTCGTACGAATGCACCCAGAGGGAGCTAGATAGAGCTATACAAATATAACGCACTAGAGAGAGACAGATGTATATGGACACGGTATGGAATCTGTGCGGTTTCCATTCGGAAGGCTGGTGCGGTTGAGGAGGCCTTAAAATTAAGGCCAACGCCTATTGGATGGCTTCAATCGTGCGTCTTTTTCTTATGAATTCTCTTGTACCTACATAGAAATCTTTACTTTTCTAGGTATTTCATATCTGCCGATTTTTTATAATAATCCTGTTTTCAAGGCATTGAACTGATGGACTAAGCAGCATACTAAGTGCTCTCCGTACTAAGTGATTTACTATTATTGTAGGTACAAGTAAGTTACGTGGATTAAGGGTACTGGGAACTTCAGATGACCCTGTTTCTGAGAATGTTTTATCATTTCAAGACGTTTTCAGACATCTTTGTGAAAGTATAAGTAGTTTTGTATTGAAAGGTTGGTTGACTTGTTATTGTGTTTTTGTCTCAAATTTCCAAGTTTCTATAAAGACCCAGGTAATGAAAATTGAGGCTTAAAATAATGATGCACGTGAGTATGTGAAAAGGCGATGCAAAAATCTGCATAGCACACTGACCTACCCCGAACACATGCAAGAAACTGGTTCAACGATGCTCTTATGCAAAGTCACAAAATCAATGTCGACTAGACGTTTAGTCGTAAAATCGCAGCCATTACGTCAGTGTGGTCGTGACCTAAGCGTGCCGGCGCCAGAGCAGTATTCAACTGAGCGTGCCTATTAAATGCTGCAAGCAATTAACATCTGCTGCACGTACGTGCCCTCGCCATTATTGCCCCGTTAAATAGTTATTTAAATTCAACTCTGTACAGTCTTAATGATAATAGTTTGTGCCGGATTGGCGCCAAGTGATTTTGTATATCCGAGGGAAGCGGTCGCAGATTTTTCTTGTTTAAAATTCTACGCTTGTTCCAGGATATTGGATTATTTTTATTGGCTAATTCGTTTGAATTTTACTTTAGATGTAGCCGGGGGTGTAGAAGTTTTTAATTTAATCAGGTTGAAAAAAACCTTTAAATTTTGCACTGAAATGGGGCCTTTGAACGTTCAGTTGCTCGTTAAGGATTATTTCAAATTTGATTGTAAATCAAATTCTGATTTCCAGGTGCACACAAAATAATTAAAGATAATGAAGCAGGGGTCGAACGTAGGTTTCCGATTTTTGAAGTAACCATTAAAAATGTAACACGTAATCAATCAAAATTCACTTTGAAGCGAGCCGCCGAAGTGGGCGCACACAAAATTGTGTGTTGTGTGATCAATCATTTTGTGAATGATTTGATTTAATTCCACTTCGGGAATATTTGTTAGGTTGGACGAGTATTGATCTAAATTTGATTTTTTACGTAAACTCCATGGCATTTTCCACTTGATTTTTTTTTCAATTAATCAGTTGAAAATTACCATTGCCTTGCGCTATCTTCGTGAAGGTTAGCTTTTAGTCCTAAAGAATGTAGATAATTAATAAGTAAACTCTCTTTTATACTTGTATAGGTATTATAATTCCTGTCTATAATATTAATTCCACCCAAACCCAACAAGCATCTAACCTACGAAACAATCCGACTTATTACAAGTGGAACACAAAACTACAACTTGGAAGAGAATTATGTCATCATTAAATATTAAAGAACGCAATCATTAAGGCCCGTAAGACCCCACAAAAACGATGTTACTTCACCCCTACTTTATTAAAACTTATCGTGGAACTGCTCTTGAATAAAATATGAAGTGCGTTCATAACAAACTGTGTAATAATGATAACTATTTGTCTGTTCGCGTGTTCGTCCTCGTTAAATGCCACTTTATGAATCTCAGCCATATTGTGAAGGCGCGTTTTAAGTAAAAAAAATATAGCCCCTTAAAGTCTTGTAATGTAAATGATAGCGAAGGTGGGGAGGTTGAGTTATGCCTGCGTTTTTATTACCTTTATAGTTTATGAAGTCTTAAGGTAATCTATATGTACGAGTATTGCGAGGTCTAGGTATGAACTCAGGTGTCACAGATCTATCTTCGCTAATGTCTTTTACCTTTGAGGGTCATACGTCTTGTCTGAAAATTTTCTGACGTTTATTTCTAATAAAATGTACTTTTTTCTCAGAAGTCTCTTATTTACTATTAGTTAATATTATTTTGTTATGGAACTGAGTTTTTGTAACCTACAATTCATCATATTTAAGTGAGCAGCAAAATAATTCAAAACTACTTTATATGAAATTGACAATCCAATCACTCAGGCGCCATTACATTATACCATAATTTCAAGCAGCATTATGGGCCGATAAAATGAATTCAATATTTATACCATAAAATATTACAACTCAAAATCAGCCAAACCATAAATTATCTAAAAATAATCAAAATTCTTACCTCGACAATATTTTAAAGGACTTTCGTAAATAACTCTGTGATAGATAGTGATGTTCGTGGCGTGTTTTATTATCTACGAGCCGTGTTGACTGTCAGCCGGAGTGACTGTCGCCATGACGTAGATAAATCGACTGCGCACCGCCGGAAGTAATGAGATTCCAACGGTTTTAATAGCGATTGGTTTTCCTTGTGATTTTCATTACAACACCTTTTGCACCTGCGGGAGATCATTACGTCGTCGAGGTACACCATTCTTTTTTTATGGGCCATATATTTTGCCTTCGTTTTTATGGCAAATTTTTTAACTTCTTAAGCACATTTTTCTATAATGTTTTATCTCTTTTAGTAGACTCAGCACCTTTTTTGAAATTACAATATGCTTAAAATTCTTTACAAATAGTCGCACCTCTATCTGCCAGAACGCGTCCGTGCTATCGGACAAATTGAAGCACGCTCTCGTAACTTGGACCCTGCTGATAATATCCTGATCATGCTATTTTCTAATTAGCCATTGTTGTCTAGCCGCCAGTGTATGGATACATTATTGATTGTAATTATAAAGTAATATTTTTCCAATGCATTTAACATGTACAGATTATTAAGGAAACAACAGAAAAGCTATGTACTGATGTTAACATAAATTTCCAAGGATTTACAAGTTTGCTACAAACTCAGCATGGCAGTATCGGATCTCCATAAAACAAAGCAAGTTCATTCGCTTCCAGAAATCTTACATCATCGCACTTTTAAACACAAATAAATCTACAACGATAAAAATAAGAGAGCCAAGATAGATTATACTCTAATGCGAAACTTCCGCACTCCATCGACAAACTATAAATTCGCCATACGACTCGGCGAATTTTTCTTGTACCGCCAAGTTCGAGTCGTAAATATTTTAAAGTAACTTCCGAGGGAAAAGTGACACCAAATGTTGACGCTTTTGCGGCAAACTTTGGAGGTGGCCATCGACAAAATAACCCTGTCGAAACTGAGAGACTGCCGAACTTGAAATATAAAAGTTTGCGACTAAAAGTTTCCGAATGTGTTGTTTGTTTTCAAATGCATCTCGAGTCCGTCCCTAGGGGCGGCTGAGAATTCGCTTCCCTTTTGTTATGTTGCCACGTAGCTGATACAGCTTATCAGTGATTGAATGCTAACTTATTATTAGAATATTTTCAAGTATATAAAGGTTAAAAGAGTAATATTTCCTGTAGATTAATAATCTTGTACTCTGACCAAAAATAATAATTTATCGAGCAAATGTTGAGGTATTTCTGATATTATCAGACGACAAGACTGTCTATATTTACATCTATCGTGGATAGTTTGTATCGTATTTATACGTCTTTGGTAGGAGAAAATGATTGACCCGGAAAAATATATAGCCTTCGTGTCCAAAATCCTCTGGGTCCCATATTCCGCATATTATATCCCAATTATAATTTTGTCCGGGAGGGGCAGGCTACCCGACCGCTTGTTATCCACTCATAAATAGCTTAGCAAGGAAAGGTTCCCTACCAATTCAATTTGGTCGGGCTCTTAATGCTTTTTAGTTCAACGTTTTTGGGACATAAGCTTAAAACTTTTATTAGAGTGGTCCGTGCGTGTGTCACCACTGCATTATGTATAAACGATATGTAATGTGATTATGTTAGTTTAATTAAGGGTTTGACCCCATCGTTGTTAAATGAATTTACTCGGACATTATTGCATTTAATATTTAATCACCATAACTTGATGACAGCCTGGTACTTTTGAATGACAACACTAACATATAAAATATCGATTTATTTAAAGTTTCCTTGACCATAATTATTATATACTTGTACAATAATAAATTCAACAAGTAGGACTCACAAAACATCATACGCCAAACCGTGCTAACAGATTTCCCCAATATTTTTTCCTCATAGGGAAAAGTGAAAGACGAAGCACCAAATGGGTGTCGACATGAACACCCAGATACGTTGAATTATTTATTCGAGGAGCCACCACGTGCCTCTGGACTTATGAATGTACACATTTTAGCACTTATGACCTGTTAATAAATTATAAGTGGGAATCTCCCTCTGATGGTAACGTCTCACGAAACGTGCAAGCTGTCGACGCTAGTGATGAGGGCATATCGATATGTTTCTTTTCATAAAATGATATTTTCTGCGAATTAATATATGATTTTCACAGTGGATTACGAGGTTTTCATTTGAAATATCGCGTTAATCATCAATCCCTGCAATGGAATTTCACATATGACTGAATTCATATAAATATTTTTGTAAATATTGCGAAATATTTCAATCAGTATACAAATAATTTAATTAACTGAATGTAAAATTTCCAACTCAATAAACATGCTTTATTCTTTCGAACTTCAATTTTCACCCAATTAGTGTTAATTTTCATAGCTCCAATTATTACTGTATTAATAACAGTCCACTCCGCATAGTTTCACTACAGTTAAATTCTGTTATTCGAATGAAAAATCGAGTTGCGTTTCGAGTGGTGTATTCGATTATTTGGCGATTATTTTCCGGATCGGTAAGCTCGGTACGAGTACAGCTCTTGGTTCTAATTCGTGAGTTATTCGTGCAACTCACGGCACGCCGCTTAAGAGGGCAACAGTTTTTGCAAGTTTCCATCATTGTGTACAGCGTTTTTCTCTGTCGCAGTTTGACGAAGGAGTTTCTTAGAAATGGCCTCAGTCGTTTTTGCAATCTCTTTAGCGTGAAGGACCAATTTTGTAAAACGGGGTTATTGTTGCTCAGTTTTCATTTCTAGAATAATAACTTCTTCTTCAACTTTCAATATGAGATTCTTCGTTGGTAAGCTTTGGTTTATTACATGATTTTATGCTTCCATACAGCGGCGATCTAAGCCCGTAGTTCAAATAAAGTGCTATTACATGACGTAATGACTATTAAATTCATAATATGCATTGAACGGGATAGCAGTCGTTTCCATTGCATCGCTTTTATTTTATGCCATAGGTTTTGTACAATGGTACAATATGATATATATTTTTGTAGGTTCTTATATACAATTTATGAAATGAAAAGTTTGAGTTTAATGAAAAGTCATCATCATCATCATCACAGCCTTTTTATCGTCTCACTGCTGGACACAGGCCTCCTCTCCCACGGAGAACGATTGAGCGTTTATCACCATGCTGGCTCAATGCGGGTTGGTGATTTCAGACTTTATAGTCCAGGTTTCCTCGAGATGTTTTCCTTCACCTTTATTCAGTCATTGGTGTCCAAGATGAGCTTAGAAAGTAAGTATAACTTAGAAAAGTTACATTGGTACTTACCTGACCTTGAATCGAACCCGCACCCGCATACTCAAAAGTCTAGTGCTTTAACCACTAGGCTACCACGACTTGTGAAAAGTAGATCAAATTAATAGGATTTATAAACGAAGACTGATAATTTTATTAGAACATTATAATGTAAAATCTTAAAGACCATGTTACTTCTTAAATAATGCCTTAAATTAATTGTTCCATGTTATTTGCATTTTACTATTCCATTATTTGGCACAGACTAATTTAATACTCTTACATAATCCAGCCGTGACGTGTTGCGAAGCGATCACTTGTCCTCTACATAGTCCACATCCATTATGAACGGGATTTATTGATGCTATTAACATTAAAATAATAATTTCCAACTTTATAGACTATAAAATCGTTTTAATATCTGCTCGTTTGATAAATAATTCAATTTGCTTAGCCATTTTTGGTAGCATAGGTATATACAATAATGTTATCAGTATAGATCATAATAATATTGTTTAATATACGTATTAATTTTAAATTGATATGCCATTATTATAGTGGTGGCCTAGTGGTTAAAGTACCAGCCTCTCAAGTATGAGAGTGCGTGCTCGATTCCAGGTCAGGTCAGGTACCAATGCAACTTTTCTAAGTTGTGCGTACCTTCAAAGTACATATATCTTGGATACCAATGACTGATTAAAAAGGTGAAGGAAAATATCTCGAAAAAACCTGGTTTATAGTCTGAAATCACCAACCCGCATTGAGCAAGCGTGGTGATTAACGCTCAATCCTTCTCTGTGTGAGAGAAGGCCTATGCTCAGTAGTGGGACGATAAAAAAAGGCTGATGATGATGATGCCATATTATTTAGTCGTAATAGTCAAACCTATGATCTTAATCTTACTTCACGTTAATCAGTACTTTAAAAAAAACCGTATTTCAGTATCAGGCATTTGTTTTTTATCATTGTGTAAACAGAACAAAAGAAAAGAAATTCTTTTGTTTTGTTTGTCATTCCAATAAAATGTCTTATTAAGAAATAGTTCGAAGTTGTCACAATTGATTTTGATTACACAAAACCATTTAATTTTGTATAAGTTAGAACAGTTTTCAACAATTAAGTTTGAAACTTTAACCGAAGGTATTCATAATGATTATATTTAATAAAGTGAGTTAATTTAAAATTATTGACTTTTAAAAAAGTTGGGTTTTGTTTAAAAGAATTTCCAAACGGCTGATACGATTTCCAAAGGCTCTTGTTAATGATTACTCGGTGAAAATTACTTACTTAAGTTAGTGATAGCTTTTTTTTTCTAGTTGATTAATTCGATTTCTAACCCTAAGGGTTCATTAAGACCGTGCCGCAGCCCTGGCCTACAAGGGGCACCAGAAGGAACGAAAGGGTTTTAGTCAGTGAAAGTCTGGCAATCCCTTCAGCTGCATCCACAGCGAATTTTGCAGAACATTTAAAGATCTTCATCATCTCCCAAGCCTTTTCCAACTATGTTGGGGTCGGCATCCATTTGAATATGTCTGATGATAATTGTGAGTGTGTGTGTGTGTATTAACAAGAAGCGTGCGTTCAAACGACACAAATATAAAACTTAAGCTTAAAAAATATAGCAGACAGACTAAGGTCATATTTTATTCGCCGTCTCAAGTTTCAAGTGTAACTTGATACCCAAAACCTTATAATTGAGTTGTTTACAAAGTAAAATGTTACGTAGTTATATGAATAGAGTGATAATTACGAAAACATATCGGGCTCTTTCATTAACTTGCCGGCGATATATCAATTTGTATGCGATGTGACAGTTATAATTATAATATAAGTATTAAAGCTTTCATAGCATAGAGCGAATCGCTCTATCGGATCGAACATCGGATGTTCATATATGTACATACATATTATGTATGTTACTCAAAGAGTAGGCTGAGATAATCTCTGCTGCATAAATGCATAGTTATATATCTATTCAGCTGTTTTCAGATTGAAATAATTACAGCTAGATGTTGGCAGTCTCCATTTGACTGAACTGTTACTTAAGGCTTCTTTGTATGAACCACGATTCATACGTGGTAGTGAATAATTAGGTGTTACTCCTAACTGCTAAACTTTTATAAGGACTTATAAGGTCGTGTATTGAGTATGTAGGTAAATAGTTAGATTTAATTATTTGAAACAGTTTTCTTCCTAGTGAACAGTTTTTTTAGGTCTTTTTATCTACGTTTTTTTAATTTTCAAGCAATCTAAGACTTAAGACAAATAAGTGGAAATTTTGCTTTGAGCGGTTGACGTTTCAGGTTTTTTGATACTAAGTTTACTGTATATTTTTGGAGATTTGAAAATTCGTACGTAAAAATCATAATTTTATTACAATATCGTAAACGGCCAATGTACTACCAGAAACTTAAAAATAAATCAATTTTTAATTTCCATATTCCATTTTTAAACTTTAAATACAAAAATATTTACATTAACATACTTACCAAGAGCAAAGTCAAACTTGGACATAAAATATCAAAATCAGAACCAGCAACTAGAAGTAAAGTCGCCGCAAGCAGCGGGCGATAATGACCGCCTCCGGATCGAACCCGCGATTAATACGACCATTGATTGTTCAACGGCTCGATACTACCTATATCTCCTGTTCTTAGCTTTATAATTGCTTCATTTGTGACTGTGGGTGAGTTCATTTGTACCAGGATTAGGTTTTAGCCGCCGAGGCTATGTTTGTGTTTTGATGAAAAGAAAATTGTTTTATGTAGCTGAGGTTTTTTATTTGAAGTACTGACATAGCTTTGATTGGAAGTCGTAGATGAAATTAATATATATTTAAAATAGTATATATTTAATATAATTAATATATTATTTTTAAAGCAAAAGTTGGCTTTGGCTGGTTTTGCTGTCAAATTAAATAAATAAATAAATGAAAGGTAAATACAAAGATTGGAATAAATACAAAGGTTGGAATAATCACACAAAAATTATTGAACACACTTTATAGGCACTCGATATATATTTCATTAGAACGTTTACATAATGTATTATTATAATGACATGTACGTATTATAGAAAAAATAAAAATAACATTACCTTCCATGATCCATTTCAACAAATCAGTTTGAATGCAATCATGACGTTTCAAAGTTAGTTATAGTTCACATTCTGGCCACTTAGCCGTCCAACGTTGATAAAGGTCATACAAGACGATCTATTATTGAGGAGCGCCGCCCATTACTTATCGATCTTCCTTTTGAATTAGTGATAAAAGTTCTGACTGACGAGAGACCGTGGGGGTCATCCCTAATGGTTTAATAACACCGTGTTACACGATTGACCTTAAAGGAATGTCTATATTGAGTACGTTTTTAGACTATTTAGTGTAATGGGGTCAGAGTTCTAAAAAGAGGTCAGCGAGTATAGTAGTATTTATATCCTTTTATGCAGTGATCTCTTCATTGTTTTCTTTATAGGAAGAATCGTCGGTTATGTGTCACCATTCCTTACATTATTTTTTGTCTCAAAAGGTCTTCAGCGTTTTGGCTACGCTTCAGTCCCACGTTCGCCTTCTAAAAATCCAGTATTTTATGGTCCCGTGGTCTAGAAGAGACATACAATAGATACATATATAGTGTCTTGACTATATCCACTTGGAATGGAAAGTGTATGAGAAACAAATTAAACCATAGTGGAATTAAGCCTAAATATAGGAACCTACGCTACAGTACACAGTTTCCAAATCTCTATATTCTTTGTGAGTTCCAGTAGAACTAGAGGATACTTGACTTACAAGGACATAATTTTTACTCCACGATTAGGATTATCAAAACTTTCGTACAACCATAACAAAACTAATCTACCCAGAGTCTGTTTATACACAAATCCAAACAGTTCCTTTTAGGGTTGTACCAAAACAAACTATAAATTACGCGTTCACAAACAGAGCACAACATTGACGGACGGCGCTACGCCCCGTCACGTGGCGAGGTAAACGTCCGCTTGAACATCTACAGAATCTAGGTCTTTTAGTAGTAGAGATTGGTACTGACTTAATATAAGGGGTGATTTCTAAACTATAAATAAATTAGCAGATCTGTAACGTTTGCATTTATAGAATTTAAGGTTTATTCTGATGAAAAAATAGTTCTTCTTTTTATTATTTTAAGAATTTACTGAAAAAACTCGAGTCTGGGTCTATGCTGGTTTGATTATTCTTCAGTTGTTCATGTAGTGACAGATGACTTACTTCAAACCAACCTAAAACCGATGCGTACATAAAAATCCCAGACACAAAAACATCAAAACTATAGAACTGTCTCATCAACCTTCCAGTATGCTTAACACATGCAATTACGTCACACTGACATAAAGCTCCATATTATCCGTTATATAAACGACCTTTAAACAGATCAGTCATTTCATAACCCGCTATCCATAACAGCAACCTAACTAATCAACGGGGAGTGTACCCAACCAATGGGATAAGAGGCACACTCCAAACTTTCCTGCCTAATGATGACTTAATGAAAATTGCTCCAACGAAATGGAACGATGACAGTTAATCACCGCGCCGCAGAAAATATCTGTTTAAGCTTCGCGCATTAAGTGGAGTGGTTAAAAGTGGGTGATAAGTTAATGAGCGGTTTGTTCGTGATTTTGTCGAGATATTTATCAATGTGCTGATGTGATGAGCTCTGTTTTGAGTGTTTATATTTGCCTGTGCTGTTTGGATGCGGAAGTGTGTCAGGATTTATATTAAACAAAAAGAGCCTTACTTACTACAAAAAAGTTAGACAGATGTTTGACAATGCAAAATTATTTTTAACACGTGACGAACGCCTGTCTAACTTTTTTGTAATAAGGCTCAAAGTATTTTGATGTTCCAAAATTAGATTTCTGAAAACTTTAAATTCAAAGGCGATTCTTATCTATTTCGAATAAAAACAACGACGTGTATTTCCAGCAAAAGAGACCGTTAAAGAACATGAAAGTCACATAAAACATTAAAAATTCCACTTTGTTCGTAACTCCGAAACTCTCGGGTACACTAAGGGATTTCCCGAGACCTTCAATTTAATGACAAAACCGAACTCTAAGTATATCCTACACAAGCCCCGCCCCGGCTTTGGTAGACATTCTTGTTAACTTTCAAGTTGCGGCCCGATAGTTTGGGAACATCTTGAACTAATGAGTCAGTGGTTCAGCCTTTTACCATCCGAATGGAGGACGAAACGTATCTAATGTTTGTCCGTTCTTGCAAGTCGAGTTCATTGTCTCGAACGTGTAGGTACTAATAGTTGTTCAAAGGATATTACTCAATTCATTGAAGTGAATGAGACCACTGACTCAGAATATTGTTTCGGCCGATAATTGGGACCTTTAAAAAATAGTTCTATTTTGAGACGTGAAGATCTGCGCCGAAGGAAACTTCATAAGGTTATATATGTACAATTTTTTTGCAGACGCCAGCAGGTCAACCTAACCGAATCTGTCTTTTACCAATCGAATATAAATCTTCCGGTATTGTGATAAAGTTGAAAATCTATTAAATAAATTTGGCAGATTGAGGTAGGTTGATATGCTGGCGTCTGTACAAAGGTCTAAATTTGATAATAGGTAGGCAATTGTTTAAAACATGTGTAACTCTTTTTTTCATCATATCAGTCTTTTTTTTCGTGGGAAATCATCAAATGACCCCTCCCGCTGAGGGTGCAGCTAGAGGGAGTGTCAGACCCTTACTGACTAAAACCCACTATGTTCCTTCTGGAGGTCCCTGTGTGCCAGGAGGTCCCTGTGGTCATATCAGTCTTGAGCTAGGATTTTCATCTGAAAGACAAGGTTTGCGTATAAAAGGGCTTCACATGGCTGCACATTATTATACTTAGGTACATTTCATGACGTCACCGTGAATTGCGCTTAAAATAAATTCCCGCCTCTAAACCTGACATTACTCTACATCGACGCAATTTATTAACATGGCAGGCCGTCAAATGTCGGAAACAGACATACAGTGGTTAAGTTTAATAGTCATAATTGGTGGTGTCCGCTTGCCGCCGGTTTCAACCGGTTTGATCTGGTCGAGCCAAATTGAAGCAATGCAATTAATTTCACGCTAAATGGTACGCTTTTACTATGGACCTAGTACCTATGTACCTGGGTTAAGGGATAAAAAAAAATAAGGTAGCGAGTTATGGTTTAGAAATTATTGATTTTGATTCAATGTTTCGCTGTCTGTTTACCTGCAGGCTTAGCATGGCGATTTTATATCTATTCTGTCAATGTCAACATGTCTTCTACTCGAGCAGTGCGCGATCTGTTAAATCGCATATAATCACTTGTAGACTTATTATATGTCGATCGAAGAAAAGAAAAATTTCTTCAAAATATGAAAAAAAAAATTACTTAAATCTGTCACTTTCCTGTCATTATGTCCATTCTCCGGTAGACAAAACTTGTTTCTACGGTTGTCATGCTAAGCCTGCTGATTACGCTTGGCCTTAATGTGCAGTAAGTGCTTATTAGATTCTTGATTGTGTTAGTAAGATAATGCTGTCCTCAAATGGTTGGTTAGCAAGCATCCATACCATAAGCTCTTACATAATATCTTATGTACTTATTAATAGATCTATTTAGACTAACAGACATTAACTATAGGTTTCTTTTAATGTTCTTAATTTTTACTATTTCTCTAACTATAACTTAATTATTTCATGTAAATTACATCACATAAATTATACGATAAATCCTTCTCCAAAAAAAACTCAAAGACTATTATTTAAGGCGAGTCTATTATTACCAGAGAAAACCGCAACTGAGGTGTAAATAGGAAACTTAACGTGTGCCCAGTTAATAATTTTAATGAGGTATATTTTTGTTGTAATTATGAAACGATTTTCGTCATCTCCTTATCAGATTAGTGCAGCGCAGGCAAGCGATGTTTAATTTAGTAAGTATAGTGCATATATGTATATAAATTAGGTATAGTAATGCATTAAAAATGATCCATATAGTTTTTCTTGATCAATTTTGTAATCTTCGCTGGTCCGTTTATAAGGTTGTATTGTTTTTTTTTTTTAAATAAGTCGCCATAACGACACACGCCATCGTGGCATTGTTATTTTACTCTTATTTTGAGTTGATACGATCATCATCATCTCCCGAGCCTTTTCCCAACGTGTTACGATACACGCAGATATATCAGAACATACTCGTACTTTCTTTCATCTATATTGCCTACCTTGTGTATATTACGTAAGCATATCTTTCACATATAATCAAATTGAAGGGAAAAGGAATGTAAAATATATTGTCACTACATAGTATAAAACAAAATCGCTTTCTCTGTCCCTATGTCCCTTTGTATGCTTAAATCTTTGAAACTACGCAACGGATTTTGATGCGGTTTTTTTTAATAGATAGAGTGATTCAAGAGGAAGGTTTATATGTAAAATTTTAGTAACAGCATTACACCCGTGCGAAACCGGGGCGGGTCGCTAGTTTTAAATAAATTCAATATCATAAATAAATTCATATTAAAAAAAAAAAACAATTGATCTTAATAAAAAGCAAAAGATAAAATAAAAGTTATTAAAACAGAGTGCAAAAAGCAATCTTCCTTCACAAACTAACATGACTATTAACAAAACCAATATCTTGTATCAAACGGGAATCGAATCCACAATACTCAGCTCGGAAGCCAATCACTTACAGCATCCGCAGCAATCTTTACCAAGAGCCTGTCATCGTTTGTATCGCATGGGTATGACACTACCGCTGTGTCGTACACTGCCTGGCAATGACACGCCTGGGGTGCACCTGTCGGCAAGCACCAGTTTGTTCCGATTAATACTGCCACTCAGTGTATTTGTGTTATATTTTGTTACAGTTTAAATTGGATGTGTAATAAGCTGAGCATTTTTTTGCTAGCTAGTGTATTCACTTATCCCACCTTTGTCTGAATATTCAACTACGTCGTGTGATTTGGCTAGTCTAAATTATTTTATTACGTACACATTCAGTGAAATGACATTTACACAGGCATAAGTCATTGATATCACTGACATTTGGAAATCTTATAACGTTAATAAAAACGGTGGAAAATTTTAACCAATATAAATAAGCTGACTAACCCATAATCTTTTAACACTCAAGACCCATTAGAAAAGTCTTCAAGTGTTAGATGGTGCGTTTATCGAGGAAAACTAAAGGCTGCTTTTTATCCGAGTGTGCGAAATAGTTCCTACGGAAAGAATTTGGTGCCGCTGACAGAAGCTAGTATCTCTTAATCCTCATAAACAAAACCAAAGCTATATTAAACTATTAAATATATTTAATTCACACCACAACACTTAAAATACCGAAATTATGTTAGATATACGTTTTAGTACCCATAATAAAATGACTGAACAACTTTAAGTTTGTCAAGTAGTACAAATTTAACTAGCGTGATGAACTACTTGTCTCGTGAAAGTCTGTGCTAACCTAGATAGTCTCAAGTGTAGTGTTTTAGCACGTAATAACTATACTCCAGTGGCGCCCTCTAGCCGTAAACAAGCTCTATAACTTCAACATGAACTAAATAGAATCAAAGTCTGGGAATTCATCACTGTAAAATGTTTGTGTTAAGTTTTAAGCTTGACGCAACTGTGGACTGTTTATTTATTTCGTTTACATTTTTTTTCTGCTAATGGTTATTTTGCTATATTATGCAACACACACACACAGACACACATACGAATACACGCCCTCACACACACACACACACACACATACACACACACACACACAAACAAACATATCCAAGCCAAGATCAAATTCAAATCGCTATCTAAACCAAACATTCAATGCAGAGAAGCTACCCTAATTTGATAATAGCCCAAAGACACACACGTTTTTCAAATTCCAACAGAATATCGCACACAAGCCGTAGAATTCCCTCCCAGCAAAATATCTTCCCCACCTCTTTCCTCGTGTCGCTTGCACCACAGGACCACCGTCTTTGTCGTGAAGACACCTGCCCGACCTCCAATTATCAATGTAATTGGCTATTCAACTTGGCTCGATGGGGCATAGCATGCCTAATTAATGGAATCAACTGAACATTGAAATTTTCGTTTCAACGCCTCTAAGCAACCTACAGAATTTTATAATCAAGTTATGGAGAAACTGAAAGTCCAGGGGCTTCGATCCAGAGGCCTATATTTATTTCGTTTTAAACTGGAATAACAGACTTAGGTAACTTCTTACGTAACATAAACTATTTATTTGTGAAAACATAATCAGAACCCAATCAGTGGTTTTATAGTATATCGACAAAATACATACAGACACTGCGAAAAAAATCTATAATATGCGATATAGAAGGTTTTTCGGGAGTCTTCAATAGGTTGGGTTAATAAAATATTTTTTACGACCCATAAAAATTTGACGGCCGTAAAAACTGAGTGGTTTGCTCCGTCACCTGTAGTTTTAATTCAGAAGCTTTCAAACCTTTCCAGATAATAAAGGAACGAGAAAATAACATTCAAAAGTAGACAAATATTTTGGTCATGTTGTTCGCAACAACTACTCAATGGAGCGACTCACTGCGCGTTGGATAGACCTCATCAGATCTGCAACACAAACGTCCAACAAAAAGTCCTTAGTCCAGAATTCTCGAGACGTGACAAGTGGAGACGCATCGCGAGAGTCTCAATAGCCTCTGTCAAGGAACGACTAGGGAGGAGAAGTATCATTGACAAGTTAACTACCATCATTAACCTGAGTCATTGATTCCACTTCACCATTTACTATGTCAATGAATGGACATACCACGATAGACTCTACCAAGAAATTATCTGCTATTTTTTACACTAAATAAGTATACAGTCAAAAATCTATCATCAAAAAGTTATCATCACCATTTCCCGAGCCTTTTCCCAACTATTTTGGGGTCGGCTTCCAGTCTAACCGGATTCAGCTGGGTACCAGTGTTTTACAAGGAGCCCCTCAACCCAGTTGCCCAGGCAACCCAATACTTGGTACTTGCCCGACCTGGAATCGGACCCACGCCCTCCTACTTGAGATTTCGGCTCTTTGCCCACTAGGCCACCACGACTTTACTATCTATCATTATAAAGTCACGCCAAAGAACATTACAACAAGATCTTTTGTTACACCAAAAGCTTAAAAACACCACCTCAAAATTTCAGCTTTGAACTCTCATTTTATGCAGGGCCGATCAATTTCCATTTGGGGAAAAATAAAACGGGAACAGCTACCAATCAAGCTGCTAATGTTGCATGAAACCTATCAATAATACTCGTACCCCTCATAAATTCACGTTAGAACGGAACCGTTATCCCTAGCAAGCAAACAATATGTTGTTATGATTGATTAGGGAGTAGGTACTATGGAAAAGGTGAGAGAAAGTTTTTATGCACAGTGTAGTTGTTTAGCGTGTGTGTTTTCGTGAGCTGCAGTGTACGCGGTCTGGTAGTAGTGGAGCTATAGAAAAGTGTTGTAGATTAAAAGTTTACAATGTTTGGGCCTGCCATTTGATATTAGAGCGAGTTTTAAACTTCTTCTAATGTTATTAACGCGAAAGTTATGGGTATTTAGGAGATTTTGATGGCTCTCCGTTCGTACGTCTAAGAATGACAAGTCCGTGTCGGCGGCGCATTCTGTTCCATGTGCTCCTCTATGAGATGTCAGCAACATAGGAGGGGTCACTTAGGCCAAAGTCTGTGGGACATAATGGGTCAGTCTGACACTCCTTCCAGCTGCAACCTCAGCGGACATCATTTGATGATCTGACCGTCCCTGCAGCAGCACCCTCAGCTGGAGGGGGGGGGGGTCATATGATGATTTCCCATGAAAAAAAGAGCGTTCTCAAAGAATTAATAGAACAAGTCCAATAAGATACATAAAATACCATATTAAATAATATTTTAATAATGTTACATATATGTACATACATATGTATGTGTGCTCTTTAAGAAAAGAACCTCAATAGCTAAAAGTAATAATTTTAATCCCAGATAGCTTATTGATAGGATTCAAATACGTATTTCAAGCACGCGGCTATCCCCGCGGAATCCTAAGTCAGATTCATAAACTTAGTTCTAGCAATGTTTAGGTTCAATAAGTTTCAGCTCTTGAAACTTGTATTGATAAATCTAGTTCACTGATCTTAATTTAAGTGGCTTGATATAATAGGTGCGATTTGGCTGAAAAAGTAGAAGATTTCTGTCTCAGAGAAGGTCAAGGATAGAAAACAGGCCTCTCAAATGACGACGATATTGATTATCACTAAGTATTACTTCACCGTTTAATTCAATCAATATTTTTTGCTGTTCATCAATAGCTGTTTAAAAAATAAGGAAAACTACAAACAGCAGCACATCAAGTTACCCAAAACTGACAAATTTTCTCAACAAACCTTGAACACATGCTTCAGCGATAAAGTTGAAAATCTATTATGAAATTTCACAGACGTTTGTACTTGATTTTTGCTTATTTTGATGGAATATAATTTTGGTTTGCTTGTAACTAAGTCTAAAACAAAAATAGCGTGTAACTAATTACTGTGGTTTTACATAACATGCTAAATCCACAGTTGGTCACAACAAGTTAATACAGCGTAAACTTACATAACTAACCGCATAGGTATATAATAACCAATCAATTCCCAGTACAAATTGGTGGCCATTGGCCGTATAATTAGTTTATTTATCGCGGCGTTAAGGGCTACAGCTATAGTGCTGCATTAGTGCATAATGAGGAACGTTACGGCATGAGGACGGCATGGGAACGGCATGGGAACGGCACGGGAACGGCACGGAAGCGGGACGCACACAACTATGCGGCTAACACGATGAGCCAACGGATTAAAGTAGCTTTATAAATGAAATTAGGGAAGACCTCCAGATTAAGCTATGCTATGTACGAGATACGTTTTTAGCATTTCTAAGCGTTGAATTTGTATTCTATGTTTTAATGACATTAGTGATGTTTCAAATACCTTATTTAAGCATTATAAAAATATCCTTATCCTTCACCTCTGTGACAATCGGTTTATTTATACACGCAGAAGCGTGTCTACGGTTTGATCATTTTTATATTTTTTTTATCATTTATAATTTTTTGAACCTAAAACACTTTTATTCAATAACAATTTAAAACATATTATTTACACCAACTAGAAACATTACTACACTAAATACACACATAACTAATTTTTAAATTATTCATTTACATATCAAAAATGAATAAATTGTTATTAATCTACTAAACAATCTCTAAATCAAATCCCTTAAACATCAAAATATTATGAGAAATATTTACCGTTGTAGCGTAGCCTAGCATTTTAAGCACTCACAGGCTTATAATATTACCATGAAAGTTTCGGTCCGAAGCTCACAAAAGCCACTTGAAACAGATTTTCAGTATTCACTGTCTAATTAGCTCACTCAAGTACCGAATTATTTCAGGTGATTTAAATGAAAACCGAGCGTAATTATTGAGCATACAAGCACTTGAAATGTTTCCGAAAGTGAAATGAAATTATTTTGTAGCCACTTGAAGCCGATTTGCAATTAGCGGGGTATTTGAGTATTACAGCGATTTTTTATATATCAAGTGAAAAAAAATAGATGGGTATTATTATTTTGGGTTAGTTTATTTTTAATTATAGTAATCTTTTTTTATTTACATTTTGAACATATCTGCTTACTTACAAAGTTATGAAAGTGGTTACACATATAAAAAAGTGAGTTGATTTTAAGATACATCGATCGAATACATTATATAAAATGTATTAACAAATTATATATTTCTTAAGTAACAAATAGATAAACCTTTTATCTTCAAGTTAATATTTCTTGAAAATTAATCGTTGAAAATTTAATAAAAACAAATTTTAATACAAATTCCCACTCTGACCCTTTTTGAAGTAATTTATTCAAGGGGCAGGTAAGGGAATACCTAAAATACTTTTGACCTGTGCTTAAGAATCTCGGCTAACTTAATCCTCAGAGACATATGAATATGTTTCCAAATTAATACGGGGATTATGCTTGAGAGATTTATTTTGAGGGTCATTTCTACTCTGTTAAGTCCTTAAGTAGAAAGGTGGTATACTTGTGGGAATATTTAAAGGGTTATCAATGTAGAGGTAATTTTAAAGGTTAAATTTAACTTTGAAACGTATGTTGGGCAGGGGAAACTAAAGGTGCGTCAACTAAGCATATTAATTAATAGATAGATAGGTTCTTAAGTTCTAAAGATTATTTGACTGATATTTATGGTCGTAACTTGGATCTTAATTATAAAACCCTGTTCCCGATATCGGTGGTCACCAATTTTTTATATTTTTAAATGCTTTTATATGTTTTATATTAATGTTTAAAAATAAAAAGAATATGTATATAAAATAAATAAATGAATATATAAATCCAAATAATAATAGCGACCAAAAGCGTAATTGTAATTTCAAATAGAAGGTTAGCAGGTACTACAAAAAAATACACCGATATTCCCTTTAAAAAAAATTATCTTGCTCCACATACATAACCCTAATCTTCGTGGACTGCAACACACTATACTCGGTGCGTATGTCCGCAGCCTTATTATCAAGTCCGCTGTGAAATTATCTCAATTTACGTGGTCATTAGCACAGTCGCACGGGAGAGATATCCGGGTGGGCGCTTATAAATCTGAATTTAATGACCCCCTCCCCCCACCCGGTTCTAATATTCGGAACAATGTTTAGGGACAGACGGTACTGTTGTACGTTTGTACGTGTAACTGTGCATTGTTTGTGAACTCTTGCCCTTTAGTTTGGTACCTGTTTGTGAAGACGGCTAATTGATGTGTTGTTTTGTTGCAATGTTTTGATTATAATAGCGTGGTTCGTAGTGCGCATGCTCGCGCGTCTCTAAACAATTGACAACTACTGTTTCAAACAATGACAGCTAAAACGTCAACGGCACACGTCGTGACAGATTTTGTGTGGAATGTTTCATGCATAGAAAAACGGAGTAGAAAGTCCACTAGTGTGTAAACGCCATTAAGTGTGGCTGAACTTGTGTGAACGGACTAAACATACTGAAAATATGTTTACAATATTGTGTTTTTTTTTTAGGAATTAACTGATTTAAAAACATGTTTATATTTATTATTTTATTCTGTTTAGATAATGTACGGGTTGTGTAAGTTTATCTTGGTACGTATTTAAGGCCATTAGGAAAAAAGTAGATATTTCTAATAACCAATTTATAATATGAAAACGTCACCCAAACATCCATAATAACATTGATAACTAGTAATGTATAGAAAAGATAATGCAACTGACCCTCATGACCAACCGTCCTCAGTACGATGAGCTATAATGTGGAGCGGTGGAGTAAGCGTGTGTAGCATGTTCTTGTGTTCCAGGGGGCGAGGGGAGGCGGCGCGCATAGGCGGACTCAGGTAGCGTTTGTTGTGCGTGCCCTAGGCTGTACTGTTGTCACTGTCTGTCAAATAGCGCGCGCAGTGAGCGAATGTCCACGTCTAACCTTGCCGAGTACGCCTTGCGTTGCCTTATCCATTTTCTCTCTTTATAACTCCGTGGTCGCCGTGTTCTTCTTTCAAATTACGAGTTCAAATATAGTAAATTACTTTTTTTTAGACTTTTCAAGGCAAACTCGACAGCAAAAAGATTAGACGTGGAACGCGAACACTCACTCTGCACCATTAGTTATCGTCGTGCTGTAAAAACTATTTTTTATTTTGTTTTTTTTTTTCTGTTTTTATTTTTTTCGTTTTCATTTCGATGCGTATTTAGTGTGGATTTATGTTATTATGTTAATTACAAAGAAGTTCTTTATCTTGAACGCCGATTTCTGTAAAGAGCCAATGACGCCCAAAATTGATGCCGCTCTTTGATCAAAAAATGAAGAACTGAATTGGGTGACGCGAACTTGTAAGCTCACACAGAAGTCTAACAGTAACAAGGCCCCCAGAGGGTTCCGTAGCCCCTAATCGATGTGTGACCCCTAATAATCTACGGGACCCTCGTCGATTCACCATTGCAACGTTTTAGTGTAATGTGCTAATTTTTGTGTTGACCTGAATTTGAATTTTGTTCGTTGTATTTCATTAACTAAAACTGTGTGTTATGTGTTATCATAGAGCTGTTGTTGTTCCATCACATGTGATAGGATACGGTGATATGTTGATGACGTCACATGTGATATGGTGATAAGGTGATGGGAGCGGGCGCGTGTAGTGGCGGCGGCTCACTCATCACCCCGTGATAGGGCGCTGATTTGGAAGGAAAATTGTGAAACCTTTATTATGTGCATCCAGAAATTAAGAATAGCCCTTTCTACTAGCATCATCAATAACTTATGAGTATGCTAAGAGCACTTTCAAATGACGCCACAAAATGTTGGTCTGTTTAAGTCACTCATGTCTTGTGTTTTTGTTTGTATAATTTAATTCGGTTTATTGTGACTACATTTGCCTCTTTATATCGTACTTACGTACAGCAGACATTAAAGAAAAAAAAATACTTTGGCTAAGATGAAAAAAATATCTGAAAGGTCTTACAAATGAGCAAAGATTTTTTTATATATCTTAATGAATTTCTCGATGCACCACAAAATTTCAAACTCTCTCTAGGCTCTCTCTTCCTTGACTTAACATTGACAACAGTAGCAACTTAGTGCGCGCGCACACAGCGCTACAATCAGCTACGTAAATGCGTATACATTTGTGACATGTTCAAAATAAAAAAAAATACTGAAAGCAATATCGAATTTCAAGTTGTCCATATAATTTTTCAATTTTAGAACATCAATCAAAGTATACGCATTTACGTCCCATACTCATTGATTTTAAACCATTGTAATCAACTGAAAAACAACTTATTCAAACTTTGTCCAAAAATAATACTAATCAAAATTAATAAGCTGTTTTTCCACACAAAATTAATAGGTACCGTGGTGCTAGCGGGAAACTGTCGCGCGACTGCGGTGCCACTAAGTGTGGCGTTGTGTACGTGCACCTTTATGCGAATAACGCGCTTCAGCGCCCTTGATGAGGCCATCTGCACTCGCCCGGTCGCTACTCAAACCTGGTCCATTGGCACCGAAGTCCAGTTTAAGCCCGCCGCTCCACGCACCACCGCTAGGCTTCCTGTGGTGTGCCTCTTTGTTTGACTGCGTTCTCTTGCTAGTTACGACTTTGGCAAACACTAAGTTCTAAAGTCTAATCTGAGGTAACTATTTGAGTTTGAGCGTTTGTTGTGAAGCGTAGGCCTGTCGTAGCTTGGCGTAGCCGCGTAGCACTGCGTAGGCCTGCGTAGTAGGTGAATGCAATGTTTTAAAATTCTCAAAGTTTACTGCAATCAAATGAGTTTATAGGTTAATGACGACGTTCAAATTCGAATACACTATCATACAAAATTGTACAAACTAGCAACGGAACGCCATACCAAGCCCTCTGGTACATACTAACCGGTGTTTTCTCGTCACAGATCGGAAGCTGTTCGTGGGCATGCTCAGCAAACAGCAGACAGAGGAGGATGTGCGTCAGCTGTTCACACCGTTTGGTACAATAGAAGAGTGTTCAATACTGCGGGGGCCTGACGGCGCTAGTAAAGGTCAGTCCCCATGTTATGTTGATAGGTCCAGCTGCGGGTAGGTAGGATAACTCGGGTTTAACTCTTTCACAATAATATTATTGAATCAGAGTTATGATAAAAGTAAAGATAAACATAGCTAAGAGTAGGGAAATATTTTGAAAAATCTATATCAAGCAAAAATGGTTTCCAAAAATTAAAAATTCACAATGGTGTTATTTTTGAATTTCATACATTTCATATCTATAGCTTTGACAAATCAAAATAATTATCTTAAATATTATATTTCTTCTATAAACTTTCTAAGCCAAAAAAAAACAACCCTTTTTCATAATCAAATAACAAAAACAAGCCAAAAATACCACAGTATTAAGTCTGCCTTCACCGATATACATCCACTATCATCATAACAAATGCGGGTACTCAATGAATTATTTAAGCTGTACCTACATTTCTACCCTTACGAAACTACCCCTATAAATAGCCTCATGGAACTACAGCTAAGGACTACTTCTTTCTGATGAATTAGTTTTGTTTTTTGTCTTCGTGTCTCATTTGTTTTGAATTGAATTAAGGTTTGTTAGGACAAGTTGTTGCATGTTCGATGAATTAGTGAACAGTGACTTTCGTTACGTATTACGTATCAACCTCTGAGAAAGTTCTTTTATTATCTTTCATGTTGGGACTGTGGGATTCGTACTCTTGTATAATAAATGCTTAATGAACTCTTTCTTGAGTCATCCCTAATTTCTTGGACCACTTATTTTAATGAACATACGCCTGCACCTTAAGCTACCCGAAACTGTCATAAACCATACGCTTTAGCTAATTTTAACAATACATTTGAAAATCTGTCAAGGAAATTTTTGACAGATTGTAGTAGCTTGATGTGCTGGCGTCTGTACTATAAGTTAATTGTAAATCTGTGACTACACAAATAAGTGACAAACAAGATCTTATTTTAAAATACATATAAGTGTCCTCAACATAGATCATTTTGTACCCTTCAAGCACTCGTAAATCGAATTCCACAAAACCAACAAACTGAAAAGCAATATACACAAAATTATTTGCCCTGAACATTGAAATGTAGTACTACCCAACCGCCCACACTGTAGCACGTCATATTGGGCGTCAGCTCGGTCCGATATCACTCCGATTTAATTTCGTCCCCACCAACAAAATTGCCAAATTTCAATCGACTTCAAACTTACGTACGCGGTTTATTCGTCACCAAAACAGCCTCGCTTATAACACAGTATAATAAATATGCCTCAACCATTCACGCAACGTCCCAACCTAAACAGAACGTATTATAGGTACTAGACAACCGATAAACGTATTTATATACTCTTTTGTAAATACATACATAGTATTTAGTTAATATTTAAATATATACATGTTAGATTTGTCTGCGGTTTTAAAAGTGTCTAATATTTTTAATTATAATAGGTCTATTCAAACTTGTATGACACTTTCTTCAAAAGGTCATTTCAGACACAAGCCTACATTGCTCATCCATACTTTAGTATTTAATTTCTTTTTATGTCTGGACTTTAAAAGAGACTGTGACCCTTGAGTTTGTTTCGGCGTTTCATCTCAAGGTAGTCAGTTAGGAAATGCCGACGCCATCTCGTTTTTTATAAAAAAATGTGTTGACGTGTAAAATTGTTGGTTTCAACCTATTTACAAAATAAATATCATTTATCATAAATTGGATTCAAATTATACATAATTATGTGTGTCAAATCCAGTGATTAAAGGTGATTGAGGAACAAATATGGAAATATTCAAACCGACAAACTTTCACGTTTTTAATATAAATAGGATATCTACTTGCAAAGAACAGTATTATTGAACTATAAAGTTATTAAGTACGCAGTACAGATGTACCGAATAGGGCTGCAAATTGTTAATTCGAGTTAATAACGAACCTCCCGAAGAAGCGATAAAGTAATTTTTTACGAGCATCGTCCGAACATTATCGTTAATGTTTTGCCGTTATAAATTAAGTGGTGTTTCGACCTCAATCCTGCGAGATTACTGAGTTTTAAGAGTAATGGAATAGTCGTTGATCGGCAGGTTTACAGTTTAAGTGCCGTTTATTTTTATATTTAAAAGGGAAAGTAGACTTCTTTAGCTTATTTTTGCATTTCCAGTATAGATAAATCCTAAATTTTCTATAATTATACATATCTGTCAACAAAAATATTGCTATGTTTTTACAAACATAATCAAGTCTTATAAAGCGTTTCTCGAACAAAAATTCAAAGACAGAACGATAACTATTTCATTCTCTTTCTATAAATGTCCAGCAACTTCTTTTGTTTATATCCTAGACAGCGTTGAACACAAACTCTGGGCCTGTTTCACCACCAACGAATAAGGCCCAGAAGAATTATTTGGTAGATAATTTCTTTCTTTTAATTTATCTGGTGGATAGTGGCTATCCGGTGGCGATATAGAGACTATAATGCTATTCTATTAATGAATCAAGATACCATTACGCAGCGAGGGCGATAAAAATGTTATTTATTTCCTCTCTCGTTTGCGCTTCCTTATATTTAGAAGTATAATTTTGGACTTCATCTTCGCAGGAATATTAAGTAAAAGTTACCGTATTATCCCTACTAATATTATACAAAATGTTGATTGTTACCTTCATGGTGAAAATACTGATTAAATAAAACCATTTAGAAATATATTAGAGTTTATTCAAATGCCTGATATCATTGCCGGGACTGCGAGTTGTTCGCAAGAGTTACCGTGGCCCTGGCGCACTGCTACTGGGTTTCAGTCAGTAGGAGGCTGACACTCCCTCCAGCTGCACTTACAGAGTGATCATTTGATGATATCCCACGAAAAAATAAAACTGCCTGAAGTCTTATATAAAATGCAGATAAAACCAAGAAAATAGCTAGATTTAAATAAAAGTATACAATTACTGCCTTTGTTGATGGCAATTCTCTGAAACACTAAGGATAATTAGAATCATCTCACTATTTGTAAAACTAACTCATCGCTCTCTGAATTCCTAGAACTAGTATTACATTTCATTCTGAATACAGTATAGTTTACACCATCATTCTTAAATAGAAATAGATACCTAGATATTATAATGATGGATGTAAGTTGTAAGTAGCTTCTACCTTGAGAACTAGTCCGCAAGTAGCCTATAGCTTTCTTCAATGAATGGGATATGTCCTAACACTAAAATAGTTTTTCGATTTGGACCAGTTGTTCCTGAGAACTGAGCAAACAAACAAAAATAGGTTGGCAGATTTATAATACTAGTATAGAAAACTCAAATGTTTTCAATAAAATCAGAAACATAACATCAACCACGCCTATACTTTAAAGCATAGCTAAAATTCGGGTCATCTAATTCTTTTAGATTTTTAAAAGATCTTTGCCGAGCCTCTTAGTTATATAATTACGCGACTTCCATATAAAACTAGGCACTTTCTAGCATTTAATCCAGAAATATATATAGACACAGCTTGTCTGTCTACTAAGACTATAAAGAGCCTACATCCTGGCTAATTACGAGACTTAATTACTTGCCTTCGTTTTGTATACAGTAATTAAGTGGAGCAAGGCCGGGGAAAATCCCGCTTGTGTTGCTATGGTATTATGCGTTGTACGGCTAAACAACGTTGCAAAAAATAAATTTATTTTTTGCCAATTATATGGTAGGATATTCAGTATACCAGTTAGTAGGAAATACATCGAAATCAATTAGTACTTCTTGGTTTAAAAGAAAAACTTTATATTTCTATAAAAAGGAACTTTATTTTGTTTAAAATCAAGTAACTGAAAATACCATAATAAAAGTAGCAAATCCCTACAAAAGCTAAACTTTTTTTCATGGAATATTATCAAATGCACCCTACCGCTGAGGGTGCAGCTGGAGGGAGTGTCAGAATCTTACTCACTATGCTTCCTTCTGGCGGTCCCTGTGTGCCAGGGCTACGGTATCTCTTACGAACAACCCGAAATTTTCTTTAAAATCACGTTACTAGACCATAATATATAAGCAGCAAATCTCTAAAAAAAAAACTTATGAAACGAGTGTATGACAAGCATATAAAAGATTCATAGCGAAGCGCCAATATACAAAATTAAGGCCACTCCGAGCCCAGACCCATCTGTATCAAAGAAAACAAAACTTAATATTAACTGCCTAAACTTTTTAACTCTCATTCCTCATTCAACGCACCAAAGAAACAATCTGAGCCTAATAAAGGCGCGCTCTGTACCTCATTTATGAAATTTCCCCTCCCTTAAGTGACATAAAGCGTTCGCGCAAAAAAAAACAACTAGAATTCTAATTTTGCGAACAAAAAACAACTCAATTTTTGTGTTCATACAGTTCAATGTTGAATCAAATAAGTCTTGAAACCAACAAAATGTTAGTAACGGTCAATAAATGTCGTTTTAATTTGCTATTGGCGGCGTTATCTTTGGCGCTCACGTCAAGCGGTGTCGGGGGTGTATTACAAACCTCTATCGATGATAGTCGATGTCGAATAATGTTAGAGACCGCTTACGATCGCGTATTGGGACGTTAGAGAATTTTTAGTGGACGATTTTATGTAATGTCGTGATAAATTTTTGTGGCGCTTGGTAGTTTGTAATATTTAAATGCATTTTTTCGTCGAAGATTAAAGCTCCAAAGCATTTTCTTTATAATTAATTTATAATTATATTATTATTATTTTAGTTCAAAAAGATTCAGAATAATCACTGAAGCAATCTTTATAATCATGTATATTCTGAATCTCTTTGTCTCTCGAAGCCGCTTTACAACAAACAAATAATAACACCATCTCACGACAATTAAATCACCAAACTAGCTCCATATCACCCGGTCACCTCAGCACCGACTTAGATATTCGTCATATCGTCATAACTCGCGATTCTCGTTACTCTCTATCGTTTAGCCTCCGTAATAAGGTCGTCGGGTCACGGGAACGCCATCGTAAACCGGGAACAACCCGACTCTTTACTGTCCCGGTAATGACTGCGTCGTAAAATATCACCAATTTACTCCACACTTAGATACACCGGAGGTGTACGGTTTTTGTTTTGAACGTTAAAGTTGGTGGACATAAAATGAACTGTGATTTTTTTGGGAGGGATTTTTGTCGGTTTCCAACTACATAGTTTGTTGGTCTAAAGCTGTACCTTATGGCACATACATCTGTATTTTTTATTTTATTTTGTTCGCTTGAAAGTCTGTTCATCAATCAGATCACGGCTAGAAAAAATGTTACTTGTAATGACGGCAGATAGAATGAGTGTGCAAGAAAAATTAAACCAACCCCCATTAAAAACTGGAATAACGGCAGAAGGCTGACATGTAAAAGTAGCATTTAATTCTAAAAGAATTATACTATTTATCCTCATATAAAAACTGGATTTCCTCTCCAATAGTTTTAAGAAAAATAAATAGACTACTAGTAAATTAAATTAATAATCTGCCTGCAAAAACCTAGAACTACGCGAACATACAAAATCATGCAGTTTCGGGAACATGCTGCGCTTCTCATAATATAAGTCTATTACATTACAACTTAGGAATATGAAATGAGAGAGCGGCCTGCGAGTATGAAATGAAAAATGGAGCGCAGTCACTTGTTATTTTTAACATCATCTCCTATACATTGCTTTTGATATATTTGCATAAAGCTTTGCTTCTCAGTATAAAGCCGCAAAGAACTACATCGCAATCTGTTTAATAATTACCTGAACAAAGAAAATATAGTCTAACTAGCGGAACCGACAACGCGTTGCCTTAGCTTCGGATTTTGATGCAATAATACACAATTAATTTACAATAAAACAACATTGCGAGTATAAATTAAAATGTAAGCTATCCTATATTTCAAATTGAATCAAACGGAGTGCAAATTGGCTTAAAATCTGTTAAGTAGTTTAAAAGACCATCGCGCACAAACGACGTGACACGCAAGTTGTATATATTAAGGATAACATTAATTAAACACGTAATGTTACTTCAAGGATCTACCCGTATTAAATGTAACACTACAACCAACTTATATAGTACCAGTTAAGAAGAAACATAACGCGAACAAAATCCCCAAACACGAGCAAACCCATTCGATTTTATCCCCAGATAAGTCTATAACGAAACAAATGTAAGTATTCAAATATAGATCGAACGATTTCCCTAATATTCGTCGGCTTATAGAGGTCGCCGACGCATTACGCGAAAAATTTTCGCCTAAACTGTAAAAACATAATAAAAAGTCGGTTCCGTAAGAAAAAGCTAGCTATTTTCGTCATTGCAAACGACCACGTTACGAGCTCATATGAGTCAAATAACCCTACACTGCTACCAAGAGATCAATACGTATGTGTAAAAGGAAGATATTTTCGTATGTAGTCTGCATAATTTTTGGCGTATTTGGCGTTGTTAGGTTGGTGTTTGAATCAATTTTGTAGGTTTAGTCAGTTATTTAATGAAATAAGCAAGTAAATGGTGGGTTTATGTATGTATATATTTTTTTGGAAGAGTACTGAAAGTATTTAATACAATAAAACATTATATTACATTAACATGATTTTGAAATAGCAAAACAACAACATTTTTTTTCCAAATATGCCTTAAATCTTGAACACAATTTCTAAATATAAAAGTTTTTTACCTATACATTATAAAACTTTTCAAAATTTCCTATCCCCCTATTTCCTCATTCAACGTCACCTAAACACCAATCAATCTCTTACACAAAAACAAACTTTACTATTCAAAGAAACATTTTAGAATCTAAGCCTCTGAGGGCTTACTTTGTAAGATTTTTATTATCAAAAGCAAATAATCCTTCTCTGCCATCCAAGGGCCCCGAACCTCCCCAAAATCCTCAACAATAATAAAATACGCAAGTGAGTTTATTGGTTTCTTTACCTTAAGTGTAAAATATCTACACCAATTTAAATTAAATTTGGCACGGAGATGAGTATCCTTGGACTAAACACTCAAAACTATTTTATAACCCCCAATCAATATTTTTAAATGCAAATAAATAATATAATATTCCTCACGCATCACACAACGTCATCTAATCCCAAACAAAGCAGAGCTTACACTTCGATTACAACTGATAAACATACTCATACACTTTTCTTATGAGGATACATTAAAACATGTTATACAAAGGAACACCCATATTAAGTCAAACACCCATGTTCATGCACAAAAATGTTTGACTTATGCGGGAATCGAACCTACAACCTCTGGCGTGAGGCACTTGAACACGTCGCCAGATTCTTTTGAGGAGTTACTTCTACAGAATTATAAGGAATAATAGTAACTATGTAGATCTGTAATAATATAAAAAAGCTGAAGAGTTTGTCTGTTAGTTTGCTTGAACGCGCTTATCTTGGGAACTAATGTACCAATGTAAAAAAATGTCTATCAGACAACTCATATTATATCGAGGCAAGCTTTACGTTAGGTAATGTTTATATGGGTGCGTGCAATAGTTCTTGCGGGGATTGAGACCGCTAGCGAAAGGTAGCTATAGAAATATTCTTACCATAATTTGAAGGGTTTTTTGGTAAAATTACAAAAAAAAAAACAAGGAAAATTGAAGAAACTAAAATGTTCCTTGAATTTGGAAGTTATTGTCGATAAGTGCAAAGTTTACCTTATTTTTTCCTCGTCCTTTCCCTTAGGTACTGCTCTTCATGATCAGCTTGTCGGAATTTACGGTCCAAATAAATTTCCCGCTAAACTTTATATAAATATACGGGTATGTTTATTGTATTAGGGGTCTTATTCAACTCTTTTGGATCAACATTATTTGCAAAAAAAAAAATCTTTGAAACGTCATTCGTCGTTGTTTGAAACGTCACTTTACGTAAATATTTTGTCAATAATCATCATCAAAATATATCGTCTAGGTCCATTCTGAAATATTTAAAACCGCCTTATGTCATGATCAAAAAATTGCAAAACAAATTACTCGAAAACTACCAAAAAGGTCCTCCATCTAATGGCTATATGATATAAAATATGCGTAAGAGTGCCTCAGCGTTGACGTAGGCACAGCTATTTTTTATCGCGCGCAAGAGGGCTTCGCTTAGTGCAAAACACTGTAGTGGGGCACCAGACTCATTTAGTTTATATCCAAAGTGAAATATGAGCGTTTCGAAATATTCCGCGCGGAAAATGTTATATGGAAAATGTCGCATCGTATGTTGAGATTGTGTTCAAGAATATTTTTGAGCATGTGTAAATTGGGCTCTGAGATGACGAAAATTATATAGGTAATTTAACTAATACTGTAAGACAATAAAATATATAGGTAATCGTACTAGCAGACTTTAGGATTTACTTGTTTGCAAAAATTGCAATAAAATAATATTGCAACTATAAATTAAAATGGAATAGCCTATCTTTCTAGTTGAATCAAACTGCACGCGGTGTGCAAAATTGATTAAAATCGGTTAAGTAATTTAGAAGTCCATCGCGCACAAACAACGTGACACGTAATTTTTATATATTGATATAAAATTCCTTGAAACGTCCTCTACTGAAAATATTACCTGAAATAGGCCTGTGTGTCTCATTACGTTAGTAACGTGACTCTCAAACAAGATATTCCAATAGTAATGTAATGTGACTCGCGCTCAGTATTCACACAATCCTGACACACTCCGAGAAAAAGTTCCGCGTCATGCAAATCCGAAAAGGCAAAAAGGACGAAGGAATTGAAATCTCATCGGCCAAAGGTCTGTATTACGACAGTACTAACAGTATTTATTACTGGTGTACCTTATCTTCTTTTACGAGTCCATATTTTAAGTCCAAGTCGTGATTTTGGACAACCCTAGCATGAAATGACGGGTTGAGTATTGCGAGTGGAGCAAAGATTTAGATTTTATTGCATCGTAATGTTTGATTTGTTTAGTTGTTAATTACTTAATGTTAAGTATAATTAAGAGATGGATATATGTATGTAGATAGATGGAAGACTTTGGGGGAGGCCTTTGCCAAACAGTGGGACAGCATAGGCTAAGAAAAAAAATTGAAGAGATTGTTTGCCCAAATCATAAAATTGGATAAACTAGGGCTTTCTTTTGACATATTAATACGTTCCTTTTTCCTCTTATGATGTAATCGAAGCTATTACATTGTGATGTCATACATACTGTAAATGTGCTGACCGCCGTGAGACACAATCATCGATGGACCCCATAATAAGTCATTTCCCCCAATCATTTCCTATGAGTTCTGAGGGAAATTGCAACTGAAATGTATATTCTCTCTTTGATACACTATCAGAGATCAATAACACTGAAGTAATGGATGATTATTTCATTAAACCAAGCACCCGTATTTTATACATAAAAGCAACACTTTGCAACATATCAAACAAATCTATTCTCGTCACTCGTAAATATTTACTGTCAGTTTAATCATAAACATTTACTACCAATTTCTAGAATCTATAAAAAGTCTACAGCTTACTATCAAAACTTTGAGCGTAAAATTTTACGCGTAGCCATCAGACGAATTACGAAAAGAGTTTTCACACAAAAAGTGTAAAAAGAATAAAAAAGCGTTCGTATTTCAAATTTAGAATAAGTGTTCCTTTTGACGTTTACTTCGAGGCCGTATTCTGTTTTTAAATAAGGGTGGAAAGGTTGAGTAGTCGCGGGGCGGCTGAGCACAGCGCACCGCATGTTATTTCGCCGCGGTCGATCTGCGGTCGGCGGCCGCAACGCAAACGTCACGCGGCGTGACGAGCACGTGTTGCGGCCACGTCACGTGACAGCGACGGAATTGCGTCCTGCAACTAATGAGCGCTTTGACGTCTTTCTGCGGGCGGACCTTCGTTATGAGAAATGGGTCATGGTTTCTGTTAATATAATTTTGTGATGGAAATGTTCAGCTTTGTTGACGATATTGTGTTTCGGACGTAAATTATTGCAAGACCCTTTGAGATCGTAAAACTAAATTGACTTTTACAGCAATCTTTACGATATTTTTTTATCAATCCCTGTTCAGATAAAGCTTTTTCCTGACACGGACCCTAAAATATCGTCTGCTATCTATCTTCATAAGCATCTCATCTTAGGTCCATTCTAAGCTGCGTCCTTAGGTAAATCTTCCCTTCTATTAGCTTTGCGAAAACGCCGATAATATCGACTATCAATCAATATTTCAGTTACACAATCTTCTCGGCAAATATTAATAACGAAAATGTTTGAATAATATCAATTACAATATAAAAGTTGGGAAGGAATTATTAAATTTCCGTGAGCCCATATCATTCCCTTCGTATTTGCTATGGGTATCTCGGCTTCGCTTGTTACATGAAACATTTAGCCTGAGGCGGGGGAAATACTCAACTATGTGGAAAAAAGATTTTTCTGCTTTGGCCTCCAAGATCCTTAGATATGAAATACGAATTTAATTAAGCTTTATATTGTAGGGCAGCGAAATTGAATGATAAAATTAGCAAAGGGCTACCAGGGGAATTTGGGCAAGTATTCTGCTGACTTGATGGTTTATAATGGTCGAAAGCGGAACTTGACTTTTGGAACAGTGGTTAAAAATACTGTGGCCAAAAATGGATTTGATAAATAATACCCATTTACAAGTGTGTACTACACGCTTTGTGTGGATAATCCGACGTTCGGTACCAGGTTTTTGTTTATTTTTCATTTAAATTTTGTCTCATAAATATAAAAATAGTAAATATAAAAATAATAAACGAGTATATGTATAGTGATAATGATCTTTTACTAATATTTACTATGGATTTGTTGTTGCATAATTTTTATTATTTAAAAAAATACAATAAAAAATACAGAGTCACTCTTCCAGTTCATGCAAGAATTCAGTGTCCTACGTAACTTATCCCTATAATAAATAACTCAGTAATTGTAACATCCTACAAAATTATGAAGCACAAAAATGGGGCATAACGAAACAAAAGCAGGACTTAGAACCTTACCCCGCTGCTCCTAAAGTCTATGATAAATGGCTTAATTAGCTACTTAATAGAAAAAGCCTTCGTTAGAACAATAGGCCGAGCGAATGGACCGGAATGATATCGCTGACTCCCTCTAATTGTACCGTTCAAGTAAAGCTTAGTTTTCAGAATTAATTAGACTAAGTACCCTTTTGAGTACTAAATGTAAATAGTTACGAAAGTGATCTATTTAGAACAGATTTTGGCTAAAGATATTTGAAGATATCTAATTAATTAATTATTAATAAGCTTAGTCTATTTAAATGAGGTCAATATTTTTTTAACTTGTGTAAGGCATTTCTTTTTTTTTAAGAAATCCTTTATACTACTTAATTAAGTTAAAATATTTAGCTCTTTATTGTTTAAATTAACAAGAGTTTTTTTCATGTTTCTGATTAAATTATTTACTTAATATTTAAAGAATCAAAAACAGCTTTAAGATAGTTAAAACTGAAAAATCATCGATTTGTTGCATTATATGACAACTGAACAACCTCAATCAGACTAACACAATGAAAAAAAAAACCTTCTCAATATGAATTTCAAATTTCGAATGAGAAATTTTATTTAGAGATCGGATAAAAAATAAAAACTCAGAGTAAACAAAACAATTTAAGATATATTCGATAGATTCGAAGATATAGAATATTCGATTTAGCCCTGAGTCCCAGTAGATGCGAAGAAGTGATATATTATCTGTCATTACCAGCTATATCGCGGTAATATAGACCCCCGTAAGCTGTGTGACCACGTAATAGACTTATATGGTCGAGGGTAATGAGGTGATCCGGAAATAGAAAAGCCTTTCACGCCTTGCCTTGGATTAAAAAAAGAGGAATGTTTTTAAGAAGAAATCTTTGTTGGTATATTTGTTTATGGGATTTGATCCCCATCATCGAAACATGGTATCATTTCATTAATACTGAATGAAGTATGAAGAGCGTTACAATAAAGTATTTTCTTTTGATTTCTGAATCAACAAAAAATAATAATAAATGATTTGTCCTTGTTTCAAATTGAGCCCCCAATTTAACTTAACACAAACAAAAATAAAAATGTTTTCCTTATTCCCTCATAAAGTGCAACGTCTTTATTCTCAAGCGGATACACTTGATGTACATTCTCAATCAACATCCAATTGCCTCCCCAATGTCTTGAGTACACTCGAACACAATTATACACTTCATTTAAAAAAGAAACGCCAACAA
This sequence comes from Heliothis peltigera, assembly GCA_958496145.1. NCBI lineage: Eukaryota > Metazoa > Arthropoda > Insecta > Lepidoptera > Noctuidae > Heliothis > Heliothis peltigera. The sequence goes on along the minus strand of OY292329.1, from coordinate 10,897,334 downwards.
TGAGCGCGTCAAAAGAAATGATTCACATTAATCGTACCCTCTTTAAAACACAAAACAACGCGACTGCCGGTCCTTAAGCCTCTTTCACGCGAAAAACGTCTGCCGATTAATTTACGTCAGCGCGTGTTCGGCGTAAACGGCCGAAGCCGCCCGAGCGCGCCCGAATACGCAATGTCACGATGACGTTTATAAACGTCACTTTATAAGCCAAGTCACTCCCTATTTGAATTGATGGGCGCAAAATACCGATATATTGGTGTTATTGAATTATTATTATTTATTGTAAACATCATGTTTCAATAATTTTACCGGCGTTTCATATGGTATAAGATTATTTTGAAGAAGAAAAACCGATTTATCTGTTTCGATTAGTTTCAGATAATCATAATGTAAAGTACGTAATTTATTTAATAATATTTTCATTAGCCTTAGGCATGCAGGGTCGGATGTCATCTACAAATTTCGCAGAATCACAGTTAGCAATTACAAATACATACAATATCCGGTGATTGTATAATATTACGCTCAGAAATTCCTGCTAGTATCATATTACGCGCTCATAAAAACAATGTCATAATTTACGAACAAACTTGCAGTAATTTCAACGTGAGTGAGACGCTCTCAAGACGTCATATAACGTCGACGTAACCCATGTATTATAATTATTTCGCCCGGCGACGCTTAAAATTTAATGAACGTGTTTATTACAACGTTAGATTTTTCGTTTAATGTATGCGTGAACGGAGTTTAGAGTTAAGTTAAGCTTCGTTTTATAAGTAGCTGACAATCAACCTTGCTTTTTTATGACCAGCAAGTAAAACGTATGCAGTAGAGTGTATTAAACTGCTTTAAATAAAACTCGTTTGTAATGTTAACTATTAATAATCCCAAAGTGGGCCTGTTGGAAGAGATTTCCTAAGAAATAATCAGTGTTCCCCATTGTTCTGTGTTTCTTCTTGTCTCATCAACTGTGTACATACACTGTTAAATATATACCTATAACTAGCGGACCCGATAGACTTCTTTCTATCACAAAGATTTGGTTTCAGTTTTTTTTGTGAATGTCAAATAATAGATAAATCGCAATAAAATAATATTGCGACTATAAATAAAGGTGCCAGCTATCCTACCTTTCAAGTTGGATCAAACTATACACGGTGTGTAAATTTGATAAAAATCGATTAAGTAGTTCAAGTTCATCGCGTACAAACAACGTTACACGTATATATAAAAATTACCAAAAAACATTAAGCAAATAATAAAAAAAAACTTTTCATGCTACAACGCATTGTCTCTAAACAAAGTAACACAGAAACTTAGTCACTCAATATCTATCGAATACAGTAACAATTTTGAACTCGGTTCACAATCGAGCAACTCTGTCGACTAACTTAACTCATCGGCTGCCGGCTCGATTGAAAATCTTGCAGCTGATAAACTCCAAACTATTAGTCTATCGGCGTCACTATCATTATCCTGGATACAAGTATTTAGAAGCCAACTTGTAATAGTAACAATAGCTGCTGAAGGTTCTATTTTACTCAAAACAAAGGTAAAATGAGATAGCCACCAAGATACGTAACAGATGCTTTTGTTTTTTGAATTTAGAAAATCGTCCCACTAGTTTCAAAAACTGAATTTAGAAAATTTAAAATTTCTAAAATTGAAAAAAAATACATGTTATCATTTTTTTTTAATTGTTTAATTCGTACAGTATCTTTATACTCATATTATTTATTTATTATATTAAAATTTTAATGTATGTTTGTGTAATTATAATTTGTATATGTGTCTTATGGGTTTCAAATGCCTGGAATAAAGAACATTTAATTTTTAATTTAATTTAATTACTGTTTGTTCCCAGTGGAACCCCCCTTGTCCCGAGAAAACTACGTCTACCCCCGGAAAATTAGTCCATATCTTTTCTCAAGATCTAGACTATATGTGTAACACATTTCATTTCAAACGGTGAAGTAGTTTTGGCGCGACAGACAAAATGACAGAGTTACTTTCGCATTAATAATATAGTACCTAGTATTAGTGTTATATAAGTAAGTAGGGATAATAATGAATTAAAATCAATTATAAAATTCTCTTGTTAAATAAAATCGTATTATGGCGATAATCGTTCGGAATCGCGATCGTTTAAAAACGTGAGATCGCCGTCAATAATCTAGTGCGGCTCGTTCACTTGATCGCCCCACTGTTTGCCGCGTTATTGCGCACCTAGCTAGGGTTGACCCTTTACGTATTTTTTTTTATTTATTTTAACGATAATGTAGAGATATTTTGTTCTATTTTCAGTGACAGAAACATGCAAAAAAACACTTTCGAATTGGTGCAAGTTTGGGCCTGCCTTTTATTGCAAAAAAAATACGTTTTTAGTATAAGGACACTAAAATGTTTATGTGACAAAATGTATAAAAAATCTTTGAAACTATGCAACTATAATCCAATCTATTTAACTATCACGGTACATGGTCTTACTAGTCCCGATTTCCCTTTTAGGTACGGAACCCTAAAAAAAATCAGTGGAGAGCAAAACTCATACGCGCGTCTTTTTTCAAATACTCATATTCCTAAATCTGAAAAGAAAAAATAACCTGTTTATTTCAGCAAACCCCAACCCTACAACAAACGCTTCGCAAAACGGCATTTCTGCTCATTAAGTCGACGACGACACGGCATCATGACGTGTCGCGCGAACAATTTGCGCGTTCTGTCGCGTTAATTATTGAAAGCCATTTAGCGATGTTTTACGGGAATACATGCGTTCCCGTAATGGGTGTAAGTGTTGCCGTAATAGGGGCATTGTGACTGCTGCAGTGGGAGGGTTAAGTACGACAATGATTTTGATATACATATAAAAATACATTGATTATTAAATATTTATATTATTTTTTTTATAATTGGTCAGTAAATTAATACATTATTTGATTAGTTTCGTAAATTTATTAGCATTGCTTACAGCTGGAACAAACAAAACACTAAAAGAATAAAAATCGGAACCTTACAAAACTGTCTTTATTAAAAACCCCTTTTATTTTATCACGGTCGACCCACATTCATGAGCTTTCTCTCCAAGAACTGACCAAACGTCACAAAACCACATTCAATCGATACTACAAGCGAAACCCAAACAAAATGAATCGTAACAAGCTAAAATAAGACCAAGAATCTTAACCAAAATGGAGCCCCATAAGCGGAGGTTAAGAAATATACCCTCAAAAAGTAAATTCGGCACACTTGTTTGACTAAGAATATTGAATGAACGGTCCCAGTGAACCGTAGTGGAAATTAATTAAGTCCCTATAGCTGTGTCGAATAAAGAAAAATCGAAGGAACCAGATTAGAGGAAGGAATTTTAATAAGGCTGGGCCACGTAAACATTGATGGTCGGGTCTCCTCGTGACGAAGTGGACGACTGTCGGGCTTACGTCTATGGACGTTGTTGCCTTTTAGTTAATGTTTGATCAAGTTCTGGGCATAAGTACTTAGATGGTTGTATTCTTTAGTCAGATATAATGAGTCTATGGTCTATGTTTTGATTTGTCTATGGTCGTTGTTCTCTTTTAGTTAATGTTTGATCAAGTTCTGTGCATAAGTACTTAGATGGTTGTATTCTTTAGTCAGATATAATTGGCGTTTCTAGACTTACTGCCATCTCAGCCGTAGAGGTTTTATATAATAGGCATTTTTTATTACAGGAACACCTTTCACACACGGTTCGGTTCGGTTAGGTTAGAAACAAAGCGATAAGCTATTGATTAACTTGTTTTATGGGTTCTAATACAATTTATAGACAATTTATACTGACAGGTATATAACACCCAAACAATATATGTACATGCTTATCAGCTCTCCAAGAAGAATAAAAGCTCGAGTGTAACATTCTGTTTAAAACCTCTATACCTACTTAAATACTACTGTTACCCTAGTTATTATAGTTCTGCTTAAATATTCACTGAAAAGCACCACCAGCATATTATAACCTTATTTATGAAGTATCTGTTAACGATATTATTGACCCCTTGACCTAAAACAATTATCTATTTATTAATTAATTACTTTTCAGCTCGAAGAATGCACTGAGTGAGACGATTTTAATTGGGTCGGCTATTATTAGCCCCGGGGGCTATGTTATTGTTTCCTATGGCTAGTGATTAACTATAGCCGTTTTTGTGTGGCTCCTCTATTGTGTTGGACGCGTGTGGCCCTTTGATAAAATTGCAATAGGTGCTGTTTTATTTTTACGCACTTCTGATTATAAATTAAGTTTATATAGTAAAGATTTTTATTTGTTTGCTCATACATATACTATACAAGATTATATTGTGTACCTGTTCGTTGATATACCATAATTAATTAATTTTGAGTTCTGAGTAAGAGCTTATAGAGATCGGTATTATATGTATAATATTAAATAGGTAATTCTTTATTTTCCACCATTTTTATGTCGGTTTTGAAATTAAATTCGTAAGTACTTTTGACTCTAAGTAAATTGTTGTTATCATTATTGAATTCCGAGCTCCGTTTTAAATTTCATGTGCACTATTAATTAATTAATAGAAATTTTGACGCAAGTTATATGGGGCTAATGTCAAAATTCAGTCTCTAGTAAGCAAAACAACGGATGGATAGGTTATTTATTTCGGCCGTAAACCTATAAGACATAATTATGTAGGCAAACTGGAAAAAATACCTACTTTAAATAATAAAGCTGATATTTTCAATTTTCGTAAAGAAAAAATATACCGTTGGCTCACTCGATCATCTCAATTTGTATGTAATTGAGCCGTGAAACGCTGTTTAATAAAAAACCGTTGCATCACTAGTGATGGCCGCCACAGTGTCACGTACAACACTAATTAATATGGCGGTGACAGAGCACGGAGTGCTTACCGTTTATTTTTATTAAATACTCTTTTATTTATTCAGTTCTTTTTTAAACAAAAGGTTTTTAAAGCAACTGTTTTTAGAGAATGCACTTTTGAATATAAATTATATGAAATTAAAATGTGCGGCATGTCGCCATTTGAATTATATACAGACGCCAGCACATCAAGCTACTACAATATATTAAATTTCCTTAATAGATTTTCAACTTTATCGCCGACGCACGTGGTTCAAAGTTATTGCGAATTTTCGGTAGCTTGATGTGCCAGCGTCTGTACACGGTGTTATCATTAGCATTGCTGATAAGTTCCAGATAGTTTATCTGGCAGATAATTTCATACAAATTGTGTTCCATTTTTTAATTTATCTGGTAGATAGTGGCTATCCGTAACCTGTGAAACTGGCCCTAAATGAATACTTTCTAAATCTTTAACATTTACACTATTTGCTTTTTTTCTTTTTAGTACCTGTTATAATTTATAGCTAACATTATAGGAGCTCCAAGCTATAACTTTTACTATGAAATATAATCTTCATCCCCTTAACCACATCTCGTCACCAATCCCGAACTAATGATGATCATAACTTAGAACGTTCTGTTTCGTCCGATACTATTTGATGTGTGCGGTAGTAATTAATAACAAATCCTAACTAATGTACCAGCCACGGTAGTTACTTACAAAGCAACAGGGTATTTCAAGGAGTATAATCCTTGAGGCAAAGATAGTGGGGTGGGTTTTGGAAATTGAATACAAGAAAGATATAATATTATACAAAAAAAAAAAAACTATTTTATAGTAAAAGTGTGCGACACTTGTTGTGGTCGTTGGATGGGTGAGCATTTTGTTCCACACCAAACGAGTTCCTCCATGTTTAGTGTATGCAGTCACTTCATGTAAAACCCTGGTGAAAGTATATGCTGAATATCAATCAAGTATGGAGTAGGTAAAACATTCATATCAACCTAAGGGTAAGCAACAAAAACTGCATAATACTAGCCACTTATTCGCTGTTTTTCTTGTACTGTAAGTATTTTTCATTAATTTTAAAGTCTAGATTTTTTTGCGAAATCCGCAAAATAAGGTAGTATAGTAGAAGTGTGGCTAGAGGCTTAAAAAAGTTGTTATTTATTCAAGCCCTGTCTCTTCGACAGTCTAGCAAGCCCTATACATGATATATTATAAATGCCTACATTATATATTATCTAAATATATTAATATACACGATGACTGGACACCCTAGAGTAATGATCCATAACAGACTCAGAGATTGTATGACGCGTCTCGGTCGATCCTGATGTGTCATCGTCGTTGCATTGCTACCTACATATTATGACGCATTTGAAGTTAGTTCAAGCTTAAGATGTAAAAGAAACATACCGTCGATTTGGTAATATCCTCTTTTTTGAAGCCGGTTAGTAAAATAATGCATTTCAATAAAAAACAATACTAATAAATAACCAATCACACCGATAACCCAACCCCAAAACAGTACATTAAAACACCATCCGAACATACCAAAGTTCAAGAATAAACAGTAAAACACCACCTAATAATTTGAAAGTCGACGTTACCTCTACAATATCTCGTCACAGAACATTTAAAAGCAACAAAGCTTCCTTAATTATCATATTGTTGTATAAAATAGTCGTTAAAAGTCAAAAAGTCGATAACATTCAACTTAGCCCATTGTAAAAACAAGCCTCTCGAGAAAGTAAATAAAGCCGGGGTTACACGAGCCGAGTGCCATTGTCCTTCCTTTAAATTGTTACTTTTAGTACAGTAACTCGCTTAAGGTGAAATTATTCGCTGGAATAAAATTTTAATCTACGTGGAATAAACTGGTGACTTGTTTCTAATGAAACTATGTAAATTATTGGGGTATTGTTTTAACTTTGTTAATAGTATGTTACTCAATTTATTTATGACTAGCTTCCGCCTGCGGTTACTCCCGCGTCCCGAGCGAAATACTTCTTGTACATGGATAAAATGTAGTCTATATGTTATTGCGTTATATAAGCTAGATTACTGCCAAGTTATATCAGAATCCATTGAATTTCTTTAGCGTAAAAGAGTAACAAATCCATATATTTTAATTTACATATTACTTTTTAGTATTAAATTCTATTAATTTTAGATATGTAGTAGTTTAAATTTTTATAAAATTTCGTGTTTATAATATTAGTAAGATGCCCCGTGATATTTCGGGAAGTATCACGGAGTAGGTAGATCATGACGGGTCATGATGACCTACTCGTGTCAATTCACTGATTTAACACTAAAACATAAATAAAAGCAACATGAGTTTCAGGTAAATACATAAGCAATTTTGGTAAAGATGGAGACAGGAATTAATGCTTCCTTTACATTCATAAAAACGCATCTCTCTATTAAAACTGTCCCACTAGAACGCAGCACCATAATTCATTTTTATCGCGACAAAAAATCTTCAGTAGAGTCACGTTGGTTTACTAATTCGCTCCCCGGGGCCTCTTCTGAAATCATGCCCGGAATTCGGTTTACCGGGACAGTCATTTCGCTAAATGAAGAGCTGTTTACATATATCGGATGGTCCAAAAGGTGATGTTAAGTCGCTAAATCAAGATTCCTCATATTTAGAGGCCTACAAAAAAAACCTTATTTTAGGCCCGCAACGCGCATTGGACCACGTTGTATATTAGACAATAATTATGATGATAATTTGCATATATTGTTATGAATATATGTATGTTGTGAAGCGAAACGAACATTTGAATTAATCTTGGATTCTATATTTGAATCCTTGGTCCTATGACCTGATGTATGGATAGCAGAATTTTATAATTTCTTTTCACTGTGTATAGTTGCAATTTTTATGCAGCAATGAAATTAGATAAGTTTTTATATCAAAATATCACTTAGATATAATTATGCACGATGTCCGAACAGATTCAAACTACTATCTACCGAATAAATTCAAAAAACTGAACAGAATATGTATGAAATTATCTACCAAATAAACTAACTGAAACTTATTCTTAGGTGGTGAAACAGATACTAAATCTAATACACCTTTAAAAAAATATAAATCCTCAATTCCAAAAAGAATACACTTCAAAGCTCCTATTACCGCTTTCAACAGTCCTTTTGACAGCTATGTAAAACACATAGCGATTGAAACCACGTCATGTAACCTAAAGATCTACAACAAAACGGCACAAAGCTGCTTATCTGCTTATCCCCTGAACCGAACGGGATAAGTTATTGGCAATGTAGTTCACTGACAGTTGAGGGAGATCGCTCTATTTTGTTGTATTTACGTTTGCGGGCTTTGATATGTGTTTGAGATCGATTTAATTTGTAAAATTGAAAAAAAATCTACATAATGGTGGTAATTTTAATCAAGCCGTCTTAGGCAGCTAGCTCATTGATACAAATCGAAATAAAATCGAAATTTAAATCCGCTGTAGTCCTAGATTCTAAAATCGTCTTCATCAATAGAATGAAGGTGACCTTATAATCACAATCTATTTCATGTTATCTACATATACATAAAATACAGGTTTTCGATATACCATTATGCATGTCCAGTGTCAATATTTAATCTTTATGTTGTAATGACAGAACAATTAAGTTTACATTGTTAAATGAATTCGGTACACGGCTCAGTCAAAACCATTTTAAAAGCCCACAAACAAACCCTCAACAACATGATACAGTCGCGAAACAACTGTCAAACAATCGAACTGACAATAATTGAAAGTTAACAATAATTGCGCGTCGTAAACACATGCCAGTTTAATACATAATACGCAATGAACACCCCCAATATCGGCGTAACGCTGAAATTTTACATCCATTACATTTCGCGCTATTATTTTTAACGGCTCCACTGATTTACGTAAATGACACGCGGCGGGTGTAATAATACGCGGTACAGTCGCCAAAATAAAAACAAAGAAACACGAAATAAAAAGAGATGAGACATGGTGACGTTTATAAACAAAACTCAGTTTTAAAATGATGGTCCGGTGCGTCGCATCACGCATGGCGGCGCGGGCGAGCGCGTGGAACGTTTTAATGTTCCCGAGCTCGGCGAGCCGCCCGCTCATGCCCCGGTAAGCGTCTATGCGCGACGCCTAACTCCTTTCAAACGGCTCACGAATAGCCCGCTTTATCCGAAGTCGTCCTCGCGCATTCCCGCTCTCTTTTGTTACGGATTGCCGCAGAAAACCACTCGGACGTTTTTGCTTTCTAATTTGTGTAGTATAAAACTGTCACGCAAGGACAGTGAGAACGGTTATTAGTGTTGGCGCTAATAAGAAGTAACAGCACTCCCTTTATCGCCGGCTTTAATTCTTACGAATGTAAGGAATTTTCGGCTGACGCGACGGGCGAAATTAAAGATACGCGATTTCAACCGGTGCGATGACAGGGGGGAGTGATAATTATGAAAAGTAGGGGAGGGCTCGCCCCCGCGCGGTCAAAGATGTTTGCCAGTAAAAAAATGTTTTAATATAATATGGTGCCGCCATGCTAAACGCTATCGGGACTGATAATCGCCGCCGAGCCTCTTTGAGCGCCTTAATGAAGTGTTCCGTAGAGAGATTATGATATTTTTATTAAAAACGCCTGCGAGTTGATGAGAAAATTTATATTGTAACTATCTCTTCGACGGAGCCTTCACTTTTATGAGGAAGTGTTCTCGAAAAAGAGAAACAATTAAGGGCCGTTACGCGAACAAAGCGAGCAACAACAATAAAAACGTTGGGAACTCAATCTTGCCCGACCGTTACCGGAGTTAAACGACCGATTCCGATTTCCGAACATCCGTTACAAAATTTCAATACGAGTCATTAACATAAAAAGGAAACAATAACCGTTTAAAATTTCGATTCGGTATTGCCTTTTTTATTGGTGAAAAATCGCAATTTGCGAGAGTAGAACGTACGAAATTTAAATTTGAATTTCCGCCGGCGGTCGGCGGCGCTCGGCTCGGACCCCGTAATTAGAGGCTAATGAGAGCAACTGTACGTCTTTCTGTCCCGCTGTGACGCTCATTTTTCTGAGCATATTTTGTACCGTTTCGCTTTTATTACGTGACGACTGCTCGTCATAATGTCCGCGAGTTTCTATACTTGTGTAGCTATAAAAAAACTCATTAACTTTTTGATCGTAACCATGAGGGAGAGTACTAATATTTGTTTTCGTGCTACATATTACGATGTTATGTACAAACTTCTCCTTTGATTGTGGAGTACTTCATAAGTTACTGGTTTGTTGACCTGAATATTTTTTCCATTACTGAATCTAACGATTGAGTGTAATAGTCACTTTGAAGTTTGATTATAACCGCCTCCTTCAGAGCCTTGCCAATAAATAGTAAACAGTTGTCGGATCTACTTTCTGTGAGCTCGTTGTGTTTGATCAGGTGAATTTATACAGGTACCCGAGCGCCCTTCATTCTTTACATTTTCTCAATTGCTTTTTCCCTTGTCAATTTTCAGTATGTGTAGTGTGCTTACAAAAAAACCTTACAAGATATTTTATCGCAGTTAGTTTTTAGGTTTGAAAATCGGTAGCAACGCATACCTTTATGTAATTTTTAAATCAATTTGTTAATTGTAAGGAAACGCAATTTCCTTTAAAAGAAATACATTAAATAGTATTCGTGCACCGACAGCGCCGGGATACCTCGCGGGAATTTTTGACTAATTACACCTCTCGGCGTCTCCCGCTCCTGTGATCGTTCACTCGTTCATCCGTTCATTCAGAGGCGCTCCCCCAGTTTTTCGTCGACAAGAAACTTTTGCCAATTAAGAGGCTGGCACAGCGGCGCAACTTCTCAGAACTTTTGTTCGTCAACTAATTGTGACGTATATATAAGACAAATTTTGCCTGCCTACACATTATCTCTTTTGCGTTTGTAACGTATTTCTGTGTTCACTTTCATATTAGGAAGTGAAACTTCAAGTAACATAAAGTATACAAAGTTGCGGAACCCAGTTTTAGAAATAACATCCCGGGGTACAGTTGGTTGCATATAAAATGTATATTAGCATACTATACGTGCGCAAAAGACTTAGCAAATATTATCTTCTAGTCACTTTTTCTGAAGTCATAGTTCTTAAGAAATTTTATAATAGAATTTCGGTGGATAAGCCTTGAAATAAGTGACGAAAAATATACGATGTCTTTTTCCAAGTAGACTCTCAGACACGTCGTTATCTGTACCTAGAGTTAGTTATTTCAATAGAACATTCAACAATGTGACCTAGCCTTATGGCAGCTAAGTACCTACTTAAGTTTCGACCTCCGGGCGCAGACGAAAACAAGTTAAACCTTGTTATATTTTAAATAATATTTCTTGTGATAAATGTTGAATTTAAGCAAAGTTTTTGTACACATCAAATGGGATTTAAGTATTTTTAAGAAAGATATTATAAGCTTCGCAGCTACCTACGCGACTAAGATTTTTTTGATAGCTGGAATACTATCTGTCATTATCAGTGTAAAAAAAACTGAGTAGTTTGTTTGTAAGATTGTTTGCTTAAATGCGCTAATCTTTTGATTTAAGATAATCTTTCAGTATTAGATTGTCCATTTGTTGAAGTAGGCTTTCTATCGTGTTGCGAGAAGTGGTACCTATGGCACTTGGCATAAACCCTTGTTGGAAGCTAGCATTTAAAATATATCACAGCATTGTCCCAATCGGACCCCGTAACAACAAACAGAATGTAGGCACCAAAAACAAAAATATTTTGTCAAATCTATTTTTGTTTACTCCAACTTCCTAACTCAATAAACGCCGCCCACGCAATAAACATTAAAATTCTCAATTAGTATTGTGAAAAACTAAAATATGAATTGCTTTAATTAGTAAAGTTAAGACAGCTGTCATAAATCACTGAGTAATGAAACAGCATCGCAGGAACACTGAAATTCAATTAATGTAATTTTAACTTTCGCTCAGAAGGGATTGCGTCTTCGTTCGTAACTTGTTTCAACTTGACATGTCACTTCCTGGTTTATTTGGAACACAATATGTTACCAGAACATGTCACTGGTACAATAAGCAGCTGGTATGAAGACAGATATCAGACGAGAGACATGCAGGCGAAGATTCCACCTTTACTTTCCTTATGTGATACTTTTAGCCCTTTCACACAAGATACGGATCAAAGGACCAATTTTTTGCATTTAACGTTACCTGGTTTGAATTAGTTGTTTATAAACTGGACTATATGAACGTAACCATAATGAGTACATGTCATCTGGTCACCAAAACCTAATTACCGAACCATCTCCTATAACACCACAGAAATTACGTGGTAATATATTTTCAGGGCAAACCGCAGACCTGCATCAACCATACACAATCAGCGAATAACAATCATTGCCCGCGTTTGTAAATTACAGATAAATTTACACGGTCCCGCGGTCCACCTCATATTTACTGGCCATCATCATCAATAACAGTAAAGGCCAAACATAAAACATTGCCTATTTTAAAACCTTTCTGTTTAAGTGCTCATTAAAAGGCAAAAATAAAACGGGAGCTATTAAGCCGTATCGGTCGGACGACACGACAATACCCGAAGTGCTTTTCACTAATGATGTAGGATACGTGTATAATGATTACACGGATGTCACTGAATAAACTGGAAGCGTCCTTTGAAGCGCTGTGCCATTAAATGAGTGTAACACTTATTATTATTATTTTAATAGTAGTCGTTTGAGGAAAAGTACGGATGTTTTTTCTCAATGGCTTTTTCTTGTACCTAAATTAAATATAATATATATACCTACGATAAATATTTGAAGTAACTCGGAATGCCTTGGGAAATTATGTACCAAAAAAATTGATACTACTGTCTATATTAACTATCTTAACATGTTCACAAAAAATTTTTGACCTTCGTAAGTATAACCAAAGCAAGTAATTATAACTTATTAAAAATGTGCTCCAGATATTATCCCGAAACTATCCGTTGACACACACGAATAGGAACATAGAGGCATATAAAAAATCCATCAATCTGTGTGACACATCGAACAATGCAAAACTGGATCGGACCACAGAACATCAATTTTGTCCAATTTCCGCGTACGTTCCATCCAGATGCACTATATCTATTGTGCGGGACTGGCCACCGCTAATCCATTAGCAATACGACTTTTACACAATGCCCAGTGATGCCGAGCGAAACCCGAAAACGCTTTGTTAGTGCAACGGTAATGTCAACTGGTGTAGTTTGCCTATGGGAGGTAATGGGGCTATATGATGCGGGAGTTGTAAGGTCTATCGAATTTTGAGTTGAAAATAGCTATACAAATAATTATGAATTGCATCGCTCATAATTGTAGCTTCTTTTGTTTCTTTTAATTCTTTCTAGAACTTCTAGTAGTGACTAGAAACTAGAAGCTCACTTACATTCCATCAAAAATAATACTGCTTAGTTAGTTTATCACAAACTGGGGATTGTCTATTACATTTCTATAGTGTATATAGGGATAATAGTCGGTGGTTCATCACCATTACACTAGAAGTCTTGTAGTCGTAGTAGTGTAGTACTGGTCCTACTACTACGACTTGGTCTTAGTACGTGTCTTGAAAAATTCTAGGTCTTTGAAATTTAAATCTAGAATTACTAATATTGTCAGCCTATGTTGCCTCTATAGGGTAAAGGCCACTAAAAGATTTCTATTCCTTTTTCAAATTAAAAAAAAAACACATGTCTTTAAAATTCATTAGCACACGAACTCCTTGGCGTACATATAGGAGCGCTTGCACGTTCAATATAAACAAGTCGAACGCATTAGACGTCGGCATCGGGTTCCTTGCACCTCATTACTGAATGCATATGGAGAGAAAAACTTTCGCTTAGCACTCTAGGATCGGGTTTAAGATGTTTTGTTTATATTGTGTGCATGTGTAGACTGCGTGCTCATAGATTTCTTTTCTTTGTATCGATATAGATGTTTTAAGTAGTGGTTTAACTAGATTTCGCCCGTGACTTCGTCCTCGTATTGAGGGAAAAATTATCTTGTATTTTATGTTGGACATCAATTTATAGGTGTTCCTAATTTTAGCACATATCGTGGCCACTAAAGCAAACTAAGAGACAAATATCGAAACACACATCTTGAACATTTATATATCATTAGCAGGATTATAAGGGCCAGTTTCACTAGCTGCTGATAAGTTCCAGATAGTTTATCTGGTAGATAGTGGCTATCCGTAACCTGTGAAACTGGCCCTTAGCATCCTAAATTTTATTTAATAAGATCAATCGTTTTTGGATGAAAGCAAGCAAACTCGCTTTCGAATTTACTATATAAATAAGTGAATCAAAAACTCCTCACTACGCTATCTTGTTACAAAGAAAATGAAGGCTTATAACCAGAGTTAAAATAATAACACAAAATTCCACTGAAAATAAGCATACAAATGTCAACAACAAAAAAGGGAACAGCGAAAATCGTAAACCGCTTTTTAAAATGACTTCGCGAAGAAATGCAACCGAGTCGAGTCAAGACGACGAGAGAAAAAATACACTCGGAGGCAAAAAGTTCATACACTTCTAAGACACAGTAATCAGCGCAAAATATAGTCGGTCTCACGTACGAATCAGCGCTAGGGACGCGAAATAAAGTTTTGATGTAAAAAGTTCTTTTTATTTGCCGTGTTGAGAACAAACTTGGATGGTGTGCTGTACGCTATATGTATGAAAGTGTAATGATTTCTTTAACATAATTTCGTGGATTTCGTGAGCGTTTTCTCTAAATTTTAAATGGTGAGTTTAGATGTTTTTGTTGTTGACGCTTTAGTTTGAATATTTTCTTTTGGTTCTACTTGTGCGCTGTCTTTATTACTTCAGCACTCAAACGTAGAGACGCCAGCACATCTTGCTTCCGGAAATTGACAAATTTTTCCGATCAACTTTGAACCCTAAATATGATATGTTTCAACGATAAAGTTGAAAATCTATGAAGGAAATTTGACAGATTGTAGTTGCTTGATTACTTAATTTAAGCTATGTTTTTGATAGATTAAAGATGTAAGAAGTCAAGGTTTCGAAGGACATTATTGAAAATAAAATAAACCTATTTTAGCCATAAATTATAATTTTACGTCGTCATAGAATATCAGAAGGCCCCATTCGGCCATAAAACATCGATACGCTAATAGAATCTCCCGGTATTTAGGACCCGTCCGCGCTGGAAACTTTTACCGGCGTGGGACGGCGCGGGGTTACCTCGCGTTCGGGGCCGCGAGCTGAATACAAACGAGCGAATCTTAACCCTCAATCTGCCGGGTGCATGCGAGTAGCGATAAACGCCTCACGTGAACATTGATTTTTTTAAATAAAATTTTTAACGTGTTCTTTTTGTTGTGGTTTATGGACGTTGTTAGTTTTGTTTTAGATAAAATACAGCAAATAGATATTTGCCCTGGTTGATATTGACAACTAATAACATTTGAGTAATCATACAAGCACAAACAATACAACAACTATAGCAAATTACCATACCGGTTCTAAAACTATTGAACACTAGTTACATAAAATAATCCATCCAACAATCATCCCATTATCCCCTCCCATATAATCTACAACACCCATCAACAAATTCAATTCAAGTACTTACGTAAACACAAAAAAAACAATAATTACACTCCAACCAATACACTAAACGTCAGATAAGTATAAAGAGTGCTCTCACCATTGTTCTTTAAAAGAGGGACGTTAGAGGAAGTCGTGAGAGGAATTCTCCGGCACTCCGGCGACACATGTCAGCCTCTCGATCCGATCTCGATCTGTACGAAGACTTAATAAAATGACACTCTTAAAACTTTGGGCGGTGTAAGGGTTGAGTGGTAGCGGAGTAATTTATAAATTGATAGCTATTTATTTATTAAGGTTAAGCTGTTATTAGCAGTTTATGAGTACAGTAGAGCTTATGTATATTTTATTGTGTCTTAGACTTACACAGTCGCAAATTACTGATTAACCAGAGCGTTCCCATGATGAAAATCATAGCAATAAAAATAAAATATTTAAAGCCCTTTAGTTCTTGCACGAAAAATATATATTATAGTATTATGCATTATTTTTATTTTATTTTATTTTGGTATTAAACAGTCATTTACAAAAGAAATCATTTTTTTATGTAACGCGACAAAATACTGGTTTCCCAAAATATATTGAATAATTAGTTCTTTTTTACTTTGAGGAATGTATTTACAGCTAAAATCTAAATGGTTAATTAAAT
Organism: Heliothis peltigera; assembly: GCA_958496145.1. Lineage (NCBI taxonomy): Eukaryota > Metazoa > Arthropoda > Insecta > Lepidoptera > Noctuidae > Heliothis > Heliothis peltigera. Next base: position 10,881,186 of record OY292329.1, on the reverse strand, counting down.
AATCCATATATAAATGTCCTATAATCGCATAAAACAAGCTACAACGTACATATTTCTGTAATGTCTTCTCCCCGCTAGCTCTCGACACTTGAGTCGCATAAAAACCGTTAACATTGTGCCGCCGACTCTGTCTTGTGATCCCCCAGATCTTTGGTACCCAAACATCCACTGAGTATATGGTTTTCTTCAACTTTATTGAGAACTCATCGAAATTTCGTGTTAAATCTTTTATGTGTTTGTCTATTAGCCCATCGCTTTGTCACTGTTTCTCTTTTCCTTGTATTTTTACTAAGAAAAATGATAAACTTTAACATCCATTCCAACTTACATGTTGTTTCAATTCATTCAATTATTTCTTAGGTAAGCTTCGTGCGCGATCAGCGACGTAGATGTATCGTAGCACTTTCGTAGCGTGCTACGAAATTACGTAGACCGTTGTCTTGCAGTAAATAAATTTTTAATGTACTCGTTGGCGGTGCATTATTGAAGATAAACTGAGCAGTTTAACATTATGTAAGGTTACATCGGGCTTATAATGCACTGCAGTTAAATTGCCCTTTTACGTGAATTCTTGTAGTCAGTCTCGTCGTTTCAAAATTTAATTTCAGGCTTTATTTCCAAGCACATTTCCCCGAGTCATATGAAAGCATTTGAAATTAATATCTAAAACAGTTTCAACACATCAATTAAACATGTACGGACATGAAATTAAACCATTCAATCCTCTTAGCGTTCGAATGTAAGCCTCGAATGCATTCCCCGTAATTCCATAGCGCCACACAATATAATTTCAATAAAACGTATTGAAACTAATCACTATAGAGCGGGCTCCACGTCCCTCCGTTTGAAATGCACTCAAATTGGAGTGAACTAAATTCACGTTGACGCTGTATGAGGCAAACGACTTTTTAACTAACTCAGTTATGCGGTTGGGACGTTGTATTAATTTTAATTGGAGAACTAAATTGATTTATAATTTGAGGTCTTTTATGAAATGGCTTTGAATAGATAATTATTAGGTTCGCGCTTCACATTATGATTCATTCTAGTCTCATTAGAAGTGTAACTATAACATCGTCTGTACGTTATACGGGGCGTTATTTGGATTTTTAGCGACATGCAGTATTTCACATGCATTTCTTCTTCCCAGCGTACACATAGGAAGTGGTAAAGGGCGGGCGTTTTGGGGGCTGTCTTTTGTAAAATTGATTGTTACTTTCAATAAATGAGTTTTATCTTTATCACACAAATTATTTATCTTAACGTATCAGACACTCGGTTTCTTCAAAGTGTAACTCAGTTCTTAACGATTGTACAAACGCCAGCACAACAAGCTACCAGAAACTGTAAAATTTTCCCAATCAACTACGAACCATATGGTTAGCGATAAAGTTGAAAATCTATTAAGGAAATTTGACAGACTGTAGTAGCTACATGTGCTTCTGTAAATAAGGGCCTGTTTCACCACCTACGAATAAGTTCCAGATAGTTTATTTGATAGATAATTTCATACAAATTATGTTCCATTTTTCAATTTATCTGGTAGATAGTGGGTATTCGGACATTGTGAAACAACAATTTAGATTTCTACATTAAGACGCAATAAAAAGTGTTGCACATATAATATTTGAGAATGTGTTTTTAAATAAAAATCCATTCATAAAACTCTCAGTACAAACTTACAAACATGTAAAATAAAGAAAAGAGCAGTCGTGTTAGTGTTTAAACAAGTTTGTGAGCGCGATGACGGCCATAACATATTTCAAACAATTTCAAAGTGTAATACGCGAAAAATAAGGTGCTCATATCGTTCGTGCCCGGCTCAGCCGACTTGAGAACAGAGAAATATAGATACTAGATAATGTTGTGGAATTGACACGTTTTTTTTTTTATAGACTTTGAATACTTTATGTTCTTAGAAGTGTGGTTATTATATAAAATATATTCCTTTTTTTCTTAATCTAAACTGAGTACAAAATATTTTTTATAAGTTTGTCTTTAAAACTGAAGTTTTGACGTGTATGGTGGTATTTTTGTCTTGAATTTCATTAAAAAAACTGCCCTTTACATACCTATATTTAGTGTGTGCGATTTTAGATTTATATATATATCGTATAGTTTTTGTTACGAAAATAATCGAAAAACTTCCCAAATAAAAAAAAAACAGTTTCAATTCAAACTTCAAATCGCTTCAAATTCTGTCCATTCTTCAACCCCATTTTTCATCAATATCGCAACTCCTTCCAAGCTTTCAAAATAAAATTCACCTGGCGCATCTAGGTAATCTGCATCTTGGTCCATCTGAGCCCGCCTCTGTGAGAGCTAGATACAAGCTGATCCGTTTTGTTTCCTCAATGTACACTCCCCCTCCCCTTCAACAAAGCTACTCCACCCCTCTCAACCCAAGGTATCGAGCTCACAGAAAACTTCAGAAAAATATCCATTATTTATATACGATATTATATTGAAAAGTTTATCCGTAACTTTTGGCTAGGTTCTAATTTTGAATACTTTAGGATCGAGTTTCGGTCCTTGAGTTTGATTTTCCCCTGATTTTGTTGAATTTCGAATTGATAGAGTTTTTGATGAAGGAATAAAAAATAGAGAGTTTTAAACATATTGAAGAGTACTTTTTCCGCAAAGTGTTTTTTTTTTAGATTTTATTTACACCAAAGGGCAATTTTAAATTACACCAGATTTAGTGACAACTGACGAATAGTAATAGCAAATAGTTGTACTTAAAATATAAAATCTAAGTAACTTGGTTTGTCCGTCACGCTTGCTCGCCGGAACTACTGAACTAATTTATGTGAAATATGGTACAAAAGTGATCTAAATTCCGAGAAAAGGATATAGGCTTCTTTTTATCCCTGTTACAAAAAGTTCCTACGAGATGCAGAATGAACTGCGGCGAACAGCTCACAACACATAAAGCAACTAAAACTATTTTCTAAGTAGAAAATTAGTATAAGCTTACATGATGCAAACGCACACAACCACGCAATTAAACACTCCATTCACAAAAAAATACCTTTTCCAGTAGCACTATTTAAATGCGTCACTCGTTAAAGCAACGCTACTTTATAATCGCGTACGTTCCAAGAACTAATTTAGTTATAAATGAGATCTCGCAGGCTTCCACGAGGCGCCGGCGCGAGGCCACAAAGCGAGCGATTCGTCTCAAACAAACTCATTACCGTTCACACGTAATTATAATAGTACGCTCGTTTGGTCTTTCTCAGATTTGTCAACTTTAAGATGGTACAGCGTGAGTTTGTGTTTTTTTTTTTATTTTAACCTGTTTACTGAAAATATGTTAAATAATGTCTTTATAGCATATTCCAAATCCCCTACTCCTCGAACAGAAGCGGCCATTAACGCTCTTCTGAACACAAATACAGGTCTTGGTGTGTTTAAAGATGAATGGAAGACGATAAAGTTCGATTTTTTTGTGTGAAGAATGCATGACTGTGTTAAACTTAGTAGTTTAAGTTTTCAATATTAAATAGTATAATTGGCTTCGGCCGTTCTATGTAATAAAACAAATAAATAAACATGTAATTTGCATGTCATTTGAAATGAAATACATACATGATTTACACGAAAAATGTTTGTGTAAAGATTTTTTTTTTTGTTTAAATATGTAATAAACGTATTTCTTTACAACTTATTAAAAAAATCACAACTAAAACTTACAATGCACAGTTGCTGTAACCGGGAACAGTTTAGTGGATAACTCAAAATTAATCGAGACCACTCGTTCTTATCACGTGCAATCATAAAAATGATGTCCTCCCATTTCATGTTACCCTAGTACTCGGCTTGTCGAACACCTAATTCGTATGACACATCGCCCGGGGTGTCGGCGAGATTTTACGATCCCCTTAAATTGAACTTGTTCGAGGTATGACTGATTAATATTTGAGTCAAGGGACTAAGGTGTCATGGTCATAAAGAGGTTTCAAAACTTTATCATTTAAATGTGCTTTGTAAACTTAAGAATTACCGTAGAATGTCTTAGTAAATAATTAAAAAAATCGAATCAAATAATAACAAAAAACGCAAGGTCTATTTAAATGTATCACCTATTTGTAACCATTTTGCATGTAACTTTTATTTTTACTTGAATTTTACCGTAAAGTAAAAAGTTGTAGGTACATTATAACATCTCATTTAATATTATACACTATTATAGAATTTTTTGTCTTTAAATAAGGATTTTTTTAATTTAAACAAAGAACAACACGCGACTATTACATACAACAAAATCTTATCAGCCCCACGTATTTTACGTTCCATTTTCATCCTCAAAACTCGGTCTTATTTTGCGCGTAAAACAGTGTTGCCAGTTCATTTAATTTGGAGTAATGTGTTGCCATGTTTATCGGTCCCGCATTAACCGGTGATAAGTATCCGTGAAAAGTTTTCGGTGTGACCTTTCCGTTGATATTTATTGGTATCGGTGTACATAATACTTGACTGTGCTTGTTTATTGTCTGAGTTTTTTATACTTTTAAAGGTTTTAAGGGTAGCTTACAATGTTGTTAAATCTTAGAAGCGTAAAGTGAGAGAATACTTTCAGAAATGCATTGTCAATTTCTGATTTGTATTGTATAATTATGTAATCCACCAATAAACTTTCCGACATTAAGAAAGGCTAGATTTAAACCAACTTATTATTATTGTCTCTTAATTTAGGGAAAAAAGTAACGACATGAAACAAAAGTCATGCTTTCTGAAATAAGATTGCGACGGCCCTACGAGTCAAACTCAAATTGAATTCTTTGAATTAGGCTGATCAAGGCTAATAAATCAGCAGTCTTCGAACGTCAAAACAAAGGACAGCCCCCAAACCACCCACCCTTCACCGCGTCCTATGTGTTTTTGGTGAGAAAAAGAAGTGTAAAGAAAAATACTACTTAATAAAATATTACAATTCATAATTGGAATCGACTAACTGTAAACTAACCCTTAGAGTATCAGTCGTGATTACGTTATTAAACCGCGCCTCCTTGCTCCATACTTCAAAGCGCGCAAATCTCACGGCGCGAACACGCTAGTCACATCTCTAAATAAAATAGTCTGGCAACATTATTCGCTCTAACGATGTGGAAGATAAATTTCGGGATCCCTTTACAGTTTACGAGGTGTAGCGTGAAAGACTGAGTGTGTGGTTTGCACCTTAGAATATACGAGTAGGTCGGAGATCGCACGAGAATGAATGCTGTGCCCCCAAGGTGGGTGATATAGTTTTTATATGCCACGTGGATTAAAAGGGGTTGAAAGGTTTGGGACTGTCTGATATATGCCATCGTTTGTTTTGAAAGAAAAGGATGTCTGAATTAACGGTTTTTACACAGATGCTGTTGGTTGGCCCTAATAAATAAATAAATAAACGGTTTTGTTATACTATCTTAAGAAAGTTTACATTTGTTTAATAATGTATTATGTTTATTCATGATTACCAACAAAATAAGCAAAAGATAACAGTTTTAAGAATATAACACCAATGAAAACTCTAAAGTTCAGGTATAAAAGCAAATCAACGCTAAGGAACATCGTTATTCCCCCAAGTACCATCACCAACAAAACCATATAACCGCTAAAACAAATTCAGGTCGTCTCCCTCATTCACTGAGCTTCTAAACTCAACGTATGCAAGTACCACCGCTCCTCTGAGACCTCAGCTCCGTAATGTAATAACTCCACAGAATATATTGACGAATGAAACACATATTTTTTTTTATTCCTCAAAAAGAGTGGTTATACGATATTCCCGTATTGAAACCAACGCTTTTATCTCGGCTAGTTGAAATTACCGCGAGTGTCCCATTTCCGCGGTTTTGTATGGCTTTTATTTTGCTCCGTGTTCTATTTGTTAATTAATATGGTCTGTTCAATAATGACGTAATATGAAACATCTATTTATGCGAATATGTTGATATATTTTTGGACTGTCGTCGTATTGTTTTTGAAAGTAAAACGTCGGAACGTCTGTAATTTTATTTCTTTCTTAAGCAATTAACTTATTGCATATTTATTATTGCCTACCTAATTCTATTTCATCATCATCTGCCTAGCCTTTTCCGAATTATGTAAGGGTCGGCATCCATTTTTAACCAACAGCAGCTGGCAAACAGCTTTGTGGTCTCTGAAAACACATAATGACTGATAAAGTTGTTGAAATGATAGCGAGGACTCACCATTTTAACCTATCGTCTGAAACATGTAAGAACTGGTCTCGTCAAAATGGTTACCCATCCACCTCCAAGCTCATATATAGAAATCCTTCTAAATGCTAATATTTGCCGTGACTATCACAATACAGCTTAGATACATTATACACAGACGAACCATTATTATTTTCTAACAAAGATTTTTAGTTTCAAATTAGAACGGTATTACTAAGGTACGGGGTCCATAAACTTACTTATAACTTACGTTATATTTCCTGCAATACACCCCGACTACAGCCGTACACTGGACAGCCAGGCATATGATTAAAACTTGAAGTATTCATACATTTTTACGTTCACACAAAACATTTATGAGTCACTTAACTAGTAATGGCTTGACATAAACCGTTGTCCGGTAATTATTATCCGAGTAGTTATAGTGGGAGACTACCAACATGGATTTTGTTCGTGTTTCTGTTATTTTTGAAAGGATCATTTTCGGTAATGTGTCCCGCTGAGGGTGCAGCTGGAGGGAGTTTCAGACTCTTACCTACTGACTAAAACACACTATGTCACTAAAACACTGGAGGTCCCTGTGTGCCAGGGCCACGGTACCTCTTACGAAAAACCCGCAGCCCAGGCAAACCCTGGCCCTGAGGGACCCTCATGCCACGGTTGCTGACATCATGCCCTAATTGGGGATAAATACGAATTCAGATGATTATGCTAAAGAAATATATGACACTTATAAGTCCATTATAACCCAAAACCCAGAATAAGACTTAACCCTTTCATACGACAAAAAACCCACCCATAGAATAACAAATTAAAAAAAAATACTTTAAGTCCAATGAACTGTCTCCAGTCCCCACAATCCGTAAGTCACAATCAGTTAGCACGGCACTAACAACTATTCCTAGACTACATTTACGAGTCACTTAGCGCCTAATGGCTGAACATAAAAACCTATGTCAGCTAATTATTGGGTGACGTCACTAAAACACGCCAACACGAATAACTTTAATTAGTTTCCAGTGTATGGAAGAGTTAACGATGGTTCAAATGTGTTTAGGATATGAACTAAAAAAATACAGTTAATTTTGAAAATGTAAAAAAGAATTATGAATTCAAATATACATATAAGTCGAGGTGGCCTTATGGTTAAAGCACCAGGCTGTCATGTATGAGCACACTCATCGGGTTCGATTCCATGTCAGGCGAGTACCAATGCAACTTTTTAATTTTCTAAGTATATATGTATCTTGGATACCAATGACCGATTAAAGGTGAAGGAAAACAAACCTGGACTATAAGGTCTGTAATCACCAACCCGCATTGAACAAGCGTGATGATTAACGCTCAATCTTTCTCTGTGTGACAGAAGGCCTGTACCCAGCAGTGGGACGATAGAAAAGGCTGATGATGATGATGATGAACAGTCCAAATATGATCTTCGCTATTATTTGTAACATACCTAATACATAAACTGTGAATAGGATAAAAGTTTTAAAACATAATAATAAATATACGATGTTACATAAAGTTGTCCAATACAACTTAAAATGAAATAACCATTCCCGTAATTATATTTGCGTTTGGGTCATTTACTAATAACCTCAACTCATATAATACCTGAGTAATTACTTAAAAACATAACAAAAAAAAAATAACAAAATATTATTTCAAAAACAACATGAACGGGCAGTTGCACTTAGCTATAAAATTAAAACCACCAGCGGACCTATAAATATATCATTAAACTGAGTGACAGCCCTATTCAAAAACCACGTTAGACTTAACATGGACATGGCACGCCAACAAAAAGTTAATTAAAATAAATATTCGAGTGGTTTCTAATGTAATACATGTGATGGCACGCGGTTGTGTGTCGTTGCTGTCCCGTTAGTATTAAAACGCCAATTACAATAATTGCCGGCAATGCACGCGCGCTTTGTGGCCGAACCCGCTGCACGATATTGCCCGATTTCTACCGTATATGCTTATGTTTTATTTTAATGTTTTGTTTGTTTTGGATAGTTGAAGCCTAAAACTTTACATAAAGTAAGTTTATTTTTTTATTCTTTTAATTTTTGAGTTTGAAACGAGGTTTTCTTAAAATTTTATTTGCATTAAATAATTATGCTAATATAGTCACACCTTTTCAAAAAACATGAGTGTTAATCATAGTAATTAAGTAGTAATATTATTGTAATAAAAAGTATTTTTCGCCTAAATACATCATAAAGACAAAAAACTAACACTTCTTTCACAAAAACATGTATGACAATATATGTATATATCGACATACGGCCGGCACTAGTAATACTGTTGTATTACAACACTACGGAACATCGATAGCACAACACTGTACGGCGTGGAAACATGTTTATTTTATGAAAAGTGCTCCTTATTCTGCTCGTCAGTATTTTGGTTGGTAAGGAAGGACACTGCATAGTAGGTATATAAGGAGTGAATTATTTTATTAATATGGAACTATTCTTTCAAAGATGAAAGTCTTGACCACGAATGCACTAAACCAATGTCCCTTAACCTCAATCAAGGTTAGTCTAAAATTAGCTTCGAAAGACTTGAAAACTTTTCAAACAATTACTAAATTCCATTTCAAATAATCTTTTCAAAGGTTAAAACCCAGTATAAGGGGAGCCGTTTTTTATTAAAACAGGTATTAACACATACTAATCTAGCAAAACATCATTCGGACTTTTAATATAGCTGGGGTGGACAGGACAAACGCAATTTAATGAGTATTGAAAGTGATCACCCTCTGCGGTGTTCTAGTATTACCTATACGTGTATTTTTTTACGGTAAATCAGAAAGTTGGTATTTAGGAATGTTATGGACGTAATAATTCTTAAGTCCACATGAAAGGACCATTTCTAAATTTTGGCCAAAAATATGTCAATCAATTTTCAAACCTTCTAATAAATATTTCGTTATAAAATAATGTATTAAAATACTACGAAAAGAAAACCCACAAATCGTAACTTTGCAAAAAAATATATTTCTGATTTATAACAATTGTTGCCACTTTTTAAAAAATATGAAAACAATAATCATATAAAAAGGTTTTAAATCATATCAAAAAGTCTGCAACAACACCTTTTTATAGATAATTTTCAAAAATAATCTAAGTAGCAACACCATAAAAATCTTCATATAAAACTTTTTCATTCCCAGCACCCGTAATCGAAGCCATGACCTTAAACTCACCTTCAGATCTTAAAGCAATATAACTTAACATGATTGTCAATAACCACAGGCAACAAACCAATTCTACTTGAACCTCCGCAGTTAGTTAATTTTGTGCAACGAAGGGAAAATAAAAAGTAATTATAAGTTGGTCATCTCCGGCGATATTATCTCTGGTCCCTGGGGCTGCTCAAATATTTGCTCTTATATTAATTTTTATTTGGTAGCTTCATCAGAGGAGAAAGGGCACGCTTGGAATTATTAAGGTTGTGTTTTGGGAAGTGGAATGGGGCTGCACGATAGACATGGCATATAAGAGTATTATTTTTTTACCATAACATAATAAATTACATTTTGTATTATGTAAAAGCGATAATATTAATACAATTTTAATAGTCTTAAATATAACATTTTTATGCTCTCATAATCATCATCACAGCCTTTTTATCGTCCCACTGCTGGGCACAGGCTATCTCTCCCACGGCTAAGGCTCTCATAATAGATATCCAAGAGAGACAGACTGACTGACAGAGAAGACACTGACTGTCCCTTCTACTTACTTATAGCAAAGCATATACAAAGCTAGTTCCTAACAATTGCATTGGCGAAGCAACAGGTTCCTTCAAAGCAGAGCGTAATAAATTATGATGATCACCAATTTATATTCATTACGTTATGTTTTGTGTGCTGAGTAAATATACACATATTATAATATATATCTAGTACATGCTGTGGGGAGCTTATGAATAATCCGATGATAGTCTACTTAGGGGGAGGAAAAGAATTGTATTTTTTTTTTGTAACTCACATAAGCTGTTAAGAAATAATGGATTTTAATTCACTCAATTACTACACAGTAGTAGGGAAGGTTAGGTGTCATTTGGACATCTTTGGCAGTCAGAAGCTTGAAAGTCTGACTACAATTATTACCAAAGGTATCGTGTTGCCCGGATAACCAGGTTGAGGAGGTCAGATAGGCAGTCGCTTCATGTAAAACTCTAGTATTCAGCTGCATTTGGTTACAGCGGAAACCGACCCCAATATAGATATTGAAAGGTTGGGTAGGTGATGTACCTGATGCATAGAGGGGCTTTGTATTTATACCGACCAATAAATCAGTTAATGTACACCATTATTGCTTTGTCGAGTCTGGTATCCATTCTACTACACATTAACAAATCATCTACATAACGCACATATCAATCCACCAAAAACTTAAACCTTTTCTTAAAATCACAAAACCTTCGTCATCCTTTAAAACAACATGTAACCAACGGCCCCACAAAACAATACAAACTGAAAATAATAAATCCCAGTTACCGAAGATTCATTAAAACAGTCCAATTAAGCGATATTTACATTTACGCTTAACGCGTTTGATGAAACTCTTTTGAAACAACAGGCGTAAACATTGGAGTTGTTCCGACTCATTGGGGCAAGTGTTTGTATGGCCAGCCGACCGGACGCTGCGCGCCATGTACTTTGTGCTGTGAGCTTTTGCTGGATGGGACGAGTTGATTAGGCTTCGTACTATTTTTGCTATGTTATCTTCCATCCATTTTATCTAGGTTGTTGACTTTGTTGACTGTTTAAAGGCCTTTTTTCGTAGTAAATTATCAAATGACCTCTCCCACGTAGGTTGGAGCTGAAGGGACTTTTTATACCTACTTTGTTCCTTCTTTCGTGCGGTCTTTGTGTGCCAGGGCCGCGTTAACTCTTGCGCGAACAACCTGCAGCTCCGGCAGGCCTCGACCCTACAGGGCCCCTCTGATTCGCGCTGCCGACACGGGTTTTGCGTTACTCTGGAAATTCATCTTCTTGTATTGTAAGACTAGCTTTTTGCCTATTATATTGCGACAAACAATGTAAAGCCTGTTTGATAACACGCTTTTGGTGATAACGACTATCCGTACGTAAGGACCAAAAACGATAGCGACATCCATCATACACCGACGCATCCAGAATACTAACATCCATTCACTCGTGATCGCGAATTAAAGCCGTGTTTTTGTACAGTCCCCGGAAAAGTTAATGAATAGCGAACGTACGTGTTCGCTGGACGGGCAATATTTGCCCAACACGCCCTGTTTGCCCGACCCCAATAATTTAAGGAGTATATTTAGTCGTTCAATTCGCGCTGGACATCGATACGTCTGTTTGTGTACGTTATTGCGTGATTAAATGCGTTATTGTTGTTTTTCGGTTGTCCTATCGCTGTTATGGCAATTTGTAATGTTAGGCAGGGCGATGTGAAATGTATTGTTCATGTTGCCACTGCCGGTTATTTTTCTGTAAAAAAAAAGTATATTTTTAGGCATCTCGTGTCGATTTGTAAAAATGATCTGAATTCCTATATTCTACCTATCAGCACACATTCACTTCAAGGCGTTATTATAAGTGAAGAACTTGTACAATTTGTCAGAATTTATCTGACGAAGGTATTCGACCGAGGGTCCCTTTTACAAAAGAAATTCCTAAAATTCCCTTATCCTCGTATACTTTGCGATTGTAGGTTTTGATTAGGCATTGCTTACCTTAGGCCCGCATGCCAAACTTTCAATTGATCTAAAAGAAATGGTCCAATGATCTTGTCCTTGTACTAATGAGAAAAAATGTGATCTACTTTCACATAAATTCTTCATTATAGGCAAATACTGAGAATTGATACAGTATTAAAGTAAAATTGCCTGAATTAAGTCACTAAATGTTTTATTCATATTTTATCCAAAAATAAAAGTGAAATTTGTATTTTTAGTAAAACTTTTTCTTCGAATTAAACATTCCAAAAGTAACTATTTTTCAAGACAACTGTTGTATGGTTGTATTCATTTAATGCATTCAAGAATCAATTGGCCCAATATTTTATGAGAAAAAAATAGATAGATAATTTTTCTGAGTGTTGAATATATTTAAAACTCAATAAACACTTAAAGATATACTTACTTTTATTTATTTTTACTTATTTTTTATTGAATATATATACTTACTTACATATACTTGTTATTGTTTCCATGTAGCTTATAACTATCGATAAATAAAAAAATATATTTTAATCAAAGAATGAAAGTTCATTTTAACCATACAACCATCAAATTAATATAACCCAACGATTAATATACAAGTAAAACAGCGTACTTGTTCATATTTATTGTGAGGCAAAGGAGTAAGGCAAGTCGCTGCGAGCGCCTCATGGATCCCAACTCAAGTTTGAGGATCAAATATCAATCTGCGGGTTCTATCCCCCATGCGGATATGATTGGGGGATACATTCCGTTCGCCTCACTGAATATTGAACGACGAGAAAAACTTATAACGTTTCCCAGAGACGGTACCGTGAAATTTGGATTTTTGGAACGTAGTAGGTATGTCAGAGGCATTTAATTAAAGTATTTCAAAGATTTTTTAGAGGTTGACTTAACTTTCAATAGTATTAATTCATAAATCATTTTGACGAAAAAATGTATAAAAATAATAAATGTATATACATTATTCAGCTAATGCGAAAGATGGTTCTTCTTCTTATTGAGTGAGATGCAGGTTTAACTACCCAGCAAGCCTTTCTGTCGGGAGTTTACTAAAACCCACTTGACGGTCTTTGACCTGGAATTGTAACAATGACTGTTATTTGAGAAGCATTCTCGCATGCCAGGTTTACGTGTCTTCCCTGTCGTGGGAGTGTAAGACTCAAGAATCGAACACGTGACCCCATGCTCGACAGTTGCGCTTACGAACAACAGGGTGGTATTCCAGTCTTTTGAGCCGCATCAAATCAGTGAATAGTAAATAGAAAATATAATTTTAAATAGAATGAGAACAATGAAACATTTCACTGTCACAGACCCAAGAAAAAATAGACAGACTCACACCCCTCGCAAAAATCGCTCGCATCGCGAATTAAATTACATCAGTCAGACATTATTCCCAACACAAGACATATGTACCTTCCACTAAACTAGTAAACGAGTAGTAGAGAACTCATAGCAAGTTTATCGAAGTAACACGATCAATCTTACTTTCGCTTAAGGAATAGATTTTATTTCTGGTTCGCAAAATTTTGCTGTTACCATTATTACCTTCGTACCTTACGTTCGTTGATTTATTGCTTGACTTGTAATGTTGTACGGTTTTATTCGATTATTCAAGGGTTTTAAGGACTCGGTGATCGAAAGGCAAGGATATTAAAAGTGGCCATGTAGCTTATTTACAACTTGAAAACTTATATTATGTACTTAAAGTTACTTACCCCAGTGTATTTTTGTTGAGAAACAAAATTATGTATGCCTAGATCATTGACCTCGTCTATATACTTATGTATATATATATGTATAACGCTGTAGAGTTTGTTTGTGTGCGTGAACGCGCTAATCTCAGAAACCACTACACCGATTTAAAAATTCTTGCAGTGATTAGATAGGTAGCTTATTTATAGTGAGATACTTAAAGCAATTTATACGGCTACATCGCTGGCAGAATCCAGTCGAACAATTCTTTTCATTATGTGTACTCATGTCTTACACTTAAAATGGTTTTTCATATTACTATTCTGAAAAGCAACACCTCGGTATTGTACACTCAGGCAATTTTAACACGCATATGACTTCATGATTTCTTATATACATATCTCAACTATAAATTATTGTTATTTCGTGCAATAAGAATAAATTATATTTTACTAGAGCATAACAGGTCCTTATCCCGGACTGCAATATAAGCGAAGCCCGCAATAAAGCGTCTCACTTAGGCCTCTAATAAAGCGGCTTATGATTAACCCTAGCACACAAAGCTGATAACTTTGCCTAAGCAATCTAGTTTTCAGCCACGAGAACACAAGTAACCCTACATATTTGATCCAAGTCCCCACTTCGTCCCCATTCACACCTGCATTCTCCACGTAAAATATTGAACAGGGGTTCCCTAAGGTCGGCTCTCCCGCCGCGATGCAAATTGGCTCAGGGGGCCTCCGTGCACTCCAGATTATGTGACGAACGAATAGAGTATTGTGTTTTATGAGACATTGTGAGAAGAAAAGAGGTTTGTAGCAAATTCTTTGCTTATAGTGGAGAGCTTTTTCGAAATTGTGTTTCGACAGATGTGGTTAGTTTTTGAAAGAATTTTGAAAGTACAGTCTTTTGAAAAGAAGGAAAAAGCTTTTAATTGCCTATTTTAGGTGATTTGTAGGTACTGTCCCTGATCTATACAGACGCGTAGAGTCGGGACGCTTTGCGTCGGGACGCCTAGTGTAGGGACGCCTAGTGTAGGTACGCCAAGCGTTGGTACGCCTAGCGTCGGGACACCTAGCGTCGGGACGCCCAACGTCAGGACGCCTAGCGTCGGAACACCTTTCTTTAGGACGCCTTATATACCTAGCCTTACATAGGCTATCTTCTATCCGGGTACGGGAATAAGTTCCCCGAGAAAGCGGGAGAAACCGCGAGGCACTGCTGTTATAAACGTTCACAGTTTTTGGACAATCCTTACCGTCACAACACTTGCCTAAAAAGTAAGAATTATTTATTTATATAAAAAACGGTATGACTTAGTTATTATATAAATTTTAAAAATTTTCACACAAAAAACTAAAGGACAGACAATTCACTTTCTTTAACAGTCACAGTCTATCAAATCAACCACGACACGAAAAATGTAAATCCATCGTCAAACGTAAGTCCGACCGTCCAGTCATTCGTGCACGTTCCCTACATCTTGTCAGATGAAAGTCTTCAATGCGTTATCGAAATCTATTTATAGGGTTGTGTCGCATCGCGTCGTTCCTCATAATGTGTTCGGGGGACCTTTTCACGCTCGGCTTGAGACCCAACAAGCTCGGATAAAAGGGGATGGGGGGGATTAAATATAGTCGCGAAACTCAGGTGATGGCTCGGACCTATAGTGATTGTCAATACGTTTAGTCCAATAGACTTTTGATGTCAAAGGGAAGCTGTAGGATACGTTTGATGTGATGCGTTTTAAGTTGTGTGATCTTGATTAAATGGTTTTGGTTTGGGTGAATTGTTTTGCGTTGAATATTGTAATGCCAACGTTTTAAAGTCCAAAACAAGCTGACACTAATAATGAAAGACGATGTCACATTTTCATTTTCAGTGACTTTTGGTACAGACGCCAGCACATCAAGCTACTCGAAACTGTAAAATTTTCCCAATCAACTTTGAACCATATGCTTCAGAGATAATGTTGAAAATCCACTTATAAAATTTGAAAGATTGTTGTGGCTTGAAAAATATACAAGAAAATATATAAACATTAACTCGCAATCCTGCTCTTCCATCATCAAGACAAGCAGCGAGCCTAACCTAATTGTAATTAATATATAAACAATAACAAAGACTTTGACAAACGTCTTGCGTTACGCTGCGGTCGACGCGAGTCATTACTGGTCCTTTGATACTCGATGCGTTACGTAATTATACGACATATTTTGAGCTACTAATGACGTCACGCGAAATGTCATGTCCTTGTATAATTGGCTGGTTAATGTGGTCAGATTGGTTTATTACCAATCTGTGTACCAAGGAAAGTCACACTAAATACGGTAGATGACAGCTAGTCAAATCCATTACTTTAATTGAACTGTCAAAAATGGTTACTTTGTATGAAAATACTAAGTTTTGACGTCACAGATTTTTCACATTAAGCCTAGTATACTTATCTAAATGAATATGAAAAAGTATTTTATTTTCGACCTAGTCATCATCCCAATTGTATATAATGGGAGTGCTTAAAACTGTCACACGTACCCACATACTACTATAATATCGTACTTAACAACTGCAAGAATTCATCAGTTCTTAAAAAGAAAAAACGAAAATATTCGAACAAAAAAAAGGTATATCAACCTCGACCTTATTTCGGTAACAAATAGGTGACACAGCTAGCGGGCCAATGTTCTGTCTCTTGTTACACTGCGGTTGACGAGTCATTATGGTCCTTTGATACCGGAGCGCACGCTTACGTCATTATTCGCGCGATATTTTGAATTAACACCGACTAAGGTTGAGCGTAATGACAGGTTGAAGTTTGCGTTCAGGTTTTTGCGGTCGAGGGGTTGGTAGCGCTGTCTTTTTGACGGTGATTTATTTTATTATGTTACAATTTTTGAGACTTTGTTCATTGATAAAGTGTGGTAATTAATTGCGATAATGAATGCGCTTTTTAAATAATATACTTAACGTAAGCAGTATAAATAAAGTAAGGTATGTAGGCAGTAATCAATCAGATACTAGATCGTAAGTACTATTAACGATTGTGTTACGATAGCAGTTTTTTTCTTACTTGTCTCGGTGGCGGTTAATTAAATAATTGAACGAAATGTTATTTTGTATTGTCATTTAAGTGGCTTTATTGTCTTTTTGGGAATAAAAATGATTTAAACATAAGTTGATTCTACGCTATTATCTGTATTAATTAATAACTATCTAAACTCTCAACACTACCACAACACACAACCCAGTAACCACATAAAAACCAATCAATTCCATGCAACCCCGCGATTTGAAAATAGAACCAACCCACTGTATTACACAGTCGAACATAAAGTATCATGTTCAATTTGCAAAACATCAAAGTGTCGTTTAAAAACAGACGTACAGACGGGAATAAACTGTGAGTGTAGGCCGCGCAATGAATGCCAACCGATTCGCACGCCACAGCCGCGACCAACTCAGTCTATTGAAACTTGACGCACGCAACGCTGTGTAGACTAGAATAAGGCTTATTATTCATAGTTGTGCGTGTGTACTAAGCTTTTTCCGAAATGTTGAGAAAAGTCTTGCTGGTATTACAAATACGAATGTAACTCTCGGGGGATGACATGGCACACTTAGACTTTGGTAATATTTGGGACATAAATTAGACTAAAGAAGGACATGATACGATGGTTGCAATAAAGATTTTTAAAACTCGGAATGCAAATAAAATATAAGTTAAAAATCAAAGAATAAAAATTCTAAAAGAAACTTACAACATCTTTCATGTTATGTCTAGATACATACTCTGTATCTACATGTCGACAAAATTTATTTCAAACATGCTATTTACAGTTTGTATCACACAACCGGATCAGTGCACAAATCGTTAGATGTTCGGCGCACGTGTATATAAAGAAGCGCCCAGTCTAATAACTTGCACTGCGACCTACATTTCTTTCACAGCAACACAGAGCGTGCACAACAAATGCTATATTGCTCTCTAACTCTCAAACGGACAAACACTTTTATCTGTGCGTACAATACCGTTTGCTCTTTGACCGTAGCTCAGCGGCGCTTCGGTCCGCGCAATAGCCTCGCTGCCACGCATTGTACCATCGCGTTGTTTTATTCCGCGCCGAATAAAAACCAGTGACCGTAAACCGAAGAGGCCGTGATATGGAGGTTACAGTCACCTCGTAAATTTCGTTCTACCGCGACACACTCCTTCACACTCGCGCTGATGTCACATTTTCAGTCCAACGGAGCGCGAAATAAGTACATTTTTGCCCACACGACGTAATATAAAAAATATAATGACATATTTTAAAAGTAAATCCTGGATGTGCGGTATTGACAGATGATGGAGAAGAGTTCCTTCGGCACGCACTCGTTGTAAGGAAATGAATTTTTTGTCAATATTTCTACGTGTGCTCGAGATTTGTTGGACAAATATTTTCATCTGTAAACGTTTCTGGAAATGTTTGATATGCCGCGCGTTCGCGTGTTTTCCTTTCGAAAATTCTCGACAGGATATTGATGTAGGAGCATCAAACGTTGTTTTAATATGTTTACATTTAGATATTCTGTTTCTGTAAATATAATGTATGAGCCGAGATAAGATCACAAACTTTTATATTAAACGTAAAAGACTCGAGCATATAATTGAATAAGACGACAACAGTCTCGTATATTCTTTCATTTATCTTTATTGTATCTTTATTCTTGGCACTTTTATAATATTTTCACAACATATACATATTATTGTACTACGCCAAGTGTTTCTTCAGTAGCCAATATTTCATTGCAGCCCCACTAAAATGTTATTAGACAAACTTCCAAACAAAATAACGTTCATTAAAGAACCCAAATAACCAAACCCGCTTAAACATCATTTAAAACCTTAGACGAAAAATGTCGTTATTTACTTTCCGACCAATCTACTGCCGACTGTCATATAAATTGGATGGAATTCTTTCACAGAACAGTTTTAATGAGACCTTAACGGGCGCCCAGACTTTGATGCGATAACTTTTTTCGATATTTTTCGTCTCCCCATAGAAAAATATGTACTATCCTTTTCTTGTGTATACATTTCTCTATCGCTGCGTTCCTTTCACTCGCAGTTACTGCAAACGAAGACCGCTCGAGGCATCTGCAATCAATGGAGCGAACAAATTGAAATAAGATAGCAAGATATACCATAGCTCATAATAAGAGGCTTCGCTTGATTCTGCCTTTCATCCCAAAAGATTTTCTGTATAAGTATGTAAAACTGTGTGCCGTTAGATGCTTACTGAAGTTGTGAAAGTCAATCCTTTGCGTCATGTGGAGATGATTGGCTCACAAAGTACATCAAAAGACGTTTACTAACTGCGCGGGTCTCTGGGCACAGGCTTCATACGTAACGTTGTGTTTACTGTATCTGAGTGTAATGGCTTTTTAAAGATTACTTGTTTATATTACCGACTCGAATTTTTGCGTATAAGATTACGTAGAATTAGGTAGAAATTTTAGTATCTTGTTGGGGAGTTTGTGTGATGATTTTACAACATATTTTTTAAAACAAACTTTAAAAATGACCCTTATTTGTTACAGGTATGTACACCCAAAATCGAAAACGAAGAAGGTCCCGAAAGCATGGTAAGAATATTATCATACACACCAATTCGAAGCTGGGTTGCAAAACCGTAATTAAAAATGTAACAGCAACAAGTTCTAGTACGAATGATTCTGAAGTCAGACATTCAGTAAATTGACGCGAACAGAAACAATTTGCCTGCAAGAACATTGAAGCCGTATTGGTTCGGCGCAAACATTACGTTACAAGCGACTATTTAGTTTTATCCATTAAAAACATAGAAACACCCAGACCAATTAAATACTCATGTTCATACACACTAATGTTTAACGTATGTGGGAATCGAATTCGCATCCTTCAGCGTGGCAGACAGACTCATTTATCAAAAAAGTAATCGTAGCGTATAAAAATACACCAACCAGCATTTAGCAAGCGTGGTGATTGACGCTCAATCTTTCTCTATGTGAGAGGAGGCCTGTGCCCATCAGTGGGACAATAATAAGGCTGATGAATAATGAAAAATATACAATTAAGCATAGCTTTTTCATACAATACAATGCTACGAACATACAAAACGCTTCAGCTTATGCCTCACACTATACCGCTCGAAGTTAGCGCTACCGCGGGAGACAAGTAAGTTTCTCAGGGGTTTAATTAGCCTTTAACTTAATGGTGATTGTGTCCTCAAAGCGCATCGGCGTGCCTGGACTTGTACATGCAATACACGGTCCCTTGTATGTACTGCATAGACTTTGTACATTTAAGGGTGGTATTACACTTATCACAATATCTTGGTCCAATACATTCAGATGAAAACTTTATCACATATGCTGAGACACGATGACCAAAAAATGGAGAGAATGGCGGGTCAAAAAATGGCCACCTTTGCTAATAGGCGGTCGCGTGGTTCAATAAGATGAATAGAATACTTACTTAAATCTTATTGGGAATTAAAATATTCATGTTTAGTGGACTGTATTTGAAAATGTTTTATTGCCCCGAAATACCTACCGGGATGTTGGCTGACTGATCATTAAGACGGTAAAAAGTTAAATCAAAATTTCTGCAAGCTAAATATATTGTAGAAAATAGACACTGTTGGTGCTACGGTCACCATGTTGGACTGCCAAACAGAGAGTTCTAGATGTGATTCCCGGTATAGTCAACAATCGTGATAAGCATATTAGTTGGCTGTGGTCTAGATATTATAATATTATTATTTATTTTAAAAAAGAATTACTATATTCACTTTCTTAATTATGTTAGCACCCATAACACGAGATATAATTAGCTTACTTTGAGGATAACCGATCTTACGTGAAATTGTTGCCTGATGTACTAGGCCTAGAATAGTAATGTTCATAGATATAAATATATTTAATAATATTATGTACTAGCATTAAATGCCTAATGTTGCTGTGCCCTAACAGGGTCCACAATTGTTCATAGCTTTAAGCATCTTGTAACACCTATAAAAACTTGTGGAATGCAAATAAAGAATATGAATATGCCTAATGACACCATTTGCAAATAAATGCTAATAAAATTTAAAAAAGGATAACACTAACTTGGGCAAAACTATTGGCCAAGTGTAATAACAACCTAACGCATATACTTGTAGGATGTTCTTGATGTCGGACCGTTGAACTTGTATAAGAGTCATGGTTAAAACGCTTTAGTGAACCTCTTCGATCTTCAGTTGTGGAGCTGTAAACATTCATTCTTTTACCTCAGTTTCACATACCTAGACTTGTTCATTTACTAATGACGATTAGGTACTTAAAATTTATTAAATTTTATAGTCCATCGGCCAGTTTGAGTGAAATTTAAATTAAGACCAAAAAAATTGTGAATGCATTTTCATGGATGAATATTTTATTTATTTTATGCTAGTACCTGGACTGTATATCTGGACGCACTTTTTCCACACACGGTCAGCACCAAAATAAGTAAAATAAACAACTGATAAACTACATATACTTTACACACACATATATTTATAGATAGGTACATATTATAACACCCAATCCCCAGCCAACAAGCATGCTTATCACACAAATTTCGACCGTCCCGGGAATCGAACCCGGGACACTCAGCTCAGCAGTCCAGCGTTGTAATTTTCGCCATTGGGTTCGCCATTTAAATTATTATTTACACTGTGCTGAAAAATCTATGAAGTCGTATAAAACTAAACCTATCCCAAACCAATAATAGGCACGGTACTTTAAAATTAATACAATGCATAAAATTATCAAGCTGCTCGCCATTATGAATACATCAGCACCAACTAAAAACTCCAGCATAATGAATACAAATAAACCACGTTCATAATTGCAAAGTGTTATTTACATTTTATAATTTATGAATAATTTTAAATGTAAACAAATGCGATCATGTTTAAAAATATACAAACTAAAATCATTTGCAAATATGAAACAATCGGTGTGCAACGAAGCGGCAAATTGATGTTAAATAGTATAAACCAATACTGATATATTTTTTTAGCTGAAGAGTTTGTTTGTGTGTTTGCTTGGCCGCGTTTATCTCAGGAACTGCTGGTCCGATTTGGAAAATTCTTTCAATGTAAGATAGCACATTGATTAAGGAAGGTCTTTTAATCGGATACATAAAGCAGTTCCCACAGGACGTGGGTGATACTGCTAGTAGAAGCTAATATTTTATGAATGCTGTGAAAACAATTTATATCAGTTATCTTGGTTTCAACAGATTATACACGGATTTTGTTATAATGCGATCTTTTAAAGTAGTATATTTCTCTTAGGTATAACGTTGTACCTGAAGACTTGTTTTGCTTTAAAATAACACATATATTTTAAATTTGTATAATATTTAATTTATATGAAAATGGTAAACATTTTTATCGCTACTCGCTTTTAAAATAAATTCTGAACCTAAGCGAGGAATTAAGCTTCCAATAATAGTAGCTGACTACTGCAGGCAAAACAAATGATAAACTTTATTCTATTTTTAAATTAAGAAAAAAAAACAAAATGTGAAACACATTTGAAAACTATTTACTTTTGTTGATTCGTTTTTTTTTCAACTTTCGGTGAAAAACATTTGAAAGAAAAGTTTTTATTAAAAGCTCGAGAATTTCATCAATTTTTCAATAGTTACGTATCTACATACAAAGTCTTATTCAGACTGACTGAATTTTCTAAACTCTTTACTTTATTTCTTTTCTTTGGAAGAAGTTAGTCGAGCAGTGAAATTGTGCATAAAAGGATAATACAATTCTTTTGATTTTTCAACAAACTTTTTCTTATATGAAGTCTTTGTTACATTAATGCACACCTTTCTACATACAGCTCGCTATATTAGCTTTCTTTGTATCCCTACATAAACTCAGCTTGTACTACAATATGCAACATCTTTGGCATATAAAAGAGAATGACCCCTCTAGAGTCAAAATCACGCACTTCAAAGTAATCATGGTAGCCATATTAGAATCTCCCCGGCCACGTATGTTTCTGATGTGTTCTGACACAAATAGATACGTTGTGACGTCACAATTGCCGTGCACTGCGAACGATGACCGTCTGCGTCTAACGTATAAACAGCACGCGTATCACCCGGCAGAATTAAGAATGGTTTCGCCGGGTTTATACAAGTGTCTTGAGGGTGATTCTTTTTAATGTCGACTTATACGTTACAAAAGTTTATAAATACTCAATATATTTTCTTCAAATACTTTCCAAAAGTATCCCTTTTTAAACCTCAATTTTTATAACCGCAAATGGCTACTGCTCAAATTTTACTAAACATTACATTACTTCTTACGATACAGTCAAAAATCAAAATTTCCCTCAAACCCCTTAAAGATAATCTCTGACCCCCCATCTAGCGTAGGAGCAGCAACAAGCCAGACTGCACATCCACATTCCGGGACAATCGCGCAACCAAATTGCTCCCATAATCCTCGATGTTACTGACCGGCTCCTTTACGACTCCTAGCCCAGATTACATTCCGCCAACGTTATATCCACCATATGAAAGTTTTTATCGCCACATTAACTTCTATTTTAGGTCATATGCCCCTGTTATTAAAGTTCTAATTCGGGTAACCCTACTGTGTTTGGCCCTAATTATGGGTTCCGACGTGTCATATTAAGACGTTTATTTCTATGGCTTGGGTGTTAAGTTGGCAAAAATGTCGTGTTGAGAGTTTACGGATTTGGTAACATAGACTAATTTTCGCTGTACTCGTTTTAGATTTTGTTGGGCGGTTTAACATTAAGGTATTAAATTTCTATTCAATAAGTAGGTACTAGAATTTCTCTATGATATCTATTCCTAAAAAGTAAGTCAGCAAGAATTGAGGTCACATTTAAAAGCATTAAAAAAGGCATTTACAAATAACAATCACATAAGCAAAATTAATTCAATAACCATGAAGTCAGTTTCGAAACATGTTTATCAAAATGGCGTACATAAATTGAAAGTCTAGAGCGAACACAAACTCAGACTAAGTTTGATAAATGAAAATTAGGTGTAACGTATCGTTAGGCTGCCAATTTCAGAGAAGCTAATAAAACATACGTAATAATGTCTGAGTGCGTAATACGTGGAGAGAGATCTGGAGAAAATTATTATATGGGCTGAAAACAAAACGATAGACACGTGCTAAAGTAATTACGTACTCATAATCAAGAAATCGAGCAGAATTAAAACTGAGACAGAAGTAATTTTGAATGACTGTCAGTTTGATCTATTCAAACCATAATCAGCTAAAGGGATTGAGATTTAGTTAAAAACTAGGAAAAAACTGGATCTAATCTTCAATGCAAAGATCTTTCAGACTGAGTAATGCTTGGAAACGCGCGTAAAATAAATAAGCCACCGCTCTTAAAGACCTACAAATTAAAAAAATAACACTTATTCCGAGACATGCCTAAGCAATCCTTGAACTAAAGCAACAAAAGCCTACATGCGGATTCCTTTCCCCTCCGGTTAGGAAAATGAGCTTCAAACAAAATAATAAAGGTTTATTTAACCACGGAACAAAGTTTCAACGAAAACGTACAAACGGGAGACTGGGAGCCAAATAAAGAATCCGTTTTATATTTGACGGGAGTGCGGGGAACAGTAATTTGTCTACACTCCAAAACATAATATTTCATCAGGTTTTTTTTTTTTGTTTATTCATTTGTTTCACCAGGCTCGGCTCGCAATCACGCTTCGATAGAAATTTGGTTAGAGGAATGTGTGCTCGACGAATATCTCTCTGGTTGTATCATAAAAACGTCAAGTTGTCGGCATTTTTTTTCTTTCTTTTGGGTAGTAGATGTGAGTTTTAGAGTTCTTTTTGACGTGGTCAGGGGTTGGATACCGGTGGGTTGTGGTCGACGTTTTTGGGGCAATAGAAACCACGCTACAGCTGGTTTCTGTTTTTTTGACATGTTCATATTCAGTTTTTATAATCTCGAGTGTCTTAATGCTTTTGTTTTAACAAAGGAACTGTCAAAAAGCATCGGAAACGTACCTTATCGAATTCAAATAAATATATCAACTGTAAGAGCGCTAAAATAAACTTTTGGTACATTATCAGCACTATACAGTCCCAAAGTACTTAAAAGGGCAAACGTGTTCTAAAAACAAACCTTACCTATAAATATGTCACATAAAGTACCGATGTGTCTAAAAAACAAATACAGTGTCTAATTTACTCGCAGTAGTCACGTACCTACCCATTGATTCCGTAAGTTCAGGCGTTTATGCAAATTTCCCTTATCGTGACTATCGGTGACTGAGCGGCCACAAACAAGTCAGCGGCGGTCACTACGCGTGACATTTTTATCACCTCATGGTAACTTGGACTATTTGTATATCAAGATAGTAATATTGTTTGGACTATTAACCTATTTCTTGAAATGTATGATATAGTTGGAGTTTAATTAATTAAGGAGTGTTTGGGGACTAATATTGTATGGCGTTACAACATCACTTAGTAATGGTTAAATAAAAATCAATCAGTTAAAACCACAACCTAAATGGGAAAACTTTTGAAATCGTTCTATTTTTAATAAAAAATATTTTAACGTCAAAAACGATAATAGTTGGATAAGCAGTGGACACAAATGAGCTTATGGATCGAGGAAAATTTAATACGAAAATCCTTTCCTATGCCAACAACCACAATAAAACGCCCAAGAAAAAATGATCACCGACCATTCCAATAATTACAAAAAGCAGTAACATTATCTAAACATCGCATCGTCAATAAAGATACCATCTCCGCGAACTAAGGCCACAGAACAGTTATACAGAATTTATGAAGTTCCTCAACTTTACAAAATATGAACACTTTTCATTACGAAGCCTTCCATAAAAGCTAATGGTTAGTACGCATATAAAAGTGTTTTATCTTAAAAATCATTTAGGTTTTCGATGGTACGGGAGAGAAAGTTTTTAAACAATCTTATATATAGGTACTTTTGGGTATTGCTCGCTCAAAATTATATTCAAAAAAAGTTTTTTTTTTCTATTTAATAGTTTTTTTTAATGTTTTTATACTAATCAATACTAGTACAAACTCACTAACACACAAAACCGCTCTACAAATATATTTTCAGAATAACAAAAAAAAAACAACAAACCCGAAAAATTCCGTAACACGTAACAACGCACCCTTCACCCGCAAACATTTTTCTAAACATCAGTCAGCGCTGCCAATAACCCAGTTTACAACTGTGCCTTGTTATCTGAAACAATCGTATGTCCTGAGGCGTCCACAATCACGGCCAACAGAACCCTTACATTTAGATCATCGCTTGAGATAACGACTGTTTTGTCCCACTACTAGGGGAGCAAGGGGGGAGGGAAGGGACCGACTCACAACTTCATTACCATAGCAAGTCGGAGTCAGCAACTACAGCTAGCTGAGTAGGCAACCCACCTTTTATTTGGAGATTTAACTCACTTAACATTCTGTCGAAAACGAATTTCGTGCGTCCCTTTCGCTCCCGGAGCGTTTGCTCAATAAGCCCGAGGATTTTGAACTTTATTCGGGATGCAGCAGTTTTTAGTTCCGACTTTGTCCCGTCTCAATTAAGTTATTTCTGAATAGGAAGCTACTGTTTCTGGAATGTTTTAATACTATTAACAGAAGTGTTATGAATGTACTTACTATATTACGATCTACAAAATAACAACAATTTACTTATGGCTCTCAATATTATCACAAACTATAACAGTTATTAAAGGTATTTACTCAAAATATAACACAAATGATACTCGACTACACCACAGAGTTATTATAATAAGCATAAAAAATTACAACGCAACATAACGCTCCTGTCCATGATGACCATAAAAAATTACAGTACCACGTTATTATCATCAAGCATCACCTAGTACAAAGCAGTCATAAAATTCTTAATGTCGTTTACCGGGTTGTGACAGTGAACAAGCGCCCTTATAATGAGCGATGCCATCTCTCATGTAATTTCCTCATACATTCATCATGTACGCTGTATAATTTGATCGAAAGCGTGGTCCGCGGCACGGCGGCCATTTTAGTTCGTATAATGAGCATAGATAGATATTAGATTTCATCCGTCTTTTCTAATAATGGACATTTAATTATGGAACACATCCTTTTGTTTTTAATTTTTGTGTAATTTTACTATTACTTTTTATTAGCAGCAGGAAATGTAAAATTTAAGTAGCACCGTACATAGAATCAGAAACTGTTCCATATACATAAATACAATTTACAATCCATTAAATTCCTTTTCACACGCAGTACGTCTATAAAATGTTTAATGACTACCAAACCTTTACATCTACATTACCAAGCAAAATGATTACAGAAAGGTTTGTTAACAAAATTTTATGTACCGAAGGACCAATATCTGCATCGGTGTCGAGTTATTTTTGCGTTTTATGTCTTTATACGGCTCCGAACAATGGTGCTCGGTAATTTCGCGCAGTGCCCGGAATGAGGGCGATGTCGTAAACGGCGCGAATCGCGTTCACTTGTAAGTAAACACAACATTTATATTTTTAAGTTTACTGTCGGTTGAAGCTCGTCTGTCTCCTTCGGCAAGTAATTCTGTCATTCACTGAGTTCCTTTTCTCCTCCTTTATAAAGCCGTTTGGACTTGGTAGTCGCTACTTCGTGTAATGTATTGTAAATAAGTCTGTCTAGAAGTTGCAATAAAAATAAGAAATAATAATGAAGTATAATAGAAATGAGCAGTGCATTTTTGTACATTTTGATGGCTGTACATGAGATGTGTGCATAAACTATTAAGGAAATAAATTAAACTCATAATTTAAAAAAAAAACAAACAGAAAACTTTACTCGCTGTATATTTTTAAATCTATAACCTTATTTTCTCAATGAATCTTATTTAAAAATGTACAAACAAAGCGCCATAATCTAAGCTTTCCCATAACTTAACATCCCAAGAAAACTATCACGTAACCCGCACTAATTCATTGAAACGTTCCTTCGAAAACAAACAAAGCTTAGAGTCGTGTCATACGCAAACGTGTAACCCATTATTTTGTGCGTATTGTCTGTACGCCGCGTACCTGCGTACCGGCGTACCCCCAGAGCGCGTACTGTACTACGCAGAGATACGCCAGGTGAGATAATAAACATAATGCGAACGCGTGCGTTTTATCGTTTAGCTAGTTTATAATAAGTCGGTCGTATGCTATTACGTAACTTGAATTTCCTTGGGATAAATGGGGTTAGGAATCAAGTGTGTTTAGTATTGTGTGTATATTATTTCTAGCCTCGAAGTATGGCCTAAGCTAAGTTTAATCATTTTCAACACGCCTATATTAGCTTCTCTAGTAACTATGTATGTAAGACAATTTTGGAATCTTAATTTGATCAACTTCCAGGTCTCTGAAATTAGGATGATTAGCTAGAAAAACGCTAGCTGTCATTACAAATCCAATATGGCGGCGTCACCAAAATGTCGTACAGACTATTTGAAATCCACCTTCATTTTCTATGTGTTTTTTGTTTTTTTAACTTCTTTTTTATGTCCATAAAAATTCTATTGACATTTTATCTACACAATATTCCTAAACTATAAGTATATATTACTCGATAAAAACACTAAAAGTCAAGCAACACAAGTCTCAGTCAAAATTTTACAACCGCTGTCATCCATGCATTGTTCAGTTGTTAAATTTCAGTCTCTTATGTATCAGTTGAAATGTTTATATCTGTTTATATAGCATGCCTTATTATTCCTCAGCGAGATAACCAGTTACAACTTCAATTACGACTCATGAAAAAAGTAACGACACGACTCCATTCATATAGAATGGAATATTGTCCTATATTAAGTACATTTAACACAAAGAGTATCACAATGGACCGAAGCAGTTACGACGTTCTTGTAATAGTACAAGTGAGGGGATATTACTTGTGCAGTAATAAAAATATACGACCACAGTCGCGTTCAAGCGACACTTTATTTTCACGTTGACAGTACATGTTTTTACTTTGTATTTTTATTATTAAAAAAATTGCTTCCACCAGTGGTTGTGCCTGCTTCCTGTGGGAACTACTCGGTGCCTGTAGTCCTCCTCAGTCTTTTCAACACTGTAAGATTTTTTTAAATCGGTCAAGTAGTTCCTGAGATTAGTGTCTTCAAGAAAACAAACCATCTTTTCACCATTTACAGTTTATATATTATATCACAGAACTTTGAATATTTTAAAATTTGTCGTTAATAGGTACATGTTTAAAGAGAAAATCTTAAAAAGGACATCATGTTATGTACAGACGTCAGCACATCGCGCTACCCGAAACTATCAAGTTTTCTCAATCAGCTTTGAAACATATACTACACTGATAAGTTAAAAATCTATAAGGGAAATTTTACAAATTGTAATAGCTTGATGTTGCTGATTGCTGACGCCTGTACATCAAAAAATAATAATTATATAAATAATAATTAACCATTACAAACTCCATACATGAATCCGGTACAGTTATCAGGACAAGCCGAACTGTTAAGAAAGCGGCTAAACACGGGCGCCGCGTTAAGCGAGCGTATCTGATTACGATGTAATCCTTAATATCACGTTAGAGGCAAATAGCTCGCGATAACAACACGGTGGAGCCCGTAGCATCACGTAGCTAATAATGCCTATAAGTTCGTGAGACACACGGTAAGAAAGGATTGAGAACCAGTACTTCAGAGTACATTGAGTAATTAGTATTCAGTTAAATGGGAAACTCTAAAAAATAATGTTAAAACAGGGTTTCTTTTTTAAGGGGAAAAAAATAAGTTTAATAGTGTTCACAACATTTCTATATTATATTGTCGAGCAGAAACGTTAAAAAAGCCTCTATAAGTCGCTATCTCTACATCACAGAATAACGTAAACAAACAAACTCTTAAGCCTTTATTTTCGACAAACGGCCGGCCAAACAATCAATTCAGCCAACCGCCCTCCAAATCCGTATGTAGGCCTAACCCCACTAAGCTAAACTGGGTAACTTTAGACACCGTAAAACAGTTTCAAGTGCCAGATAAAGATACATAGTCGGTAAACGTGAAATTTATAAAGGCAGAAGGCCACGTGGCGGTTGATGAAGCGTACCTACTGCTGAGATTGTTCTTAGTTTGTCTTTGAATTAGTTTCAACTCCGACCCCAGTAACCGCTACGAGTTTGTCGGAATCACGTTCCTGGATACACGCTATAAATGTACCTACAACTCGCGTATCGCGTAATTATACAGCTGAAATTAAAAGAGCTCTTTATTTCTACCTCTGGCCGTGTCAAGTATATCCTTCAAGATGAAGAGCCTCTCTGGAGACCGAAACGTGTGGTTCACTTATTCATATAAATATACAGTGACCTGTTCGCTTACACACGTAAATATCCATTATTTATCATAAAAGCTGAGAGTACGAGAACGACACAAAATTATGAACTGCCAAATAAAATCGCATAATCTTATTTCAAAAAAGTAAAAACGGCACATTCTAAATAACCCTCTAAAATTCAATGCGGCGTACGAAACCTGGAAAGGGGAATAATTCGAAAGCGATTGCGTCGCGGCCAAAATCATAGGAATAAATTATCTTTATTCGGTTTATTCGAAAATCACCGCATTCTGTGGAACTGTCGTGTTGGCGGCCCGCCAAACAGTGAAAGTTTAGAAGACATTGGCCTACCAAATTTGTTTGTACACGAACGAAGCAAGGGGGCTCGAGCCAAGATTCCGTGGCTGAAGAAATCGAAAGTACAATCTATTGTAAACATTCAAAAATTTTATGGCAAGATTTTGGAGCGGAGCCAAAACTTACAGCACTTTTTTGTGATGTCTTTGTTATCCTGTGTCAGAGATTTGCACAAAGAAATCTGATATGATGTGTCTTTATACTTTATGACAACAATTTTTCATGTTCGTCCAAATAACTTTTGCTAAGTTATTTTTTAGTTAACACAGCTTTCGGCAATACGTCTTAATTTAAACAACAAACATCCACATCAAACGAGGCAACTTAATAACATCCACATATCATATTCAAGGCACAAACATTTTTACTCCGCCGCATTACAGGGTTCATTTAACCCAAATTACATAGATCAACCAAGTAGGGCAGTACCACAAAAGCTTAATATACTGATGCCCCAGGGAGACTGTGGAATGAGACGTCCATAGAACTAAACTGACACCCATGAATTTACCGACAATGTAGGCGGAGGCGCGGCTCTAAACAGAAGTTACGGTGTTAAGTAACAGCCTTATACCTCCGCATTATAGGGTTATACACGCCTTTCTGCGACGCTTTATGTTGGTCATAAAGTCGCTTGTCTGCTCGCATATGCCCACCTTAGCAATGAGATATTGTCTATAAAAGCGTTTTTATTTTAGCCGCGTAATTATAAAGACACGTTTTGTGTGGGCTTGGTTTCGTGTGGCGATGAAAGAGCCTTGCTGTGAAAGTGATCGATCTGTCATGGTCACGTTGATGTGTATTCAATTTTTCTACACGATTGCGTGTCAGTGTCATTTTATGTATTTTGTGATGCCGTACATTCAAAAGCTATTTACTAATTAGCAGCCAAAACTATCGTCTGTACCAGTAATTACAATTAAAAGGTCATAGGATTACCTTTCTGACATTATCCGAAGCTATTTCGGTTCAAGTTAACGTTCTGTTAATAAATATGGGATCGAGCTTCTCTATTTCAACTCGCCAATGGAGCAGAGAAATTAATTAACGAGAACTCACTTCTAAGTAACTCAGAATCGAACAATAAACAATTAATTAATTGGTTTTGATTATAAACATTCTTTTGGAATTTGGAACTCTT
Source organism: Heliothis peltigera (assembly GCA_958496145.1). NCBI lineage: Eukaryota > Metazoa > Arthropoda > Insecta > Lepidoptera > Noctuidae > Heliothis > Heliothis peltigera. Next base: position 10,849,694 of record OY292329.1, on the reverse strand, counting down.
CAACTTCCTAATATTCCACAACACGATTAAGTTGAGTACACTCAGCTTAAAACGTAAAGTTAATTACTTACGATTCGGTCGTGCCTTGCTGGCCAAAACAAACAGGCGGATTTGAGAGTGGCCCCTATGTAAATGACGCGGCCGGCCGGTGAGGACCTTAGAGGACGATATACTAACGTGAGAGGATCTCCTTGTGAGATGTGTGCCTTCTCTAAGACGTGTACAAGACGGACGGACTTTGACGTCCGTTTACATGTAAGAGATTATTTAATGTTTTCCTGTAAGACGCCTGTGATTTACTTTGAAGACAAATTGTGTATTACACTGAAGACGTATTTAATGTGTATCAATGCTACAGTCAATATGGTACGAAATACACCAGAAAATATCTGTCTCGCTTTTCATGAGAGTATCCCAGATTATGTTATCCCGATTCTCACAATATTTTCGTACCGCAGCCGACAATATCCCTCCGATTTCTTGTCACAACAAACGTCACATAATTCGAGTATCGCTGCGCGCAACACGCGTTTTTGTCACAAGAAAATAAAATTTTCTGTAGCACCGCAAACACATTACAGCACCGTTGAAATGTGTGTATTTGTGCGCCAGAGATTTTGTACCTATTTATTTTTCGTCCGAGGTCCCCCCCCCCTCCCGCCCCTCCGTCGCAGCCTCGTGTCCCAAGTCCTGGAGTATCGTCCTTTCCCCGCGCCCCGCACGTGACACTCGCATTATTTGCTCGGCCCCCGGCTGTTTGCGCACGTGTGTGAGGGCGCCAAAATGTACTATATTTATGTGTTCGGTGGCCACAATCGAAATTATTTATGCTTTTTATATATGGAAATCTGTGCCTTTGTCCCGCCCGTGGCCGGTCGTATTTTTACTCCTAAATTGCTTTTATTCGACGACTGACTTAATAATATTTCTGTAATTAAAATCTCGTCCCAAACGTTTTCAGCGCGGCGGGGGTGTTATGAGCAATTTATGTGATTTTTTTGCCAAATGAGTATTTTTAAAAGCGGCAATTAATCGCCTTGATATTGCGGCAGGTTGCCATGTTTTCCGTACTTCCGCAGATTAATTAAGGGTTAAAAACGTCGTTTATTTGTCAAGTCGTGAATGTTATCTAAACTCGTACATTACCTGAAAAACAAAAACAGACGCAAACACCCTGAACATATTCATAATATATTATGTAAAAAAAAAACACACAATTTTATCAAAACAAATGCAATTTCTACCCAGAAAAAAGATTCGCTTACAATTCGTTACATCTCAATTTTATCACAGTCAATAAATATTCCCTCAATACGTATAATATAAAGGCACAAAATATTAATTACATACGTCTGCGGGATCGATGAGCGCGTGGGCCGGGTATAACCGGGGTCTCACGTCTCATTGATAACGGATTATCCGGGAAGATTAGACCACCGTCGGCGACCTCCAACTATTCCGTATAAGACTCCTTTATTATACGCATACGTATAAGTACTGTAAGTAGGCTTTTGATTGGTTTGCCAAGATGAATATTTTGTAAGGTGAAGGATCACTTATTGTTTTTTTTTTTTTGTGAGGACGCGCTTTATTAGGTATTCATTTGTGAGTTTTACATCACTAATGATTGTAATAGTTATCCAACTAGCATACAACGGCATATTGTACAGACTCCAGCACGCCAAGCTATCTGAAACTGGCAATTTTTTTCAATCAACTTTGTACCATATTCTTTAGCGCTAAAGTTAATCAGACTGTAGTAGCTTGATGTGCCGCCTGCACATTTGTACTACATAAATAAGCATTGCTAAAATTAATTTAATTTATACACGGTACATAATGATCTTATTTAAAAAGATCTGTAGTACGCAGCGCCACTTTGTAAAATACTCCATAGAAAAAAAAAACTTTATTTTTAGCCTACCTTTGCAATCGATTTAAAACGACACGACCGTAAACATCGAAGTTATAAATAAACACTCAACCCACTTAAGGCAGCGAGCAAAAATAAATCGATTCACCCATTGAACAAAATTCAAACACTCAGAACGAAAAGAAATTAAGAAGTAAAATATCCAGGCAACACAAACAAAAGAGAGAGCTCCTCATCCGTAATCTCTTTAACTGGCATTTCAACCGCACTTATGCGAGGCTTTCTGAAAAGGGCGCGGAAGCACCCGCTCGGGGCCCAAACACGACCAAACACGACTTCTTATAATTGAGGACCATCAAAAGCCAAGCAAAAGGAAGCTAAGCGGCCCCGAAGGCGTTCAAAGAAGTTATAAAGGTGATTTTTTAATTAGTCACTAATGAATATTGGACAAAGTCAGGCTTTTGTTTTGTTTAAGCGTATTTATTTTTGTAGAACAATAATTTTAATGCGTGGCACTTTCCATTCTGAGCTGTGTGTTTGACAATGGAAAACCTAACTTCACGTCGCTACGTCCAATTTTATAAATTATAATTTATAAAATTTTATTTATTATATCAAAAAACCAAAGGACTTTACCAGCAAATCTGAAGTGTGCAAGTATTTTGTATCGTCGAATAAATTTCTTGCTATTTATTGTATTCCTCAAAATATAATTTTATTTTGGTTTTACGGATGGCAGATATGTCAGGTTGGGACTCAATGAACTCCTGCAACATTTTCTAGAGATAAATAGTGTAGATATAGGTAAGTAGTGTATCAAGTATATATGTATAGAAGAGACAGTTGACAATAATTATGTTGCCCTACTTATGCACAGAGTTCCCCACTAAACACACCACTAACATATAACCACTAGTGAAATAAGATTCATATCAGCCACAACCACAATCCAAAAACAATTAAATATTTTTTATTTTTCAATTCATTTCTTTTAAAATTCAAATTTAGCATCGCCCTTAAAACATTCACCAGGTTATAAAACCGGTAAAGTCAAAAGTCTTGCAATTGAAGTGAACCCGGAACAGACTCAGTAACCCTTCTCAACGGGCAGTTATCACAATAGCCCGCCGCTCCAAGGGAAATTACGCACAAAAAGTATTTCTTTGTCGCATAGAAATGTTGTTGAATATTCTAAGGAGTTTGGTTGCGATTTAAGGTTTCAGTTGATGATAAAGAACCAAAACTTCTGTCTTGCTCTCACTTGTTAGTAAGCGTTCTTGGTTGTTCTAAAAAGGGTTACGTAAGTGATTTAGGGCCAGTTTCACAGGTTACGGATAGCCACTACCTAAAAGAAAAAATCAAAAATGGAACAGAATTTGTATGAAATTATCTGCCAGATAAACTATCTGGAACTTATCAGCAATCTGTGAAACTGGCCCTTAGCCTTTTAAAAACGTCTAATTTTATAAGATTAAAAAATCTTGAAAAGTAATTGGATGATAGAAATTTTTCTGTCTTGTTGCAATTCTGTCATTGCTTCGCTTCAGCTTCGCTTTCTACGAAAACAATATCATCATCTATCAACTGCAGAGAAAACTTCTTGAACAAAGAAGGGCAAACCAATAAACCTTTTTCTTATAGCTCACTAAACTTTAGGCCACAAAACAACAACTTTGTTACATTTAACTAAGCATTTCCCCCACAAAAAAGTTAGAAGACAAAACAACGAATAGAAAACTTGATATTTCATTTCTTAGAAGACAGTAATAGGGGAACTTCACACTTTATTCAAATGAGGTCAAACAGTTACAGGGACGTTGTGGTGTATTCGCGACGTTTCATTTAAAAGATGTCTGGCTGCGGCATCATCTATGTACATTGCATTAGATAAATGCGTTTCTTCTAGACCTAGACAAGTATTTTTCTCGGAATATAAAAAAATAAAAAAGAAAACAACTAATGAAGTCGGAACTGTATCCTAAATTGTCTTTTTTTATTATGATTCTTAATTACTTATTACAGCACTTCGAGATTCTGTACCTACATTAAATAATTATTTGAGTGCCACTATCATTTCACCTTTTTATAATATAATAACTTCCAAAGACAATTGTGTCTTCCTTAAACTTTACTCAAAATACTTAGCACTACGACTTCGAAGGCAGCAGGCATTCTGCCAACCTCCCGACCATGTTTCCGTCGACACTGCTAATGGAGAAATATTGTAGCTAATTCTCATTCTAAAACTGTAATAAGATCGGATTAAAGTGGCTGTTAGCGGGTGTAGAATTATTTAAAACATAATTTAAATGGGAAAGCGGGACTCGAAGTGTTAACTGCAAGTGCATGTGCGATGTAACTTGATGCGAAGTTTCTGGGTAGCGAATATTCTTCTCTTAGTTTTTATTCATTAACTTCTCTGGAGTGAATTTGATGCAAGGCGCAACTGCTCAATGAATTCTTCATTACGAGTTGGTTATAAACAAATCAGATTTTTTTTCAGCAAATTTCCATTAAGAAATGAACGAAAATATTACTTACTTCCAAAATAGAACTTGATTGATTTTCGTCCCCATTATAAATAAGTACAACATTTTACTAAATTGCTTCCTTCTTTTTATGTGACCCGTGTTATACCTTTCGAGTGGAGTAAAAACTCCTTTCTGTTTCAACATTGATCCGTCTAGCCGTGGTGCCCAACGTGTAACAAGAACAATATCCCCATAACGAGAGCTGTCACGATCAAGCGCCACATTATTAGCGCTCCCCGGCGATTTTTAATAACGCCCGCTGCCCGCGATTTGCCCTAATGGACACTTTTAATGGCCAAATGAATATTTAAAAGTGAACGCCATCAAATTTAAATGTTATAAAATTAATTCAACGGATATCCTCCGCATTTATTGGTTTTCACGATAACCCAATCGTTAAGGTAACATTATCGGCGATTATGAATAATATTCAACTGTAATTTATTCTGGTGATTTTATGGAGATTTTATTTCATTGTTCTGTATTTAATAATTTGAAATAGCTGCTTCATTAGTTATGTTTTTATATCACACAACACGATAATGTTAATACAATCATGAATAACATCATTACTAAAACCCACATTATTACTGTCAGTATACCCTGTTTTGTATAATAACTTCGACAGGCCCAACATGCCTACCATGTTGTTATAATTCACTTAAATCCATAGTCTACAAGCTGATTGTGTTAGCGGCGCTGACGGAACAACCTTCCAACTAAATTGCCAGCCAACATAACTTTGTGCCACAATGTACGGAGAAAGTAAAGAAAACTATACATTTCCCATTACTCCTTGGCCAGTGGCCGGCCACTCATTAATAGTAAAAAGCAACCGCAGCTCAGCACGGCCCGGGTAGACAGCGAATGAAATGGGTAATAAAAGTAATAAAGTGTATTGTTTGCCAGTAGATCGATAGCCAAAGACCCATTTAATTAATGACCAATCTCCCGAGACTCACCGGCACTTACACTAATTAATTAAAGTCTGCTGCAAACGGAGTAATAAAGTGAAGTCTCATGTTTGCTTTCATTGTTTAAAGAAAGGCTTTTTCCTTCGCCCAGATATCGCGTCGTGTCAATGTTATTAGGCGCACGGATGAAATTTCCCTATATATCGGCGCTTGACGCAATCAACGAGATTCGATTGAAGACAAGATTGAGCTGCCGCTCCGAAGATTCTATGAAGCACCTATCACTTTGCGCCGGCCGATCACCTGCCGGATCCCCGAAATTGGCGACGTTTAAAAACTGAAATCCACTTTGTGATCCGAATGCGATGAGTCGTATCGATTCTGTTTACTCGACTGACTCGATTACTCGAATCGATTTGCTTATAGCACTCGATTTAATAGCGTAATCATGTTTGGAATATTATTACGAATTGTTTATTATTCGTACTTTAGTTTGGAACTTTTCGAATCTCATTATTAGGCAAGTTGTGTTGCGACGGCGGAGTTTGTTTTTCTTCGTAATTGAAATTGATTAATAGGTCAGGAATATAAACAGGCTGTATACTTGCCGAAACAATCGTTTATATGATATGAACTTACCTATTTATATGAGGTTCTCAAGACCTTTCATAATTTTATCGCTGAAACCTATTTTTGAGAGAGCTGTGTAAGTAATATAAAAACAGAGAAAACGGTGAATATATAAAGTTGTTTCATTGAGTTCAATAGAAGGCAATATTTTGAGGCACCTTTGATGTTGGCTTATTTAAACAGAGGGGTTTTAGGCCTTTATTGCGTCACGCTAAAATGTTTTTCCTTTCGATAAGTGTATATAAAGCGTGCATTATATAAATATATTGCTTTTTATATTTATTTGAAACAACATTTTCTTTAATATAAAAAATAATGTTATATGTGCTTTTGGTGGTCTCATTTATGGGGTCTAGAAATAAAAGCTTCTTCAAATAAATGTGCAATCAATACTTAAAAAATGTATATTTATTTTAAGCCGTTTCGTTACACAGAAAATATATACGTAACTGAGGCAAAATAGGTATAGAATATAATTTTATTTTGCAAATACGGCTATACAAATAATCCTTAAAAATATAAAATACATGTCAGCAATAGTTTTTCATTCGTAATACATACATATATTTACATTATTAATTGGAACTAGTTACATGCTTATTATTCACTATAAATTTAATTATAAATAAACAATTCAAGTATGTAATTTAAATGTCATACATTATTATACATAATTCATATGCATACAGGTGTATTTAATAACTGTAAAAGAAATTCTTATTTATCAATTAAGAATTCAATTACACTAAAGGTCGTTTTATCACTAAAAAAAAGGCAACCTACTCTAATAACAAAATAACGTCAGTTTAACATGCAATAATGAAGAACATGTTACAACTAAATTAGCTAATACAAATTCAATTTCTGATCCAAGTTAGCGATAACAGCTCCATGCACAATATCCATTACTGAGTTACTCACTCAACTTGGACAAAAAGTACAAGAAATACTTCCGTGCAATTGAAAAGCAGACTAAAACCCTGGCCACGTTGATTTTCACTTTTTCCTAATTTCAAGTTTAGTAAGACTTACTTCATTGCAAAGCGTTTGGACTTACAAAGAGATCTGACTATTGAAGTCTTATTAATCTATAGGTACTAATATTATAAAGAAGAAAAATTTTTTTTTTGTCTTTTGTACCCACCCTAAAGGCTTCGAAACCACTACACTATACATACATAGGCTATATTTTACTTCTGGGTACGGGAAGAATGTCTACCGGGACGCAAGTGAAACCGTGAGGAATAGCTCGTCTTTTTTTTCGTGGGACATCATCAAATGACTCCTCCCGCAGCTCGCAGTGTCAGACTCTTCTGACTAAAACCCACTATGTTCCTTCTGGAGGGTCTCTGTGTCAGAGTCGAGGTAACTGATGCGAACAACCCAGCAGAAACAACAACAACAAACAAACAGCTAGTCTTAACTGAAGAATTTTTAAGAAAAAAAATCATACATGGTTTGCCATTCAAATACTAAAAGTGCTATATCTCGATAGATAAACCGATATTAAACATATCAGATTTAACCTATCTCTTAAGCTTCACTATTTATGGAGTCTTAGTCAACAAAATTGCTGACTTATACCCAAAGTTTTACTACAAACTATCGACTTAAGATAACTTTGATATTTTTCTTATATTCCCATATAAGTATAAACGGCTTTAATGGTGAGTAATAAATTATTCCATCAACGTAATGACATTACCTCCATTTATTGACATGGAGACCTCGACAGCCTTACGAGGAAAAGATAAAAGATATATGAACGAAATTATATTATATAACTTGTGTTATGTATTTTATGAACAGTACAGGATTTTTTGTAAACAGCGCGCATTTGTTTTTACTGCTATGGCAATTCAAAACAAAAACCTACCTTCTTTACTTAGAGCCAGTTTCTCAATGTCCGAATAGCCAGTATCTACCGAATAAATTCAAAAATGGAACAGAATTTGTATGAAATTATCTACCAAATACACTAACTGGAACATTCGTAGGTGGTGATTCAGGCCCTAAAATGTTTATATACATACTGTCGAAATATTCCTGTATAAATTGTGAAATCTTTTTCATTATTTATACTTAGCGTTTAAAGTGTCACTTATATAATCATATAAATCGAGAGTGAAAAATCTATTTAGACAGGCTTTTATTTACCTAAAATGTCAAATTAATGGGAAAAAAAATTATTTTGCTAAGATATTATTTTGTACCAGTGTTAAACGTGAACAGTTTATTCCGAAGAAAACTTTCTGTCATAAGTTTTAAAACAATTTATACAATAAATCTTATTCTGCAAGATGAATTACAAGTTAAGTCTGATAATGAAACTTATTTTCATTCCTATGTTGAGCGATATTCTACGAATACTCCATGTATTACTTCCATTACTATCATACCTAACACCAGTCTAGAACACTTCCTTGCTAACCCAGCAATGCTTAGCAAATAACAGCACATATTCGAACGACAGATTTAAACAGGGGCAGCACACACGCTCGATTGCAAGCCGGCCATTATTTTTACGGTCGCCGGCCACCACTCATCGCGATCTCGGCTATGCGCTGTGTACACGGCTTTATACGGCTTTCATAGATTAATCTTGGCGGCGCTATAAATGTGGATTATGGTGAGATGTAGGCGTGTGAATCTTTTGTGTTATTTTAATTTAAGTATTATTATTTTATGTAGGTATTTAGTTAACAGTTTGTGAGATTGGAAGAAAAATAGATCAATCAGGTACATAGGCTCTGCTTATATCTTAAGAAAAACAAAAAAAAACAGACAAATTGGATGCTTCTTAGAATGACTACTTCTTAAAATTCTGTTAAAATACATATGTAGGTGCATACTATATGACGGGTTTCAAGTGATTTGTTATGGAAAGTGACTTAGTTTTTATAAAGTTATTCATTACCTTAAACGTCGGCTTAAGTTTCTAAGAAATTAATAGAAATGTAAATATTTAATGACTTGGAACATTAGTGCATATTGATACATGCATGCATGACGTGTGTGCAATGTAGATTTTTTATTTATTTATTTATTTCAGGCATCAAGGCCCATATAATCATAGACGATTATGACGACAAGCGTAAGAAAGTTGTGAACATTTCAGGGTTACAAACAAGCTGCAGCTTATTAAAAAAATATGACTGTATTCATTAGGACTGACATGCCCATGTGATGGCCAAGTGGTTAAAGAGCCAACCTCTCAAGTATGAGGGCGTGGGTTCGATTCCAGTTCAGGCAAGTAAAAATGCAACTTTTCTAAGTTTGTATGTACTTTCTAAGCATACCTTGGACACCAATGACTTTGTTTCGGATGGCACGTTGAACTGTAGGTCCCGGCTGTCATTGAACATCCTTGGCAGTCGTTACGGGTAGTCAAAGGTTGCCCGGATAACTGGGGTGAGGAGATCAGATAGGCAGTAGCTCCTTGTAAAACACTGGAACTCAGCCGAATCCGGATAGACTGGAAGCCGACCCCAACGTAGCTGGGAAAAGGCTCGGGAGATGATGGAGATGATGATTCATTAGGACTGTCATATGCTAAATTGTCAATGTATTAACCCTAAAACACGCCACAATTAACAAAAATAAAACACAACCAACAATGGCCCCATCTCCCAAAAGTCCAATAACAGTCCCAATAAATGTAACGCAAAAATAAAAATTAAGAAAAATGTTCGACAATACCAGACGCGTAACTTCGTAACGGCTGCTTTATTTGCATATTATTGAAGCAATTAATAACCTCGGGGCCGTCGGCGGATTATTCAGAATTAAAGATGGACGCCTATATCTGTGGCTCGAATTGAATTTTGGGTATGTGGGCAAATTAGTTCGCACTTGAAAGATGTGAAGGCCTTACCTACATAATTAAATACTGAGCTTAAAATAAATTACAATATATTTTTATCTTATAGACATAGACATAGATATATGTAGACATAGTCATGGAATAATGAGGTGCTTGTGTATTATTTTCTGTTATTAGATTTTGTTTTTATATAATTAGTATCCATAATTTATTTCTGAAGTAAGCAATTCATTTACATGCTTATGACATTTAATTAGAGAGAATAGTCTTTTGTTTTCTTTCTTAAAAAATACTTCGTATATTTTTAGAGAGACATACATAGATATTTGTCTATAAGAAAAAAATACTATGTAATTTTTGAATGAATTCAATACTAATTGGATGTCATAAGCATGTAATTGAATTGCTCACTTTATAAATAAATGATGGATATTAAAAAAAAAACTAATAAGAGAAAATAATACCCAAGTACCTATTTTATTATTCTCACTCATTTTTTTTTTTATTTTGACTTCATTGCACTTTACCTCTAAGTTATAGGTAAATTAAAATCTGTGTTGATTTACTTATAAAACTAGACGACAAGAACATTAAAACAATATTAACATTTAAATATTTCACTCAAATATTCTGAAGGCACAAATAAATGACTAACTATAAATTTTTACTATAAATCTTCTAAACATATTGTTATTCAAATTAAGTGTCTGAACTTTAAATATATATTTAAAGTTCGTGTCGATAGTAATTTGGGTGCGAGCCCTTTAGGGGTTTTGCATTGTTCTAATTCTGTTATCAAAATTTAAAGCAGCCGATTGTAAACGGTGAGAAGCAAAAAAATCGTTGTATTGCGTGCGTCGAGCCGACCTTTGTGTATGGTGCAAGTGATAAAAATAAAACAGGTGACTGTGGTAACAACCTTCGTGTCATTATTAGTACCCTATTTATTGTTCCGCAGGGCTCTTCTCATACAGAGAAGGAATGAGCGTTAATCACCACGCTTGATCAAGATGGATTGGTGATCTGAGACTTTTAAGTCCAGGTTTCCTCGAAATTGTTTTTTCTTCTCCTTTACTCAGTAATTGGTGTTCAGAATACTTAGAAGGTACACACATATAACATAAAACGGGTTTTTTTTCTAAACCTAGCTAGATGTGTATATTTATATTAGGTACTACTTCTATGTCTCTTATAAAACATAATATTAGGTTCAAAATAAGAATACAAGGTATAAAATAACTTTGACATAAAATAAGTCTCAAAATATTTTTATATATTTTTTATTCTTCAACAAAAATGAAATGAAACATTATTAACATTATTGCGGAGAAATATGAATCCCTAACTCGCCCCGCTAATTCTCCTGCTCTACGCCCTACTATTAATAATTCCCAGTATTTATCGCGCGCTATTAAGAGCAGGCTATCCGCTATCACCTTCCTTACACTATCTAAATGATACTCCACTTTGCAATGAAACATTCAATCTATTATGTACAACCTTACAGCCTAATTAATTACTAGTGCTAAAGAAAAACTATTTGACTAAATATACTTCGTTTTTAAACAGTTCGGCAGCTGGCTTCGCTCGTATATTTCAACTCGTTTGCAAAAGTTCGTGAAAGCAGCTTCGCTAGTTGTATTAGCTAAATACGGTGCACTTTGTATCGTAAAAGTAACCTAGTTCTGTTAGTTCGGTCTTGAAACTAGTGCCCGAAAATTACCACTGGTTTTTTTTTTCGATTAGATCCTCTTTACTTTGTAAGTTGTGAATGTTGCTTAGGATACCGCTTTCTGGTCTCGTTATACGGTTTATCGATTACCGTATATTTTTCTCTAAATATAACAAATACAATATAAAGTCACTGTATAAAGTTTTTATTCCATTTCAATAAAAGTGAATCTTTATACAAAAGGTTATTTTGCGTTTGCTTATAAAACCTGTTTTGTTCGGTGCTTTATCTATAAAAGAAAAGTACATAAATAGGACTATCTGTTGTTTAGTACACGTAGTACAAGATCTGCTTAGTTTAGGACTAGATGTCATTGTGTGAATGTGTGAAGAATATTATTTTTTTATTTAAAGGCAACAATTTCAATAGATAAGTAAGACTGATACGTCAGACTTCAGTGTAAATGATTACTGCAAACATTAGCTTGTTAAGTATATCTGTACTTACCATAACAACAATCATCTTACTAAAAGTAATGAAACCAACTTACATCACCATACAAAATTCCCTTCCCAATCGAATTCCCAACGGGAAACTTTTTTCCCATCAATAATAATCAATAACAGGCGAGTACGTCCACAATAGGCGTTAATAAGGGTCTGCACTGACCTATTTCGTGGCTAAGTTCGCGCTAAGAAGGGCTGCCGGTGGAGATAAGACGTGGCCGGTTCTCCGGTTAATTGTGCGGAATAGATACCGGCCTGTCGCCGGTTGAGCCACGGTTTATATCGATTTTCCTGTATCTCTAGTTTTGGATTTTTTCTATGCTAATCTTTTAAGGAATTCGGAAATTTTCTTTATTTTTGGGAATACATTACAATATATTTCAGTAAAAAACGAAAATATTCTGTGTGCTTCAATAAAGCTATCGAATACGCGTTATTTTTTATACATCTAGTTTTTGTTTACCAATAATACGAAAGAAAATGTTACCTAGGTCGGATCGTTTCTTTTTAGAAACTTCAAAGTCCTTTATTGAGTCGGTAACCTACATCTACGCCTTTATGAAACCGAAATACTCTTCCACCATTGAATTATCGGAACATATAACAAGAAAAGGGCATTCAGCAGACTAGTCACACGTAGAGGTGTTCAACGTTTGCACACAAAGCCACATCCGATATCGATAAAACCCCACTCGTATTATCATAAAAACACTCAATATTAAAAAGCAAACGATTCGCTATAACTCTGTCCATCGGTACGCACCGTTCACACGATATTCGTATTCAGTAGGCGCGCCGTAAGTCGGCGCTATATCTTTTGACTGCCTCCGTAAGGGCTGGTGTGCGCCAGTGAGCTTGCAAAGTAGTTATAAACTGATACTAAAGGCAGCACGGGCCGCTCGACGCGAAGACACTCACAGTATACGTGTGGCGCGGCCTTTATCTTTTTATGCCTCGTTTAATATTGCGGCTCGACGCGATTAAGGTTATTGGATCGATTTTCGGGGCGTTTCTTGTTTGTTTATTTCGTATTAAGTGCTTTTATGTCTTTTACGATTTCTAAGGTACGCAGTTTTCATGCTTCGTTGGTCCTGAGTTTAAATGCCCGACACCTAAGACCATGGAGAATGAGACGAAACATGTTCTAATCCATTGTAACCATTATTCAATTCAATGCATAAATTACATGTGATTAATTTATGTAATGTTTTCTATAAGATTTTAATTTTCAATTAGAACTTTGAATCTTATTCAATAACAACTTAAAGTATTACAGAAACTAAACAAAACCTAAATTCTAATTATTAAAATTAAAATATAAGAGCTTATACTTAATTAGTGTACTATTTATTACTTAACTAATTATCAAGATGAAACCCATCCTAATCTAACACATAAAACTTAAACTACTTACTACTATCTGAAATAAATTTAAATTAAGACCAAAAATATATAATTTCATTATTTGAATTGATATGATGCAAAACGCTGGTTACACATATTCACATATATTTAAAAAAAAGACAAATAGTAACAATTATTGAAGCTTACTATTAGACATACAAAGTAAAACAACAAGTAATTGAACAAAGTAAACAATAAACATTGCAAGTTGCACTAAACTGTGCATTTTCTTCAAGATTACCATACAAATAAAGTAGGATTACCGACCGATCAAGACATTAGCCTGATAGCGGTGGCGCCTCGCGGCCCCTGATCGCGTGCTCGCTATCGAACTGACGCCTCTATCTTCATCGAAGTAAAAACCTGTGGACGCGCGATTTATATCGGACTTTAATTAAATTAAAATAGTCTGCGTGGTATAAAAAGTATGGTGCGTGAAGATGTTTTTTTTTTTTTGCTGGCTGTTTCATGTTTTGAATAAAGAACATTAAGGGCCAGTTTCATGTCCGGATAGCCACTATCTACCGAATAAATTTAAAAATGGAACAATATTTGTATGAAATTATTTACCACATAAATTATCTGGAACTTATTCGTAGGTGGTGAAACGGGCTCTAAATAAAATACTCGCTTAATCTTTCAGAGAACCAAAAGCGTCGTATGTGTTGTGATATTCTTGAGAAATTAAATAATCTAAGTTAAGTTTTCTAAGAAATTAGGTAATTGGATTGCTTACAACTTAAAAAGTTTTATGAAGAAATGTTAAATTCTATGAAAATTTCGCCGATCGAAACGTCCAAAATATCTGTAACAACCAACGGCATAATTTCTAATCATTCAAAACTAATGTAATTGGATCCTGAGTCAATACATCAAAGTTAATGTAATTATTAAGTTTCGTTGCGAAGTGTAACACAATTTTGTAACATGCTTCGATACAATCAATAAACTATTTAATATAGGGAGCAAATTAAAATCAATTTTGAATAACAAAATTTACACAATTTTAGTAATGTAATTTAGCAATTTTAAATGCTCTAGCGCAATGAGAAATTGTATAACAAAGTAATTTGATTGATTTTAATAGAAATTTTGTGGTTTTCATACTTTGTGGGTATACAGTGCAATGTTGATTACTTTGAAACTACATTGATTAAAACAGTGTTTTGTTTTGTATTATTTATTCATTTTAATTTGAACTCGTAATTTTATATAATTTTTCTCCTTAAAAAATAAACCAATCCTTGGCACAAAACCGGGGATTAATTAATTATCCTTAGGTACATTTCTATAGTGTATCTATACAGGGATAATCATCGGTTATGTATCATTATTACTTTCATTAAAGTTGTCTCAAAAGGGCTTCAGCGTGTTGGCTTCGGCCCCACGTTCGCCTTCCAAAAGTCCGGGACACCATAGTCCCGTGTGCATGGCAGAGAAAAACTAAACAATCCAAATAATATTGCTTACAGTCCGTGAACCCACGGTAAAATTACGTAAACTGCGCGAAAACAAAAGATTCCTCTAGAGACGAACGAACGAAGCTCAAAAACCTTAACCGTAAAAATTTCGATAAGTTACGGTATTACCCATACGCATGTAAACCGTCCCGTGATAGACCGAATTGTCTTGGTTATGGTGTCTGCACCTGAAATGTAAATTTACAGTTTGAACCCCATGTACCAATGAGACTTTTTATGTAAAATATATTGAATGGTGATCTGTGAATAATGTCGTGGTTAGTGTATTTTATTTTTTATTTAACGGTTTATGTACAAAAACCAGCACATAAAGCTACTCGAAACTGCAAAATTTTCCCAATCGACTCTGAAACATGTGCTTCAGCGATAACGTTGAAAATCTATTGAGAAAATATGACAGATGGCAGTAGCTTCATGTGCTTGCGTCTGTACATAGTTTATAAGACTATAAAGAAATAGGTCGAAATGAATGAAAAATGACTGAATGAAATGAACGAAAAATGACGATTACTGTCATAACACATGTAAAGGTCACATTAGACATCTTCAGCGGCTTATGACCAATCATAAATACCGTTTCACCATTTTAACACGCAAACTCACCCCGAGACTGTTTAAAACGACTTCAACAAGGCATTGTCGAGGACTTTGCGCTGGGCCCGTTGTTCTAATGTAACTTGATTGTAAAACAAAAGACGCCTCGCTAAAGTCCCTAATAAACTTTGGCAACGACAGTCTTTTGTCTGAAAGAAGCCGATTCGTATTCACTTTAAAAACGGTTTGGAAAGCTGTTTTGTTCGCAGCGCTGGCGATGTGTTCGAGTTTTGGTGTTCATATAAAAATATTAGAAAATCGCTTCTATAGAAATCCTTATTATTTCCTAATATATAATATTGCTCGTAAATATTTTTTTTGGATTGATTATACCGCGCCTTTCTTTGTGTTTATAAAGCAGAACAAAATTCAAACAAAGTTGCAGCAGAGCACCGCTAAAGGCACCAAACTTTACCTAAGATTGTACATTAAAACCGCCGCGAGCGCAATACTAGCGGCCAACAAAACAAGCACAAAGCAGGTTTAACCCGTAGGCTGCAGCGGGCCGCAACAAATCCCACGGGAGCAAGATTTTAATTAACTATCGCCTTACGTCTTACAGGTGTAACGGGCGAAAGAAATAACCCTCTCCGCGCTCTGAAACACGAGACCCATTTTGAGGTACTAAAAGACGGCTAATTGAAAAGCTAATATTCACGGTATAACATTAATTATCCTCTGGAGGGTTGCTGCGTAATCTCCAACGAGAAATCCTTATTATTTTAAGTGATACGCCGGCGCGGAGGCCATGTTAAATATTAAACGAAACTGCGCGATGCCTTTTAATAATAAGTGTAGTTTAGCTCATCACGTGTTTTGGGAATAAAACACTGAAACCTGCTAATGTGCGCTTTCGTATCAAGGATGTTGAGCATCCTTGTGCTATTATTAATGGGTATTAAGTATTAATCAAACGCGTAAGTTTCAATATGCGAATAACTAAAGTAATTAATGTGAGTTCAAAATTATGTATTTACAGAAAATTTCTTATTCACTCACATAAACTATATTGTCTTCCATGAGCTATTGTGTAAACTTCAGATTTAAATAAAATATTAAAAACACTGCTTTAAAACAATTCACAAGGAGTGAACGAAAAAGTATCCAAACTACGAAATTGTCAGTCATAATAATGATCACTAATGCTTTCGTCGTTTCCTTAGAGAAATCGACTGATGTTTATTGCAGTGACTATTATTATTTGTATAAGTGCAGAGAAAAATGGGAAGGGAACTCTTAAACGGCTTGTAGTTCATAAGACATGGAATAAAGCTCATTCAATCGTTTATAAATTCATGGTTCGCTTCACATAGTTCTGCGGTCCTATTTCTGTAATATTGCTTTTCAATATCAAATATGGCCGCTTGGTATTAGAATATGGGTCGTATTATTCGGGTTATGATATCATTTAAATAGTTTTTTAAGGAATTAATAATATCATAATCATTTTGCTAATATAATTACTACATGATAATTTTACTAAATACGACTTACGACTACGTGTAGCGATGTTCGGCAATTCAATTACATTGTATATTTATGCATTCGAAGCTTTACCCACCAGACTAGAAGTTATCATCAATGTCTGTATATTCACACAAAATAAATTCCCAATTTACAAACGGACTGAATTCATAACAGATTTTAATTAAAAATCTTCCACCCCTCACGCAACAGAAACAGTTTTATACAGTCAAATAATTCACGATTTCATATAAATACAATTTATCTGAATAAAAAATACGAAATCCAGTAACACCAATCTCAACCGCACAGCTAAATCAATATTCAATTTGATTGCATAATAAAACATTTTTCCGAACCTAATCGACGGCTCACAAAATTTTCAAAGATTCCTTACTACTATGTGATGTTTTCATTCGGTATGTCAAAAATTTGAACGATATTTCAAAGGCGGGAACAAATTGTAGCGATAAGAACGTCAGGAGTTAGGGTGTGTTTCAGTGGAGTTGTTATCAGTTGCGGGCACTCGGGGCACTCCGGGCGACGGGTCAACGGCGCACGTCGCGATCACTAAATCGAATGAAAAATTGCACCAACTTCATTGAACCGTTGTTTTGAAGCGAATGGCAACGTGAACCTTCGGTGAACTCAATGTAAAGCGAGAAAGTAAAAAGGTCGTAGAAGGCAAAAGTGTGCATGAGGCTATGTGTTCCTTGTCGAAACATCAGACCCTTGGGACATACGTAAAAATACACGAACCTCTTTTAGGTCGGGACCGCCTACTTCCAATATCCACGTTATATTTTAGACAAGGCGGTATTTTTTGATACGAAGAACCAAGATGCTACGTTTATTTCGATGTGATTTACGAAAAAAAAAAAAAAACAGAAATAAAAATCAGTACGATTGTCATATTATTAACGTTCTCACACATTATCTTATTTACTGACACAACCAAAATCAAAGAAAAATATTACAGTAACCTCCATTTTAAAATGTCATCATAAAAAGCGAACAATACTCGTTCGAACAACCGAACTCATTAAACAATTTGAATCCAAAATGTCTCACGACCTCTCAAAACTCACACTTTCACGCTACATAACACAAAATTACAGCCAGCACTCCCGTTAATGTGGTTATAATAGATCGAACGTTGTTTACCCAGCATTCTCCATTGTTCTTCACTATTCGCCAACATTCTCCGCTGGCAACGGGAGCGGTGAACTTCATGCGGACAACTTTTAAATGAAAGATTCGAAGTGCGCCCTGTAATATTGAATTCTCAACCACGTACTCTGCGATGGGTTTTGGATGTAGTTATGTGTGGTTAATATTACATATATGCATTATTACAGTGAATATATTGGGGAGACATCTATATTTTAGTTTCAGAATTGTGCAATGTCATTAGGTACGTGTTTTATAGTATTTATTTACTTTGACTATTGTAGAGTGAATAATGAGGGCTACATTCATTTCTGTATTGGAGTTGTTTTTGTTCTTTCCCTCAAAAACATTTTTTTCTTAAAAGATACAGCAACAGTAGTAGCAAACGACATATATTATAACATCGTAAGCGGATTCCTTTTTCCTATTTTCTCCTACATACATTCAAAAAACCGAAACCAAACTGGAACTTTGCTGTTTGTAACCAATATTTACGTTCACATAATTCTCAGAAGCACTTCAAGAAACTATAATGCAGACCCACAAAATTGTGACTAAGTACTCATAAAATAAGGCATAATCCAGTTTACACGAACGTTAATAGGCTGTAAGAATTACTTTCATTGCCTACAGCGAGCGTAGGAAAAAAATAAACTTAGTTACTTCGCGCCTTTCTGATGACGTCATCAAGTTAAGGTTGTCACCGACAACGGTTCTATTATTCGCGTTGACGTGTAATCATTAATGGGCACGTGGAAATGGGTAACTTTAGTGGGTTAGGCTCACTTAGCGAGACAATATGGGACCTAGCACGCCTGTGACTGACGTGGGCTATTCTTGATTATTGACACAATTCTTATTTATTTCTCGTTTATTTGTCACCTACGGTATTGTTGTTATTTAGATATTTGATAGATAGATAGATGGAACATTTATTTAGCCCAAACAATATATTAAGAAAGTAGCGATGGCTTACATTTCCTTTACTTCTAAGGTTACTAAATTACCTAAGGATAATTTTTGTAAAAACTAAATGACCAGTACATAAAACCACCATCGCAAAAAGTTACATTTCAAGAGATGAAAATAATATGACGCGAAAGGAAAATTAACTTATGTTTTAATTTAATTTTTGTTTTAACATTTTTAAATTACGAATCGGAACGAAAACACGACACGGTATGTTTTATTTACTCTCTAAAATCTGTTCCAATGACGACTAAACGGCTTATAACTTTAAAACGGCTGAACCGATTTTGATGAAACATATCTGTTGAAAACTCAGCTTTTATCTGTTTTATTTTATATCGGGAATTAAAAATAAAATTATTAGCAATCAAAAGTGACCAACGTATTCGTTCAATCAAATGGTTTTGTACTTAAAACCAAGCCAAGTTCCATCCAAATGTGTTCAATATTGTAGGTATATACGAAAGTCCAACAAACATCTGTATCTCCTTTGAAACGTTCTCATACATAAAAGGCGTATATATTGTAATGTCTCACATTCTCGATACACGTAACATAACTTTCAGTAGACAACACAGGTAAATATACCTATTCTTATCTGTGTAGATATTGATTATGAACTTTAGCCAATACAGAGTAGATACGTATGTACTAGGTCTAGTAACTTTCGTATCTTCGCATATTTCATGTGTTATTCCAATAGAAGAATTTATATGAAAAAAATATCTACGAATCCAGTATATTTGTTTCAACTTTCAAATAAGCAAATACATTTGTGCTTTTCTTATGTGTGGAGCTAAAAATAATTTTCAAGTTTTAAGAATGCGTTGCTTCAAATAATAAAATATTTTTCACAGTTCCATAAACACAAAGATTACGTCGACACATTGTATTAAATATTTCTTCACATCTCGTCCATATAAATACAAAGCTTTTTCTCAGCATGTGGTGCATTCAGATGTAGGAAATGGCCCACTATGACGGTGGAACCGATGAGCTAGCAACGCTAATTTATAGCTGTGTTTACACCCGAGCGCAACTTTCTGACACACGTGGCCGAACTTATGCTTAATAAATATTAACTTTATTGACATCATTCATTTCATTTATGTTTGTATATCAAATATTCGACGACCTCCCTTTACACAAGCAATACTTGAAGAATAAAGACATGTTTTGACAACATTATATTTCAAATCATAATAAAAAAATAACTTGACGAAAAACACACAGAGGACGCAGAAAGATGTTCTTTTGAAGGGCCCACATGTCGACGTGTGCGACGCTCCTGTTTACTTTGCATGACGTCTGTCAAATGTATAAAAGGTGCGTCTTCACACAAAAAATGCCATCGTCAAAGAACCTTTGACAAATTATCCTGTTAAGTTGTCGAGTAAATATTCCGCGAGCGAACGCTCCCACTCTTATTGAGTCGCTGGAATTGCTACTTTTGAATTGTCGGTTCGACAAGAAAAAAAGACGTATCGCAAGATCAAGTAGCCGAGTGTACCGCCACACTTTACATTATCGTCAGATTTTAAGTGTCGCCATATCCGACGTCGAGTGCCAAAGTTTTTAGCGTGTAATGCTTCCGATACATAAAACCATCCAATAATATTTGTGTTCGACGGCGACGTGAAAACATTTTGCTCGGAGGCGCCCCCTATCGGTCGGCTATAAAGGCCTTTCGCGCGATAAAAACTGATCTGTGAGTTTGTCCGCCAACAACAGGAAAACAGATCTTTGGCGAGCCGCCAAGTTACCTGGTGCCGCCGCGCGTCGCGCCACGCACCCCCTGCGTGCGCTATCTGCACACCAGTCGAGTCTGCACTCGCGATAAAGGGTTAACAAATTGCACCCAACTTCCAAGCACACGTCGCCGAATGTGGAAGCAGTAAATAGTTCCATGTTTGCCGGCGAAGTTTTGACTTCTTTCTCACTCGCCAACTGACGTTCTCATAATGGCTTTTCCGGAGGTAGGAACGGGCATTTTCATTGTAACGCGCGGCGAGGCGGCGCCGCGGGCGGCCGACTCCCGCGCGGTCCGACTGCGTCGCTCCTCAATTTGCTCCACCAATTGTCGCCATTTAAATTGTGTGCCTCGTACAATCCACGTTATTATTCTTTTATGCGAGTCCCGCGTCGATCGCGACGTACAAATTGTTTTTTTCTGTCGTCTATATCTGCGATTATTTTGCGTTGTCTCTATTTGCAGGAGGCGGGGATGTAAACATGGAGCCGGGCTTAAAAGTGCGTCCTAATTTATTTGAGGCGCCTTTTCGGAAAACGTTTCAGCTATGGTCTTTTATCCAGTTGAACAAAGGATAATACGAATAAAAGCCAGTCGAGCATAATCGTACTTTTCTCGTGGAGAGCTTCGCGAAAGATAAAATAGTCACCACAATTTTCCCGGTACAGTTTTTACCTTCGGTAGCGCGGTTTTTTTGCGGGATTCAAAGCTGATTCAATAAGAAGTTACGAGCGTACTTAGCGAGTGTAACACTCATATGTACAGTTTTTATGTTTCAACCGTAGAGAGGAATGTATAATATTCGTTTTGATGTAACAAAGTGGACGAGTTTGTTGATTGTTTATATTCGATTATCTCCAAACCAGTGGACCAATTTCGACGGCGCTTTTGTGAGCTCGCTTCTTAAAACATCTCAGATGATAATAACGGAGCTATCTGCATAATCAATGTGGGACTCGACGCGATGTCTTACCTACCAGTTTCGTTGAATAAACAAATTGTTTATTCCGAGATGTCCGACAGTTGGCTGTTTAAAACGTTCAAGTTGGAATTGGTCAAGTTTATTTGAGCATTATAATGATTTATTTGGGATATTACTGGGGAGAGAATGGCACCTGCCACTCTCAATATATCTAAAAGATCAACCCGTGACCGCGTAACTGATTTAGTTGGTGAAGCAAGTTGGCGGGTCCGGGTGGTAGTAACCTCATAAAGGGCTCCATCAGTCGTCATTAGGCAGACATGACGCTGATAGGCGGCCGGCGCCCAGCCCCGCGACCCGCCCGCGGTGATCGATGTACGTCGACCAGACTCCTCGTCGATATTTTAACATCTACACAGATTAATCTAAAAATATATATTAATGTATTGTTTTCGCCTTGAGGTAACAGCGATTGATTCTTCACATAATAGATGCGGTGAATGTTCTGTCTGAAGAAAATAAATTAGTACTATCATATAAAAAGAAAAAAAACACTATTTCTACACCGACACTAGTATTTATTGAATTTATAGTATTTCTTTGTAACAAAAAAAAACTGTCTTATCTTGTATGGCAACTTAATAAACCTGTTCTTAAAGAACGAATATTTTTTTGTGATTTCTATAGCATGTCTATAATAAAATCAAATTTATATGCCTCACAAATCGATACAAAAATAATCGATACCACCCGAAAAATATTCGCGTCGTTCACAATGGTTATTTGATTACACACCTTCACGATTACCGCTCAGCCCCCGGTCCCTTGTACCTGTGGGGAGCAAGATTGATACGACCGCGGCCAAAGCCTCTGACAGGTTGTTATTGAAAAATTGAGCGATAATCCCGTTGCGACCAGCCCTTGTTTAAGATTTCCTTTTGCCCGCAACACATTTTTAATAATTTCCATCGTATTATTTCGGTAATCTTTGTTTGCGGGAAGTGATTGGATCTATGTGACTGTCTGCTCTTTGGTCTTTTGAGCGAGGATAAGGATAATTGAAGGACCATAATTTTAGATTATGTTTTTGTAAAATATTGTTACATTTTTTTATCAACAGCTTTTTTTTCGTAGAATGGATATTCTTATTAGAATGGATATTATTCTTATTCCATGATGGAAATACTTAATTGAAATAAGAAACTTAATCCCTTAACTTAGGTTATTATTGGAACCTTGATAGGCCTTTTTATTAGTTCAAAAAAAATGCTATAAATAAACCAACACCATACATTACTGGCCTTAATCAACAACCTTCATCTTATTTCATCATATAACCTTCGATGTATTGTTGCAGGGTGCGCGTTCGTAAAGTTCAGCTCCCACCAGGAGGCGCAGGCAGCCATCACGAGCCTGCACGGAAGTCAAACTATGCCGGTAAGCACGCAACCACATTATCAGACGACAAGACATGAGAGACGGCGTTCGTGTGACACCTCATTAAGTTTGAGGACCGCGTACAGGAGGACCAAACACTCATTAAATAACCAGTACATAAGGAACAGCTTTTTATTTAGACTTAGCATTTTTCTATAAAGTGGTTTTCGAATGATTCAATGATGATAATATGTTTACCAGGAGTTATTCATTATTTAAAACAAATTTGCTTAATTGGAACTAGGTATTTTAATTTTTTTGAAAAAACATTCTATAAAATACATTATTTGTTTTTGATCAACCTTTTTATATAAGTAGGTTACATACTATTATTTATTTAAAAAAAGTAAAATATATTAACTCAAATACAAAAATAAACAAAAATAAATCTAACAAAATAAAATATTCCCACTTTTACCTTCAACGATTTTGGTCTTTTGGTCCTAAGCGAGTCTCTCCGACTTCCGTCCTCATCTCCAACGTCAAACTATTTACAAACATTTTTCAACGGAAATAACTTATTCGCTTTCAATAAACTACTTTCCGAGGCTCCGTCAGATTTCTACGTCACACTTTTATTTAACTTCCTTCATTTTCCGCTCCCGTTTCAGGACCAAATTGGTAGGAACTACATATTTGTTCATTTACAAGGTTAAGGAAGCTTGCTGATCAAATCGTGTATTGGTCCTAATTTACATGATGATGGTACTTTTCCGGTGTTTGCGTCCTCAATCTAAGATTTATTTAAGCTAGCATGATATTTATTCACTTTATTTATATACGGTTACGATTTGGTTGTTTTAATCCCATAGAGGTTCGAACGGGTGCAGGAAACTATCGATTTGTAAAGATAAAAACTTTTTACAAAAAAAAACAAACCGACTTCTAAAAACACAGAAACGCAAAAAAAAATAAAAAAAGTTCCTTTTTTCAAAATTTTTTTAGTCATTTATCCACGAAGGCGAAAATTGCTTCGAGTTATTAAAAAAAATACTATATTTTTTAATTTCATCTTTACAAATCGATAGTGTTACATGTACCGGTTCCACCCTCCAAGAGATAAAAAAACCAAAACTTAAACATGTATAACTTACAATTTTATACCCAATATTTTATCGATTCATGACATATAATCGCTCTCCCGCTGCCGCTCGTACTTAAGACACATAACACGTCGACAAAGCATTGAGTTATTCGCCTACGTACGTACGCTGATAGAATAGTTAGTGAACTAACGCAAACAGAGTGAACCGTGGCTTCACGCAACCCCGCTACTACAATAAAGATGGTGCTGATTTGAGATTGACGAGCCATCGTGTATACAATAAGCCATGTTGGACGAAGTTTGAATTTCATTCTTTAAGAAGAAGGAGACAGAAAATAAAAATATTTTGACACACAATAACATTCTCTTATGGTTTATTTTATTTTATTAGGGAAAACAAACAGTAGTATATTTTGGTATACAAATCGTTCTTAAAACTAAAGTTAAAAAATATACTACCCACATTTTCCACAGATTACAAAAGAAAAATAAAAAGATACTAAATCTGTGTTTTTGAAATATTTTAATGTAGGTATTATGTAATATGTATGGGGCTAACCGACCTTGTGTGAAAAAGGTTACCCGATATTATTTTCCGATATTATTATAAATTATAGCCTTTATAAAACATAAAACTTGTTAATCAGATATTAGATAACATTTTAAACTATTTCAAAAACCTTTCAATTCAACTTTAGCGACATAAAAATAAAATATGGGCTAACTTAAACAGTTTATATTGAGTCTAAGGGATTTGATCTCTCCATACCTTCACATAATCATAAAGAGATGTCTCTGAAATGAAATTGATTCAGTCGCGTAAAGGTCGCGCAGTTGATACTTAGGTGAAGAACTTTATAATACAGAGGGTTACGCGGACTAAATAAAAGATAGACAACACAGAGGCTGCGGGCTAAATGTTGAAGAAAGTAAAACGCTTTAAAAACAGTATTATATTTAGGATGGTACAGACGCTTGCACATCAAGCTACTAAAATCTGTCAAATTTATTTAATATACTTTCAACCTTATCACAAAACCATAAGGTTATTTAAGTTAAAATTTGACAGATTCGGGCAGATTGACCTGTTGGCGTCTGCACAATTTAGTGTCTTGTACTGTAAAAGTAATGACAGAAAAACATTGAGGTCAGCGCGTTTGCCGTAGTAGGGGCATGCAATGAGAAGTTTAACAAAGCATGCTGCACAAAGAGAATGTTAAGTTTGAATATGGATGCAGAGGCAGAGGTAGACTAAGGAAGAGATAAATGGACTGCCTGAATGATGACATAAATAAGAAGGGAGTGGATGTTTATAAAGTAATAATAATTATTAATTTAATTTAATAAAGTAACAAAAACTCAATGTGTATTTATAAGTAATATAAATACCCAAAACTTTATGCTTATGACAGCTGACAAAGAGAAAACATATTACGCCGACCCCAATTAACTTGGAAACACGCCAGGAAGAAGACATTGTATAATTTGACTAAAAACTTAAGTATCTTAGTATCGATGAAGACGTACAAAATACTCATTTAGTAGGTGTTGTTATTAAACAAAGGGTACATATATTCACACATATTATTATACAACACAAGTATTGGTTAATTACTTACTGGGGCTGTCTCAATGCTGTACCTTATTTTTAATAATTCTGAGACAATAAATACGGGTTTTGAGTCACAGCTAACAATCTTCAATTTTTAATACCATTAAATTCACGTAGCAATCGAACGACAACACAAAACGAAATACACAACAAAACGCATACAAGTACAGCAGTGTTGTAAATTCGTTGTGAAGTTCGGTTTTGGCAAAAAGTAGTAAAATTGACTGTCCGATCCAGCAGTTTAACTTTTTAATTAGTGGCTCCGGACGCCCGGGGCCCACGCCGAGCGAGAATAAAACATCGATACGCATTAATTCGAATAATCGATTCGTTTTGCTAATCTTCAAGTTAATGTCCTTAATTGATGTTCCGCAGTTAAATTGCTTTGATGCTAATTTACTTAAAGACGGCTCTAAAGTTTTCCGGTAAGGAAAGTGAGAAATTAAATTCGTGATTATTTTGGACTTATCTAAAACACTACACTACGAAAACAATAACCATTTCACTTACAATACAGTATAGCTACGTTCTATAAATTTCATTAGAGTATAACCCATAAAAAGCTGTAGTCTACGGCTCATAATCGTAGTACACGTGTTTCAGCAAATTGTAATAAGGAGCCTTACAACTTACCCCCGCTTACCCTCGACAGGAATCCACTTATATTAATTGTTACGAAAGGTAACTTGGGGTAAAAGCGTCCCAATAAATGAAAGAAGCCGTCCTACGCTTATTACAGGACCAAAATGTACCGGCCATTATCTGGCTCCGACTTTATTCGCTGACCATTGAATAGCAATAAATTTAATTGGTACATTGATCACAAAATAAATCGCGAGTATATAATAAACGTATCAATTTTCAATCAATTCGTAATCAGTCACAATTCGGTCGCGAATGTATTTTGTTACATTGAAACAGTGCACTTTGATTAATAGGAATCTGAAATACATTAATCATTGCTATGCGTGACGCGATCCACTTGTGAGCTGTTATGCATCTATCGTTTCATTCAATTAGTTACATTCCTAACTTAATTGGTCTTTACTCTTAAATGCCTTTATAGTTTATTATAGGAAAATATTTATTTTAAGAGTATGTTACCCAAATTAATGAACTGAATGAAGCTTCCTCGCTATAATCGTGAATATAGTAAAAATGGTGTTCTGTAATCAAGTGCAAACTAGCATTGGAGCGTTGACAAGCCGAACACAGTCAGTTCGAGTGAGGTTTTGTTGGAGTCAGAATAGAAATTCGGCGGGCACTCGGCGAGCCCGATAATTCCTTTTGCCGAGCGACGACACAAAAGCTCGCTCACTCCCGCCCCCCGGATTTGCTCTCAACTCCTCCTAATGACGTTTTTGTCTGGCCCTCTCTACCTCTAGTCTTGTATTCTGTACAAATATTGATTGACTTGTATAGCGTTTCGTTTGAAAACGTATTTCGTTGTACAAATTTCGTAGCCCTTATTTTTAGTTATTCTATTAAGTTTGTCTATTATTTGACCGTCGTAAAATGTTGGACTGATTCAGTTTCAAATTGTTGCGAAAGTAATTTCTTCAATAACTTGGTTTGGGTTGTTAATTGTTTAATTATATGCAGTAGTAGAAAGTGAACATAAAGTATGAAAATGGAATGAGAAAAAAGTATAAAGTGAAGATATAATATCAGCATGTGTAAATTAAAGTTAATTTGTGAGTGATTTCTTACGCTTTATGTAGTTGAACTCATATTAAACTGTTGTCCACATTACCATTCTGAAAGACCTCTAAGGTAAATTAATTTCTACTCCATCAGGCGACCCCAAAGCCGAATAATCCGGATAAATAAAATACCCCTTCAGCGGGGCCTATTCATCGCAGTAACGTAAAAAAATCATTGAAATCTGTCTGCGGGTAGAGATAATCTTGTCGAAGGTCGTGTGCATTATGCCTTTTATCTTTTCGCAACCTCATTTGTGATACTGGAGTATCCCACTTTGACCTTATTTGTTTTGTTACGTGTGTAGATGAAGCTGATAATTTTTATGTGAAAAAATCGAAATACAATGTTTGGGTAGGGAATATTTATAAGACATTGTTTTGACGTGTATTGTAATACAAAATTAGAAGAATAATTTAAAAGTCGTATCAGTATTATGTTTACGTTAATATTATTTTAATACATTATTGACGTTAGTTATACATATATATTAATAAATACTACACATAACATACATATATGTATTAACATTTTTATTGGTCCGTAGATTTAAAGTGTCTTTTTAAATAACTCTAGAACGATAAATCGATAGTAATAAACTTTTAAAAAGAGCATAAATATACACGCTTGCATAAAAGCATAAAATAAATATCCCAGACACTAGATCTCCATAAAATAACCCACATTAAATAAAAGGGATGTTCAAAATAAACAATAGGTACGCTGAAGTTCGGCGGTCAGGTAACATTGTTGTTTTTAATAATTGGCCTCGCTTTCGGCTTATTAAGAGAAAACTTCCAGCGCTTCAAGCACGCTCAGAATGAAGCGAACAGGCTTATTATAATATGAGCACCAGGCTATCACAAGAACATGCTCAATGGGACATAATACCGAGTAGAATAGTCAATTATACACTAGGCTTTAGAAAGAAATGCATAGTATGCATATTTATCTAGGTAGTTACTAAAAATAGCTAAATGCATTATGAATATGCATTATTTCATAAAAATCACTACCTAGTCGTTGTAAGGGCGCAATTATAACCTAAAAATCTGTTTTTTTTGTAATTTTCCGATGCTTTTGGGTCCAGGGCGAACAATGTATGGGCGCAGAGCAATCTCCTTTCGTTAATAGATTTTCAATATTTTCGCTAGATCATATGGTTCAAAATTGATTGAGAAAATTTTACAATTACACTAGTTCTTACGGTACCTTGACGTGCTAGCGTCTGTACCTCATTAACTAATCAAACGTTGACTTGTCGCGATAATAATTACAGCACCATCTAAAGTTACCAGTGCTTCAAAAACTCTCAGAATGAACAGACAGGCTTATTATATAAGCACCAGGATAGTAATAATATGTCGTCATATTCTTTCGTGTGTTCATTCTGTGGGTTCAAGGGCTTCTTATTATAGTGCGTGGATATTGGATATGAGATTTACCTGAAGAAGGCTTTACATTGTAGTTGACTATACTTTATGCTTGAAGTAATAAGTAAGTTTGACATTATGTTGAATAAAAACTAAGTATACATTTTATTAATATAATAAAAAAAAAAATCAACTTTTTATTGTGTTGTCATTAAAACCATACTATGTTACTAGCTAACTAACCGTACTAACCATACTACTAACAATTTGAACAATTTACTAATTGGTCTGACTATTCTATTTATTTTGATCGTCGAAAACGAAACTGAATAATTAGGAAATGCTTGTTGTATATATTGACGCCAGTCTAACCAAGGGGTATTGGGTTGCCCGGGTAACTGGGTTGAGGAGGTCAGATAGGCAGTCGCTCCGTTTAAAACACTGGTACTCAGCTAAATCCGGTTAGACTGGAAGCTGACCTCAACATAATTGGGAAAAGGCTCGAGAGATGATGATGCTTGTTTTATATAATATGCATGTAAAAACATAAATGATAAACCAGTAATCTTTACAACACCAATACTACCTAAACTTAGTATAGATATAATGACATGCAGCTTCAAAATTAACGTCTCCAGGTATTCATCATCTCACCCAAGGAACCCACAGGTATCCCCTCCATAAAACATGTAATGTAATGACGTCACATGAACTTGCTCAATGGGACATAACACCCAACAGTATGGACATATTACATACATGGATAAACGCACAATGTTCGTAACACTGGCTGCAAGCAGTAAAAACGTAATTTAATTAATGGCCCCTCATTATCTTATCATACGAT
Source organism: Heliothis peltigera (assembly GCA_958496145.1). Lineage (NCBI taxonomy): Eukaryota > Metazoa > Arthropoda > Insecta > Lepidoptera > Noctuidae > Heliothis > Heliothis peltigera. The sequence continues at coordinate 10,819,976 of OY292329.1, read as the reverse complement.
GGCTTGTTGTGATAATAATTACAGCACCATCTAAAGTAAAAAAAAATCTTCAAAAGATCAAGCACCTTATCTTACTTCATTAAGTTACCAAAATTATATAAATGAATAATCTTAATTAATTACTTGGACCACAAAAGTACTTACTCATCTAAAATAAACAAGTGATCTCACCTTCTATTTTACACGAAAAATATTTTACATTAATTTCTTCGCTACTTAAATTTTAAGACTCCAAATTTTAGCTCTAGCCAACTAAAAACTTTCTAGCAATTTGACTTTCAACGTAACAAAATTAATCTCAAGCCAAAACTAACGTAACATTTAAGTCAACCGGTTAGATAAGTGGCTCCACTATATTTTTCTTGGAGAGAAATATCAAAAGGCACATTAGCCGGTCGCTACAAACTTGGAGCCTGCGATAACCACCGTTAGAGGGCGCCACCAACTATTTACTCAGCTTATGGGCGAAGCGGGCGCAAAATTAAGAGATTTTCCCGCCCCAGTACAAACAGTGTGAAACGACCCTTATTAAAAGCATCCCGTGTATTTTAAAATGAAGACGCGACGATGACGCGGTATTTGTTTAGGCATCGACCTTACTATATTAAAAGTGAGTGCGCGCAATATTAATATGCGAGTCAACAGAATCTTAATTATGTTTTTACGTGATCGCTCGAAAGCGTTTCGTTTGTTTTGATTGTATTAGTACGCGCATTTTGGGAGCTCCGCATGGTTTTCAGCGAACTACATAAAACTGTTGCCTTAGAAAAGCGAATATTAATTAAACTTTGTTATTTCTAAGTACAATGCAAAACCTAACTAAAATGTTATGCAATGCGGGTACAATAAGAACATGAACCTCCCTTTAAACGTTGTTAGCAGTTTTAAACGTGAGCCGAAGCGAAACCTGACACAAAGTGACGACCGTGCGAACTTGTGAAAATGTTATTTTTAAACTTATTATTATTCTGTTTACAAAGAAGATGGAGGATAAATATTACTTTGGTATATTTATTAAATATTACTGAAACTTTTTTTTCTCTATCTAACCTTCAATCTTTAATATTATTTTTAGTAGATCCAAGAGTTGGCTCTAATATCGATCCGACTGATAAGTTGTTCTTGTAATTAAAATAGGGTGGATGTCGTAACAATGACTTGCCTTATACACAATAGTAAAATAATCTAAACTTATATTAAAAAAATGAAGAGCTTGTTAGTTTGTGTGTTTCTTTGCCCGAAAGCACTAATCTCAGCAACATATAGGCTATAAATTATCTTGGAAACCTGAACACCTGGTGAATAACTGCAACAGACCACCTAAACTATAAGAGATACAAAAATGCTGCCATAGCAAAAACTGTTCCATATGATGAGCATTTTCTGCTGCGAGAATAAGACGTTTCAAATCTTCGATTTTGACAACCCCGTAGTCGCTGGCATATGCGATAGGATCCGCTTACGAAGTTGCGGGCAGAAGCTAGTCTCTAATAAAGCACTTTACACTCGAGTTCCAAGAAAGCGACCCCTATTCGCAAAAGCTCACAATGCAAACAGTATTCCTTCATAACCAACATAATTACAACACTAAGTATAGTGTAGACACTCTAACCGCACTGTGTGACGAAATAATTTCGCAATAACGCGTCATTCAATTAAGTGACGAGTCTGTTGTCTCAGCGTGTTTGTCGCGCTTAATCTATGTCGCACCTCCGCCGACCTGGGTGAACGTGTAAACATGACGTTATTATTGTTTTATGGACATATCGTGTAGGTAAGATCTGAGACTTGAGAGGTGTCGCTTCTGCAGTTGCTTGGTGTTTGATTGTTTGTTGAGACTAATTGTTTCTTTTATTTTTTGATAAACGTAGTTGAGTATTATTTCTCATTACGCGAATTATGATTATTAAAAACGCAGATAGAAATTACTTTAAAAATACTGATTAATACTCGTATTTCTCGTTGTTTGGATGTGGTATTTTTAAGACTGCTTAAATTAAATTAAACAGACCTTTTTAACATAATATCGTATTAACCTAATATACCAAAAACCCAAACCACCTGATATCCAATCACCTCGTCCAATGCGTAAAACATGATATTATTATTCATTCCAAGTAAATATCTCACAAAAATTAATTAAGGCCACGTTTTTCATGTTCAAAAATACTATATTTTCGGCGAAGCCACCAAAATGGCCGACACAGATCGTGTTACCAACCATGATTAAAACGTGAATCCAAACACTGACTTTTATTCCTCCCTCCCTTAATAATTACTCTAACATGTTACAATGTTAACGAGATTCTTTTATATTGTTAATTGTGGCATTCTACTAAAGCACCTAATATTTATATGGCTTTATGATTACAATGGCCGAGATTATACCCTCTCCGTTTAAAAGCGGGGCTATTAATACAGAATATTGTTGGGAATTGCTAGACTAATTTATGTTGTTGGAAATTTTATGAAACTAAAAAGTTCTTTGCTGTAAAAATACTTGAAATGAATATTTAAATATTTAAAACCTTCACATTCTCTCTATTCGTCTTATTAACATGTTCAAAAAAAATGACACACAAAAATTCTAATAACAAGAGAACTCCTTGCTGAAAAATTAAGTCATAACTCATCACAAAATGTATTAGAGACAAATGCTACGCTCGCTACGGTGACTACGCTGCTACGGAACGCTACGAAGTTACTTCACTTTCGTAGCACAGTAATTAGACTTTAGGTATCTGTCTCGCGGCTGAGTAATATTACTTTGCTTAATTCTGAGCTCTTTAACGTTGGATTTATTCAATTATTTTAATTAGAATTTTAATATCGACAGCATAAGTGACAGCGGGATTTTTATCAAAGCTCTTAATTCAGTTTATATTAGACCAGTATAGTGTTTCTTATGAAATAGCCTCTAAATTTTCGTATTCATAATATTAAGGATACGATGATACACTAATTCCCTTAATTGGAATTTGAAAATTATTACTACACAATACCATAAGGAGCTTTGCCAATCAATAGAGCAATTTCGTGTGTTACCAGTTCAGCTATAGAAAGCCCTCTTAATAATCTTTTATATAAAGAGTACATTATAATTTATATAATAATTATAATTTATAAGCCTATAAGCCTATTTTAAATGTACATCAAGCTACTACAATCTGTCAAAAATACCTATATAAATTTTCAACTTTATCGCTGAAACATATGGTTCAAAATCGATTGGGAAAATCGGGCAGTGTTGGGTAGCTTGATGTGCTGGCGTCTGTACGTTTATAGTTTTAAAATTGTGTTTGGTTATGTTATGTTAAAATATTTTTATAAAATTGTGCTGTCAAATCTGAGTAATTATTTTAAGTCCATAATAAATATAAATAACGTCCATTGCTAATTAAAATGAAGAGAGCTTAGCTTAAATAACATTGAGTGTACTTAACTTTTACTAAATTGTGTTGATTAAAAATAATAAATTAAAAAAAAAGCAGTTTTATATTGGAGTACTGAATATAGTAAATTCTTTTTTCACTTAGGTTTCAGACAGACTCCATCAAATCCATCAAATAATATTTTAGGACGGCGCAGTATGTTCTCTTCTTCCACACTCTTCTATCTGCCTTTTTGTTAGAAATACGCTTAAGCACATACAGATACACATAACCATCACTGAATAAAACTCTCCACATAAAAGATAGACAGATATAAGTCACACAAAAAAGATCGACTTTTAAATAGTAATTGTCAAACGGTTTGTGTAATGAAAACATTTGCAGCAGTAAAATTTCTTAGGATCTCTTTTTTTTGCTCCCAATAATATATCTGACACGAATTACACCAAGCTGTTCCCGTAACCTGGTCGTACGTGTAACAGTGCAGTCAGATAGGACCGGTGCAGATTATTGCGCTCGGTATAACGCCGACTCTTTATTGTCATAGGACCCACCGTGTGCCACCGTATTTATCTGCTCCATGGATTCGTTTTATTTCACTGACCAGTTTTTTTGGCCGAAACTGTATTTTGTACTTTTTATCGTTTGTTCTGAGTGCGTGAGGCTTTATTGATGGTGATTTTAATAATTATGTAATGCTAGCGTTTGCCAGCGGTTTCAATCGCGTCCCGAGGGAATTTCTTCGTGGACCTAAATAAAGTAGTCTTTTTCGATAGATGAGCTTTCAATTTCTCTTGTTGTCTTTTTAATACTATTAGTAAAAATTATTCAATGTGTCAATTGTAACTAAAAATCATCATTGATCATGTACATTGTTCCATAATTAAAGTTGGATAATTATTATTCATGTACTAACTAAATCAAGAATAAGGAAGACAGAAAGAGTAAGAGAAAATAATTACTAAAGTTAAACTAAGATTTCTACTCAACACGACTTGTGGTCATTAGATCCACGTCATGGAAAGCACATTACAGAATAACCGCACCACATTCATAGGTAACCTAGAAATTCGTGCGAAAATATCGCATCGTGTGGGTAGCTACATCGCAGTCCATGACGGTCTGAATTATCATCTGTATACGCGCGAAGCCCTCTCGGCGAGCACCCTTATTGAAAACATTTACATATGTATGTAGGTATCACCGGGACGTACGTGCTTCGCCCTCGCATATTGTAAACGAGAACGCTCCAATATTATCAAAGTTAGCGATGAAATCGACGATTTACTACGCAGCTTAAGGTAATGATAGAATATTTTCGATCGACTCTCTCAAATATTCGAGAACGCTTTATCGAGACTATGGAATCATCGTAATGGGTCCCCGATGGTTCGGGAGCGGCATGTCGGGAACAGATTGACTGTCGTGTAAGCTGTTCGCTTGGATCCGGTTTTTGTATTTCAACTTGTTACGAGTATGAGACGCGATAATAACATGAAATTGACGCTCTCGACTTTGTGAGCGTTTGAATTTGATGGCAATTTGGTTTTTATTTTATCTCCGCTTTCGTCAGCGTTTTCGCAAGGTATCATACCTTATTTGTGGAATTTTCCTACGGAAAATCTTTTATTAAAAAGTATAAAATCTTCATAAAGCATAGAAAAGTGAATATGAGGAAAACTCGCATTCATTTATATTACTTGAGACATTTACGTTTACCATGTCTTCGCATTCAACATTACCCGACTCGAACAAGGGATGATGACGCGTACCCACGCGAGCATCTCCCAGCAGCTGATTCACTGTTTTTCTTAGTCCCCGCAGATCGATATGGAAATACAGTATAACTTTATTAACATAGAGTAACAAAGGCTAATTATCCGAGGGCTCACGCATACCATTACGTGCCGACCTCTCTGCCTACTCCCGAACGCTGTGTTGCTAATTAAGCGAATACATAAATGCATAGTTTATTGAGCGTGCGAGAAGTTCGCTATGAGCTTATTTGAATTTAGATTTTGAAATAGAAATATTCGGTGGAGGCAGGTTTGGTGGCATTCATTCATTGAATGCTTGTTCATTTGAATGTCTTGTCGTCTATGCCCCATATATTATTTTGCTTTTGCGTTATTACACTTGCTTTATGTTATCGGTCGTGTAGAGCAATTTCAGATCTACTGACATAATTAACAAACAAAACAACTATTGCTGTATTGTAATAAGATTATTATAGTAGGTACCACAGATTTGAGACTATGCAAAATATAGTCTATAACGTGAACTTTACGCTTTGCATCCGAAAGCAATCGTCAAACGCACAGCTCGCAGCCCAAATCACACACTCGGCCGAAGAAACAAATTTCGCCAGTCATTTCAGGTTAGCTGGCAATCCGGCCGCAGACACCGGACCGGCACTGCCTGTCCACCGTGACGAAGCCTTGATTAGAGTTCCGGCTCTCCACGGCCCGGCACGGCACGCTTCAACAAGGCGAAATATAATCACGCGCGCCAAAATAAAGAGAATGGACAACTTTGTTTCAATATGGTAATACGGGCTGCGAAAAATTTCCGTCACGACGAAAATTGAACATGGGTTAAGGGAACTTTATAAACAAGGCGCAGGATTATGTTAAACTTAAAAAAATATTATTTTCTTTTCACGGTATTTAATATCTAATCTAGCAATGTGAATGGGCAGATTGAACATTGCTCAGTTGGTGACTTAGTCGTCCATAAAAAATGGACTTAATAGCTTCCAATAAAACAACAAAGGACAAAAATATCTAATCGTAGTTACAACCTTTATCAAAATCGAAAAATAAACCTGACATAAAAGCACGTCGAACACAAAAATGTAGGATAAGAGCTCTTTCAATAAAATCCCCGAACTACTCAACGCCACTTCCATAAAGGTCCACGAAACTTGCTAACAGCACTTTGGTAAAACGTTTGCCTAAAAATCCTAAAAAACCTTCGGCTAAAATTCGTAAAAATACTAATAGCAGATCGTGGAGCTGGTAATAAATTCAGTGGGTGCATGGGAGGGCTGAAGGGCATTTCTCAGGCGGAGGCCGTATGCAGATGTCTGTTTGTCCAGTCATTACCGGCGGGATGTTTGCCGGAGCGCCGCCGCCGACCGTGGTGCAAGTTACTTGTAAATAACCGAGCGGAAATTAAAGGACTCTGTTTGCATACTCTAGATTTTTTAATGGAATCCGTTTGATTACTTAACCTATATGAATAACGATGTGCTTTAATAGATATTGGAAAACTGATGTCGTTGTTATCATAATGGGTATCGAATGTAGTTAATTAAGGAATTATAGAACTTTCATAAATCGTCATACAGCAAAACGAAGCATGAAGCGCAACTTCTCAATTGAGACCCCACACCAAACATGGTTTATAGTTACATTTTGAGACAGACGCCAGCAGCTCAACCTACCCGATACTATCAAATTTACCAATCGAACTTAACTCATCAACCTTCCAGTATTGTGATAGGGTTGAAAATCTTTTAAAGAAATTTGACAGATTAATTGAGTAGGTTGATGTGCTGGCGACTGTACGTGACAAAAACATTAGGCTTAAAGAATACCCACTATATTTCACCAGGATCATAAAACCCACAAAGGAACATAAAAAAGGGAAGATATGCCCGTAACTCGGACCACGGAACATGGAACATTATGTATGCATCAGGGATCCTCATTTTTGCATTTGTTATAAGGATCATTATGTAATTATTCAGTCGTTAGTGCGCCAATCTATGAAGAAGACGTTTCCAATTTAAAATGCGAATGATTTTGTATAAGTTGAGTTTTACATTGGTTTTTGGACGCTTAAATGACCACATTGAATAATATTCTAGCACAATTAGTACCGAAACGTAGGAAAGTAGGACCGACACAGTATTTTTTTTTCTTAGAGATCATTTTCTGGACTATATGTTTGCTAGTCTCAAAAACTACTCATGATATTCGCCAATAATAAAGATGCTATTCTAGGACAAAAGCTATCCAAGTCTAAAATAAACACACTGATGAGAGGGTCTCTCATATAAAATTAGACTTTTCCGTCCATTCTTGTGGCTAAGAATAGGTCGTGTGTACGTGAGCATAAGGAGCTATTAGCCAATTATAGTCGGTGAAATTCAAGTCTAACTTTTTTTACTAAGATTTTTATTTTCTGCACAGGTTATGGATCAGTTGTTCAAAGATTTTCACAACCAACATACCAACTGTGTTTTTACAAATATACTACATGAACATGTCTATTAGGTACTAAACACCGCCAAACATCATTCATTTTTATAAATTCAGTTTTTTCCGTTTATTTATAAGAAATTACTAATTACAATTAGGAGTTTCTAACTTACCGTGGTCTTAAATATGGTTTGTGATGGTTTTTTTAACGCGTATTGAACGTCTGTTCTTTTTTTTTAATAACCCTGTTAGTAACTTGTACATACTTTAGTATGTGTTTATGAAATTAATATTTTTGCAGTATCACAAAAATATATGCAGGCTGAGATAACATCGGTAAGCGTAAATTAGAATAACCAACTTTCCTTTAAAAAATAGGTTTAATTCACTATACTTGGAGTAAGTTTATTTACATGCAAACCAAGAAATATGTATATCTGTCAGTTCTGCGTGTAATGAAGTCGACATCGTTATCCGTCAACTCAGATTTATTTCCCGGCCCAATAAAACACAGTGTATTTGCGAATCATCAAGGAGTTTTATATCCTTGCCGTTTGTTTGTTTCTACTCCGGGACCTATCTGATTTAATCAAGGTACTAGGTAAGATACGGCATATCTCGCTGGCAACGCGCCAACTAACACGTTAAGACTACAAAAATATAAGGTAACACACAAACTGTGCGTGTGTGCGTGAGTTTCGTAAGTGTGTGTCCGTGTGGGCGACTAATTCCTCCGTTGTTCCACCGACCGTATCTTATACATGTTGGTGATCGCAGATCTGTATCTGCTTGTTTATAATGGTCTAGACGCACCAGATTAGCGACTTAGAAATCTTTTCCATTTTCACAATGTCACGTGGAATTTTATTGAAATAACTTTCTTATTTCTACGCTCACAAGATAACATAAAACATCATTATGATACAATCAAAACTACGAGATTCATTCTAAATTCATTTTCAAATGTATGCAGAGCATTATTCAATTCTTTTGCCTTTTAAAAAACTTTCGAGAGATTTAATAATATTTACTTTTCATTTAGCTATAACAGGCAGCCCTCGAATCGTGAAGATTCTTTTTGAATATCTTCTAAAACAACAACCCGTTGGCGGTCAGATGCTCTTGATCTCGCTTAAAACGATTTGAATTTTTATAAAATCTTTAGTATTTACAGATGAAAATCTGTAAACCCGTTTAACTAAATTGATAAATAAATCAAGGTAAACCGCGACACTTAGTTAGAAATACAGCCTCAGTGAACAGAATTTCTAGAAAATACAGAAACAAGCCGCCGGTAAGCGCATAAACGTTAGCGCATTCAACCAGTTTTGTATGCAAGTTTCATGCAAAGGCGCGCACTTGAATAACTTAGGTCTGTTTGCATAAAAACTCGAATCTCCGAAATGCCCGTTTAGTCTACATTCGGCGGGGCCTGTAATTTGCATAGAATAACAAGAGAAAGCTTGCGGTGCTCCGAATAAAGAGCACTTCGGCACAAAATCTCAGCCCGTGATATTTGGACCCAATCATTGGGTAAGGTTACTGTAGTGGCCGATAATCTACCTAACTTTGCAATGATATTACCTTTATAAGCACTGGCTTTTTAACTTTTGGAGAATTTAAATAACGAAATTAGTTCGCTTTGTATTTCCATGTTCGTTGGGTATTGCGGGACGTCTTTTTGTTGTGTTTTTAATACTATGCATTGTGAATTGTGTGTGAAAAACATTGCACAATCAAATAAAGACGAGTAAATAAAAAATCCTTTATATACTATTTTAATCAAACTACAAAAACAACTGATTTATTTCATATCAACTTACTGAAACATAAATGAAAACATCATCTCTGGTCCAGTAGTGTTGTGAAAATTACGCTTGCCCGTCCGTGCAAACTTGCGAGACCGCACCAAAAGTATGATTAAAAAACTTGTAGCAAACTCAGTGACCGTAACAAGAATACGAGGGCGCAGGTACACACGGGGAAAGTACCAGACTGCCGATTGATTGATTGATACATTATTATTGCCGTAAAAACAACGGGAATGTATTCGGGCGTCTGCTTGTCGGCATATTTTTCCATATGTACTCGCGTGATACATGAGCTATTGGCAGCCAGTATGTTCAGCGACTCAGATTATATCAATATGTGATAATACATTCACGGTTATGAATTTCGCACGCATGGCTTTATTTCTAAATATGAGTATTAACAACTCCATGTAATTCCTCCTTCGTCACAGACGGTTTAAACTTTTAAAACAAAAACGTAACATTAATACGTACAATTAAGGGGCGCATATAAATCACTGGTGAATGAAAGACTCCAGGATTTATGATGTCCAGTCATTTTCTGCGTCCGCTGTTAATGCGCCGCAGCTTCCTGCGGGCATTCGGCGCGCCGTCAACATTACGTGCCCTACCCTTTGTTACGCCAGAGACGTTTTTAACGCGTCCCTACATTTCAAAAGGAGAAAACAATACGTATTACGGACTCCACAGATACGGATGAAAAAAAAACTGAAACACTTTGAGCGGAAAAAGCGTTGTTTTATAAATAAACAGCGCGTCGCTATCAGTAGTCGACACTCGAGCGACTTGACGCGAGATTTAATAAAAACCGAGCGCTCCTCTGTTGCCCAGTATAAAAGTACCCTTATCACGTAGTATGGGAGCATTCAAGGGTGAATTATGTTAGGTTGTACGCGAAAAGATGAAAATTAATGAGCTAAAAGTGAGTTTTGCGATGCGACGCCCGCGGGCGAAACTTAAGCGGTTAATGCTGTTTGATTCTTTTAAGTTTTTTGTAGTAAAGTGCAGCGAGCTGCTCCGCTGAATTAATGGCCGCCAGGTCGTTTGTCGCCCGCCGGATAATTTCAGTGTTAAATGAGTGGTATTTAAACTGAGACGCTCTTTCCAATTGGGAGTGGCGTGAGTTCAATGTGGGGTTAAAATAAATCGCCATGTACTCAATAAAAGTCAACGGTGATAAGTGACGACACTCGCTACTGCCGGGATACAATCATTTAATATATCATTGATGCAAATTAAATGTTTCCTGCTAGAAAAAAAATGCGTAATCTTATTTAATATGTATGCAAACTGGCTAAGCTTTTAAAATGCAAATACTTAATATCGCTACAGTGAGTTTGTAGGACAAACTAAGTTTGAAACCAAAGTCATTACATCCCGATTTACAATCAAACAAGCCAGTCTTACGCTTAGCACAAATTGATAACTTAATGTGCACTCACCGAACGCAGGCCTCATAAATATAAAATTCCAAATCCATTAAGACAAAGTTTTGATATTAAGAGCGTACCTTAATTTTGTTGATGGAAAACTTGACTCGGGCCTAAATGCCTTATGAAAAAGTTTTTTAAAATCCCGTCTAGCAAGTTGTAGAAGCTAATGAAGAGGGAACTCGATTTTCTTGGGCGGGTTCCGTCGCGCAGGTAAAATGTTCTTAGAAAAGTGTGGGCGCTCTGTATTGATTGGGCGAATGAATCCAATTTGCGGGCACAGACAAAAGATGAGGCTACTAAAATGTAGCCGGCGCAGCGTGGAGCTAGTGACCGTATCTAGTAGTTGCTTTCTAGTGCTAATAGTTAGAGAGCTTTTGAGCACAACAATAATTTGTTCCATATTAACATACAAATGTTTATAAATCCCCAGACATTAAATATCCTCTACTATATACATATTTCGACAACAATACTCTATTTAATATATCCGTGCTCGATCTCCAGTTACATCACAAACTTTAGTCAAATAGGGGTCAGTGTGCAAGCCATACAAACATAAGGACATCATTGTGCGTACCCTAGGGAGTGGGGGGGCGATGGTCAGTGATAACCAGCCCGAGTGTTGGGACGTCCGCGATCTGTCACGATACCGCGCCTATTCATCATACGATGCGAGACTATCGGATTGGGTATCGAGTTTGATACCAATTCTCGATATTTTGAATCGATTACATTTATTTAACTACCAATTATATAAGAAATGTTACACAATTGCACGATGTGTCTTCAGGCCTATATTATATATGCTGCGGGTTGTTCGCAAGAGTTACCATGGCCCTGGCACACAGGGACCTCCAGAAGGAACATAGTTGGTTTTAGTCAGTAAGAGTTTGACACTCCCTTCAGCTGCACCCTCAGCGGGACGGATCATTTGATGATTTCCCATGAAAAAAAAAAGTTTATATTATATATTTGTAAATAATAAAGTGTCAAGCTTGGGTTCTCTACATGGCTATTCATCTTATATTCAACAAAATGTCCGGCACATCTGCGCTCCCAAATTATTTATTAAGAAAGAAATTGATCGTTACCCGTGTAACAGAATATAGTATAAACGTGTACAGTCTTAACAAAAAAAAAATAAGAACAGCAGAAAAAATGCTAACGAAATAACGTCTTCGATTTAATATCGATACACTGACATCACTATTCCGCCGTGACTTTTACGGATCGCGAGTCGGTATCTAATATTACCGGCCTTTTCTATTCGAGTACGCATCAACAATATTATCGGTAATGTAATTTGTGTACTTCTGAGAAGTGACACATGTCTGGCTGCGGCCGTAAATGCATGACGCGTGTTCAATTGATGACTGATAGATTTTTTTCTCTCTTTCTTTTGTCTATTTTTGGTATAATAACTTCGTTGACCTCATTTTTTGGTTGGTAAATAAATAACGTTATGTAGGTTAATAGGCTACCCTCGTGTTTTGTAATTGGTTTAAGATCCTTTTGGTGATCGTATTGGACTTGAATTTAATGTGTGCACAGTGTTGAGACTTAAGAATATTGATAGGTTAGTGTTTCACCAAGTATTTAATTAAATAATCTGCTTAGTTAGATTTCGTTCTGAAATAATTTAACAATCTCTCTGCCGGGGCTACATTTCGTGTCGTATTCATTCGGTTTTTAAACCAACTTCCAAAAAAAGGAGGAGGTTCTCAATTTGGCCGGTATGTTTTTTTATATATTTTTTTATGTATGTACACCGATTACTCCGAGCTTTCTAGTCCGATTAGTGTAATTCTTTTTTGTTCAATGCAGTATACTTGCCATTTGGTCCCATAAAAATATCATCCAATTTAGTTAATTACTTTTTATTTTATGAGCTTTTGTTTTACTTCAAAAGGATGTGACTTTTAATACTAGTTGCATTTACTGGGACACCAAATGTCACCACACGATTTGAGCACCGACAAAGTACATCACTTGACATATTCCAACTAGAGATGTCCCCTGACCACATAAACAAAGCAACGTTGTGTGATACGATATTTGATATGTGAATGATTTATACGCATCCCCCCCTCTATCCCACCACGCGGAACTGATTGCGTTGTTTGCTTGGTAGCCAATCACTTGATGTATAGCCCAGATAAATAACCAGACATTGTTTTTACCAATCCTTTGATAGACTCAATTGTTTGTGGGTACATTTTTTGTGTGTGGAAGCGATGATCTGAAAAACACTTAAGGGATAGTATATAAAAACCAAATTACCCTGATAGATGTCTCAAAAATGTGTGGCCGAGCGGGGAGGGCGAAAGGACAGAGGAAAATTCACCCACACATAAAGACACCCACAAAATAAATTATTAATAAAATCTTAACCGATTTTAATCCCAAAGTCAGCCGATATCATAAAAAATAAGTTGATCCAAGTAAAATATTGCAGGCGCCTTCGAGCGGGGTTAAGTGGTGTTTTTTCTTAATTAATAAATAAAAGTTGAAACCTAAATTTACGGAGCTTGTTAAATCTTGGCATCATTTATCATGGCGAGTTGTTTTAGTACGGATTAGCTGCAAGAAGTTTTGCGGGGCGGTCACCTGCTACACCTGGATTTTGTATTTATTGCTTTAAGATTAGGAGGGGGATAGAACACTGTTGGGGAGATATTATAACTAATATTTTGGATGGGAGAATCTGTTTGGATGTTAATAAGACCGATGTAGCAAAATTGTTAACTGAAATAAGTTAGTTTTTTCTTTATATATGCTTAAAATATACAATATGATTAAAACCTTCGCAAATGTTCGCAATTTAGTTATATTTAATTCAATTTCAAAATAATTATCGCCTATATCATCACACTTCATGTTTCTCTCTGAACTGTATTATGACAGTATAAATTGCCGCACTTTTCTTACCAAGTACCATAATACTTCATCGCACCACTTAAATTCTCACACCCAATTTAACTAAAACTTAATAAAAAGAAACCATAATTTTAACTCTATTTTAAACTACACTAAACTCAAATTAGCAAAAAGTATGCGCGCTCTAATGAACACTACAAATTAGCGAAACTTTACGTAATAGAGCGGGGATTACCGGGTATTACCGCCAACCTATTGTCGTGTCCCAACACTGCGTGGATTAATTCGGCTTATTACATGGTCTTGTGGAAAAAAAGATAAAATAAGGCCTGCTCTAATCCCGGCGCGGGGCGCGGGATGCAATATCGACAGGCTACACAAATTAAACGAGCCTATAGTCTGTAGCTAGCCTTATTTCGTTTTTTCCCCTTTCTCTTTGCGGTCTTTCGTTTATTATTAGAATATTGTAATGAGTGACAGGTTTTGATTAATGGGTTTACTTTTAGATTGAGTCTTAATGACCGGGAGTAATCAATTTTGTTTGTTAGTCACTTTTTGTGACAGGTGAATGGGATATAATTTTATGTTGGTAATTGGGAGCGCTTGGAGTTGGCTTAGAGAGTTTGTTAAGTGATACAGTATAATATCGTATTACATTATACTTGTTCGTTACTTTAAAAGAGCTGCTATAGTGAATTACTTGCCATTTATACTCTTTCATAATAAATTAACTAAGGTGACAATTATCATTTTACAATCTCCGAAATATAATATCATAAGCTCCCAAATATAGCAAGCAATTTGATTATGAGATCATTCGCGTTTATTTCAGTCAAATAATGCCGAGAAAGTATTGGACTATGGAGTCATAAACAATGCATGTGCACTAACATCTACATACAAGCACAGCTACAATCATCTTACAAAGATGCTGCGTAGCCAATGATAATATGAGATCATTAAAAACAAACAAGCACACATAGATTATTTCAAGCAGTACGAGTATATCACTTCTAAGTTTTATTCTTCTTTTTATATTCATATGCTTATATCCTCATCATTTCAGCTTCATTGAACATAACTCAAGCATTTGTAACATAGAACAGAAGAGCCTGTCACACATGCACTGACAGACATGCTCATCTGATAGAGATGTGCTCGTATTAACGGAACCCTTACTGTTCGCCGCCCCGGGGACCGAGTCCGGCCGCCGGTGTAATCAGCGACCCTTCCCAAATCTCGATGAGCACAAAATTTCAAACTTTCTACATTACGATTTATTTTACTTGTGTGTTCCGTTTGGGTAATCGTGTTAACATTAGTCCGCGAATGTTATTTTATATTTATTTTGTGAAAATGAGTTTATGTTGTGCGTGCGCTTGAGGTATTTTCTTTCATAATAAAACCGTGGATGCCATGTTTTAAGCTGTATTATACAACAAATACATAAGATGCTATAATAAAAATATCGTCGAAAAAAAAAACAAATATTAAAAAGCTACTTATTACCAAGATGCCTCTTAAACATTTCCCAAAAAACGAAAAAGGAAATATCCGCAGAAGCAATAAAGATCCCCGTCCCACTCTATTAATAAAAAGCAAAATAATACCCGAACGGACTCAATTCGGTACGTAAATAATAAATACAAGGTATTCATTCTCGTTCAACGGTTCGGTCTAAACAACGAGATTTTCTCGACGACATTTGATCTAATATTCAATAATGAAAATACGGCATTGAGAGGGCCAAAGCCAATTGTTGAGCTAAACAAGCACACTCCACCTGCTCTCGCCGACTGTACCCAAGAAACAGAAAACTCCTTTTACAATAATTGGCCGATGAATAATACAATAGCCAGTTATTGCAAGGCCTAAACTCGAAAATAAGAACCTTTCCAGTGAACTCTGTGTATTGTGTTGTGTGGTGAGACTCTACGTAAGCGTATTACGTCATCAATATGGAATGAACGAGGGATTAGACTGTTTTTAATTGATGAAATATTGTTATTATTAAAGATAGAAACAGCTTTTAACCTTTTGACCACCACGTCAAAGAAAAAAAAAAGCCGTCAGCGCCAAGCTAAGAATTCGTCCAGAAATACCTATAATATTGTAGTGAGTTCAGAACTATTTCGATTAAAACTGACTATTAATTTTTAACTTTAAAAGTCTTTGGCTTGTCATCTATACGTGACTGTGGCGGTCAAAAGAATGATAAACATAGTGTTACTCTTCAACAATACATAAATAAATTACATTAACCTTACTAAACGTTCATTATACATTAACAGAGTAAACAAGCCGTCTCTCAACATTTCTCTTTGTAACTAAATTCCAAAGGCGATGAAAACACCCATAAAGTTGGCAACACCGCAATATTAAATCATTAACAATAATCCGCGAACTATCGCGCGCAAACAGCTAGATTACAACGTTCCCTTCCACATAAAACAGGCAGACATACGAACATCTGTTACAACTTGCAAGTAGATCCAAGGTAAATCCAGCGTCGTACGGAACGTCGTTAAGTAATTCAGCCTCCTTTATTGCCCGAGTAAACTTTAAAAGATTCCAATTAAGTTGGAGGCGTACGGAGTGAGGCTTTTAACCCATTCCGCCCTCTTAGCGAACAAAGCGCGCCGCGGTGCGTTCGACACCGACGCGTTGTATGGAGGAATTACAGCCGGCCATCTATGGCGCTCTAATAAAACGAGGGTAAAGCCACGTGTATATTGAGCTAGTTTTATAGTCCCAAGAAAGGTTTTAGTGGGGCCGTTTGTGGAAGGATTACTCGTTTATTTTGAGTGGTTCAGATCATTTTTGTTTGGACCGCACACTGGTTTTGTTTGACCCTAGTTTTTGGTTAGGCTTACTGCCTTTTTTGTACAAAAGCTCCTATTTATATTAACTGGTATTTAATTTTGCTTTCGACTGTTATAAAGTTTACAATATTTATCATGCGATGTTCATTTATTTTGCCTATTGTTTAATGTTAATAAGCGAGTTTGTGTAATACACAGTCTAGATATAAACCTTCTGCTCCTTTGAACAGAAATTGTTATCTCACACAATTCAAATATATAAATTATTCATTAATTACTTTGAACATCAAAACTTTATATAAAAACGCCCTAAGGTCTGCTCGACCTTTTAGCATTCGCACCCTTTGTCGGGCCTTAAACCGGTTTGAACTAGTTTAATCTCGCCATCGCTCCAATCACACCTAGCTATTTGTGTTTCAATTAAGCCAGACCGAATTCTGTGGTTTTGCGATGATTAATACAAGTAATATCTACAAGTACCTATGTTCTGTACATCTGCTTCACAGCCAGATATAAATGATCCAATATTACACCATTATAGTGGGCGAATTTAGTTTTAAATTAACTTAACCCTATTTACTTCGAAATTCGCGTTTGTTCGCGATTGTGTAACTCGTTTTGAGTTTGAATAACTTTTAATTAATTAAATTGGTGGAGGGAGATTAAAAATTGGGTTCGGACGGAGGAGAGCCATCTCAAAAATGGTTAAAAGTCTTTTGGCTTTTCGTTTTACATAATTTTTCGATTACAGCACTATGTAATGTGTATGCTGTATTTTTTTTTATTATACAACGAAAATCCCGCTAAAAAATGACAGATGACATTTGAAATATTTTGACAGATTAAAAGTATAGATTAAAAACAAACTCAAATATAATCAAATATTAGTTGTTTTTGCTCCCAAAACAACTAATACTCTAAAACTAATTAGCGCGCCTATATTTCAATAGCTGGCAAGCGGAGACATGGCGCGCAGATGTGTGCGGCTATCTGAGAGGCAATCTATCTGCCGTATCATGAGACCGGACCTCCCCGGCTGACACAGACCGACAGACCGACACTGTGTAATATCTGTGGTACTATTGTATAGCGTGTGACGGTGGTGTGTGTTTGTTACTGGAAATCAAAGGTTGAGAGTTTATTAATTTTGATTGACGGTTTTTTTACTTGTAAACTGTGAACAATTATTACTTCTCATCTAAGGGTTTAAGGCCCGTAAGGGTCAATTATTTCCTCCAGCTACACCCACAGCTGCATGTGTCATCTAAAGATTTGAAAAAAAGGTTCATTTAAAATTTTCCCAATTATAACAGAAAAGAAAAAGATAAATAATCTTAACACTATTATGACTATTTTACAAACTTATATCGTATTCTATAATTGAATCTTTGATTACGGTCAAAATAAGCCAATCGCAGATAGCTTTTACAACGTAATGTCTAAAGATTTTCCAAGATTCTAGACACGGATGGGAATGAGTTTTCGACGTTTTTATGTATTATATTTTCTATTTTTTACTTTGTCAATAATTTGTATTACTTTGTAATTTGTAAATATATATGACGTAATAAAATATTAGTTGATACTATAATACATATCTACCTGCTACCGACGAATTCAGCTCAATGATTTCGACAATGAGCCTATATCTGTACCAATCTACTACTAATACGACATTAGGGCAAAGCTCGGGCAGCACAGTGTTGGCAGTGGGAACGCGGCATTGTGCGCTTCCGTCCTCGCCGGCCGCGCGCTTCCGAACAGGCCCGCACTAGGGCGTAAATACTCCATTTGTATAGTCATTACTGGGATATTATGCTTAGATCTTAAGGAATAAGTTGGAGAAAATCATTTCAAACTTCAAAAATATTGTGATCATGAGTAGACATACAGGTTATTATAAAAGGTAAAGGTACATTTTAGGATACCCTGTTATGGCGCAACAATACTATTTCAATGTAAAATTATTTACACTCTATTTTATTAAAACATATAGTTGTAAACGGCTTTCAAAACTAGTTTCAGTTTATAGACTTTTGAAGATTTTCATCACTGTCGATCAAAATCTACAATACCATTATAATATAAGATGAGAAACATACTAAAAGCATTAAAATAAAAAAAAATAGTAATAGTATTTAAATATTTCATTATGTACTTCGATAATTATAATACAACTAAAAACTAAAAAGTTTGTCATAATCCAGTATTTTTCACAATAAAACAAAATATCTATCATCGTTTCCCCTGACACCCTAATAAGATATCCACAACCTTCCATCCACAAAAAAGTCATAAACAAAAAACCAAATTCACCAACGATTATAACCATTACTCCATTTGGCAGTATTTCAGTGTATATTGTCTCCGTAATGCTCCGTATTATGAGATATTTCCGGGGCCCGAGTCTGTCCCTGTGGCGTTCACATTAAGTGTCAGTTGGGCAGGAAGCCCTATGTCTCTGCGCGGTTATTTACTGTTGATCTCGATCTGAACACCGACATCTACGTAGCTGGTGTTTGTTTGTTTTGGTGCCTGTGGTATGCCGAGTGTATATCATAGAGAGTAATGTCGGTCTTGCTTTATGGCATGACTTTGAAATTGGTGAATATTTTTGAAAGTGGAGATGATTATTGATCAGTTTTGATTTTGAGTTATTTTTCTTTTACTTTTACAACGTTGTAATTCGATTTGATGATTGGATTTCTAGTTTAAAAATTAATTATGTCTCTCAGCAACGACTATTTGTCTCCTGTCTATAGGTCTTATAGGTTTATGGTCGGTCAAAATCATCATTACTTAGGAGTTTTAAATTAAGAACTATATTACCTACCTATGTTAAACAAATAAACGATGATTATGATTATGTAACCGAAAGAGTACTTGAGATCATTATTTACATCATATATACACGTTTGACGGCCAGATGGCGTAGTAGTATCTGCCTGCCACGCCGGACGTCGCGGGTTCGATTCCCACTTAAGTCAAACATTTGTGTGCTATGTATTGGTAATAGTATGTTTTACAAAAGCAAAGTATATAAGTACGTTTATCAGTTGTCTATTACCCATAGTACAAGCTCTGCTTAGTTAGAAACTAGATGACGTTGTGTGAATGTGTGAGGAATATTATGTATATTCTATAGGAGGTATTCTACTAAAAGCCTTATCGAATTGATTACATAACGACAGCCTAAGTTTACAAATAACTGTCCGAAAACAGCAGTCATTTATAAGACCTATGTGTGACGCAGTGAGTTAAGTCCGGAATATTTACAGCTGGACTTAAGTACTAAATCGTGGTAGGTGTGTTGTTTACACTGGCAGGCCGTGGCGTGTTTACTCGCACAATATTTATACACTGCCGGCACTTCGGCACTCACTAAAATTTTATTACCGTGGATATTTATTGATTTGTAGATAACTATTACAGTACTTATGTGAAAAGTATGCTAAGTTATATAATTATGTATGTAGCTATGGCATATGACTGCCCCGTGGGTCTAGTAGTTGCATAGCGCGACTGCTGTGCACGGGGTCTCGGGTTTTATTCTCAGGTCGGGCCGAAATCACGGTGTGGGTTTTGAGAAACTTTCATAAAGCAGCCCGAAGTCTGGAAGGTAGAGATTGATACACCCGTGCATCGGAGAGTCGTTCCAGCGCCTTGATCTTTCTCCGGTCGTGTCGGATTGCCGTCCAGCGTACCAAACTACCCAAAACTATCAAATTTTCCCAATCAGCAAATAATAAAGTTGAAAATCTGTTAAGAAAACTTGACAGATTATAGTAAATGTCTGCATGTTGTATCATATATGTATGATAATATACCAAGGGTTTCTTCCCCGAACCTCAAACGACCTTGGAGACACTAATCACTTCACTTAAACAGCCTATTAATAAGTTAAAACACTAAATTATGAATGCTCCACTAAATTTTCCAAACTACACATTTTCTAACAATAAATAGTGTATAACATAAACATATAAATTATAGAAGCGAGAGTTGAACTTACACAAGAGCAATTAAGACTTTAATAATGTTCCGTTAATTGCACGGAAGATGTCGCGAGTGTGCCCCGTGTCCCTAGCGAGGAAGCTACGCGACGCGACGCGATGCCTAATAAAATACGCAATAAAGTTAAGCTTATATGAAAATGATAATGAATGCTTACTGGTGGGATTAAAATGTAAAGAAACTATAAATTAAATTATATTATAGTATTGATAGCTTGATCAAGAATACTTCTAGTAAATATTTTCTCTTTGAAAGATTTTTTGTGCAGTGGGAACACTGAATGCGTAGTGCCTAATAAACAATGTTTTTTTATCAAATGATGACAATATTATAAAGTAAAAAAAATATATGTAATTTTATGAAAATTGTCAATGATGACAGATTTTTCGAAATCAAGGCCTATTCTTTGATCGAGCATTTTTAATTTGCACCTTTACTTTCATAACCCACTTGTATTGCATTCTTATAATCGACTTTTAAATCTTAAAGAAAGTTGATTGCTACAAATCACTTATAAAAATTCCAATCACAAACCTTAAAAATGCCACAAAACCGTTTGACCTACATTCAAATAAAAAGGAACTCCAATCAAATAGAACGTTTAAGTCTATTAATAGAAATCAATTGCCAGTATTAAGCTTACTTTTACTGAAAGACTTCAAGGCAGCGTGTAAAGGAACGGTTTGACCTGGATACTGCTGAGTTAAACTGTTGCAATCCCGTCAAAGGTTTGTGGGCAATGCTTTGAGACCACGAATGTCATAGCAGCGACTTGTGTAGATGTATACCTGTGGCGAAGTATACTTATTAGTTAAAAATAGCAGCGCTTCGGGAGTGGTATAAACTTTGAAAATTGTGAACGACGTTGAAAGAAGATTAATACATCGTTTTTATAACTACTATTTACCGCGTTGCTCTGGTAATTGGTTTGAACAGGTCAGATAAGCAGTCGCTCCATGTAACACAATGGTATTCAGTTACATATTTAGAAAGTTGACCCCAACATTGTTGGATTTAGCAAAGCTAGTCTGGTGGATCTTATAATCACAATTTAATTTAAAATATGTTTTGTCAAAGATCTTTAATTGTCTGATCAAGGGTTGTCTTGGTCGTTAAATAACTCTTCCTGAAGTGCAAAATTGTTTTTATTTATTGAGTATGTTGTTTCAATGGTTAGATATCCTATATAATCTTTAACTGACTTTGTTGGTTATACAAGAGCAAATACATTCTGAATGTACGATGATTGATGACATGGTTTAATGGTTTGACTTTTTTTAAAAATTTTTCTTTTATAAATGATAGATAGTAGTTTTTTTTTAATATTTCAACTTCGAATGTTATATTCTTGATTGTGGTGCAAGTTAAATAATGAGTCTATCGTATGATCTTTCAGAAATAAAACTTATGGAAGCGTACTTTAAAACATTTTTTTTTTCTAAAAATACCTTTTTCCTACAATGGCTTTTGTCTAAAAATGGCTTTGATAATCTCGTCGCGTGTCGTATATAGAGCGTGTAGGTGTTTCTCAATGCTCTTGCGTAATATCAGCACATTTGTTCGCGTCACCTTCGACGCCCACGCGTAACGCGACTCCGCGCCGACGCCATTTGTCGGCAGAACGAACACTGATTCAAATCACGCGTCCTTTATATACGGCGTTTGTCATTGTTTTTAATTTAGCGTGAAGTGATTGTCATTTGTTATATGCATCAGTAGCGTTTAAATAATAAAGCTGTTGGCTTATTTGCAATTTAGTTTATTTCCTTAACTTTTCTAAGGCAACTTTTTTTAGTATTTTAGAATGAAATGAACTTTATTGTTCTTTATTCTTACTTTAGCTCAATTCAGGCAATAAGTACTTCATGCCATAACTTTTTCAAATATTTATTCATAAAGGCAACATTAATCAAGCGTTGCTTGTAGCAAATTTCGCAGCGCCTTAATACTACTATTAATCTTTTACGTTAATAATAATTTAATGACTTAACCAACTCCATTAAATTACAAACTTGCTTACTCGTAAACGTCGCGCGCTGTTTAGTCAACTAATTGCCAAAGTATCTTATCCTACTTTTATATCTCGGCAATCATTTTGATAGAATGATTACAAACGCTTACATTTTTATTGTGGAAATAAAATAAAACAGAACAGACTAAAAGCTTTTAAGCACCACAACGTTTACATAAGCCCGAAATCGAAAATATCAAACAATGGAATCGGACCCAAATACGATCGTCATGGAATAATTGAATAGTGAGCGTTATGCGCGGCCACGCTCGCTCTACTGTGAAATACTTTTACAAACACGCGCCAACAATTAACGCGTACTTAGCAGCGGCGGGCGCCGGGTGCGGCCGGCGCAGATACTGCCCGGCCTCGGAAGGAAGCCCGTTTTCCGCCTGAGAGCCTCCCGACCAAGTTCGCGGAACGTCTCGGCCGATGCATTTTTGGATGTGAGCCCAAATAACTTGTTGCAACTATGGGGAGGAAACCTGTTGCGCTCGTGCCGGGCCTACCGACTCCCACCCATTTTTGCCTGTACTCCGACTGCAAATACATAATGAATGCGAACGCTGAACGTTTTGCTGGCGGTATTGTGCCGACCGTTTTGTTGTACCCTAGTTTGTGGGATTGCCGTTGTTATAGTCCGGGGAGCACTTTACGCGTCTGCCATTGCAGTTTTAATATTCACGAGGGCTTTGTTGCTGCATTTTTAAAGAGGTCAGCACCGTATGTGCGTCCTGGCGGCGTCGGGATTAATTTTTCTCTCTGTTAGGGGTTTTCCTGGATACATAAACTGTTTGATTAAAACTGTTTAGATTCTTAATTTATGAGGAATTTATACCACACGCTTTGCTAATTTCTTTGCGTTATTAAAACAGCAAAACCATGTCTAGAATACCTACAAGACACTTTCACTCCCTAAAAACGTCATCTCATTTGTTTCAAAATGTACATCATGCAATACGTATAGCTTGGGATGTAGCCGTGTGTACATCATGCAATATTGCAATCTCAGTCTCAAACTTTCTAATTTACACTATAATTATATACCAAAAATACCCCAAAACTCTGCTACCTGATCCCATATACCCTTCTATCTGCATAACAATGTGCTTCAATCTAACCACGTGACATCTCCCACAGGGCGCATCATCGAGCCTGGTGGTGAAGTTCGCGGACACAGAGAAGGAGCGACAGTTACGGCGCATGCAACAGATGGCGGGCAACATGAGCCTGCTCAACCCCTTCGTGTTTAACCAGTTCGGAGCCTACAGCACCTACGCGCAAGTCATCACGGAACAGGTGTGTTGGAGACATAATTTCACATCTATATTTGTACTGCAGCATCAGACAGTCTTAGCAGAAGAAACTTTTACATAAAAGATAATGTCAATCTAATAATGTTTGCTGCGTAAGCGCACAGCTCAAAAATAAGTAATGGATAAATTGCGACTAGCAACACTGATATGTTGATTTAGAAATTATAAATAGGGCAAAAATTTGTATATCGCTCGCTCTCTCTTAAAGAATAAACATGTAAAACTCGCCTCCGAAGTTTTTATTTGGAAATCTAGGACCAGCTCAAGAATATCTGCAGTCTGCTGCTACATTCCTTCGTTATTAGTAGTTAGCAACCAAACAGTTTTCATAATTCTGATACACCGAGATATTCGAAAACAATTTCACCTCAACGCAGGTTCATAAACCGAAAGTTTTAATACCAGCACATTGGCCTGATGAAAATTTATAGGCGTACATCATGCAATATTGCAACCTCAGTCTCAAACTTTCTATAGCCAACTTCATAAATACCGCACGTTGTGTCTAGACTTTTTTCAGAAATGCCTTCGTAACATGTTTTATATTGAAGAAGAAGTTTTGACTTCAACTCAAAAAGTTTTAAAAGGCGAAAATCTTTTTTCTAAAACTTTTTTTTTCTAATAGCGTAAGCGCAACTACTAGTTTTTTTAGGTGGCAACATTAATAGAAGTGTAATTAAGCTTTATACGAATAAACAATCAGCATACCTACCTGTTGAAACATATAGTAATGTGAGATTTGCCACACAATGACGTAATATAATTATGTAGTTCACGATTATGTCGGCAATATAACAATTATCGCGTGGCGTAGCAACTACTACGCTTCGTAGACAATGTGCTACGCTGCTACGTACATACTACAAAGCGGACATTAACTCGATCCTGTTTAATCTCAATAGCCTTGTAACGCTTCTATGAAGCTGTATAAATGTACTTCTAAGAAACCTAGAACTACGTATATACGTAAGACTTAACTGATTGTAATATTAAACAATGGTACGATTATATCTCGTAGCAAGTACTACGAGGTTTCGTAGCGCTACGACGTAGTCTAGGATTCGGATAATACAATTTGTAAAATATTTGTATGTATGTTACAGCAACAAGCCGCGCTGATGGTGGCTGCGACGGCGCAAGGCTACATCAGTCCGATGACGGCGCTTGCCTCGCACGCACTCAACGGCATGGCTAACTCCGTCGTACCGCCCTCCTCGGGTAACTAACTATACGTTATTTTATTCTCAGGAGACGAAAAAGAAGTCAATGCAAAATAAAAATGAGCTTCCTCACTGCAATTTCATTTCATTCCACCATGTTGTTTATCACCTCCCAAAATTGATATAATATTTTGAATCTCTTTAAGATGGACTTATAGCTACTTAAATGGCCTGCACTTTGCATGAGTGGCAAAAAAATATATTGAGATCCTACCTTTGCTGAAATTTTATTTGTTTTAAGATTTTCTTCTTAATTAATAGCGCAGCTCCTGATTCAAATAAATGTATGTGATTTCGGTAATATTTAATAAAACAGTCCCTATTCGTGTTACAGATAACTTCTCAGGCCTGGCGATAGGCACGGGCGGGGGACAGCCGCTGAACGGCGCGCTGCCGTCACTGCCGTCGCCCACCATGCCCGGCTTCAACATGGCCGCGCAAACTGCCAACGGACAGCCGCCGCCACAAGATGCCGTCTATAGCAACGGCATACATCAGACGTTTACTGGACGTGAGTAGTTTTGGAGTTACTGTGCCATCATCATCATCATTATCATCACAACCTTTTTTTATCGTCCCACTGCTGAGCACAGGCCTCCTCTCACACGGAAAAGGATTGAGCGTTAATCACCACGCTTGCTCAATGCGGGTTGCTGATTTCAGACTTTATAATCCAGGTTTCCTCGAGATGTTTTCCTTCACCTTTAATCAGCCATTGGTGTCCAAGATATACTTAGAAAGTACTGTGCCATATTTAAATACAATACATATAAATACTTGCACTGTTATTTATTGGGAAGGTAATAGGAGTAAAAAGCTGAAAGGGCGATATTTATAAATAGTGTGTACTTTCAAATGAGCTAAGCGTAAGTTTGATGTTTTATATAATGATCTGTGTGAAATATTAAATTCTTAGTTAAATATCGGTAGCAAAGTTTGAAACTCCCTCCTGCTCCACCCACAGCGGGAGGAGCTAAACAATAAAGGCCAATAGGAAAGATAAGATAAAACAATTGGCTTAGCATTTTGCGAATAGGCGCTTGTTACAAAATTTCATGTTGGATCATTAAAGAAAATGATAACTGCATCAAACTGCATGATATGAATGATGAAAGATTTTTATTTCTGTTTATTGGTTATCGATTCACTCATAAACTACTGGACTGGGTTCCAAATATTCTTAAAACGTTAAAATGCTACATTAGTAATCTTAATATATATAAATAACTGTATAATTAATTTGCACACCGTGTGCAGTTTGATCCAACTTGAAAGATAGGATGGCTTAGATCTTAATTTATAGTCGCAATATTATTTTATGTCGACTATTTTAACAAAGAACTAAACAACAAAAAAGCGTGGCCGGGTCTGCTAGTAGACTACATTTTATCCTGGCATGGGTATAAGTTCCCTCAGGACGTGAGTAAGAACTGGAGAATATATTATAACGTCATCATCATCATCCTCCTGCCCTTATCCCAAGTTTTATTTGGGGTCGGCGCAGCATGTTTTTGTCTTCCACGCTCTTCTATCTGCCGTCATCTCACAAGTTACATTCTTTCTAGCCATATCAACTTTCACACAATCCATCCATCGTTTCTTCGGTCGTCTCCTTCCTCTATAACCATCCACATTCATGATGAATCTATTATAACGTCACCCAACTAAATGTTTCAGCGGTCCCAGTAACAGCACAAGGACTGCCGAACGGCGAGGCGGCGGCGCTTCAGCACGCGGCCTACCCCGGCATGCAACCCTTCCCGGGAGTCGGTGAGTGGCGCGCGACTCACACACATCGCTTTAGTTACACGCTTTACGCTTGACCAATAGATCACGTTTTCACTAACTATGTACTTATATCATTTGTTAAAGATATTGTGGACAATCAAGACCGAATATAGACTCCCAAACAGGATGATTTTTGCACGTAATTTATGACAGAATTGGTCCAAAAATTATTCAAAAAAATCTAGTTAGAATAAAAACAGTTGAAAAAGAAAATGTGATTTTGTGTTTGATTGAATTCTTATCACCAATATCATGGTTGAAACTATTGGTCAAGTTAAACTTTAATGTTGGCATTTGTTGCCAAAAGAAATTACGTGTGTACATCAATGTATAATTATTTTATTAGAGGTAAAAAATGTCTCTGAATCATCAATTGAATTTCTTTTAGCGACAAATAAGCAATTATTTACAAGTTATGTATAGAATGAGTATTGGGTAATTACTAGTAAGTCTATGTATTTTGAATGGATGGTACCTACATATTGTTACAATATCGATGTGCAAGGAGAACGGATGTTTTGTAAAATGTTTATATTATTATCATATATTATATTCACTATTGATGGAACTGCTATCTAGAAACATTCATTATTCAACATTCGATATTTTTAGGCGAAAGTATTATCTGAAAATTGTTTAGCAGATCGATCAATGGCAAGTAAATGATATGAATTTGTTGTCTGTACCCCTAAAGGGTACCGTGCGCTGTTCAAATCACGCTACTCGATATTATGGTTATTTAGTACTCAACAGTAGTTTGTGTTCAGTGTTACAAGTCTAAATATTATTTTATTGTCTACCACAAAATTTTTATACAAAAAAAGTCATTTGTTTAAAGAAAATATTGGCAATTTACATCCTTAATTTATTATCGATGGATATGATTTTAGCTTCATAACTGTTACATAATAATGTTGTTACATGCATGTATGTACGCGACAATAGGTGTTCATTGTGAAAATGTGCAAATTAATGTTCAACAGCTTACCCAGCGGTTTATGGGCAGTTTCCGCAGCCGATCCCCCCGCCGATGTCGACGATTGCGCCCGCGCAACGAGAAGGTAAGTGGAGCCCCGAGGAAGAGCCACGATAACCCCGTCCTTCAGCAGATGATATCATACACCGCCATTAACTACTTTTCAGCGATCATTGACAATCAGTAAAACTCAAGGCACTTTGAATTGAGTTTAATTGATTTTTGTGTATTTCCATTTGCTATTCATTCAAAAATAGTTCTTATAACTAAAGACATAGTGTCTTCTTTAATCAAATTGAATACTTCGGAGATTTGTCATGACTTTTTGGCTGGATAGCAAGTTTTAATTTCATGGTTGTATGTCCACTTTGTGCATTATCGTGTTAGTCGGTGTTCTTTCAAGTGTACAGTGACACACAGACGGCTTCTGATCAGCTCCACTCCAACTCCAAACGCTTTTTTGTTGTACTGTACCTCGTCTGTCGCTGTAGACTACTGTCATGTGCATCTATGCGTGTGTTGTGCTGTACTTATGTGTCCGTGTTTACACTTGGTAGACAGAGAAAGGTGACACCAGAACCTTAGGCAGGATGGGTGCCTATCTCTGTGAGCTAAGTGTATGACGTAATTTTAGATAACTATCTTCTTCAGCTTAACTAACTTCTTAATCATTTACAACTAAAAAAAAATCATTAACATCTATCAACCCTATCATACTATCTTCCTGTCTTACTTGAAGAATGCAAAACCTTTTTGGAATCAATGACATTGGTTTCAAAATGTGGCCTTTAGTACCCCCTTTACTACAACCCTTTCGTGCTGGTGTTCAGAGGCAGATTTGTGAGTTCTTTAAAGATTTTCTTATGTTCCCAGGCTGCTCGATCTCGGGCCCCGAGGGCTGCAACCTGTTCATCTACCACCTGCCCCAGGAGTTCGGAGACGCGGAGTTGATGCAAATGTTCCTGCCTTTTGGCAATGTCATCAGCAGCAAAGTGTTTATCGACCGGGCCACTAATCAGAGCAAATGTTTCGGTTAGTTAGTTGCATTGATGGTGTGGTCATTTAAATTAAGTAGTGAAGTTTTTTCAAGCGAAACTTTTTCAAGGAAACATGTTCATATTTTCTGGGTTTTACGCAAGCTGTAAATGGGAAAATCGAAAGAAATATATCAATATTGGGCCCGTGTTTATCAAACAATGAATCAGACTTTTTCCTAATCAATCTACCACGAAGCTTAAAGCTGCTGGTTGCTTTCTGTCTTTTGGCAATCGATGGAGGAGTCCAAATGATGATTAAGATGATGCTTAAGAGTTAATTGTTTGTTATTATAACAGTAATTCCGTGCACCGGAGAGCACGTAAATGTTCTCTCTCCGGTTGTGTCGGATTGCGGTCCCAACGGATTATGAGAGTGAGGGAATAGAGAGTGCACCTATGTCCTGCGCAGTTGGCTGATCTCCATTATAAAGAGAACGGCCGCCGTAGCCGACAATCGGCCTGGATACAAAACTTTCACTGTTTTCTTCTAGGTTTCGTATCGTTCGACAACCCGACGTCGGCGCAGGCGGCGATCCAAGCGATGAACGGATTCCAGATCGGCATGAAGCGGCTGAAGGTTCAACTGAAGCGGCCCAAGGATGCCAATAGGCCTTACTAACCCTAGACGCCGTCCCTGCGCGCTCATCGCGTGCCCGTGGTACGTATGACATCATCTGTATTTGTACCACCTCACAATTGCAAACAAAGGCCTTTTCGACGAACCTTGCCAGTATGAGAAGAAGCCATTTCAATTATGAGCATTGATTGTGACGGTGAGGTCTGAGATTGGTCTGAGTTCAGCTACAGTGACGTGAACGTTTGTTGCAGGTGGCGGCCGGGTCGTACGGCAGGCCAGAGGCGCGCCTGTTCGCGTATTATCAACAATTCTATGGAATTTACTACACATTTATTGTATAGCAAATATCATTACCTACATACTTACCTAAAGAATTATGCAAGCCCACTCGGCGAGTATACTAAATTAGTTAAAAGTAATTTATTAAATCAGCGCGTAGGAATGCTTCATTCTTATCATTATCGATTAATCATTAAATTACTCTATTATATTATTATATATACAATTTATTAACTTTGATTAAATTATTATTATTATTATAAAAAATGACACGTTATAAAAATTTTGTCATTCGTAATCATACTTCTACTTCTAAGTACTTAACGTTTAACTGAAACTTTTAACATAAATTTATTATACTAGTTATTTGCTTGAACTAAGCCAAACTGAATTTATTAAGTAAGTTGAAAATGTAAGAAAAAAAATGTATTTTAATTATTGTATATTGCAAGGACTTGCAGCGCCTCGGGCGATGCATGCGCGCGCGCCGGTCGCGGCACTGTTGTCTCCCACCGCCGAACTGATCACACTAATATAAGTGCTCGCATAGATCACTATTGGAGTATTTATATAATGTCCTATATTTTGTTACATTTTAATGAGTGTGTGTCTGTAAGCTATGTCGCTGGCTCGTACCACACGACATTCGTTTCGACGTAATCGGCGGGCAATCACAAATTGTAATATAGGTAGAGCACATGTACACGAAGGTTCCCCACGAGACAAATATCTACACTGTCGGCTGATCGGTGACTTGTAAAAATATAACTTGTAAGTAGGACCATGTAAGATATTCAGTATCACGTTGTAGACGCGTCGGTCTGTTCATGGTACGGCCAGCACTCACAAACCTACATGTTAGTGACGATGTTGTTGACAAAATTAAATGTTTGTATTTAACGCTGTGTACAAATGAAAGTGCACTTCCAACATAAGACCGAATACTTAGGCCTTCGTTTCGAAAGATCGTGTTATTATGTGTTGTAAATTCCAATATGGGCTGTGATATAAAAAATATAATATCAACATAATGGACTGTACAGGCCGTTCGTCTCTGTATTGCATATGTGTGTATCGCTCCCGCGCCGACTGCGCGCCGCGCGACTGCCGGCGACATCTTGTTCACTGATCTCCACCGCGTTACATTCCAGCCTGCTGGCTTGCAGTGTACACTATTATTAACAGGACATTACTTTTCTATCCATTGTTCTAAGACGTACAAGCGCAGTAAGCTTGTGGCAGTTACCTAAACCAATATAATTGATCATGGAAGGAGACACTTTCAGAGATTTTCTAAAAAGAAAAATCTCTATTTATTTTTGTACATACCGAAGGAAATTTCTGGAAATGTCTCTGAATAACATGAAAATAATCGCTTGCCAACCTACCGATTGTGCATATGAGCCGTCGCACCCAGATGTTATTAAATGGCTAAGGTCCGTAGCTAGTGACGTAAGAGGTACGCGGAGGTCGCGTGTCGCGCGGCCGGCAACTCGCGAAGTCGCGATGTCAATTCTCCAGGAGCGCGCTTCCCCTACTTTATTTCAAGCATTCGTGTGTGTGTCTATACATTATACATATATAAAAACTATTCGTGTTAAGGTGTTAAATACAATGACTGTGACTAAATGCGTCCGGGGAGTCAACAGTGAGTGGTGCGCGAACTACCAGAATACAAAACTAGTGTAATTTCTACTGAAAAAAATAGATTCATAATCAAGAAAAGTACCAATATAAATATAAAATAATACTGAGATACCTTAGATATATTGTGTGCGCGGGCGAGTCGCACGTGCGCGCGCAGTGCGGCGGCCGGCCCCGCGCCGCGCCGCCCGCCTCTAGTCAAATATTACACTCACCGCAAGACATAGAATTTTATATTTACACAAATAATTATATTATATTGATATAGTATTCTAGTTTTAGGCGTTTATGATTTAAAAGTAAGCAGTGTGTTAAGACGATATTCATAAAAAACAAGTGTATCGTTTTAAGTGACTCTAGTTCTTTTCTCTAAAATCTTATCTCACCATTGTGCAATACGTTGTTACGCTTTTGAAATTGTTTTAGCATCGTTTTTATTTAATGCATTAAGTATTTATTTATTTCTTGAATATGAATGTTTCTTATGTTACCGTTGTAGATAATTCGTGGACGTGGTCTCGTTTCGTAAACCGACTGCGAGCCGACCTCAAGACGTGCGTCGGGTCTAGTTAGTAGTGCGCGGTCGCGGATGGTCGCCGGTGGCGTCCGGTGGTCGCGGGGGTCGCACGCCGAGTGCGACGCTGACGTGTCGGCGCCGCGCCGCGACCGTCTTAGGTTACAGGTTACACAAATCGATGCCAAACCGGAACACGTATACTTAGTAAATCGATTATCGATAATATCACCTCGTGGGTAATGTAGGCGTAATACGCCCGGGCACCGCCCGGGACGATTAATAATATTGTGTACTTATATCTTTATACTGATTAAAATTAAAATTCCCTAAAAATATATTGCGGAAACGCGAACATTTGTAATAGATTAATGAGTCCTCTCAGAATGTATAAAACAATCGCCCATAAAAGTGATTCTAGGATACAGGGTATGCTTTGCAATTATTTAAATGTATCTAAATAATTTTGACGTAGGCAGATGTTGCCGACTGCCTGCTTAGAGTCCGCGCAGTGCCCCGCATCGCTCTCGGGTCCACTAGTCTGTCGCAGTTTTATACTCTGCGGTACCGCCGTACCGACTCATCTCATCCGCTGTCCGCTTGCGTTCCGTTCGGCAGCTCTCGCGTATCCTCTCACTCGTCACGACCACACTCGCGACATCAACCACTACATTCTTAGTATTACGAAATCGAATTTCTAAAACTATTAACTCCTGACATTTTATAAAATATTTATAAATCGTTCGCATACTCCAATACGTCGCTCGCGCAGACGTGAACATTATCGATGCACTCAAGGACGTTTGAACCGTTGGTATGCGGTATGCGAATCGAAGGGGTCGTTATAAGGCGATATAGTTAGTAAGTCCGTCGGACGGTGCGTGAGTGACGTCACTCGCCAGTTATACAACACGACTGCCGGCCACCGTTCGACGCTAGTTAGTACATAAGATGAATGCCAATATTTTAATCAGAAAAAAAAAACAAACCTTAGAATTGGGAATTATTAATCATATTATATCTATTTATATAATAAAATATGGAGAGAGGCGCATAGTGCTTTTATGAATAGTAGGTTCTAGTAATGAAACAAACGATCTAGTCATATCTCCTTTCTGTTATTTATTTTTTCTATCGCTTAGCATAGTTTAGCTTCAAGCACACGTTCGTACTTATTTACGTATTGTCACGTTCTCTTGTTTGTGTACTTATAGCGTCTATCCGTTACTGTTACGTTCCTGAGGTGTAATATAACCAGTTGTATAATAGAGCCAGTCACTACTACTTACCGACTATCGACTTCCTAACTTCATTAGATCGACATATTTTCACATAAACCTACTATGTTATATGAGATGAAAATATACTACTAATTTTATTTTTTGATAAGTTATCCAGAATATTGTTACTCAGCATCCATTACCTTTAGATTAGTTAAGGTTAATTGAGATAATTTTATCGGTATAGAATGGTAGAGCACGAGTTATGAATGGTATAACCGTTTGGTTAAGTTAGAGGATTAAAAAGTTACCTTAGGACAAGTTAATGGAGTATGATATAGGTAGAGAAGATATAACTCTCATAGTTCTGCTAAAGATAGTAAGTAGTATGTTGACTGTACGCCGCGTGGAGCACAGTCAGCATGGGACTATATCGCGCCGTCCGTAAACATCTCACTATATGTACTGTAACCGATACGACTCACTGAATAGTTTCGCTTCTACCTACTGGATATATTAGTGGTTATCGATTCTGGCCAGACGTCACAGGTTTCATTCTAAATTATTGAGCTCCACCTCGAGCCCTGGCGCCTGCGTGCGATGGAACTGCTGAGCGAATACAAGAAGAGTAGAAATACGATAAAATGGAACTACCAACTAATTGTTCTGGGAAGTTCGCAAGGCAGTGGCCGGCGGCTCGCGGTGGAACGTGTGCATATTAGTTCGACAGTAACTCGATTTGTACATACATATGACGTCATATCTTTAGGAGCTTACTAGCCTTTTGCCCCGGGACTGCCCGGGCGGGTGACAGGGTGTCGCTGTGTTAATGCTAAGTGGAAATCATAATCAGTAACCGTTTTTTAGAATGGTTACACGCTACTAAAGTGTAAGGGTTAATTATACAGGCGACTGGACTGCATCAACCATTAACTGTAGATTAAATACAGCCTACGTAAATATCGAGTTTAAGATAGGTTTTAGCCAAATTCTCATCGTAGAGTTAACTTGTCTAATACTTTTCACTAGTTGCAGTCGCCTGATAAATACCCAAAATGTATAAAAATGGTGAACCAATTAAATACTCGTAAACTATGTCCCTTACATTGTTCTGGATAACTTATATTGGAATAGCTTAAGAGTAAACAAGCACGGTTTGTGTTCAGGATTGTTCGGGACCTGACACTTGTAATCTACGATTAAGATCTTAAACGGTTGATGATCTTATCATTAATTAACCATCGATTAAAAAGTCGATGCCATCCACCTCTGTACATTCATAACCTGTATAATACTATGTGAAGAATAAATTTAATTAAAATATACCTAACACTATGTAAAAGACCATCAAATCTTATGTATAAATTAAGGTAGTCTTGTTTCAGTCATTTCAACCATAATATATGAGAATGCCTTCAGAATTGTGTTTATATTTCCCCGAATGATCCTGGAGACCGCCGTCCGTCTGTTTATATATATATAGCTTACGAAGGGACACCACACGGTGCCTGTGATATACGCTTGTAATGATCGTCCAATCAACCTACACTATGTATTCTATACGACACTAGACTCTGGGCTTTCGTTGCTGTCCTTAAGTCGTACCGCGTTACCAATTTGTACAATATTCATACCATAAATTATATCATTTTATTGAACTAACTCGAATTAATTTTATTATTAGTATTAAGATATTTACTATTGACGTCGGTAGACTAGTTGAAAACACAAGGGTTACTGAGCACAAAATTAACGATAATAAAACATCGTTGTTCCGCTTGAAGACAGAGAAGGCGATATCGATATTGTGTCTCTATCTCTCTCTCGCAGCGCAACGATGATTTACTTTATATAACTGTCTCGAATATACATATAGAATAAGGCTTAGAGATATATCTGTCAGCTGTCAACTGATCTATCGACTTCGATAGAGTTTCAGGCTTATCTATCGACAGTAGGCTAATTATCGACAACACCGGATGTTCGCGATATATAAACCTTGTACAGCGGCTGCCGCGAAGCAGCCACGTGTCATCGCTTACACTCAGCCCCAACTTGTTGTATTATAACAATTTAGTTAACTTAATACGTTAGAAAAATATTGTTTAATGATTGTCGTTTAATACGATCATTGGACCAGTCTGCCCAGTTGTAGGAATACTACAATAAATACAATCAATTCAATTAAAATTTGAATAGGCTTGTTAAAGTCGTCAACTATTTAACTTTTATAGAATATTCAATAAATAGGTTGAAGTTATTATTTGGTGACTGCGACTGGGCGGATTGCATCTTATCACTTTTAATATTAGTGATGTAACCTTATGTTCCCAACACTGTGAACAGAGTATAAACTCCAGTGCGTTTGATAGCTAGCCATTGAAATGTTTATTCTCATATATTGTTATAGTTCGCCAAAGATTTGTAAAAAAATAAAATAAATAAAGAGTGTTATGATCACTTTTGAAACGTCACTAGTTAATCGTTCATTTTTAATTTTTATATTTATGAACTTTATTATTAGAGTAGAGTTAACAGACAGACTATTAGCAAATTGTGGAATATGTTCTTAGATACACGTTATTATGGAACTAATACAATAATAATTCGCCTACTTTGCATGTCTAATTTAGTTAATGAACTTTTAAACCTATTATCGAGTTATTAATATGTATATTGCTGAAATATTTTAAAACTAAATTACTATTCAATTATTTATTATTATACACTTATTACGTTTAGTATGCTAGAAATATGATGAAGGATAATAAATAATTTTAATTATATTATGGTACGTGTTTTATTTGCCGTTTTCCTAAGACATTAGCACAGAAAATATCAGGTACAATGTTTTAGAAAGAAATTACATTGGTGTACTTCATAACGCTCAGAATATTTTTAAATATTATAGTTACAATATTGCATATGTGTTGTCGTGGTACAGACTCAGTAAAGTACTATAAAAATAATATTATTATATCATTTCATAAAAATCCATTGTTCACATCACTAGACAATGTTAAACTAAAGCTGGAATTAGGCACATCTCTATAATAATAGTCATGTCCCCGTATCGATATAATTACTGGGACGTTGCTTAGACTCGATATTAGTCGCAATATGATCGAGACAAATATTTACTAGAGCTTTCATAACTTTTAGAATCTAAATAAGAGTTTAACACATACCTGTACACATTTATAGAATTCGACTACTTTGAAAATTTTACTATACAAAACATAGATAGAGAATGTACCTAGACAAAGATATTTTACACAAATATTACTCCTACGGAACCCTTAATGGCCTGCAAAACGGGTTCAGTAGGTTCTGACTGACAACTTTATATAAATATGTAAATGCAACATATTACATGAGATATTCTAATATTATGTCATATTGGGAAAGAATAACGCCTTAATAAATAAATATAGAATAAAATTACGCAATATATTACAAAAATATCCTGACTTCTAGAGTGCATAGTGTGTCAAATTGAAAGGCATAAAACAAAACTATAAACCTTTTGTCCACCACGGTCACGTATAGATGACAAGCCAAAGTGCACTGCACGCGACGGTCACGTCTACGTGACAATTTTTTAAAATTCAAAGTCTGTTTTAATCGATATAATTCTGAACGCACTACTATATTGTAGGTATTTATGGATGAATACTTAGCTTGGCGCTGAGGGCACTTCTTTCTATTTTTGACGTGGCCGTCAAAAGGTTAAAGAAGAATAACATCAACATTTTGACATCTCCTTTCTACGACAGAAATAGTGTGGTAAAAATTATTTCTTACTGAAAAAATCCGTGATTTTCTTAGTCTTCTTTTTTCGTTCGGACAGCGGCTCAGAGCTTTGATGATCCATCGACGAGTTACTATCATTCAGCAGCGAATTCCTTCGTACATTACCGTGCAATGTATTCTTTAAATCACCATTTTCCATTTCTGACATCGCATCGAATAACGACTTACGGGGTTGGGCTTTAGGTTCAATTTCCTTTGCGTCAGGTATTTGTTTGTTCGTGTCGGGTGATGTTTGTATGTCTGTCTGGTTTGTTGTCTGTTCCGATTGCATGGTGACTTCGATCAAGGATTGGTCCATTTCGTCTTGAGAGAATAGGTCGGGGGAGTTATTTGAGAGTTCATTTTCTATTACCGTTGATGTCACTGGTGCTGATTCTGATATACTCTGAAAAAGTCGAGTCGTACGTTAAATTTTGTACCGTCCTCGATATTCTTCGAGACCCGCACGAGACTTCAAAATGATTTCGGTAAAAATATTGTAGGTTGTATTAATGTATGTTTTGTAAACACAGGAGAAAATCCTAGTGTGGAGCACTGCTTTTTGAAAATGAAATTTATAACGAAAAATAATAAAATTGTGTGTAAGTTAGTACTTTCAATATTACTTACAGTTTCCATGACATCATCGCTAAGATGAGGCGAGGGCTCTTTCGCTCCTTTAAGCACGTGTTCCAAATACTTATGCAATGATGACAGTACATTCTTCTCTTGCGAGAACTTCACTATGTACTTGTACAGCTGACCTGAATTACAAAAATGAAAATCTTTAAATTGTCGCTTATCAATAGGTATTAAAACTCATTTTCGCATTTTATATCTCAATTCTTGGAAATAAAGAGTACCTATATAAAGTCTAACAAAATGGCGCATCATATTTTTACAGGTCATTTAGTACATACTAAGGATCGTGTTTACCACAAAGAAAGTTGAACGACGACGAGGAATACAATAATTACAATTTGACGAATATGATGATAAATTTAATAAAGTACTTTATTTTTTCATGTCTTATTTGTGGTAAACATGTTCCTTAGCATGTACTCGATGACAAAAATATGGTGGTTTTTTTTAGACCTTATATAAATTTCTCGAATATTAAAGGAAACAATGAATTCCACTCACCAACAGTAACATTATACCTCGCCAGTAAATTATAAACATTCGCAATATCATCCCGTAACTGCGTGTCCCCGAAGGTGAAGTAAGCCATGGGCCGGCCGGCCTGCGCACACGCCATGAGCTGCAGCAGGCTCTTGAGGTGCGGCGTGCCGCCGAACGCGCCGCAGCCCCAGTTGCCCGTCGCCACGCCCGGGTACTGCAGCCCCTCCGACCCCGCCTCCGTGTCGAACGAGAAGCCCACCCACGCCTGTGGTCACAACGTTAAGAGGGCTATCACCGAAAGTTGGCAACGTCGCAAATAGCTGTCAAATATTTACACGTTTTAATTAATTTGGTCATTTTACTATATGAAAGTAAGACATGCTCAGGGAGCTCCCTAAAACATTGAATAGGAATTGCAATTAAAACACTAAATTTGATGTTTTTAACGATTTACTTGTAAAAAAGGCACTAGGGAAGTTTCCAACTACGTTTTTTACATATAAAACTATATATTCTGTGTAACGATATTAATAATTGCAATTCTTATTCAATGTTTTAGGGAGCTCCCTGAGCATATGTCTTACTTTCATATAGTAAAATGGCCAAATTAATTAAAACGTGTAAATATTTGACAGCTATTTGCGACGTTGCCAACTTTCGGTGATAGCCCTCTTAAGAAGTAAGTCACTCGCGTGCCCGTAGCCTGTAGTATCTGTACTGGGTACATGAGTTACCTTGTTAAGCTCTCTAGTGACGGCGTCCGTGCGGAACTCGTGCAGGCGCGCGGCGTAGGGCACGGCGTCTATGGCGAGCACGGCACAGCGGCGGCGCGCGGACGAGTCGCGCGGCGTCACGTCACTCGCCTCGCCCGCGAACTGGAACGTGTGCCCGTAGCCTGAGTAGCGGCTGTAGCGCTCGCAACCTTATATAGGACATACTTATAGTACAGCATGATCATCAGCAAATGAAGTCACCGTCAAATAACTTTGCTTCTTGGAAGTTACCAATTCTATACCACGCGCATGCGCAGTAGAGTTTTGTTCACTAATTACCCGATCTGAACAGAACGACAACTTACGACAGGAACAGGCCCTGTTCCAGCTTGTTAACAGATTTCGATAACTTATTTATTTATTTAATATTGGAAACTCAACAGCTTATTATGAATGTGACATTCGTGAGTTAATCACCCCACTGTCAATGATCAGGGCAATACAGTTGCAACAAAATAATTGTGATAGTATCTTACGTTACGCTAAACATTGACAACGAGATGATGACAATAATCTCTTAAGCCAATAACAGAGTTTTACGGCATTTATAAAGCTAATAATAACATAAAATATTCGATTAATTTTCATTAGGTACGACTAAAACCTTAAAAGCATTTCAAAACTATATCAGTAATATGAACAGAAACAACATACCTATCATCATAAGCGCTTCATTAGGCCTCAGAACTTCAGTGAACAGCATAGATATCATCAGCTCAGGACATATGACGAACCGGATCTCCTCTTGAACGCACCCGTGGCCTAGAACGCCACCGCCTAGATACCTGCATAGAAGAAAAAAAAGTTAAATTATGACATAGACTTTCTTAAAACCCCTTCTGTAAGCACTGAATTAAGCCTTGTTTTTTTTTTACTATTTTGTAGCTCACTTTATTACTAAGCTCTGCGTTGGAATGAGGATTTGTTCAGGACTAACTCCACTTATTTACGGACCGTGTGCTTTATGAGTCTGAGAGAAATGATTTGTTCAGGGTCTTACAATTGAACAGACTTGAAGTAGGCTTGTTAATAGAACTTGACTCAAACAAATTGTGATGAGGTGAAGAGTCTGTTTAGGTTCATGGCCCATATATGATTAATGTGTTTGAAATACACAATGAGATTACAAATTACGATTTTATTTACAAATGTCCCTAAAGACATAAAAAAGAGCTGTGTTTAAGTAATTTCAAATATCACAATAATCACTTACTTGTTAGCAAAGTCTACTTGTATCAAAGAATCTGCGTCTTCAATAGTATGTTTGGGATCCACATGCAGGGGCAGTGAGCCCAACAACCTCTTGCTCGCCGGCCAGGCGGGGAGGTCGCGCGGCCGCACCGAGCGCCGCGTGA
This sequence comes from Heliothis peltigera, assembly GCA_958496145.1. NCBI lineage: Eukaryota > Metazoa > Arthropoda > Insecta > Lepidoptera > Noctuidae > Heliothis > Heliothis peltigera. The sequence continues at coordinate 10,779,798 of OY292329.1, read as the reverse complement.
ACGTCATCGTCCCGACAGGTACTGTACTGCAACCAGACACTACTTGTACCCACTTGCGTTTACACTCACACAATAATGTAAAAACCTACTCTCTCGGCCGACTATGTACAGACGCCAGCACATCAAGCTACTACAATCTGTCAGATATCCTTAATAGATTAGTGGAAAGTTGATTGAGAAAATCTGACTGTTTCGGGTAGCTTGTTGTGCTGGCGTCTGTACTTGGTATGTGACCAGTCACACAGTGGACCAAGAAATTAGTTTGCTAGTTTTGAAAAGTTTCTGAGATTGATTCAATATCTAAAGTATAAGAGGAAGGCAAAGAATTTTATATAAGAGGCTTTGCTCTGTGGAACCTCTTTTTTAGCACCTAGTTTCGAATTTTGACATTTCATAAGGCCCTCCTGGTAGAAAATATATATTTTTTATGTAGTATATAAAAGAATGTCACCTTTAGTTACCACCCTCCTGAAGTAATGGCAGATGCACTTCAGTTTCTCCATGTTCGAATCTGAATCTGTTATCTCGTAAAATCTGTATCTGTGAACAAAATTATTAGGTATATATACAAATGCAAACAGAGACTAACTAGGGAAAATACCAAGACCATTAAGTGAAGAAATGCTTACGTGTTAAAATTGATGAAAGGATATGAGGCATATTCTGAAGTTTTCTTAGTGGAATTTCTTCTAGGAAATGTGCAGAAGAAGGCATTGGCCAGAAGACTGGCTATCTGTTGCTGTGATAGAGACACTGAACGGTTCTTGTGTTGCCTGCAATATAATTAACCAATAAAGATTAAAACTAAGTTGAACAAAAACAATCTGATTAAATATTTTTTTCCTTAATGCAATTTTGTATGCAAAGATAACCAGGATATTATATAACCATTTATGGATATGTTTATGTCATAGCTGTTCACTGAAAATTTTACCTATATCACAACTAAAAAATAAAATAAAATGTTTTTATTATAACTCATACATTGTCATGCATTACAAAAATTGAGACAATTCCAGAAAGTTATTAGAATATTTGTATTGTGTACTTATAGAATACTTGTAATGTGTGAATGTCTGTCTGTTTTTGAGTATTTCATATTTTTTAAGCTAATTAGATTTAGATTAGATTTGTCATAGCTTCTTCTCGTCTTGAGCCATTCTGATTCTGTTTATTGCACCCAGATAAAAATTTGTCTAAAAATGTTATTGTGGTTTATATTCTACACTGCATTATTGAGTAATACTAGTCTGATTTAAGTTCTATTGCAGTCACTGAGCAATATACTTAATGATAAATTATCATAGCATATGAAGATAACCTTACTTCAACAACGGTATTGGTGCTTGAACTAGTTTAGGCAGAGCTAAAGCCAGTTTAGCGATTTCCGGAAGAGTTACATCAAAGAAATACTGTGCTTCCTCTTCTTCTACATACTGGAACAACAACAAAAAAGTATTTATTCAATGACCATGATTTATTTTGTTGAAATTTCATCATTTATTTTCCCGAACCTTTTCCCAACTATGTTGGGGTCGGCTTCCAGTCTAACCGGTTTTGGCTGAGTACCAGTGTTTTACAAGGAGCAACTGCCTATCTGACCTCCTCAACCCAGTTACCTGGGCAACCCAATACCCCTTGGTTAGACTGGCGTCAGACTTACTGGCTTCTGACTACCCGTAACGACTGCCAAGGATGTTCAACAATAGCATTATAGTTGGCAATTTATTGTAAAATATTGTTTAATTTAAAATGAACATTAAACCTTACCTCATTAAAGAGCTTGTGCAAGCCTCTGAATTTCCAAGTATTCCGGAACTTAGTGTTATAGCTCAGTATTGCATTGGCCAAGTCTTGAGTGTTCCTCATGGGTTTGGATAAAGCACTCTCTATTATTTCCCAGCGCTTTTTCAAATGTGTCTTACCATTTTCCTTGAAATACATAATAAATGAATGACCACTTACTGACTAAAAGATTGATGATAGTATATAATTTTAGGCAACCAAACAGGAAAAGAATTTGAATTTATTCAATGATGATGAAAAGAAAATAACAAATAAGGTCTTGTTTCTAGGATAAAAAATTCACGTAGAAGTTTTATTAACAAAGAATACACTAGTCATGGTAAAGTGATTTACAACATAAATAAAACTCACATCTTCCACAGGATATAGACTATGGCTCGAGTAAGGCATCCTCACGTGCTCAGAGTCCCATTTATCTTGACCGATCTGCGGCTTCGGAGGCCTATCAGCCGCAACGCATCCACTACTAGGCACATGATACAAAACTGCATGGTTGTACGACGGAGAAACTAGCGGGAATTCCGGGGCTCCCCACGGCGATTGTGATCCATATAATTCTGTTAATGGCACACCTCTCCAACTATTGCCACTGTCTGTGTCCATAGCCATTGTGTACGCGCGAATTTTGTAACCTTTCGCTGCAAATAATAATGGAATTAATCATAACACAACAATATGTTGTTAAGACTTTTACGGCTTTATATCAAAGCATACATACTTAATAACTCTATAAAAGATTTAAATTGTGATTTTTTAATAAATAACATTAATTAAAAGCTAACTTCATCGACAAGATAACGATTAATATCTTGAATTCTTGAATATTAATATACATACGATAATTTCCCCCGTTAAAACCGACTTGTCAATCATTCAAATTGTCATGTTGACAACTGAACGACTGACACTGACATTCATAACAGAAGTGGCGGACGGCCTCAAGCTTTATATTTTTAGCATTAGAAAGTGTAAGCACAACAGAAATGCAAGTATTTGCAATAAGAAAAAAAGAGTGAGTATTATTTCACAACTTTGTCTGTGAACCTGGAACTTGAATGGATAAAAGTCAATCGGTCGCGTTGGTTTGGTAACGCTGAAGTCTTATTTTTAAGTTAAATCATATTTTGTATAATTAATTGTATTGTTATCTATTTAAAAAGTATTACCTAAGAATAATTATTCAATCATGAATTTGGAGTTACTCGGTAAGGAAACATATTTTTTCCCACTTTTACTAGACGTTTCTCGATCTTGTTATTGTTTACAATGTTTACTAAACAAATTCTGTGACTCTCTTTCAGAATCATTTGGTCAAAACTATCCTGAGGTAAGCATTTCTTCATTATAGATCAGCATTTAAAATATATAAACTTGAATCAGGGTGAATACTACTTAGATTTGATTTTAAGCTTAGCATCCTATTGAAGTGAACAGAGCATTTATTCAAAGACAGCTATTATGTATATGAATTGCTAGTACTTCTTTTACTCATGTAACACATAAAAAAATATTAACATAGTTTTAAACACATTTTTCTATTAAAATATACCAACCTCACTTCAAAGTATAAAACCTTTTTGCTCTTCTCTGCAGGAATTCGACGGTACGCTAGATTCAATATCACTGGCAGCTACATGCGCCTTCAATAGGAGAGGAACTCTTTTAGCTGTGGGATGCAATGATGGCAGGATATTCATATGGGACTTCCTTACGAGAGGGATAGCTAAGTCAATATCAGCACATGTGTATCCCGTCTGTAGTCTTAGTTGGTCGAGAAACTGTAAAAAGGTATGCCTCTTTAATTTGCAAAATTTAAATATGTAATTCTTTCTTTTTAACTGAAACAGTACCAAAAAAGAGAGATGTGTCCTCAGCCTAAGCTAAGAATTCATTCATAAATATGTACAATATATTAGTGAGTTTAGAATTATATTGTTATGTTAGCTTTGAACTTTAGTCTGTTATCAAACTCAAAACTCAAAATCATTTATTAAGACTTGACTGCAAAACAGCACTTTTTGAAGGTCAAAAATTTCTAAAGACAGCCCCCAAAACGCCCACCATTCACTTATTTAGTTGTAACCGTGGTCCGCTGGGCTCTTTTTAGTTTGTCATATATATGTGACTGTGGCTGTAAAAAGGTTAATAATGTAGATAGTCGAAACCATATAATTGACTCATTAACTGTTATAAAACCTTTTTCTTTTACAGCTCCTTTCAGCATCAACAGACCACAATGTATGTATATGGGACGTTCTGTCCGGAGAATGTGAACAGCGGTACAGATTCCCCACTCCAATACTAAGGGTACAATTTGACCCCAGAAATGACAAGAGATTCCTAGTCTGTCCTATGAGACATGCAGCATTACTAGTGGATACCGACGGAGAACATAAAATATTACCTATTGATGACGATGTAAGTATCATCATCTCCCAAGCCTTTTCCCAACTATGTTGGGGTCGGCTTCCAGTCTAACCAGATTCAGCTGAGCACCAGTGTTTTACAAGGAGCGACTGCCTCTGACCTCCTCAACCCAGTTACCCGGGCAAACCAATACCCCTTGGTTCAGTATGTAAGTAAGGAAAACAAAATATTTGTGTCAGCAATAAACTGTGCTGTGTACTGTGCTTGATACAAAATTTCTGGACAGGAATTATGTAAATATTTATATATATATATATATATTTCCTGTGCTTCACAATTGGGTACTTGACTAGGTCAATAATAAAATCCTTTATAATTTTAATTTGGAGAAGCATCTTTAAATAATGTCACTTTTATTTATCGTTTTCAGGGAAAAACTATTTGTTTTTTTAATTATTTGATGAAAAGAATTTGACGTCACAGTTCTGTCTTACCTTCATTTGAATAGTAAAGAATGTGACTGGTTGACAAATACCCTATTATTACAGCTATCTTATGTAATAACCTTCTTTTAAGTACGTTGTACAGTGCAAGCACGCACATATGAGGTGTAAAGACCCTACATACATACTAGCAAATAACTTGCAAATAGGAATTTATAAATTAATGCATTAATTTCAGGGAGACATAAATGTAATAGCATCATTCGACCGAAGAGGAGACCACGTTTACACAGGAAATGCTAAAGGGAAGATATTAATACTAGACACTCAGAGCTTAGCAATAAAGGCTAGTTTCAAAATAACCGTAGGCACGTCCAGCACCACCAGTATCAAAAGTATAGAATTTGCAAGAAGAGGAGAGTAAGTTGACAAACTACATATATCACTACTATATTATTTATTTTAGATTAATTGTATGATAATTATTTAATAAGAAATACGTAATTATATTTTTAATTAAGTTTTAGGATTTTGATTGTATGTACTCTGTCATATGTAACTGTTTTTTGTCCCTAATAAATAAAATAAAAAATTATATTTCTTGACAAATTTTAATCGTTTGTTAGGACCAGTTTCACGATGTCCGAAAATCCACTATCCACGAAATAAATTTAAAAATGGAACAGAATTTGTTTGAAATTATCTACCAAATAAACAAACTGGAACTTACTTGTAGGTGGAGAAACAAGCCCTTAGTGTAGCGTGTTTTATGAAGGATTTCAATATAACTACGTAAACGAGTTAGTATTAAACGTTTTTCATAAATTTTCAGTTGTTTTCTCGTGAACACATCGGATCGAGTCATACGAGTGTACGACACTAACACGGTCCTCAAATGTGGGGTCAACGGCGAGCCTGAACCCATACAGAAACTACAGGATCTTGTCAATAAGTAAGTTACTTATTTATTTCCAGCAGTATCGATCGCATTTTAGGGACCCTCTACGAACACGTAATAGAATAGAACCCTGGCTTTACTATGTCTCTGTCACCCCAATCTCGGAAACTACTCGTATTGGATGATTTGGAAAATTATTACAAAGTCAGATACCCTATCTATCGAGCAAGGTACGCGGAGTAGTTCAAAAGGGACGCGGCTTAAATCACTGAGAGAAAAGAAAGAGAAAGAGATACCTTCATATAATACAATTAAACATTTACTGTGATCCTGTTTTTTTATCTGGATGTATTCGATTACTAAGAAACTGAGAAACCACGGAATATAACTAGTTTGTTTACTGATTTTATTTTATAAACATATTGGTGAACTATGTGCTAATTGCTCCATAACAGCCAATAGCAGGACAGCAAGAAAATATATTACTATACAGTATACTATTGTTTTACACTGGTAATCAGTCGAATCCGGTTAAACTGGAAGCCGACCCCAACATAGTTGGGAAAAGGCTCGGGAGATGATGACTATTGTTTTCCTCTATTCTTTATTCAACAAATTTTGTCAGAACAACGTGGAAGAAATGCTGTTTCTCTGGTGACGGCGAGTACATCTGCGCGGGGTCGGCCCGCCAGCACGCGCTGTACATCTGGGAGAAGTCTATCGGTAACCTCGTGAAGATACTGCACGGGACTAAGGGAGAACTGCTGCTGGACGTCGTGTGGCATCCCATCAGGCCTATCATCGCTAGTATTAGTGCAGGTGAAGACTGAGAGAGAAGGATTTGTGGATTTAATTAAGGGGAGATCCCTTGTGAAAGCTATAGCTACGTCCGTGTGTGTGTGGTTTAATATCAGTGCCGTCAATGCAGTGCCGGCCGGTATTTGATAAGATGATTATAGTAACGAGGCGAGGCCGTGAGATGATAGATTGGATTTAGTCCATATCGTTTGTACTTTTTATTTGTTTGTGGTTTTTGCGTCGCTTTATATGTGAATGAAATGGTTTATCTTCTTTAGCCCTCTAAATGTGTAATGATGACTTTTAAATGTAAAAGCTGCGGAATTTCAGCTTCCTTACCTGTAAATCTAGTCAAGTTAGTAGACTGTTTTGTATGAAATTGAAAGCCTGTATTTATAACCCAAATTACCCTTATTGTAATTCACAGGAGTTGTATCAATATGGGCACAGAACCAAGTAGAGAACTGGTCTGCCTTCGCCCCGGACTTTAAGGAGTTGGACGAAAACGTAGAGTACGAGGAACGGGAGAGCGAGTTCGATGTGGAAGACGAAGATAGATCGGTTGATCAGACTGGAGAGAGCCATGATGACGAGGAGGTTGAGGTATGGACTGGTGTGATTTTTATGTTTCTTTAGGGTTCCGTACCAAAAGGTTAAAGTGGGACCCTTTTACTAAGATCGTTTGTTGTCCGTTTGTCCAGGGTAGAAGTTTACACAGATGTTTTTTTGACACTATAACAACAAATAGTGAACTCTTATAATAACAAAAATAATTTAGGTGATTCCCATACTACATACATTTTTTACTTGATATTGGTAAAGGGAACAGGCTGGCAAATGTTCATATAAAATGTATGCCTTTAAAAATAAGTAATTAATGGGTATTTAAGGGGGCCCATTCAGCAGATATGAGTTTTTGGCCTACTCTTGGTTCTTAAGAAACTGCACCTTTCCAAAATAAAAAAATATTTAGAGTCAGGCGTTCAATTTGAACCAGGTGGATGTGACAACTTGCGAGCCAGTCGCCGCATTCTGCAGTTCAGATGAAGAGGGCGAAGACGAGCATATGCTGTCGTTCCTGCCCATTGCACCGGAGATTGAAGACCCAGAGGTAAGAAACAAAATTTAGGGGCCTGTACAGTATCCTATCAAGATTTGAACATCCGAAAAAGGAGGAGCTCGTGCCTAAGTAAAAGCCGCACGGATCGATCGATCATAAGGTCAAGCGCTTAGCGCGTTCGGTAATTGGACATCTCAGTATGATAACCAGTCTTACCAAGGGGTATCGGGTTGCCGAGGTAACTCAGTCAGAGAAGTAGTCGCTCCGCGTAAAACATCCGGCTAAGACTGCAAGCTGACCCCAACATAGCTTATGAAAAGGCTAGGCAGAGGGTGTATTATATTTTTGCACCAACAGTTTTTGGACATACGAAGTTGTAAAATCGTATAAAATAAAGTGGACCCTATTTTTTTTAAATTTAGGCATTGTTCCCCCCCTCCCCCCTTCCCAATGTTTTGTGAAATAACGAACGAAAAACTTTTATTATATTACCTATTTCCAGGACGGCTGGGCAGCCACTCAGGAGACAGTGACACCTACAGAAACGCCTGAAAAGTTGGAGCCTGCAGCAAAGAGGCCGAAGAGCAAAACTTATGACATATCGCTAAAGATTGCACCACCTGGTAAGTTACAATACTTTACAGAAACAAAAATAGGGTATTTGACTCTTTTTTACTAATTATTCATATTAAAAGTAACATTTTACAAAACCAAAAACAGAAATAATTTTTGGAAGCCGTTGAGAAATAAGTAATTTATAAACCTTTCAAAAGTCAAATAGTTAAATAACAGAAAAAGGATGCACATACAAGCTTGTGACGTCAACGCTATTTGATCACGCATGTGCAAAAGAGATAGCAAGATGTCCCTACTAAGATCCCACTCTTCATCATTCGAATATAAAAAATGTTGACGCTGTTTTCAGAAAAATGTTCCTTGTGCGTGTGTTAATTTGTTTTGTTATAAAAATTGATAACAAAATCAAACACAGGCAAACCAATTATGAATGCACTTCAAAGACTCATCATTATCTCCCGACCCTTTTCCCGACTATGTTGGGGTCGGCTTCCAGTCTAACCGGTTTCGGCTGAGTACCAGTGTTTTACAAGGAGCGACTGCCTATCTGACCTCCTCAACCCAGTAACCTGGGCAACCCAATACCCCTTGGTTAGACTGGCGTCAGACTTACTGGTTTCTGACTACCCGTAACGACTGCCAAGGATGTTCAATGACAGCACTGTTCAATGCACTTCAAAGACTAATATACACATAAAAAGGTATAAAGTGACGTACTGTGACGCAAAACTGTGTGGCGGTCTCGTATGCCGTCATTGCTGTTTGTTGCTCAGTTTTCCTTTGTATGTATGTCACTTTAATCGATCGTCCTATCAAGGTTATTTTACCCGTCTGCCAAGAGAGAGTACTTAGAATTTTGATGAACTTTAAATAACTTTTTCATATCTTCTTTTCAGAACAACCTTTATCATTTGGCGGTAAAAATAAGCAAGCAGCGGGAAGTAAAAAGGTCGCCGGTAGACCTCGTAAATAAAGTATTTTATTATATTTATATAATTCTTTTATTTCATAAAGCCTTTGAAGTGAGAGACATTTACGCTTTTGGTTACGTTAGATTTTTTTTTCACGTTGTTCCACATGATGATGATGATGATGGCATCCAGGCCGATTGTCGGCTACGGCGGCCGTCTCTCTTATGGAGATCAGCCAGCTGCGCAGGACATATGTACATAGTGCACGTACATTCGCACAGACACAGGTGCACTCTCTATTCCCTCACTCTCCTAGTCCGATGGGACGGCAATCCGACACGACCGGAGAGAGATCAGGCGCAGGACCGACATTTACGTGCTCTCCGATGCACGGGTGAAAGGTGAAGTTAGTGATTGTTCCACATACCACTGTACCTACCACTTCATACATAGCTACTATTAGGGCCAGTTTCACAAGTTGCTGATAAGTTCCCGATAGTTTATCTGGCAGATAATTTCATACAATTTCTGTTCCTTTTTTGAAGTTATCTGGTAGATAGTGGCTATCCGTAACCTGTGAAACTAGCCCTTAATATTATAAAGCTGAACAGTACCAGTAATAACCTTTTACTAAATGGAGGAGTAGAGAGTGATGTCTGATGTCCATTCATAGACAAATATTTCAAATTCTAGCTGGCGTATTAAATATTATGAAATTACTATCGTAATTGAATAAATTAAATAATAAATAGAAATTGGTGGTTTTAACTTTTTCCTTCTAACATAAAGGGATAGTCATACTGTATAACTTTTATTATTATTATATATTCTACTAGCGCAGAAGCAACTCAAAAAAATTAAAAAAGTAGCGTATAGCCTTCCTCGATAAATGGGCTGTCTAACACTTAAAAGGATTTCGAATCAGACCAGTAGTTCATGAGATTAGCGCGTTCAAACAAACTTCTGCTTTATAATATTAGTATAGATGACTCAAAACGTTACAAAACTTACACGAAAAGTTGTGACCATTTTTGGCCCAACAAATCTTAATCAAACCTTCACCGCTTTCATGTTTACCTACCGTCCATCAGGCGTGTCCTTTATATTATAAACTAGTGACCCGCCCCGGCTTCGCACGGGTGCAATGCTGATACTAAAATTATACATATAAACCTTCCTCTTGAATCACTCTATCTATTAAAAAAACCCGCATCAAAATCCGTTGCATAGTTTCAAAGATTAAAGCATACAAAGGGACATAGGGACAGAGAAAGCGACTTTGTTTTATACTATGTAGTGATGAGAAAGTGAGTTTGTCTGTCACGCTTCAACGCTAAAACGGCTGAAGCGATAGTGGCGAAAATTATCGTGGAGATAGACGTTACCCTGTAGGAGGAGAAGGGCATTATGACATTCCATGGGACGCAGACGACATCTAGTCTAGAATCTAATAAAAGAAGAAATATATGTTAAGTACCACAGAAGTAGGTAGGTTTACCAATTATAGATATTATATTGTGTCTATAATTATCAATTAGCGCGACGCTGTTCTATGAGGAAATTTTATGTTGATACAATACAGGAAAAAAATAACTATGGATTTAGTTAACATTCAAATTTAGTTATAATTCCATCGTTTACCCTCGTCGGTAGTGGAAATATGATTATAAATTATTTTGTTTTGCTCCTTGAACTTTGTGCGGCACTGAAAGTTACAGTTTACCAAACTCAAAAGGATTATTCAAATGGTAAGTTATAAATGATAAATTATATTTATTTTGCAAATAGGCTGAAGTCAATACTTTTACACGTCAACACATTTTTATATATTACATATATTATTTGTTTAATTAATTGGTTATTATTAATCCCGTGCATCGGAGAGCACGTAGGTAAATGTCGGTCCCACGCCTGATCTCTCTCCGGTCGTGTCGGATTGCCTTCCCATCAGACTATGAGAAAGAGGTAATAGAGACTGCATCTGTGTCTGCGAATACTTGTGCACTATAATATGTCCTGCGCAGCTGGCTGATCTCCATAAAAGAGAACGGCTGCCGTAGCCGAAAATCGGCCTGGATGCCATCATTATCCAAATAAATTACGTTATGTTCAACGTAGATTCAGTAGCTGCAGGTTATCTACTTTTTGTATATTCGGATCGATTGTTCATTCGGGAGGTATAACGATATACCTACTCAAAATAAACACACATAGGAACACCTACATTAAGGGCCAGTTTCACAATGTCCGAATAGCCACTAACTAACGAATAAATTCAAAAATTGAACAGAATTTGTATGTATGAAATTATCTACCAGATAAACTAACAGGAACTTATACGTAGGTGGTGAAACAGGCCCTAAATGTACCACCCTTGTTCAGCCATACAAATGTTTGACTTACATATAACCCGCGAAGAATAAAACCCCTCCGGCGTGACAGGCAGTTTCACTAAGTACCGTCGTCAATATAATTATTATTTGGTAATCCTACAGATATACCAACAGCGTTTGGGAGCTGGTATAATTTTCGTTATGGCCAGAAAAGTAGTTTCGACATGATTGTATATATACTGAATGCAGAACCTAATGTGACGGTAGGCGTCAATTATTATTCTGAGGACTCGAACCACCCAGGTAGGAGAACAGCAAACAGGTTTGTGCAGACGTCAGCACATCAAGCTGCTATAATCTGTCAAATTTTCTTAATAAACCAAACTCAAACTCAAAATCATTTATTCAAACTTGGCTGCAAAACAGCACTTATTAAAAGTCAAAAATTACAAAACGCAGCTCCTAAAACGCCCATCCTTCACCACTTACCATCTGTATTACATATGGAAAGCTAATAAACAGTAATATTAAGTCCATGTAAAGAATTGACTATTGAGTAGGTATTGCACTTCCTATGTGTTTTTGCTGGGAAAAAAGTGACGCAACAAACTCCCCAGCATATATACTCTTTCAACTTTTTCTCTGAAGTATATGGTTCAAAGTTAATTGGGAAATTTTGACAGTTTCGGGTATGTTGATGTACTGGCGACTGTACACACTTCTCTTCTATCATTCAGTATATGTTTATTAACCGACTTCCAAAAAAAGGAGGAGGTTCTCAATTCGGCCGGTATGTTTTTTTTTTTTTTTTATGTATGTACACCGATTACTCCGAGGTTTCTAGTCCGATTTGTGTAATTCTTTTTTTGTTCGATGCAGTATACTTGCCATTTGGTCCCATAAAAATTTCATCCAATTTGGTTCAGTACTTTTTATTTTATGAGCATTTGTTTGATTTATGTGGACGATGTGTATGTGGATGATGTTATAACGGGCCGGTTAATGAGAATTTCCTACAAACTTGAGTTATGATAGCTATTAAAGAAGGTATGGAGTGTATAAATGGATGACGAAAACAAATTTTGGACCTGATACTAAAAAGATAAAAATATTTTTTTTTTACAAAAAAATAAAACCGACTTCAAAAACACTGAAAAGTGAAAAAAAAGCTTTTAAGTACATCGCTCTAGAAGTCGGTGTCCAAATAAATACAGTATTACAGTTGCAACTTCTTGACACCGACTTCTAGAGCGATGTACTTAAAAGCTTTTTTTTTCACTTTTCAGTGTTTTTGAAGTCGGTTTTATTTTTTTGTAAAAAATTTTTATTTTATCAACTACAAATTAATTTGATGTTTTGTTTTAGACCAACACATTCAAAACACTAATAAAAAATTGAACATCACTGCACTCAAGTTTTCATTTCCATATGGTATTGAGATCTGCGGATTGATAGAAACTGATGTTTTATCAATTTATGTTACGCTATGCTCAGGACTAACAGATTATTGCTTAGTGAAGACAATTGCTAAAGGAAAACTTTTAACAACTGCAGAAGACGCACCAACTGGTAAAGCTTGATAATATGACTGATTATTTATACGATATAATAATTTTTGAAGCATGCTCATCACACAAATGTCGACCGTGCAGGGAAACGGACCCGGGATCCTTAGCACGGCCGTCCGGCGTGGTAAACATTGCGCTATCGTGGTAGTCAAATCATCAGTTATGATCAGTTTTGGTCGTGATATTTTGATTTCTAGTAGTTATACATCTATTTCTAAAACGATACTAGCTTCTGCCAGCGGTTTTACTCGCGTCCCGTGGAAACTATTCGACGCATCTATGTACCTACCTACATTCAAGCCTGTTCCTAACCTTCCTCAATAAGTGGGCCGTCTAACATTTATTTCAAATCGATGTAGAAATTCCAGAGATTAACGGTGCCAAATAAACAGTCAACTTCAGTTTTATTATAATAGTATACAGATATGTAGGTACTGCTACGTGCTAATAGGTAGGTAAAAATAAGTGAAAGTTTCAACTTTCTAGCTATCACAGTTCGTGAGATATGACCGTTTCTCCTTTTCGATACGGAACCTTAAACGTTCATTTTCAAAGAAAAGGAATTGACATTGACGCATTTTATTTTCTTACAGATATTTGTTCACAAAAAGCTGAATGTTATATTGTAGTGGATGCACAAAACGTCACTTCAGGTACTAACATTGATAATCTATAGCCTAGGTACCTAGTAGAAAATCAAAATCTAGTGCTTCTAAGGGGGATTTTCGAAGCCTAGTTGCGGGGCCGGTTTGCACCGCCCTTAATCTGGCCCTGACCGGTTGTTATACACTGCATAGATAAATAAAGCAAAATAATAATTAGGTAAGTATATTTAATAACTGCCTGGGCTGCGGGTTGTTCGGAAGAGTTACAATGGCCCTGACACACATGGACCTCCAGAAGGAACATAGTGGGTTTTAGCTCGAGTCTGACACTCCCTTCAGCTACAACCTCTGTGGGAGGGGTCATTTGATGATTTCACACGAAAAAACAAGGTATATTTAACGCACTCTTGGCACAAAATGCTGAATGGATTTTGTGCTCTAGGTATATTCAAAAAAGTCTTTTATATTGTGTGTTGCAGATTATATCACCCAACTGAAACAGCCCGCAGTTTCAGCGACCATGAAGACTTATAAGAAAACTGTGAGAGTCAGAAACAATGGAAAAGCAAGCGAAGATTTAAGTTTAAGGCAAAACATGGTGATTTTATACGTTATACCATCTGTGATAGTAGCTTGTATAATACTGATGATCGTAACAGCTGTAACAAAATATCTACGTCGGTACTGTCGGAATATCCGTCGATTAGATGTGAGTAGGTTCAGTTTATTTATGGCTGACATGCATTTTGGTAAATTTCATCAAGTTTAAAAGTAGGTAACAGAAAATTCTCATCATTTATTTGTATTACAGACCACGACGAAACAAGTTTTTTATGCAGAACTCGATCTAGTGGAAATGGTCAATAAACCAGCAAGTGATAATGAGCCCTCGCCATACGCAGTAGTCATTGGAGAGTTACGATGAAACACATCATAAATCTATAGAACAACATACATATTATAGTGTTGTCTAGATCCAAGATTAGTAATACTATAAGACTACGTATGCGTTATACTCTTAAGAAACCAAGCGTGACAATTTTGTTCTACTCATAATGATGTCACTTGAATGACGAACTCCGCTTTCGCGTGTGAGTCAATGTAAAAATAATTATATCGCCTAATCCAATTCTTCGATAAAATTAAAAAAAAATAATTAAAATTTAATTTAATTAAGTTAAATGATAATTCTAGATTTACTTTTATACTGGCACTTGTTATTAAGTACTTTTCTTTATTTTTGCTATGAAGATATTTATGTTTTTGTTTTAATAATGTTTACTGAAATAAATAATAAAATAATAATGTTTCCTTATTTCCGAGAAGCAGAATAGGCAGAAATTACTTTGGGTGACCAAAAGACGTTATTGTCTTGAAGACCGCAATTCAATATAGGTAGAGGGCGGACAGAAGAAATAATTTCCATCTTCGACCACGACCCGCGATCATAACAACTACTGCAGATTACTCATCGAACGGGAAAGGAATTTTAAATAATACCATGTAATGTGTAGGAGAAAACATTTATTTTTTCAAAAAAAATGTCATCGATCTCTTTAATAAAATTCGTATTCAGAGTATACTGTAAGTACCTATCGGTCGTATATAAATAAATCTCACTTAAACATAACCAAAATAATAATACATTCGCCTATTCGAGACCAAAAAGACTCATAATATATATATTTACTCCCTATTGCTAAACTAAATCTCCTACGCTAACACATAATATCGTACAGGGTGTGCCGCGCGGGCGGCGCATAAATATAATTATCTATCGCGCGGTATGTACAGGCAGTCACGCGTCGATGTCGTCCTCGTGCTGGCTGGAGAAGTAGCTCACCAGCCCTCCGAACACCGAGCCGCCTTCCGCCTGCGGCCCGGCCAACGGGTGCATCCCTTCTGCGTGCGGCCCGGGCATCGGGTGCATGCTTTCTGCATGCGGCCCGGGCGACGGGTGCATCCCTTCTGCGTGCGGCCCGGGGCCCGGCATAGGCGGTCCCGGCGACTCCGACTTCACTATACCCAGCACTTCTTGCTTTACCACTCCCAGTGGTTCCAGCCGCGCCGGCGATGTCAGCCGGTCGGGCTGCACGCCTGCTGCAGGCTCCCGCATACTTAGCGGCAACGGCCCGCCGGAAGGTATATGGCCGCCTGGGGGCAAAGACCCACCCGGAGGTAGATGGCTGCCTGGGGGCAATGACCCGCTGGGAGGTAAAGGCCCGCCCGGAGGCATCGACCCACCTGGAGTCATCGGCACGCCGGTGGGTATTGGCCCGCCGGGAGGCATCGACCCTCCAGGAGGCATTGATCCGCTGGGAGGCATAGGTCCGCTAGGAGGCATCGGTCCACCGGGAGGTAAATGGGCACCCGGGGGCAGCGGCCCACCGGGGGGCATAGGTCCGCCGGGGGGAACAGGTCCGCCGGGAGGTGCGGGCCCGGCCGGCGACGTGCGCGACACATCGGGGTAGTGCGGCGCGAAGGGGGGCGGCCCCGCCGGGCTGCCGCGGCCGCTCGGCACCGGGCCGTAGGGCCGCGTCATGGGCCGCAGGTGCGGCGGCAGGTAGGGCGGCGCGTGGGAGCCGGCCGACTCCGAGGTGGCGGGACTGCGCGGCCGCACGTCGGGTGCGTACGGGTGGTGCAGCGGGGGCGGGCCGCGCGGGGCGGGCGGCACGCCGCGGTCTGCCGGCCCGGAGGGCGGCGCGTACGGCCCGTACGGTCCGTACTGGGGTGCGTACGGCCCGAGCGGGTATCGCGGCCGTCTGTCCTTGTTTTCTGTAACTTTTATTTTGGGATGTCTCGGCGGGTCTTCGCGCGGCGGGGTGGGGGAGGGGTCGCGCGCGGGGGACGCGGTGGGGGACCGGTACTCGGGCTGCTCGGTCTTGACCTCCGCCTTGATGCGTACGGGCGGCTCCAGGTCGGCGGGCGGAGAGCGCCGCGCGCCGGGGGAAGCGGGGGGCGGGCCGCGCGGCCCGGGGGGGCGGTGCATGCCCAGCGGCACGCCGCCCATTCCGGGGTTTGGCATGCCATGAGGACTGGAAGTAGGTGGCATGGCGCCGGGCGGGCCTGGTGCGTGCGGCCGGTGTAAGCCTAGAGGACCGTGGCCGGGGTGCGGTGGGCCGTGCGGCGGCGGCCCATGTCCTGGAGGCGAAGGTCCGTGGCCTGGCGGTCCGTGGCCCGGCGGTCCGTGGCCTGGCGGTCCGTGGCCCGGCGGTCCGTGGCTGCTGACAGGTGGACCGTGTCCAGCCGGTCCGTGGCTGCTGACGGGCGGACCGTGTCCAGCCGGCCCGTGACCGGGCGGGCCGTGACCAGGAGGGCCATGTCCGGGAGGTGCATGTCCAGGAGGCGCATGTCCAGGAGGCGCATGTCCGGAAGGCCCATGTCCAGGCGGCGCGTGGCCGGAAGGCGCGTGTCCAGGCGGCGCGTGTCCGGGGCCGTGGCCTGGCGCGTGTCCGGGGCCGTGCGCGGGCGGCATGGCGAGGCGCGCGGCGTAGGGCGGGCGCGGGTAGGCGGCGGGGTGCGCGGCGTGGGCGGGGTGCGCGTGGTGGGGGTAGTAGGGCGGGAACTGCCGCGCGGGCCCGAGCGCGGGGTGCAGCGGGTACATGGACATGTTGCCGCGCGGCCCGTACGACCCGCCGCCCGGGTACATCATTGGACCCCTGAACACAAACACCACGATTAGCACTTGGCACAGCAACTAATATTACACACTTAAAATTTAAATGTGTTCGATTATTTGTTACTCTTACAACGTGCAATAATGTCCGATAATTACCTATATTGCTGATTAATCATGTGCGGCATCCTTGTGATGATGCTGGGTTCCTCTGTGATCGGCTTAAACGGCTGTGGTGATCCGGCTACTGAAAGCGTACCTGGACATTATGACATGAGTTAAAAGTCACCCCAAAATTAGTAGGCACCATCACAGAACAGAGAAATACAGTAGAAATCGCATGGTACTTTATTTGTATCGCCGTATTTTTATTCATTTTGTTTTATCAGATTCAGATTTTGATTTTTCTATCGTGCTTGCACTAATACACGGCGTCAATAGGGTAAGACAGGGCAGGGAACATGGCGGGCGTTGTAATATTTTTTTATCTAATTCGTCTCACAGTACTGTAGTTTTCTGTTCTGTGGGCACCACTTACCATTGTAAAGAACAGTAATAATTTACATTTTATAAAACACCTTATACGTAGTATATCGTTCGGCGTCTTTCTACCAAGAGTGGGGTTGGAAAATAGTATATGACGATTATGTTAGCAATAGAGACAGTCACAATATTTACCTTCTCGCAATGTGGCGGCGTGGTCGGGCCTCGCTCGCTCGTCGGCGGACAGCACTCCGCGCAGTTCCGCGCGCACCTGCATAGACCATACAAGAAAAATTTAGATTTTATCAACATTTTATTATGTAGACATTTTTTTGCTTAATAAAACTTTCATAAGAAGTGCTAAAACTGTTTGAAGTATAGTGAAGGTCAACTATCGACAGTTTCTCAAGAAGATTTTTTTAACTATTTTATGAAGTCATCCTTTGTCACTTTCTGACCACACATTTTAAAAAGACTGAAAAAAATACGTACAATTAATTAACTGACAAAATGTGTCCATAGGACATTTGAATAGGTAGTGAAGTGTTACCTGTAGCCTAGGCGTAGTAGGGAACCGAGGTTGTTCGTGGAAATCATTCGGCATCCTCGGCGCTGCATACCCGTG
This sequence comes from Heliothis peltigera, assembly GCA_958496145.1. Taxonomy (NCBI): domain Eukaryota; kingdom Metazoa; phylum Arthropoda; class Insecta; order Lepidoptera; family Noctuidae; genus Heliothis; species Heliothis peltigera. The sequence continues at coordinate 10,761,709 of OY292329.1, read as the reverse complement.
CGGTGCCGGACTGCCGTACGGTACTTGTGCCACAGGGAACTCCATTTTCTCCTTCTTAATCCTCTTCGTCTCTTGCATAGCTAGCCGAGCCAATCTCTTCTCTTCTCTCTCCTTGGCTTTCTGTTCCTTCATTTTTTCTTTCTCTTCTTTCTTTTGTAGTCTTTCGACTTTCTTGGCTTCGCGTTCGGCTCGTTTCGCTTCGCGTTCTTGCCTTTTCTTTTCTCTTTCCACCTGTAAAATGATATAACCGTTATTGATGTCTGTGATTTTTAACAAGCTTTTATATTTCTCTTTTTCTGATATGGATGTCAAACTTACTTGATTAGGTTTCATCGGTGAGCCGTCCGTTCTCAGATCTGTATGGACATAATTAAAGTTTTAAGAATGTACTGTTTTATTATTGTTTATACACTACTGGGGTCGGTGGTTAGAGCGCGAAAATATTGGCTGGAGTGGAGGAGTGGATATTAGTATGATTGCTGACAGAGAAGAATGGAACCGGAAAATATATTGCACCAGCCCCAAATAACATGAGAACAGGCCAGGAAAAAGAAGATTATTCCGAGGAACGATTTGCATCGTGTGCATAATTTTTTTACATTTTCGTTTATAAATAATGTTTTGTATTTTCTATGGGAGCTATCTGCCTGAAATAAACGACTTACTAAATTATTTTTTTATTAGAATATAAGATCGAATGTTCAAATTAAAAAGTTCTTTTTTTTACAATACATGACAGAAATAACTAAATGCTTAACTTACCTTTAATCTTGACTCCGATAAGCTTGGCGAGCGCGTCGTCAGGCGGCGGGTCGGTGCCGCGGCCGCGCCCGCGCGGGCCCCTGCAACCGTCACTGACGTGCATACCGTGGCGTTTATTCTTATATTGTACCAAATAAGCGAACAAATAACGTGCTAATGCACTCATTGAGACAAATTAGTTATTTAAATAAATCAGTAAAAGAAACAGCGGAATAACTACATAAATTATTATAAAAAACAAGGAGCCTGATAATACACCCAAGGAGTTTGATAATATACATGTTAGGCTTGAAGAACATTACACAATTCCCATATTTCTGTAGTTTATACATATTCAGCAATTAATAGTAGGTATATTTAAGTATTTTAATATGTTATAAGTGTATACTTTAAGTATCTGAATTTTAAACAAATATTTACACAATTTTCTTCCAAAATGTGTGCTTCACGTGAGATTTAGGTTTTATTACCTTCCCTGTAAATACGTCACGTAATTTATGGATACCCCCTTCGGTTATTACCAAATAATATAGAGTTAGTTTCTCTGAAACACGTATTCAAAAGCCCCGAAGGTTTTATTAATGCGAAAATATTAATATGTATAGTTATTAAAAAAAACATAGCATTTTACAATGAAGGGCCAGTTTCACAGTTCAAAGTTTCACAGGTTGCTGATATGTTCAAGATAGTTTATCTGGCAAATAATTTCAAACAAATTCTGTTCCATTTTTAAATTTATCTAGTAGATAGTGCCTATCCGTAACCTGTGAAACTGGCCCTAAACGTGGCGAGTGGCTAAATGGATTAAGGTATGTTACCTGCTACCACGGCCGCCTCTGCTGCCCCTACCACGAGAAGGCCGCGCGTTCATAGCTGCCGCCGCTTGAGCGTCTGTAATGTCATTAATAATAATAATTAGTAATCAGGGTTGTCAGAAACCAGAAAGTATGACAACCGCATCAGAGTACGCCGGGTTCGCTTAATTTCAATTCGAAAACCTAAGTCCGAATACTTGACTGACATTATGAGACAAACAACAAAATACAGTCACATCCTTACTAATAATCGAGTGTATCTATTTGTTACGCTTTCACGATTAAAACTGCTATAAGGATTGAAATTAAATTTGGCTCTGTAATAAACCGCGGAAACAGAGACACTACTTTTAATTCAGCTGCTGATAATCCAGTAGTTCCCTTGGGGCAATGGTAAAGCATCAAGAAGTTAAAGATTTACACAAAAAATACGAATGTTTATAATGTTCTGAAATGTTGGTTTGTTTCACTGTGCTTATCTCATGAACTACTGGACCGGTTTGAGTAATTCTTTCCGTGTTAGATAGCCCATTTACCGAAGAAGACTTGTATAGGCTACTTTCATCCGCGAAATAGTTCCAACGGGTCGAAACTACTGGTTCTCCCAGTTGTTTCTAATTATGCTTATCTATACTAATATTATAAAACTGAAGAGTTTGTTTGTTTGAACGCGCTAATCTCAGAAACTACTGGTTCGATTTGAAAAATTCTTCAGTGTTAGATAGCCCATTTATCGAGGAAGGCTATAGGCTATATACCATCACGCTAAGACACACGGGAGCGGAGCAGTAACCAAAGATGCGGGTGAAACCGCTGGGGACAGCTAGTTATGTTATACATACTGAGATGAGCTTGCAACTCCTCAGTTTTGGCCTTCGTAACATCTTCGGGTAACTTCTCAAGGGGTACGACGGCAGTCTTCCGAATCAGATCACTAAGAGCCTTCCGCTTCTCTTCGCTAGTTTGTTCCGTATCTTCGTCTTCTGGTTTCTTCCGTTTGGCGCGCTCGTCATCCGAGTCGGTTGAGGCGTCCGTGTCGATCTTGTACTCGTCCGAACTATCTGGCATGTGCTTGCCGCTGGATTTGTGCATTTCCTGTCAAATTGGTAAGTAAATATATTTTTATATGAGCTAAAGTTCTCCTTTATTTTTGTGACTTTTTGAATTCGGCTTTTGCGTAAGGACACCAGCACATCAACCATTAATCTGTTAAATTGATTCCAACCTAATCACAATACCAGAAGGTTAATATTCTATTGGTAAAATTTTACAGATTCGGGTAGTTTGATCTGCTGGCGTCTGTACCTTAGCTATATTATATTGTTAAGGTCTAAAAGAATCTAAATAAAATATTGAAAATTGCAGTGGAAAAAACAGCGTTCAGCAAATTTTTATATTTCTGTGATTAGTTAATAACTGATATATTGCACTATAGTAGTGCTCTAATAAACCAACATATGAAGGAAAACATCTCGAGGTATGAGTACAGGTTTACCATAAAGTCTGAAATCACGATCCCGTATTGATCAAGCGTGGTGATTAACGCTCAATCCTTCTCTGTGTGAGAGGCCTGTGCCCAGCAGTGGGACGATAAATAGGCTGACGATGATGAAGCCAACATAAACCCAACTCACATCCTCGGACTCTGTGTTGGGCATCTCGGTGTAGTTGATCTTCTTCTGTCGCGTCCTGTGCTTGGGGCTCCAGTCGTTGAGGTCGTCCCCGCTGAGGCCGCCGTAGGTGACGCGCGCGCGGATGACGTTGCCGTCGGCGTCGTACTGCGTCAGGCCGCTGCGCTTGCGGCTCTTCTTCGACTTGTCGCGCCGCTTCATTTTAGGTGGCCGGGATTTTTTTGACCTGTGAATTAATTACATTTTGAGGTTAACCTTTATTTTGAAGTTATTTTCAAAATTAGCTCATACCCCTCTAAAGCAGAGCGAATTTTATCAGCAACCAATAAAATTTCTCCGCTTGATAGATACCACTAAGTGGGCGGAGTCGAGATGTTTGAATAGTTTCTATTGGCTGTTTTCTCTGCTCCGCACGCACTGCTTTGGTGGAGTTTGTCACTCCATGTCGTAACCGTTACGTTCCATGCATTTAGGCACATATTAGTTTGCAGCGCTTGCTGACGCGCAAAGTCGAAGGTCGATATGGCTAGAAAGAATGTAACTTGTGAGATGACGGCAGATAGAAGAGCGTGGAAGACAAAAACATGCTGCGTCCACCCCAAATAAAACTTGGGATAAGGGCAGGAGGATGATGATGATCATGTATTGAAAATTCTCTACTGAGTGAAGTAAATATTTACAGACCTTTATAAATAAAAAACCTTACTTAGATTTAGAGGACCACTCCTTGGCGCCAGCGGATTCACTGGAGCTATCTTCTAAGACGCCTTTCTTCTTCTTCTTTACCTCCGGTGACGATTCCGCCAATTTTGGTCGTTCTGTTTTTTTAAATAAATGCATTAATTATTAGCTAGGGAAGAGAGACCACTGACAGAAACACATAGCGGTCAAATTATAACGCCCCTCTTTTAGCGTCTGGGGTTAAAAAAAATGCGCATGTGCGAGTCGTCAAAAGGCTTACTGTACAGTATATTACCTTTTTTATCAGTTCTACATGTACGTCGTATGGGTAGCGAGTCCGAAGATCTGGAGTCACTGGAGCTACCGCCATCCACCGATGACGATATATCTTCTGATGATGAGTCCATACTTAAAGCACTGCGAAATAATATGCGACCATAAAAATACATATTTCATTCTATATTCAGGATTATTACTTATAGTCGTATTTTTATTTAAACGATACAAAATGACAGTAGCTAATGTCACTTTGTAAAATAATGTGGCCACATTTAAAGTAATAGTGATGGGTTCAGTTCTCGTTCAATCAGATGAATGAACTATGAGTGAACCATAATTATACATTTGTAAATTTTAAAGAATATTATGTGTAAAATAAAATAGTGAAAAAGTGCTCTGATATAAGTTACTAGTAGTATATATGTAACTACAATCCATTTTAGGTCGGCTTATTAAAAAGCGCAGCTTATTAAAAACAATTTATGTAATAAGCCTTGTTTTTTTTTATTTTTATTACCTTCCTAGGACCTATAATTGATATATTTTATACATCTATTGTTTCAACTACATGATTTACTTTAAATAGGACAATCCTACAAGTTTCCTCGCATTGTTTTCCTTATTTTTTTTTTGAAAACAATCTATTCAATATAGGTAGTATTCAGAATACTATAGAAACATATAGTGGTCTAAAACTCATTGGTATGTACTAAGCACCTATCCTAACCTAAGATATCAGTAGGTTGGCACACTAATTATTCACTAATCAATCTAAGTAATTTCATTAATTCAGGAACTTTTCCATTCATTCACTTTTTCGCAACACTATTTTTATTTCATCAAAAACTGACAACACAGTAAACGTCATTTTGTATCGTTTAAATAAAAATACGACTATATGCAATATATTCAACTGATCAAATCATGATGTACGAGGCAAAAGGCTAACTTTGTTGAAAGGCAATCACAGATTTTTTGATCAAAATATTCACCCAGTATCTTTAAAGTCCTCGTCAGTTTCGTCATCATCTTCCGAAGGCACCTCCAGCGAGTTCAGCTTCCTCGGCTTTCGTCGCTGCTTCTTCTTAGTTTTCCTTTCAATTGGTTTACCCTGGAAACAATTTATATAAATTATAAAGGCGTATTCTTATAATGGCGCCCAGACCAATTGATGGCGACGGCAGCCGTTCTCTCTAAGGATATCAGCAAACTGAGCCGACACAGCTGCACTCTCTATTCCCTTACTCTTCTAGTCCTCAGGGTTGGTAATCCGAAATTACCGGATAGAAACCAGGCCCAGGACCTACATTTACGTTCTCTCCGATGCAAGGACGTATCAATGCTGCCGATCATCAACGAAACAGAAATTAAGGCAGTATTTTCCAATGTAATTGCCTACTGAGAACTTCTTTGACATTGTGCTATGGACTCTCAATATACTTGAAAGTAAGTTTAAAAGTTAATGTATTTTAATGTCTGACTATACATAGATTAGTAAATGCACGCTTTGTATTGCTACCTGTTCAAGAGCCTCTCGTTCCGCCTTCATCTTCTCCTCCTCAGCTGCCTCTATGATTGTTGATATGTCCTTGCCACGACCTTGATTTCCTGCACTTGTTGTCGCTTCCACGTATTCCTCCTGTACAAATAACGCATATAAATGACACTTAGCATAAGTCGTCACAGTAAGGGTTCGTCGAGACCGAAAAAAAGGACCGATCATCTTTTCATGGAGAGTCACAAAAATGAGTGTATAGATTCTATTGATAACGAGGCCCAGGAAAAGTGTGCTCATTATACTGAATAGATAAGAGTGACCTGACAAGAGACTGTAATTTTAAATGTTGAACATTATGTTTTTTTTCATAATGGACTGAAGGTCAGTGTTAAGACGGAAACCTATGAATAATATAATACGAAAATGAAGGTACAGACGCTAGCACATCAGGCTACTACAATCTGTCAAATTTCCTTAATTTATAGATTTCCAACTTTATCGCTAAAACATTATGGTTCAAAGTTGAATGGCAAAATTTGACAGTTTCGGGTAGCCTGTACCTATTGAAAGTAAACGATAATATTATCCGTAGCAGTTACCTTAATGGCGGAGCTAATGAGCCGGTCGTACTCCTGGCTGCGGTAGGAGACGGGCAGCTGGCGGCGCGCGCGCAGGCGGTACACCGCGCCCTCCGCCGACGTCGACGACCACGAGCTGCTGCCGCTGCCGTCTGCAACAACCTTCTGTTTACAACGCTGTTCCTAGCCGTTACTAACAACCAACTTCCGAAAACAATACTAATTGAATATATTTTTTATATATCTCACCACTAGACTTATCATCATCTTCTCCATCTCGCTCCGCCTCCTTTTCATCTTCAGATTCCTTCTCGCTCTTGGGCTCAGGTTGTTCCAACTTCTTGCGTTCTCTCTCTGCTTCTACGGTGACTAGTAGCTCGTCGTACTTCACCAGTTCAGCCTCTAGAGATGCTATCAACATGTCCTGGAAATGACAAAGGTTATTAATTTTGAAACGTGTTTGTGAATTTTTATACATATGAACTACTTATTCAATGTTAACTTTGTGTTTTTCTTTCTTTATTGTAGTTTTTGAGTTTATCGAGAACAGACGGACAGATGGACAGACGGGTTTTATAAAGAGTGATAATGAATAAGTCATGTGTAAACGAAGCAAAATTGCAAAGATCAATTTGTGAATAAGTAAAATATTGTGATAAACCTTTTATTCTTTTGTATGTAAATATCTGCTCGATTGTGAAAACACTGCACCTTTAAGGATCAGTAAAGCATGTGGAGTTTTTTTTTTCGAAACATTCTGCGTCTCAATTGTCGCTCAATAGTATGGCAACACTATCAAGTATACCACAGGTAAATTACTGTTGTTACTCACATGGTTGCACGGCGGACAGAACCAGTCGCCCTCAGGCACCACGAACAGAACAGGCTTCAAGCAGCTGGCGTGGTAACCGGCATCGCATTTGTCACATAGTAGGATCCATTCAGGCTGTTCTCCGCTGCCGCAGCGCTTGCAAAAGCCGTCAGCGTCTTCTTTACCTGACGATTGTTAGATATTATGTTCATATTACCCCAAATTATTCATTTTATCCCTATATCGATGTAACGAAAAGGAGTATCATTCGAAGGGAGGTCAATGTACTCGTAAAATTGAACAATTTAATAAACAAAATTGCGACTTTTCATACAATATTTAGGCACCAATCTCGAACTTTCTATGAAACGTCCAATATTTTTTACCGAATTTCGTATTTTTTCTGTTGCAAGTTGTTGAGATTTACGAATATTTACATTGTCTATATCCTTTCTGTTACACCACATGTTACACCCAGTATTTATAACTCAGAATGTTTAATATTTTTAAGCTAGAGTCTGTAAATAAGTGTTTAAGATAGATAACAGATAAGGAACTCACCTTCTTGTAAAGTACGTGCTCTCTTGAGTGGTTCGACGGGTTCGCCACTCTCCAAGTCCGATTCGGGAGAGAACTCATGATCCGATTTGTCGAAAACCACTGTAAAGAATATACAATACAGATGTTATTTTTTCCACAATAATCAGTACATGGTAGGAAAACGTTACTTTGTATTAGTAAGTATGTTTTAGTAATTTCGCGATTTGTAAACATATTTTAGATAAAAACGGGTCTTACTCGCGATACTCCTTTAGATATTTCTTTCTACCCACATTTCGGCTGAATTTCAACACCTATATCCGTCTATCACGACAAGGTTGACGAAGTTCACCTGCGACTACGTCGGTGCAGTTCGGTCGAAATGAGTAGAAAGGAGGTATAGTATACCTTTATAATTCCATCGTGAGTAAGAGACCCGTGTGTTGTGTACAATATAATTTCGACTTATTAAGAAATAAGTAATTTTTGCTGTTCAATAAATTCGAATAAACCTATTTGAATATTGAAAGAATGAAACTATGAAATAGAGAGACTGACGCGGCGGGTCGTCGGGCAGGTCGAAGAGCGGCTCGTCGGAGTCGGAGTCCGGCTCGGGCCCGCTGGAGTGGTCCGAGCGCCACGCAGTGCGCGGCCGCCGCACCGCGCACTCCGCGCTGCTGGCACCGCTTGCACGCCACTCCTCTTCCTCTGCCTCTTCTTCTTTGTTCTGATGCCGACAAAAACAAGGGTTTTTCAACATGAAAGTTATATCTATCATTATTTTTTATGTGGTGTAAAAGTGTGTTGACCTTTTAGATGTTGTAGAAATGATGAATTTCATTAGGTGATGAATGTTTGAAGTTTATAGTAATAATTTCGAATTAGAACTATTTGATCATTAATACTCAAACAAATTCAGATTAAGTATTGAATGTGTATCTATAACATAACTTCAATTGCGGTATAACTTTCACAAGTTACGCTCACACGCAAAAAAATAAATAAACAGCTGTAACTGTAATTTTCTTTAAAAATAAATCCTTGAATTGGAGATCTTACCTTTTTCTTATGAATTTTCTTCAGTTCTCTGAGAGCAACTTCTTCTAAATGCCGTCTGTCAGCCTCTTCCTTGATCTTCATCTGAGCGATTCGTCGCGACTGCCGTACGGGCGCTATGTCGGAATCGTCTGATGCTCCGCGACCCCTTTCCTTACTTGATTTAGCTTTGTCATGGCTTAACTTGCCTTTGTCATTAGATTTACCCTTGTCTTTGACTTTGATTTTCTTTTTCACAAGTTTTTTTGTCGATTTTTTGCCAGCTGAAAGTCGAAAAATGTTTGAATGAACATTTGAAGTGCATGATTAGTCATTAACGTGCTAGCGAGTCTGAAGTTAGCGCCTAAGCTGTTCAGTAGATTGTTTTAGAACAAAAATTATCTACCACGCGCTGGACTATTTGTTGGAAGATTAATAAATAAATACATGTTTTTTAAACAATTTCAAGAAAACAGAAGCCATTTAAAGTAATGAAGTATGTATTAAATATGTATGAAGTATGTATTAAGAAATGAAGTATTAAAAAAAATACCTATACTATAGAGAGTCTCCTCCTCAGATTCGTCACTTGAATGTTTCTCTAGAAGTTTGGCTTCTACTTTTTTCCTGGAAGAAAAGACAGTTCATTATAACCCATTAGCACTATGATATTGTGAGTGATTTTTTTACTTGTTTTGTTCTAGAAAAATTTGTTCAAGGTATACCTGTTAGATGTGATGATTTTCTTAGGTTTAATTTTGAGGCGTTTGCCACTTGTGATTGGTTCATCATCTTCACTTTCGCTTTGAGATTCAGATTTATTCTTATCGCTCATTGAAGCGTCTAATAGAGACCTTTTTAATGATTTACACTCTTTCTTACCATTGTCATTAGCTTCCTTGTCACTATTATCTACATTATCGTCATCTTTTTGAACTATCTTTTTTCTTTTAAACTTTCCTTTATTTGCTTTTATTTTCTTCCGTTGCGCTATAGGATTGCTTTCAACGTTATTCAATGTGTCTTTCTTAGTTTCACTGTGTTCTACACTATCTCCTGTTTCATTGGAATGTGTGTTTACGTCACTTTCGGGAGTCGTTTCTAAACGTAGCTTCTTAGGAGGTAAAGCGTCTTCTACTTTAAGTTCTTTATCAGGACTCTTTTCTTTCTCATTCTCTGTATTAACTGTATCTTCTTGATCTACTGAGGAAACGCTACTTTTTCGTTTTTCTATAATACTTGTTTTACTATCGTGACAGTTATCAGTCTCTGAGTTAACTACTTCTGTACTTTTGTTTAGTTTTATGCTTCTGGCTAAATTACTTTTCTTTTTTACTTTACCTCGGCCCTTTTTCGCATTATTCTTTTTAGGACTTTCACTATCTGTAGTGCTCTTGTCATTAACACTAGCTTCTCTTTTAAGATCATTTTCAGTATGTTTAGTTGAATTAGAACCATCGGATTGATCTAAATCCCGCACGCAATGTTTTTTAGAGTCAGTATTTAATACCTCTGTGGCATCATTTGACTGATTTTTCAAAGATCTTTTAGTTACAGAAGGTAAACTACTTTTTAATTTAACATTCTTAACTACATTATTTTTATTGCTTGAGTTAGACAGTTCGTGGGGAAGCTCCCCATTTATACACTCTTCACCACCATTTTCCTCTGCGGAATTCTCTTCAGGACTTTGTGCTTGCTCTATGGTGTCAGGATTACCCGTGTCATTGTCATAACCCCAACCCTCGCCATAGAAGAACATGACTGGTTCTGAAATTTCTTCGCCAATGATATAGGAACTATCGCAATCTTCACCATTTCCTTCACCAGTCACTAACATCAAAGGTTCTTCTATTGCTTCACCAACTTCTTCTTCTTCTTCTTCTGGTTGTTTACTTGCTTCTTTGTCCTCTTCTGGCTTTTGTTCATCTGTGTTTTCCTTATCTATACTTGTCACTGGATCCTTTTCTCCTGTGGTTTCTAGAGATTCTTCTGTTAGTTCTCTCTGTGGACTTTTTGAATGTTCTTCTACATCTTTTTTTTCTTCTATATCAACCGTTTCTTTTTTATCTGCTGTTTCTGAGACAGGTTCACTGTTCTCAGTAACTTCCTTCCTTTCCACTTCTTCTTCCACTTTCTCTGTTGTATTGTCAGAGGAACCCTCTGGTTTAGACTCTTCTTTATCGGGTGGTGGTTCTTCTTCATTCTTTTGTTCATCAGGTTCATGTTCTGATTCAGATTCTGGACTAAGGAACTCTTCTTCGTTTTCTTCTTCTACTTCTGATTTATTGGACTGGAAAAAATGTTATTTATTGTATAAGTCGCGTTTGCAGTTATGAAAAAATATTATATCAAAGTACATAGGTGTTTAAGACAGTAGAACATTTTATACTGTGAAACAATGTTGATACTGTCATAATACACATGCTTAAATATCCTTTAACAATCATAAATCTCTTTATTAGTAACCAAATCACTCATTTTAATTATTTCAGGATGTAAGTATGTGATTTAGGGTCTAGTTCAAAATGATGTTCTAAATAGAAGACACACCCAAAACAAATTTTTTTTTTTCACTTATTGCAATAATTACCTCCAGCTGTGGTGGAATCTCAGCACTATTAGAGTCCTCATTAACATTTGCATTTGTTGCAAATAATGGACACACCTCCTCACCACTTTTCAATTGCGATATTACTTTCACTAGTTCTTCTCGAGTCCTGCACAGAAAGTAAAAGTAACAGAAATTCACTCAAATCAGACCACACCCGTAAAAGTAATGAAGCTAATTATTATTTTTATGGAAATTTTAAGCTAATGACCGTATAATAAAAGAAGATTTCCTTCATGAATTCACATTGTTTAAATTAACTCTAAATGCAAATAAGACTATCTTTATCATAAAAACTCATTACATTGTATGCAAAATAGGACATTAGGTATTCAGTCTTGTATACAATTTTGACCTCATCTGCATTTACTTCAATATACTTTACCTAGCTACAAGCTGCCATGTCTCCTCATCTTGGTCTTCTTTATACAAACAGAGATTAGCCTCATGATCTACTTGCAACCAGTATACACAACCATTCTTGTCTCTGCCAATAGGATCCAACCTCAACTCCTTACATGATATTGCATTGACAGCATTCTTGAACTTCGGATGGCAAGTAAATTGGTACTCTAGTAAAATCTGTTGAAGTCCAAATTACATAAACATTTTTGCTAAAATTATAATAATGTAAATGAGAAAGCAAAATATATTTTTTTTTTAATTAAGAATTATGATTGTAGACCAAAACAATTGACACAGAAACATGAAGATATTCAAAACATTTGGCAGCCAGCCATATTTTTAGATAAAATACAATCACAAATATGCAGAGAAAGATTAAAGAGTTAAAATATTTTTGTTTGAGCACATGTGACACTAAAACAGGTAGAAAGAGGTTCTGTGTTATTGATAAGTAACACACAACACACACATCTTTCATTACAAAGTACTAAACTGACAGCAGAACACTTGAACAAGTATGAATCATTTGTGAAAGTGACTGCTGCTAGCAATCAATGAGATTAGTTGCACATCATCTTAGAAAAAAAACCGTGTAGGCGTAATTACCTTCAATACTTTCAATTTAACCTGAGTGCTAGCTTTCTTGTAAGAGAACCTCTCGATCTCCCAGGCCTCTTGATGGTGACCTTGTTGATGACAAAACTTTATCATGAACCTCTCCCATCTGTTGCTCGCGACCGTTTTATGAGCACGGCGTAGAAGTCTCAAGTGTAACTCCTTTAATGGATCCAACACTAACAACAAAAAACTAATAAGATGTTTGTTTATGATTTGAAATGACGAATCTACGAAGATATCTCACCTTCTTGTGTATTCTCTATTAGTTCTTGTAATTTAGATATCGTAGGAACATCTAAGCCGTACAATTTGCCAAATGTTTTTAGAAATGAGTAAATAACAGCGAAATTAGGATCATTCGCACACGAAATTTCACCATCGGACGCCATCGTCGGAACTTAACAAGCTTTTTCACTAAACATCACTAATGGTTCTAAATACAGATATATCATAATTTCACTTAGACCTAAAGGGAAGTTGTAAAACATGTACATGATTCACGAAAATATCTTCATTTTATGTGCACTCAAAGCTTATTTTCTTATTTTCTACGATAGTAAAATAAAACTCGATGACAGCCATCGCTCCATAAACTACAAAGTTATTTTTTCTGTAAACATAGAAACAGTTACAGATAGTAAAATTATTTGTTCCATAGACAATAAAACAAGAAAGTCGATTTGTTAGAAATTAGGTCCAAATGTGGCCTGTCTTTTAGTTTTACTGACATCGGGACGTAGTATATTGTATACTTTTTGACATCGGGTTTTTACTCTTACGCTACGTTTCAGTGAGTTTTTTTTTGTTTTCATTATTACAAGAAGCAAATAAGTTTCGTAGCTATGCTCTTCACGAGATGAGAAATTAAAGGTATACCTTCATGCAATACGTCAGTATAGATCAGTATGAAAATACACAAAAGATAAAGAATTTAAGCAAACAAAAAAAGAAGACTTTAACCATTGGAAAGCTACGTTCATCCTTGGTTCATCCTGAGTATTTGTGATTTATCATGGACCTGGCACACAGGGACCTCCACAACATAATCGGTTTTAGTCAGTAAGAGTCTGACACTAAAAGGTTCATCTAAGATTCATCACTACAACTATTAGTTATGAACTGTGAAATAAATCAGTTCTCGTCCGAACGCGAACGGAGAAATATTAAATGATTAATGTTACTAATGTTGATGAAAGCCGTACGAACATCACTACCCTTCATTTAGGCCTTAGGCTGTCAAATGACGTTCCACAGGCTCATTGGTGTTTTATAACCTGTGGTTGTAAAACCCCATTGAGTGAAACGAGTGTTTGGTTTCGTTTACTTTTGAGATTTGTGTGACTGCTTTGTTTCATAGTCTTAAGATAATTAACTTGTATTAGCAGCCAAGATGTCTTCAGTATGTTGTGGTACAAAAAAACAAAAACTAAACAACTCGTACAGTAACAATATAGATCGACCTTTGAATGGTTACCAAGAGTCTGTGGCTATTCCTGATATGTGTTACTTTTGTTTCGATGTTTTGTATTGTCAGCTGCACAGTATGGACCCTCCTCAGACGCCAAACTTTACTAACGATGCCTAGTAAGTGGTTCGCTCTCGTAAGTACAAGTACAGCCTATCATTATATGAATGCCTATCCTGTTGGACATGCTTTGTTGAGCTACCTCCACATCTTTTGTTTCGAATGAGGTCAGTCTAATGAATTAAAACCCTTTACAATTTTTGTATGACACTCTCGTATAAGCCACATTAGTTGCACATTGCCACTTTCACTTAATTTACATTGTGTATGAAAGTAAACATAAATGATTTATTTGCTCATAATTTGACACCCACACAAAGGCAATTTTGTTTTTTATTCGCGGTCAATACACCTCCACTCCCATCACTATCCGAAAATGTGCATGCTAATACATTCTTTATGTATAACTGCATAAAGTTTATAATGCAGTAAACAGTTTGTGTACTGTTTTGCTATTGTGTTGCTGAGTTAACTACTATAACAGAATGTCTAGTGTGCAATAAAGCTAGACTTTACCTAATGTTTGAATTTTTATTGAATGATTTATGTTTCTCATTGCATTGACCTCTCGACTGTCTTAAGATCATAAGAAAAAAAAAGAAATAATCTCCACTTGTCCTATGAATAATGAAAAATAAATATATGTAAAAAACTTAAGTTAAGTATTTAGGTAATTTTCATTTGAAAATGTGAATATTTTCATATTAAATTGGGAAATGTCATATCTCATATCTCATTTGTTTTTTATTACTTAAGACATTTGAGGGGTTAAATTGGTTCTTTTTTTTTTATAGTCCTTTATTCGTGACATGGAAGATCGGTAAGGAGCACCGTCTGCGGGGATGCATCGGCACATTCAATGCAATGCATTTACACTCAGGTATGTACAACAAACAATACATACAACACTGGAGATGTTTGTATTACAAAGATTAAATATTTAATCTTGTAAGTGTAGTTGGACAATACATATAACTGTGTTCTGACCTTGCTTACTTATTAGCGATCTTCTGCAATGACAATTGTTTATTTAACATTGTAATACTTTGTTACCATGTCTCCATATTGAGCATTTAAATATTTACACCATAAAGGAAATAAAACTTTTTGAAGCCCTGTACCTTCAGCCTAGAATGTGGCATCCATGTTTCCTATAATGTTTCTTGGACTGCAATTTGATAGCTATTAAAAAAACTGATCAAGTGCAAGCTGGACTTGCGCATGGCGGGTTCCATCCAATATTTCTTTTATTTAAATATTCCTACTTATTGTTAATTGAATAATACACTGCATATTTCAATCATCTACCTGTTGCTGTAATTAATATAGAGTAAAAAAATGTAAATGAAAACCTGTACATATATTGTCAGGGTTTCTCAAATATTAATTTTATTTTGATATCTTTATTTACTTTGTTGTTATGTCTATATATTGCCATTATCAATAGCAAGCAAAGAAATCATGTTTGTTGTATAACATAATTATTTATTTCATTCTACTTTTTCATATAATATAGATATAATAAAATTTCTACCCTTCATAGTTATTGCAATGCAATCCAGTGACAGATGTACAGCCAAGTCTTAGTAATAGGGTCCTGTTTTGATACTTTAAATTTTAAAACTATTGCTTAGATACAGGCTGAATCATTAATAAGCAATTACCAAAATGGTTCCATAATACACAAGATAAGAACACAAATAAGTGTCCTTTGTTGTCTTTGAGAAATCAATTGATTATAGAAATAATAAAATTAGATGAAAATAAGTTATAAAAACTGACAGTTATATTATCTTTTATTAATTTTCTGGATTTTTAACTTCTAAACAGTAGGTAAACCTGTTTACGAAAACCTTTTTAACCACTTACGCAAAAAAGTAGTGTTATAAGTTTAATGTCTGTCTGTATATCTGTCTGTGGTATTATAGCTCCCAAGTAATTTAACCGATTTTCGTTTAGTTTTTATTGTGTCATAGATAATTTTATCCCGCAAGTTCTTAGCCATATTTCATGAAAATCGGATATCGTTATTTATTTTTTTTACCTTTAATCCAGTCAGACTGAAACTTCCTGTTATTATAGCAAATCTTTATTATTTAGATTATCCAACAGTGTGTTTAAAATACACCACCTCTTGTCCCAGGTCTTCGCGAATACGCGATAACGAGTGCGCTGAAGGACTCTCGTTTCGCGCCGATCACTCGCGAGGAGGTGCCTCGGCTGACGGTCTCTGTCTCCATCCTACAGCACTTTGAGGAAGCCGAACATTACCTGGACTGGAAGCTGGGCAAGCACGGCATCCGCATCGAGTTCATCAGTGAACGAGGCTCCAAGCGCACCGCTACTTACTTACCACAAGTTGCTACTGAGCAAGGTGGGTGTCTTAGAACTCTTGGAATCGATTTGCGATTCTCGATATTTTTAATAATTATTCAGGTTCAGGAAGAAGTGGTTGATATTTTGCCAATGTTCGTATTCATGGCGATGGTCGTGTACCTTTCAATCACAAACTCTGAAGATGTTTTAAAGGTCGTCGTATGAGGCTATATTTCTCTTTTCTGATCAGTCAGTCTGGGCAGTAGGTTCTGACAAACTTGTAACCTAGAGGAACGAAGTTTCTTACAGACACACACTATCGTCTCTAAGAGTCAATGATAAAGAGACATCATAATTTTACAGCTAACCCCACTAAGGAACTTTGTTCCTAATAGAAACCTTATAAAGTTGGCGTGCATATACTTTTCTATGGATTATTATGCCATAGTTATGCTCGAACCAATGCTGAAGTGTGTATTTTCTGTTGAAAGCAGCCTGAAAGTTAGTAAGCTGTACAGCTGTCTTTGCAGCAGCCAGTGTTTGAATTGTCTCTAACAGCATCCGCAGTTAGAGGCCTTGAACGAAAGTCCCCATGCATAACGGCATGAGGGTACTGAGCGTTATTGGTATGTATTCCTTATAGGCGATTGTACCAATACACTATTTTTTTCTTTTTACGAGGAGTTTGAAGGATTTCTTTGACTTTTCGTTGCATCTTTCATTATTCCAACCGTCCACTGTACGACAATCTTCAAAGCTAATTTATTCGCTTTGTAATCTACTAGTCAGTGTTTTACAAATCTCAAAAAAATAGGGTACAAGTACATCATCTAACTGACAATTCGAATTCAAATACTTACGAAACGACGGGGTGATTTCAGGTTGGGACCAAATTCAAACCATAGACTCTCTTCTGAGAAAGGGCGGGTACAAAGCCGCCATTACCGGCGAGCTGAGACGGAGCATCAAGCTCACTCGCTACCAATCCGAAGAGATCTCCGCATCCTACAACGAATACATCAGCCAGCGCTGCTAGCAAATAGTAAACGAACCCGCTCACGGGTCTCAACTTAATAAAAACCCAAGACTTGTGTATCACAGTATACCATATACACATAATAATAAGCAAATCTATCGGAGTTGGAGCGGGCACAGTGGTTACAAATATTGTGTTAGTAATAATGTAGGTTGTAAGTGTACGTCTAGTGTCCGGAATCAGTTAGCGAGGAGGCAATGTGACGTGGACGCGCGCGGCGGTCAGGATTATGCTCAAAGTGAATTGGCGAGCGAGCCCAGCGAACGGTCCTGTTTGATTCAAATCATTTAACGTTAAGATACAACACTGCCAACGACATTCCTCTGAGGATAACATCTAAAGTGCCATCTAATCAGTAAAGCTTATGAATTATATTAATATCGAGTTGACATCACAGAGTATACTATTCAATAATAGTGTTACACATTTGTATACTTATTTGCAAAAAATAAAAATAGAGCTAATTTAAAATTAAGATTTTACTTTTTCATTTCGTATCGGCAATACACTTTGATCAAATTTTGGCGAAGCACTCTTTGTATTTTGGTTAATTCGTTATTGTAGGAATATGTTACTGTGAGTCTTAAAACTAAAAAAAAAATAACATTGGTTAGTGAATTATTTATAATCTGACTCATGGTTGGCTAGTTAAGGGTTGCCCATGCTTCCATACTTGATGAATCTTGTATTACTGATTGAGGCTTAATAATTAGTGATATGGTTACAATTTCACATGTTTATCATGTTTTGTAGACAGATATTTGTCCATGGAGACTTTTATCCGAAATCATAAGACTACCCGCAGATACAAGAGTACTCTATATTCCCTGACTCCTAGTCCTGGTGATAGACTGGCTTAACGCCCTCTCAGAGGCACGCTTTGCACGTTTCTCTTATCATATCAAACTGCTTCGTTGAACTGTTGATCTAGGGGTACTGTGCGGACTCAATTCTAAGTCAGATAAAATAGATTTCTCAGCCTTTAGTACCCTTTACTATTTCTTAACCACATTCTGAGTTAGGGACCCCTCATTTGTGATACCATCGCGGGAATTACAAACGTGATTATACGATATAAGATCCGCATTATTAGATTGCGCGCACTCGTGCGAATGCGAAGCCTAGCCAAGTCGCTAGATGCATTATAATACTCTACACGAGTCTACTATTACATAAATTGACAAAGTATTGTCTGTTCACAAGGCTATGTGTCGCATGACTTGTGTTCGTTAACCTTACCCTACTTTCTAATACAAATGAATCACTGTGTATTCAAAGGGGTCATTTTACTCCTAGGCTGTAAAAATAATCAAATCAGGCCATTTTGCGCTTAATTGAAGTTTGATGTGCCAAGTTTTATTGCCATTTCAAGGAACGAACTATTGTAGAAAGTTGGTTGTTTTATCGATGTCCACCCAAAGGCCTATTGACAGCACTACGTGTTGGAACAGAATGATTAAACGAATTCAGATGTACCGTGGCATGTTTGGACCACTTCATCTTTCAAAATTCTACTTATGTGAAACCAACTACCAATGTGAAATTGTAACGCATACACATCCAACATGAAATGTAATCAGGATCTCAATGTAATATTTTACGATAAAGAATTAGAAGATTTTTTATTTACTAAAAAAAAGTACTTACATGCGAAATCGCGCTACGCTTGGGTAAGCACTCCCCTACACCTATCATGTAAGAACTTATTATGTAGATCGAATGTTCTCGAAAAAAAAAACAAAATATTTCAAAGAAAAATTCTAAAAAAAAATATATAAGAATTAAAGTGAACAAAAAAAGGTTTAATAAAGTAATTACTTTAAGGATTCGTTTGTTGTAGAATGTAAGTGTGTCTTACTTTTATTAATTTTTGTAAACTTTGAAATTGTTATGTGATTCAATGTTGTTGAATCGATTAAATATTGGTGACTATCATGTTTGTTAATGGGGCATGGGGGAATGTTGGTGTTCATTCTGTTACCTTGATATTTTGGAAACGCCTTGACACCTTGACATTCATCTTTACATTTTATATAGAGACAGTAAGTCGTTCTAAAAGAAGTCAGTAGGTACTCTGACACTCTAAACAGATTTGAAGCCTATGGATTGGTTGAATGTAATTTAATTTTTAAGTTGTGAGTCTTTAATGTGGACGTAAGCGACACGAGTATAAACCTTTTTTTTTTACAATATTTTCTACACACGGGTCTTACTCGCGATTTAAATTATAAAGGTATATGTACGCTACCTCTTTTCTCTCGACTTTTCGCTCGAATGTGTGTACAAGTCGCGAAAATCTAAAAAACTTTTTTTTTTTGTAATTAAAGTAGTTACATATTCTTTCCTTTATGTAAGGCAGGTAATCAAATATATCAAGGTAACAAATGTACATAAAAATTGTTGGAAATGTATCACGAATAATGTAAATATAAACGAGTTTTGATGCAGAAAGATCGATGCGTTGTGGCAGTGTAGGTAACGATCTGAGAGAAATGTACAACCTGTCTGCTTATTCATCATTGTATTTACGGATTCGATGAGAAGATGTCTGAAACTGTTTGGTACTTGTGAGTACAATCAATAACAGAACGGAACATGATCAATGTGATCTTGTAGCATTTGCTCCATCAGATAAACAAAACTCATAAGTTATAATAAATGTACTTACATTGTATTGCTTTGTCATCGAGGTAACATAAAAAAAAATAGTTCCAGTATCAATATGGTCTAAAATTGTAGCAAGAGTTGATGTGTGAGTGTTTAAACTGATTTGTACAGGATTATCAAAATGCTACTGTGTGAGTGTGGTACGTCA
The DNA here is from genome assembly GCA_958496145.1 of Heliothis peltigera. Lineage (NCBI taxonomy): Eukaryota > Metazoa > Arthropoda > Insecta > Lepidoptera > Noctuidae > Heliothis > Heliothis peltigera. The sequence continues at coordinate 10,741,753 of OY292329.1, read as the reverse complement.
CCGTCCTACTATTTCGGCGCCCACTCGCTAACATTTATTATTCTCATTGTACAGTCGGTTTCAGAAAGATTTACAACTATGAAACGTGTAGTTACAGAAAATATTTGACCGTAAATCTCGTCTCCTCGTTTTAGAGCTGCTTGAGTAAGCATTTTAAGTTTAATACTTTTTTCTGCCAACTGTACCTACATTTATGACGTCATAACGTTACAAATTATTGAACATAGTTTTGGTCTTCATACGGTGAGCACATCTTCTGATCGCAATCCGTACATAATTGTTATCCTTTATAGTGAACAGCTAGAAGTTAATATTAATACCGTAGTTCACTGACTCGTGGCAGATTTATTGTACGATTGTGGTAAGAACGGCACTAACATTATGACGAACTAAGCACATACAGACTAGCCAGTGGCGTAGCTAGCGTGGGCGGCACCCGGTGCGGGTATTGAAGGTGTTCAAAAATCTTACTAATGTTTTACAGTCGGATGACACCCCTTTTTATGACGACCAAGTAACTTCCCCCTCCCCTGCTATGCGTGCAGCCGGAGAGTTTTGCGCCTGGGGTTGACACCCGGAGTGAGGCCGGCGAGAGATGTCTTATGCTGTTTCCACAGGGTCGATTCTAAGGACGCTGCTGTGGATCGGTTTCAGTAAACTCCCAAGCAGGTGACACTTGGTGGGCCGCCTCCACTGCCCCATCCTAGCTACGTCACTAAGGCTAGCTAGGTAAGTGGTGTTGCACTTTTTTATTATAAGGTTGTTGAAGTCTGGCTTTCTAAAGTTCCCCTTATTGTTTACATTGTTATTCCTTAAAAACTGAACACGGGAGTGGGTATATAATTTAGTATTGTTTAATTTTTTTACACAGCTATCGAATTGTATGTGCTTAGAAAAACTAATAAATATGTATGTACTTTCAGCAATATGAGTGACTTTATACATATATAGGGTGACTAGTAATTAGTGACCGATATTTAAACACGTGATTATACTCATGATTACAAATAACTTTACCGAATATTTTTTTTTGTTCATTCATTTTTTTATCATTACAGCAAAATTCAAATTTCGTGCGCGCCGTCGCCCTATCAGCTGTTAGCGGCGAGGCGTTTTCTGTAATTTTGCTACAATGATAAAAAAAAACCAAAATTTTCTTTGGAAAAGTTGTTTGTAATGATGAGTACAATCACGTGTTTAAATATCGGTCACTAATTACCAGTCACCCAATATTGAAAATCAATATGTATCATAATTTTAAGTGGATATCTTATTAGAATGATATTTGTTTTATTGTGTAAACTCAATTTCACCAGACTTCTGGCTCACTTCAGCCCTATGATTTAATTAACTAACGCTTGCACCTCAATTTCTTGGAATAAATACTCTTTATTACTATGTTGTTTTTGAGTGATTAATGTGTCCATTTGCTGTTTTACACTGTATTAAGTTTTAACTTGCATTTACTCAACTTATGACTGATGAGAGTTGACTACGATCAAGTCACTCATGACTACGCGTGATAGGATACTCGATAAGGCTTTGATAATGAACACATAGGACAAGAATAGGACTTACGCCGTCAAATTACTAGTTCTTTAAATATTCTGAAGCTAGCCAAAAGTCGTAATCGTGATGTAACTATTAGCCGCCACAAATAGATTCGCAATAGCGTTAAGCAACGGTTTTGTACGAAGTTTGCGCCATTCGGAACAGAGCGAGTGAGCGAGATAACACGAAAGACTATGACTATCTTACTCACTCATTAGTTAGAAAGACGGTAGATTAGTACGTATGAAGCATATCCATTGTAAGGTAAGGGATATTTTTAAATAAACAACTTGCGAATTAGAAGCGCTCTATACGATTCTAACCGACCGCTGACAGGGGTGACAATGGTCGCGTCTCCCGTCGGCCGACAGCGTTGGAGCCGACCGCGGACGCAGTTCGTCGAAAGTCGTTTGACTCCGCCCACATCTGGTCGGCCGACTAACGTATACACGTGACCTCTGTTGGCAGTTGGTTTGGATCATGTAGGAGGCTTTTATGTATTCACATAAGTTCTGAATGGTTGTTTCAAGTCGCAAAGTTTTGCGAAAAACAGTTTTGAATGTGTTCATTCGTAAGAGTTGTACTATATCTGGCAACAGTGTGCATAGTTTGTTGTCCGTTTTTGTATATCTTAAATATGATTAAAATTAATAATATAGGCTACTTTGAAGAGATTTCGTGATTTTTATTTAAATTTTAAATTGTTCTAAGTAAATAGTTCATCAATACAAATGTCAGGTTAAGTCTCAACTTTTTTTAATCTATAGGTCAGCATTTCTATAGGTTTCGTGTCACTAATGTTAAATCTAAATAACTAGAACCAATCACATAATAAAAATCACATAACTAAACATAACAATTTAATTACAAAATAACCTATATACAAAATGCATCTACTTTTGCAATGAAGCAATGTTCATTGCTTTTCTTTCTCCATTTTGGCTTCAATCTCCATTATCTTTGCTCTTAAAGTTAAATTGTTTACCATTTCATAATATGTGAATATAGACGAAGCTATCACCTGAGCTATTACCATAAAAGTGAGGGTGCTATTGTAGGGTCTCGTGACTTTCCTTAAGAACTGGAACATAACTGAAGCTCCCTCATTTAAGTTGGGAATTCTGTATGTTGAGTAGCGGTTTGCAAACTGAAACATAACAATATTTTCTTATACAGAACAAAATTATTAGTATTATTTGATTTAGAGCTAGATTACAATATGAGGTCATTATAATGATTTTATATCACTTTGATTTTGGTAAATGATGGAATTATTTATAGTTACAGTTTGTGGTAACATTTCATTGAAACATTGCCTTTTTAATGTGCCACAGCAGGGCACAGTAAGGAGAAGAAATGAGCGTTAATCACCATGCTTGCTCGCTGCAGATTGGCCATTACAGGCTTTTAAGTCCAGGCATCAATGAGATGTTTTCATTCACTTTTTACTTGGCAATCATGACTTTTTACATATTAGCCATGTTTGTTTTAGCATATGGCAATTTGTGCAGACAAGTCAAATCCATTCAACAGTTGTCATATTCAAAAAAAGAAACATTGAAAATATAGGATTCTTACCATCAATGCAGAAGTAGGGGCCAATATCATTGGGTAGGCAATCCCCAAACTACATTGAACAGCTGCTGACCTCACCTCGTAACAAAGTGGACATCCTTGATTCTTCATTAATAGCATGTCTGTCGAAATTAACTGGAAATTACAAAAATAAAAATTATAAGTAGTAAACATTTCTTAAATTACTTCTAAATTATAATAAAATAAAAAATGAGAATAAAAAGAAAGTATGTATTATGCATTTTATCAGGTACTGACAATATTTGGTCTCTGAGCCTTCCCTGTGCCTTCTGTACTTTTTATATTCAGTATACAAATGTTTACTATTTATTTCAATACTCACTTGTCTATGAAACAGTGCAGTTAATACAGCAGGCATCACAGTTATAGGAACAACAGAAGCAAAGTATCCGTAACTGCCTAGGTTTAGCCTTTTTCTGTAATGCCTATTTATCAAAATACCACACATAGCGTTGATACCTCCAAGGGCCATAGGTGCATATTTCAAGGCCCAGCTGAAATAATTAAATTCATAAATAAGAAAATCTATTTTTTACACTAGTATTCCAAAGAAATGAAGTTAGGTTTTAACCTCTTGTATGCCGGCAATAATAAGACAATAGAAATTTTAATTGGGTCTCGTACATATGTGTGCTCCGGCATACAACGGGTTAAGGGACCGTCTCCGGATGTACAGAACCAATTCTGAAAGTCTGTTGCTAATTGCAAGCCACACTATTTTGTGATTGCCAAAGGCTATATTTTATTCTGGTCCCATCTAGGGTGAAGCAACTAGCCATATATAAACAGGTAATCTTAGAGATAAGTTTCTTAATAATATGAGAACCAACTCTTAAGAATAATAATATGATGGGTCAGTGGATCGTCTTAAGAGCAGTGTAGGAGCTGAAGTATAGTCTTAGGGGAACAGTGAGCGGAAAAGAAAACAAAAAACTATATGAATGGTATTCCCCAAGTCATTGCTAGCAGAGCAGCACACTATAGAGCAGGGTAATAATATGAAAAAGACCGATGATAAAAACCTTCCAAATACTATCTTCTAGTTAGTTACTTACATATCTGATAACGTTTCCCAGTCAAACACAAGATTCCAAACATACTCCGTAGCTTCGAGTTCATCTAAAGCTACAGCATCTTCTGGTATTTGTTTAGCTTTCATCAACGCCATGACAGAGATATGGTAAACGAAGTCGCTTTAAAATAAGTAATAGATTTGTAGATATTGTTATAATAGCCCTGATAATTTGTCTTTTTTTTATTTAATGGTCAGATAACCTAAATTATTTTCAACTTAATGTCAAAAACAGCTGGTTCGCGTAGTATTGCCAATTGCGAATACTTATATATTTGTTTTGTTTTCCTAAGTTTTCATCAAGTTCCAGTTTACACTTATATGCTACAGTCGCCGAATAGCTGAAAACTCGTAGTTTCTTTTTATATATTTTTTAGTATTCAAAAGATATATTTACTTTAGCTAACAAAATCTAGATTGATTAATTCATTAAGATTTTGTGAATATGCAACACAAGAGGTTGATCCGTTCCAAAGGTCTGCTAATTCTAAGATAGCTGGTTTAAGCATTTTTTGGTGCCATCTCTTTCAGCCATATGATGAAAGTATCAAGTTATGCTCCAGTTCAAAATTCCTAACGAATCACGAATGTCAAAATCCATTCGACTTCAACTTCACTGAGACAGGAAAGAAAAGCGTCGTTGTCGTCAAAACAGCATTTCGTAAATAAATAATTTTATAAATAAATAAATAATTGGCGCACTAATCGAAATTGGGATGGCTCAATCACAATTTTCTTTATTATGGAACGCGCATAAGAAGAATATATGTCATGGATTAAGCTCTTTGCAACAGGTTACACTTTGACTAAAATTAAACAGAAGGCGATCATTGTTTACTTTAATATTACTAATTATTCGGAATTATTGCAGAATGGAGAGTTTGTGGACATGACTATCGCTGCAGATGGTCACCTGGTAAAGGTGCACCAAGTGATCATCGCCCTGGCTAGTCCGTACATTAAAGAACTGATTTCTTCGGCTCAATGTCCTCATCCCGTTATATTCTTGAATGTGAGTAAGAATAGATGTATATATTTTTGCTTAATTTACGACATAAAAAAGGCTTAAACACCAAACCAAGTTTGCAAGAGAACTGCTCAATATTTAAGACTTTAAGGAGTACTTTATAATTATATACAAAACTATTGCGTCAGCATTAGGTATCTCACAGCACTTATAACATGTATATACAATACTATGGGACACTTCAATAAAAAAATCTGCTTTAATTGTGTGCCATAGCCAACATTTATCATCAACCTTATTTTCCATGTAACCAATACACTTCTCTAAATGCCATTTCACAAATGAGCACGGAATATGATTGTTATGGTTATCCGATTTTTTTTTTTGTTTTAGAAAATATCTTACACAACATTATGTGCCCTATTAGAATATGTGTACACCGGTGAAGTATTAGTCTCCATAGAGAATTTGAATGAACTTTTAGAAGCTGGCAAGGAACTTCATATAAAAGGCCTTGAAGATATGGTAAATATTTTTTTAAATTATCTGTTTTATACTTCCAACTAACCATTAAGAGAAAGGATTGTTATAAAAGCATCCATTTTGCAAGCTCCATTATTATAACACATATTTTTGTCAGTACTAGGTCTTTATACTAATACCTAATTAAGGACATAATTTCTAGTTAATAGCTTTCTTCTCTAATGTTATCTACAGCCCAGAATGTTGGTTAAACAGTTGGTTGTTCATGTTTATGAGATACACCTTAATAATTAGTGCCCACAGAGGGCCCAACCATACTTAAGGTACAAATGTATAATTTTTATTTTTCAGAAAATAAGTGAATCAATGAGTACAAACCAACAAGTAGCTTACAATGAGAATGAAACGGACTGCAACATGGAGAGCCTTGATGAGGAGATCAGTTATTTTGAAGTGACTAATGCCAAAGACACTGATGATGATCCTAAATACACCATGAGTGATATTATTGTGTAAGTTGTAATTGTTATAAAATGACCACAAAACCAGAATGTGGGAAATATTCTTTTCTGAAATCTATTAACATAGAAATATACTCCTATTCTTTTGAGTCTCATCTCTTATTGGTACAGTAGGGTCATTGAAAGTGGTTAGCCATGTGCACTTTGCAATCCTGCCAACAGCGGTACCTACTGTATATTCAAACTTCATAACTGTGTCTAGTGTCTGTAATATGGAACCAAATGCTCACTTAGGCCTGTGTGTATGGTGCCCATAGACAGTATGGTATTTTAGGAGACAAGTACATATATAACTTAATGATATGAAATTAAAGTCCAAACTCAATGTACAAAATTATGATATGCTATAAATGGTAGCTCTTTTTTGTACTAATAGCCATTAACGATTAACATTATTATTTTAACTTGTAAGGCCATATACTTGCAGTACCATATAATAAACATTTTGCAACTTAAATACTTCAGATATTTTGTATGGTAATTTTACTCTTTTAGTGAGGCTGAGGGCCCAAAAATATTAACTGCGGCATCAATAAATGACGAGACATATGAAGACGACCAAGATGAAGACGAAAGTAAATCACATGAAATCAGAGTTTTGCCAGACAAGATTGACAGTAAAAACGGAAATGATCACCCTAGTAAGTAATCTGTTGTTGATAATATACACTCTAAGTTTATCTTGGACAACAATGAATGAAATTAAAGGTGGAGAAAACATCTCGAGGAAACCAGCAGAACTATAAAGTCTGAAATCACCAACCCGCATTGAGCAAGTGTGGTGAATAACGCTCAATCCTTCTCCATGAGAGAGCAGGCCTGTGCCCAGCAGTGGGACGATAAAAAGGCTGTGATCATGATGATTATGAATAATGTACAGACGCCAGCACATCCAACCTACCAAACTGTAAAATTTCTTTAATAGATTTTCAACCTTATCACAATACTTGAAGGTCAATATTCCACTGGTAAAATTTGACAGATTCGGGTAGGATGACCTGCTGGCGTACTTGTATTATTTGTTCCCCACGGTTTCACTTGCGTCGAACAGTAGTAGTAGTAGAACAGTAGAATTTGTTTGTTTGCTTGAAAATCACAGGAACTACTGGACTTTTTCATCCTTTAATCTACAAGGCTATTTACGAATATTTAGGGCCAGTTTCACAGGTTGCTGATAAGTTCCAGGTTATTTATCTGGCAGATAATTTCATACAAATTCTGTTCCATTTTTTAATTTTTCTGATAGATAGTGGCTATCCGTGACCGGTGAAACTGGCCCTTAACCGGTGAATCTCCAACATATAATAAGTATTTTTATCTCAGTTATATATAATAGTGTGTTATCTTAACATTTCCAGATCTCAGCGTGATGCAGTTCACGGTGTCGAACCAGGGCTCGCTCCAGATGATTCTGAATCGCTACGTGTACTATTTGAAGCATACGAACAGGAACAACACGCGACAATGGCGGTGCGTGGACTATCTCAACAACGTTAAATGTCCTGCGCATGTGTTTACCAAAGACGATGTTGTTGTACAAAGGTGAGATTTAAAAAAAGACATTTAGAAGTTATTAATTGTTTAAGCCTGGAAGTAGTCAGTTGGTCAGAAGCCAGAAATTCTGACAACCAGTCTTTATAAGGGGTCGTCGTGGGTTGAGGTGGTCAGACAGGCAGTCGCTCCCTGTAGAACACTGGTACGCAGCTGCATCCGGTTAAGACCCCACAATAGCTTGGGAAAAGGCTAGGCAGGTGTAGACTGTTTTTTTAAGCTCTGTCCCAGTCTGGACTTCGGAATTTAAAGGACCCACAATTCATTCTTCATGCGATTTCATAAGTATGCATTTTTTTTTCATTAACCTTTTTATTCGGGTTCCAGATGCGGCAAATTGTATTCTTAAAGTACAGAATTATGTCCTTTCGGGGTGGTCACCAACTCGGGATTGTAGGCAAGAATAGTGTAATAACTTTACATCCAAAATAATTAATAACTGATCTGAGAGCGAGACTCGAAAGAACTCCTCAACGGCATTTGTACAATAGCTCCCTCATGTTTGAGCATATTAATTTACTAGCTGTTGCCCGATCGATCGATTTTAGATCGCGCCCCAATTATTCTTTTTAAAAATATTCAATGTACAGTTTTGACTTATCTACGATTTTATTATATGTATAGATGATGATTGAATGATGCTACATTGTGACTACCTGAAACAGAAAAATAAAAAAACAACCTCGAGACACCTAATTTTACGGCAATGTAAAGATTTACATTGCCGTAAAATTATTATTTATTATTTTTACCTTATGGTCACCCGTAAAATAAATTGTGCCCAACTGTATGTATGAGGAATTCTTATCACTTTCAGGATATCGGCTCATGTGCATCCGTTCCATGACAAAAGAATATTGAAAAAGGTGAAAGCAGGCGCCGTATTCTCAGCTATCCACGAGGCCGAACAACAACGGAAGAACAAGAGAGAAGAAAACGCGAATAGTGATTGAATTAAATAGATTATTGTTATGTTATACATTTGTCTTTTATTATTATGCGCTCATTATAAGGTTGTAATAATGCCTAATGGCGTCCAGACCCATTGTCGGTATTTGCGGCTGTTCTCTCTCGCCATCAGCCAGCTGCGCAAGACAATTAAAAGTGCAGCAATCATTTGCGCGACAGGAGCACTTTCCTAGTCCGATGGGACGGCAATCCGAAACGACCGGAGAGAGATCAGGTGCAGGACCGACATTTACGTGCTCTCCGATGCACGGGTTTATTTATCAATGGTCAGCTTTTGTGAAAATTTCTTAAAACCCACACTTAAAAACAATTTGCCTTGACTTGGGAATCGAACCCGAGACCCTGTGCACAGCAGTCGCCCCATTCGGCTACTGAACTAACGAGAGTAACGAGGCAGGGTCTAGCGTTATTCGAATTTCAGCCATATTTTTGTAGGTGTACCCAGTTATGGTTACAGGTCAGCCCTATATAGCCATTACAAGCTCTGATTGAACATTTGGTAACAGACCGAACGCATCAAATTCTTTAGATTTAGTTTTGTAATACTTTAAAGAAAAAGCCTGTTGCGCGAGTTTCATTCCTTCTCTGTATCAATGGGACAATAACAAGGCTGTTGATAATACTGTAATAAGGTATCTATGCATAACTAGATACCCATTGCTTGACTGACTTTAAAGAAAGTGGTCATGTATTAAGATAAAATTATCATCAAACCTACGGAAATGACCGCTGAACCGCATGCCTATCACTTGAAATTACAGAAATTGCGATATGACGTACAGACTGTAGACATCCTACAAAAGTGCATGATAGTTACGATCGTAGTGTTTATTATCTTTTGTCGTTCCACTCTTGGCTATCCAATAATAGATGTGTATAGATGCACAAATTGCATATAACACAAACTTATCCGTTTGCTGCAGTTGGCCACTGGCTATCTTTCTGCATGGACGTGAGCGATAATAACACACGATGTTACTTCCTATAGTGTTAATGTTATTCGCGGGTGCTTCTGAAGGGTACAAAATATTAGCACTGCTTCCGTATCCCGGGAAAAGCCATCACATGGTGTTCGAACCAGTGTTGAATGAGTTAGCCGGTCGTGGTCATGAGGTGACTGTGGTTTCCTTCTTCCCATCAGCGAAGCCTATTAAGAACCGTCGCGATGTCAGCCTAGTAGGACTAGCTCCATTGAACGTAGAGGTGGTGGATTTACAAAAACTTGACGACCCCTCCTTTTTCGCCAGAAAATTTTCCACTCAATACAATCTAGTCGCGAATCTTACGGACTTTAATCTCCAACTTTGTGAAAAGGTGTTTTATTCGGATGTCTTTAAAGAATTCGTTGATGCTGAAGGTGTTTATGATGTGATATTGGTTGAACATTTCCACACAGATTGTATGATGGGTATAGTTCATAATTATGGAGCACCTTCGGTTGGTTTGATGTCGTGTGCTCTGATGCCTTGGACGCCGGCAAGGGTCGGGGCTGACGGCAACCCCGCAATATTTCCCTCCATGTTGCTGCCTTTTACTGATGAGATGACGTTTCTAGAGAAACTCGAGAACGCTTTCAACGTGCATTTTTACAAGTTATGGCAAAGATATGTGACCAGGAATGAGCAGGGTGTTGTGGAAGCGAGACTGGGACGTAAGCTGCCACCGCTTGAAGATATAGCAAAGAACGCTAGTGTTATACTTGTAAACACTCATTATAGTTTGAACGGAGTAAGGGTGTTGCCGCCGTCTGTAGTCGAAGTAGGAGGCATTCATCTTCACAACAGAACTGTGCAACCATTACCTGAGGTAAGGATTTTTTATGTAATATTTAGTGCACCTAAGTATTTTTAATTATACAGTATAACGAATCTTACTAGGGACCTACCCTTTGAGACACGAGTAGAAGATAGGTACCTTGCCTACTTATAGCTTTTCTTTCCCCCAAATTGATTCACATTTGTGAAGAATGTATGAAAATTCCGTTCCTCAGCTAAATACATAGATTCCAAAGTACCTACCCTGCTTTTACGTAGGTACATAGAACAGTCAGTAGGTAAATGGTTACTTAAATGTATCCAGGATCTCGAGCGATGGGTGTCTGAATCGAAACATGGAGTTATTCTCTTCAGCTTTGGATCTCTTATTCGAGGGTCATCGTTGCCGCCAAAACGTTTGGACGCCATATTGAAAGTTTTTGCGCGCTTACCACAACGCATAATTTGGAAATGGGAAACGGAAGACATCCAAGGGTTGTCAGAAAACGTTCTAGTCCTTAAATGGCTGCCTCAGTATGATTTACTTCGTAAGTAGCTATAACTTATTATATTTTCTATATCAGGTGTGACCATTTCGTTGATATGTTGAGATGTTTTCTACTAGAAATACACTTTAAAATTACATAGAACAATCATTAAGGAAAAACGCTCACATTCATAGGTACTTAGGTATTTCTATTTCTAAAATCGAAGAATTTTGTTGATTTAAGTCTAATATAGGTACGTCATATGCTATAGTAGTAGTAAGTATAGTAATTGTATACTGATTTGCTGACACCCCGTCGCGGGTTCAACTCCCGTACAGAACAACTAAATTTGTTTCGGGTTACTTAAAGTTATTTATTAAGTTTGGGAATGGATTAAGTACCCACGAGTGTTCTCAAAATAACAATATACTCTGGTGTGGGACTTACTCTTTTTATGAGGCATTGGCAAGAATATGTATACTGCCCACTTACCCACTTATTTGAAAAGTTTCAGTTATGCACATACGACATCGTTTGAAAGCCATTCAATTCACGCTTATTTTACAATGCATCCAACATTGTGATATGACCGTGAGTTGAACTAAGTAGGTGAATTGTATCGTAAAATAAATGAGTGCAGTTGTTTACTTTTTAACAGTAAGACTTAGGTGTATAAGAATACAAATTCTGGCTGATTTGAGTCGTTATTATCCGTAATATCTGCTGCAGCCCTTCATCATCTACATCAGCATTTTCATCTTCCCACTGCTAGATGCAGGCTTCTCACACTCAAAACGATTGAGCGTTAAAGCGCGGTGAGCGCTTGCTCAAATCGGGTCTGTGATTTCAGACTTTATAGTCAAGATTTTCTCGATATTTTCGACGTTTTAGTATTTCATCATTGGACTTTCCAGATCACCCGAACTGCGTGGCCTTCATAACTCACGGGGGCCTGCTGAGCCTGACAGAGGCAGTGGCGGCTGGGATACCGTTACTAGTGATACCAGTTCTGGGCGACCAGCCAGGGAACGCTGCGTACGCGAAACGAGCAGGAATCGCCGAGGCGTTGGCGATTCATGATCTCGAAGAAGATAGGTTGTACGAGACCATCGTTAAAGTTTTGACGCCCGAGTAAGTATGTGTATCTATTGATAGGAATTTGATATGTTAGGTACTCATTTATATAACATGGGGCAGGCCTTTTATCTTGTATTTTTTACTCATCTGTTTCCCTTATTTCTTCAGGCACGTCTGCACGATTTTTCTGTCGTTAGGACTAGTGTGTAATGTGCTTAGGCCCATTTACCATCTAGACTTGAATATCACAATCAATCCAACCGAATCTGTCACATTTTACCAATTGAATACTGACCTTCCGGTATTGTGATAAGGTTGAAAATGTATTACAGAAATTTAGAGGATTGACTAAATTATTGTTTTTAAAACAGTTGACTATGTGTTTCAGAATGCGGGCCCGTGCCAAAGAGTTCAGCAGTTTGTGGCGGGAGCGCCCCGTATCGCCGATGGACACAGCCGTGCACTACATAGAACGCGCGGCTCGCTACGGAGACCTCAACATGTCTTCGCATAACCGTCTCTTGTCTAAGTCTGAACTCCTTTTCTTTTATTCTATAGAATACATAGTCTTGATAGGAATAATTTCAACTATTATTATTTTGGTAAACTGTTGTTGCTGTTCTAGAACATCCAAGGTCAAAGTTAAACAGAGTTAGGATTATCTAGTTAGCAAATTTGAGGTCAGGTAAGTAAGGTACATATATAGAAAAATAAAAGATTATTGTTTGTAAAAATACATTTTATTGTCCCTGATTTAACATTTATAAAAAAAATATACAAAAAACATTGTACAAAAATATTTATGACGATTCCTTTATCACATTGTTGAATGAGCAAGTTTGTATGGAATGCTATGTTAAAATAGTACATTTCGTGAAATGTATTTTATTAAAAATATTCGATAATAAATGTCATGCACTCATCTCCTTAACACCGTATCTCTAGCCATAGTTTGGTCATAATATATTGACCCCAAAACTTATTTTGTTGACTGTCAAAATTGACAAATCTTATGATTAAAAACATGGAACAAGTCTAGCCAACGTATTCAAGTATAATTCACCCATTAGGTAATATTAAGTCCATGAATTCACTTGATACAATACTAGGACTAGAAAATATTATAAATAATGGGTTTTCTATTGATAAGGAATGTAACGGAATGATCGTTCCAGTTCCAGCCGAGTATTATATGTAAATAATTTACATTTATAGACAAATAACACTTACATACTAATATAATTTTCAATGTAGTAACAATAGTAGAAAAATATCATATTCTTAAAGGCCGCTGATTCAGTTATTTGTGTTATTAATACATTATGCTGTACAGCGATTTTAGAATCGACGATAAAGGTAATTCGAGCTTATAATAATTGCAGACCTGATAAAAGACAATAGCCATATTTTTTATTCGAATAAGTTACATAAACAGAGTATAAATAGATACCCCAAAACATCGGAAGTAAACACCAGATACCAAAAATAAAATATAATAATTATCGGACGATTTATTGATTCAAGACCCCTTGTCTACCGATAAAGACGCTTATAATTAAAATAAATGCACATTTAAGTACAAATTATTAAAAAAATCATGTCAACCTAAATGGTGTTTTACGAATGTTGGGAGTACAAACGCGGCTTTATGCATATCGCTGCTATAGTATCTTAACTTCATAGCTTTTACGTCTTCGTCAGAAAAAACGAGTTGAGGCTTATCGAAGACGATATCTTTATCTAACGATCCGATGACGAATCCTATCTGTCCGGACGGGTACGTAGGTACTGAAGCGTACGCGTACGTCGCACTAGGGAACTGTTTCCTACATATGTTTAATGTATTCAAAACGAGTTCTAGATCATTCCATACGGTACCTGCTTGCGAGCATACAATACCGCCCGGTTTGAGCGCGCTCTTCATCAGCTCAAAGTAGTACTCTTGGAACAGATTGACGGCTGGCCCGACGGGGTCACTGCTGTCCGTGATGATGACGTCGAACTCCTGACTGTGGTTCTTCATGAACTCAAACCCGTCACCAACGTGGAGTTTCAGCTTTGGGCTATCGAAACCAACTGCCATGAATGGAAGATACTTTTTCGATACTTCGATGACTTTCTCGTCGATTTCTACCTAGAATTCGAAACAAGTTAAAGAGATGTAGAAAGATTGAGATCAAAAGTCATCTTTAGAATAAGCGATATACTTGAGCTCCACACTAGAGTTCGATATCGTTTCGCCTATTATCATTCAGACACAAGCCTACATTTCTCATCCATACTTATGTATGTAATCTCTTTTTATGTCTGGACTCTAAAAGAGACTGTGACCCTTGAGTTTGTTTCGGCGTTTCTTCTCAAGGTAGTCAGTTAGGAAATGCCGACCTCATTTCGTTCTTTCTTTAAAAAATGTGTTGACGTGTAAAAGTGTTGATTTCAACCTATTTGCAAAATAAATATAATTTATCATTTATTATCGTCATTTTTGTACAAATGTTGCAAATCAAAGTACGATGTTAATATTGGCTATAAGAGAATTCCAGAGGCTCCTCTAGCTCATCTGGCGATCGTGTAGAATCATTACCGCCCTCTAGGTATTGAAATATTAAAAGTACTTAAACCAGTTCACAGAAAAATAAAAGAATAGTTCACCGGGTAACCCGGCGACATTTTTATCTTAGGACACAAAAACTATTGACCCGCAGCGTCCGAGTTCATTTCACACCCTGCAATGAAGGTTTAGTCGCCTCGGATAAACCTCATAAATCTATACTACTAAGAGATATAGCGCTGAAGAGTTTCTTTGTTTCGAAGCACTATTAGGAACTACTGGACCTAGATTCGGTAAGTGCTACAGTAGGTACTGAAAAGCCCATTTCACGTGGAATGCTAAGGGTACTTTTATCAGTGAGCTCGGAGAAGTTTACACGGCACGCGGCGGGTAAAACCCCTCTATGACAGTGAGACATAGCGCCGTAAAAAGGCGGTGCCTAGGCATAGGGCGCAGACATACGGTTCTGAATTTCGCAAGAGCCTGGTTAGAACATTTTCAAGGGCGCAGTTTTGAAAACTCGCACCGGGCGCATAAAAGGCTGGTTACGACACTGGTGCGACATAATTATTATTTACGGACCACAACCTACCCTTCATCCTGGGTCCGATAAGTTCTTATCACATTTAAATGTCTTAAATAGCTGTAGATAATATATAATATGGGCATGGGTACTGATAACAAGGTTATAGTTTGTTCTGTTATCAATTCCGTTTTGTCCGATGCCTTTACTAATGTTCAGTTTGTTTTAAAGATTGTTCAAATAACTATTACTAGTGTGGTAATGATGGTTACTTAGTTGACTGTCATTGGTATGCATAATTAGAACTACACCATTAAGTAAATCCGTTTGAAATTACTATAAATCAAAACGAATTTTAACATAGTGTATCATAAATAACTTTTTCTCACACTCAGATAAAAAGTACCTTCCACATTAAACAGGCTATCTAACACTGTTTTTTTTTTTCAAATCTGACCGCCTGACAATAGCAAATAAACAAACTATTCAGCTATACGAGTATAGTATATATATATAGATTAGTCAAATATTTTTATTATCCTACAGGAATTTATTATTTTTACAAGTGGCCAGGTAAATGATTTCTATTAATATGTTTTACATAAATTATGATTCTTAAGGGTGATATTTTTGCAGAATATGCTTGTGACCTGCTTTAATCTATTATTATTTAATTTTACTTTTAATAACAATTTGAACAAACTCATTCAACTGTTATTACATTATTGCATTTATAAACACTGCATGTGGGAATACAAACTCTGCAGCTGAATACTGGTTTGTCTATGTAATATAATAGTGCATTAAAACAGCCAAGAGAAAATGCTCTTTATGTACAAACAATAAGGTTCAAAACCTTATAAGCTTAGTTGGCATGTTTTCAAACATACTTTGTAAGTGAATCATAGGCTAACATAAAAATTAAATGTGTAGAAAGAGAATCCTATAGTTCTAAGTCCAACCTTAACTTAAGCGCGCATATTCCACAAACTAATTCGTTAAACGTGTAAATATTTGACAGCTAATTGCAACATTGCCAACTTTCGGTATATGCACTCTTTATAAGTCTGAAACCACAATGTCCCGGTATATTATAATACTCTGTATGAGGGGAGGTTTTTATCCCACAGTAGTTAGATAATAAATATAAGGATAATGAAGGTAATCACCTGCACAATTTCTTTAACTTTGGGATGTTTGGCTACTTCACGAGCGACACCACCATCACCTCCGCCAACAATCAGCACTTTCTCAGGGTTTTTGTGACAACACAGCGGCAGGAAAGAGATCATCTCCTGAAAGAAATATTTCATATTAAGCATTTTAAACTTTTTTGCTACGTTTATAAGGATGTATATACTAGAAAAACACATAAATTATCTCAATATTATAAAGGTGAAGTGTTTGTGTTTTTGCTTGAACACGCTAATGTCATGAACTACTGGACTGATTTAATAAAATTCTTTCAGTATTAGATAGTCCATTTATTGAACAAGGCTATGCATATGGGACGTGGGTGAGATTTTTATGAAAGATAATTAAAATATTATTTAACACTAGTTTCATCACTTTTGGATATAATTCTTATGATATCTACAAAGTTTATCTGACTCATACTGGCCGTTACACATGCAAGTTATATTACAGTTATTTTATAAATGTTGGGATCATACCTGATATGAGAATTCATCCTTCTCAGTACATTGAATAATACCATCTAAGACTAAAACTTTGCCAAAGTTATTAGTGTCAAATACTTGTATGTCCTGATATTGAGACTTTTCTGAATGCAAAACCTCTTTCACTTCAATAGAGAAGGTGCCACCAGGCCACAGCTCACATGTTTCTGTGAACCAGTTGTTCTTCAGTTTGTCCATGGTTTGTTGCTGTTTTTAATCTGAAATCAAACATGTATTTTCAAATTAAGAATAAATTAAACTTCATTAACTTTTCTCTTTTGTCGTTGGAATTTTAATTCAACATTTTATTATGATTTTATTTGCTCATTAATTAAATATTTTTAAGTATAATGAAGCTCATCGAGATTCTAGAATATTTTAAGTAATTAGTACGCCAAAACACTATTTTTTCTCGCACACGTGCGTTTACTACGCAAATGTAATTCGCCACATTTCCATTTAGGGCCTTTGTACTTACAAAAATTAAATTCTCGAACTGGCCCAACAGGTCACGAGTCGTCGCAAGTATGAGAGGAACTGAATGAAAAAAATCACGATATGCTCGCTAACAGCTGCAAATGAGTTGTTTAATGTTCTTTATCACTGTTCTGATAAGCTTTGGTAATTGTTTGTTTTCTTATTATTGTTAATAGGGAAACAATTAAAATACTGTAGTGCACTGCTGGACTATGTTAACGTCAAAATGACGCCTGTCTCTGACGATGATGACAATTTCACTGACAAATAAAAATGACAGATGACAACGGGCATGTTTTGGGGAAGTTTTGTTTTGGGGTTTTGGCTGAGCCTGGCTGAGCTCACATTTAAAAATGCCAGCTTGAAGGGATTGCTTGCCTACTGTTTTATGCTGAGAATTGGTAAAGGCCACATACGTAATATCTCTAAAAAGTCTGTGGCTACGCAAGATGTGATTGGACTAGATTTACTTGCTGCAAAGTACTAGATTGCATTCCATTCTGGTTTTCCATAGTGGGGTCTTGATATGGTGGCAACGGAATCATCTCATACCCTTGCGTGCTGCCTACCTTTGCATTTAAAGTTTAAAACCCTCTTATTTATTAGTCTTTAGACGTATGCCAATGTGGTTAGAGCCGAATTTCATGATCTGCTGTGTTTTGATAATTAGTTATACACAGGCAGTCTGAAAATAACTGGGGTTGATGCATCCTCAGATTAATTAAAGACAATGTATCCATGTAGATAAAAACCTCATATTCATAAAATAGAAAAAGAAAGAAGTTTACTGTCAACATGAAATTTGACATAACATGTCAAAAATGCATTTTGTAAACAAACACAAAAACTTAATTTCGAGTAAAAGCTAACTTAAACTCTTTGCCTAATATTCAGCTGCAATGAACGGCGCAACAATAACTTTTGAAGAATTTCTTGACGCAACCAAAGAATTTGTAAGAAAATCAGAGAAAATTGGCGATGGGTGGACGCTAAAAGAAAACAAAGAGGACGTTCTTAAGACTTACATAGAGAAAAATACATTTATCGAGTGTCAGGATCAAAATATTGGCCAGTTGTTAAAAGTAGAATTTGTGATATTCTACAATTTGAGTTATGGAGTCCCTTCGTTCAGTTTCAATGTATGGAACTCTTCAGGCATGTTGATCACTTTAGAAGATGTTAGAAAAATGTCTTTTATAGAGTGAGTGGCCAGTTTATATTGTAATACTGTAGTACTGCAGTTTAATTTTGTTATGTATGAATGTGAATGGATGGAGAGGTAGAGGTAGACCAAGGAAGAGATAGATCGATTGCCTGAAAGACGACATGATTAAGAAGGGAGTGGATAGTAGTATGACGGCTAACAAAGATGAATGGAAGTGGAATACATATTGTGCTGATCCCATGAGCAGGGCAAGACAAAGTAGAAGAAGTACTGCAGTTAAATTGCTGGTCATTATTCATTTGGTAAATTTCTTGTTTCAGGATTGATCAAAAGGATTTCTACTCAGTGATAACTCAGCAGGAACATCCAATATTCCAGAGACCATATTTCATTGTACACCCATGTCACACAGAGACATTGCTGTCAGAATTCAGGAATAAAAGCAAGAACATTATTGTTACCTTTTTGAGCCTTATTACACCACTGATAAGGCTCAATTTGCCTTTGGAGTATGGGTTGTGATGTAATTTACGAATTTTTCATCACTTCTTAGAACTATATATGTGCATACATTTTTAATGTATATAGAATATTTTTTTTGATAGCTTGTAATATTAGACTATAGTAATATAGTAAAAGTTAGTATGGTAAAGATCAATAAGAAAAAAATAATAAAATATCTACCTTCCTGCCTACCTACCTAACTATTTAGCTAGCGATTGTGAATGGTAAGATCTCCAGACTGTAATAGTTTAATGTGTATAGTATTGCCTAAATTAAGAATTATACAATATCTGTACTAAGAATATTTCAAAAGAAAAAGTTTTAAGAAAGAAAGATACATTTCCTATCGTGTTTGTAGAGACTGAGTGAAAGCTATTAATAAGTATAAAGAATTTATTTTCTTACACCTGGTTTCAGTTCCTCCTTTTGGCATAGAAAAAGTTTATTTCATTTTTTAGGCCCTTACTTAATGTACTAAATCATTTTTAACTTCGTATGTATTTCCAGGTTATTAATTGAAATAAGGGCTATGTCGTAGTATTGAAAACGAATCGAATTTCATTACGGCGATATAGCTATTGCAAAATACCTGACTTGCCCTGATTCTATCTTCATGACTCATTCACTTGAAAGGTATGATTATATTTAAATTTAATTATTTACCAAGGAGGTTGTTTTGCAATTTCATATTACACCATTATGATGGAAAAGTGTCTAATATGGATCTCCAACATGCTTACATTTTCGAAATAATATATAACATGTTAGCAACCTTAGTCGAAAATCGAACTCGAGCGCGTTTAGCATCATCTTATGCCTTTCTGGCTTTAGAAATAATCACAATTTTTAAACATGGTTAAAAGCTTAGGTGTATCTATTTTATTCAAATCATCTTTCTTAAAATCATTTTTAATTTTTATAATGTTAAAATAATTTTTAAGAAAGATGATTTAAATGTCATTCACTTTAAGCATATTATTAGAGTATTCTTAAAAATAAGGTTCTTCACTTTAAGCATATTATTAAAGTACCTATGCTTAAAGTGAAGCACCTTATTTACATGACGAAATTCTTGTTGGGGAAAACAACCACTTAATAAAATTGCGATAAGGGCAGAAGTATTTTATTTAGCACTACGTGGGTACCGCCCCGTTGATTTAGTAGTCGCATATCGCGACTGCTGTGCACGGGATCTCAGGTTCGATTCCCGGTTGGTCACTGGTCGGGCCGAAATCGGTTTTGGGTTTTCGTAAAGCAGCCCGGAGTCTGGAAGTAGGTGATTCATACACCCGTGAATGTCGGTCCTGCGCCTGATCTCTCTCCGGTCGTCTCGCATTGCCGTTCCATCGGACTATGAGAGCGAGGGAATAGAGAGTGCACCTACCTAACACAACTATGTCTTGCGCAGTTGGTTGATCTCCTTAGAGAGAACGGCCGTTATAGCCGATAATCGGTCTGGACGCTATTAAAGCTACGTGGGTATTAAAAAAAATATTCATAGCATGACCCTACCCAAGACCCATTTCTGTTTACGCGAATGATTTTCATCATCAAACAGTTTTAAACTTGAGAAACCCATAATCCATAATCCTAAGTTTAGAACTGAAGGCACTCCGTCGAGTAACACGTGGGCACCTAATTATACTAATCACAGCTGTCAGATATTAATGCCTTTTCTAATTAATATTAACCTACAACGAACCTAGTTAGTTTTCAATGTCGTCTCGTGTAAATATCACATAGCTACTCGTATTTATAATTATAGATTTATTGTATCCTGTATATTAAAAAAAAAGTTTTCGAAATCGCCGATAACAGATGTCCGAGAAACTAAATTTAACTCGGAAGGTCTAGGGCCGACGTCACCCGGTGTCATGTCGTCAAACTTTTATTGATATCGTATTGAACACGATAAGATAGTTTTCGCTATCAGCTTAACAGTTTAACACCCATTGTTGTATTTGAGTTTCACTAACACGGTCATACGCGTATGTGTTTCTATAAAAATGTGCGGCAAGTGTGAATAAAATGAGACAGTGTGGTTCAACTATATACAATTTCGTACAGCGAGTGGTCGTGTGTATTCTTTCGTGGATAGCGTGCTTCTTCTGTATATGCAATGTAAGTAAAATTTTGTAACCGCTACCGTATTGGTCGTGTGTGAGGCTGGGAATGACCTAATCGTGCGTTCAACCAATCAGGATACAGACATTAATACGCACTATGCACAGGCACTTGGCAGTTGTGCTGGTATTTAGATTTTTCGGATTTTGCTCATTCGACTGGGTTCTTTCCTCGTGATCTCTACGGGTTTTAGATTTTTTATTTTATTTTAATTTAAATATTAATACAAGAGAAGTAACTTATAGGGGACTTTCCAAATATGAATAAGTTAATCTGAGCCTCTTTCATTGAGCAAATTATTTATTATTGGCCAATTTAAGTTACCATTTGGTCTAGGGAATTCAGTGTTTAGGTTTTAGATCATATTTAATATTTTCCACCATAATTCCCACACACACGCCGCAGATCCTGAAGCTTGAGATGCTCGAAAAATTCGCGTAGTAGAATAAACTTAAACTAAGGTCCCATAAGATTCCGGATTCCAATTTTCGTAAGATCAAAAATACCTTCATATACACGACAATGTACAGCTGTCACTACCATAGAACTCGAGGAAATACACAAAAATAATATTTTATCAGATAATGACGACACTTAGATTAAAGCAGTATAATTATGTTACCATGTTTATTGTTATGTCGCGATTGATAAACGGTCAAATAAATAAATCGTTGTATACTTTATGTATGTACCTGTTATGAAGAGGTTGATAAAGGTTTAATTTAAAGTAAGAAGGCACTACTATATGAATGAACAATACAAGTAATAAAGTATATCTTACATTTGAATAAAGAAATCGTATTAAACAAGAAATTATCTTACGTGAAAGATATAATGTGGAGTACCTAGTAGCGACGTGCTAAAAGGATATACATAGTTACAGGCAAAGCCGTAAAATGATTATGGTGCAGAAAAATGCTTTTGCGATAGAAGTTCCCTCGAAAATAAGAAAAATAAAAGAAGGCGACACGGAGTGGATTTTTAGACGGTAAGAGTCGGGCATACCTCCCTTTTGATCCTAAGAGAAAGATAGTCTTATTAGAATGATTCCACTGCCAGAAAATAAAGGATAAAATGATCATAGAAGGTGACAGTTCTTCTCGCAAAACTATGTATGTGTACCGGTAAACGAGAAGCTATTGGTAAGCCGGGTGCAGTGTTACGGACATATGATTTCGTAATTTTTTCATACATCATAGATTGCAATCATACATGTATGCGTCATATTCAAGACCTGCCACCTCCCGTCATGAGTATGAACGAACGTGGATGTACATACACACATAGATACAGAGAATGTAATTTGTGAGATGGCGGCAGATAGAAGATTGTGGAAGAAAACATGCTGCGCCGACCCCAAATAAAATTGGTGATAAGGGCAGGAGGATGATATTAAGGAGACCACCAAAGAAACTATGGATAGATTGTGTGAAAGACGATATGGCTGGTAAGAATGTCACTTGTGAGATTACGATAGAAAGTGAAGTTTGGAAGAGGTAGACATGCTACGCCGACCAAACTTATGCAGTAGGATGATTATTATATTTTACATTTATAGCGTATGCGTCATAACAGCCACTTATTACTAAGGAAATCCCTAAATACCTAAACGAAATTTCAATAACAGCGTAAGTGCATGCGTACTCTGGATCACGATTGGTCATTAGCAGGTACTACTGTGTGTGAATAATATATTACGTACCTATTTAGAAGAAATAATCAGGTATGAGTAAGCAATCTTATACTTAATTGCTGGAACAGTATCTTGATGATTTGTAGATTAATTAAGGAAGGTATAGGTACCTCTCTGATGCTAATTAGGTAACACTGAAAGGAATTAGAAATAGTAGTTCCTACCAAGGTTGAGGAGTAGGAGGTACTCATCGGCATGTAGTCAGACTGGAAGCCGACCCCAACTTAGCTTGAGACATAAACTAGGCAGATGAGAAACAGTTGATCCTGAGATTCGAACGTTAAACCAAACAAAATCATCAGCTCTATAATATTGGTTATGATGATAAATACTTAGTCTGGAAGTTTCCAGAGGTTGGCTTCGACAAATTCCTAAACGACATTAGGTATAGACAAAGTGAGAATAACTAATTAAATAACCTCATGAAACATTTCCCACCGAGTCTAAATTCTCAGAAACGATTTCCTTTCGACAAATATACTTGGATATTGAGCACTTATAACATAACTTCGAAATGTTATCGAATCCATGTAATATTAACGACTTGGATGTTATGTATGGTATTTTCCATTGGCACAATTAAAAGAATATAAGTAAAATATATGAAGGCGTTCACCGCTCTTATTTTAGATCTTATGAAGAAATACATGTCCATATTTCGCTTTAAAAAAGTTAAATTATTGATTGATTTCTATATTCAAATAGCTTAAACATATAGTTTCACCTACTCATGAGCTATTTGTCATACCAATTTTGTCCAAGTTAGAATCCTTAACATGTGTTATAAGTTAGCAGTAAAAGGCTCCGCCCCACCTTAGACATGTCAAGCCCTGATGATAGAGTGTGATTAAAGTCGCAATAGGGTTACAAAATTGTTGCTTTATGACCGGTACTCACTAAGCAACAATTAATTTGAAAAGACAATGTTATCTTCAAATTTTGGGACCAATTTTCACGATCTACAGACTGGACTTCACACTGGACACTTCGTAATTAGCGCAATAGATTCGTTTACTACATATATCCTAGATATTCGTGGTGTCCTAGTGGCACCTGAGCACCTGACTATCACCATGTTTTGACATGTCTAAGGTGGGGCCAATGTAATCTTTTCGGTATACTTTCTAGGTATAGGTATCTTGGATATAAGCATCTCGAGGAAACCTGAACTTTGAAATCTGAAATCTTTAATCTGCCTTGAGCAAGCGTGCTCTGTACGAGATGAGGTCGCAGCTCTGTAGTAGGACAATATGATGGTGATGATGACTTACATATTGTAGTAAATCAAAAAACTCGTCATAGCTTCGGGAAAAAACAGTTTTGTTTGTATATCTACGTCACAATCGCATGTCTCATAAATATAGAAGGTAATGCACAAGTCCATTAGTTATCTACATCACACTTATAAATATAATTTGTATAATTAAATCGTGTAAAGATCGCTGATACCTGTGATAAAGATTTCGCGTGCTTGTTTGTTTTAATCCGTGCCTAATGCCTATTAATCAATTTTATCAGCATGATTTGTAATAGTTGGGCAGGTGGGCAGTGGTTTAATTGAAATGTCCTCTTAGAAGACGGAATACTTAACTCGATCCGATGATTAAAAAAAAAACTTAAGTGAACACTCGTACTTAGTCGAAAAATATGTGGGTCCGTGTTTTAAAATCCCGATTAAAAAATATGTACTTATGTCAATTATATAATTTCCGCAAATTAAGAACATTAGGCCGTAGAAAAAAAACAAACTGAAATGACATACGAGTACTTGGTACCTACGTCGACTTTATGCTGTAATTGATCAAACATAAGTTAACAAATATTTATGTAATACAAAGTTACAAATAATAGCATGCATCGATGGAACCTATGTCATTAGCATGTGATCGTCCGACAGAGATTATCGTTATTGTTGTAGGCCATATCGATATCACGATTTAGAAACATATCCTGCACTCTATCACTGGTAACGCCTCGAAATGAAAAATATCGATAAACAGATTACTAAAAGTTCTGTGTTAATCATAAACATAGATTCTGTTTTGGTGCCTCTAACAATACTGGAAAATGTCGCGAATACAATTGCTGCAAATAATAAGACTCATGTTTCTTTCGATGATCTGAAACTTTACCTAAATTATAAAGGCTAAATGCGAAAAAATAATGTGTATGAAGAATTGTGTGTCCTTGGCTGATTGTTGCGTGGGCCAGTTGTAGTGTGTACTGACCCCAAATGACATGAAGGTTATAAAACTCAAAAAAAATTGTTTTGAGTTTGAGGTATTAGAATAGGGTTCTCAACAGGCATAGACAAATAATGTAGCTAAATCATAGATTCAAAACTCTGCAAGGAGTGTGAATCAAACCGTTGACAAAAAGTTCCTATACCAACAATATATTGAAAATATCGACCCTGTTAATCTTCATTCAATGCCAAGGGAAGCGCTAATTTATAGTCAGATGCTAGCCTTCTCACGATTACCTGCAGCAGTGCGCTGGTGGCGGCCGATCCTGACATTGGACGTCTGTCCAATGGCACGTTAACAGTGGCCCGGCAATATGATGCGCCCACCTAATGGCGTCTATTAAAAAGTTTCTATAGTCGTTCCTTTACTACAATCCGATGGACAAATGAAGGTAATTTATTCAATCTTTCTAGTTATCACCAGATTTATTACGAACATTTGCTTTCTTTTAAGATTTTGTTAATATTTTTGTCAAAAATTGGCTTTCTATATTTGAACTACGGGATTGTTAGAAGTAGGTAGTTACCTCAGCACTGGAATGTAAGGGCAAAGGAAGGAGCTAGAGTTAGTTTTAGTCAGAGCTGGGCACTGCTCGCCCGAACTTTTCAGAGGAGCTATTTCATGATTTTCCGTCATCCGTAGCAAATCCTTCACATTTTTTAAAGTTCAATGTATTATCCATGCTTTAATTAATTTCGGTCGGTATACCTTGGGAGATTCTTTTCGGTTTGTCACCATCCATCCAATCCATGTCCATATATCCGATATATATTGAAAAGGGTTATGCGTCCTGCGTCCACCTACTTTTACTACTAGGTGTGACTACTTCATTCATTGCGTATTTAGTGAATTCATTCAAAATATAAATTCGTCAAGTGTTTATTGAGACAAAAAAGCTCATGTTTCATTTATATTTTATTAAGGAAACGACAGATCCTAGTAGTTTGATGTGCTGGCCCTGCAACTGCAGATCCCCACGTGTGTAGTGGACTATTTACGTAAAAATCTGCCTACCGGCATCAGCCTGAAGTTTGTTTGCCCGTTGCTCGTTTGCATATTTAGCGGCTCTTCCCGTACGTTCTCACAACATCCATCTTCATGCGACTTTAAGGACCAGTTTTACCGGTTGCTGATAAGTTCCTGATAGTTTATCTGGCAGATAATTTCATACAAATTCCGTTCCATTTTTGAATTTATCTGGTAAATAGTGGCTATCCGTAACCTGTGAAACTGGCTCTAAATGATTAGGTATAAAATATTGTCGACTCAAAAATCATACGGAACACGAATATATCGACGCTGGAGCCCCTATTTATCGATTGATGACCCATAGAAAAAATGTAGACCTTGGATTCACACTCCATTTTGCGTAATATCCCACGATGCTGATAGCACTATGCATATTTAAACACATATACCTCGTATTTTTTCTTCGACAACATAACTAGGGATTGTCAACCGTAGGTAATGGCTGTGTTATAACTTCTAAGTATTGGTAACAGGGCTGTAATTAATTATTTATTTAAGCGGAGAATGATATGATAGGCGTTACATAATCTATATAAATATGCAGCTGAAGAGTTTGTTTACTAGAGCGCGCTAATCTCAGGAACTACTGTACCGATTTGCAAAATTCTTTCAGTGTTACCTAGACCATTTATTGAGGAAGGCTATTGGTTTATCCGAAGGCACGGAGTAGTCCCATGGGACGTGGGTCAAACCGCTGGCGATATGGCCTCGAAAAATAGGCGATCGATCGGAACAAAAAAATAAAAACGGTTCTTACCATTAATATTGCAAAAGTATTCTATTTTCGTTTTATCTCTTGTCATACTGAGGAATACAAAACACACCTGAATTTATTCAGATCAAGACTAAATGGGTATCTTGTGTAGATAATTCAAATATTGATAACGATGCGTGAGATCACCATTCATACGACTATCCAAAATATGTAAGTTATAGTATGTAGATAAAGAGCATATAGCCTATCTCCGTTGCTAGGTCTTGGTATTTTTGTTCTTACCTATCTTTCTTCATGCCAAGTTTCATTCCAAATGGTTCAGCCGTTTTAGTGGGAAAACGCATGAAACGAACTGAGACGTTCATATTTACAATATTAGTGACAAAGGAAAGGTAGTAACAAAATAAAAAAAAGTAGTAGAAGGAAAGGTAATGTGAAAGGGTGAGCGTTTTGGGGGCTGTCTTTTGTTTTGACGTTCGAGAAGTGCTGATTTGTCAGCCTAATATGAATAGGTAAAGTATGTAATAAATTTCTGATTTCATTTAGTAGTACCCTGATGTTTTTTTTTACAGGGCAACAGAGTATCATCAACAAGAGATGAAACGCGGCAGATCGATGTGGGATCCCCCGAAGAAGGCGGCAGGAAGAAACACAATAAGATCAAGACCTCCAAATACTCTGTGCTCATGTTCTTGCCAAAGAACCTGATGGAACAGTTTAGGAGAGTGGTGAACTTCTACTTCTTGATCGTCACCATCATCGCTGTTATAATTGGTAAGTTGACAATATTGGTAATCATCAATATGGTTGTTTGCCTCTTCTGCTAAGTGTAGAAGTTAGCTATAATATTCCTCATATATTAATCTTTTACTAGACCCTAAATCAGCGGCGTTGGTACGTATTATGGATATCAGAGATTTTTTTATAAATAACATCTTTATTTTACTAATATGTATTATAAAGCTGAAGAATTTGTCATATAATAAGAAGATCCATTTATATTTCAAGGAGTAGTTCCTATGGGACGTGAACGAAACCACTGGCAGAAGCTAGTCATCATCAGTTTTGATGTCGGGTTCGCTTTGATGATGGTAATTAATTGTCAGATTTCGTGTCGTCAAGTTCGTCGAATTTTTGGCTCTGGCCCTTTGAACTTCTTCCTAAAGTACACAATCTTCTAGTCTTTTCTAAAAGGTCTTCCCGTCACCTTTTTATACGACGTTTTGCCTGATGGTAGTTTTTATGACATCTTGGAATATCTACCTAAAACAGACATACCAAGATGCTATAACAAGGGTAGTTTTTAAGATTTTTTTAGGCGTATTTGCAATAAACTTGAACATGAAAATCGTATAGTAAAATGCAGTATCAGTTATCGATACCTAGTCCCCATTAAAACAGATTGCCATAGTTTGATATTCCGTTTATTTGCCTATGAAGACAACAAAGGCTAAATTATAATAGTCGGCTAAATTAAATATTACAGTCGTTAAGTGTGCTCTGAATAATTGATATTTAGAGGTCGGGGGAAAAAACGTGGGAATGTATGCACCTTCGTGTACTTGTGTTTTGTTTTGACATGTATTAAGTTGAATAAGTGAATATTTGATTCTGTGTTTAAATAAAATAATAATATGATGGTATGAACTGGCATCTGTGATGAACTCATCGTGACGTATAAGGGAAGGGGTTGGCCGAGATATAGCTACATCAGTCAAATAAAAGAGAAAGTGAGAATTGGGTTCGTTTAAGGACGTTCAAGAGTTGGCACACGATAGGCTGAAATGGAAGGAGCTGCTCCGACAAGAGCCAGACTTTTAAGTTAAAGTAGAAATAGCTGGCATCAGGGTCATAGAGCGCGTGATTACAATGTCTTGGGTATCTTTTGCTTAGCTTATTGTTTGATGAATGATGAACAGATATTTGTTTAGGTTTGTGTCATGTTCACGGTACAAGGCGGCTACCTACCTAGGAGTAGTAACTATATGGCGAAATTGTGGGCTCAGTTCTAGGAAAAACAGACGTGGATAAAAAATATGGTAGTAATATTTTTAAGACGTTATTTAACAAAACCATTGCACAATGAAATGTAATACCTTCATTCATGGAATATCTTGTGTATGACGTGACTTGTGTGCTCTGTACGATTCTCCACAAGCCAGTCTTTGTCTTTTAAACAACAAGATACGCAAATTATTTCTAATCAAAACAAGTCCAATTTTTCAGTTTGCATTTCTCCGATTCAAATAAGATTTTATGGTCAAAATAGTTGCACGTTTCTAATATTTCGGTCCTAATTAAAAGTCCTTCACGGACTAATCAGCAGTTGCCCGTTAGCGCAAACTGTAGAATACTCTGCAGTTAAATGTTGTTCCCTCTTAGGAGATCAGCCGGCTGCGCAGGCCATATTATAGTGTTTCACGTTTATAGCATTTTCACGGTCACATGTCCACTCTCTTAGCCCGATATGGGATGGCAATTCTATAAAGTGCAGGACCGACATTTACGTGCTCTTCGATGCACGGTTGTATCACCACCAACTTCCAGACTCTCGGCTGCCTCTGTGAAGGTTTCTGAAAACCTACAAAGCGTTCCGGCCCGAAGCAGGAATCTAACCCGATCCCCCGTGCATAGCAGTCATGCCATGCGACTAGTGGATCGAAGAGGCAATAAGTTTATTACCTATTATATTTCAAAGCAGCATAATAAAGCGAAGCTTATTGCTAATCGATCGCAATACGTGGAATTCTTTCGAGTCGTAATCAAAGAACACTGCAATTTCTCTAATTAGAAGGTAGGTTTCTTTGCTCAATTATATAATCTCTATGTAGTGTGTAGGCAGTGAGTAGGAGGTATACCTTAAATGGTATTATTAACGGTAGTTTCTTTTATATTAAAAGTTAAAGAATAAACCAAGGCAGGGTTTGTACTTTGAAAAATATTCATTGCCTTTTGCAATACATCCTTACCCCCTTCTTTGGACTAGAATCTTTGTAAAATGAGGTCCCTACATCATCATCATCCTCCTGCCCTTATCCCAAGTTTTATTTGGGATCGGTACAGCATGTTTTTGTCTTCCACGCTCTTCTATCTGCCGTCATCTCACAAGTTACATTCTTAGGTCCCTACATTGATATCATTTAATTTATTTTTTTCTGACACTAACTTTTAGGCTGTACGATCGATTAATTTAACATGTTCGTGTATCTTATCATAGATTGAATTTGTGTGTTCGTATAAATGATTTAAGATACAATTAATTAACTGACGCATGTCCAGATCGCGTGATTCGATGATTCCTTTTTAAATAAGTTCGAGGAAATAGGTGGAAAAAATGTAACAAATTTAACGATTAGGGTAATTTTATAGATTTTTTGAACAGTACTATGGATAGACAATGGGATAGTCCATTACATAGCTACGATCAAGGTGTAATAACACCTAGTAGGTAGCTCTTCTCTCCATCAGCTTCTACTCTTTTGCGCGTGTCTTCTTATCTGAAGCTTAAGCTTACCTTGAATGGACCAAAATTTCAACAAAGTCATTCAGATGAAATTCTAATTCTTCATTTGGTTAGTTTATAATTGAGACCTGTGTGAATGACGATATCATGGAATCGAGATACTTTCTGCAGATTAAACCGTAAAAAAATCACGGGAATTTTGTTTTAGTCAATAAATACTTATTTACTTACTGTTTTTACGGTTATTTAATCTTATCACGAGAATTGTAACTGTGTCCGATATAGTCTTGCTTCTGGTGTGACATTTTAGGGCCACTTGCTTTTAGGGTAATTTTATCGAGTATCAGTCTGCCACTTAAATGCAGGTGTACTATCTGTACATGTATTTTGGAGATATCTCAAAGGGAAATTTGATATTTCCTTTCACCTCAGCACCTTTCGAACGTCAAAAGAAGGACAGCCCCCAAAACGCCCACCCTTCTAATAATAAGTTGATCAATTTTAAATTAATACATTTAATAATTATTTTATGCTAATAGTAAGTCAATCGTTACTGCTTCAACGCGTTCTTAAAATGGAAGTGGCAATTAGCATAAAAATCAATACATTTTCACCTATCGTCGTTATTAACTTTGCCGTAATTAAATATCTGGCAGCTTTAAAAAACTCATACTGAATAATATCGTTACATCTTTCTCGCTAGTAAGAAAACTGAAATATTTTTTGTAGCTTGTTAAAGCAAACAAAGAAACTTTAGCTTTATAATATTAGTATAGATATATAAATTACTAGCTTTTGCCAGTAGTTTCATCGGCTTCATCATCTGGTATCTGTTCCCTAAATAATGACCTAATTTTCTTACAGACAGTCCCGTATCACCGTTAACAAGTATAGCTCCCCTAACCTTCGTGGTATTGGTGACTGCCGTTAAGCAAGGCTACGAAGACTGGCTGAGACACAAGGCCGACAACAAGGTCAACAACCAGATAGGTAAGATAACGGCAGATAGTGCACCATAAAGATCATTTTCAAAAATATCTCATGTACTCTAGTACAAATGGATTAGTGTTTCGCGCAGAGATAGGCAAGATTCAATTGTTATTTGGAAGTAGGTTATTTAACTGTTCAAACTCAAACTCGTTTATTCAAAAAAGGCTGATAAAAAACAAAAGACAGCCCCCAAAACGCCCACCCTTCACCATTCCTATGTGTTCTCGCTAGGAAGAAGAAAGTGCGTAACAAACTCCCAAGCAACACATGTCTGTTGTTAGGTTTGTTAGGAGCTCTTTATACGCCAAATATACTGGAAAAATATGCAATACCGTTTACATCCATATACATATTATGTAGTATACCTTGAACATAATGTGCGATAATAGTAATCTTTTATCATTTCGCGATTCATTTAATCAGTAAGTACCATATACGTTAGGGATTTCCGGATACTCAATAGGCGTACGCGTATATAGAGGTGGGTTTTCTTTCATCAATGTTTTAGTCAGATGTGAATAATTTCACGTCTGGCTAAAATTTGAATTATATTATCATTTACTCAAATAGCGTTCCCAGACTTTTGTACGGAATAAGGAACATTTTTTTCCTTTCTTAAAGACGCATTTTTAAGGTAAAGTTTCACCGTCGTGCGATCCTTGAATAATTTAAGACAGAGCAATTTTATAGAGGTTGTTTAATGATAATGTTAGGTAGAGACGCCAGCACAACAAGCTACCCGAAACTGTCAAAATTTTCCCAATCAGCTTTGAACCGTATGCTTCAGCGATTAAAATTTAAAATCTATTAAAGAAAGACAGATTGAGGTAGGTTGCTGTGCTGGCGTTTGTACCTTACCTCCCACCTATACTGCATCAGTCAGGAACCTACTGTTAGGATTTTTCCCTATGAATGCTATGCTTCAATGCTATGCTGTTTGCTAACAGATGATAATTCAGACCGGATACAATTGGATTCCATTAATTATAAACCGTTATCAGTGCAATCTGTATAAACAACGCGATTATTTTGATAACTTATTGAATCAGGCGTTACTTTGCGGAAATCCATTGCAATAAATGTTAGAAAGGAA
The DNA here is from genome assembly GCA_958496145.1 of Heliothis peltigera. Lineage (NCBI taxonomy): Eukaryota > Metazoa > Arthropoda > Insecta > Lepidoptera > Noctuidae > Heliothis > Heliothis peltigera. The sequence goes on along the minus strand of OY292329.1, from coordinate 10,709,472 downwards.
TAATATCTAGCTTTAATTCCGCGAGACAAAAAACCGGCATTGGGTGCAGGATGCACATGCAATACCGCCCTCCCGCCCACTTACACAAGCACAGGAAGGGAAGATACCACCCTCCCTCCCTCATGCACCTGGACACGGACAAATGGCAGCAGGCCCTGCAGCCAAGCCGACTCGACACGTGTTTCGCCCCTCCACGGGGCATCCTCAGGAGATGTTGACTCGACGACCGTCTCCTGCCATTTGTCCGTGTCCAGGTGCATGAGGGAGGGAGGGTGGTATCTTCCCTTCCCGTGCTTGTGTAAGTGGGCGGGAGGGAGGTATTGCATGTGCATCCTGCACCCAATGCTGGTTTTTTGTCTCGCGGAATTAAAGCTAGATATTATTCCTTTCTAACATTTATTGCGATTATTTTGACGAAAATAAGTAGTAAGGTAGGTACCTGCATGAAATCTAAGCTTAGGTAAAAGATAAGTTCACGATAATCTAACTGTTGGTAGTAAGATATTGCTTGTTGTTACTCATAATATGTATATCTTTACTAGCGACCCTCCTTGGCTTCGCACGGGTGTAAATGGTATATTAAACCCTTACTTATGAATTCGTCTTCCTATAGGTAATAACCGCATCAACATTTGGTTATTAGTTTTTTACTTTATCGTGAATAGACTGACTGACCAGGGGTAACTAGTTCTTCCACCTTCAAACAAAACAAAAGCCTACCGCTGCGAGTATGTCCGAAATTTTTAAAGGTTACGTAGAGGTAACCATTCATGTAGCAAGCGGCAGTTACCAGGGCAAAACGAAAGATGCCTTCTAGCTTCTGGTAGTCACTGTGATAGTTACCAAATCTATACTTATAATAAATCTGTAGAGAGGTCAATTCTGTACATTGAATATATTTTCAAAATAACTATCAGGGGGTGATAAGTGATCGATACTGATGCCAAAAATGCAATCAGTAAAATTTTTGTCTGTCTGTCTGTCTGTCTGTCTGTATGTTATTAATAGGAACAAAAACTACTGGACGGATTTTAATGAAACTTGGTACAATTATTCTTCATACTCCTGGGCAGGTTATAGGGTACTTTTCATCACGCTACAATCAATAGGAGCAGAGCAGTGAAGGAAAATGTTGGGAAAACGGGAGAAGTTACACCATTTTTTAAGCTTTCGTCGCGTGTGCAGCCTTAACGGTTAAAGCTACATAGAAATCATGTATGACGAAAATGTTCTACATAAAATTCTCTAAAAAATATTCCACTACAGCATATGTCTATCTTTAATGGTTGACTCACAATAACACGTATAACTCCCGATGGTTAAGCAGTTCGGAGCTTTCTGATTATTTGTTTAGGTACTCTTTGTTTGTAATATTCTCGCTCATCCCTAATTTCCAAAAGATAACATTATTACATTTTCTACAAAAAAAGAATCATAGAAATCGGTATAGAAATACCAATCTTATACATGAAATACGATAATCAGCCATCGCCCCGTGTCGTTGCCGCGCTCGACGCGGGTCGGCCGGTAGGTATAATAAGGCGCGAGCTTCTCATCCCGACAAAAGTTAGGCTTTGGTAGCGGTTATCGACATCCACACTGGCGTAGCCGCGGGGGTCCTCTATAGGTTATATATAAAAAAAACACATAGACTACTTTTTGTTGCGAAAACCGACATCCACGCGGGCGGAGCCGCGGGCGACCGCTAGTATGTAATAAAAAATAACAGCCGAGACTCAGCAATACTCAGCATTTAATATGCTTTCGGAAACAAAGAGGAACTGGAGTTTCTATTCAGACTTAAAGTAAATAAAAAAACCGGCCAAGTGCGAGTCGGACTCGCGCACGAAGGGTTCCGTACCATTATTTATAAAACGGACAAAAAATCATGTCTGTTTAATGGGAGCCCCCCTCAAATATTAATTTAATTTTAATAAAATTACTTATTTTTAAAGTAAGTAATACATTCCATATTCTGTGAATATTTCAAGCATCTACCTGTTACCGTTATCGATATCGAGCAAAAATCAACAAAAAAATCACGTTTGTTGTATGGGAGCCCCCCAAAATATTTATTTTATTCTAGTTTTCAGTATGTGTTGTTATAGCGGCAACAGAAATACATCATTTGTGAAAATTTCAACTCTCTAACTATCACGGTTCATGAGATACAGCCTGGTGACAGACGGACGGACGGACAGAGGAGCGAAAACAATAGGGTTCCGTTTTACCCTTTGGGTACGGAACCCTAAAAAGATATACAGAACTGGCTTGCACCAGCGGTTACACCCGACTCCCATGGATACTTTTCCGCGCATCTGGATGAAGAATAGTCAAAATCTTCCTCGATATGGTCTATCTAACACTGAAAGAATTTTTCAAATCGGTCGCTGGGATTAGCGCATTCACGCAAGCAAAAAAAAAACAAACTCTTCAGCTTTATAATATTAAGCATAGATAAGGATTATCACCTGATACTGATTGCACGTATCTTTATACATAAATCAGGCTTAGGTACATTAAACGGTCAAATGGTTTGCAATTATGTCAGAAGCGCTGAAAAAATAAGCCCCACGTTATGTGCCACGATAAATTATTTATCAGCGCGTTCAGTCAATCAGCTAATTAAGTAGTGCGTACTAATAAAGTCCCTCGCTCACGGCGACTTTTTGCAGCGATACAGTCGAATCTGGTCTCGTGGGCGAGGTGGGTACACAGCTAGCCACAGCTGCGTGTCTGTATCGATACTTCGCGCGACAGTATCGCGACTGCATCGCTACAAAAAGTCGCTGTAAAGCTTTCAAACGACCATCCATAGCTAATGTGGAAGTTATGTTGTACATGTATTACCACTTTCCATCCAATATAAAATACTGCCTAATTAAAAATTAAAGCATTGCGAAAGCGAAATTGCCTAACTTTGTGACTTATGATTGCCTCTCATCATTTCATGGTAATCTACTAATATGACTAAACAGAAGAGTTTGTTTGATTGAACGCGCTAATCATAGGAACTACTCGTCCGATTTGAAAATTCCTTTCAGTGTTAGATAGCTAATTTATCGAGGAAGACTATAGGCTACTTTTTATCTGGGTGGTGGACGCTAGTGAAACCACTGTCGGAATCTAGAGTTTATATAAAGCGGGGTACATATGTCATCGTCATTTTTTTTCTAATTTTAGAGAAGGACTAGTTTTTTTTTCATTTCTACTTAATGTCTGCTCATGTGGTAGTTAAATAATGTGCCTTATAAAAATAAAAAAGCTTGATTTCCCAACTAATCTCGTGAACTTCATAAAGACTGATAACACCAGATAAAAGGCTTGATCAGATGAAATCCGACATGCGATGTTGATAATCGATTATTATCTATAGCGTATCGAGTTCTCTGTTAGCCAACCCGGTGATCAGAATCTACAATATTTATACATACTGCCGTAGATATAAGCTGTGACACTGAGAATTATCAATCTTACAAAAAAATATTACACATTTACTTATGTACTGTACCGATATCTTATCGTTATTCGCGAAACTATGACGAACCAAAGTAAAATCCGTGCACAGACGCTAGCATCAAGCTTCCTCAACCTGTCAAATTTTCTTAATAGATTTTCAACTGTATAGCTGATGCACATATGTATGGTTCAAAGTTGGTTGGGATTTGACAGTTTCGGGTAGCTTGATCTGGTGGCGTCTAGCGTCTGTACATTGGGCAGTGTCGTTATTTAGGGAAACTTATTGAATATTATTAACGTTAAATGTATATTATAATCATGAGATGAGCGTGTGAATGATTTCATTGTATCTCAAACTCGAAATCATTTATTCATACTTGGCATTAAAACAGCACTTTTTGAACGTCAAATATTACAAAAGCCAACAGCCCCCAAAACGCCCACCCTTCACCACTTCATCTATAAATATTTGTCAACCAAAAAACTTAATTGTCGAATGGTCGTATTTTGTTGTAAAGATAATAAATTCACCACACTCAACATTACCCTAGCATAGGCAATAATCAATAAGTAATACCTAATCCTAACAAGTAATTGTACATTCATTTGTGAGTGTTTTGTTTAGTTTCAATTTAATGTTTGTAAATGAAATTAAAAAATGAAATAACCCAAAAAAAACTACGTAAGATAAAATTAATAAAAGGCTAAAAATTATTTGTTAAATGGTATATAAACTTTTCGAGATGCAAACTTATACAAATTTATCTTTCAACAGTGGAAATAGTCCATAAAGGTGTGATCAAAGAAGTGCGGAACTCAACGATCGCGCCTGGCACCTTAGTCCGTGTCAAGCGAGGAAAGGAGGTTCCAGCTGACTTGGTCCTTCTGTGCTCAGCCGGTGAAAAAGGGAAGTGCTACGTCACTACCGCCAACCTCGACGGAGAGACGAATTTGAAGACTTTGCGGGTACCCCCTCCGTTAGTGGCCTTCACGCCAGGTATTTTATATCATCAATATTGTGTATCCGTACCTATGTAATTCATATGTGGGGGACGAGTAGGTCCGGACCCCCCATTCATATCTATCTTACTTGTCCAAGTGTTGTCTGAAGTCTGGTGGCCTAGTGGTTAAAGCACCAGCCTCTCAAGTATGAGTGCGCAGGTTCGATTCCAGGTCAGGCAAGTGCCAATGTAACTTTTCTAAGTTATATGTACTTTCTAAGTATATCTTGGACACCAATGACTGAATAAAAGCGAAGGAAAAAATCTCGAGGAAACCTAGACTATAAAGTCTGAAATCACGAACTCGCTTGGAGCAAGCGTGATGATTAACGCTCAATCCTTCTCAGTGTGAGAGGAGCCTGTGCCCAGCAGTGGAATGGATGCGCCTCCTTTAGAAAACGATAGTTGCCGTGGAGCGTGTCCGTCTGAATTTGAGTGTTATACTCTTATTTGTAAATTATACAGGGTGGCCAAAAAGTCGTGAATCAAACGAAACAGGGAGACAAAGGAGGTAATTTCCAACAAAAAATCTTTCTCCAGCATTGCCATAACCCCTTCGCACGAAAAGATATGAATATTTTTTGTTTTTTCTATGAAACTACCGAGATTTTTTACAATTTAATCAGTAAAAAATTAATTTGATTAAAAACAATAAAACAAAAGGTGTTGTACTATGACTCGATTATGTATCAATACTACAAAAATTGTATTGCAGCTCTTAGTATCAAACTCAACGAGCAATGAATTTTTTTCCGTAAATTTTGAAGCGTTACAGAAAATTACTTCTCACTTTAAGACCACCATTTGAAAAAAAAAATGTATTACGGAAAAGTGACCCTGTATTAAAAACACTTGCTGGTTTAATGCTGATTCGAATGAGGTACAACACTTTACTCTTTGATCGTTAGTTTTGGTTTTACGGTCGTTTTTCATTTTAAGGTGCATATTTCATTAAATTAGCCTTGTTTTTAAATTGATTAGTTTATCATAAACTGATAGTTTTTTGTACGTTGGAACGCTAGAACTGTTCTGTTCTTGTCACACTTACGATTTATGAGATGGATAGACACTCTTTCACAATAACCATTTAATCGTTTTTTTAAAGTATTCGTTCGTTCAGGTAACGATTTATCTTTTCTAGGAAACAAAAGGTTCATGACAACTCTGTGAAAACAGCCGATACAAAGAAATTGTGCCTCTCTTTCACACTAACCATTTAATCCTTTGTTGAAAAAGGGCAGAATGCTCGTCTTAGTTCAGGTAGTAGAACGCCGGGTGGAGCAGAGCGATGGGGGTGGAAGCGCGTGAGTATCTTTCTCTGTTTAGTGTCTTACTCACTTTCTGCCTGTGATTACGCACACGTATTATTTTGCACGGTATTTTTTTGTGATTAGTTGTGACACGCGCTTCATTTTTGGACTTGTGATTGCTTGCCTACCTGTGACCTACGCTTTGTTTTTGGACTTGTGATTGCTTGCCTACTTGTGACCTGCGCTGTGTGAATCGGATTTTGTAATCGCTGCGGATTGGCTAGATAAGTAAAAGATGGCTGCTGCGAGGAGACCATATACCCAACGGGAGTATGCAGAAATGCATTATCTCTGCTCGGGCTGCTGCCAGAGAATATCGACAACGCTACCCTAACCGAGACCGTTTCCCGGACTACAGGGTCTTTATGCGCGTGCATAATGCGTACATGGAGGGAACCTTACCCGGGGAGCAAGCTGCAAGAACAGGTAGACCAGGAGTACGATTTGACAATGAAGAACAAATACTGAGACAGTTAAGATTGGACCCTGGTATTAGCCAACGCCAAATATCACGAAATCTCGGAATCCCACGATCAACGGTGCAGCTTATCATTAAAAAAAAAAATATCACGCTTACCACGTGCAAAGGGTGCAAGCTTTACTGCCAGCCGACTATGAACCTAGAGTGAGGTTTTGCAGAGAAATGCTTAGAAGACACAGAGAGAATCCGCAGTTCTTCAACAAAGTGTTATGGACTGATGAGTCAAATTTTAGAAGAATGGGAATTTTTAACATCCACAATTTACACTACTACTCCAGAGTGAACCCACATATCATCAGGAATGATAGATTCCAGCACCTGTTTGGCATAAACATGTGGGCTGGAATAATTGACCAGCAGCTTGTCCTACATGAAATGCCACTAAGGCTGAATGGTGCTGTGTATTTGAATTTTTTACAAAATAATTTGAACCGAATACTGAACGAAGCTGAGATTCCTGAAGAAAGAGTGGCAGAAATGTGGCTGCAACAAGACGGCGCCCCGCCTCATTATGCTAGAGCAGTTCGAGGACATTTGAACGAGCGCTTCCCTAACCGGTGGATTGGTCGAGGCGGACCTATTGCATGGCCACCCCGGTCGCCCGACCTTAATCCCATAGACTTTTTTGTTTGGGGCTATTTTAAAGAAATAGTGTATCAAGGAGAGAATAACACCGAACAAGAACTACGACAAAAGCTCGAGTTTGCTAAGTTACAAATTCTAAATAAAAGAGGTGCATTCCGCCGATTACGTGCGAATTTTATTAGGCGGTGCAGATTGTGTATTATGGTTAGAGGTAGGAACTTTGAGCATTTAATGTAAAAAATTGTATTTAAATAAATTACTAAGGCATAATCGTTGTTTTTATAAAAAATCTAAACTTTCCTTTAAACTCAATATTTTATTAAATTTGCAAGTTGATATGAAAAAACGACCGTAAAACCAAAACTAAAGATCAAAGAGTAAAGTGTTGTACCTCATTCGAATCAGCATTAAACCAGCAAGTTTTTTTAATACAGGGTCACTTTTCCGTCATACATTTTTTTTTTCAAATGGTGGTCTTAAAGTGAGAAGTAATTTTCTGTAACGCTTCAAAATTTACGGAAAAAAATTCATTGCTCGTTGAGTTTGATACTAAGAGCTGCAATACAATTTTTGTAGTATTGATACATAATCGAGTCATAGTACAACACCTTTTGTTTTATTGTTTTTAATCAAATTAATTTTCTACTGATTAAATTGTAAAAAATCTCGGTAGTTTCATAGAAAAAACAAAAAATATTCATATCTTTTCGTGCGAAGGGGTTATGGCAATGCTGGAGAAAGATTTTTTGTTGGAAATTACCTCCTTTGTCTCCCTGTTTCGTTTGATCCACGACTTTTTGGCCACCCTGTATACTAAACTGGAGTTAAGGCTCTGTTTTTTGGGGACCCCTCCCCCCTTGTCAAAGGTTGTGCACTCGTTTGTGTTAACAGTGTTTGTAATGTGTTAACATTGTTTTTATGAAGATTGTACCAGAAGACCGATTCTTAAAAAATGTTGGTCCTTATTTTGGATCTTCGTCTCGTCTGACCTTAATGTTATAGATAAACATATCATAATATGCATTTGACAAGATCATCGTAAAATTGTCTCGAAGCTTTAAAATGTTTGATAATTGAGGAATCTTATTGTGTGTCTTGTAATTATCTTGCTTGTCATTGTAGTAATAAAGGTATTTGGTCTATCGCATGTGCTTTTATTTGCTAACGTGGCTATCTCAAATGTCATTGTCGTCGTGACTCGTTCAGTTTTGTTGACATAAGGTTAATAAGTGTGTTATATGTTCGTTAAATTAGTCATTCAAGATACGTACAGACATAGGTAATTATGTAGATAATCTTTTATCTGAATAACTAAACAAAAGTAATATAGAAAACACCTAAACATCACCGTATTATACACCTATTAATCGCTTCCCATTTGTAGGTACAGACGTCAGCACATCAAGCTACTCGAAACTATCAAATTTTCCCAATCAACTTTGAACCATAATATGCTTCAGCGATAAAGTTGAAAATCTATTACGGGAATTTGACAGGGTGTAGTAGTTTGATATGCTGGCGTCTGGCCATCTGAGCTGTGGACGAACAAAGTTCCTAGCTTTCGTTAAGTTAACTGTAAAAGAACTAGAGGTCCAAAGTCCAATGGTCACTGTTAGAATGTTTTCATTTTAGCTATATGCTCATCTTCCTTTAGATATTCTTCCGCAAGGTATGCGAATAGAAGTGCCAAACCCTGTAGCAGACCTCTACACATTTTTCGGGCGGTTAGAGATCCCCAACCAGGATAGTCAGGTGCTGACTACCGACCATCTTATGTTGAGAGGGTCCAGGGTCAAGAATACTGAGTGGGCAATAGGATGTGCTATTTATACTGGTAAGTTCTGTAATCGTTTTTTTTTCTGGTAGATAACTGGGCAGAAGATGTATTAAAGGTCTTTTAATGAACATAATAATATGTCAAGCAATATTAAAAGCAGATTAGTTGTTGAGTTAGATTGGCATTACAATATATTAATATGTGGATTTAAAATAAAATGCAACCTTTTCCACATACCAGTACAGACGCCAGCACATCAAGCTACCCGAAACTGTCAAATTTTCCCAATCAACTTTGAAGTTGAACCATATGCTTTAGCGATAAAGTAGAAATCTATTAAAGAAATTTGATAGATTGTAGTAGCTTGATGTGCTGACGTCTGTACCAAGAAGATGTGCTCGTAGTTCCATCAATCAACTACCTTATAAACATTAAACATGAAATCGAGTCTGCTATATGCATTTTGTTTACAGGCGAAGAAACAAAACTAGCGCTGAACTCAAAATACTCAGGAAACAAATTCTCATCAAGCGAATTGGCAATCAACGAAACCCTTCTATACTTTATCATTCTACTAATTGTCGAAATTTTCATTTCTTTGGGTGCCAAGATGTTTATCGAACGCAAGCACTCAGAGAGGGACAAATACTTGGGTCCAGGAACCCCTTACCCTGCCCCTCTTAGCTATATACTCCAAGATCTCTTCTCCTTTCTACTGCTTTATTACTATATTATACCGATGTCGCTGTACGTCACTATCGAGCTGTATAAGTTTATTGGTGAGTTTGTTTTATGAGATTTCTATAAACATAGGATTTGTTAAACGTACGTGATCAAGATTATTGTGATAAAGACACAATATTTCCTATATTGATCCCTTTTATGACATTCGCAACACGCATAGTTGAAATTAATATTTTTTTTTATAATGAGAGATCAACCTCGATCTGAAAATCATTTATCTTTTCCACAATCAAGTACAGACGTCAGCACATCAAGCTACTACAATCTGACAAATTTTCTTTAATAGATTTTCAACTTTATCGCTGAAGTATTATGTTTCAAAGTTCAGCTGTCTATAGTTAGCTTAATGGGCTGGCGTCTATACAACATTAGCAATGAACCCATAGTAAATTTGCATCACAGTATATTCCTCTTTTTAAGATTTAAAAGAAGAATAATTATCCTCATACCCTTTTTCGCTACCACAGGATCGTTATTCATTGCCTGGGACGACGATCTCCGTTGTGAGGAAACAGGAAAACCAGCGGTGGCCAACACATCAGATTTGAACGAGGAGTTGGGACAAGTGGAAGTGCTATTCTCAGATAAAACGGGCACCCTTACTAAAAACCTGATGGTGTTCAAATCGTGTTCCATAAAGGGCCGTATGTATGAGGAGAGGGGTTACAGACTCTACGACTTGGAAAGGTTGGAAGAGCCTGTGAATGTTAGTCAGGTCAGTTTTTAGTCATTTTGATTTGTATACCAATCGAAGGAACAATTTTGGTCCTTTTGGATGTAAAATTTTGGACTGTGAATAATCGGTTACAAAAATCATCATCTGCCTAGTATTATCGCAAGCTAAGTTGGTATATGCTTCCAGTCTAACCGAAAACTGAGTAACAGTGTTCTACATACAGCGACAGCCTACTGACCATCTCCATCCATTAACTAGTGCCATCCATACTACTTGGTAAGACTACCCGAAACGACTGCCAAAGATGTATACAAATGACAAGACCCTCCAGTTTAAGATGCCTTCTGAAACCTGGAAGCACTAGGCATGAAAAGATGGTCACCTATCACGGAATGACCACGGACAAGCGTTGCTCAAACTTATGATCGATTGACCCGTGCGGCTGTTGTTTAGGATTAATATGTATCAATCAATCTACTAAGCTGTTTAAAGCCTATATATTATATTATTTTATTAGGTAGCCGTGCGCATAATTTAGATAATATGTTACAAATTTTGTTGAATGACGCGTTCATTTCTTTCCTGATTATTTAGTTGAATGGTTATGTTTTTACATCATCGTTTATCAAAAGCTTATCGCACAATAGTTAGGCGGTGATTCAGTATGAATTCTCTTGTGGGTTTGGCTAGAAGTAAATATTAGTTAAAGTGTTTTATCGATTATTGTCATTAGGTGGGGTAGACTAGTTTTAGTTAGTCTTACATACTTCAATCAGTCAACCTCGTCAAAACACTTCTTCTGAGGCTTCCCCACAACTGAAGGTTAGCCGCCAGCCCAGCGAAGTTATTCCTATCTTGTGCCAAGTGAAACAGATCTTCATCGCTAGCTTCACCACTCTCGGAGGTTCCGTTCTTGCGTCTGATCAATTAAATTTATATTGATGTTGTATTCTTATATCTACATTATAAATAATTTTACGAGTCAGTCAGAAAGCATACATATTTACCCTGATATTACCTACTATTAACGTGAATACAAAGTATATTGATTTTTTAGATATAATAGCAAAAAATACAGCTGATTCATCAAAATAAGATATAGGCTATTATAATCAGCATGCGGTAAACTATTTCTTCTCGTCCCAGGTGGAAACGCGGGGAACAGCAGTTTATTACGTCCTTACAATCATATAACCCATAAATCCCTTTATATTTTAGACAGACGTCAAATTCTTCTTCAAAATCCTCGCTCTATGTCACTCCGTGCAAGTTTCAAGCGAAGACATGAAGAAACTGAGCGCTCGCCTCTCGGGAACTGGCAACTTGCAGTTACTAAACTTCTTTAGAAGAAGAAAAATAAAAGCAACTCCCAACGTTGTATCTTCTACTAACGTCATAGACAATGTTACTTGGAACACGATAATTAATGAGAATGGTAATAAGATGGACTATCAAGCGAGTAGTCCGGATGAGAAGGCTCTTGTTGAAGTAGCTGAAAGAGTTGGCGTGACGTTTCTAGGAGAGGAGGGGAATGACTTGGTTATAAAAGTGGGGGAATTGACGGAGATGTATGAGCGGCTGCAGGTTATTGAGTTTACATCGGAGAGGAAGAGGATGTCGGTTATATTGAGGGATAAAGATGGGAAGGTAAGTTATTAGATAAACTAGAACTTGGTGATAACTTGACATAGGATATTTACAACTAGCAAACTGGCATTGTGCAAGTAATCTCTTATTTTAGTATGTCCGAATATTGATCAGATTATGGTCATCCATCCATGCACTGACCGCACCAGAAATAGTCGAGATTCCTTTTTGGATATATGGCTATCATATGGCTTTCCATGACGTCAGCGCGAAAAAATAGCCAGAATTCCTTTTTGGATAGTATTCCAAATTTGATTAAAATTATATGTTTTTTTGTAAACAGATATGGCTATTCTGTAAAGGAGCAGAGAGTTCAGTGTTTCCTCTGTGCACGAACAGTACTCTGGTCGAGGAAACTGACAGGGACATCAACACTTTCGCTAACAAAGGTCTGAGGACACTAGCTATAGCGTATCGAGAAATACCTGAAGACGAATTTGAGAGAGTTAATGAAGGTGAGTCATATTATTATTATTTGCTGTTTTGCAGCGAAGTTTGAATAAGTGGTTTTGAGTTTAAGTTTATAACAGAGGAGATTATAATAAGAAAACGAACTTGAGAACCTTACTTTCTTCTAAATCGGATTTTCTTTATCAATTGGAGATATTGAAATCTTTTGAACTTTAACTTGTTGAATACTTTATTGCCATTTTAAAATACCGCCTCGAAACGAAATAGTCAATACTCTTTTCCTGAAAAACCCTGCTCGCTTTCTCTATATTTTTCTTTCGAGAGAGAAAGAGAGGGATAGAGAAAAGAGAGAGAGGAGGGAGGGTAGAAATTACATTTAAAAACCTATCAGTCTTTTTTGATGCAATTTTTATTCAGTTTTTTCTGTCCCTTCCAGCAATAAAAAATTTAGACGGTAAGAGTGCAGACGCGCTACAACTAGTCACACAACAATACAGGGTGTTAGAGAAAAACCTCACTTTGTTGGGAGCGACTGGCGTTGAAGATTGTCTGCAAGACGATGTGGCCGACACGCTAGCGTCGCTCAGACGAGCGGGTATCAAGACTTGGGTACTAACCGGGGATAAGGTAAATATTCTTTCGTTAAAATCTATAACAACCCAAAAATCCTTTGCGAAAGCAATAGTAAACAAAGAATATTCAAGCAATAGTCGAAAATATCAAACAAGAAATTAATAGGAATGTAACAATAACAAGAACAGTTACTAACAATAAACCGACGGCGAAGTGCCAACTACACCTAAATGACAAAGTCAAATACGCTTAGGAGTTTTTGCCAAAACATGCGAATAACGCCCCTAAATTCAAATCGATAAAAAAGTGAATTTCAAGAAAAATGTCAGTTAGGAGGTGTTGGCACTTCACCGTCGATACACTGCTTAAGCAAAATTTTCACTCCGTACCAAAGGACCAACAAGACAAACTATACAGGAAAATAAACAAATGAAATGCCAGTCTTATTGACGTGGCAAATAAATGTGTTTATTTAATCAAAATATAGCGCCTGTATCTCATATCCGGTAACAAGCGATATCGATATTTATTGTGTGTGACAATATTAGCTAATTATTGACGCAATGTATTGATAAAGGTAATTTTACCTTTCATTAGATCTTTAATCGTCTAATATACTGAGTATTTAAGTCTAAAACTCAATAATGAATTCAAGCAAGATGTAACTATGTTTATAAAAGCCATAAACCTTGTCTTTTCAATGTAAATTTAAATTTCAACATGTATCAGCCTTTTTATTGTTCCACTGCTGGGCACAGGCATTCTCAGGGAACGATTGAGCGTTAATCACCACGCTTGACTTCACGCATTCTTCGTAGTTCAGGTTTCCTCGAGATGTTTCCCTTCACATCAGTCATTGGTGTCCAAGATTAGCTAAGAATAGACCCTGCACAATCTTCCTTGCCACCACGACTTAAACATATTGCGGCGACCCCAAAATACATTGGGAGAAGGTTGTCTCGAAAAAACTGCTTTTTAGCGAAAAGACCGCCGTGTGATAAAAGATAAATTACACGACCAAGTTATAACGTAAAATATTTCTAAATTCCAGGTAGAAACAGCTATAAACGTCGCCCAATCCTGCGCCCATATATCAGAGAACGACAGACGAATGTTCCTGATTGGAGTAGCCGATAATATAGCTCTACAGGCCCATTTCGACGAATGCAGACGTATTATAAACGAGCCTAGTTATAGAGACTTGACTTTAGTTGTTGATGGTTCCAGTATGTGTCTGGTTTTGGACACGCCTTATGCCCCTGCGTTTGTGGAGATAGCTGTGAAATGTCATGCGGTTCTCTGCTGTAGATTGTCGCCGATACAGAAGGCTAAGGTAAGGGGTGTTTAATTTATTACATTGACTATTTAGATACGAAAACTCTACTGGCTCATAGGACGAAGATCTCAGCTATCGCTAGAAAATAAACTCTTACTCTTCAAGGCTACCCTAAAACCCATATGGACCTATGGCATCCAGCTGCGGTATACAGCTTCTTACTCCAACATTGAAATCATTCAATGATTCCAAAACAAAACAAATTAATTCTGGAACAAATACGAAAATCTTTTTCAATATTTGTAATTTCTATTCTAGATAGTAAAATTAATAAAGAACAGCCCCACTCGGCCGATCACTGCAGCCATAGGGGACGGCGCGAACGATATCTCGATGATACAAGAGGCGCACGTCGGTTTCGGTATTCTAGGGAGAGAGGGACATCAGGCTGGAAGGTAACATATATTTTTCTTCGTAAACGCTCCACAAGTCACAATATTGGGATCGGAGCAAAAGAAAAATAGAAAGACAGAGAGTGTAAGAGAGAAAAAGAGAACGTGAATGTCTGGGAGATAAACATTGTTAAGATTTATATTTTTAAATCACTTCTAGACAGAGAGATAGAGAGAGATCTTTAGTAGATAGAGATTTAAGATACGCCACATCCTAATGATGCCATATTCTTTCATCATCTCCCGAGCCTTTTCCCAACTATGTTGGGGTCGGCTTCCAGTCTAACCGGATTTAGCTGAGTATCAGTGTTTTACAAGGAGCGACTGCATATCTGACCTCCTCAACCCAGTTACTTGGGCAACTCAATACCCCTTGGTTAGACTGGCGTCAGACTTACTGGCTTCTGACTACTCGTAACGACTGCCAAGGATGTTCAATGACAGCCGGGACCTACAGTTTAACGTGCCATCCGAAACACAGTCATTGGTGTCCAAGATATACTTAGAAAGTACAGACAAACTTAGAATAGTTGCATTGGTACTTGCCCGACCTGGAATCGAACCCACGCCCTCATACTTGAGAGCTCTTTGACCGCTAGGCCATTACGACTTTTTTTTAAATGATGCCATATTATTTATACACGTCAATTTCAACCTATAATTTTTTTTGGAACAATATATTAATAGCTAGCTAATTCTATCTGACTACGCCAGAAGGAGGGCTGTTTTTAATTAGTTTATTTCAGTAATTTCGTCTTCGATAACGATGTTTCGTTTTCAGATCTGCTGATTTCGCCATCACAAAGTTTTCTATGATCAAGAAAATGTTACTTGTGATGGGACACTGGTACTACCAGAGGTTGGCCACACTCATACAGTATTTTTTCTATAAGAATCTTATCCTTGGAAATATTATGGTGAGTTTATTTCATTTTGCAAAATTCTGTATTAACATTTTGGTGGATTGCATTTAAAGTGACGTCATCAAGATACCCGAAACTGTGAAATTGGTTTAATCCACTTGGAAACATATGCTTCAGCGATAAAGTTGAAAATCTCTTAAGTAAATTTGACGGATTGTAGTAGCTTGATATGCTGGCATTTGTACATAAAGGACCAATTTTTCATCCAAAATGTATATTTTATCCGACCGCACAGAAGGGTTATGTTCTGTTCTGTTGTGCCTATGTTCATTTTTATTTGCTTTTCTATTTCATTTTATATGATTAATATTTTTTTTGTTCACAGTTTCTGTTCCAAATCCACACAGTATTTTCAACGCAGTCGATCTTCGACTCGATGTACCTGACGTTCTACAACTTAGTGTTCACATCTGTACCTGTCCTCGTTCTGTCTGTCACTGAACAAAGATGGCCTGCTAGCTTATTGGCTAGGTTTGTATTTCTTTTCTTATATAATGTGTAGTAAAAGGTTTTTACACCACACTTTTATTTTGCCTTTTACGAAGTTAACTGCGCAAGAGTCAAGAACAAAACGTATCACGCATGCACGAGTACATTACAATGCGTTCTTATAATGCATATCTTTCTTTCTTCTTTTCATAGAAGTGTGTGCGTCATGCTGTGAAATAAATACATGCGGTAAATTAACCGCGGCCATTCTTTGCGTGCGGTAAAATAAACGCATTGCATTCCACCGCAAGGCAGTGTGCGCTAGGCCTAAAGGCCAAAGTTATTATGTGTCAGCTGTACATTATCCTCTTTTCTCAATCTCAATGATAACATGAAATACTGGTAACCGTAACTTACTTTTCTATGCTTCTTTATTTAAAAGACGAATGAACCAACCACATTATTTACTTAAAAACAGATTTGTCTCAAAAATCTAGTTTTGCTAAAAATATTCATTAAGAATTTGTTACAATTGTAATACCTATATAAAAAATATCGTGCTTTGTCATCTAAATTTGACGCGTATACAAAATTTCAGCTCAATCGGTTGAAGATATCTACTTCAAAATTGAGTTCAAAGAATCCACCGTAACATACATAAGCACATACATTACAAGTTTAATAAAAGCTTTTAAAAATAGTTCCGTATTTGTTCCAGCAACCCCACGCTATACAGGGACATAAGCCGCAACAGGCTGATGTCGTGGCAATACTTCGTGGCGTGGTGCCTGTCCGCCACCTACCACTCGCTGGTCATCTACTGGTTCACCTACTTCCTTGTTAGGAACTCCGTCATCAGTACTGATGGTCGCCCCATGGATCTATGGTGAGTGTTATACTCATCGTGATATTTATATACTGTAAAAAAAAGTCGTGGTGGCGTACTGGTCATAGGACCCGCCTCTTAGGTAAGTAGGAGTGTGCGGGTTCGATTCCAGGTCAGGCCACCAAGACCAATAAGTACCCAATATAACTTTTTAAATGAAACTTTTAACTTTTTTAAGTTGTAGATATGACCAATTTGTTAATTATCCAAGTCTATTTTGGTTGGTTAATTACCAATGACTGTGTATAGATGAAGGATAAATCAAATATGGTATCTTGTAACTAATTCTTGAATCGGAAGAATCTTACACTCAAAAAAATTGTTTGAACATTCAGGGTCTTACTATAACAAAGTTTGTCAGACTTTTGGCATACATTTAAAGAAAAAAAATAATAATACAAAATTGTATGTTTTAAATATTTTATTTATATACATATTTTAAACACGTGGGAAACGTCTGTATAACTTTTTTGTAGTAAGGCCCATAGGGTTGGGTTTTGATCCCAACGAGGGATGTAGGTCTTTAAGGAAGCTTAAAAAAAGTATTTGTTAAAATAAAACATTGCATTTCCTTTTGCAGGTCGTACGGTGCGATAATATTCCATCTGATGACGATTATAGTGAACTTTAAGCTGTGGCTTCAGACGCGATACCACACGCTAATCTTAGTGGCATCCATCCTCGTCTCCATAACCCTCTACATGGCATTCAATGTTACATACTCTGTAGTATACTTGTAAGTATTTTATACCTTCATTTTAAAAGCAGAAGATTATTTATTTTTTGAGGAGCTAAGGAATAGCCGGGTCGACCTATCATAAGGTTAAGCAACGCTTGGCACAGTCAGTCCGTGGATGGGTGATCATCTTATCATGACGAGTTCACCTGTATTTCGGAAGGCACGTTAAATAGGCAGTCGCTCCATGTGAACTGGTACTCTGTTGTATCCTGTTAGGGAGTGGAATGGAAGCCGACGCCAAAATAGTTCGGGAAAAGGCTAGCCTTTTCCCTGCCTAGATGAGGCAGACGACGAAGACATGTATATTTTATTATTTTTCGATTCATAATTTCTTTAAATATAGCGTGACTTTTTATATTACTTGGTCTGTCTTAAGTCAGCCATTGAATGCTTCGCGCATGCCTAATCCAGTTTTATGCATAGGTTTTGTAGCCACTAGAAGCCAACTTCGGACAGGCAAGGGCACTCAACGCAAACTGTTCTTAACAAAGACAGCGACGTGCTTTTTTTTTGGGAATCACCTAATGAGCTCCCTACCCCTCACTGTGGGTGCAGGTGGAGGGAGTGTCAGACTCTTACTGACTAAAACCCACTATGTTCCTTGTGGAGGTCCCTGTATGTCAGAGCCACGGTATCTCTTTCGAACAACCCGCAGCTTAGGCAGACCCTGGCCCTAAGGGGCCCCTCCCTTGTTGCTGACATCTCTTCGAGGAGCGCGTGGAAAACTGTCTTTGATAAAATATTGTTTTTTCATTCCAGTC
Source organism: Heliothis peltigera (assembly GCA_958496145.1). NCBI lineage: Eukaryota > Metazoa > Arthropoda > Insecta > Lepidoptera > Noctuidae > Heliothis > Heliothis peltigera. Next base: position 10,691,342 of record OY292329.1, on the reverse strand, counting down.
CAATAGATGGCGACGTGCTCGGAACATACATACGGCTGCTAGCTGCCCCATCATTTTGGTTCCTCAACATTTTAGCTATATTAGCCTGCCTAGTACCTGACTTCGTGGTTAGGATCTTATCGGATCGTTGGGGATTCAAAACCGTGCAGCGAACTCCCACCAGCCCTGCTATATTTACTACTACTAGGCTATGATGAAATTAACGAACGACGCCAGGACACGAAACTGAAAAAAATTGCCAATCAACTTTGAACCATATGCTTTAGCGATAAAGTTGAAAATCTACCAGCATGGATCCAAGGTCAAGGTAAAGTCTTTGTGATTTGTAACATTACAGCATAGACAGCATTACTGACTTTGTAGTTGATTAATAATATTTTAGTAAATAATAAGAATTTACATATCACACAGAAACTTGTGTTGCCATACGGACAAATAGTAAATAAAATTAAATCAAAATAATATACGTAATAATTATGGCTGTCATTGAACATCCTTGGCAGTCGTTACGGGTAGTCAGAAGCCAGTAAGTCTGACGCCATTCTAACTAAGGGGTATTGGGTTGCCTGGGTAACTGGGTTGAGGAGGTCAGATAGGCAGTCGCTCCTTGTAAAACACTGGTACTTAGCTGAATCCGGTTAGACTGGAAGCCGACCCCAACATAGTTGGGAAAAGGCTCGGGAGATGATACGTAATAATTATAGCAAAATTAGTACAATATAGGTGTTTCAACGCTTGTGATAAATACAGGGTGTAGTTTAGTAGATGTATGTATTGTACAAGTAATATTAGGCAATTATACATATATGTAGCTAAAAGAAATTAACACAGTAATGGTATTGTAAACTCATATTGGGTCCTTAAATATTCCTAATTATTTGTTATTAAATGGACAATCTTTTATCCGAATGACTGAGACAACCCTAAGGATGTTTCTAGACCTATCGATCGACTGTCAATCGACGCCATTGATCGTTTAAATTTTGAACAACGTCGACCATTGCATTTTAGCATAGATACATTGGAGCTATCGACAGTCTGGTTGAGGTAATACCTTTTTTGTTATAAATTGGTTTTCTTCTGTATAAAATGGTCAATTTTCAATTGGAAAACTTGGTCTTTTGAGTCTTGCAGGCAGTGTGTAAGTGAATCCTGTATTTAGATATTAATTAGTCAATCTAGCAAGGAAACCTATTCAGTATACTAAAAATCTTTTTTAGATAGAAAATAATAAATAAGTTTTAAAATGTACTTATCATTTCAAGTACAAATACAGACGCCAGCACAGCAAGCTTCCTACGAAGCGAAACTGCCAATTTGTCCCAACCAAATTTGAACCATATGCTACAGCGATAAAGTTGAAAATCTATTAAGGAAATTTGGCAGATTGTAGTAGCTTGATGTGCTGGCGTCTGTACAATTATTTGTAAGTATTTTGGGCACAGCCTTGATCATGTTTTTTCCTGAATAATATGTTAGAGGGAAATTCTTTTATAATAGGGATGTGGACAACTAGTCAAATTCAATATTTTTATAGAACTGTCAAAAACCGTTACTCTCTATGTAATTTGTATGAAAACGGTACCTATGACGTCACCGATTTGTCACATCAAGCCGTGTACTTATTTCGATTATATTATCAATAAAAAATTCAAACAATTTTCGGTTCAAAACGATAAATTAAACTGACATTATTTCAAGATGCTTTACAAATTGAATATGATAAAGTATTTTATTTTGGACCCAGTCCACATCCCAATTGGAGCTCTTAAAACGTAGTTGACTAGTCATATAAAATAGTATTTTTGAGTTTGCAACTGTATTTATGTCTATGAATAAGGTGTAAGGTTTACATGGCATTGGCGATTGTTGTTAATTTCGCTGCCAAACAAATAACAACGTTATGCATACCTAAATAAAGTCTATAAGATTGCAAACATTTTAAAAATATTTTTATAAAGAAATATACATAATTTTTGTATGCATAGCTGCAAAGCAGTAGCTTTGTTTATCTTTTTGTGTTGATATTTAATATTTATTAGTTAGGTCATATAAATACTAGTCTTACGAATTAATTAATTTTTAAGCAATGCATTTATTAAGAGAGTTTGTTCGCGTCTCTTGTCGAAGAGTTCGGGAAAGTTTCTCTAGTAAAGATTATATATATAAATTATAATTGCACTTTATTTTTCTCGTATGACAACACTATAACTTTCGTAGCAATACATTAGTTTAAAATAACCTCGCGTAAGTTATGTAATAGTTAGTTGTAAATATTATTTAAAGTATACTTATGGTATTATTTGACCAATCATAATAAAATATATTGAATTTATTTTTTATAACATCGGGGTTTTATTTTCACAAAACTTTTTGGTACTTTAATTTTTTTTTTCGCAATCAACTTTGAACCATATGCTTCAGCGATAAAGTTGAAAATCTATCAAGGAAATTTGACAGATTGTAGTAGCTTGATGTGCTGGCGTCTGTACAAAGAGAGTAATAGTGGTTCCTAGATACCAAAGTGCTCCAAAAACGTATCAATAAAGAAATATACTTTGACAACTTTACCGGCAACATTTTACAAATAAAACAATAGAAGCTTATTATACATACATATAATATTATTCAGAATCCGATCTATTGATTGGTACATGACGATCTTTCCTTTTGCTCTCGGCCTGAGTTTCTGCTTCCTGACACATTGCATAAATGGCACCGTTACGAAATTTCTTTAGAATTTTATCGTCGTGAAACGGATGGTTATGTGTGAAGGACCTGGAACAAACAATATTAGGTCATGCAGACAAATAAGAACCTTCTATCTTTGTGATAAAGATCATTTTTCACTAAATAAACTGTTGGACGCGATTTTTGTGAAGAATCATAGTACCCCAAGCAACTTAAGCTCATACGTAACTAATAATAGTTCTAACCGAGCTCGACGTAGCAGAAGTACGAGGAATTTAAACGTCGTCTAAGACAAGCTCACCCCAAAATCATCATCATCATCTCAGCCATAGGACGTCTACTGCTGAACATACATACATAGGCTTCCTCTTTAGATCCCTTCAATATGGTCCACTTTTTGGCTTTAGCATAGAAGGTCCATCCTTCCAAACACCCGTACCTACTAATATTGTACCAAAAGGCAAAGTAAAAGTTTGTAACTGTGTTTATCACTTTTTCGGCTGGATCAATTTTGATAAAATTTTGGCATATGACCACCTGATACCCAGTTTTACCACAGAGGTTACCATTTATCCGGTTGCGGTAAGTGGCTATAAAATAAAACATACCTTTCTGAGACTTGATCGTTTTCATCTGTGCAAATATTAGCCGGACACTTGTTGCTTGAAGAATAATCGACGCAGCGCCAGAATTTCTTTCGGTTCTTCTTACGCAAATATCTCAGATGGTATATAAATCTGTTGTGGATGATTTGCAGGCCTCCTTGGTTTGAAACTGAGTACTGCAACTTTTGGTTCACTGGAACAATTTAATTTGTATTTTATTATCTTCGCGTAAGGTTCAATTTACATTGGGGTAGGGACAAGATATGGTTTTTGGTTATTGTAAAATTGTATGAAGACCGCCGATTAAGCCCAGCGACCTCGCAGCTCCGTGTGGGCTCATTTTAGCGTGCAGCGGTTACTAACGTTACGTATTAGGCATTAAAGCAGTGGTCTAGTAGTCGCATGGCGCGACTGTTCAGCGGGGTCTGATTACCAGGTCGGGCCGATATTCATTTGTGGGTTTTTGAGAGACTCACAAGAACAACCCGGCGACTGGAAGTTGGTGATTGATACAACCGTGCATCGGAGAGCAAGTTAATGTCAACCCTGCACCTGATCTTTTACAAGGAGCGCCTGCCTATCTGACCTCCTCAACCCAGTTACCCGTGCGACCCAATACCCCTTGGTTAGACTGGCGTCAGACTTACCGGCTTCTGACTTCCCGTAACGACTGCCAAGGATGTTCAATGACAGCCGGGACCTACAGTTTAACGTGCCATCCGAAACACAGTCATTGGTGTCCGAGATATATTAAGAAAGTACATACAAACTTAGAAAAGTTGCATTGGTACTTGCCCGACCTGGAATCAAACCCACGCCCTCATACTTGAGAGGTTGGCTCTTTAACCACTAGGCCACCACGACTTCCTTAACAGTAAATTTTTTTTTTTCTATTAATGTGTAACATTCTACTTACTTAAAGCCTTTCTTGATGCTTCGGGCGTATTTGTATTGATTTCTTTCTTATTACTAGAGTCCGGTGTATTTTGATTCTCATTGCTTTCTACATCTGTAGTAAATTCACATACATCGGTTGAATCATCCTGTATTTCCATAGTCATGGCATCTTGTTCTGAATCATTCTTTTCATTCAGGTATATTCTGCAGAAGTGTATCAGTTAGGACTAAACATATGACAACTCAATTAGTTCTAGCTTGAATGAACATGATTCAAGCGTAATGGCTGAGTAGAGATGAGCTTATTTGTTGGCTGTGTGTTACATATTTACATATTTAGTTTATCAGTTGTATTATCAACTATAACACAAGCTATAATTAGCTTTCCTTGAGGCTAATCAACCATGTGTGAATTTTTCTCTCTCCTGACCTATTATGAATGTAACATGATACATTAATGTAAGACCAAATATCTTATATCTACAAGGTAATCATCATCATTATCATCATCATCATCAGCCTATCGCAGTCCACTGCTGGACATAGGCCTCTCCAAGTGCACGCCACTGAGATCGATTTTCGGCTTCTCGCATTCAGCTCCTGCCAGCCGTACAAGGTAATACCTATTATTTATTCACATCAAAAATGTGCTACCTAAACCACTAAGTAGTGTAAAAATAAGATAAATAGATAGCTTTAATATACATTTATTTGGTCAAAAGGAGTGTCTTCTACGGGTAAAGAATATATTTTTTACTTATTTCAAGGAGTTTGTATATATTCTTAAGTAATTCATAAAATACTTGTCTAAGGCAAACTGAAAAATATACCTACTTACTTATATATAGGTTGTGGAGCTGCATTCGTTTCTGTAGATTGTGCAATTTTATTATCTCTGACAGCTTTCAACTTTTCTGATATATTTGTGGGTTTCTGTGGAGTTGTTTGAGGTGTGGGCGGATCTAAAGACTGTTCATGGTCCTGATAAAAGTAATTCCTGTATAAGTTAAACCTCTTCTAGCTGAAACTTTGAGTGATGGATTGGTGTGTGTTTGGATTTAGGCCTAATTTTTTTTATCAATTTTATAACTGCAGGGGATGTTACTTGAAAGTAATAATAATTCTTAAAATGTATGTGGTTTGGAAATAAACGAAATTAGGTATCTAAGTGGACAGTATTTTTGTTTGGAGGATGGCTGGTTATCGCCAAGACGTGAAATCGTTTGAAAGTAGTCAAATGCGGAACTAAATTATTGGTTCGCGGACATAGTAGTCCATCTTAAAAATATATAGATGGCGCTACCGGTATGACTTAATACTTTTGGCCCTCAATACAGACAGATGGATGAAGTAGTAGATACCTATATTCCTAGAATTTACGCATAATTATTGTTATTCTATAAATGATAAATAGTAAAACTTACCATTTCTCTTAGTCCTTTGATGTGTAGTGCTTTTCCAGCGGCTATCAGATCAGCCAGTCTGTCTTTAGGCACAAGCACCTCCCCTGTATACACATACTCCAATAAAAAACATAAAGTTGTGTATGATATATTCTGAAATAAAAAATATTTATACCTTTTAATTACAAATACATCTTTAAATGGCATAGATAAATAGCATGTCCTCAATTTTATACACTGTGATTTCTTAGTCGTCTTACAAAAGCAGCCCAGTTCATGTATTCAATGACTACTTTCATAATAAAAAAATATGAATTTACTAGCTGTCCCTAGTGGTTTCACCTGCATCTTTGGATACTGCTCCGCTCCCGTGTGTCTTAGCGTGATGGTATATAGCCTTCCTCGATAAATGGGCTATCTAACACTGAAAGAATTTTTCCTGAGATCCTGAGATTAGCGCATTCAAACAAACAAACAAACAAACTCTTCAGCCTTATAATATTAGTATAGATGAGATTTGAAAAATAAAAAAATAATCTAAAAAGTCATGGTGTATGTTAACTGTCCCTCTTTCCATCTTCTCTCACTGCATATTTACTTATAAATAATAGTAGTTACTACAAAAATGTTACGAACATTAAGAAATATGATTGGATGTGGACACTGCGCTGTAAATATCAGGTCTTTGATGTATGGGCTTACTAGTGACAGAATCATTTGATGCACCTTAACATGGTATCCATCGGCTGCCAATGTCATATCCACGAACTCTCCTCGCTGAAACACCATCGAAGACAATGATAAAATTGGTAAGAAAAAGTTTAAATTTGAGTTTAGATAGGAGTTGTTTCTATTTAATTAATTATGAAACCAATTTAAGTTTTAATAATTGATATTATAAAAGCAAATATGCGTTTATTTCAATAAAGATCGACACAGGAGGCTGTTAATTAAAAAACTTGTTAATAAATTAAGTGTTCACCTGCTGCAATAGACTCAAACCACTGCAAATGTTCTTTTGGTGTGCGTTCCATGATAACGACAATTGCTCTTTTTGTGCCATTGTCAACTTTATTGGTACTGAATTATAATAAATTCACTTTCAGAGCTGTTTTTTAAAAGAAATATAATAAACGCACAGGATTGTTTACATTTTTTTGATTGACAATTCTTTAGGATATCGATAATTTGACAGTGACATTGATTTTAAGTGTTGCATTAGTGAAAAAAATTAATAGCACTCATTGCTTTGATGCTCAAGATAAGTACCTTTACAGATATGGGAATGGAACGCGAGCATAGAATCCTTAAAAGAGGTTTGTTATATTCAACGTTAACAAACCTCAATATTTGTTACGGTTACGTAGTATATTGTATACTCTTTGGTTACGGTTTGGAATTGTTGGGGTTACCATATCCATACTATACAAAAACAAAGCCGCACTCAAATATCGGTCAAATAATAACAAAAATATATTTAATCATTTTTATTTTATAGTAACGCCTTTTTGAGTCAATGTATTGTCTTCATAAGTTTCGAGCACATCCGCCAAATGCTCATTATCTCTTGGTTTCTTGAACTGCCTCCTCTTTTGAGCAGTCTTCTTACGCTTTGGCACAACCGGCTTTCTAGGGCCATGGTCTTGCATCGATTTGATGCCTTGTTTTTCCAAATACTCTTCAATTTTCGCGTCATCCATTGCGTCAACTGCAGTTGCGCGCCATAACTTAACGAATTCTTCATCAACCTGAAGTGCATACATAATTGGGTGTAATGTAAATTTTACAAATATAATTAAATTAAGAAGAGCTTACATCAAGTGTAGCAGTTTTATCATTGTAAAACAATATTTTCTTCTTATCCGTAGGTCGAGCTATGTACAGAATTTCTTGAGCTAAGCTTTTCAATGCCCTCTCGCAATGAGGCAAGGACTCTTGGACATCTTCCAACAATATACCACCAAGTCCCTTCAGATCATGTTGTTTTAGTAATCTGTAAGAAGAATTTAATAAAAAATAATGTAGACCAATGAAACATTATTAGTGATCTTTTACTGTTTAGTTAGTTACCTTAGTAAAGACTTTTTATCCTTAATTTTATAAACAGGCTTAAAATTATATTTCCCATCTGGAGTACACTCTATTTTAGGGTTGTTTTGTAGTGCTTCTGTTTGTAGCCACTGAAAATAAAATAAAATTTGAGTTGTGAGGATGATCAACGGTGTTTCTATAGAAAAGAAATAATATATTCACACAAATAAAGAATTATCAACCTGTTTCACTTTATTGCCAACATCCAACTGGTTGGTTTCATCCAGGACCTCGTCAAGAGTCAGCGGATGATCATCCCCCTCTTGATGTCTTGCTCTCATGTGTCTCACTATTCGGGCTAGTACTCCAAACCGATAGGAGGAGCTCCCGGACATTGTTTTGTAACTGGAATACAATTTCAGTTACCATGGTTAGTTATTTATATTGGTCTTACAGAAGTTGCAGACCTCCATAACTTTATGTTTCAATCAAAACTGAAGTAGTGATGCTAAATGTAACTAATAATAGTTGAGCATGTAGATCATAGTAGTACTTACTTTGAAGCATCAAGCTTCGGTCCGGAGCTGACCGAGCTCGATGACTTAGATTTCTTCTTGCTGTCATCTTTGAACTGAGAGTCATCTCTCTTCTTCTTTTCGATACTGAAATGAATAAAAATTTATAAGACAAATAATATTAAATGAAATTATCAAATACAGAAACAATAATATTGATTATGTTATTAGTAAACATTGATACCAAGGAGGTTAAACGAACCACGTAACATTTGCTTCGAGATGCTGAGCAATATATGGTCACATAAAAAGTTTCAATCATTCTCAATAGTTTTTCTCGAGTTATTATGATGTAAATTGATAATTGGGTTTGTTGGTGCTCGCGTGTGGGAGCGAGAGAAAGTACGTGTACGAGTGACGGCGCGATGCCAGTAGTTCCCGCGAGCTAACGGTGTTCAACACAAGGATGTAACGTACCTCGGCGTAGCAAGTGCCTTTTTCTTAAAAGCTTCACGTTCCCGAAGCAAAGCAGGATCCATTGTAACTACAGGAGCAGCTTCCTATATTTTATTAAAACGTAAGTATGTCACTTGTCATGTTTACTCACTATCAATAAAGTTCATAACTTTGCATCTTTCACTTTTGTTTCGTTCGATTATAATCAATGTGAATGACAATCTTGTTTGACGTCTGTCAAATTGAAGTGAAGTTTGTAGTCGATTTTAAAATTTTGCTTGCAAACAAATCTTTTGGCCCCAACGAAGTTATGTAATGTATTGGAATTTTGGTTGTTTATCTACAACACACGTTTTTTGTGAAGAATAGTTGCCTGAAAAGTAAAATGTAATAGCTGTACTCTGAAGGACATTTATATTACATCAAGTTTTGACTACGGTCTTGCTTTTTCTTAACAGTTGTTTACAATGCTAAAAAGTAATTTTAAAAGTTTGATGACCTCATATAATACAAAAAAAATATTTTTAAAAATAAACCGTAAGCCATAAATTAAGGAACCAAAGGCTGCAACTGGTTGTGTGACAAAGATAAGAAGCAGCAAACAAGTTTTGTTGACGATTTGCATGGGCGTCAATGGTTTCTCGTCCAGCATTGGCCACTGTTTGTAGCCACTGTTCCAGCTATCTCGGAGCAGTGTGGACGTTGCCGCTCAATTGGTGCGTATTCGAATATTTTACTGTGTTTACGAAGTTATTTTATAAGTTAAAGTTATCTCAATTTGTTAAATAATGTTAATGAAAGATTTTAATATAAGGTGGCAATCTGTTATAGGTCCCGTGAACTCATTACTTTTGCAGTAAAAACTAAAATTATTTATTTAATTGGTTTATTTATTTTTCGGGAAATGAGTTCTACCAAAATCAAATTATTTTAAAAGAAAATAACTGTCATTGTGTTAACAAAATTATTTATTTGTATCAATGTTCAATTGATTTATAAATTAAATTATGTTCAATATCTACGAAATACAAAATGTACGGGGTGCGAGATCGAGTTGCCCACAAATCATAATAAATCATTTAAATTAAAAAAAAAAAGAATTCGTTATCGATACATGTACCAAAATATCAGATAGACGTAGTAAAACTGTAAAATACAATCTTACCATTTATTTCACAATAAAATTATTACCTTTTATATTTTGTCCACCTTTTATACGGATATAACTGGCCAGAAACATTCTCTTGGTAACACATGTTATCAAAAACCCAAGCTGCAGTGTTCTACGAAAATATTTTGTACAATAACTAGATAAAAATTATACCTACTTTTAATTGCTTAAATTATACTTAAAAATATCCATTTCAATGAAGTTGTTACATATTTCATAGCCCTGTCATACCAATACCATGCAATGCAATATGTTCATGGCGCGAATTTTTTGTTCGTCACAAGTAGATATTAGACGCCCTAGATTCCTGTTACTTTTACTTTTAGTCACGATACCAATAAGGTCGTTATTCTTATCTATGATTGGTTTTTTAAGCGTATCTACAGTCAATGCACGATTCGAAAGAATTCCCTAACTAATATTTACGAATACTTGTTTCTGCACGCAGTTTCGTCCGTGTACAGACGCCAGCACATCAAGGTAGATACCTGAAACTGTCAAATTTTCCCCTTCAACTTTGAACCATTAACTTCAGCGTTAAAGTTGAAAATCTGTTTAGGAAATTTTACAGATTGTGGTAGCTTGATGTGCTGGCGTCTTATACTTAGGTAGGTTATCTGTACTCTGTAGGTACAAATATTACCTACTTACAAAGCTGAAAAGTTTACTTGTTTTGTTAGTGCACTACAGGTGAACAAATATACCTACATATTATCATTACTAAAACAATAAAATCTACCACCGCGTCAGCTGTTGGTCCGTGATAAACACAAATACTATTGAATGATACCTTTAGAAAAGTTGAGTAAAATTTAGAATTTACACTCACGTAAAACCGGGGCAGGTTGTTCAAATATTAAAAAAAAATGAATGACATAAATAACGAAAGAGGTTTACCTCATGTCTATTGTTTGTGACAGTTGAACAATGCCTTAGCCGAAAATAAACTAAGCCAAGACTATCGTAAGATACGTTTCGTAACAATAGAAAAGGATTTAACTTTGAACCTAGAATTTGAAATTTGAATCATATAAATTAAATTGTGCATTGTTTCCATAGGTCTTTTGGAACGTAAAGTCTATCGATTTGAAAAAAGTACAAATCGAGTAAAATGTTGGTAGATTTGGGTACTTTAATGATTATAATTCCCGCATGCGATTTCGCCCGCGTTCGCACGGCAAAATAGCCTGGTCACAGGCCTCGATAAAAGGCCTACATAAGATTGAAAAAGATTTTCAAATCGGACCAGAAGTTTTTTAAGTTATAAGATTAACGTAATCAACTGATCAGCCAAACTCTTCAGCGTTGTATAAAATTAGATATACATATGTAGTTAAATAGCATAGTACGCTACCGAAAAAACTAAGTAGGTTCAAACGCCAGCACATTAAGCTACCTGAAACTGTAAAATTTTAAAATTTTCCCAATGAATTTAGAACCATATTATGTTTCAGCGATAAAGTTGAAAGTTTATTAAAGAAATTTGACAGATTGTAGTAGCTTGATGTGTTAGCGTTTGTACTATTAATTTTCGCCAATTTTCACTAGAATTATAAAGCTGAAAAGTTTGTTTGTTTGCTTGTAGACGTTTAGGAACTACTTAGAAAATTCTTTCAGTGATAGCCAAGAACTGAGGAAGGGTATGTTTATTCTGGCCACCCGGATTTGTTCCCACGTGTTATAAATAATTATTAAAGTACTTTTAATAACAACACGACACCTAAACAATACTATTATCTCTCTATCCGTAGATGTTTCGTGAAGGTTAAAGCCAGTAGTTGCGAAGGTTCCAAGGACCAAATGTATACAGTACGTGCACACCTTCTGATTCTATTCAATAGATAAAGCCCGCTCCATTCACACGGAGTATCTTTCTCAATTAGTTCAATTAATCCTTTGATTCATTATTTCCTTTGATTAATCTTTTGAGATGATTAGTATCTAGGTAGGTTGTAGTTATGGGAATTTCATTACAAGGTAATTTTCAATAGTGTTGATCTTAATGTTTCATTTTGCCAAAATTGTATCAAAGAACTTGAGAGACGTCTTTCTTTGAATCTTAATTAACGGAAAATTTTAGATAGACCACCTGATTGGTTAGTTTTAAGTAATAAATAATAATAATAATGTCATCCCGGCCGAATGTCGTTCTCGGTAAGGAGATCTACGCAGGACACATTATGTTCATGTTTCATTCACCGTCAAACTGTCATACGCAATGTCGCATCCCTATTACAATGTCCCACCCCTACCACTTTCCGCTTCCTATAACTAGTGCGCGACGAAACGTCAACAAGTACGTCACGTATTCGAAACTCTCGTTCAAACTTTTTACTCAACGACACAGTGTGTGTGCCGGCTCCCGAAAAATATCACATAAAGTTAATAGGGACGTCCCTGAACAATAAAAACAATTCAGTGCAGTGCGTGTACAAAGTGGAACCGGCGAGCGAGGTATTTCAACGAATTGGCGCATCGTAAGTACCTAAACTCACCATCCCTTCGTTCCCCATTGCGTATGTAGTCATTTTCCCACTGAACTATCGAAGATTAATCACACATACCGTGGATCAAACCATACCATAAACATTTTTTGGCCACTTCGTGCCGGATTTGCAAATTCGTACCTTTGAAAATGGCTACCTATTTATATTACGTCTGGAGTCCATATTAACTCAATCACACATTTTCATTACATTATTAATGCATCGTATCATAAATTCATAATATTTATGTATACAAAACATATATTTTAACATTTTCGGGAGTATTTTTAACATTCAAGTCAAAACTTGTACCAACGTGTTCGCGTGGTGCGGCCGTGGTGTAGGTATCTACTTATCATCATAATTAACATTCTAAAGTTTGAATGAGTTGTCAATTTGAGTCTGTCTAAATATAACATGTGATATTTAGACATTTTAACATCATATCATTGACCTAATCGTAACATATAGCGTTTTAGGTATCATAATTTGAGTAAACGTAACATAGCGTTTATACTCGTATTCTTTCTTTGTTAAAACGTAACATACAGCGTTTTAATATTATAATATTCATTACTATTCGATACACGTAACATATAACGTTGTAATCGTAATACATAACAAACATCAAAGTGCTATTTTGTCGTAACATATAACGCAAATAGTCCACATTTCATTGCTATTAGCAATAGTATTCAATTTAATCATTTTATCATATTCTCTACAATAGAGAAATTTGTAACAAAGGTCCTTCGATAACATAACTATAACAAAATATCAAAAACATTGTCATTTATTGCGCCATTTGGTACATAATTACATTTCAAGAAAACTATATTTAATATTCTACCATTCTAATACAATTTTTACTATTTTAGTCATAGACTTTGATCGGTTGTCAAACATAGTTTTCTACTGTTTGTAAACAAAAGTTAAAGAGTTTAACTCATACTTGTTAATTAGAACATTGTTTTAATTCATATTAGTGTGGAATATTTGGTGTTCCTTCATAGTTTTATTTAATAACATTATTTTAAACAATTTTAATTTAAATTCATTTTTAATTAGTCATCATGAGTGAAGCCATGGCAGCTCACTATGAATCCAAACGTAATATTGCTTTTAAAAGGCTAACAGATGCTGTTACCTGTGCTCGGAATTGTTTAAAAGACTCCAGTCTTCTACCACGTTTTGAAACATGGTGTTCGCGTTTAGAATCTCTTATGGATGCATTTAATGATGCTCATATCAGGCTTCTGAGTGAGTACAAGGGCCTTGATAGAATGGATAGTATTCAGAAACAAACCACATATCAAGAGCAAGCAGATGACATGTACTTTGAAGTACTTGAAATTCAACGCAAACTTCTTCCTAAAATTAGTACAGAGGACAAGCCCTCTACATCATCATCATGTGAACATAAAAAGCAGGCTAAATTGCAACCAATCAAATTACCTAATTTCTCAGGTCAACTTAAAGACTTCCCGGGTTATATTGACTTGTTTAATACTTTAGTTCATAATCGCACAGATTTGTCTAATGTTGAGAAGTTTCAATATCTTCTTACTTCCCTTTCTGGGGAACCAGTGAATCTTATCAGAGCTTATCCTATTTCAGATTCTAATTATAATAGTGCATATAAAGCACTTGTAGACAGATATACAAACAAGCGATATCTTGCATTTTTATGCTGGGAACATATTTGTAATTTAAAACAAATTAATACTGCATCAGTTCAGAGTTTGCGCGCCCTTTTAGATAGTTTTGCTGAGAATCTTTCCATGTTAAATTCATTAGGTTTACCAACTTCTAATTGGGATTTTGTTTTATTTCATTCTCTTTTAACAAAAATAGATAAAAAATCTCGTGAAGCTTTTGAGATTTCATGTAACAGTGGTGATTTTCCACATTTTGATCAACTTAAAACATTTTTAATAGAAAGATGTAATGCATTGGAGCGTTCATCACTTACAAATATGCCAAGTGTATCAACTGCTAATAATAATCAAACAAATGTTGTTAACAGTAATATCATTAATAAAAGGAGCAATAATTCCTTTATTTCATCCAAAAATAAATCAGAATTAACTTTAACAAAACCTTCAACCATATTGACTGCTACTAAAACATTAAAGTGCATCCTTTGTAAGGAAAATCATTTTATTTATAATTGTCAAAGTTTTATTTCTAAAACACCTCAAGAGAGGTTTAAAATTGTTATGGAACACAAACTTTGTTCCAATTGTTTGCGTCCAAATCATAATGCATCAAAATGTTTATCAATGCAGTTGTGTAAGACATGCAATCAAAAACATAATACTTTATTACATTTTCCTAAGAAAGTAGCAGCTATAACTAACAGTGAACATAAACAGCATGTTGATAAACAAAGCACATCAAGTTCTGAGGAACAAGTTATCACTCCAGTAACAACATTATCAAATGTATCAAGAGGTTCATCTCCTTCTTTTGTTCTACTTGCCACAGCGGAGGTAGAAATTAAATCTAACAAAAACACATTTTATAAGGTTAGGGCTTTGCTCGATCCAGGAAGCCAGAGTCATGTCATGACCCATGCATGTGCACGTCGTCTTGGCCTGGTACGTTATCCTTGCACTACTCCTATGTCAGGAATTGGAGATGTTCCTGCCCAGTCAGGCAGCAGGGTGTTCTTTGAACTCCGCCCATTGGGCAAATCAAACTTTGCTTTTAAAATGGAAGCTGTTATTTTAGATAAAATTTGTGGCAACATGCCTACTCATGCAATTCAAATTGAAAATTTTCCTCATGTAGGAAATCTTAAACTGGCAGATCCAGATTTTCATAAGTCTCGTCCTATCGACCTTTTGATTGGGGGTGAAATCTTTCCTCATATTTTGCTACCAGGCAAAGTTGACGGTGGTAACCAAATGGCCACCGCCATTAATACAGTGTTTGGGTTTATTCTCATGGGTAGGACCAAAGCAGCCGATCCCAACATTGAGTCTATTCCTGTATCAGTCAATCATTTATCGCTTGATGCGAATTTGGACCTTGCTGTCCAGAAGTTATGGGACTATGATAATGTTCCCAATGAAGCAAATCATAAACAAGCAGCCTCTGCAGACGATGTTCGTTGCGAGGACATTTATAGTTTGACACATCAACGTGATGTTAACGGTCGTTATATTGTTCATCTACCATTTCGTGATCATATAGCACCATCCTTTAACGATTCATATTCAGTTGCGCTTCGGCGATTCAAACACTTAGAGAAACGTTTTCTTCAAAATTCTTCATTCGGTGTCGAATATAAAGCACATATTCAGGAATATTTGGCAAGTGGTCAAATGGAACGCGTTCCTCCTGACGAGTGTCGATCTCCTACTTCGTACTATATACCACATCATGCAGTTGTAAAGCCTGATAGTGTCTCTACTAAATTTAGAGTCGTGTATGACGCTTCAGCCAAGGATAAGGATGGAAGATCACTGAATGACACTCTTTTAACAGGCAGTAAATTGCAATCAGATATCAATAATATACTTTTACGATTTCGTCTCCATGTTATCGTATTATCAGCTGATGTACGTCAAATGTACCGGCAAATCATTATCACCCAAGAACACAGGGATTATCAACGCATTCTTTTTAGATTTTCACCTGAAGAATCCATTCAGGAATTCAGGATCAATCGCGTAACCTTCGGAGTCTCTTCAGCACCATTTCTGGCTATACGTACCATTCATCAGTTGGCTCAAGACGAACAAGATTCATGTCCAACTGCAGCAAAGGTTTTGCTGAGCGATCTCTACGTAGATGACGTAGTCACTGGCTGTGACAACGTTGAGCAAGCAATTCATCTCCAACAAGAATTGAACACCATCATGGCTGCCGGTGGTTTTGAGTTGAGAAAATGGTCCAGCAATCATGCGGCTGTACTGCAAAACATACCTGAAGATCACAAGTTGGTGCCAGATTTGACGTTCGACAGTGATACCAATTTTATCAAAGTTTTAGGACTTGCTTGGAATGCTCGTCAAGATGTCTTTAATTATCATGTTAATCAGATTGTACGCGATTGCACCAAACGGACAATGCTCTCGGAGCTTGCTCGTATTTATGACCCTATTGGTCTTCTAACTCCTTTAACATTTTTAGCAAAATTTCTTATTCAACGTCTGTGGTTACTAGGAACATCATGGGATGAACCCGTACCCGACGATATTCATCAAATTTGGACGGAGTATACCAAACAATTATCAAATTTATCACAACTTCATATTCCGAGACGTATTACACATTCTCAAGCAGTGAGTTATCAAATCCATGGATTCTGCGATGCCAGTGAGGCTGGTTATGCAGCAGCAGTATATCTTCGTTCTAATATCAATCAAAATCAATATCAAGTTTTACTGGTGTGCGCAAGATCACGCGTTGCTCCAACTAAGCGTAGAACATTACCAAGGCTCGAGCTATGTGGTGCTTCACTGCTCGCAGACCTTATGCGTTACGTTATCAACATATTTTCTGACATTTTAAACATAGATGGTATTTATGCATGGTCCGATTCCATGATTGTCTTGGCATGGATCAAGTCAAATTCAACAAATTTCAAAGCATATGTAGGAAATCGTATAGCAAATATTCAGCGAAAATTACCAAATGCTGTCTGGAAACATGTGCCAGGCAAGCAAAATCCAGCTGATTGTGCAAGTCGTGGCTTACTACCCGACGAGCTCATCAGTCACAACCTCTGGTGGACAGGCCCAGAGTGGTTGTCTTTAGATCAAAATAGTTGGCCTAATGACCAAATTCAAATTTCATCCGTTTTAGACAGTGACGTCATTTGTGAAAAACGAGTCGCCGTTTTAACTAACATATATCATGTTGATCCCATTGATCATTTACTTGAAAGGTATTCATCATTACGTAAAATTCAACGTATTTTAGCATATTGCAACAGGTTCGTCGCTGCCTTACGCAAAAATAAACATTCAAATCATTTAACTGAAGCTGAATATCATAGTGCTCTTATGATATTAGTCAAACATGTTCAACAATCAGTGTTCAAGGATGAAATTAAACTCTTATCATCAGGGAAGATGTTACCTAAATCATTCAGGAAACTCAACCCCTTTTTAGATCATTATGGTGTTTTACGTGTGGGGGGAAGACTTTCAAGATCTGATCTTGAATTTGAATCAAAACATCCTGCATTACTTCCGCGTAAACATCGTTTAACTCAACTTATCATTCAAACAGTACACAATGAACATTTTCATCCAGGTTTACAACATTTACATTTCTTACTTCTACAAAATTTTTGGATATTGTCTCCTCGGCGAGCAATACAGCAAGTAATTTCTAATTGTTTTAGATGTTTTCGCACTAAACCAGTCGCGTTTGAACCAAAAATGGCAGATTTGCCAGGGTCACGTATTACTCAATTAAAACCGTTTCAATCAGTCGGTTGTGATTACGCGGGTCCATTTAACATTACCGTGCATAGATATCGTGGTGCACGTACCACTAAAGCATATTTATGTCTATTTGTGTGCTTCACAACCAAAGCACTACATTTAGAATTAACATCAGACATGTCCACAGTGGCATTTTTAGCTGCATTACGCAGATTTATCGCTCGTCGCGGAAGGTGTAACATTATCCACTCGGATTGTGGAACTAATTTCAAAGGTGCTCAATCACAATTATCAAGTATCATGCAATCAGCTTGTGAGACTGAGCGCATAGAATTTCATTTCAACCCTCCTGGGGCTCCACATTTCGGAGGACTTTGGGAGGCAGGTGTCAAATCCGTAAAATCGCATTTATATCGTGTCATTGGGACACAAATCCTTACATATGAGGAACTTAACACATTGCTCACTCAGGTGGAAGCGGTACTTAATTCCAGACCGTTGTGCTCACTCAGTTCTGATCCTAATGATGTATCAGTACTCACGCCCGGTCATTTTTTAACATTAGCTCCATTAACGTCGTTGCCAACACCAGATTACTCAAACATTAAAATTAACAGACTCAAACGTTGGCAACTCATTCAACGTATGCATCAAGACTTCTGGGCCAGATGGCACAGTGAATATTTAACCAGTCTATCACAGAGACTGAAATGGACTAGGTCAACAAATCAAGCTCGTATTGGGCAAATTGTAGTTATAAAAGACGATCAGCAGCCTCCGTTGCGTTGGCGCTTCGGAAAAATTATCAAACTTTATCCCGGTCGTGACGGCATTTCACGAACAGCTACGGTTGAGACCGCTCATGGTGTCTTTGATAGACCTCTAGTAAAGTTATGCCCCATCCCGGATGGAGATAACTTACACTTTTAACATATTTAACATTTACTTTTAACATCATATTTAATATCGTCTTTTATTTATCATTTATTTCATATTTATTTATTATTCATAACACGCAAAACACCATATGTATAATCAGTATTTATTGTATCATACTATTGGGATAATATGGACCTAGCCTTAATATATCTGTTCAGTCTCAATAAATTTCGCCAGCGGGGGGGAATAATGTTCATGTTTCATTCACCGTCAAACTGTCATACGCAATGTCGCATCCCTATTACAATGTCCCACCCCTACCACTTTCCGCTTCCTATAACTAGTGCGCGACGAAACGTCAACAAGTACGTCACGTATTCGAAACTCTCGTTCAAACTTTTTACTCAACGACACAGTGTGTGTGCCGGCTCCCGAAAAATATCACATAAAGTTAATAGGGACGTCCCTGAACAATAAAAACAATTCAGTGCAGTGCGTGTACAAAGTGGAACCGGCGAGCGAGGTATTTCAACGAATTGGCGCATCGTAAGTACCTAAACTCACCATCCCTTCGTTCCCCATTGCGTATGTAGTCATTTTCCCACTGAACTATCGAAGATTAATCACACATACCGTGGATCAAACCATACCATAAACACATTACCTATAGTGCACAAGCATTTACGCAGACACGGGTGCACTCTTTATTCCCTCACTCTCATAATCTGATGGGACGGTAATTCGACACTACCGGAGAGAAATCAGGCTCAGGACCGATATTTGCGTGCTCTCCGAGACACGAGTGTATCAATCACCAACTTCCAGACTCCGGGTTGATTTTTGAAAATCTCTTATAACCCTCATACCGATTTCGGCCCGACCCAGGAATCGATCCTGAGACCGACACACAGCAGTCGCGCTATGCGACTATTAGACCGTTGTTAGTACAAGTAGACAAAAGTTTTTCGTTCAAATATTCCTTGCATGCTCTTATGAACACGGAAACTAGTTGCACGGTTCAAAAAAGACTCTCTACTTATCTTGAGTCTTACACGGGATACAGTCCAAATACTCAGTGTTCGCAAATAGTCATCTAGGTTTTTGATCACCTTATTAATACTTTTTTAATACGTTTTTTTTTAATACTTAATCCTTATAAATATGTTATTAATTTCTTTGACAGCTATATGCATAATTAATAACGTGTATGTATGATAACTGTAAAACGTGTTTCCATAAGATTCATAGATTTAATCAGGCTCTATTTTTTACTATGCTATTTTTTAATATTTTACCGTATCCGTTATTATTTATTTGCACTATGATATTTAAAGCATAGCTTTTGGTTACTGTTATTTATTCACTAGGAATATTTGAACTTTAAATTATTAATAACAGCAATATAATGCATTTTATATTATTACGCGCAACTGGCTATTCAGCCTAGATTCAGCATGTTAGTCACCGTCATCCATTGTTCAAAAATGGTGAAATATATTGGTATCTATGCAGACGCTTTATTAATTAAGCTCGGTAAATCGATTATACTTACGGTTTTTAATTACGTTTTCAATGACTGTTTAATGTTATCAGCATAGGAAATACTCCATTCTTTTCGGTTGGTTGTCATTTACTGAGTTTTGAGCAGATATTTTTGCTCAATATTTAAACAACCCCCTTATTATAAAACGTGGGTTTGGACAGTACTGGGTGCTAGGATAGTGCTAGGTTTAGGCCAGGCCATTAACTTTTCGAGATGGTGGTTTAAACCCAGTACTAAAGCTGGTACTTAAGACCACGTTATTATAAGGTGGATATAATTCTAGGAACGTGCCTTAAAGCGGGGTACAATGACAGACTAAATGACGATTATCTTTTGTCAAGTTGAAAGTCATCTGCAAATTATATTAGGTGTTGTAGTGTGCTGTGGTTGCAATCAGTAATAATCTGAACTTTTCCGAATGAAGTCGTTATAGCCTTGTATGATATGGTATGGTCTGAAGTTATGAACTGAAGTCTTCTAAACTTAAAACTAATATCTAAAATATAGTCTCTCTTTTAATACTAATATAATAAAATAAATACTAAAAGTTATGGGGGCATAAAAAAATCCTCATTTTAGCGGTATTTATTTCTCTCTTGAGGACTGACATATAAAAAAAAGAAAAATGTGTATATTAACTTAAATCTATACAATATAGTTGCCGGGGCTTCCCAGAAAGTAATCCGAAGATACTTGTGATGGGATAAGCCTCGCTCTTTCTCGATTAATTTACAATTGTTTCGAAGTGCTAGTTAGGTATAAGTTACACATTTTTATAAAACCAAACAAAAGAAAAATGAAAATGAAAATCGTGTTTATGGAAGTCTGTGAAAACACGAGTGTGTTTTGTGTAAATGTATGTTTATAAGTGTGTATATGAATGTGTTCTTTTGTTTGTGCATGTTGTTCACCCCAGGATCGCCAGAAGGTCTTCCACGGCATCATAATTAAGTGTGAAGAGCCATTCCTTTATTGTATGCTTACACTCAAACAGCTGCATGGGGTAAATGTTAAGTATGCGATTTACTTTATTATAAACGAGGCTTGAGTTACATTTTGGCGGCTAGCAAAAACTGAACGTGCTGAGTATGTAGGGGCCACTATGTCACACCGTCTTTTTTTAAGTTTGGAATGGCTATAGGGCAGAATTTTGTGATATCTTAGTACCATATGTAGTATATAGAGTTTTCTAACGGACAGCAGCTTAGCGTTTGCGTAAAGAGTATCTGTGGGGAACCTGTAGGGCTTACAGTAAGAACATGACCTTAATCAAGGATCTCTGTGCCCTTTCTAGATCCATAAAATACCGAGATACAATATATGATTATAGATTGGGCCAGTGCGATATAGATTTTATTCTGTAGTTCTGTATTCATAACGTTTCTCAAGGATTTGAAAACCCATATGAGTTTTCTTACCCTCCCTATGGTTAGTTCAAGGTGTGGGTACCAACTTAACCTTTGATCTACTACAATACCCAGGTACTTGACAGAGTTTACCTTGTGAATTACAGGGCAACTACAAGTAGATTGGGTTGGGGTATCACAATGTATTCTAATGTTAAAATCAGGCGCAGACTGAGAGTTAGCATATTTAGTGAAGCAGACGTAGTTGGTTTTTTGGGTATTTAACGTAAGTAGATTCTCACATAGCCAGCCACTAACTCTAGCCAGTCCCCTCTCAGCCTCTAGTCTAACGTTGTCCCATGTCTTAGCAGAGAAGATAATAGCGGTGTCATCCGCGTAGGACAGTATCCTCGCACCGTTGATAATAAGGTTACAGCACGCTTAGCATGGCAACCGTAGAAACAAGTTTTGTTTACCGGAGATTGGACATAATGACAGAAAACTGACAGATTAACGTAAGATTTATTTTGATATTTTTTGAAGAAATTTTTCTTTTCTTCAATCAACATAAATCTACAAGAGTTTATATGCGAGTTGACAGGTCGTGCCATGCTCGGGCAAAAGACATGTTGACATTGACAGAAAGAGCTTTGTCTTTTCTTGACAGACTAGATATAAATTCACCATGCTAAGCCTACAGGTTTATCTATCTAAATATTTAAAAACTAGCTAATTCTTTTTATTTGATTCCTTATTTCGGCCAGACCCCTAATATCGAGATGTAAAGAGGTAACATATCTACAGTACCTACTAAACAAAATGAAACCTAAATCATCCGAAGTACTTAGCTAATTTAATGGTACTTATGTTTTCCCAATAGTTGAGAGATCGGCTTATACGTTAGGTAAATTATTCAGGAAATTTTACGTTAGTTCTCAACTTATTATTATACAAAGAGGCTTCGGCGCTACTCGTATACTACAAATCGTAAGCAAGGGATAGGTAATGGCTGGTGCACACGGGCTTAGTTACTAAGTGATTAGAACTTGTCGCTTAGTTCGATCGATTTCTATTCGTTTTTACTCTTCATAAAAACTAAAACTAAGCATTAATCTTATATGTAGTTTAAACTTTTGGACGCCTTCTAAGCGAGTGTAAACATTTTTTTTTCTTATTTTCAGATTAAGATGTGGCTTCAAACTTTTTGCGTATACACAGCGTATTTAGCGTTGGTTTCACTATGGTAAGTGATTTTTTTTTTATCTCTTTGATATTCACATTGTAATGTCTTAGATAGCGTTTTTATCGCGTCAATAATGGTTGTGTATTTCTTTATCTAAAGAACCAATTTTGAAAATTCTTTTACCTGTAGACAGCCATATTCTGAGTTTTAGGGCGTACAGACGCCTGCACATCAGGCTACCCGAATCTGTAAAAAAATTCCAATCAACTTTAAACCATAATGCTTGAGCGATAAAGTTGAAAATCTATTGAAGAAATTTAACAGATTGTAGTAGTCTGATGTCCTGGCGTTTTTGCCTATGTTTAGTCCTGATATAGGACGAAGTTCCTTCAAGGAACCGAAGATCTAAAACCGCTGACAGAAACTAGAAAAATATAAAAATGCAATGCTCAATATATTTTGTAATGACATTGACATTTAATACGATAACTTTCTTTGATACGCTCTGTAGTTATTACCTAACCGATTTGTTATTGTAAAGATTGTAATAAGCTAAAAATAGGTATGATTGTGATTTTACACACGATTAAGTGCTATTAATAGTAAAATATTCCTCACACATTCACAAAACGTCATCTAGTCCCAAACTGAGCAAAGCTTGTACTATGGGTACTAGGCAACTGGTAAACGTACTTATAGGTACTCGTATACTTTTCTTTTGTAAATGACATATTATTCTAATTACTTTAGAATTAGAAACTTATCAATTGGTTAGAATGAAAGAAAATACTTTTCCTTATAGGTATAGCACATCAAGCTACGACTATCTGTCAAATTTCCTTAATAGTTTTTCAACTTCATCTCTGAAGCTAATGCTTCAAAGTTGTTTGGAAAAAAATATCAGTTTCGGGTACCTTGATGCGCTGGCTTCTGCACATAATTTCATATTACTTATTAGTAATCGATCGTCGCAGTGAATGACTTCTCTCCACCCGTTTCCAGTTATTCGAGTTTTCCATATGTTACGAGTATAGTTACTATCGCAAACATGTAACACTCACTAGTCTGTTACAATTACAACATTTTCTTGCTCTACTATCATTTCTATTAAATAATTATTATATAAATATACCCATTAATTTGAGCTCCGGTTAAAATGTCGCCTTATAGCCTTCCTTGTAAAATAGGCCATCAACATATTTTTTAAAATTCGAATCAGTAGTTTCTGCTGATTAACGCTCAATCCTTCTCCGTGGGAAAGGAGGCCTGTGCTATGAATAAGGCTGTGATGAAACAATAGTTTCTGAATTCCGTGTTCAGACAATAAAAAATGTGAACAGTTCATTTAGCTATACCGATAAATTAGATATACTAGTTAATACACATGTAAACTGGGGGCCTAGCCAAGGTGTCTTTCTACAATCGTAAACGCCTGTAGAAATAACCAAAATATATGGAAATGACATTTCAACCCACATTATGACCACGTGATTTATCGATTTCAAATGTCATTTCCATACATTTTTCCATTTTTGATATTTCTACTAGCGTTTACGATTGTAGAAAGACATCTTGGCTACATGCTCTGTTTGAGATAAAAAAGAATTGATACCCAAATATTCTATAACTAGTGGTTACGACTTCCAATTTCAATTAAACACGCGATATTTTTGAAATCAGTATTCGAATCATGTAAATTGAACGTGAATGAAACCATTTCATTGAAACAGCCAGTGACACTGTTAGTTCGTTGCAAAAGTTCACCACTCTAAAATTAGATCTAGCGCGCAACGCATTGTTACTAAAAACTTATGAAAGCGAACGAAGAAATGTATACAAAACTGTGTTTCAGACATTACAGGTCTAATTCTGAAATTGTTATACACGCAATAAGTATGGCTGGTCTCTTTAGTTGGACTGTTTTATTATGGTTGAAAATAGTTACCCCCCCTGTATAGACGCCAGCATATCAAGCTACCCGAATCTGTCGAATTTTCCCAGTCAACTTTGAACTATAAATGTTTTAGCGGTAAAGTTGAAAATCTATTAAGGAAACTGGCTACTGTCCGCGAAGTCGTCCGCGTCCTTGTTTTACGATTCTTGTATGAGAACTAAGCGATTTATACATCAAGCTCAAAATATGTAGCTGTTTTTTTTTCTTCAAAATACTGTCATTAAGGAAATATGACGTAGTAGATGTAGTAGCTTGATATGCTGGCGTCTGTACAAATGTTCATTTCAGTTCAACACTTGAAAGTATCTTACATCCGCTGGTATCCCCATGGGTCACAAAACAGTTTAACGATCCCGGGATATCCTGACTCGGGCCTTATTTATGGCACTTAAAAAGGGTGGGAAAGCGCCATAGACGTCTGCATACAATTATCAACCCACAACTTATTCAATTATATAATGTGACCGGCTATTTCAATGTCAGTAGTAGGCGGATTTATCGGTAGCAGTATGCCTTGTTAGGTAGCTAAGGAGGATCCTATCTATTAAAATATTAGTCTACTAGCTTCTGCCCGCGACTTCGTCCGCGGATCCAGTCGCTTATGCCAGCGACTACAGGGCTGTCAAAATCGAAGATTTGGAACGTCTGATATCGAATTCTAAGAGCCCCGGGACGGGAAAACAACATGATGCGCGAGATGATTCGAGACGCTTCAGGTCTTTCATTTTTGCAATGCCTCAAATTGAACAGTTTTGTTAAAACGTCATTCATAGATGCTATAATGTAGCTGGGCGCCTGGAATTCCACAACAGTTGTAACTGATTATGAATATTTCGTTCAACATCATTCTGGACAACGTATAATCTCGATCAGCAATTAGTCGCGCATTAGGTTTATAGGAGTCAAGCATGATTCTGTATCGGCAAATTGTCGCTTACTTGTCTCTAGTCACTTAGAAGCAGATGCGTAGATACGCTGTGAAGTCAAGCGTGATTCTCTTTCCGAGAACGTCTAAGATTTGCGAGGCAATGCAAGACGTTCAGGATCAGCGGTCAGTGGCGCATGACATTCTTCTTTGGTGTCTAGAGACCTGGATGTAGATGCGTAAATACGCTGAAAACGTAGGCGTGCTTCTTGATCCCAAAAGATTTCAATGGTGCGAGTTGCAGCCTGATATTCTCGAAAAGCATCAAGCCTCTCTCGACTTGGATTAGCTCTTCGTTGGATTATAAGGTTCGTATGATCCTTAATGTCTTAGCTTCTTGGAACAATGGAAACAATTTAACCTTTTTGTAAGCATAGTTATCGTTTTGTTGTGAAGATACTTGATCCATAAAAATCTAAGTGTCTGCTCTCCTGCACTACCTGGTAGGCTACCGTGTCACGGAGATAAATGGAAAAGTAAATTAAAAACTGAAATAACGTAAGTCCGAAGGAATATTAATGCGATACAATAAAAAAAAAATTGGAGTTTTGGCCAGAAGTCTTCAATGATGCAGCACATCAAGCTACTACAATCTGTCAAATTTCCTAAATAGAATTTCAACTTTATCTCTAAAGCATATTGTTAAAGTTGATTGGAAAATATTTACAGTTTCGGGTAACTTGATGTGCTGGCGTCTATACCATGGTCATCGAAAATCAGTCGTAAACTGTTACGGCCTTCACCGCGCTGAGGTACTTTCAGCTTATCTTGTTTTAACCGACTTCAAAAAAGAGAGGTTCTTGAGATGTGTCTGATCTTAGATTTTTATAAGTCAACCGAAAATGCCTATCAGACCGAACTACTTTTGCTAAGACATCAGTCCTATATGTTTGATGGTGTAGCTGGGCTCTTAGAGTTCCATAACAGGTGTTCTAGATCTTCAAATTTTATCTCGCAGCAGAAAATGCTCATCACGTGGAACAGTTTTTGCTATGGCAGCAGTTTTTACTGTTTTATTATATGTATAGATATGGAAGATATAGATATAGATGAAGAAAGTACAGCACTCCTTCTTTGATCTTAAATGACTAACTTACCCAAAGACAGATTTTTTTCTCTCATCCTCTGTCCCCGATTTTGAGTGTTATCTTGGAACTTGAATAATCAAAATTAATACTTGTGACTACGATTGTAGACTGGAAGACACCCCAGTATAATTTAATTTTATGAAAATAAAACTATGAACTCCATCTATGATCAGCTATAATTACTAACAATGTCAGATTGTCAAATTAGATTGTTTTGAAAAGCTAAAGATG
Source organism: Heliothis peltigera (assembly GCA_958496145.1). Lineage (NCBI taxonomy): Eukaryota > Metazoa > Arthropoda > Insecta > Lepidoptera > Noctuidae > Heliothis > Heliothis peltigera. The sequence continues at coordinate 10,664,536 of OY292329.1, read as the reverse complement.
GCGTTAGGTTGAAACTTGCCTTAATACTTTTGTCTTTAAATTATTTTTATCTGTCGAAATAACAATGTAGCATGTTTAGGTATATACTTTGAACTGAAAAATAAATTTAAAAAATTTTAACCCGGTTTAATTGTATGAAATGTTTAAAAGAATACTTTGAAGCTAAATTATGAAAACTGAGATGCTGAAATATTAGTGTAAGAACACAATGTATTTTTTTTTTTTTCTTTTGTACTGCTTATTATTTTAATGCTGCTTCACTTACAAGCTAACATTTTATGCATACGCTAAGTGTCCTATTGCATGCCTATGTAGGTAAATTGTGCAGAGCTATAACTTATATTAAGACCATATACTGTAACCACAATTAGTGCAATAAAGATTTATTATTATTATTATTATAGAATCCTTAATAGAAAAGCTTAACTCCATCTATGACAGTAGGTAATAACTATTTACCCAGCTGGTACAGTCAAATTTGCTAAATGTGTTGTAATTAAAAAGATATAGATGGCGTTTAGTTAAAACTGACCAAAAAATGCTTTATTGCTCATCCCCCTTAGTTAATAGCGTTATAATATATAGCCTATATGTTATTCTGATGTATAAGCTATATTGTGGTAAAGTTTCATTCAAATCCATTCAGTAGTTTTTGCGTGAAAGAGTAACAAACATCCATACATCCATACTTACAAACTTTCGCGTTTATAATAGTAGTAGGATGGTCTAGCATTATCATTCGTTTATAATGACTAGTCTTTGCCTTAAATTGAACGCAAATGGATAATCGATGCGCTGATAGCGGCTAATGTGGAGTTAGACTACGAATGTATTGTACCTATAGACGGAGTTAACGCGCAAGGAAATACCCTCGTTTCTGTCAATTGTTTTTTTGAACACGAGAAAAGAACTAGTAGCTTTTATATTAATTTCCCATGTTTTACGATCAGCATCGAATTACTCGTATAATTTGAAGAAATAAATCCGACGACGCATAATAACGATGCAATTTTAACCTACAATATAATACAGTTTTATACATATAACTTACCTTTTTAGTGAATTAGAAAAAACATGCCATTTCCTATACTGGCATCTAGCATTTAGGTGTATCTAACTTTGGAGATAGTTTGCATGAAAAAATCGATGATAATTATGTCCCAACGTTGTATTTATTATGTGTTTTAGCAGCTGTTATCAGCTGTTCCACCTGTAACCCGAGGGAACTTCCTCATACTCAAATAAAAAGGTGTATTGATAAGTTATTCTTATATATAGGTAAGCTATATTACTGCCAAGTTTCATCAAAATCCATTCAATAGTTTTGGCGTGAACGAACGATAAACGTAGGTACTACATATCCAAAAAAATCTTCCAATCTCACATTATGAAAGTAGAAGGATTTAATCTGTTTATCTTTATTTCAGTGTAACCGCCGAAGACCCGTCTCCATGGAGATGGTCTTGCGAAGACAGAAAATGCGTGAAGACCCGCAATGACCCTCAGAACAAGGACCCGGTTCTCAGTCTGGAGGCTTGCAAGATGTTTTGCACTGAATACGGTGAGTTTCGAGATGGTTTATCGTTCCTTCCTTGCATGTTCCTCAACATAGGTACCGTATCACTCGTACGCGGAAAAGAAGGAATTTCGTAAACCCGCGTAATGATATTGCTGTCGCGCTCGCACGTCGGCTTCTGCGTGTTACGCGCGAGTAATACAGAGAGATTACATACGTAGGTCAACGTACGAATTTCTTTCATTTCCGCGCGCCTGTATGAGTATTTTAATGCGAAAGTGAATTTGTTGCACGCTTTTTCGGTAAAATGGGTGAACCGGTTAAGATGTTTGATTGAAGATAGTTATGGTTATGTTGATGACACGTAAGGCCCCCGGAGGCGGTGATAGGCAAGTCTTTATCCACGTCTAAGGTTCAGGACTCCGATGAAAACAAAGTTTAGTAACTGCTCGTGATTTTAATAATCGTGACTCGTTTGTTTTTAAGTGAGTATGTTTTGTCAACAGTCAAATAAATCGTGACGAGAAGAAAATCTTTAAATTTCCCTCCGCTTTTAACGCGATAATTTCGTTTATTTGGAGAAGAAATGTTAGAAAAATAAAAGCGACGTTAAGCGCAATGCATTCATGCGTCAGAAGTTAGGAGAATTTTCCTAACCAATCAAAAAAACTTTAATGTATATACTATGTAGGACTTATCTCACTCGTATTTCCATGTTGTTTTTTTAATTTGCCGATAAATTCCGAGCCAATACTCAAGCGACATAACACTGCGACGATCCCGGTATCATGACAAAATGTTTACAAGCCGTTGTGTTTGGAAAATGGAAAATTTCAAATATGTTTGCATTCGTCTTTTTAATTAAAAAATAAATTGTGACTTCTATTTGACAATATTTGGCCATTGACCTGAATTTAGTTGAAGCGTGCTTTTTCATTATTTAAACCTTACTTAAACACTGTCTCACAAGGCTCCTCAACTGTCAATTTTTGTTTTTGGATAGAATTTTGTCAGGTAATAATGATAAATACATAAAAATAAACTAATAATTTAAAATGATACAAAACTATCTAATGTATTAGCCTCATAATTCTGCAGTATTATTTCACACAATCTTTTTGAGAGGGAGTGTCAAGGCTAGTGATGACTAATATTCATTGTCAATGCATCGAACTAGCAGACTTTTCTACGTCTGTTATCCTCTAGTGTATTTGTCTCAACAATACCTGTTACGGAGACTCATTTTTGTCCTTAGTCTTCAGATCTCCGTGGATATCTACTATCTGCTAATCTTATCTAAATTTTGAAGTATCATAAAGCATATAAATCGATATTATCAACTTGTTTGTTTTGGGAACAATGTGGGACAGGCTAGAACAAGAGATAAAAATATCGATAAAATTATACCACTTCATAATAATATAAACTTGTAGCGCGTTATGAAACAGTTTTACAGACATTTAACAGATATTAAAAAAAATGTATTGGATTTTTTTTAAAACGTGTTTAACTATTTTTTATGTTATCGATAGTCTTTTCTAGATCCTTGTAGGCATGTTCATCCACTTCTTTTACTCGCCTAGATTAAACTGCTTTGATAATATTAGGTTTATGAAACGTGCATAACGTTAAGGGGATCTACAGACTCTTTGGTATTGTCTAAAGAAATATTATTGTTCGGTTTTACACTAGGTATCTAATTTTTAGACAACTCTTTCAAACAATCCCGTGGTCCTGGCAGGATGATAAATACAGGCAGACTGACTTTATTTTTCGAAAATGGTAAAAATATCTAGACAAGTGACCCTGTTAGTCGAAACACTGATATCACGGTTAAAACGTTTTTTGACAATTGAATTGCTTTTTTCATTGAAAAAAACAAATTGGTATTCCATTTCAATACGTTGTCGTCGGCAAATAAATGGCAGTTAAACTAATCGATTATATAACGCGCAACACGATTGCTGTATGTGAAGTAGGTATCGAGTTGAATGAAAATCGGAACACGTTTATTAAATGTCAGTGATGCGTCACCGGAGCTTAAATCGGAGCACTGTAGGATTTTGAGGGTACAGGCCAAGTCAGTAGCTGCGGATTTTTTGAAAGAGTTCATGAGCAAAGAAGGGAGAGGGGGTTGTTTAGTCAGTATAGTAAGTCTAACACTTCCTTCTGCTTTGCCTCCAAAGGAAAGGGTAATTTCCCAAAAAATTACTTGGACTATAGCTTTTTTATGCGAAAGAAAAAAAAAATTCAGAAAATAATATTTCTTATTACTGTACTTAGTCACATTACATCTAAGCCTTGGAGGTTGTTTCATCACCTATTAATAAATTCTAGTTATTAAGTTTATTTGGTAGATAATTTCATACGAATGTTCCATTTGTTTTTTTTTGGCCCATAGTGGCTATTCGGAAATTGTGAAACTGGTTCTTAGTGTACTGTATACATAGAAGCGAAGGAATTAATTATTTGCATGCCAACAAATCACCGAAAAAGGTGAAAGTACGAATATGGCTTCAATTCTGACAAACATCAATATTAAAGCTTTTTATTAGTTTTGCGACAGGTTCTCTGGATGCCTGACAGAAACCTGTTATCCGCAAAACAGGCAAAATTTGTGTGTATATTTTTGCTAAAAGCTATCTCATGTTTCTTCACGCAGCTCTTTGTTGACTGTTTTGTTTGCTTCGGTTTTTATTAGGTTCATTGGCCGATAGGTACTGAGTAGGTACCTATATGATATCGTTCTGCTACGTGAAGGTTCACGCTTTCTTGATCAAACGACGCGGCCGTATAAGCAGTAATCTGTGGTATAAGGTACACTTTGATGGCAGGTACATAACTTGACAAGGTTTTGTCGTAAGACTACCTAAGCTACATTATCGGACAACTTATTTTTCTGCAAACCTGTTATTTGAAAAATTCTAATTTTCTTTTTACATCATTACATACCTACATTATGTTTTTTTTTTGCGTCAGCAAAAACATAGGAAGCGGTAGAGATTTTGGCGGCTGCCTTTTGTTTTGACGTTCGAAAACTGCTGATTTATCACCATAATTTGAATAAATTATTTTTGAGTGTAACTTTTTAAAAGTCGTGGTGGCCTAGTGGGTAAAGAGCCAGCCTAATCCTTGGCAGTCGTTACGGGTAATCAGAAGCCAGTAAGTCGGACGCCAGTCTAACCAAGGGGTATTGGGTTGCCGGGGTAACAGGGTTGAGGAGGTCAGATAGGCAGTCGCTTCTTGTAAACCACTGGTACTCAGTTGAATCCGGTTAGACTGTAAGCCGACCCTAACAAAGTTGGGAAAAGGCTCGGCAGATGATGAACTCTTTAGAGCAGGCAGATGATCAACTCTTACTAAGTTTGCCCCTGTTTTGAATGATTTGTTGCACGCAGTTGTAACTACTAGGCATGCAGTATTGCATAGCACCGATTGCCTATCGGGAACGCCATAACGACCCGCTTCCCTCCTTTGATTGTGCTAGGAGATAAGCAGCTGATGCATTTGTTTAGGTACTTAATATTACAAATGTTATAATTATAATCTATTAATTAAGTTATACATATATGAAGAGTACTTGGTTGCTGTTTTTCCGAGGATGTTTTAAAATTGTGTAGCAAGTGCAGTAAGGATCATTCTTGAAATATAAATACATGTAGTTTGTTTTGATCATTGATAGTATTTTAGGAACTATTCAAAGAATGCAATACGCGTTTTTTGCTCTCTTTCCAATTTATGGGGCTTTAAAATCCCTGATGTCAGGCTTAATGATAATGTAAATGTTATCTGATATTTTATGGAAGGATATGCCCTTTTCTAATTTGGGTTCGCAAAATTCTCAAGTCTCACAGTTCCTTGACCCTATTGATCCTGAATTGGGTGGTTTAGTTATGCAAATCTTGCTATAAAGAAAATAAGCACGTTATTTTTTATGACTGGTCTTTGGGTCAGAAAAGCGCCAATAAGCAATTAAATACCTGTCGTCTAAATTTGGATTTTGTTTTTAAGGAATACATATATTCCAAGGTTTTGAGGGTGTTTTTTTGTATTTGAGGTTATTTAAAACAGCAAATATTGAACATTTTAAATACCGATACCGAAGGATGTCATTTGTATTTTGTTTAAGTAAACAAGAGCTGGTTTAAACATTAGGTACAGCCGAAAAAATAAAAACATGATTCACAATGAAATCCATCTTTTCCAAAGAGTTTAACGATATCTAATGGAAGTTTTGCGTTTATCTTCTGTCAAGAGTACCCTATCTACTTACTCTTCGCCAAGGCTAGGTACATCTCGTTCTTCAAAAAAATTACAGCTGAAGTCTTTAATCACCGAAATTTTGTCGTGCAGGTTTGCTATGGCCTAAGCCAACTGGGGAGACAGATCTTGGCAACTTTTTGTCCAAGATCAACATTAACAACATCGACATCAAACTGGCGAACGAAGGACGGTCAGCTGATCTCATGAAGGATGCTGGAAACGTAAGTACTAGATATTTTAATATACTTACTGATTATTCTATTGTGCAGAACCCAGCACATTAAGCTACTACAATCTGACAAATTTCTTTAATAGATTGTCAACTTTATCGCTGAAGCATATGGTTTTAATTTGATTGGCAAAATTGACAGTTTCCGGTAGCTTGATGTGCTTGCGTCTGTGCTTAACCTACATCAATCTATGCAATTTCTTGAATAGATTTTCAACCTTATCACAATACTGGAAGATTAATATCCGATAAGAAAATGTTTTACAGATTATAGTGTTATGATTAGATATATTGTAGGAACTAATAATGTAATAACTAGTAGTTAGGTAGTGTATATAGTGAAAAAAAAATCGCGATTGGTATCTGAAATCGACAAAGATTGTCATCTCACGAGTAATGCGAAGAAGGCATAACAAATAGTTTATTGCAATGTTACAAATATCCTGGATAATAATTATTATCTAGCCTACAGACAGAAATATTGAATGCAAATTAAATAATTAATTAATATTTGTTTATTATGATCTACTTCATGTAACCACGCAATTGCTCATGCATGCAATCCAAAAGGCCGGATTGTGGCGTGAACATCGTTTGAACCGATAATAGCATCCGGAGGACTATCTATGCTATGCTACGTTCGTTATCGTACAGATTTAGAAAATTCTTGCATAGTTCCAATTGCTAGCCAGGAGAACGGGATGGATACTCATTGACATAAGATGGCAAAGAGAAATTTATCCAGTTGTTTCTCTGAATGGCATAATGAAAGACAATTTTAAAAACGAATTGGTATTTGGTCTAGTCTTCGATATTAGTTTGGTTTTATTCAGTGATAGCAATATCTCTGTATAACTTAGAAGAATGCCAAAGTTTTTTCATTCAAGTGCAGACATTTTCCCAATCAACTTTGAACCTTATGCTTCAGCAAAAAAAAGTTTAAATTCTGTAAAAGAAGTTTGACAGATTGTAGTAGCTTGATGTGCTGGCCTGTAAACCACGAAATAATTACCTACTTACGACATACCAATCATTAGTGGTTATCGAAACAGCGGTCGTGATATCTTCGGTTATTATCTTCGGAAAATTCAATAATCTTGTTTACTGCATTTCTAGGATCAAAGGTTTAAGTTTATCTAGAGTTAAATTTTATATGATTGCTAACGGTAACCTTTTCTACAGAGATTCAAGAATTTGGTGTCAATGGCGATCCCTCGTGGGGTCTCCCCCAAGTCCACTGGGAAGGCGGTCACTGTACTCCTTGTCAACGATAACCCTGATGTTAGAGGTGAGCATTTTGGAATTAATCTTCAAATCAAACTACTTTACAAAATTACAAACGTGGCAATGCGGCCAGCCTTTTGGGCACGATCCCCGCTGACAGCGATGCGGATGAATTTTTTGATGCACTATTTTAATTTGTCTCTTTTTTATTTTCTTTGTATATAGTTTTATTTAAATAAATCCATATAAATAAACTCTAAAGCTTATATATAAAAAAAAAAACTACTTTAATGCCTTATTTTCCAAAACTGTTTGGCTGAAGTGTGATAGTGAAAAAATGGTCCTATGATCCGTTCTTAGATTGTGTGTATGATTCATCCTTCTGGCCTTATCTCAATTTAGTTTATGTATTCGATTGCAATGGAAAATAATGTTCGGGATTATGACATGGTCGATTAGCATAACATCTAAGTAGGAAGGCGAAATAAGATTTGACGACCCGAGCTGAAGGTCCCGGGTTCGGTTCCCGATACGGTCTACATTTGTGTGATGGGAATGCTTGTTGACTATTGTATGGGTGTTATACGAGTATATGTAAAGTTTATGTATGTTATCAGTTGTGTTGGCACCCATAACACAAGCTAATCAATAGCTTACCTTGGGGCTAACCATGTGTAAAAAGGTGTAAAAAAAATGTGGTTTCATTTTCGTGTGCAAAATTCCGTGGTTTAAGTTCTTAAGATCCATCTTAAATGTTCTTATCAATAATTTCATCTTAAGCCCCTTTAAATGTTTGCGTTATACAGCGAAGTTTTAATGTTTATCCCGAGCAACCTTCTCTTGGAACTCGTTCCAAGTTTTGTTTGACTTTCTAAAGGAAACCGCGCGGGCATGACGAGCGGCATTCGCGAAATAAACTTACAATTTGTCACACGGTTTAAGTAGAGCCTGTGTTTGTAAACAGCTATTAAGTCTGTTTTAAAATACATTTATTTAATAGCTGTAGAAATAGTCAGGCTATTTCTCAAGCAGTTTGTGTTGTACGCATACTATCTCTTGAGCATTTTTTGTCTGTTTAAATCATTAAATTCCTGTTTGAGGAAGGGGACATTTAACGAAAGGGACATTCTGCGAAAGGGACATATCGCGAAATTAACATTTTGCGAAAGGGACATTCTGCGAAGGGACATGTTGCGACAGGAACAATGTGAGAAAGGGACATTTTGCTGCCCGTACTCATTTTGAGAAGTGGACATTTTGCGAGTGAGCCTTTATTGATTTAAAGATTTTCGATAACGAGTATAGATATCACCAAAACAATGAAGTTTATAGTATCATTATATGTGTAGTTTTGGACTTATGCCAGAGATAATATAACTGGCAACGTATCCTTTCGACATGCCCTTGTATGTGGGAATGTTTGACATCGCTGTTAGTGGCTGGAATCAGAAACGTTAATCTTATTGTATAGAAACCGCACGATGGTATACTTTATACTTTCTCACATCGCTCTAGTTATCGATAAGTACGTGTAATAAAGGCAGGTGTTATAAAAACACACCTTGCACCTGTATTCTTTTGAGGGAAAAGCACAGATGTGCCTACTCTTTTAATACATAATCTCGTATCAAAAGTTATTTCAATTGCATTCTATCGAGCCTATAAAATTTGTCGATGTAGAATTTTGCGGAAATATTACCCAAGCGCAGAAAGAAGTACCTACGTATGACTAGGTACAGAAAAATCTGTCGAATTTCTTTAATAGATTTTCAACTTTATCGCTGAGGTATATGGTTCAAAGTTGTTTGGGAAAATTTGTCAGTTTCACACTTCGTAAATATAATACCCAGTTCTATGTATGTAAGTGACATATAAGTACCGCTACTGAGGTCAATATACTTGAAGGTGACATAATGTTTATGTTGTACTTATATATAAAACCGGTATAACAAACACAAAGACCGTATCTAATGTATGAAAACAGAATGGAGAAAAAAGCTGTGTAGGATTATGTTTACCATGACAATGGAAGCGACAATAGCTATAGTAATATGTTGACTGATGAAATCTCCGTTCAAATGTGTGATTGTCGTCTATCTGTTTGGATGTATGAATTATTTTTGTTAAAGGATTTTTTGTCTCAAGTATATACTGCTACAATAGAACCAGGATATGCTTGATACTTAACTGATCTATGGAGTAAAGGAAAAACGTTGAACATCTTAGATGTATGGACCTAATTGGTTTTTAAAACGAACGGCAATTACATACAGACGACAGCACATAAAGCGAAAGTGCCAAATTTCCCCAATCAACTTTGAACCATATGCTTCAGAGATAAAGTTGAAAATCTATTAAGGAATTTTGACAGATTATAGTAGCTTTATGTGCTGGCGTCTGTACAAGTATTTACCCATAGATACCCTAGCATTCATTTTTACTCGTATCATAAGCCTATGCTTATAACATAATACTTACCGTTCCTAAGTCGTGATTATATCACTTTTTTTCCTTTGGAAGATCGTCACGACATTTCTCTTGATTAGTCGTAGTATCAGTGAAACTTACTTTAATTATAATATAATATTCCTCACACATTCACACAACGTAACCTAGTCCCAAACTAAGCAGAGCTTGTACTATGGGTACTAGACAACTGATGAACATACTTATATACTTTTCTTTTTGTAAATACGTACATATTACACATAGAAACATCCAGACTAAGTCAAACACCCATGTTCATGCACACAAATGTTTGACTTATGCGGGAATCAAACCCGCGACCTATAGCGTGGCAGGTAGGTTCTCTAACCATTACGCCATCTGGTCGTCATTTGGTCTCAATTAATAAATATTGTTGTACAGAATTCGCACTGGACATGGATGAAAGTTACTCGATTCGAGTGCAGGCGGCATCGAGTGACAGGATCAACGCTACCGTCAAAGGTGGCAGTTTCTTCGGACTGAGGCACGGTCTCGAGACCCTCTCGCAGCTCATCGTGTATGACGACATCAGGAATCATATGCTGGTAAGATTTTGTTCTTAAGTAGCTTTTGCCCTTAACGTTGTGGACTTATCTGCCTTGTACGTAAAATATTTCCTTAGAACTGTATAGTTTTCTAACCAATGCTTACCTTTATGTTTGAGGAGTGTCACATATCACCAACTGCATTCAATCATAAACTTATAATTTTTGCTTTTCCCCCTATTTTTTAGGTGGTACAGTCACTAAATATGTATACCACGTTAGTTAAAAAATATTTTTGCCTGAAATTTGGTCCTTCGAGAAGTTCTTTTGGTCCTTTAGTACAAATTATATTTGTTTCGATATTTTTGCTGAACATTTACAAATATAATGGAAATTTTACGTTTTGTAATCTATGGCATAATACTCATGTATTTACTGTTTTCTTTAAGTCCATTTTTACAGATAAAACATGGTAAACATGATCGCTAGCATGTACTAGGTGACCTGTAAAAATATGGTGCACTAGTATTGTTACACCTTATTAATAGGTCTCTATTGATATTGATACATGACGTCCATCAGTAATAAATATATTATAAGCTAGTGTGAAAAATGTATCACAGACGTTGGTTAGTCATACGCACTTACTAATAACGTCATTGCTTGTACTTGGTCGCGTTCTTCTTTTTTTTTACAATGTGCGACACGGATGTCTAGATTTTATTATTATCAGTTAATAGGTAGTGTTTTTTTAGATTTTTGAGATTGTAGATATAATTAGTGCAGTAAGTATAGGGAAAATATATTTTGTACAGACGCCAGCACATCAACCTACCTCAATCTGTCAAATTTCTTTAATAGATTTTCAATCTTATCACAATACCGGAAGATTAATTTCGGAAAAAATTGACAGATTTGGGTAGGTTGACCTGTTGTCGTTGGTACTTCTAGATCAGGGTAGGCGAACCTTTATACATCAACGTGCCATTTTATCTAAAAAAAAAGTTTAATGGGGTCATTCGCGTGCCATGAAATAATTTTGACTTTCTGATTATTTGGAAAATAATAATTATAAATACTATCAAAACTCTTTATTAAATAAAGTAAGCAAACGAGGTACCTACCTACATTTTTGTATGTTTATATTAAACAGTAAAATTAGTGTGACTGCTGTTGCTGCAGGTTAGATGACAAATAATTTATTAAACAGTAAAATTAGTGTGACTGCTGTTGCTGCAGGTTAGATGACAAATAATTTATTAAACAGTAAAATTAGTGTGACTGCTGTTGCTGCAGGTTAGATGACAAATAATTTATTAAACAGTAAAATTAGTGTGACTGCTGTTGCTGCAGGTTAGATGACAAATAATTTATTAAACAGTAAAATTAGTGTGACTGCTGTTGCTGCAGGTTAGATGACAAATAATTTATTAAACAGTAAAATTAGTGTGACTGCTGTTGCTGCAGGTTAGATGACAAATAATTTATTAAACAGTAAAATTAGTGTGACTGCTGTTGCTGCAGGTTAGATGACAAATAATTTATTAAACAGTAAAATTAGTGTGACTGCTGTTGCTGCAGGTTAGATGACAAATAATTTATTAAACAGTAAAATTAGTGTGACTGCTGTTGCTGCAGGTTAGATGACAAATAATTTATTAAACAGTAAAATTAGTGTGACTGCTGTTGCTGCAGGTTAGATGACAAATAATTTATTAAACAGTAAAATTAGTGTGACTGCTGTTGCTGCAGGTTAGATGACAAATAATTTATTAAACAGTAAAATTAGTGTGACTGCTGTTGCTGCAGGTTAGATGACAAATAATTTATTAAACAGTAAAATTAGTGTGACTGCTGTTGCTGCAGGTTAGATGACAAATAATTTATGTTAGGGTTGTAAGATGTTACTTTTAGCAAAATGCATGCTGAACTAGATTCATCTGTCAAACGGTTTCTAACCGAGTTTTTAATGTTATTCATCTCTGAAAATAATGACTCGCAGGCATATGTAGATGAAAACATGGTTAAAATAGCATGAGCCAGCTTCTTCAAAATTATATGTCTGTAAAAAACATGAATTTTGAAAGCCACATAACGTCCAATAACTTTGGGTATTGTTTATTTGTTCCCTCATTTTGCAAAAACGATTTCCCTCATTTTTGCGTTCGATCGTCTTAAAATACCTAATTCTGCGACGTGCCTGAAATATTGTGTCGCGTGCCACCAATGGCACGCGTGCCATTGGTTCGCCTACCCTGTTCTAGATAATTAGTAAGTGATGATCCAATTGAAGAACATAAACAATTGACTTTAATACCTATTCTGAAAAAATCCAAACTGAGACAAAAATAACAGATTACTTAAAACTAAATACTTAATAATCTTAATTTACTATATAGGCAATCAATAAAAATCTTACCCGACATATAATTTGGATCATTCAAGAACTTTCCTTACCTGTTCCCGGTCCTTATATCTTTAGTGCTACATAAATAATGGTCCATTTGCCTTCTTAGGGCATCAGCCAACAATTTGGTCCCAACTCGAGTTATATTTATACGAACCGGTTGCGACTGACTCAATATTATTTGTCAATATACAATACATTAGCATAAAGAGTTCAGGATCAGGATTCAAGGTAATATTTGCATTCATTGCTAATCACCGCACGAGGTCATTGACCGCTAAATCGTTTAAGATATTTACAATGTTGATTTTGGTACAGTTATACAAAATGGTTCTTTGATTAAAATGCTAATATATGATCCGAATGTTTTGTATTTTTATTGGCCACAAAAAATAAATTTGTATTTTTCATTTACTTTTTTTTAATATTAATTTATGATTATAGTTGTAGGCATTTAAAAATAGATTAAGACCAGTTATAAAGTGCCCATATTATACATATTTTACAAATAGAACGTACAGAAGCCGGCAGATGAACATACCCAAGTTTTTTCAAATTTTGACCATTCGAACATTAACCTTACACTATTATGATAAGGTCGAAAATTCATCAAAGAAAATTTACAGGTTGATGTGCTCGCGACTGGACCTAATGAAAGGTATCATATTTAAGATACGAAATACATAAAATAAAATAAAAAGAAAAACCTTTTTCAATCCGATCAGCATTTTGTAAGGCTTTCTGTAAACGGGCGCAATATATTAATCGGTCTTATACAGTAATGCCGACTTAGTGAGAACGCAGAAGCCTTACCAGTGCGCTATTTATGTAGGTCGTCAACTGCCAGCTGTTAATGATAAACAAAGCATAATACACTTCATCATCATCTCCCGAGCCTTTCCCAACTATGTTGGGGTCGGCTTCCAATCTCACCGGATTCGGCTGAGTACCAGTGTTTTACAAAGCGCGACTGCCTATCTGACCTCCTCAACCCTGTGACCCGGGCAACCCAATACCCCTTGGTTAGACTGGCGTCAGACTTACTGGCTTCTGACTACCCGTAACGGCTGTCAAGGATGTTTAATGACAGCCGGGACCTACAGTTTAACGTGCCACCCGAAACACAGTCATTAGTGTCCAAGATATACTTAGAAAGGACATACAAACTTAGAGAAGTTGCATTGGTACTTGCCCGACCTGGAATCGAACCCACGCCCTCATACTTGAGAGGTAGGCTCTTTAACCAATGGGCCACCACGACAACACTTATTACTCATTGTATTCTAATTTATGCTATTCAGTGTTCCCGGTGAAAGTAGAATCGCTACATAGTAGAAGTGACTCGATGCCAATATTTTAACGCACTTTCGATCGGTCCAATAGTTCTCAAACGAACGTGGCTAAAAAATGACACGCATGCTATATTATTATGTAAATGTAGGCAATTAACACTCTGTTTAAACGCTTACGTAATTATGTGTTATTAAGGGTATTTACATATTTCACATACTTGTACAGACGCCAGTACATCAAGCTACACGAAACTGTAAAGTTTACCCAAACAACTTGGAACCGTAATGCTTTAGCGATAAAGTTGAAAGTCTATTAAGGAAATTTGTCAGATTGTAGTAGCTTGATTGTGCTGGCGACTGTATGTATTTATGACCGGGAAGGAATAATTTTGTTTCATAAAGAAAGAGTGATTGTTTATTTAAGGCGATGTGCGTACACTGAACTATTGGAAAATCTCGACTTGCTTTTTTTTTAATCAATCAGTTAAAATCTATGATCATTCGTGAAAATTGTTTCATCGTTTGCACAGGTGCCACCAGCACATCAAGCTACTACAATATGTCAAATGTCTTAATGGATTTTCAATTTTATCACTGAAGCATATGGTTTAAAGTTGATTGGGCAAAGTCAGTTTCGTATAGCTTGATATGCTTTCGTTTGCGACAACTTGCGAGTGTATTTCCCGTCTAGTCTAAGTTTATCATTCGCAGTCTGACCATTTATGTTTTCCTTATAGATCGTGCGTGATGTGTCCATCAGCGACAAACCAGTGTACCCGTACCGAGGCGTTCTCCTTGACACCGCGCGCAACTTCTACTCTATTGACTCCATCAAGGCTACCATCGGTAAATATATCGCTTTCTTGTTTAAAGGAAAGAAGAAAATAAAAGGAATAATGACCAGGATACCCTTATTAAATAGATATCTAGTAAATATAATAAGGGTAGCGTTAGTTATCTTTACTGCTAATATAAAGCTGAAGAGTTCGTTTATTTGCTTCAAGGCGCTAATCTCATGCACCACTGATCCGATTCGAAAAAATATTTCAGTGTTATCTTAGTTATCTACGGAGGCTATGGACTTTTTATCCGGGTTCGCGGAGTAGTTCCCAGTTTAAATAGTTTCAATTGGGTCGCTGATGAAACCACTGGCAGAAGCTTATAAAAATAATAATGATTTGTAGACAGGAAAGTCTCCCATCTAAGCACGAAGCTGCTAAATTTTCATGAGTTGATAGAATAAATGCTTCAGCAATATTATTCTTAAAGAAGTAGTCTTTAAGTAATGTAATATTTGTCCGACGAAGGGTTCGTGGAAACGATAAAAAGTTGTCAAGCCTTATTTGTTCGCGGCCCATGCTCGTCACTGTCAAGGAAAAACTTTGTTTGTTTTAAGACATTCATAAGTCGGGGCACTATGTATGCAAATAGATCACTGTGATTTTAATATGCAGCTCAGAAAGCGCACTGCGATTTAGTCAAATGTATGGATCAAAGCCATTAAAATGCAAATGAACAATTTAAATGCATGATTTAAGTTCTATGCTTATTGTGATCTCAGGTCTCTAAAGTCATAAGTTAAAATAAGATTGGAATGTGTCCTAACGAGGATAAAAGATGCAGTTATATTCCTCCATTTTTTAATAATTTTATTGTAAATAATCATGGTGGCCTAGTGGTGAAAGGCCTCTCAAGTACGAATGTACGAACTCGATTCCAGGCAAATACCAATGTGATTTTTTAAAATTATCTGCATGTACTTGCTAAGTATACGCTTGGACACCAATGACTGTGTATAGAGGTCTTGAGAACAGAGATATTGAGGATACAGGGACTCAGAAAACCATTGAAATCACCAATCCGACTTGAGCAAACGCGTAATCATGCTCATTCCTTCTCTGTATGGGAAGACGCGTGTGCCTTGCAGTGGGCTAATAGAAAAGGCTGATGATGTATAAAAATGTTCAATGGAGTGGCCCATATTAGAAAGGTACTTTTAATAATAGAGTAAGAACTTAGTTAACCATTTTCAAGAAATCTTTTTCTAAGGACTTGTTAAAAATTTCAGAATAATATGTCGAATGAATAAAATTCCATCAGTACTTTATGTCAAGGCAAAATATAGTCACCACATATTCATTATACATGTGACAAAACTAGCGCAACTTACACTAAAGACCCGTTGATTAAAACCCTAATTAATTATTTGCAAATCTTTTGAAACACACTACAATAGAACATTTTTCCCACCAGATGCAATGGCGGCTGTGAAGTTGAACACCTTCCATTGGCACATCACCGACAGTCAGAGCTTCCCCTTCGAGGTCACCAAGAGGCCGCAGTTGGCAAAGATCGGTGCCTACTCTCCTGCCAAGGTAAGAAACCTCATCATCATCTATAAGGCTAATGGTTTGGTTGGTTTTCAGTCCTTCTGGATGTAGCTGAAACTGTTTTTTTTTCTATGAATGCTTTGCACGAGGTCGATACCCCCGGTTCTTGTTAAAATCGCTTTGTGGGTTTTGAAAAACTTTCATTAAGTAGCCCGCAGTCTGGAAGATAGTGACTGATACACCCGTGCATCGGAGAGCACATAAATGTCGGTCCTGCACTTGACCTCTCTCCGGTCGTGTCGGATTGCCAGACAAAGACTCCCAGCACGATAACCAACATCATAATCATCATCATCTCAGCCACAGGACGTCCACTGCTGAACATAGGCCTCCCCTTTAGATCTCCACGTACACCGGTTGGAAGCGACCTGCATCCAGCATCTTCCGGTGACCTATATAAGATCGTCTGTCTATCTTGTTGGTGGATGTCCTACGCTGGGCTTGCTGGTCCGTGGTCTCCATTCTAGCACTTCGATTACCAACATAGGTCTAAAAACATCTCTTTGAGGTCTCAAACCTCAGATTGTATAAATACCCACATAATAATTGAATAAATGAATTTTCATTATGCCAAGAGACCTGTAATATCTGATCCCGAGAGTCGATAAGGAAAATATACTTCTCAACTACATAGTAAACAGAGGGGACGAGACCTTTATATTAATAAGACGTATATAGCTTCGATCGTTTACCTGGTAGAACTTGATATCCGAAGCTAAGGACCAGAGCAGTCACTGAACCGGACTTCTGAGTAGAAATTTTTGGGTCCTAAGCAATTAGTTTTTCTTTTCCGAGTGAACTTCCAAACAGGTCCTTACTATAGTTGGTAAACATTTTGTATACCTTGGTGTCATATGGTCATTACTTTAATACTCAATACTCAATTATTTATCTTTGTTTTATTTATCTGACTGGGATAGCGTGTCTAGCCATATTCAGGCGCACTCAGTGTGTCATACTACACGAACCACGAGACACTTTTTGAGACTCAGTATTCTTTATTTTATTAGTTTCATAGGACGCTGTTCATAGATATAAAATTATAATTTATTTACAAACACCTACCTATAAAAAAATATATGTATATAATACAATTATATTCATAAAAAACTAAAAGCCGTCGAAAAAATTAATCCCCATCGCTGTCTACTGGGAGCGTGCCCAAGAGGCTGGTATTTATTTCTAAAAGAAAATAAATTATTTCTGGTATCATGTTGTAGGTGTACACAAAGCAAGCTATCCAAGAAGTAGTGGAGTACGGGCTGGTGCGGGGAGTGCGCGTGCTGCCGGAGTTCGATGCGCCCGCGCACGTCGGCGAGGGCTGGCAGGACACCGGACTTACTGTTTGCTTCAAGGTATGTCTGCCAGGTTCCAGGATTATTCTTAACGAATGCAAAGAATAATTACATGAGTTTAGTTAAAACGTCACTTCCCACTAGGGGGGAGTGGTGGGGGCGGGGGAATTGTAAAATCATATTCGGTCTATAAATATTCACTCAACTCTACTGATTTCGTAGAGCTGAGTGAATGAACTTTTAAATGGTTCTGGGAATAAATAATTTTATGACAATAAGCTCATTATGCGTACATATGTGTTTCGGATAGCACGTTAAACTGTAGGTCCCGGCTGTCATTGAACATCCTTGGCAGTCGTTACGGGTAGTCAGAAGCTGGTAAGTCTGACGCCAGTCTAACAGAGGGGTATTGGGTTGCCCGGGTAACTGGGTTGAGGAGGTCAGATAGGCATCAGTCACTCCTTGTAAAACACTGGTACTTGGCTGAATCCGGTTAGACTGGAAGCCGACCCCAACAAAGTTGGTAAAAGGCTCGGAAGATGATGAAGCTCTTTATGCGTAAATGACATTACAGCCAATAAGAGACACGATTCTAAAAAAAACAGTTATTTTTGCTATAATACATATGTAGATATATAAATACAGTTACAAAGTTCCGTTGCGCTTAAACGTGTTCTGTGACTGGTTTATTTATGCGAATTACAATTTATTGCTTTTTGTGACATTTAAATTAGTTATTTAGGCAAAAGTCGCAGCTCCTATTATTACCAGTTTTTCTATTTTAAGAGATCTTATCAAATTGTGTTGACAACAATAGCAATTTATCTATTGTTTCTGAAAAGATAATATGCGATAGTACGTGGGTATTTCCATCTATTTACTAGTTGCTAAAATTCTTGTAGACTCGTAGGTAGCCAATTTTTTGAATGGTTATTCATCAAATGACCCCTCCCGCTGTGGGTCTAGCTGGAGGGAGTGTCAGACTTTTACTGACTTAAACCCACTTTTATTACTTGCATACCTTGCGAATAATCCTGCAGCAGATACATAGCAGTTGGTTTCCCGTTTATTGTTGAAATAGGGAATATGCATGTAATTTTTTTATTCACTAAATTAATACACTTTTTGCTGTAATAAATAAATATGAAAGAATTTTTAAAATATATTTATCGGCAAGAAGTTATAAATAAAGCTTCAAAACTGCTAATAAGAAAGAGAAGTCCGAGTGCAAAATTTACATCACAACTACACACGCCCGTAAGGCTGTCATTGAATATAGCGTTTTGGTGAGAGGGACAGGTATACTTGTTTAAAATTGTTATATCTCGTTTGTTTTTCTAATGATTTCGATATTTTTTTCACAGTTATTATTCTATTTTTGTATATTTATTGATAAACTAGTTAGATTGCAAATATTTTTTTCATGCATATTCCCTATTGGTCCTTAATTTTTTTTTTGCTTCGTTACCTAGGCGGAGCCATGGGCAAGATACTGCGTGGAGCCTCCATGTGGTCAGCTCAACCCCACGCGAGAGGAGTTGTACGAATACCTCGAGGACATCTACAAGGATATGGCTGGTGAGTGATGGTTCTGTCCTACTTCATAAAGTAGATATTTGAAGCCATTTTTGATCAAATCATGAA
Source organism: Heliothis peltigera (assembly GCA_958496145.1). Classification (NCBI taxonomy): domain Eukaryota; kingdom Metazoa; phylum Arthropoda; class Insecta; order Lepidoptera; family Noctuidae; genus Heliothis; species Heliothis peltigera. The sequence goes on along the minus strand of OY292329.1, from coordinate 10,645,304 downwards.
AAGATCTTAGTATACATTTTCCCAACCAACATTGAACCATATGTTTCAGCAATAAGTTTGAAAATCTATTAAGGAAATTTGACTTCTAAGGTAATTCTTTCAGTAATTCCTTTTAAGTAAATTTGCAAAAATTCTCAACAACATTTCCAGACGTATTCCACGCTGACATGTTCCACATGGGTGGTGACGAAGTGTCGGAACGCTGCTGGAACTCCTCGGAGGAGATCCAGAACTTCATGTTGCAGAACCGCTGGGACCTGGACAAGGCCAGCTTCTTGAAGCTCTGGAACTATTTCCAGACTAAGGCTCAGGATAAGGCTTACAAGGTATTTTACTTTAATGAAGGGACTTATGTTGTAACGATTTTAAATTCTTTTTGATTATTGAAAATAATGATGGCATTTTAGTGAAATTTCCAAGTAAGACACTTTTAGTCGTAGGTCTAAACAAGATGCGGATAAAAATTCGGCCCTGTTCCTCCACGTCGATTTGGTAAAGTGGAAATAAACTTGTTTGGAAGAAATTATGAGACGAAAACATGTTATATAGGCTGTAACAATACTAGTGCACCATAATTTTACATGTCATCCAGAACATGCTAAGGATCATTACTACAAAAACAGTCATGAAAACAACAACATATTTTATTAATTGCCAAATTGTACGCATAACGCCGGTCTCTGTGAAGGCACTCGATCGTTGACCCCTGGGCCATACAACCTTTTTGTGGTAAACATGATCCTTAGCATGTACTAGATGACCTGTTGAAATATGGTGCACTAGTTACATAATATAATGGTGCACTAGTTTTGTAACACACTGTATAGGGTAAGTATTGTCCTCCCTATGAATAAGTACGATACACAATTCTTGCTTGCCGACGGAAACTTTTGACATTTTCTTCTATGTATCTTATGTCCTAAAACAGTCATCCATAAGAAAAAACAATTTACTTTATAGGATTCTGGTATTAATTCTTGATGGGTCACTTACGCTCTTATGCTCCTCATTTGAATATAAATATTTTGTTTGTTTGCAGGCTTTTGGCAAGAGACTGCCTCTGATTCTATGGACGAGCACGCTGACAGACCACACCCACGTCGACCACTTCCTAGACAAAGATGACTACATTATCCAGGTTTGTTAAAATTCGTCTTAAACGTATAACATAATTTGGTCTTTTTGGAAGTTAAGATATTTGTCTTCTGCTGAATATAGACGGAGTTCTTTGATTCAAATCTTCTGGAGTAGTAGTAGCACCGACTTCGACTTTCACACATATAAACTAGGCAGCGGTTTCACCCGTGTATCATCTACTACGCGCTAAAAAATCCTTCCTCGATAAATGGGCTATCTATCACTGAAATATTTTTTCTATCGGAGAGAATCAGTATCAAACCTGAGATTAGCTCTTCCATCGAAGCAAACAAACAAACTCTTCAGCATTATAATATTAGTATAAATCATATGTATAAGATGATCATCGCTTTTCATTGAACAAGTTATTATACAATTTCTATATGGTATATAATTATGTTTTCGTAATTTCTCAGGTATGGACAACAGGCTCAGACCCTCAGGTCCGCGGTCTTCTAGAGAAGGGCTACCGGCTCATCATGTCGAACTACGACGCGCTGTATTTCGACTGTGGGTTCGGAGCTTGGGTTGGTGAAGGTATGTAAATGTATCTCAAGCACTTTTGTTTATTTTTAATATAAAACTACTGATTTAGTTATGAAATTATGATGGATATTGAAATATTCAAATAGGTTTTGGAAGGTACTCCGAAATCTTACAAAAAAAAAATTGTAGAAGGTCTTTCAAATATTCGGAGCTACGGGATTGTTCGCAAATTACCGGGGCCCTGGCTCACCCTGACCCTCAGGAAGGATTGTTCCTTCTTAAGTGGGTTTTAGTCAGTAAGTCTGACACTCCCTTCAGCTGCACCCAAAGCGGGTGGGGTCATTTCCCACTCAAAAAAAGGCCTTTGCAATATTTAAAAGGTTAGCAATAACATTTTTTAAATGTGGTTACTTTTATTGTTTAGGAAACAACTGGTGTTCCCCATACATCGGTTGGCAGAAAGTATATGACAACAGCCCCGCTGAAATCGCAGGAGACCGAAAGGACCAGATTTTAGGTAAGTAGCAACACCTTCGTTAATTCTTGTAATGGGAACTCTTAATTAAAATAAACTTAGCCTACTTTCTTAAGTGTATTTTAATTGGTGCTTACAAACGTGACATGGATTATGAATAAATGGATTCTTAATATAAATTATTTGATTCAATTAATTTTTTGAAGCCTGCTTGATTGTCATAATCCTTGGTAATTGGAATAGCGAATATTTTTATAAAATATCGTGAAATTATACCTATTAAGCTTTATTAATTTCGGTTTAGTGTCAGATTACCTACCCACCTAACTGAACTTTGAACCTGACTGACTTAAGTAATAAAAAGTGAATCTATGTCTGAATTTACGATGTCATTCGATTGTACAACATCATGAAATGAAATTTTGATCCCCATTTAAGATATTATGATGTAGTGTCGGACATTAATCTAGTGAACTATCGCTATCTTGACTTTCAACACGATTTTGAGCTTATGTCGAATAAATGTATTCTGAGTCTTTATTCTCGTTCAGGTGGAGAAGCAGCCCTCTGGTCAGAACAGTCAGACTCATCGACACTAGACAATCGGCTGTGGCCACGCGCCGCCGCGCTAGCTGAGCGGCTGTGGGCTGAACCTCAGCACAAGTGGAACGAAGCTGAACATCGTATGCTGCATATACGGTTTGTCTATACCTTTACTGACTATTTATTAGTTTACTTCTACAGTTTTACAGTTTAAGTCGTGGTGGCCTAGTGGTTAAAGAGCCAACCTCTCAAGTGTGAGGGCGTGGGTTCGATTCCAGGTCCGGCAAGTACCAATGCAACTTTTCTAAGTTTGTATGTACTTTCTAAGTATATCTTGGACACCAATGACTGTGTTTCGGATGGCACGTTAAACTGCGGGGTCCCGGCTGTCATTGAAGATCCTTGGCAGTCGTTACGACTAGTCAGAAAAGCCAGTAAGTCCGACGCCAGTCTAACCAAGGGGTATTGTGTTGCCCAGGTAACTGGTGGGAACAGAAAAAGTAGACGCTATATTTTTTATACATACATATTTAATATCTATTCTAATGCAAAATTTTGAATGGCTTATAACATGTTGTTTTAATTTCCACAGAGAACGTCTCGTACGTATGGGCATTCAGGCAGAATCCATAGAACCGGAGTGGTGCTACCAGAACGAAGGGTACTGTTACCGATGAGAACTGTGATGCAAAGTAATCACAACACTATAGTAACGTCATAATAATAGATCTGGTCACGTATTGACATGTAGTCGGTTTCACTAGGCGATAAATAGGAAGACATTTTTTTTAATCAAAGTTTTTTTTAATTACCTATGAACGTAATAAAAAATAATGAAATGACTTATGATACGTACACGGAGTAGGTAATAAATGGAGTGCATCATGTCATACTCATTATTTTTTAATACTGAGATTAAACATTCCCTCATTACAATATAACACTCCATTCATTATTTACTCTGTGTTTTTACGCCAACATTGGGTCAACATTGCCAACATGTTGGTAGTCAATTTCTAGTAAATTAGCCAAGGTTTGTTTATTGGCCAAGTGACCAATTGCCCAACATTTTATCGCCTAGTAAAACGTGGCTTATCTCTGTCATCGTTAAGACAAGGCAACTTGAATCACTGTGATCGAATCATTTACACATAGGTTTTATATTGTAACACATACCGCAATATTTTGAACGCGGGTGTGCTAATTATATCAATAACATAAATACATTTTATTTTTAAGTATTATTGTAACTTTACAAACTTTTTTATAATAAATTTATGAAATGTGCAAGTAGGTATGTTTTATTTGTGTTATACACGAGCCTCTTCATATTTTATTCCAGGATAGTTTTAGAGCAGTAACGGTATTTATAGATTCACTTAGAAAAGGAAAAGTAAAAGGATAAATTTACCTTTACTACAGGCCCCTAAAATGTATATTCATATTTAAAGCTGAACAGTTTGTTTCTGTGTTAGATAGCCCACTTTATCGAGGCTATAGGCTACTTTTGATCTTGTTGCGCAGAGTAGTTCTCTGGTAGCGCGGTTTAAACCGCTGGGAAGCTAATAAATATTTTATGTGAAATTAAAACAAATAACTGACGATAATTCCTTTATTGAGAACCATTAAAGTTTATCGAAAAAGCTTGGGCTTCTCATTGCGCACCAAACCCAACCGTGTTGCACCCAGTATAAGCTCCAGATAAACGGGCTCCATCAACGGGGAAGAATACTTCAGTAACGGTACCAGAAATACCGTCATTCACAATACCGATAGCTCCGGAACCGCATTCATAGTTAACTGATCCAGTACCAGCAGTTGGAAGCACACCTTCCAAACCAACAGTTCCCAAAAACGGAAGCTTGCCAGTTACAAAAACAGTTCCCTCAATAAATAAATCGTCGGAGAATATTGAAACGCCCGCTGGGCCAATTGGCGCGTAAGGAGCTGAAGTATCTACCATAAGGTTTGCTCCGATAATACGGCCGTACATTGGTGTGACAAATCCTGCGATAGTCTGTGCTTCGGCTGGAATGTTGCTTCCACAGGCTGGTTCTCGTGGAATTGAACATGGCGGAATGCATTGAGTGGAGACTGCCTGGAAAAAAATGGATCGGTTAGGGATTACTCTCTATTACATAACGATGTTTGGTTTGCGTTACGAATTTGGTGAACTAAAATCATATTGGTAATGTAGGCTTCGGCAAGGAATTATATACCTAACTGTTTTGAGATACGATACACACAATATTTAAATATCATCAGAGGTTCGTATGTAGGTATTATTATTTGATTAAACATGAGAGTAACAGTGTAAGCTTACAGTTAGCCCTTACCTTATAAAGCAACGCTTGAATGCAAATACAGAGGATTCCTCTAACCAACATCATGGCGTTAAATATTCAAAATAACTATGTTTAATGAGTATCAAATCTAAGTATTTTATAGCAAGTAGGCTTATCAATGAGTGTAACAGTTACATCAATTGCCTAATATCACGATGAAATTATTTATTACGTGAATTAAAATTGCAAAATATATTTCTGAGACAGGTTCATTACCTTTTGAAACTTACACTTAAACAAATATTTCTGGTAAAGTGGTATGAACTCTGGCTTACAGAAGGAACTTTAACTGCCATCTTTTGGTTTTGGATTAACTAAGAATTTAATGCGAATATCTCAGGGGGCTTTGATATTCGTATAATATAGCAATAGGTACTTATAACCGGTTTGTATTAACAAAACAAACTTTTTTTATTCTTAATAAATATTAGAACTCAATTAATTTATACCCTGCAATTACAGCAGGCAGACTGTTTATTGTTAAATCAGCAGTATTATTTTATTAGCACATTTTGATTACGGATTTCATTGCCAGGTGTGATAATTATTTAATCGATGCTAAAAATCTATATTGCGTAACATTGGAACGCAACATCACTGACTAAAGTTAGGCAACACTTTTGTAGGCTGGCTAGCTGTCACATTTTATTTACCATCTCGACGATTTGTTTTTCATTACAAATAACTAACGTAAAATCTAGCAAAAATCTATTTGAACATGAGTTGTTTTGAAAATTTGACTATGCCGAGTTGTGTGTGGTTCGAAAGTGGAGAGAAGAGGAACATTCTTGCTTCCATAACATCAGGACTCCTGGTTTGTATTTGATGAATCATGCACTAATTCTATTCATTACATATTGAGGTACTTACAAGCAATAACTTTATTACATATTAGTACTTAATGGTGCGTAAAGCTTATGTTGTTGTCTGCGTAAAGCATCTGATCAGATGTTTCTGCAATATTGTGAAACGAAAGACAGGCGTTTGCACGGATATGTTTGACGAGTTACAAAATGAAAGTTAATTATTTATTTGATGTTGTTATGTAAATACATTACGTATTTTATAAGTGCAGCAGCCAAATATTGATGGAGAATGTTCCTTTTGGACAAAAACAGTTCTTCATGCTATATTATTCTCTTTTTCTGCAGTTCTTCACAGGCTGGTGGTTCATCATCGATGCAGCGACAGTGTACCCTGGGAATCTGCCCAATGCTGCTCACGTATGCGGAGTGATGGCGACACTATCACTCATCATGGTCAACTCTGTGTCAAATGCACAGGTTAGTGACCTTTTTGGTAGATACTGTTTCATTTTTGTATGAATTGTCTATTGTTGTACATAATATGATTTAGAAGAATGTAACAATGATACTGGTCTATTAGACAAAGCCTTTTGTTTATTTTTAAGCTTCAAATATATGTAATACACTTGTTGAGTAGGTACCTTATCAGATTTTAAACAAAGCATATAGATATCTTTTGTTTTGAATTAGAATATTACAAGCAGTATTATCTATTGTGAGGAAAACTCAATCATATGTCTTATTCAATGATGTTAATTCTTTATTGAGAATTTTTTATCATAAAAAAGTCATTGTGTTGGGAATTAAGTAGTACTGACTGAATTTTATCATTGTTGTGTAGCTTCAGAATAGATACTTCAGAATATTGTAGGATTTAGAATGTAAAACCTCTATTCTATCTCTCCATCAGTTGTTAATAAACAAATAAATGATGCACCTGGCAATCAAACATAATATTTTGGTAATTCTACACTATTAAAGCAATTTTTTTTCTCCTATATCCTTGAATACAAAATCTATCTCTGAAAATTTCAGGTGCGAGGAGAGACGTACACCGGAGGTTGCATGGGTCCCCGCGGTGCTCGCCTGTGGCTGTTCCTTGGCTTTGTTGTAGGATTTGCTTCACTTATTGCCGCCTGCTGGATCCTGTTCGCCAACTATGTTAATGCTGGTATGTACATATCTGTTTTAAAACATATGAGAATTTGGCAGTGTTTATTTTTTCACATATTGAGCAACTTTTATTAACCCCTCGACTGTCTAAAGATCACCATGTATACATAAGAAAAAAAAAGAAAAAATCTCCACTTGTCCTATGAATAATGAAAAATAAATATATATAAAAAACTTAAGTATTTAGGTAATTTTCATTTGAAAATGTGAATATTTTCAAATTAAATTGGGAAATGTCATATCTCATTTGTTTTTTATTACATAAGACATTTGAGGGGTTAATAATATTACCGGACTGAAGCTTATATTTTCACAAACTTTAAATTATCATCCGTTACTCACATAATGACATGTGAACTGGCCTATATTTTTATTAAGACTAACCCATAGTGCCACAACTGTACTTGTAGTTCTATTACATCGTAAGTAAGTAAAAGTATGTAAAATAATTTTTACAGGCAGTTCCAAGGCAACATGGCCGGGTGTGAGTTTGTTCATGCAAAACGCGTTCATCTTTGCTGGCTCGTTAGTATTTAAGTTTGGCCGCACGGAGGACCTGTGGGGGTAATTCCATAATCTCGTTCCCTCCATGTTTGTCATGTCTAGTTATGATTGTGCCGAGTGTCGATAAACCGAACAATCTTATTAAGGCTGTATGCTTAGATTTTGTACTTATTGGTCATCAAATTTTTATGAAATTCTAATGACAAGATTGATGATGACAATCTTATAAGAAAATGCTTTTATAAAAAAATGCTTTATGTAATTAAATGCTAGCAAGGTCATTTAATTATTTTATGCTTTCCTTGTATTCCATCAAAAACAATAATATAACTAGACATGAAAACCATAGGATTTATATAATCTAGGTTAAATTATAAATATTTTAAAATTATAGGTAAACTTTTTAGTGTATTTACATAATTATTAAACTCTGTTAAGAACACATTAGATTCCAATAATATTTTTAATAATATGTTATATTTCTATTGCTAATATTGTGGGAGGAACCAGTCAAAAATGTCTGTATAAATAAATAACTTTATTGATTTGGCATTAATAAATTACATTGATTGAAGTACATTAAAGATCTTAATAAGAGTATTTATATTTTTTTTTTATTCTACACTTTGGTTATGACAAGGAACAATATCATTTGGGAAGGTACAAAACATGTCCTATTAAAATTTGTAGTAAAATTGTTTAATGCAAAATCTACAAAATACTGAACAAAAAAACCGCGTAACTATTTATTCATAAATCTTGGTTAAAATTAGGCGGGAGGTATATTATTTAGTGGTTAGTCAAACTGGTTAAAATTTTTGTAATTGGTAACACTAAAACTAGGGGTTGGGAAGTCTGTTTACTTCGAAATTATCAAACAAGTTTTATCGATAAAATTATTGTACTTGTTTGTGGCAATGATAATGAATTTGATACAAAATAATATTTTCTTGTTTCATATTTCTCTTTTAACTCGGTTTTGAAAGTGCAGATGCCGTCTTGATAATCAGGGATTTCGTCAAAACATATGTTTTATCTTTATGTATCTTTGGACCAAAATTACCAGCAAACATTTCCATTATAGTAATTAAAATAGGTATTACTATTTATACTTTAAAACGGAATACAAGAATATATTGCACACACTTGGGTTACATGGCAACTCTGTAAGAGTTATGTAATTTTCGGTCACAATCAAAACCTTCTTATAATTAATTCAACGACATAGCTATTTGTAAGCGACTTAGCTTAATTTACATAAATATATTTGAGAACTCAACGCAATTCGAGTTCTATTGTAATAAATAGGAATTATTGCTATATTTTTCTTATGTGTCGCATTGGAATATTATATTTTGTCGTAACAAAACAGTGCGCTATAGAAGACGCATGATAGTGACAAATATTCAACATTTCACCTATCTATAATTATTATTTTTTGCAAGAGTCGCTTATCGTAGCAAAGCCGTTGACCTAACCTAATTAACGCCTGCTTAGAGTCTTATCTGCGTCTGCGCAAGTTCTGCCATTGTTACCATCTGGCAGGCATAGCTGGTCGGCGGCACAACCACCGTTCCTATATGCGCAGATACTTTGTTCCTGTGGACACACGTCGGGGGCTACCGCCACTCCATACAGTCTCCTGGATGCTGTAGCTATCGGGACCTGGCTGCGGATTTGAGTGTCCAAGTCGATGGATTCGATTTTTAATCTGGAATAAGATTTTTGTGATCTTGAGACACGGGACAGATCAATATCGATATATATGAAAATACTTAAGTTGAAGTTATGAATGTAGTTTGAACAACTAGAATTATAGGGGGGTATTTGGAACACAGAATTTTTGTAGTTTAGAGAACTCACGTTTTCCAATCGGTCCAGTAGAACTTGTTGCCGTTGATGGCAAGTCCGAAGGGATAAGAGCAGTTGGCGGCAATGGTTTCCTTCTCCTGGGTGTCAATGGAAACGCAGATTATGCTAGCCAGCCCTGCGTCGGCGTAGCAAAGGCGGTCCCTCAACCAGTCAATGGCCAAGGAGTTGGGGAGTGCTACATCAGTCTTGTCCAAGAAGACGCCTCGTTGAGATCCGTCCATGTTTGCCCATTCGATTTTTGGGTTTGTTCGCTTCCAGTCTGACCAGAAGATTTTTCTAGAAAGAAATGGAAACGGTAAGTACATGTACTTTTTTTTCTTTTTATAAAGTAAAACGTATTGAAGTCATCGAAGATGGAATTAGTATCCAAAATTGTTTTTCTTTTTTAGAAATATTACAATGATTTAAGTTTAATTCAGATGAACTTGATATTTACCCCCTTCGTGGATGCACGGCGATGCCTCTAGGGTTTGATATTCTGTCGACTGCAAACAGCACTTTCCTGGCTTTAGTGTCCAAGTTTGCTACTTCAATAGTTAACTTCCTAGAGTCAGTCCAGAAAATGTTCCTTGATGACCAGTCCACAGCTATACCTTCAGGAGACTTGACACCTAAAAATTTTAGAAATATGAATGTAGACTTTGTATATATACCTATTATAGAAATCTGAACAGTTTGTTTGCTTGCTTGAACGCGCTAACTTTAGGAACTACGCGACGAAATAACAGCAATATTATTATTGAGACAACCGAGAATAACTAACCTTCCGATAAGAAGAAGCCGGAGTCACTTCCATCATAAGCAGCGGTTTTGATGGCGAAACTTACAACATCGCCCCAATATATCTTGCCAACTTCACAATCTACGTCCACCCCTACAGCGATCTGCGATATGGCACTGTTGAACGGTGTTGCAAAATCTCTCGGTGTCACTTGGAAAGGTACCCTGTACACGGACGCGCCGTCACTTGCCACCAAGAAGTTACCAGCCTTCCTCGGATTTAACTCGCAGTGGCTTCCGTTACCGTTGTAGCCAGCATTACATTCACAGGAGTATACATCGTGCCTCTTCAAACAAGACGCGTGCAAATCGCACATATTAGGATCGTTTCTACACGTCGCTTCAGGGATGCAGGTGTAACCATCACCGTTGTACCCGTCTCTACAGACACACTGATATGTTATGTCTACAAATGTGCATATGGCATTGACATTGCAGTCGTTGGCAACGTCGCACGTGTGTCCTTCTGGCACGCACTGCGAAATACCATCCCCAGTGTAACCCTCGTCGCAATGACAGTAGTTCAGATCCAGTTCAGAATCGTATAGACAGGAGGAGTGTTCAGTACACGACGCACCGTTGCACAGTTGTGCGTCAGGAATGCACGCATCGTTCTGATCCTTCATGTACCCTTTGACGCATTGGCAGATGTACTCGTTGCTGTTTGCGTCTGGCCGACATTCGGCGTTGTATTCACAGTCGGAGTTGTTTTTGCAACTGAAGTTCGGACGGCATGAATAACCGTCGCCATGGTATCCGAGATCACAAACGCAGATCAATTCATCTGTGCGTGTAGTGATGCAGTGTGCGTTAAGGCCGCATGCGCAGCTGGTGCTGGTTCGCTCGATGCACTCGAATGCGTCGCCTTCGTAGCCTTCTGGGCAAACGCAGTGCTTGCCTTCCCAATCGCCTGAAGCGTCGGCTGATAGGTAGGAGCAGACGGCGTTCGGTGGACAGTCTGCGTCCTCCTCACATTTAACTGAAAATATAAAACTTCGTGTTATTTCTATCAATCATACTTGGTAAGAAAAAAAAATATCTGGCGTTAAGTAAAATGATCTTACTCAGAGGGTCGTTGTTGTCCGTAGTTTGTGGTGGATACTCGGGAGAGTTCGGGCGGTATTCGGAAGTTTGTTGATTGTTGTTTGGCGGAGGTTCTGGATAATTGTTATCCGTAGGTTGTGGTTGATATTGATTCGGTGGAGGTGATGGGTAGTTCTCGTCTAAGGTTTGCTGGTAGTTGTGGTCTGGTTGCTGATTATTGTTGTTATCGGGAGATGGTGAGTATTGGTTCACTGAGGTATCTTCGTAGTTGTTTTCAGAAGATGGCGGGTATTCATTTCCAGCAGACGGTTGGTATTCATTATCTGCGGGTCTCTGGTAGCTGGGGTCTTGGCCTGGGTACACTTGGCTGGCGTCGGTGGCTGGTGGGTAGGTAGGTTGCGGTGGGTAAGTGGGTTGTAATGGTGTTGTATAGGAGGTGTCGGTTGGTGTTTGATTAAATGGATCTGAAGGGTTATAATAAGGATAAGTAGGTGATTGATAGTTGTTTTGTGGGGGTTCAGGTGGTGCGGGTTCGTATTCAAGTCGGCATAGCTGGTTGTTGAGCTCATCTTTGTAGTCAGAGTAGCCAGGTGGGCACGTGCAGCTGTACGCATCACAGTTGGGAAGTACAAACGTCTCATTGTAATCAGCTTCGATGTTATATGGTTGAGAAGGACGAGTGATTTCTGTGCATGTCTGACCGTCACCGGAGTAACCTGCATTACATTGGCATACGTAGCTGTTGTCAAAGAAGACACAAGAAGCGTATGGCGAGCCACAAGGCGTACCACAAGGTGACTCTTCGTAGTTTGGATAACAGAACTGTCCGTCTCCATTGTACCCGGGATTGCAAGAACATATAGGCTCTCCTCCAGGATTTTCTATGCATCTGGCGTTGACATCACAGTTTTTGGTTTGGCAAGTTGGAAGTGGCTTGCAATTTATCCCATTGCCTAAAAATCCTTGACGACATCTGCATTGAAAGCCTCCGTCGTGGTTGTGACATTCCGCGTTGCTGTCACAGTTGTGTGTTCCAGCTGCACACTCGTCTACATCCACACAAACGAGGGCATCGTTTTGGTAAATGTTCGTGAAACCAGTTTCGCAAACACAAGCAAAGTTATTTCCTTGAACCACGCATGTGCTGTGAGGGCCGCAGTTATTGCGACCTTTAATACAAGGGTCCTCTTCGCCTAGAGGGAATATCTTGTTGCTCATTCCGTACCTCACTATATTCTCCCTAGTTTCATATCCTAAATAATTTTTGCTTATTTTCAAGGTTGATGGTGTATTGAATTCAGGCGACGGAGGAGCAAAGCGACAAGTGTTAAAGTAAAAGGATTGTGAAATTCTTTGCTCGTACTTTTCACCTGTAATCTTATTTGTAAATGTTCTAATCGATTCGGAGCGTATATGACCTGGTTCTACGAGAGTGTACTGCTCTTCATAGTCAGTAATTTGGAGTTTTGTGCCTACAAGAATAGCTGGCAAGGAGCCTCTGACGTCTGTTTCTACAGTGATCTGGTCAAATACATCATGACCAAGATATTCCTGATTGATTGTTACTCTGTCACCGGAAGCTGGGAACCATACATCTGCGGTGTGGTTAAATAACGAGCCTGTAAGTTGGTATCCGTTTCTGGCAGTTCCCGAAGGTTTGGCGAAAAGCCAACCGACGACACCCCCAAGTACATGTAACAACTGCAGACTGCTTCCGAGGCCGCCTGGCACGAGGGACAGAGCTGTATACGCTCTGCCGTCAGCTACGACCACGTACGCCTGAATGTCTACATCATTCAGATTTATGTTGTTTATAACTCCATTTATTTTTCCATGAACTCGGAGTGGGACATCATCCTTAATACAAGATTTTCCATTTCCATAGAAGCCTTCTCCGCACTCGCAGCATATTCCGGCTTGATAGTCGACGCATCTGGCTTGAATGTGGCAGACACTGGGGCCGCTCTGGGCACATGTTTTGGTTTCCTCCTCGATTTCCACTTCATTCTGGTTGTACTGGTCGGGGACTGCTACGTTACCTTCGGCTGGTATATCGCCGATGCGGAAAACGTAGCGTCCAGGCTCGTGAACGTTTGACCATCTGTAATGTACAAATACATATTTTAGGAGAGACGAATATTTCAAAAGAATAGTTTTAATTATTTTGTAATTAAATGTGTATCTTACGAAACGATATTCCTGATTTGATGACTGCCTGATCCGCGAAGGGTGTAGATGCGTCCATCTTCGGATACAAAGCCAGCTTGAGCCTTTGCATCGGGCAAGCTTAATACTTGTGTTTCTTTTTGGATCCATTGTATATCTCTCTCGGGATATAGGAATTCCACGAAACTTTCTGTGCCATTGCTGATGATGGCTGCTTGGAATCGGTTTCTGCGGTCGTTTGGTACTCCGTTGGAGGAGAAAGTGACATCTTCCCAGGTGGCTATGAACACGCTGGTCGGTTTGAAATCATAATAATCATGGTAGTTATTCTGCACACTCTCCTCGGCTTTGGAGAGCACGTGCGGTTCATCGGATTCTCTGTAGTACACGACCCCAGCGGCTGTCGTGTCGATGTTTGTGTAGAAGGCAGCGATAGACGGGTACGGCAGCGGAAACTCTATGTTCAGAAATGATGGGATGTCTGCTCTGAAGGTCAGCACTCCATAGTTATTTACCTGCGAACACAAAGCTAGCGTTGAACTTACAGAATGACCCGGAACAATTTCCTATAACTATTGTACATCTTAGCATCATTGTAATACACAGTAAGCGGCTATTTATTACGATTAGGCATATTATATAAACACGGCGGTGACCCGGTGGGTGATAATGCGGTATCACGTACTTATTTAGGTAAATTCTACGTAAAGGTCTCGACACTTGCTTAACTCGAACGATAATGTGTTGATTGTTATAATTTCTAACGAAATGACAAGTTTTGACATTAAAATTTTAACTTTATTTCTTTATAATAACAATGAAACTATAAAATACTGATAAGGTTGTAACTAGTTTTGTTAGGCATATACGTATAATGATAGGGTAAACGAAAGAAGAAATAAATTAATGATTTAAAACGCAATTTTGAAAATTTCTATTTTTTCAAAAAAATATTGATGAAAGAAAGTTTAGAACAGGCCACACTATAAGAATGTTAATGTAGGAGAAAATATTCATGATTAATTGAAGAGTTCTTACCATGTAAAGCCAAAAATATCATTACTTTCATCTAAGAGATTAGGTTTAGGTACGAGGATTACAAAAACAAAAGCTGCGTTCAGTGACCGTTGCTATCGGTACCCGCCCACGTGCGTTTCCGTCCGCTCGACTCGTCCGAACACCCTTTATAAATGCACTATCGAAGAACGTCATGCATTTTTTGCAAACATTTCTGCGACTGCCACGAATTTTGCAAATGATGCGTCAACCTTTAGATGCCTTCCAGATGGAAATAAATTCGATTTTCAAAAAGAAGTAGCTCTAAATGTGGCTGCAGAAAGTATTGAAGGTTTTGGAGAGGTAAAAAGGATTTACTTTTGTATAGCTTAGAGTAACTTATGTAAGTACATTTAACACACTTACAGATCTAGGTGTGGACGAGATTAGTAGGTACCGGATTATTGTTTAGATGGATCTTTAGGAGATCAGAAAAGGCGAAATTATTCACAGTTCAAGCTTTGCGTACTTTTCTAGGCGCGGAATCTAGCGAAGAATACATTTTTGCTGCTTATCGCTATGCTACGGTTCTGATCTAGCTACTTCATTTGGAGTAGGTAGACATTATCCCCCTTATTATAAAACATGGTTTTTAAAAGTACCCGGTTTAGTGCTAGGTTTGGACCATTAACTTTGTCCGAGATGGTGTTTTAGACCTAGTAATAAAGCTGGTACTTTTTTAAGACCACGTTTTATAATAAGGTGGTAAGAGTTTCATTCAGTATTTCTTTGGCCCCAAAACCACAAATCAAATAATTATGTGCATAATGAAATGTGACATTTTGAACTAGTCCTATTAATTCAATAGGTAAGTTAACAAAGTGGTTGTGACTCAATATTAGTAGTTAATTGTCATTGTTTAAGGTTTGATTGGTTGAGGTCATTGCGCTGTATGAATGGTTCGGCTATCTCGGTGCTTGGAGTGGTGCTGCCGGGATCACTGGATCAAGTACAGTTTGTACTTAAGTTGGTTGACATCTGTGTAATCCCCTGGGTGGAGGCCTTAAATTCTAGGCATCCACAGGGTTTGTCCGGTTAAGCAGTAAACAGCCTCCTTAGGCTGAACTGCGAGATGCCCACTCAAAAAAAAAGACATCTGTGTGATATTATATTCGAAAGTCGAAAAATTTACACATTGACTTCCTTGGGGCTGGTTATTAGCAATGTGTTAAACTATTGTTACTATCTTTAAGACTGGAAGCTGACCCCAACATAGCTTGGGAAAGGTTAGGCAGGCAGATTTTTATTTACTTATTGAGACAGGGCAGGCTATTATATAAACCTCGTCAACAGAATCTTCACTCCTAAATAAGTAAGTAGGTATACCAAATAAAAATTCATTTGTCATTTAAGGAATTTTAAGAAGTCTATTAAGATCGCGTGAGCTGTACCAATTGTGTCTGGTCTACGTAATGAGACCCCAGACGAAGTACACAATGTTACTACACGTCGTAAGCTGATGTTATATTTTTTTTATACCTACATAAAACTTATAATAATGTTTTTTTTATGTGATTAAGCTTTTGATAGATGCTTGCTTTTATAATGTAGTAAAGTTTGCAAGGTAGATGGGATTCGGAAAATTATTTCATGAACTCTTTTTCATAACTTCACAGAAATAAACTTAAAATATTTTTAAACCGTGTCTTTGGCTTAGGGGCCCTAAGTCGCGGAGACTTGGTCCTGTGTTGTATTTCAGGGAGTAACATTAAATTCGCGAAATTTTGAGTCGCTACATCATGTAATTGAGGAAACTTTAAGTATATGATATTTTGTAAAAAAAAGCGAGGACGAAATCACAGCATTTTATGTTAGGACTCATACTTAGATGATTAAGTTAATAACTGCAATGTACAACTCGCAATCCTCTTAAATACATAGGTAGGTATCTATAGTGTACTGATGTCTGATGTCTAACCGGGCGCCCGTTTACAGGTATTAACCGAAGCGGAAAGAAGCCATAGGCATTTAATACCTTCTAATGAATGAAGGAACTAGTCAACCGCTTGCCGATGCAGCGGAATTAGGTCGGGAATAAAATGCACGCTAGGAAAAATTACTACCAAGTTTTTGCGTTTGGTTTCGTACTAATATCTCAGACAACATCGCTGTGCCTACTATCACATGTACAAACAAAAAATTTAAATACCTCACATATGAATTCTTAAAACTGACTCAAAAGATTTTCGTTGCTACACAAAACCTCAGAACTACGAGTATCGTAATAATCAAATTCTTATAGCCAAAAACAACGCCACACCGAAAGAAAAAAAAATCTACTCACAAATATAGTATCGTAAGTTTCTCCATAAAACTTGACGGGTACTTTCAGAGCTATTTCAGGGGATGCGACCTCGGAACCGCGGGGCAAGTTCTGGTCAAACCCAGGCCCGTGCGGGTAGAATTGGTCGCGCGTCACTGCGCCCGCGCATGCGATCAGCGCGAGGAGTCCCGCGCACGTCCACATCTCTCCACGCTTCACACAACACTGGAATCGCTGGAATGCCCGTTAATGGGACGCACATTTTGTCGCATATATACGACTATACGGAAATAAACCTTTGCTTTGTTTCGTAAGGTGCAGGGAATCTGCTCCATGGATTTTTGGGTCGATGAAGATTTTCGTAATTGGTGCACACTAGAGATGAGCTTGTTTTCGTCATTTAGTAATTACCCTTATTTGTTTCGTTTAGGGGATACAGGTCATAGGTGTTTACTATGAGTCCGTAGAACGTATTATTAGGTGACATGTACCTACCTACTACGAAAATATTAAATTGGAAGAAAAAAGTAGTATGATTATATTTAAGTTTAAGTTTTTACCAACTACTGATAATGTAAACCTTCAAATAGATACTATAATATAGCACATGACAGAAAACTAAACATTTATCAGTTTCTCGACAATGCTGTGCTAGAATCCCTGGAAATCTTCAATCAATAAAAAATCTTAATCCACAACAACAAACGAAGATCCAATGAATTAGTTAATTAAGCACACAGTGCGGGAATGTCGTTATCTTCCACAAAGTTAGGAACGTTTGTTTGTCTGTCCCCATTAATGAGCGCATTATCTCGTAAACTATGCGATTACTACTCCATTCATTACCTACTGCTAATATTAAGTAACGATATTTTAAGAATTATTAGATGGCTGGAAGATAATGTTTGGCTACTTCTACCATTACAATAAACACATTTGTTTTAATTTTTAATTCCACACATAAATAAATTTGCTAGCAGCAACAAGAGTACAATAGACAAGTTATCATAGTTGACGACTCCGATGGCGCAATGGTTACCACGCCGGACTGCCGAGCTAAGGGTCCCGGGTTCGATTCCCGGCATGGTGGACATTTTTGTGATGAGCATGATTGTTGGCTGTGGTCTGGGTATATATGTGTAAGGTAGGTACATATATGTAGTTTATCAGTTGTGTTATGGGTGCTCCCATAACACAAGCTAATCAATAGCTTACCATGGGACTAACCAACCGTGTGTGAAAAAGGTGTCCCGCTATATATGTCCCACTATATATATTTATACCTTATTATGTAGATTTTATATTTATACTAGCAGGCCCGACTAAAACTATAATTTATATGCTTACCTAAGTGCTATCTCAAATGTAACAGAGTTCGTAAGTAGACAATAAGTACTTCCTCTCTCCTGACTCACCTATTTTGCAGTATCCGACACGGCTCAACAGTCCATGTAAATTAATTAAAAGTATTACCACATAACAATACGTACATGAGGCATATACTAAAATTATTGAGTACAACACTACGAATACAATTTGAAGTACCTTCTCAGGATTTAGTTTTAATAGTAGATGGTTCTACAGTAGCCCAGTTCCACGAAAATTTCGTTCACCGTTTCTGATGCAGTAAAAAAATGCTAGCAGCACAAATTCGGTGGTCGGGATTCACTCCTAAATTAATATCGTCACGATTCAACGGTTATCGTAGTTTTTATCAACCAAGCCATTTATTTAAGAGGAAATTCTTAATTCTTTGAACATTATATTGGCAAGAGTTCGCATGGAACACCGACGCCCAATTTCAAAGGCATTTTCGTTAATGTTTTCTTAGTAAAGTTTATTGGGTCAATGGGATCAGACTGCATGCAATATGTTTGTGTAGACGTTATAATTTTAGGGTTATTCAAGTGTATTATTTTCGATATCTTAACAATTAATATTCCGCTCATAAAGTATGAGTGTCTAACGGCCGAAATTAATAACCTATCTATGCGTTGTTTTGCTTACTAGAGACTGAATTTTGACATTAGCCCCATATAATTTGTGTCAAATTCCTATCGAATTATATAATTATATTTATTTCGGCCATAAGTGCTTTGATACAGAAGGATAAATACTGGCTTGAATTCCTACCACAGCTTCCTACGCCAACAATCCAGACCCCACATAGACATTCAATACTCCACATCCCATTCAATCATCACACAATACAGTCGCAATGCTCTTCATACAAAGCGCCCAACGATTATCACTGAGCATTGACCTAACTTTAGATAATTCGCAAACCAAAATATAATTCACAATTCCCAGGTCGGCGACCCCGAACGAAATGCATGAAACTCCTGGCAAGTTGCCTCCGATGCTCAGATAATCTGGGTTATAATTAAGTTTCTTGCTAAAAGATAGAAACAGTTTACGTACTTCGCGGCCAATTGAATGCACGATGTAGGACGGGACCGTGTCATCCGTTTGTTTTTGTGAGATCCCCGTAAATAACGTTTGTATGTCGTATTATTTTGAGATAGCATTTGGAAAGCTATTTTTATTTGTTTAAGTGCAGGGAACTCTGGAGTTCTATCATTAGGGTGTGTCGGAGATTTTAGATCTTATAAGCTGCTTTGGGAACACGATTTGTAAATGATAATTATTTTCATACAAAATAATAGTTCAAAAGTTGTTAATATTATCTTTTGGATTCAAAAAGTAGGATGGTATAAGGAATGACGTCATAAATATAGCTAAATGAAAGTTACAATTAATAAAAGAAAATATCATCAAAAAATCAATTAGGCGGCACTATAAGTCTAGTGTCTAATAAACTATTTACAGAAATATATTGTTCGCGGCAGACGAGGTAAAAACTAAACCGCTTATTGCCAAGTAAATGATGAAAAATGTTCACGTCCGGGTCGGGGACCACTACTATGGGCTATAGATAATTTTGTGTTTTTCTTATAAATGAACAAGTACTTTTCTATGAAGCAAGAATTAAATTGTTTCAATTGAAAATTCATTTTTCCTTTTTCCATATTGTTTTTATCATCCTATAAGATTAAAATTGTGTTTAGACGGATGGAAGAAGTGTTTATTCACTGCTGTTTATGGACTGCCAAAAAAAGTTATTTCGTAAAATACAGAATTAAGTTTGATAGAAATAAAATTCAGTGATAGGTAGTCATAGTAGGTCTGGCACATTAATGCGTGAATAATGATTTTATATAAAAACGTATGCTTTACAATGACAATTGTGGAGGAAAACTACATTTCGCGCTATCTCCATCTTAATTAACGGTACAAATAGTAGTGGTTTTGCTCAAGAAATTAATGCTGCCGTGACTCAGCTCCCCATCCAGCCGGACGAGATCTAAATCTGACGCTAGGACTAGCGGACGGACACTGGCGGACGCCGGACGACCGGAGAAAGCCCTGCAAGACCGGACAACCTTTTAACCGCTACGAAAGAAGCTAAATTGGCGTGTTTATAGGTTTTAAGATAGGACGAAAATAGTAATGTTGAAGATGTTTATAATTTTAAAATACATATGTATAATATGCTGTGCTAGGTTTAACCAGCGGTTTCCTGAGAAAACAACAATAAAATATCAGTTCATATAAAGTTTCAAGCCATAAAAATATTTAAAAATAAAATGAAACGTCTATTGGTAAATTTTATCGATTACTTATTTGAAGGGTGAAAATTTTAGAAATTTTTATTCGAGTTTTACCAAGTTTTACAATGATATGACATTTAAATTAAATTGAAATCAGTTTCCATTATGATTTTTTTTTAATAAGTGTTTTTGATTTGATATTTTTTTCTGGCCCATTTTCATTTTGTTGCATTATTGTAATTGAAATGTTTTGAATTCAAATTATCATAAATTGTGGCCCAAAATGTATTTAATTAATTAATAAATCTAATTTACAACTTGGTACTAACAATACATGTTTTGACTTTCGACATAATACTATCTAAAATATATAAGTTGAAGCGGCTCTATAATGGTCGATACGATAATGGTCTTTAATATCTCTCAAAATGAGTTATTGCAGGGTCGTTTGTTAGTTAAAAAGCGACGCCGGTCCTTAGAACCACTATTATCTTCAAAGCTGTATACAAACCTTCCTGAGACTAAAGGTAATGGGTTAAACTCGAAGGCCGGGGGCGACTCCCGAAATTATCTCAATTCTCAAAGACTGGCATTTTCTTAAAAACAAAGACCGCTCGAAAATTTATTTATCGCTTTTTGTCGAGATTAATTGAATGGTGGAGGGTTGCGGGTAGTTTCGGCTCGGCGTCTCGGCGGATCCGGTCGCCGAATGATTTCCCGCTTCCGGGCCGTTTCCGTCCCGTGGCGGTGGACGTGGTATTGCTAACGATACGCTTTGTGCTACCCACCTTTGTGGTTGCGCCCTTATTTATGGTGTCTATAAGAAAATGACGAAGTTACCGCTATGTATTTCAGCTTTTTTGAAGCCATTTCTCTTTTTGTGTTATGGTCGGGAATTCGAAATGAATTTGGAGGAATAGTTTGTGGGATCGGAGACTTTTGAATTCGATAGCAGTAATGATCTATACTGATGTAATAAAGCTGAAAAAAATGTTTTGTATGCTTGTTTGCTTAAACGCGTTAATTTTAGGAACGGTTGATCCGATTTGAAAAATTCTTACAGTCTTAGATAGCCCATTTATCCCCACCAACATAAGTCTTTACGCAAAGGTGTTTCCACGGGTAGCTAATATTTCTAATATTTGTAGTCGTTTTAGTATCAAATGCAGTTAATTTGTACAGTGCTCATTTTATTTTGTTGGTGTATAAGTCGTTGCCTTGTTGATGGGTTTAAACTGCGTAAGTGACAGTCGTAAGGTAACATTTTAAGAAAGTCTAGACGCTGGGAAATGCAGACGGAGTAATAAATAGCCTTGAGTGACCGAATGCCTAGAGTTAGGGCTGTCGCATTCGCTACGGTAACGCTCTTTGCTTTTAAATGGCTTTGTGTAGCCTTTGTTTTGTAAAATGGTTTGTTTGTGCGAATATTTTTGAAATAGTGTTAGCTAACATAACAAATTACATGCACAAAGCTCTGTAGAAAGTACATTCTGGTCTATTCTGATTACTGATCTGTTACTTTCTTATGTTCAACACTAATTTTGTATGCCTGCATCAACCATGCCATCGAAAATATTTAACGTTAACATTTTCGCTAAAGAGAAGAAACACATAGGTACATTTAAATGTCCAGCAAACAAACAATACGTTTTCGAAATCTAGCAAATACATGTTCGTAGCACCCCTCACAGCAAGATCATAACTGGCTCATATATTCCGACCGAAATGTACAAAACAATAAGGAAAGGAAAAGTCGACAATAATGAAGAGTTCCAGGGGTGTCCGCAAATAATCTACTTTGTGCTGCACGTGACCGTGTCTTGGCGTCACTTAATTAATATAAACTTGCGACAGCCCTATGCGGCCCGTAAATTATCGTGTGCATGTAGCTACATGTAGGTCGCGTGTTACTGAAATATGTACTAACTCCTACAAGATACACTCGGCGCGCTGAACTGATTCTGTGTTTTCTAAGAGGTGTTCAGCTTAATGGGATGATTATGATTTAACATTATAATATTTTTTTATATGTTTGTTAGGAAATGAGGTGTTATACTTTACCTTTTACCATGGTGAATTTGTTGTACAGACACCAGCACATCAGACTACCCGAAACTGTCAAATTTTCCCAATCAATTGCGAACAATATGCTTCAGTGATAAAGTTGAAAATCGATTAAGGAAATTTGACTAATAGTAGTAACTCGATATGCTGGCGTCTGTATTGATACTGATTTGATTTGAGCTGATTGAGCGTTAATTCAGTGTAGGTACGAGTATAGGTATACATAGGTACCTACATACATATAATGTATTGTAGGTGCATAATATTCACATTGATAACAAAATGCATTTTTCAACAAAGGAATACAAATTATTATTATCATTTTTATCACAAATTAAATTCCCTGTTTTTGTCATGCGGTTGTCAAATGTCCGGTGGCTACATATTATATACTTGTTCGTACATTATATATGGAAGTAGGTATGAGTCGGCTGCTCATTTACATGCATGTACTTATGTGTCCAATGTAACAATTTTTACTTAGGTTGCTAACCTAATGTTTAATTAAAAATATTCTAATTGTCTATTAGTTGGCTATACTTGAGGTATAAATAATATAAAGTCGTGGTGGCCTAGTGGTTAAAGAGCCAACCTCTCAAGTGTGAGGGCGTGGGTTCGATTCCAGGTCGGGCAAGTACCAATGCAACTTTTCTAAGTTCGTATGTACTTTCTAAGTATATCTTGGACACCAATGACTGTGTTTCGGATGGCACGTTAAACTGTAGGTCCCGGCTGTATTGAACATCCTTGGCAGTTGTTCGGGTAGTCAAAAGCCAGTAAGTCTGACGCCAGTCTAACCAAGGGGTATTGGGTTGCCCAGGTAACTGGGTTGAGGAGGTCAGATAGGCAGTCGCTCCTTGTAAAACACTGGTACTCAGCCGAAACCGGTTAAACTGGAAGCTGATCCCAACATAGTTGGGAAAAGGCTCGGTAGATGACTTGAGGTACCCACGGACGTAGCTACAGCTTTGACAGGGAGAGGGGGGGGGCGCAAAAATCAGAGTCCTAGCTCCAGTTGAGTTAATTATTTTCGAATAAAACAATGCATGCGTCTGCGAGTTTAACACACAAGTCTTAGTACAGACGGTAACGCTCCACAGGAAATATCGTTTTCTACAAAAAAGTGCTGAGTCTGTATTTTTTTCTGTTGGACAAGTAAGATAGATATGAATGACCAGACCACCCCCCTTACATGTATACGTCCTTGTAGGTATTGTACAGATGTAACCTCTTACATTATATTTTGTAACAGGCCGGAACATCAATTAAATATAGAATAGATTTAAGAATAAAGTAGTTAGTCTTTACTTTGACACTAAGTCGCCCGTCAGCACCCAAACATCGAATACAGCTTGAAGTTAAATATTGATAGTTTTGATTGATCCCAAATGCGGTATATGGAAGCTTATTTCTTTACGAGAAGATTATAGGTTTCCACAGTACCTACTATCATGACCGCTTCGTTCTCCCCTCATTTTCTCTTCATGTTCAATTTAAATGTAAAAGTTACAATGATTATTATATTCTTTAAGAATTTATCGGAATATGTCTACGTACGTTGTTATTGTAGGTAGGTATATGAAATCAAACAAAATATACTTGCTAATAACATTGCACTAGGTAATAAATTAATGCAACAAACTAAAAATAAATGCAAAACAAGCTAAAAATAAATAGTTCCAGGATTTTATTGAATTGAATAGGTAAGTATGTGGTTATAATTCTTAGTGAGTAAGAATTGACTAGAAGTAACATATAATATTTTATATTACAATGTTCTTAGAATATTAAGTCAGCGTGATAGGGCTGGCTTGAAGTTTTTTCCTTGTATTGACAAATGCCTGTTCACAGAGATGTATGTAAATGGGTTTTTAGAAGCTATGGAGTATTTAAGGATCAGTACAGAAAATCAATGAGAGCTCTAATATTTTATACGTTTTTTTTCAATCTCTCGCTATATGGTATAGATGACACCGAAAATTCTCGATAAACAATTATTTTCAGTGAAAACTGAAAATGTGAGTGAAGACTCCCATGTCTTGAGACACTTGGACAATCTGTAACGGTGTGGTAGAAACAGCGAATTGTACCTAACTACTTCGAAATTCGAACGACAAGGGGATTGACGTGCTGCGGGTTGTTCGTAAGAGTTACCGTGGCCCTGGCACACAAGGACCTCCAGAAGGAACATAGTGGGTTTTAGTCAGTAAGAGTCTGACACTCCCTCCAGCTGCACCCTCAGCGGGAGGGTTTATTTGATAATTTCCCACGAAAAAAAGGGTTCAATGCAAAAGCATTTGATCCCGAAAACAAATGAATGCCATTCATCAAAATTCTCGTCACTGAACAGTGTAAAGTTAAGGGCGTTTCCCAAGATGCTGTAATCAACGGGCCACATTCAGACATGGCCCGCGTTACGTAACTCATAAAACAGGAGCCGCATTAGCAAAGGGTTGGACGAAGCAGGCCGTTTGATGGCGCGTTGTTGCGGTATCGCGGTGTGTGGTACAAGTTATAAGAAATTAGCATTATACTGGGACCTTAGTTATGAAAAAAATATAGCGATGACTATAAGAGTCAGACTCTTACTGACTAAATCCCACCTACTTTTTATTTCATGGGAAATCATGAAATGACCCTGCTGAGTGTAGGTACAGCTGGAGGGAGTGTCAGAATCTAACTGACTAAAACCAACTATGTTTCTTTTGGAGGTCCCTGTATGCCAGGGCCACGGTAACTCTTTCTCACCCACTTTCAATTTAACCTTCTAGGGCCGAAGTAAATTTTTCAAAACATCCGAAAGTACCTGCAGTAAATTTTGAGTCACAGAAGATTGATGGCACCTAAAAATAAAGGGCATGAGGGCTAGCAATTGCGTGAGAATTTTTGTTTGTAAATCTGTGTCATCATTCTTAGGGTCAGTTTCACAGGTTTCGGATTGCAACTATCTACCTGTGACACTGGCCCTTAGACTGTTTAATTTTAGTTTATTCACCCACTAGCTCTAGTAACTTGCATCTGCACGTAAGTGGTCGCTCGTAAACAGTTTACGACAGTGTGCCGCCGGTGGAGATTAAAATCATGCATTTATTTTATTCGTCATTATTCCGCAACGCCCAACAGTATTCGAGCTAGCTCTAAAAAAATTGGAACAATCTCGCCGCTATGATATGTATTTTTTACGTCCTTTGGTGTTGCGCATTAAAAGATAAATGTTTTATTGCTTTTTGTCATTAGGAATGCTCACACACACAGTATTTTGGTGTTCATTTAGTTTGATAATTATATATTATGTGTTAATTTTCTGAAGGCACGTTAAACTGTAGGTCCCGGCTATCATTGAACATACTTGGTAGTCGTTACGGGTTGTCAGAAGCCATTAAGTTTGACGCCAGTCTAAACAAGGGCTTTTGGGTTGCCTGGGTAACTGCGTTGAGGAGGTCAGATAGGCAGTTACTCCTAGTAAAGCACTGGTACTCAGCTAAATTCGGTTAGACTGGAAGGCGACCCCAACATAGTCGGGAAAAGGCTCGGGAGATGATGATGAAGATATGTGTTAATTAATTAATGTGCATCTCAGTCACAATTTTGCGAAAACTATAATGCATTGCCTACTTTGATTAAACGGGAGTTGTACTTTCTTAAGTAGTATATACCTATCACAAAGTTTAACAGGAATTTGGTCAAATACCAAAAGATTTAAAAGTGAAATAATCTATTGTTCCGTTTTAATGTTAAACAGTCTGCAATTAAAATCGCTGCTATGTTAATTTAGTTACCTAATGAAAGTTTGTGAATCAACGACATTTTATTTTTAATTTGGACACGTGTGATTGACGTCACGAGTCGACGCTACAGGTTCGTCGTTTCAGCCGAAAGACATCCACTGCTGGACAAAGGCCTCCCCAAGGCTCTCCACCTTGCGCGATCGTCTGCAACCCGCATCCATTGCTTCCCGGCGACCAACCGACATAGATCGTCCGTTCACCTAGTTGGGGGCCTGTTCACGCTGCGTCTTCCGGGTCGTGGTCGCCACTCTAGAACTTTACTGCCCCATCGGCCATCTGTTCTGCGAGCTATGTCCCTGCCCATTGCCACTTCAGCTACAGGTTCAACACTAGCTATTTTTGTAAAAACTCAGGGATTAAACATTGAAGACATTTTCTACTCGTATGATTAACATTAGACCATAATAAAACTGAAGAAAACAGAGAAAAAAACATTTGAAAATCATTAAATTCGAACACCATTTACACCTGGCTCCAAACACGTGGAACGGTATTCGAAGTGCTAGTACCTACTTAACTTTTATTCTAGCCAATCTAATATGGCAATAGTCTAGCACTGAACGCCAGATCGTGTTCATGAACGACCAAATCGCCGATAAGTAAGGTCGGGTGTCGAACCCGCGAAATTGTTGCGATACCATTACAATAATAGACAAGGTCAGGCTAATAACGATAGCGTGAACTTGGTTTATCTTCAAGATATGTGACGTTTATGTTAACGCCTCTTACGGTTTTTTTTATACCAGATTTTTAATGCAGTGTAATTTTCCTTATTTTGAAAGGTGCATAGGAGAACACACGAAGCTGGAAAAAACCCATGTTTGCATATTGCACATTGGAAATTACTCCACGTAATTCGGAATATTTTATCAATGAATTTCTTAACAAAGGTCATGTTCTCGTAATAGAGCAAACACTTACCTTAATCAAAGATAAATTGACGTTGACTAAATTAATTAAAATAATAAAACAGATGTTTTGATTACACGAGTATGTTCGTATTGTATTGTTGTTCGTTTCTAAAAATTATTTTTTTCAATACACAATACAATTAAATATCCCATGTTTATAATATCCAAGTTAAGAATATCATGATAGTTCCAGTGGATGATAAGATCAAGTAATTCTTCCACGTGTTTCACTGTTTTTGCAGAACGATAACCATTTATTTGTAAACTTTAAAAATTATGTAATAAATATTACTCAATCTAATAAATATTAGCACAATTTTTCTGTTGTGGTCACTCACACAAACTGACATATTCTTCACAACAGACCTACATTCCCTTTAAATCATAGTTGACGAAACAAACATATTGAACAAATAGAACAATGTATTCCACCATAGTGTCAAATCACTTGCAACAGAACATCCTAATGATGATGACAGCCAAACAACAGACCCAACAGATTTACTACATACACTATAGTTTCTTAAATCACACATAAACCTAGTGAATGTTGCCGAAAATGTGTTGAGATAATAATTTAGGGGGACGTTTGATGGGCAAGTAATCTGTGCTCGGCTGGCGTGCCTGAAGGATCGTAAAACGGTTTATAGTCGCTTACACGACGGTACGGTAAGGTATGTTGGTCGAGATTTTTGGGCCGATGTAATGATAGGGCGCAGGCTGCAGTGGTAAAGTGTGATGATGAAGTAAATTGCGCGGTTGCTTGTTGTGTTGCAAAGCGAAAGTATTGAAAGTTTTATAATAGGCTTACGGTTTAAGGCCCAACCTTCGCTAATGAATTTAAATAAGATAGGTTTATCTATGGCTGTCATTGAACATCCTTGGCTGTCGTTACGGGTAGTCAGAAGCCAGTCTAACCAAGGGGTATTGGGTTGCCCAGGTAACTGGGTTGAGGAGGTCAGATAGGCAGTCGCTCCTTGTAAAACACTGGTACTCACGCGAAACCGGTTAGACTGGAAGCCGACCCCAACATAGTTGGGACAAGGCTCGGGAGATGATGATAGGTATATCTATGGCTTTGGCATTAGACTCTTGGACGCTAAGCCTGACTGCGATTTGTTTGCGGACGACTGGAAGACGATTCTGTCGGTATGTCTGGAGTATTGTGAGATAAGCGCGTGAATGTTTCATTGTATACATATATCTATAAATATAGTTTTTGCTGTTAATTTAAATAAATAAATTAAATGTGTCTGTGGTGAAGTAAATATTTTGAGACTAACTGCCAGAAAAATACAGATATTTCAAAAACTGTCCAAAGGTCGTTTGAATACGGATAATTTTCCAGCATAGTGTGATTTGAGCAAGGAAATGAATAAAAAGCTCTTTGAAGAACTCCAAGAAAAACAGTTGAAAGCTATGATTACTTTCCCGGAATGTATAAAGACTTGGGATTAAGGGAAATGATGTCCTCTCGCTAAAGTTTTTCAAAAATGAAGATGTCTTTGAGTCTATAAAACCTTGAACCTTCAACTTTTTTTAATAAGACTACGTTCGCTTCATTTACGACTTGCTCGACTTCGGCATGACCACTCGCCGCTGTGGGTACCAAATGACGTGTTTACTGTAGATATCATAAATGAGAATTCTTTTAACAAGCCGGGTGAACTAGTCTACATTTTGGGGACTTAAAATTATGACGAATGTTACATGCTAAATTACTTTTTAGTTTTGTTATATGTTTACTTTGTCTCGCTGGTCTAGTAGTCTCATGACGTGACTGCTGTGCACGGAATCTTTCGTTCGATTCCCGGGTCGGGCCAAAATTCCTTTGTGGGTGTAGCTAAACATTCGCAAAAACAGCCGGAAGCCTGGAAGGATATTGGTCATGAATCCCTTGGAGCACGGAAATTTTATGCGCCTGGTCTCTCTCCGGTCGTGTCTGATCGCCGCCGCGTCTCGTTTAGAGATTTAAGAAATAGAGAGTAAAATTTTAATCTGTGTCTATGCAAATGCTTGTGTACTGCTATATTATGCTCTGGCTGATCTTCTTAGAGAGAATAGCCGCCATGGCCTACAATCGACATGGACGCCATTATTATACTTATGGTAGTTACATACCTACATATTACTTATGTATATGTAGGTAGGTACATATTACCTGTGATACCTATATTCGTAGCTAAAATAAACAGCTATGGCAAAAGCAAATAATTTGGGCGAATCAACTGCTCGCAGCGATATTTAAATTATGTCAATAATTACAATCGTTTCATGATTTCGAATGTTAATTCGCTGAACGGTATACAAACGGAGAATTTGATTTAGCTCATGTTTAATGCGTAAAACAGACGGGAAATACTTTATGTTGGCAATTCGTACGTACGAAGGCTTAATACTGGGTCAGGTAAACTTTTGTTCTCAGCTTTGAAATGCTCGGAGCTTTTTAGGGTTCGGCAATCGTAATAAAAAGCTTTATATTTCGACAAAAAAATATTAAGGGTACGTAGTACCTAAAATGCAGATAAAAATAAACTGAAAGTTATATACCTATATCCTTTCTTTTAGTCTTTTCTTAAGTTAAGTAAGTCTTGACCGTTCTGATGATGCATCGGTGTAAGTCATTAAGAATACCCGGCTAAGTGTGCATCGGATTCGCGTTTGTTACATATGGGAATTGACCTTCAAAAAGTGCTGATTCAGCCTACTTTGAATAAATGACTTTTTTATTTTAATTAAATCTTTTGATACAGATATGTCGTAAGGCCGCGTCCTGCGTGAGCGAATTGTCGCCAATGTGATATCGAATTAAATCCGACGTTATGTGTTATTAATAGGCGTTATTCGGTGACTTTGTCCTGCAAGCTACGTCTTTAGTGTTGTTCAGTTTTGTTTCATAACATGGGTCATTCATGGGACATTACATTATTTTCTACTTCAACGTTACGCGGAGTGAAATCATTCCTAGTTCACGCGTATACGTCAAACTAACTTCCCTCCAAATTACTGTCGAAAATGTCAGCGGAACCCCGCATGACGCGTGGCGGACACTTGCCAGGTTTTGCTGTTTATATTTGTTTAGGACTAAAGTTCATCAGGGCTGTAGGCGTTTCCCGGACAAATATCGCCCGCTCAGTATGATGTAGTGAACTGAGTGGTTCTGTATTAAATTGGCGATGTGCGCTTATCTTGCGAGGGTAAGCTTGTTGCTGTGTAGCATGTTAATATTTAGAGTCAGCTGTGTTAGTTCCCATGGTTGTAGGTGCTAGGTTATTAGTTACTTGGTTGTAATTGAAGGTATAATGCATATAGGATATACTAAATGTATAACTGTGCGTATATAACTATGGGCAATTTTAACGTAGGTACAGACACCAGCAGGTCAGTCAAATATTAACCTTCCTGTATATTGATAAGGTAGAAAATCTATTAGAAAAAAAATCAGATGGAGGTAGGTTTATGTGTTAGTACATTCCGTGAGGTTTTCTACTCTTGAACGGTTTTGTTTTTAGTGCGACGGGTTTCATTGACGATTTTTGCATACTGTATTGTAACCGATTGTTATACAAATATATAGGTACTTACTACATAATATGACTTAATAACCTCATTCTTTAAAGGGGAAGAAAGAAATTATAGAACATTCTTAGGAGTTGGACAAAAACATCAATAAGTGCATAGGTACACAACACACTTTAATACTAGTAAAGTGTGTTCAGGCCCCTCCAACCCAGGATTACGGTCCAAGAAGAAATACTAACGATCGGGTCTTAACTTATCACAACCCTCATTTCCATCCTCAAGACGTTTCTGGCGCGGATTAAAATCCTAAGACGAAGTTAATTGAAAAGGTTCATCTGTACCAGTAACATTAGGTTTTATTGCCGGTCAGTACTTCTGCCGAGGGACCGTGTGCCTCGGTCTTAATGGTAATGTCGATGACCTCTGACTGACTGGGATGGTTTGTTTTGGTTTAAAGTGGGCCGGTCTTTTGGCTAATGAGCGCCTTGGCGTATTTGAATTTTTGTTAATGGATTTTTAATTTTGTAGTCCTAGAGATACTAAAGCTTTTACAACCTCTTCTCTTGCTTTAAGAACTATTAAATAGTCGTGACTATCAATAGTAAATCAACCAAAATAAATAAATAAATGGCAACCACATTTGAACCAGAGAAAATCTTAGCAGTATGAATAGGCACGATAGAGAAGACCATCAAACATCCCTCAATATAAAATATATAATATCCCAAAATATCCCTCTGATGCACGGGTTTATCATTACCAACTTTCTTACTCCAGGCTGTTTTTGTGAAAGATCTTTGTGGGTACACAAAGACATTTCGGCTCGACCCGGCAATCAAACCCGAGACCCCGTGCACTGCAATCACGATATACAAATACTAGACTAACGATAGGTGAACGGATGAGACGGTATATCTGATGCTGATACCGTTTAGTTTCTCGCTACTCAATTTTATTGTAACACTCTCATATCTCATATCATCGCTAAGATACATACAAACATCTAAGACAAGCTCTGTTCTACAAGTAACTAAGATTCTATGACCTCGAAAGTCAACAGCGTCTTCACCTCCCTCGCCTGTGCTTGAACTGAAGAACTCTTCCATTTAACACTGATGACGTAGTGTGTGTGACGTAAAGAGGTACTCGTTTGTAGCGTACGTAGCAAAGCGAGCGTAAGATACTGAACTAAGATTAATATGTATTTTACAGAATGTATTGACTAATTTTATTAAGAGGGTTGTAATTTATGAACAAAACACTATGGATTGATGATGATGATGATGATGATTGGTGGTTACTAGTTGTTTTATCCAACTGTTCCGATCCGAAAAAGGGGTTATGTATTGTAACCTTTTTAATAATTATTATTTTGAGTGATGTCTCGTGAGCTTTCTAAAACGTTGATATTTTCTTTGTGGCTTTTCAGCGTAGTGATTTAGTTAATCCCGAGAAGGACTGCACCTAGTCAGTAACACGAAACAAAACATGCTTAGAAAAAACATAATGTATTGTTGTGTTGTATTCTTATTAATTATATTTTAATTTCTATTACGTTTGATATGATGAAAAATATAAATACTTAACATCAAACAAAATGATTATGTATTACACATCTGCTTCCATATAAATATACCCAATAGATATTTAGAAATACCTATTTAGAGGTACATACGTTCTGTAAATGAAGCAAGAATTTTTCCCTTTCATCTTTTCCCTATAATTAGTCCAGTGAAAACGTGGCGACTGGCAAAATATTTGCGCAGATCCTAATTAATTAATAACTCTTTCAATATAATTAACTAGGTACAGTAATTAGTGATATGGGTCTCGATACGACTCTCTCTTTGCTCGTTTCTTTAATGTTTATTTAGATATACCTAGTTTATTTATTTCCGTGAAACTAACAGGACAGATATTATTGAGAAAATTTTCAATTTACAGAATAACGTTTTTATTTTTGTATGGAAGTAATTATGGATTGTTTTCTTTAAGATATATTTTATAGGGTTAATATGAAATTTTATACGTAATTGATTGTCACAAGACGTGTATGAAACGTATTTTACACAACTTGTCTATTGTACTAAGTCAGAAATCGACCATCCGGCTTGAGCAAGCGTGCTGATTAACGTCAATTCCTTCTCTGTATGGGGAAAGACCTGTGCATTTTTTTTACAATGGATTATCATCAAATCCCTCTGGCTATGGGTGCAGCTAGGGGGAGTATCCAAACTTATAGACCAAAACCAACTTTTGATCCTTCTGGAGCCCTTTCTGTGTCCAAGGGCTCGGTATCTCTTGCGAACCATCCCACAGCCCCGGCAGAAGATCCAGAAGATCTGTAGTTGGACAATAAAAAGGGCTGATGATGATAATGATGACTCATTCAAAGAAAAGAACAGAATATAGCGATTTTATTTTTCTCTCCAAATTAATCCAAATAAATTATAACTCTGTACTACATCCTAACTTGACATAAGATATACATTACCCATAGTTCATCCACATCGGGTCGATCTGACCCAGTAATTAACAGCTGATCACGCGAACATTACTGACTCCTGACGGGTCGGCCTGACGCGGGTCGGCATTAGTCCTGTCCTCTTATTAGCTGGCCTTATCTTACTTAGCATTTTCGGTAGCTTTACGTACATGATGTTTGAAGGGGTCCTAAATTGATAAATGTGTGTTTATACTTTATTAGTTTCCTTCGGTTTGACACGTGTCTTGAGGAATTGAGGAAATAGAAGTAGCTAGTCCTTATTTAAGGCATTTTAAATGTATAGAAGTAGGGTATATTGTTTATGCATGCAGCGTATGCTCATAAGCAGCAACTACCGCCAGTCTGAGATTACCCGCGGAGCGTAAATTGCCACTTTATTTCCAAAAGGAGCAACTGTTGCAGCCACTACGGAAGCGGAAACTACAATTACGCGTACACAGTCAACTGCAGCCAAATACTAAACAAATAGTTGAACTTATCTTTTCAATTTACGTATGAAAGGTGAACGCGAGACGTCGCTCCGGGCGAATGGAAATTAACCCAGCCTCATGAGATGGCTCAAATCCTCAGTGTGCCGTCCCTTTCCCACCTCATTATGAAAGGGAAAATAGAAAGGGATAGCGTTAATAAAATTCCTTGCGACTGGAAAATGGAAGGATTCGAGAGTAATTGGAAATACCTTCACATTGAGTGGCGCGCCCGAGGTTTCACCGTACGGATCGCACTGTGTATTTAACTTGCCTTTTGTATGAATTTAATCAGATTCTCTCAGCTCTTGTATTGTACTGTTAATTGGAATTTGTATTGAAAAATTTCAAGTTTCGTTATAATACCTATCAAATTATTTGGCTTTTAACGTTTTGACAATGTGGCCATTCAACGTTCGTTAAATATTCCTGGGATGTTGGAACTGAAAGTTGAATCGCATTGAATTTTGTTGGGCAAAGTCGATGTACACACTTCAATCTTGGATATACTATAAGTTAGACTTATTATTTGTAATCATCAAAAACACTATTTACATAAACAACTTATAACAGGCGACTTATAAAGGTCGTCAAAAACTGATCCTCATTGCTATGTTTGGGCACGTATGGGTATACTTATATACTAGGATATTTTTCTCAAAATATGTAGGGTATCGACATTCATTAACCCTTATTTAAAGCCTATCTAATCTAACAGCCTACCGCTAAAATAACTCAAACAGACTACACGAGAGCACAGAGAGGTTCTAAGAACATTTTTTCCAACACAGTTATGTATGTAACGAGCACAATCTTTTTTTTTTTTTTTTTTTTTTTTTTTTCGGGGGGAAATCCTCATGGACTATCCTCCGCCTGGGGAGAGGCGGAGGGGTGTGCCGGACTCTTACCGGCTAAAACCACCCCGGTGTCTCCTCGCACGTGCGCGCGGGGCCGCGGGAATCCAGATTCTTCCGCAGCCCCGCACTAGTGCTGGCCCGGCTGTCCGGGCCTCGCCTCCTGCACGGGGTAGTGAGGTGTTAAACTACCCCGTGCATCGTCTCAGAGGCGCGCGCCGACACCCGCGCGCGCCTCCGCCTCGGGTCCATCGAAAAGGGGGCGGGGACTTCCCCAAGTCCCTCACCCCTGGACCCGTTTATGGGGGGCGGAAAAGGGCGTTGTCCGCCCTTCTCCTGCGCCCGGTGCGCCTTCTGCGGCCCGGGAAGGGAGTCGTGATTTCCCTCTCCCGTTCCGCAGATTCCTTCTGCGACATCACGTCCTCGCAGAAGGACACCACCGCGTCCCACGACTCTGCCCTACCGACCATCTTCCGCACCACGGCCGGCAGCGACAGGTCGACTCCTACCTCGTTTGTGAGGACACGGCGCTGCTCTTCCCAAGCCACACACTCGGCGAGCGTGTGTTGCGCCGTGTCCTCCCCGCAATGGACGCAGTGGTGGCACCGAGCGTCCGGCTCCCTGTCTATGCGGCACAGGAACTTGCCGAAGCAACCGTGCCCCGACAGCACCTGCGTCACCCTGAACGACAGGGAGCCGTGCCTTCTCCCGAGCCAGTCGTCGAGTACTGGCCGGATCGCCTCGACGGTAGCGAGGCCAGCGGTAGGGCGCAGAAGCCTCTGCCGCCATTCCGCCACCAAGACCTGACGGAGCTCTTCCCGGCGCAGCGCGATCTGACGCTGCACCGGGTTCGAGCCCCGTGCCCGCTCTTCCTCGCGCCATCGGTATAATGACGCGAGTACTTTCGCCTCTAGGTCCCAGGGCGGGGATCCGGCCAGGACGCAAGCCGCCTCGTAGGAAATCGTGCGATACCCGCGGACGACTCTGACGGCCATCGCCCTCTGCGGTTTGCGCAGAATGGCGAGAGTACTGGCCGTCAGGTCCAGCGCCCACACAGGGGCCCCATACAGGGCCATGGATCGCACGATTCCCACGTACAACCGCCTACAAGCGGCGCTCGGGCCCCCCAAGTTGGGAAGCAACGTTGAAAGTGCGCCCGCTGCACCCATCAGCTTGGGCGCCAGCCGCCGGAAGTGGGGTCCGAATTCCCATCGGCTGTCGAGCACCAATCCCAGATACTTCATGGTGGACTCGACAGCTATCCGGGCCCCGCTGACCACGATGTGTGATCCCGGCGCCGGCGCACGTCGGGGGCCATGAAACACTATGGCCTCCGACTTGTTCAGGGCCACCTCCAGGCCCAGGCGCCGGATGCGGTTCACCACCTGTGACACCGCAGCCGTGGCTATCAACGTCGCTTCCCTGTGCGAGCTCCCTCGGGCTGTGACTAGCGTGTCGTCCGCATAGCACGTCAAGTCGGCGCCCGACGGAAGCTCGCCTCTCAGCACCCAGTCATAGCCGATGTTCCACAGGAGCGGTCCCAAGACCGATCCTTGCGGAACACCGCACGACATGAGGTGCCGACCGGCACCGTCACGTCCCCGATATGTGACGCATCTACTTTGTAGATAAGCCCCTACCGTGCGGCGGAGATAGAGAGGCACGCGATGGTAAATCAGTGCCTCCCGGATACAACTCCAGGGTAGGGTGTTAAAGGCGTTGGAGATGTCCAAAGACACCGCCAGCACCACCCCACCCCGGGACACCGTCTCCTCCGCCAGGGCCCTCACGCGCATGATGGCATCTACTGTGGAGCGCCCCCGACGAAAACCGAACTGGTTGTCGTCCAGGTCCGGCCCCTCTCTGCACAAGTGGCTGACGAGGCGATCGGCGATAATCCGCTCAAACAGTTTGCCCGCCTCGTCGAGCAGCACTATGGGCCGATACGCGGACGGCGAGTCCGCGGGGCGCCCTTCCTTCTTGAGCAGGACCAGCCTCCCCTCCTTCCACACACTGGGAAACTGACCCTGCTCGAGGCATGCCGTGAAGAGCCCTCTCAGCTGGGGCTCTAGCTCCTTCAGAGCTAGGACGAGAGCTCGACCAGGAACCCCGTCGGGTCCGGGCGCTGTGTTCTTTGCCCGGAGTCGCGACACGGCCGCTCTCGTCTCTACTTGCGTCACCTCGGGGACATCGGTGCTCTCCTCTTCTGGAGAGTCTGTGGCTGAGGGCGAAGCCATCGCCGGGGGAACGTGTTCCGCCCGCTCAGGGAAGAGGGCCGACACTACCGCCTCTAGCAACTGGGGTTGCATGCTCTGCACCAGTGGGGGCGCCCAGGGGCGCAACTTGCCCCGTACCCAACGGTAGGGGCGCCCCCACGGATCCCGATCCAGGGACCCCAGTAGCTCTTCCCTGGCACGCGACTTTGAGTCGCCGATGGCCAGCCACAGAGCCTCCTTGGACGCGCGGTACACCTCATACAGCGCGTCCTCTTCGGCGGAATCCCGTCGACGTCGTCTCCGGTATCGAGTGTACTGGCGGCGAGCCGCAACGCACTCAACGCGCAGTTGCGCGATCTCGGCGGTCCACCAGTACACCTGGCGCCTTGCGGACTGTTGGCGGACGCGGGGCATGGACGCGTCGCATATCTGCGTCATCGCCCCGCGAAACCAGAGCGCCACCGCTTCGACGTCGACGGGGCCGTCCGTCGCCGACTCCCAATTCCAGGACTGGACTAAGGCGGCTTCCTCGAGTAGTTCCTTGTCGATGCGCTTAAGCGCCCAACGCGGGCCGTCGTTCATCGGGGTTGTTGGATGGCGGCCGCTCGCGGTCTGGGCGGAGATGTCGAACCGAATATACCTGTGGTCCGACAGCGTCTCCACCTCCACGGCGACTCGCCAGTCGTGGACTCGGCTGGCGACAGAGGGGCTAGCGAACGAGACGTCCACTATCGACCCGCCCCGCTGCCGCACGCACGTATATTCCGAACCCCGATTCAGGACGACCAGACCGGTCGTCACCGCCCACTCCTCCAGCACCTCGCCCCGAGAGTCAGTGACCGGAGATCCCCACGCCGATGACTTGGCGTTGAGATCCCCGAGCAACAGAACGGGACGAGGGTGATAGCGGCCTACGACGGCGCCCAACTCGACAAGGAAACCCTCAAAGTCGGCGAGACTCTTGTTGGGGGAGAAATACGCCCCCACAATGACGATACCACCCGAGACCGCAGCAACCCAGCCGCGACCCCGAGACGGGTCGATCAGAGCCCCGCCAATAATGGCCACCAAACCATCAGCGCACCCCAGCCAGTTGTCACGGGCGGGGATGAAGTACGGTTCGGCGACCACAGCCACGTTAATCGACCACTCTGCCATGCTCTGGAGTAAGAGATCCTGAGCTCTGGCACAGTGGTTGATGTTGCCCTGGAGGAAATGTAATTGGAGCATTGTTAAGGCTCCATTTCCTCGGCAACGGTCCTGGGCCGGGAGTCGGCCGCGGAGCTATCAGCCTGCGGGGGTTGCGAGGTTTCCCCGGCAGGCTTAGCACTCCTCTTCTTTTTCTTGGCCTTGCTGGCAGGCGCGCCACAGGCCCCTCCGCCCACTTTGTGCCCCGCTGGCTTTCCCGCAGCCGAACACAAGCTGCAGTTGAACGCTGCGGAACACTGGGCCGCCTTGTGGCCGGGCTGACCGCAGCGATAGCACAGGTCGCTACGGTCAACCTCGGCGGTGCATTTTATCCGGACGTGCCCCTTCTCCAGGCACCGGAAGCACCGCAAAGCCCGGGGCTGCAGGAGTTTTACTCTCGCTGCAACCCAGCCCACCAGCAATCTGCCGCTTTCGGCGATCTTCTTCGCTGACGCCACAGGGCATCGAACCCAGACGACGCCGAGTCCGGTGGCGTCGGCGCGTATATCGCCGGCCCGCACCTTTTCTGGCGGACACACTCCGTCTCGGGAAACGGCCGCCACCACCTCCTCAGAGGTCACAGAGTCGTCCAGACCAGCAATCCGCACCTCTGCAGTTTTCACTGGTCTGGAGACCCGGACGTCCTCGGGGTTGAGGACCTCCCTCATTTTGGCGGCCAAAGCGTCCGCCTTTTCGGCACTGCCACTCGCAGCACCTGCCACCTCGAACAGCCGCGCACCCGTGGCAGTCTGCTTGAGGGTGACGGACTGAAGACCAAGATCGGACAACTTGATCTTGGTCTTGGCCTCAGCGATGACCGTCTGGTACGATACGCCGCGCTCCGCAGCTCCAGGCTGTAACGTGAGTGTCACAGCTTCGGAACGCGGCGCACGTATCGCCGGTCCTTTGCGACCGCCTTTGGCAGACCGCCGCGCAGGCTGCTTAACCGCCTTTACGGTTTGGCCGGCGGTGCGCGCTGCTGCCGAGGCCG
This sequence comes from Heliothis peltigera, assembly GCA_958496145.1. Lineage (NCBI taxonomy): Eukaryota > Metazoa > Arthropoda > Insecta > Lepidoptera > Noctuidae > Heliothis > Heliothis peltigera. The sequence goes on along the minus strand of OY292329.1, from coordinate 10,606,536 downwards.
CCTTGGCGGCTTTGCGGGCCTTCTTGCGGCCCACGACTGTCGCCCAGGTCTCACCCTTAGACCCGGCAGTCGCGGGCTGATCGCTCGTCGGGGCTCCCTCCGCGGGCTTTTTATTACCCTCCGCGGGCTTCCCTTTCCGAGGCGCAGGTCTCGGCGGCTCCTCAGCCTTCCTCCGTGTATCGGCCGCAAGGGGCGGACGGAGGATTTCCGCAGGGAGGCGCCGAGAAATCGCCTCCATGCGAGCATTCACCATGCTCCCGCACTGGAGCATGCAGAGCCGAACAATGCGCTCAACCTCGTCATCGGTATGAGCGCTTGTCGGTCTCGGTGCGGGAGCCGGGGCCACTACCGGTGCGGCGTCGGAGGACATGCGTCGCTGCTGCTGCTCGCTCAGCGCAGCGACTTGTCGCCGAAGCTCCTCCATATCGCTTCGAAGGCGGCTGTTCTCCTCCTGCAACTTTGCGACCTCATCTGAGGCTGTCCTGTTGAGGAGGACGCTAACCGCCTCCTTGATGTCCGCGGCAGCCTCCTTCAGACCGCGGGTGAACGTGCCCTTCAAGCTGCCTGATTTGGTGGCAACCTTCAGGACCAAGTCCACCCCGTCCAAGGCCATCTGCGTTAGGGCCACCGCTGACGGTGCACCCCCTTCCGCCGCTAGAGCAGCGCGTCGCTCGCGTGCGCGTCGCGCCATTTCCGACACTTCGTCGGCCGCGACTGCTTTACGCTGCTCTCTTCTGGTGGCATTGAGCTCCGCCTTTGAGCTCCCCAGCGAGGCACAGCTCTCGCCACCAGGGTCCTCGGTAGTGACCCCCATGTCACTATCTGCTTCGCTTGCCGCGGAGGTATTGCGGCCGCAGCGCACGAACCGGCCGTGTTTATCCCTCCGCGGCTGCGAAGCACTCGCTCCTTTCGAAGCCTGCCGACCTCTCCTCGCGGTCGGCACCTTCGGGGCCGGCAGGCCTTCTTCGTCTGAGGACTGGCACACTGGACGCTTCCTAATGGAAGACGTTCCACGTGACCGACTTCCTTCGCCTCCAGGATGTTCCAGCATGTTCGCTGCAGGGGTCCCGTCGTCTACCCCTGTGCATCCGTCGGTCACCAATTTAACACTCGCAGGCCCGAATACCTGCGAGCGCCGGGTGTCAACCGGGTCGCATGACAAGCAATCGCTTCCAGTAGTCAAATCCGCAACAGGGGCCTGGTTGCCTACCCCTGCGCATCCATCGGTCGTCAATTTAACACTCGCAGGCCCGGATACCTGCGAGCGCCGGGCGTCAGCCGGGTCGCATGACAAATCGCTCTCGTATTCGGACATTTCACATTTTACGATATGGGTAGTACTCACATCGCTTCCCCAAGGCGATGCGGCCGCTCTTTTTGGAAGGGTATTTAATTCTCCCGAGGCCTGCGGATGCCTCTGGTGCAGGATATACCGCCCGCTGTTCGGTATCTACGTCTAATATTTTTTTTTATGATTTTTGTAAAATTTTTAACTTTTTATTTTGTTTTTTGATTTTATAAATTTTCTCTTTGGTTTTTTTTTTTTTTTTTTTTTTTTTTTTTTTTTTTTTTTTTTTTAATGAATGAAAACCTACAACTATCCTACAACTAATCTAAAACTAACCTATAACTAACTTAACCTAACTCGGCATCGTGGCTCAAAACTTCTCGCCACGAATGCCCTTAGACCGCAGGTTGAGGAGCAACCCACGGTCTTCCCCACCTCGGTCACATGACCCTAGACCGCGAACTGTGAAAACAGCCAGCGGTCTACCCCACCTCGCTCTCCAGTCATGCACTCTGCGGCTGCAGAGCGCAGCTGGAGAGCCCACAGGAGCGTCTCCTCCGCTCCGCTGGTTTTGGTCCACGCCGGGTAAACCCGGTACCGCACATAAATGTGCGGCATTCCCCTATCCGCCACCTGGGGACGCGCCCGGTTGGAGACCAGCAACTCCGACGGGAACGAGCACAATCTGCGCTAACCTATATTGTGTTAACACCTCCGGGACCACTAGCCCGGTAAGCCTGGGCGATACCAACGTCTTACTGGCTTACTACAGGATGTGTTCCTCCAAAATATTATATCGGTAACTGGCAGATATAGTACAGCTAGTTTCGACGCGCTGTTTTAACTGCGTCTAATAGGAACTATTCCGCGCACCTAGAGATAAAGTAGCCTATAGGCTTCCTTGATAAATGTGTTAACTAACACTGAACAATTCATTTAATTCTTTAGTTAAATTTTTTTAGTTAATAAACTAACATTCAATTCATTAAATCACTCCAGTAGTTCCCGAGGTTAGATAGTAAATAGATAGATAAAACATTTATTCAGCCCAAACAAAGACGCAAAGACATTGACAGGTTGGCACGTTCATGTTAAGCAAACAAAGTTTCAGCTTCATAATATTAGTATAGATAGATATATTATATAATGTACACATTAATATTAGAAAAACACAGGAAACTACGAACACAACAAACAGTTCAATTGGCACACTTATCGCTAAAAAGCAATTTCTTCCAGACAACTTTTAGATGGAGTTTAATTGTAGAAGAATTACAGAAATTTAGTACATACATACATCAAAATATAAAGGATATAAAGAATAAATAAATAAATAAGTGAATGAAGGTAACATAAATACTAAAAAATAAAATAGATAATATACTAGCTACTGCCATCAGTAAGTCCTCAATTCTCAATCAACCCTCCACTTAAATATAACCTAAAACACGGCTCACATAATATACACATTCACACCCTGTACATAGCCAACAAGTTTGAAATACAGTTTCCGCACAAAAAAGGAATTTCGCCTCGTAAAATATTCACTTCGTAAAAATGTAAGGGAAAAGGCTTACACAGATTGTGGTGACTTGGGTAGAGAGTGTACGAAGTGTGACTTAGTTTTACTTCACATTATTCATTATTCACCACTTTTTATCCTTGGGGATTGACAGAATTTGAGGTACTGTTGTGTTGTAGGTTGTGTAACGATGCCATTAGATTTTGAGGTTACATTTCTTTTCCAGTGTCAAAAGAATTAATACAGTTCGTGTCCAATAACTGTGCTTAACCGCAGTTCATAATTTCGCACTTCTTTAGTGTTCAGTTCGTACATTTTGACATACTTTGACTACGACGAAAACTGTGTATAATAGCGGCCGGGCCGATTGCTGGCCATGGCGAGTGATCTTCGTGTATCGATATTTACGTCCTCTACGATGCAAGGGCGTATCAATCAGTCAATTCCGTTTGATTAAGTTGCTTAAAACACAAAAGCAATTTCAGTTCGACTCAGGAATCGAACACGAGACCCCGTGATCAATAGTCCCATGCGACAACTACGAGCCTGTGACCAACGAGGCAGTTATAAAGGGCCTTACTACAAAAAAGTTGGACATTTAACACGTGTTTAAAGAAAAATTTGTAGGATTAATTATGGATTAAGGAATTATTTTAAACACGTGACGAACGTATGTCTAACTTTTATGTAATAAGGACCAAACTGTTTAACCTCACAATAGATTAAAACATAGGACAGTAAATATTTTAACAGGCATAAATTTTTATATGTTTTATTAAAATCCATCAAAATATAAATTGGAGTGCAGTAATCGAAATGATGGGTTATTTCGTGTTGTACATTTTTAATATCAAAGATAAATATTGCCGCACTGCACTACCATACTAATGTTATTTTCCAATCAAAACCCCTATAGTTCTAGTTCTACCTATTGACAGGTTCCACTGTAATTAGATCCAGGTATAATATTCCTCACACATTCACACAACGTCATATAGTCCCAAACTAAGCAGAGCTTGTACTATGGGTACTAGACAACTGATAAACATACTTATATATTTTTCTTTTGTATATACATACATATTATACATAGAAACACGCAGACTAAGTCAAACATCCATGTTCATGCACACAAATGTTTGACTTATGCGGGAATCGAACTCGCGGCCTATAGCGTGGCATGCAGGTTCACTAACCACCACGCCATCTGGTCGTCAGGGCCTCAATGCGTTTAGCATTACAAGGAATACTTAGCAAAAGAAAATAAATAAATAATTTCTATTTTTATACCGGCCTTTCCTAATACCTGACAGGCAATAACGCAAAATGTGCTACATAAAACTATCTCAATATTGCTGGCATACGTCATAACTTCTGAACATCAAAACAAATAAGTATAAGAGTCACGTTGGAGCTACTTCTCGTTAATTAATACGGGCATAATCCTCGTCTCCCCGTGGGACCGTTAGCCGAAGAAGGTTGAACAGCTACCGTGTAATAATTATCAATGTACCCTCGGGGTGCCTTACCCCTGCCCTTTCTAGGGTTGCCGGGTAGGCTGGTAGACGTCAACTGGGCACAGCACGAAAAAAATATCAGTATGTTTGAAATGCGAACAGTAAAGTTCTCCAAACACATGATACCAGACACAAAGGTGTGGTTATGGATATATTTGGAAGTTAGATAAGTACTAAGCTGCATTTTTTTTGTGGAAAATCATCAAAAATCATCCCTCCCGCTGTGAATGCAGTTGGAGGGAGGGTTAGACTCTTACTGACTAAAGCTCACTATTTTCTCCTGGAGATCCCTGTGTGCCAGGACCACGGTAACTTTTGTGAACAACTCACAGCCCCGGCAGAATCAAGCAGACTTTTTTAAGCATGACAAGAGTTCCATCAAATGAAAGAAGGCATACTAATTTGCACTTACTTTGTACAAAATTACGTGACTAAGAATGTTATTTTACCTGTATAAACATTATTATACCTTCGCACAAAATAATATAACAGATAATAGGCAATACACCCTCTAACCACAGAGTAACCCTTCTCTCACGAAAAAGGTATTCTATTTGCATTTTACAGCGCGACCGGACTCTATAGTTTGCGATTTAATTTGGTGGGAATAAAGGTGGGACGTTATATCGGACATTTCGCACATAATCCGGGCATTCTACACGTTACCGTGTTTGTGTACTCTCTTATTGTAACAGCACTTAGTATTCTACGCTTTAACCGGCTATTGTGATGTTAAACATTCATTTGTTTCACATTTACTCGCATTTTTAAGTGGTTGTTACTTTGAGTGTTCTTTAGTTCTTTATTTGAATTTTCAAATGCTTTATTTAAACATGGAATACTATTGACGGAAATAATAATGAAATGTCAAAGTTTGACGAAACAATAAAAAAATTGAAGATCAAAATTCTGTAAAAACGTCAGTGAATATATACAAAAGATAGCAACATAATTTGTAAAAATAATAAAAATGAGACCGTTACATGTTTTGATGCTAAACAAAATTTATTTAGCATCGTTTATTCAGTACAAACAGTAAAAGATACAAAAGAAATATGTGGGTACAAAGATTTTTCACTTAGAAAATTGCCGCAACAAAATAAAGCGAAAAATAAAAAAAGAACATTAACAAACCCACATATTTGACGGTAGTAAATTAGAAGGTGAACAAAAAAATACGGTGCGGTGTAGTGACTTAAGTTTACAACTTATGGGAGACCAGCTCAGTACGTCTCAGGTAGACCATACAATGCCGTGGGGACCTCGAGTGAACTAAAATGTGAATACCAAGGTGTAATAGTCCTCAGTGCTGTTTGCAGTCAAAACAAAGGTAGGTGTTAATGAATAAGTATTCTATGTTTTATTTGTATTGTGTTTAAAATATGAAAATTAAGGGTGAATAATAAGAGTGTAATTTGTGTTTTTGGTCAGTGGGTAGTCTTAGGGGTATTATCCTGTCAACAGTATAGATACCTAAATAGAAAAGCAGTTTTTATTTTGACAAATAATACTCGAAAAAAAATCACCAATAAAATGTTTTATAACAACAATTTTCCGCCGACATCATAACATTCACAGGAAAATAAATAGATATAAATTTTGCGACCGCGGCCGTTCCCCACCGAGGTGAAATTTCATTACCCACCCATTTTAAGAGAGGGTAAGCAACTTTACCCGAATTTTATCTTTTTCAAAATAAACATGTCTTCTCTCGTCATAATATTACATTCCAACCACTCTCTGATAGCCAGAATTTTCTTAATTTTCTGAAGTGAAAAAGAAGAAAATTACTCAACATAATTTTGCCATCATATTTTAAATTAAGGACATCGCACAATTTAAAAATAATTGAAATATTTTTTTGTACCTTTTTAAATACCAATGCCGAAACTTTGAAACTATAAGCACTCATCACTACATAGTATAAAACAAAGTCGCTTTTTCTGTCCCTATGTCCCTTTGTACGCTTAAATCTTTGAAACTACGCAACGGATTTTAATGCAGTTTTTTTTAATAGATAGAGTGATTCAAGAGGAAGGTTTATATGTATAATAACATCCATTAAATAGTGGAGAAGTACTGTTACTTTTGAGGTTTCTAATGTGATGTCGTAAATAATTACATTTTTTCCGCTTACATTGCAAACGCAGGCTGAACCCTACGAGGGATTTAGATGAAACTTGGCAAACATATAGCTTATGCATCAGAATAACACATAGGCTATATATTATAACGCTATTAGCTAAAGGGGATGAGCAATAAAGCATTTTTTGGTGAGTTTTGACTAGACGCCATCTATATATTTTTAAATACAACACTTTTTTACAATTTGACAATTTAACTAAACCAGCTGGGTAAATAGTTATTACCTAATGTCATAGATGGAGTTAAGCTTTTCATACAATTAAACCGGGCTAGAATTTTTTAAACTTATTTTTCAGTCTAAAGTCTATAAACATGCTACATATTTTATTTCGACAGATAAAAATAATTTTAAGACAAAAGTATTGAGGCAAGTTTATAAAAAACTAATCAAATTTGACGATACGGATATTGTTAGTAATTATAGCTGATCATAGATGGAGTTCATAGTTTTGTTTTTCATAAAATTTTATCATACTAGGGTGTCTTCCAGTCTACAATCATAGTCACAAGAGATAATTTTGATTATTCAAGTTCTAAGATAACACTCAAAATCGGGGACAGAGGATGAGAGAAAAAAATCTGTCTTTGGGTAAGTTAGTCATTTAATATCAAAGAAGGAGTGCTGCACTTTCTTCATACAATATCAGTCTGGGGTAATGTTGTCTTAGCTTCCAGTATACCACACGTAACAAAGCAACATAGCTTATCAATATTAATAAGGAATAAGTAATAATATAAGGATTGACTACGATGGTCATTACAATGTAGCCCCTTAGATGGACATCCCAAATTAGGAAACCTCTTTTTCATCCATGTCCAGCAGTCATTTGTTGATACCTATAAACTGCCTCCTAGGAAACGATCAGCGCATATAAGGGCGTCTAAGATCAAATAGCTGTGCAGAACATTATTAAAGTGCACAAGTATTTGCGTGGGCACAGGTGCACTCCCTATTTCCTTACTCTCATAGCCCGACACGGACGGCAATTCTGACACAACCGGAGAGAGATTAGGCACAGGATTGATATTTACGTCTTTTTTAGTAGGATGTCGTCAAATAACTCCTCCGGGGTGCAGGTGGAGGAAGTGTCACTCTTCCTGATTAAAACCCACTATGTTCATTCTGGAGGTACCTGTATTCCAGGGCCACGGTAAATCTTACGAATAACCCCCAGCCTAGGCAGACCCTGGTCCTAAGAGACCCATGTTGCTGACATATCTTCGAGGAAACAGTTGCGCGTGGAACAGAACGCGACGTCGATACGGGCTGTCGTCCTTAGACGTACGGACGGTGAGTCAACAAAAACTCACCGCTCACAGACCCACGCCTACGGTGGTCGGGAGATTATACACTAATACTGTCGGAAGTCGTCCCTCGATACTCGGTACCAGTACCAGCTTTTCCACTTCGGCTGGGATGAGCGGTGCGGTTTCTCGACATCTTCACCGCCCCCTACGTTAGCATATCTGCTTCGCAGAAGGAGGCGGTCCCTTCCCATTCTCTCTTGCTTCGGACCATGGCCTGGACCAGGGCCAAATGCAAGGGTTCGCCACTGTGAGGACACGGCGGTGTTCCGTCCAAGCAGAGCGCATCCCCAGCGCGTGCTACACCGTATCTTTTAACAACTTCCAGTCTCCGGGCTGCTTTTTCAGCTTCCTAACACTCACAAAGCGATTTTGGTCCGGCCTGGTTCAACCGAATCGAACCCGATACCACTTCGTGCAGAGCAGATGCGTTATGCACCTACTAAACTAGCGATGAAGAGTGCATACACTATGGACCCTCCTGGATGCGTAGTTTCATGGACCCTCCGCCTCTCCCCAGGCGGAGGGGTGTGCCAGACTCTTACCGGCTAAAACCACCCCGGTGACTCCTCGCACGTGCGCTCGGGGCCACGGGAATCCAAATTCTTCCGCAGCCACACTTAGTGCCTAAACCAACTTTATCGACCTCGATGCAATCGACCTGTTATGTAAGTTCGGAGTGACTATGCCTACAATATTATTTGAAGTAGTGAGGACATATGTATAATATGTACATTCTTATATACGAAGTTCAGTTCAGTCTAAGAAAAAAAGACCATAGCGAGAAGCAGCAGGAGGCCACACCTGCATGTCCAATCTTAGTACACGACGCGTGTGTTTTGTTGTGATCAAAATATAAGTCTTCCATGATTGACACACAAATGTCCGCCACGTAAGTTCGGCGCTTATTGTTATACCAGCCGAATACTTTGCAAAGTAAAATCAGCCGCAGAACTGTCGCTTATCCTCGGTATAGGTAAGTGTAAATGTAAGATCAGCCAGCTGCACAGGACATATTAAAGTGCACTCTCTATTCCCTCTCTCTGATATCGATGTGATTGGAGAGAGATCAGGCGCAGGACCGACATTTCCGTGCCCTCTGATGCACGGGTCTATGAATAACCAACTGCCAGACTATGGGCTGCTGATTGAAAGTCTATCAAAACCCACAAAGCGATTTCGGCCTTACCCGGGAATCGAACCCGAAACCTGCGCACAGCAGTCGCGCTATGCGACTACGTCACCAGCGAGGCAGTTAACCGTAACAACTTACTATTTCCACACATTTCCATAGTATTTCTACACATTTTGGGCTTGATTTTGTAGCTTAGTTATCATACCGTGATGTAAAGCAAGTTTATCATTTTTACTACTCTAATGCCCACGCGGACGACGTCGCGGGTAGCAGCTAGTTATAAATAATTTATTTACATTGTATTAATTTTCATTGGACTTGCTTGATAGGTATTACTTGTTAAAACATTAAGGGCCATTTTCACCGATTGCTGATAAGTTCCAGATAGTTTATCTGGTAGATAATTTCATACAAATTTTGATCTATTTTTGAATTTATCTGGTAGATAGTGGCTATCCGTAATCGGTGAAACTATATAGCCCTAAACATCTCAAATAAAAACAGGCAAGCGAAACTTGAAACCAAATAATAACACAAACTGAATAGATCTTATTGCATCATTATTATTATGTTAGTGGTTATTATAGCCACAGTGTCCAAACTCCTAAAAACTTTATAGAATTTATGGTTCAACCAAAACCTACGTATCTTTAGCCCCATCTAGTAACGGCCACTTGAAACGTGATCATGATTTTAGTACTAGCCAACTATTTCTGCAATAAATTAAATATGATCCTACGAAAACTAAATTATAATGTATTTTGAGCCTTATGTTCAAGGTCGTAGGGTGTCACGCACGAATCGCAAATCCTACTTGAATATCTCAAGTTGTAACTATTTTATTGGCGACTACAAGTAACAAGCTTTTAGCGGGTTAGTGTCGGTGTTGGGTTGAATAAATATTAAAATATCTTTTTTTTATTAAGATTAGATACTCGCTTGAGACATACGTATATTTATTTATATTAATTCATAAAGATTTTTATTATTATAATGACATACCACTTCAGAATCCTCACGATGAGCCCCTTAATTTGATACCTTTATTGCAGATTTTTTTACTAGTAATGTGTATTTTTTTCTTACCCTTACAGACGCCATGTGTTTTTTTTTTAACATGAGATATGAACACTTAGGTAATCGAGATGAATCCAACGATACTCTGATTAGCGATACCGTTGGGCCTTCATATACATATTAGCTCATAAAATCCATATTGTAACGCGCGAATAACCCTTCTTAGCAGTCGGATAAAAAAACATTGCAAGAATTCCTCCGAAGACAAACAAATTTCCACCGCTTTTCCAATCCTTAGACCACTCGCGAAAGGTCAAACTGTACACGTCATTAAGTTGGTCACCCGATGCGGTAGCCGCATGAATGCGGTATCAAACTGTTTTATTGCCCGCTATGACTTAATGAAATCTTTAATATCGGAGATAAGGCGGCCGGAGTGTCGCTCGTAAATTGCCCAGGGCAATATTCTTCGCTCCTAATGCGCCGAAATAATAATGCGACTTTTCTTTATGTTACATTTGCGGTATTTATGCTGATTGTTTTGATTTAATTTTGGTTTTCTTTTTGTGGAATTGACGTTTGTAACCTTTTACGACAAAATAGCGTATGTGAGTAAATTAAAACTATATTCTCGCCCTTGGAAACTCCAAAGTAATTACAGTTCTTTACAATGGTTAATTCTGGTTTTTATAAAATAAGATTCTGTCTAACTACTTACCTACCGCTTCTGATGCATACCCTATATATTACTACCAAGTTTCATAAAATCCCCTTGAATCCTTTTGACGTTAAGAAATAACAAACTGAAAACAGTCACAAACTTTCGCATTTATATTTATAAGGATAGGATAGGAAGGAGGATAGGATAGGATTAGTAGGAAGTAGGATTAAAGACAGTAATTTAAGATTAATTGTGTGTGTAAAATGCCTGTGATTTTAATTTTGAGTGATACCATAACATCCAGCACAACGAGATTCTACCCTTGTTATTAAATATCGAAATCAAATCTATGAAAAAATTACTAGACTGAAATATCTAGTAGGTATTCTCAGTCGGGTCACAGTTCTATCATCATAAAAAAACCCTCAAAGACTAAAAAACAAAGGAGTAACAACAAAAGAAAGTCTTAGTCCTGAAAAGAGATATTATCCTTTATTATCCCGACTCGAAATGTGTACCGTCAACGGTCTATTTTAGCCGGCAGCTCTAAAATAAAACATTTCATAGAAAGTATCTGAAACGGCTTGAGGGCTAACAGCCGGCGACTCACACGCAACTAGCGCTTACGAGATGCTTTATAAATTAGAAGAAAATATTTCCAGGGTTAAATAATTATTATTTTGTGCCGAAAGAATAATATTAAAGGCTTATTTGTCATTGAGAATTTGAGTAATATTAAGTTGGTATCTACATGTCAAAACAACTGTATCTACTGGCCTACTGGCCTCAGTTGCTATAGAAACTTTTTTGGAGAAAATGAACACAAGCAATTGGTTTTTATTTGGATGAAATCAATTAGGCCTATTGGTAATTTTGACAGTACGCGAACTTAAATTACCCCTGAGATCAGTATCCAATTTAAACTTTTTATGAAACCTACAGAGACATGATAGAAATTAATTATTTATTCATTTCAAAAGTACAAGGCTATCCTGCCTATTTTCTTCTATCTATGAGACTTAATTGTGAGCAATTGTAGTTATAATAAAGATAAAAAAGTCATTAATTCAAACTAAGTTGAAAATTAGCACTTTATGAAGGTAAATTTTATAAAAGACAGCCCCTCCGAAACTACCTTTGTGTTATCACTGGGAACAAGAAATGGTGGAATAAACTCCCAAGCAATTTAAAACAGCTACAAAATATTAGTTGAACGTGTACCACTTAACTTATAAAGTGTCATTTCAGAACAATCAAGACAGAAAATTGCAGCTACTTTGTCCGTATAACAAACCAATAACCAATGTAGCTGCAGCACTATGCATATATATTACAAAAAAAAAGAACTAAGCCTTTGTATCCACATCACGTTTCCCAAAACGCATCGTGTGACGGTTCAAGTAAAGTAGAAGACATGTATAAAACCTAAACGATTTCAACTATCTCTCGTATAGGCAGTTTAAGCACGTAATGGCTACCGAAATCCGATCTCTTAGGGGGGCACCACACGTGACATCGGCGCGAACTACCAATACGATACATGCTAGGGCTGGCAGCGTTACTATCAACTGTCAAACTTTGTGACGCTGGCCCGGCTTTAGTAATTGATGTCTTGGAGTTCCAAGTTATTGAGTAGCGGTGATTTATGAGCTGTTTAGTTCCTTAGGATGATTATTTGGACTTGAGTTAGGCGAATATCCATTCGGTATATATCGGTGTCTACTAGATGTTATTTTACAGGACACACGTTGTAATTATTGCCCCCCATAACACAGGATTATCCTAGCATGGGGGACATTAATCTATTTGCTTGACCTCTGTTTTTATTTTAAGTACCATTTTTGTGTCTAATCCATATGTACTATTTTTGTGTCGAATAAAAATTTATTATTATTAAAAAAAAAAATATTGGAATGAAGGTCGAAAACATTGCCGGGTATGCTGGTTGTTGTGTAAGAGTTACTGCGGCCCAGGCACACAAAGTCCACCAGAAAGAACATAGTGGGTTTTAGTCAGGAAGAGTTTGACCCTCTCTAGCTGCACGTACAGCGTGAAGGGTCATTTGATGATTTCCCACGAAAATAAAGGTAGTAAGCATTAAAGAAATATGGTAATAAACCACATGATTTTTTCTGAAATTTCTTACCATAGCGCGGCATGATGTTTGTTTTGAGAATGGAAATATTGTTATTCAAGAATACTAATGGAGTACGTTATGTCTCATCATGACCTGAAATACTTTCTGGATGTATAATTTCAACAGCACCCGCGCTGCTATTTCCAAATTTACCATACATTTTAAGCAGAAAAACAATCCATTACTTAAATTAACACTAATCAGCATTCCAGACAGATAAACTATAGCTTAAATTAACATCTATTGACTGTATTTCTATCACACGCACAAACAGCACAAACGAGTCTCATCTAACCTAGGTACGAACACGAGACATCTCGATACGTTTGACAAAAACGACAACCCTACACCAGCATGTCGCAGTCATTTATAGAAATCCATTTATTACGTAAACGACCTAACTCGCTCGAGCGCACAGCTTACGATTTAGGCTCAATTCCACCAAAAATATGACAGTCGATTAAATGAACGCAGCTGTACTCGTTCAAATATCGAACATCAAGTTACGTATCATTTCGGATTCTAAATCCTAAAACTTAGATTAATCAAGCATGGAGGAGTTCTAAAAATTAAAATTCCCGTATTTGTCGTTGAAAAAACTTTTCTTCTAATCGGCCGATTACGTAACCAGCGGTTGATGCAATTGGCCCTTAGAATTTAGAGCTTGTTTCTGTGTGCCCTATTTGGTAGGAGAAGAATGAATGCTAAAAACGACTTCTATTCTTGTTCGGTTCTTGAATAAAATATTCCGAATCCGAGTTATTGGTAAAAGCTTTGGGACTCGTTATTGCGGGCCTTAAAGTTTTTTTGCAATCGATTTGGTTTCGTTGTTTAGATTTAAGTTTTTCTTTTGAGAGAATTGGAGAGTATTTACTTTTTCTGAAAATTGTTTTCTTTTTTATTGATAATATAATCGAAATAAGAATACGGTTTGATGTGAAAGATCTGTGACGTCATGGTTTGTGTTTTATACAAATTGTACTTGGCGGGGCACTACCGTGATAAATGATATTTATTTTGCAAATAGGTTGAAATCAACACTTTACACATCAACACATTTTTTATAAAATAACGAGATGAGGTCGGCATTTCCTAACTGCCCCTTCGCTGCCTTTTCGTGCCCCCCGATACAATGTAATCGTTTTTGAAAGTTCAATAAAAGTATTAAAGACTAGTTGTCAACTAACGTATTTTTTATTGTTCAATAAAGAAAACAACCCATTCCTAATTTAAAAACGAAACAATTTCAACACTAGCTCAAAAGTAGCACTTATTCCTCCATTCCCCATTTAGTCGTATTCACAAGTTTCCCGGCGACACGATATATAGACCTCCTCCGTTCACATTACCACGTTTATCCTGACCTAAGTGCATTATGTGGTTGAGGAAATCTCCTCCCAAAGCGCTTGTCTATGGAGCTAGTGCAGACCGATTCCGATTTCCAAAGGCCGATGCCGTTGCGATTGTATCGAATTTATTTGGATGTTTCTGCTTTTGGAACCCCTATGTTATATCGAGGACTTGTATGGACTTCAATCTATCGTGTGCTGTTATTATGAGCGTTAGGTTAACGTAGACCAACAATTTAATAACCTATGTATGTATAGTTCGGGGATCACTTATTTAGATTATTTAAAGAAAATCATTATAATGACAAAAACAAATGAATGCTCAAAGGATTTCACATTTTATCGATAACTCCGCGTTTCACGCGGATAAAAAGCAGCCTTCATAGGCTTCTTAGATGAATTGACTATCTAACTCTGAAAGAATTTTCCAAATCGGACCAGTAGTGTGATTAGTGTGTTCAAGAAAACAAGCAAACTCTTTATAATTGTAATATGCTTTTTTGTAAGTAGATATAAATTGATCCCATTCCAAAAAACTTCCCATTTCAAACCTCCGTGCGCAGTTTTCATAATAGACCTCCAAGATAGAATCGTACCACACACTCAATGCGGTGCTATTTACATAATAAAACAAGGAGGGGAGGGGATATAAAAACTTCAGCAAATACCAACTTAGACGTAACTACTGCCATTTAAGACACCGACAATTCAATAAGAGATTTGGGCAAATCCTTTAAAAGTTGCGCTGCGGGCTGTTTTTATTCTAAACAGTAGCGTATATGTGCATGTTTGTAGTTGGTGTAGTATTTCGATTGTTATTTTTGAGAAGATTTAGTTTGGATTTGAATAAGATAAATCTGGCGAATTGATAACGTCCATCGTATTTGTATTAAGCTGGTAAAGTACCTAATTTATAATACAAAAATAGTAAACGATATGCGCCATATGCTTAGGTAATAAGATAATATTTACATGTATACAAGATGATGTATATTGAACATAATAATTATGCACCGAAAAACTCATCTGCATCGCTGTCTTCGGGAATATCTAGCGCCCATAAGGCAGGCCACATTGCCACCCTGAAAATAGGTACTAGTATCATTCGAAATAACTCTACAAACTTAAAGAAAAATGACCAAGAAATATCCGTTCTATAATAGGAAAAAACAAAAACGAAACTACAAAACATAACAAGGAAAAATCCAGAAACATATTCCTTTTTCGCAGTCGAGTAAAGAGGATCAAACTCAATATACATTCATACAAACAATATACCTAGCTACAGTACTAGTCCGCCCTTTTTTACCCATTTAACACAAATCCTTTTAAAAATCTCCCCGAACAAGCTGTGTCGCAGAGGGCATTTGATTTAGATAACGGCCCTTCTAGTAGAGATTGAACCCTCGAGGAACTTACAATCTGCATGCTCCTGCAAAGAATTGAAATGTTTCTAAAGATTTTCATTTGAATAAAGTTTTGTGTGGTCGCGAATCTTTGTGCGCAGATGGTGAATCATGCGGAGAAAGAAAGCAAATAAATAATTTGCGACTGGAGATCTAATAAGTCGTCTATATAAAAGTGATTTTTGAAATGTTTAATTTTGGATCATTTTGAGTACCTAATAGGGAAGAAACTTTGCCTTTTATGTACCATAAAAAAATATTTTCAAAGCGGCCCCGTCGTTCCTGAGACAGTGTGCTCATTTGGGGTCGAAACACATAACCGCGTTGCGACGCCGGCCGCGCCGCGCCGCTTAAATCGGCAGTCTGCGTTGCGTCGCGAAAACGAGTGTTGATATCGATGTCAAGATCAGTTTTATTTTTTATTTTTAAGACTGCTTTCGGGTTAGAAAGTAGTAAAAAGTGTAGAAACGGAACCATTGTCAACAAGTATGAAGTCATAAATATGGAATTTGTGCCGGGCTGCGGTTCCGCGCGGTGCCGCAATCGCTATCTTCAGCTTTATTATAAACTTAGACATAGAAAATAGTGCATTGTGTTATATAAGAAAATTCTCAAAAATAAACAAAAGACTACCGCTACAACAGCCACACAAAGAAAAGAAAAATCCTTAAAAAGTGACGTCACTCTGCATTAGATACAGGCCGCGCGAATTCCGTCATTCCTCAGGCGTGGTCCGAAGCGACGGGCCTCTGAATAAATACATGGGGCTCCATTAAAATGTCAGTCAGACTGAGTGGCTCTCTTGTGGACCCGCTTTGTTGACGCACACATATGAACCTTGTGGTTACAACTTATATTTTTAAGGATAGTTTTTCCGAGGTAAAAATCTTTGATTTTCGTGATAATCTAACAAAATGGGGTATTTTTTATTAAACTGTAGATACTTATTAATAACTTCTGCCTAGGCTCATTAGAGTCTTTGGAAACACCTGCATATTCTTGTTGTATTTACATATACGCAGTGTTATTAATCTTCGATGAGTCTTATACCGAAATACTTTCTTATTCAGCTGCATCAAAAATACTCGGATTTTAAAACACAATTTCCTAGTAATATTGTACTCAACCAACAACACATCTTCACGAGGGTTTAAATTTTAACCATGGCATTATTTCAGTATCCTTATACCAATATAGTATGCACACAGGTGCGGTAATCGTATCGTAAACACAACATATTTTATAGGAAACAGCGTACAATATTACGTATTAATAAAAAAAAATATATAAAACTTTTACTGCTTCAAGCGAAAGGCTATCAACTTTGAAGATCTTATTAAATATTCCTACGTTGCTTGCTTTAATATTATTTATTAAAAACTTATTACAATTTTTACGACGCAGTCTACGGAAGGACTAGATTTAATCAAGCTAAGTTCTAAGGACTAGCTTCGTTCATGTTAATTTAAAACTTTTTTCGAAATATATAAGTATTATTTTTTGTATGAAAGCGTCAAAAGACTTCGCTAGAGCTGATTAATCGGATGACTTTGAAAGACATGTTTACGTTTCTACTTCAGATACAGACGCCAGCACATCAAGCTACCCGAAAATGTTAATTTTCTCAATCAAATTTGAATCATATGCTTCAGCGTTAAAGGAAATCTATTCTGGAAATTTGACAGATTGTAGTAGCTTGATATACTGGCGTCAATACGTTAAAGACTATGAGAAAATCCTATCTATCTATTCAGTCCAATGCTACAGAAAAAATAAACGAAATAAAGGAAATATATTTACCTTCTATGTTTTTACGCAAATCAGGCCATTTTTAAACATTGCTATGGTTTTATAGGGTTTAATTTCTGAATAGGTTTAATAGCAGCTTGATGATAAACCAGGTCTAGACTAGCGACATCTGGTGAGCTGAAGATTATAACCCTCATTAACAAAGCCCCCTGCACAATATGTTTGGTATGCACCCGGTATGTAGTCCTATGCATTGTCTGGACGGGCAGTAATGAGCAATAAGCCTGGTTATTAGGCAAGGCGCCAAACTGCCAGTTTTTCTACTATAAAATCAATGATTTTGTTTCGTCTATGCTATGTATTCAGTAACGCTAGATATCATGTAGTTAGCAGTGACCGAAAGTTCGTGAACCAAGATTTTAAAGGATCTAAAAATCTTGGTATGTAACTACAAAAAACACAGTTACACACTACAAAACTACAAAAAAATTAGACAGACGTTTGATACGTTTTCAAAATAATTTTGCATACAATTTGTTTTAAACACGTGTCAATCGTCTGTCTAACTTTTAAGATCCTTTTATTTGAAAATAGAATAGAATCTTGTATGAATCCAATTTGAATAGAATGGATTTGGACTATTGCTAAAAAAATCTGAATTCAATTGTTTTTAAACTATAACCTATATATATCACATGAATTTCACTAAATTACCTACTTCTCATAAATAATCTGTATCTCTTATTATTTGAGCTTAACAGTAAGTAACACTCAATATATCTTCGTCAATATCTACAAAACTTCAACCCTTCACCGCTGCATACCTGTGAGCGCCCAAAACGTGTTTAGCTAACCCTCTCGATTTTTCGTGGGTGACGTGACACGAAACAGTCGGAGCGTCCACTAACAAATCTAATTTGCACAACCATTGACACGTCCAACTTTTTGATAGAGCCTTTTTGAAGCACCTTGCCTACCTTTCATCTGATACACTTCGCATTTTTCACGTAGGTACTGTTGATTATCGACCAGCGAGAATTCTTTGAAAGGAATTCATCGAGATAGTTTTACGGTAAATAGTTTTGAATTTTTAAAATATGAAATTCGAAAAACTTTTTAATTGAATTTAAGGTAGGGAATATTTTGTTCTTGTACGCTATCTTTTTTCCGTCTGTTTTTTTCACACACACATTTATGAATCCGTTTAAAAAATAATATCTGTTTTTATGATGCAAAGCGCTGAAAATGGAATCTTTTACTTTTTTGAAAGTCGATTGAGTTTGAAGAAAGCGTTTTGTGGCAGGTTTACATAGAATTTTTACTGTTTCATACAACATTTTTCTTCTTTCCAGAATAACATAAACGATGTGTAAAAATATTCTGTAATTGTAATAAAGGAACTTTAAACGCCTTACTTTCTTCTGATACAGATTTCACCTTCGTCACGATACAATACTTAATTGATCCTGTAAACTAAACGAGATATCGTTTACTTCGAGATATCATATATAAACAAAAGAAAAAGATACATAAACAAAAAGACGTATTCTTCTTTTGTTTGTATTCAACGTTCTACATTATCGTGAGTAGCCGGAGCCAAGTACCAATTCTACATAAAAAATCTGGGTTACCAACAGCGAAATTAGCACACCCAATTGGGATATTATGTGTGTATATTTAATTAAAAAACCACAAAATAAACCAAACATTAATTATTGACGGCATCGTCTGAACAGTGGCGCACCGACCCGCCAACTGCCACGCGCAATTTTGTACATACAGAATAACTAACTAGGGGCTTAAGGACAATACCATAAGGCCGAGATGAAAAATTAATTAGCAAGCCTTATCAATCCAGCCTCGGTTCGTGGAAGCCTCGTTTATTCAATAATCCTATGTAACTGTTTATAAATTCACAACCAGATATTCCGTTTTCGGTAGAATAGAGATGTATCATTAAAGGTGGGGTGACATCAATTTGTGATGCTTTGAGAAATGATCTACTGCCAAGCCTTAAACGTAGTTGTACTATTAATAAATAACTTGATTAATTTGAAAAATTTAGTAGGTATCCTTTATTATAAATCGTGGTCTTAAACAAGAACCACTGAGCATTGAGCAAAATTAGAGGTCTAAACTAGTATTAAAACCGGTACTTGTTAAGACACGTTTTATAATACGGGGGGGACTTAGTTTTTCAAATTAGTCAAATTATTCATTTAATAATACATTTTCGGTTTTGAGTAAAATCAATCCCAAATATAATTTTCAAACGTAAAATACTTAATCATTTTTACTTTATTTGAATTATTTATTACGAGATTGCTAGCAAGTACCTTTTTATTGAGGTCCCGATATTTCAGCACAGTTGTAAGCGCAACAAATAATTCATATGTTGGTGACCATGAAAGTTAACCTTTGTCCTCTCTGGGGCTGTTTGTGTACCAGGGCCGGCAACTCCTTGACAAGGATTTCGGCAAGGATGCCTTTTGTCGATTGATTAATCATTTGTACTACAGATCATCATTCAGTCACGAACCATAAAAGTCTAATCAGAACATCGCTAGGTAATATCGTGTCATGCTGCATGTTCGTATTCAATGCACGTGACAGACGTGTGCAGTGACGTCACGACGTGCTCAATGACGTGTGCGATGCATTGCGAGAGTAGTCTGCAGTTGCGTGGGCAAGTGGAGCCAAGTTGTGCGAAACTTAGTCAAGTGTTATCAAATCTATTTCGGTCGTGATCTTATTTGTAGGAACTTGTTTTTGTTATTAACCTAGCGTTATGGCAAACGGAGGAAATGAAGTTCTTATATAATCTGACAAATTTCTTTAACAAATTAACTTTATCGCTAAAGCATATGGTTCAAAGTTGATTGGAAAAAAAAAATCAGTTTCGGACAGCTTGAAGTGCAGTATATCGTAGCCTGTACAGTATATTAAAATGTTGTCTCGAAACTAACCTAACCGAGCCCATAAACTCTTACTGCGTTGTGAAGACTTCACCTAAAGTAATAAAGTACTATAAAACTGAAGCCACCAAGTTAACAAGCACTTCAGCAAGATAAAGCTTGCATCAAAAACAATACAGCAACAGTGAGTGCAGTGACGACTAATTGACCGGCGGACGGACGTCGACGGGCGGTCGACGGCGGACGACGGCCCGTGTATTATTCACTCGCGCTCAATCGATACTCGCACGGTCGCACACTCGCACGCTCGCAGGGCCCGCGCGAAAGGTTGGTTCGTTGCGTGCTTTTTTATGTTGTGACAACTGATGAGTATTAATGATTTTTTCAAGTGGTTTATTAAAGTACGTGTAAGTGTTTGCTAGATTTTTGATACCTACCTATATACTTTATTTTTGTTACCAATTCAACTGATGTTGATGTGTCTTGCAATTTGTATTCCAAAAATCATGACAGCGTGAATATGGATGAATATGGCACGAACAAGCTTGATGACCAATGAAGAGGTCGGAAATGAATACAGTGATGAACACTGATAAAGTTAGTTATTTGGTTAGACTCTCTCACTCATTTTAGCTCTCTCTCACTCACTCTTTCTCTCCCTCTCTCTCTCATTTGAGTGTATTCCCGGATACATATTCAGGTTTGGAGAATGGGCTTCGCTAGAACTCTCTCTCATTTACACTCGCTTCTTCAATACTAACCAGAACCAGACAACTCCAGTAAGATTAAATGTTTTGATACCAACCAATAAATAACATGATGATAATGCATGACGTTATAATACAGTACACAACGGTGACAAATCCCTATAATATAAAGGTGCATTAACACCGGCGTTCCGCTAAGTGTTGTTAATTGACATTCGGATAACTGTCGCGGCAATCCGGATGGTGTATTCTGGTTTCTATTCATCTCACGAGCCTTTTCCCAACTATGTTTGGGTCGGCTTCTAGCCTAACCGGGTTCAGCTGAGTACCAGTGTTTTACAAGGAGTGACTGCCTATCTGACCTTCTCAACCCATTTACCCGGGCAACCCAATACCTCTTGGTTAGACTGGCGTCAAACTGACTGGCTTCTGACTAACCCGTACTAGTTATATTTGATTTTGCGAAAGTTTTCACATTACACTTTAACTTGTGAGTCGTGGTGACCTAGTGGTAAAAGCACTAGCCTCTTAAACACGATGCGCTTGTTCGATTCCAGGTGATAGTGTATGCGTCTTGAATCATATACAAATTTTTGTTTTCTTTATAAAATTGAAGATAGATAGTAGTACCAGCTAGACATAGTTTGAGGTAAATAAAATATGATTGAAGAAAATAAAAATCTTTATAAAGCATATTGCAGTTATATCAGAAAAAAGGTCAGGTGTACCTACACTATTTTAATCACCATATGAAAGATGTGGACGAAGCAAAGGAACATGTATAAGGATACAAACAGGTGGCGTTCTCTGATTTCTGCTTATTCAAATAAAAAATAGGGTTATTTTAAAGTACCTTTTTTTGGTTGCGAAGTCCTGAAATGACCTATTCCACGCCAGCACATCAAGCTACTCAAAACTCAAATGTTCCAAATTAACTTTGAACCATATGTTTCAGCGATAAAGATGAAAACCTAGTAAGGAAATTCTTGCGAGCAATTCCGCAGTCCGTGGCCCTAAGAGGTATTTAAAAGAACCCATGTTTGGTTTTACTCGCGTTCTGAAGGTACTCCTTTATACATCCATATAAAAAGTCCTCATCATTTGTTACCCTAATTGAAGCAGGCACCAAAGAAAATTCCATCAAAAACTAATTTTTCTCTTAAACTGTGACATCAGTCCAACTTTTAAATTTCATAAGTACTCTATTCAACTGAAATGATATTTTCGTCTAGAACAGAATACGGATGGGGCATAATGTCCTCTATTATTACTCCGGGAATCCTCGGGATCAATAGTGATGGTCCTGTTCTATATTTATCATTTGGCTCGCAGCAGTTACAAATAGAAGCAATATGTTACGTTATTTTTACTTTTGTAAACTGAAATTGTTACATTTTTCTGTTTTCTGCAAGACTAGAGTTTTATGTAGTACATAGTTAGCAGTGATAAAAGTTTGTACAATTGTTTGTCCTTAAAGATTTTGAGGATTATTTTGTTATAATTAGATTTTTTGGAATATGCCTATCAATATCGTGCAGAAATATTGAGAATTTTTTGAATAAGATGAAATTGCATCAATCACAGAAAGAAATAATGATAAAAAAAGCATAAAAAAAAACACAAAAAAAAAACAGTGCCATTTGCACGACATGAATAATATTGGTCATTTTATAGAATCAATTTTGTTTGAAAAAATGTTAATAACTTAATCTAAAACTTCAGTGCTGAATACGATTACCTACATTATACTGCTGATTCTAATGGAAATAAATCCTTTCTACTCCTGTAGGACACTACACCATTAAAATTGTAACTAAACGACACCAAAAATCGCTTACACTTTCTTATACGACCCTAACATCAGCATTGCGACCCGAATTTAGAGAGATTATGATGTATGTCCCACTAACCAGCTTAACCTGACCTGTTCTACACACACAAAGTCAATGCTTTCAAACTATATAGTTTCTTGCAACGTATGGGTAAGGGTCTTGTTATTCTGGTTGTGTACCAAGTCCAGGTACAGTGCCATTTGGCTAAGGTTCAACCGGTTCAGAAGGGTCGCTATTGTAGGTACGACATGCAAATATTGTTGTGTGGTGCAAGTAAACTTAGGAGCGAATTTATTAAGCGATGTAGGGGAGAAGAAATAAAAATATGAAAGCGAAAGACAACAGAATATTTGTTGGTTTCCTACCTCGTTCTCAAAATACGATAATAGTTACCGCTGAGGAAGTCTGTAAAGATGAATGTTTTTTTATAGTATGAGTAACGTCATTTTAATGTTTTCTTCCATAGCTGTCTCTGTGTTCTAGTTACCTATCTAAGTCTAAGGCACCATTTTTTAGTCACGGTCAGTGATGTGAAAAATTAAACAGTCATACAAGAGGGCCCAGTCCCCTAGCAGTCTTAACTTTCCGCTCCATTCTCATGACTTAGTCCGATCTCATAGATTCCCAGCGGTGGGACGCTCTCGGAGGCACTTTATGACCTCTGCCTGCCGCTTCCACTCGTCACTCGGCTGTTATTCTAACTGTAATGATGTTTATAATTACTAAGGATTGCAGGGGTGTTGTTATGAATATAAATTGCATGTCTCATGCGCGTCATGGTGTATATGGGCGAGCATTAATAAAAATTTATAAGACACGTCTTAATGCGAGTTATAATAGGGTTAATGTTGTGTGTTATCCCTTAAAATGGCCTGATAAAATTACGTGTAAATCCCAATTTGTGAGGATATTCACTTATAGATTACGTCCCGATAGTATCGAATCGTAATTCGATATTTTTTCCGCGTTAGTGTCCACTAACGGTTTCGACTAAGCAAGTCATCGTGCGATATCCCTCCTGAATGGGGGATAATAGAGTTGGCCAGATGATTTGTCGGATCGATCCCTATTTTAGGAAATTGGATTTGTAGATCGGAGGCGATAAGACGTGGGGAGACCCGGCTCGGGAAATAAACGGTAAAAGTTTAGAGGCCCCTGTTATCACTGATTTGCGTATATCGATTTTGCCCCGTTCCTGCGACGTGGATTTATCTTTTTTTTCTCCTTTGCCTCACTGAAAGGATTATTTTGGAGAAAAATATTAAACGAGTCATTTGAAATGGTAATGCCCTGATAAATTGGTTTTCGTAATAAGGAAAATAAATGTTTTTTTTTCGGATAAAGCACCTGTTCCGTGAAATTTTATTATTGAGGATTCCATTTAGTACAGAATTATATAACATACAGATAATTTTATTCTGGTGACTAGTGTAAAGGGACTAAGAATTTTTTTATACAGATTTGCAATTAAAAGCTTTAATTAGATTAACATACGATTCAAAATCAACTACCTAATTATACATTGGCACCACGTTAGCAAAGCCAGTAGTCGACAAGCTGTAAGTACAATCTAGGAGAGCTTATCTAGTATGCTAATATGCTCAAAGCTAATGCACTGTGTACAATGAAGTGCTCAAGTGCTTCAGTCGAGCTCCTTATCTAAACTGCGAGCGGTTCGATTATTGCTGGCAGTGACTGTACGGGGCGTGTAAATATTGGGCTGTTGTACTCACTAGATTGAAGTCTAGTCAAATATTACTTTAGAAGTATTACGAGTATATTAGAAGAACAAATGTTAATGTCATTTATTGTCTTAAAATTAGGTAATCAAATTTATTTAAAAAAATTGTATTTCTTACATATCTACACATGTATTTGGTTTTAATACGTAGCTTATTATTGTGGTCGGTCCGTGGATGGATGACCACCTTTCCATGACGAGTGCTTCCGTGTTTCGGAAGACACGTTATGTTGGTGGGTTCCGGCTGTCATTTAAACATCTTTGATAGTCGTTACGAATAGTCATTCTTACCAAGGACAGGCCTCCGTCACTCCATGTACTTGCGCGCTATAAGTGCCTACCGCCCAGCCGAGCGGTCTCGGTCCGCCGGCGGAGCAAATTCCGTGCGGCTTTCGCAAGCGAAGCGCGCGCACGTCGTTCAATTTTTAACAGACTTCTAATAGTGCTGTTCGTTCGTACGCGTATTACGATGCCGTGTGGTGCCTTATGTGCTGTAGATGGGTGTAAATGTCGGTGCTTTTTCGATTCGTAATTACCAGCTGTTAGCACCAACATAAAAAAAAAAACAAATTATTTCTTACGGCTTAGTGCCTTATTTGAAGTCGGTTCTCTTTTTTTAAGGCTTTTTTTTCATTTCTAGTGAACATCTCCGAAGATCATCATCAAACTAAGAAGTATTATACTTATTTTAAAACGTTCTCCTAAATGTAACAAATCCTTTTCTGAAAACCGCATCGATATCGGTTTAGCCAAACGCGAGATTATCGCGCACAAACATACATACCTACAAACCATACAAGTCAAACTTCTCAGTTTGGCCTGTACTGTACCTATGTCTGATCAACTCCTTTTTTTTAAGTTGGTTAAATATTTTATAAATGATAAAATTTTTAACTGCCACATAAAAGTCAGAACATATTAACAGTTCTCAATAACATAGATAAAAATTTATGTTAATTTAATTTTACCGAAGAGGCAGCCCTGCGATTACTGTGGAATCGCGCGGTGCGAAGCAATCACTGCTGTACGCTTGAGCATTTAGGCGCATTTTAGCATACAGTGGTTGTTGACGCGAAGGAGTAGGCAATTATCGTAGTAGGTATTGGAAATTTTCTACTGAGTGAAGTATCTGTTACGTAGTAACTATTCAGTAATCTGTGCCAAGGAGTATCGGGTTCCCCAGGTAACTTGGTTGAGTCGCTCTTTGTAAAAACACTCGTAGTGACCAGCATCCGATAAAACTAAGACGAAGTCGAGGTCGAGGATAATATCTATCCTTTATATATACAACCTCTTTCTAACGCACGACTACCACAGACATTAATTAAAGATCACTCAGTAGACTGAAAAGCACGTAAATCGAATTAAGAATTATGACCATACCTACAGCCGATACGGAAGTTTTCCGCTCCTTAATTTTATGGCGGGGGTAAGACAAAAGCAAAGGAAACTATTAAAATAATGGACATCGAGATTTCGCTTTCCTGTCACGTGCCGAGGCCAATTTTAAAGGGAAGCCCTTAGCTGCCCTTAGATGTAAGTACCGCGGTTCGGATTTCAGTTTGGTAGCAGATGGTCCTTCGTTTTCGATTATGGATTAGAGTGTGTATTGTTTTGTTTTTGCTATATGATTTTGTTTTTGTTTGTTTTTACCCAACTGCCCCAGAAGGAGGGTTGTGTTTGGGTTAATAGAAAACGGGAATGTGGTGTTTTTGCTTCATGAAAAATGATGGTTAAAGAGCAGTCTTGTTGCTAGTAAAAAAATCAATGATAAGAAAAAATATGTATTAGTTTTGGTTACTGAAGAAACAATTAGCAAATTAGTGAACTTTTAACACGACTAGCTCATGTAATCGTCGCCAAATAAACTTTACGAGACATTATTTTTTAGCTAGAAACCTTTCTAAACTGTCAGATAAAATAACTTTAACATTCCTAACCACTGTCGCTTTCATTATAACATTGAGTTAACGCTAATTTCGCTAATTAATTACGCGGCCCAGTTCTCGTGAAATGGTACGCGTAAAAAACTCCGAGCTGCTCCTGCGCCTACGTACGCAGTAGCCAACTCCTTAGGGTGGTATAAAGTTGACTTTTGTTTCGTTTTAATTATACGCCAGCGGCCACCAGGGGTGGCAAAGTTAAAAAGTTAATTAGCTTTAATTTTAACTGAAGGGGCGCTGCAGTTTGGGCGAATGAATTTTGAGTGTTCGAGATTAATGCAAGGGCAGTAACGAATCGTCGTGAGATTTTATCATGCAGAGGTGGTTAACCTTTATCAAATGTACAAATACTTTTTACCCTAAATTTCGATAAAGGTAAGAAGGTTCTCAATTCGGTCGGTATGTTTTTTTTTTATGTAGATATGTACCCCGATTACTCCGAAGTGTCTAGTCCGATTATATAATATGCATGCTATTTGGACATCAATTGTGAAATTCATCCAATTTGGTTCAGTATTTTTTTTGTAATATGTAAATGTTTTTTTTTATAATAGCCAATATCAAATCTGTAACCCACCCAGCATAGTCAAGCCAGATAGGCAATATTTATTACTAGCAATTAAGTTTACTTAAACTAAATAATGGGACCCGCACTTTTTAAAATAACAACATTTATTGAATGACCACATAAAAAGCTATAATAGAATATTTTTAATTATTCAACTTTAGCTATCTATTTATATTTTTTCCAGTATTTGCATCTGTAGCGTCTGAATATTTGCCCCTTTAAGTTAACTAAAAAGGAATTCAATTAAAATTCAAAGCTTATTGAAATAAATAATATTTTTTCCTTATCTCCTTACAGCAAGGCTTACGTATCCGAACATAAAAATTTTTATTCCAACATTTTGAAGGAGTCTCCGTTTTCTTAACTTTTTAAGACACAACGACGACTTTATGTTATTTCTTGAATAAATTGTAAGAAAGAGAACATAAATCTAAGATAAATTTCACCATGTAACTATAAAGTTTACCAAACTATAAACCGCCGTCAAATGGTGGATGATCGGTTAATGTCGAAGTTCGGCTAAACACATTACTAAAAGATCATATTATACTAGCTTATAGAAATAGTTTAAACCATTGAGACCATGTCACCTAGGCATTCATTTTCAGATAGAGTTCTCTTCGGAAATAGTATCTAAGTGAACAGAAGTCAATACATATGTATATATGTATTATATGTATATCTCTAAAATGATTTATATTTCAAAGATAAGTAGATAAACTCAAGCTCACACTTTTGTGAGACCATAAAGCAAACCCAGCCTACAAAGAAGTTTAAAGCCATTTTACCCAAAAAGCCTACTTATAGCCAGGATTCTATATACATACATACCTATAGTTGAGGGTAACTTTTTAACTGAATTTACTTGTACACAACGAGATTGTGAAGGTTTTATTCTTCAGAATGTTGAGTACGTTCAGGAAACAGTTTGCGTTCGTCTTCCTCTTGTTTGGGTTGAGGTATAAGCGATAGCGAGTTATGCCCGGTTCATATAAGCAAGAAAGGATCCGTTTAGCTTAGGACGGTAACTTTTGACGTTTGTTGTATGAGATTTATTTCATAACTACCATCCGTACGCAAAACGAATCGTTTCTGTTTATAAGAACTGGCCATACGCAAATGTACGCGTCTGAAGTTTACGAACTATTCAAATATTATGCAGTGGAAAAAATCCTGTACATAATTGTCATAATTTCAATTTGGAAAACAATACTCTAGGAGTGAGGCGAAAAACTGCAATTAGGTAATTTGACACTGTAAATAATAAGTTTAATAAGTATCACAGATTACGGATCATGTAACCTATTAAAATAAGGGAGCAACACCTTTCTTTCCGAAAATCGATATCCTCATCAGATTTGAATAGGTTTTGTAGAATTATATGTAGATATTTTTCTCAATGTCTAAAGAACTGTCGCTTACTCTTTAGGCCACAATAAGGGGGAAGGCACCAGATGTCGTACGGGTGACAATAAATTTTATCGCCGCTCTGTGCGTATTCTCAGCACTACAAAACCGTAAGCTCGGATTTGAAACATAAACGGAACGGTATATATTATTTAAATTGCCAACTGTCACTTTTTATAGAGACGCAAGATATATACGAGTAGAACAGTCTTATGTGTTGGAGCTGGGAGCTGCTATAGTTTATGACGTATGGGAGATTGGGGGTTGATACACCTGTGGTTGTAATTTGCATCACAATCACAATATGTTTTTTTATGTGTTTTTGTTTGTTATACATATGCTGAAATACTATAAATATGTGTGCAATATTATAAAAGTTGCCAGAGTCAATGGCGTAGCTTTATAGCTGTCAAATAAAAAAATAGAGTAAAATTAACTAAAGTGATTATTTGAGAAGTGGTCAGTCATTAAATTTAAATTACAAATTAAAAAACCCTAATCGTAAAATATATTAATTAGCATTTAAAAAAAAAATTAAATGAGTATTTTTGCGTTGGCGGTTAAAAGTTACAGAACTTAAGTTAATTGACTAATTAGCTACCTAATTAAATTTTATTCAGATAATTCCAGGTACTCATTATTTTGTATCTTGTCATGTATCTCATTAGTTCTGTATAAATTAATTTCAGTGTAATCTTCAAAGCTGAAATGTAGCTGTAAAGCTTTTCTCCCGATGTATTTCCACATTCGCGTAACTCACTTGCGTTTTGCTAAGATAAAAAGCACAGGCGTCACACAGAATCACGTCCTTTACGTAAAATACAACGCATAATGGCGTACTTAATACAACCAGACGTTGAAAGGCGTCGTTTAAATACGCATAAATTCTTATAAACACTTCCTCCAAGCGAGTTGCTTCTGATTTACTGGTTTTATCATTTTTTCGCCTACCTCACTTTATAGCATATCTCCCAGATTTTTATTGAAGACAATAAGGAGTTAATAAAATGAGAGAGATGAGGGTAGCAGCTGTTGTCTGTTATAAGGACTTCTTTACAGCTATTTTATAATGCACGTAAATGTCTCGTGGATATGATCCTACTCGTCGTTTGCCAAAATCAAAGATTCGGGTTCTTTCTAGAATTATCTTACTCAGCACGTGTAAGTTTCATAGGAACTTACTAGCGGATGCAAAAAAAATCTTAAGTAAAATTTCTTAACCTACCTCTGCATTTAGAATGTATAAAATATGCCTAGAATTTTGAAAAAAGTGCCTGAAAAGCGGAAATTCTCACTCAAATATGACCCTAAAAGTCATGTAAACACACACAAATTTGCAACGCTCATGCAATCTAGCAATGCATTCTCTAACAGCGCATACTTTATATCGGCTGCATGGGCTTATTTACGTGGTCGCAGGGACATATTTTATGCGCCGCCAATCGATATGTCCCGTTTCAGACACGGTTAATGGCCCGAAATGCTCCTGTGCTGCGTCCCAGCTCGGTGCAGTTCAGTTCAGTCCTACGCTCAAAGGTTAAAGCTTGGGTACGTTGAGATACTGGTTTTAGATTGAGGTAAAGTAAGGAACGGGATTGGTGTCTCTATGCATGTTACTTAATTTATATGGATACGGCAATTCACTTTTAATTATGGCATTTATTTAGTAGTACGTACTTTTTACTGTCACCTTAGTTGTGTATATTCGATATTGTTCGGAACTTGCAGGGAAGCCATAGTCCTCTCATAAAAAAAATCTAATTTAAGTACCTATACTTTTTGAAGGGTAAATATGACCTGCCTTGTAAAATAAAAGCATCACATTATGTAACATCAACTACACAAGGCTTATTCCTCACAAAATACATCAGAAAGATTAATTTTCTACAATATAACACACAAACCACAACACGAGAGCTAAAAAATTACGTAGCGCCTACGCAAATAATTACGGCAAAGTCCCAGGAACGTGTCACAGTAGGAGCTATACTGAGAAGCCAATTTGTTCGGATCAAGAGTCGGATGGTAAATTAGCTGAGAACGTGGCCTCGTCGATAAGAATTACCTGAGATTCTGCTTTATGTTTCTTCATTTAGAAATTATCATTGTACGTAGAAATTCCCTTAGGATTGTTATATGAAGAAAGAAAGGAGATAATAGTACCTACTTGCGCTGATTTTGGATAGTTACTAAATTGTCTAATCGAATAGTTATTGATTAGTGTAGACGTGTGAGTGTTTACTTTAAGATGGGTATTCCTTGGTTGGACACAGATTTTCTGTTGTTTTTTTGTTTTAACTGCCTACCAAGTAGATAATGGCGATTAACTATGATAATATTTTTTTTCGAATGTATTTTAAATACTCCAGAAAACTTAAAGTGAAGTATTTTTAAAACTTAAAGTAGTCATTTTTATACAAAGCTGAATTAATGAAAGAATTATGAAGGATTCTGCAATAGAGTAGATTATTGCAGAATCCTTCATAATTCTTTCATTAATTCAGCTTTGTATAACAATGACTACTTTATTCAGATTACTAATACTTTACCTATGCGTAATCACATCGAATGAGGATAAATACTAGACTTTATGTAAGCTGGTGATATGTATCCATAGTTTTATTTACTGTCATTAGGAGCTATTGAATAAGGAATCCGTAAAAGCAAAATAAATGCAACTTATAAAGCTAAAAGTTACGATGGAGACGGTAATGGGTACAATCAGTTTATTTTTGTTGTAGCCTAGAAAGTGAATAATTATTATGGAATGATATTACTCTATTATCTGATATGACTACATAACATAAATTTTCTGAAAGCGTGTGTATTAGAAAAGCTGCCTTTTTTCGTTTTAAATGCCTTGCCCGTAATAACAGAATTTGCGTATGTACCTTCATTATTGTCCCACTCATACGAATTCTTACAAATGCCTCTTCTCATACGAAGAAGGAATGAGCTTGAATCATCACGCTTGCTTCAGACTTTAATGTCCAGGTTTCCTCGAGATGTTTTCCTTTACCTCACGTATCTAACTAAACACAAACAAATGCCAGAACTAGCCATGTGTATAGTCTGTTAAGTCAGCGATCTTATTTGGCACGGTACTGTGTTCTAGTATACTTGGTTAAAGTCTGTTTTGGCTACTAAATTCTTTTTATTTAAAATATTTTTCGGATTTAAATAGGATTTTCTTTAACAAGAAGAGAACAGAGATTTGGAAGTTACCTACTCAGCATTAGGTGACAAAAATTAAAAAGCAAATTCGAGTTAAATGTTTTTGTCTTTAACTGTCCAAAAGCTTAGTTGTAAGTAATAAGGAAAAGGTTTTGGGTAATTAAATCAAACCTTCACATTAGCCGAAAAATGTATACCGAAAACCTAAATTTGATAATCGTTTTCATAGACCCACGCCAGTCCAGTTCTTGCAGCTGTCTTCATGATGCGTCTCTAGATATTAAGTGTCTGTTTCACCACCTAGTAGGTCATAAGTTTCAGATAGCTTATTTACTGGATAATTTCACACAAATTCTGTTCCACTTTTGAATTTATTGGATAGGTAGTATAGGTAGTATCGGACATCGTGAAACTGGCTCTTAGGCTTACGTTTTATAACACCGAAATTGATAAACAGATAAAATTCCCTGGAAAATGCTTGATATTCATTTTCACGATATATTCTTAATACAAATTTTATGTAGCATCTTTGCCAAGCCATACGGTTGGGTTATATCCTATCTCGTCGAAGATGGCTGCGGGCGAAGTGTAAACATGGTTAAAGTGCGTGCGCTTTAAGTTGGAGTGCGCTCTCAAATCCTGAGAAATCGCTGCGGCTTCGGCCGTCTCTCGACACGTCTTCGGAATTGGTACAAGTTGGGAGTAACAGCGGTTGGGTTGTTGGTGTTTTTGTTAACAACGCCTGATGAATTTGTGCAATCATCATCATCACCTTGTACAAAATACATAATCCTTGTAGACCATTTGTAGACACACAACTAAAACTGTATGTCTGAATTGTCATCGGTATTATAGTTAGCTGACATTTTAAACTGTTTTTCTGTCATTTCATCTCACCGTCGAATATTGTTGGGCTATTATTCAGATGTTTTTATTTATTTTGTAGTTAAAAAAATATTTACATCCTCAGTATTAAGTCAATAAAACGCATTTACCATATTTTTTGATTCGCTATATAAAGAGGTAAGATAGAGCGAGTACTTTTGCAACTGTCTATACCTAGTTTACTCCAAATAAAATATGTAAAAGTACTCTCGCTATCTCTTGGTCTTTGCAGCGGAATGTCAGAAGGATAATGCAGATTGATTCGGCTCAACTCGGAGGAGACAAATTCGATTTGCGACAGTGCGGTGTAACGCACAGATTTGACGCCTTGAAA
Organism: Heliothis peltigera; assembly: GCA_958496145.1. Taxonomy (NCBI): domain Eukaryota; kingdom Metazoa; phylum Arthropoda; class Insecta; order Lepidoptera; family Noctuidae; genus Heliothis; species Heliothis peltigera. The sequence goes on along the minus strand of OY292329.1, from coordinate 10,573,799 downwards.
AATATACCAGATTCAGCGCAGAGATTGCAGCTGCCTGCCTTGGTACGCTGCTATTTTTCTACTCTGTTGAACTCTTATTGGCAGAACGGTTCAGACTGTTGAAACCTTTGCACTTTGCAGTCTGTTGGCATACGATGGGACGTTTCGAGAGATCGGTTTTAAAGTTGCATTTCTGTCCGTTCAAGATATTTTGCTAGGTATATTAGATTGGTACTTTTCATATATCTATTGACGAACGTGTGTACGTACTTATCTACATTTTAAACTCAGTACTAACTTTACTTACATATGTATTTGCCCAATTGTGTTCAACTCTTTCAAGTTAATACAATAGTATAAAAAGGCAGTGAGGTTATTTCGACTTACTGGCAGTCAATGTTCTAAATCGTAACTTTAAATAACATGGTAATTCGTATTCAGACTGAGGAGCTACTAAATGGTGATCGATGAAATATTTTCGGCGACTATCATAATATCACTGAAGCTAGAACGCTGCCCTCGAATGAACTTCGGTACTTTACAGGATCCGAGTCGCAAAAAAGGGGTCCTAATATAAATCCTAGACCTAAGCTCTGAATTATAGTGGATAAACAAAGAATATCTATTCAAAGGGTCGCGCAGAATTTATACTTGGCGTGCAAAAGGCGTATAGTGCGTTGTTCAGTTAACTGCGTGTTCACATTCGGGACACGTTCCCGTCGTCGAAATGTTTCCTGGATGGGCTTTTTGAAGAAACAAAACTTGCTATACAATACAAGTTGTCCCATATAGCTCCATGCAGCTGGTCAAAATGCCCGTTTACATTCGATAGAAGTTGGGCATTTTTTTGTTCAGTCCATGGAAGCCGGGAGTCGATTTCGTTGAGAATTCAATTTATTCTTCCATTGAGTTTGAAATAGTTTAATCAGCAAGCTTTTTGTCGTTTGTACCTAAGAGAAAGATTGCCTGTACTTTGCAGGTTTTCAGAAGCAATAGGTCAAAATAACTTTAAATGGGGCACAAAACTGTAATCAAACCCATTTAGTAAGAAATTCTAGTAAGTACGTTAAAGGTTTTTCAATTTCCTTCTAAAGAGAAGAAAGGTGAAAAAGGTGACAGCACCTTCTTTCTTTCTGTCTGTGTAATTCCAGGAATTTTGATTTGCTTTCTTTAGTCTTTAAGTTAAATTATGAGAAAATACTGCTAAGCTAGTTTCTTCAAGTTATATTTCTCATTTGTAAGCTACTCCCTAACCACAGGAAGCTGACGTTGCTTGACAAATGTAATACCTTCAGCTTCCTCATATGAGTCAGGATTGATACGCCATTATACCTACCCCTGATACCTATCTGTTTTGTTATTATTTCAGTATGTATCGCGTACCAATGTTTCAGAGGGAATTTCATCATAGAATAATATGCTCTATAACTTGGTATGTAGTGTTTATAATTGCGTGAAATAAAGTTGGTATGTTTGCGCGATCTGTGTGCTTGTCACGTGCCATTCGACTCGCCGGTCGACGCGTGTGCCTTCTTGGGTCGAAGCTATTATTTTTATCCGCATTTTGTACTTATTGGTGCCGTATTATGTGACAGCGTTAGCGTTATTAAATAATCGGCTGTTCGTTTAGTTAAAGCTGTTGGCGACAGAACGTTGAGGGGTTCTCTAAGAAATGCTTACTGTGTATAGTGAAGAGTATGCCAGACGGTCGTTAGATACACTGGTACTTAGATACAGACTTATAAAGAGGTCATAATATTGTATTGCAAACAATGTATAAACTTTTTTTTCTGGAGCTACCAGATGACGAGCTGTTTAAGCTATTAAATAAATTTTATAGAAACGTAGGCCAACCATTTAAATTGCTTTGAATCTTTAAGGTATTTTAAAACCGGCTTTCGGCTTATATAGCATGGTCTAATTAGTGTTCATTCTTAATTAGTTCTTGTCAGCCTTTAAGGTATTATTATTATTCGTAGTCTTTCTATTACTAGTTATTCATCGCCATTTGCTAGACTGATGTATCAGTAAAACTATACCCGAAGATAGTCCCGTTCTTTGCGTATAATATAAAACGGTTGACGATCACGTCAACGTTGCATAGGAAGACTGTTCTTATTTTAATACTATGCCAATCTTTTGGATTTTCCCGGATTACATTGTGAAGAAAATGCAATTTACTTTAGAGGGGTTGCCACCCCATTGTTCGCTTCCATCTCAATAGTTTCATCTTCCCCAATTTCAGTCGATCACACTTTCTACCATTAAAAAGTACGACCTCCCCGCTCCTGGCAATTTCCAACGAATTCGAAAAGTCAACGATGAAAAGTAGAATTTATTGCCTTTACCGATGAAAATATAAGTTAACCCATCCAATGTAAAAACGCTAAAATCTTTTTAGAACCCGATAAGCATTATGGGCTAACCATCTGCCACTTTAACAAATTATTGGGAGATTTCCAAGAAAAAAGTTGTCACCCCACCAAGGGTAGACGTCTTATTTGATAGCTTGATTTTCGCGGGGCGCTCCGAGAATGTTAAATTACTGGCGAAATGAAAGATAATAGGGCTGCATCTTAACAGGGGAAAGTTGTTCTACTTTTGACGAGGGAAAAAAGTTTATATCCCCAAAAGATTTTGAAATTCCCAGCCCTGGGGCGCCAGAGTGCTTCGTATCGCATTATTTATTCATGGTTTTTTTGTTTTAAGTGCTGGAGGATAGTCGTTTCTATTTTGCTGATATCTTTACTACAGCATAAGCGATTAAGGATGCGAATAATCTGCGGATCGGGTGTACTTATTTTGATTAAAACTACAGTTCTGCTACAGTGTCGTTATCGACATTGCTCAGGTGGAAAGAATTTCCAGATTATCTTGGGCCAATTTCATATTCCTCATTAATTACAATCTCCGGGTATTAGTTAGTAATTTATTCTGATAATAATAGCTTAAGTTTTAATGAGTACTTAAACACATTCATTGTTCAATAATACGACTTTATAGAAGCACTTATCTGCTTGAAAAAGTATTGTCTCTTACCACATAGGGTTTATTAGTGTTTTCCAAGGCAGTTAAAATAAAACAAAGATTAATCGAAATCGAACAATTTATTGTAAACTAATACGAACGCATAGTAGAATTTAGGATATATATTTGTAATATTAATAGTACAATAACAAAACATTGACAGTAAAGCGTTAACTTAGTATTCCAACATTCGATGCAGTTGACAATCGCGACGAGCCCCCGCGGGTACTCACGGTCGTCAACCTCCCATTTCATTATTACAATATATTATCAAAATGTTAAAGCTATATAAAACATGGCCAATTAAATGACAACAGTCTTAGATCCTAGAAACGAGATTTTTAGTTACATTGATATAAATTATACGCAATTTATTCCAATCACTCTGCTTTTATTTATTCATACAAGTCTTCTTCATACAAAGTTATAACAGCGCAACAAACATTATTTGGATCTATAATACAAAAGGGAGGATTAGGAAACTAGTTTACCAGCAGTGATCGGAATAAAGGCATGTCATAACATACGACAATGAGGTCAGTGCCAGTGCAGATATAGAAAATAATTTCCTCGATATGAAATTGTCACAGACAGGGGAAGACAGAGGAAGACATCTTGCTTTGAACAATTTACAAGTGGGTTCAGTATAAAAGCTACACAAACTCTTGAAAATTATTTCACAATAGGTTGGGAATCGTTTTTCATGATGACAGTATAAAAGTACAAAAATGAGCAGAAGATAAACGCTAAGTAGTCATAGCAATCCTCGCGTAACATCTGTATTTACAATAGTTATAATGCTATCTAAATTATCATATTCAGAGCGCGGAGCTAGAAGCTTTCGTAAATCTAGAAAAATACAGTGGTAACCTGACAGTGTCGAAGCATTTATTTTATAAATACGAGTACTAGAGTACAAAAGCAGTCTCCAGATTAAATTCGGTAACGTAGCTTAACGATATATTCTATTTAGAATTTTACAATTTAAATACAGTTTGCTTGCTTTAAAAATCACTGATTTCTGGGTCCGTGTCGGCGTACTTGCAAGTGAAGGGGTTTCGTAGCCACGAACAGAAGGAACGATCGCTGTGTTGTTTGTATTTTGCTGTTGTGTGCTTTTTTGCGTGCGCTCGAGCGACAGCTGCACGTCGTGTTGGATACGAATCTAGGGAAGATGCATCTGAATCACGCGGAACTGAATCGTATCCAGATTCAGCACGTCTTGAGGTCGTTGCTGGACTGTGTTTGCCTGTCCGAGGTGTAGATTCATGGCCACTATCATAACCATCAGGTTTGGAACTAGCAACAACCCTCGCTATTCCTTTGTCACTTTTCTCTGTTCGCGGTTCAGTTGTTACAACAGGAGGCGATACTTCTAGATGTAAGTTAGATTTTAGTTCTTTAAAGGAAGGAGCCCCACTACCGGGTATTCGTTTCTCTTCTCTTAGGTTCGGGTCTGATGCCCCGTCAGGATGCCTAAGAGATGCTATACGTGCGTCTGTTATATCATTACCTCGATATCTTTCAAAGGGACCATAACAGTCATGGGTTTCTAAATCATGATATGCATCACATTCTCCTACCGCACTCCCGGGTCTGGACATAGTTCGTTTGCAACTATTGCATATTTTGTCACTAGGTCTGTAAGCGGGTTCACTGTAAACCGAACCATCGCCTCCAAATTCTTCTGTATCACGAACGTTTGATAAAGACAGTGACTGGAACTGTGGTGCTATCCTTGTGATTGGTAAATCGTTCGTGTCTAGCATACGTCGAGACCCGTAAAGTTCAGTCAAACTCATTATATCATCGATTCTGGATCGAGATGAAGGTAAACTCTCAAGGGGGTTAATGTCAAATCCGCGATCACCACTATACTTCTCAGCATAAAATCCTATTGTCTGTCTCAAGTAGGCTTCATTTCTAATTTGGCGTTCGACTTCACTATATAAAGACAAAGTGTCTGTAAAAGTCGAAGCAACTGTCAAATTTTCTTGACTCAAAATTCTAAGCGGATGGTCGTCATCTTCTTGATCCACTTCTGGCAACGGATTTTCTGAGAATCCCATACAAAATGCTATATCTTCTTCAGTTACTTGTAGGCAGGAATCCATCATCGGAACAGGTTCTAGAGGTTCTTCAACTTCGATTATTTCTAAAATTTCATCTTCATCATCATTTATACCTCTACTCATACCATGAGAATCAATGTCCCTACTGTGATTAGATACTAATTCATCGTCCATTCTTAGTCGTTCTTTATATTTACTATCTAAGCTTTCCATTGATACTTCTCTACTGCTAAGACTGCTTGGTTGCATTATTGGTAATGCGGGTGGTATTTCAGCTAATTCTTCACTATCGTCATCGTCATCTATATCATGTTTACTTTGTTTTGAAGTACATTTCTTACCCACTGAACTCTGTTCTGTTATGGGAGGCCCAATGTTTTCTTCTTCTATTGACATTCCTTTGGAGCTAGCTTTTAGTCCGGTTCGAATCGTTGACTCTTCAACGTGTATTCGCTTGACTGAATCTTTTGTCACTGGCTCCATTTTATGAGCAGTTTCTGGTTCATCAGGAACTCTCCCTGCGGGTTCTTTATGAACAACTGTTGCTTTGTGACTTGGTGAGCTGTGTCTGGACTTATGTATTTGTGAGGTTTGATTTTCAACCCATTTTCTTATCATGTTTTTCTTGTGGTTATCCATATATCCGTAACCTAGATTCTCGCTACCAAGAGCGCCAAGAATACCAAGTTGGAGTGGTATTTGATTCCCAGGTTGGATTGGCACAGATTCAAATTGTATTGGTACTTTTGGTTCTTGCATCGGTCCGTCAATCCAAGTCTCACGTTTTTTGCCCTGTGTCTCTTTGATTATATGTCTAGCTTCAACTAATTTAGATTTAGATATTCTTGGTCCATCGATCCATTGTTCATCGCTAGTACTTTTTCCTTCTTCTGCATGTTTTGAACCTGCCTTTTTCAGTGGAGTCATTTTCGATGAAGCTGAATGTACCGGGGAAGCTTTTGGAGTATGACTGGGTTGTGCAATTTTTAATGGAGATGCTTTGGGTGATCCGTGTAATCTGTGTACTGGACTTTTTTCCTCAACAACCCTGGATAAAGATGACTTGTGTTTTTGCTCTGCTACTGAACCTCGTAACGCTTTACTGAGAACGCATCTGTTGTCACCTGAATTTATATGAGGTATATAAACTGGTGGGTGTTCCCCATCTGTTGCATCATCCATAGGACCTACGTATATGACGGTGTCAGCTGAGAGGTCACTACTCGAAGGATCTGGTTCGCTACTACTTGGTTTTGATGCATCTTCACCAGAGCTCCCACCAGAGCCTGCATTATTATTTGACGAATATTTAACCTTTCTCCTTCGAAGCCTATGTATTCGAGAAGCCAACTGTAATGTTGTTAAGGTATCCGAATAATTCTGAGAATTTGGTGAGACATGAACTATCATGGCCGTGTGACATGTGAGAGATCCCAGACACTCCTTTAAAACATGTGTAAGATTATGGTCTCTGTACGGCAAATGCCTTTGTCCGTTGAAAATTGCTAGTAATATATTTCCTAAACCAGATAGTGGAATACCGCCGTTTGTTTTTCCTCTCTCTGAGTTTCCTAGGTCGATTAAATGCAGGCGGCTGCGTCCTCCGGCAACTGTGAACAAAGAGAGAAATGTTTTTAATTCAAGAACTTTGTTGTTTTGTGACCCGTTTAGTGTGGCGGCGGATTGTGAAACTTTTATTTAAAACATTTTCTAAGATCATCTTCGTTGAACATTCCTAAAATAGCTCCACTTTATGTAGGTGAACATTTTAATTAATTTTGTTGGAATAAATTCCATTGTAGGTAGGGACATTACAAGCGTTTTTACTTGATACTATTTCTTTTATGTAGAATAAATTTGTATACCATGAAAGTTATCAGATTTAAAATCGAATAAACGTTACGATTCAATTATACGCTTCAATTATAAAAAGTGTCCTTACCTGCGCCTTTGCCTCCGACACTGTATTGATAAACATGTAGCGTGTACAGTAAATGGCTATCCTTCCCCTCTTCCCTGCCCCCTCTAGTCGCCAGAGCAGCATCGAGGTAGAATGCTGCCTTCTCAGCACTGTGCACTCGAAGCTCCGACTGATTCTGTAGGTGGGTCCCGAAGAGAGGGTCGTCTCGAAGATATACGCCTGGTGATTGCTCCGTGTCTGTGTAATGAAAAAATAAAAAAGTAATAAATTATTAAAAAGTTAAAACTAATAAAGGTCATCATAAAATTGGTCTTCATTGCTATCACTTCAGAAAAGGTACAATCAATTTATGTAAGGTACCTGCGGGGTTAATCGTGCTAGAATGATTAGATGGCTGAAGTACAATTCTGTAGCTAAACTAGGTATCTGTATCATATTTTAGTCCAGTCAACAGTTTTACTCTACTAATAAAAATAACACAATGATATTATAAAAAGACATAACTTATTTGAGCTAACATTATAGAAGAGATTCTCACCGTTTTGATATGGTGCCAACAAGTCCCTTATCTGGTTGGTATTCGTGCACAGTTCCACCGCGGATACGCGGACCGAGAACCGGGTGCCACATTTGTGTCGCTGCTCCGCGATGCCCCGGAATAGCCACGCGATGGCGCACGGGATCGCACCTAGCGCAGCTGGTGAGTCCGGTCGCCCCAACATTGTGTAGGATTTACCTGAAGGACAAAAGTTTTAGGTTATTTTTCATAAATATTAATTCCTTAATAGATTTTCAACTTTATCGCTGAAGTATAAAGTTTAAAGTTGATTGGGAAAATGTTGTAACCGCAGAAGCTGTCAAATCCTGCATTTGGCTAAAATAAGAACCTGCATTCTATTCTCAAACCAAATTCATCCAGCCGGCGGTTAAAAGTCAGCTTCACAAAACGTAAATAAATGATAACTTCCTACGAATAACTCCTCAAACACCGCAAGCCGCCGAATAAATTCCCGACAAACCATAATTGAACACAAGAAACCACTTTTAATACCAGGTAAGTTCACTTAGCTCCACGTGGCTTCAGAAATCCTTCAATAATTAAAACGAGGTTCGAATTATTCACTCAGTTGGATCTACGGTCCCGAATAAGCGGGATGTAGAAGTAAGCTCAGCTTTAGTGCCAACATTGCCGCGCTTCCCCAAAACTTTCATTCCGCGAGGCATTCAATTTGCATCTGAAACCTTAATCTATGAGGGGAGGTTGGGATAAATTACCTCTTTCGTTTTTAGTCGTTGTTTTGTGTTAATGAAAGCATAAGCCCATTTCGCAATTGTTTGTCTGTGGTATTATCTTGATCGTATCGCTCAGATAATCCGTCGCTACTTGCTAAATTGATTTCGTGTCTTGGAACTTATTAATAGGTTCGTAATACTGTTAGCGTTGGCTTTGTCTTGTTTTGGAGTTACAAGGACTTGTATTGTTTGAGTCTTATTTGTTTACGAATTACCCCATTCCCATTTAATTGCATTAAAGTATTCAACTAATTTCAAGTACATCAGTGGTATATTATTTAAAATTTCCGTTAAATAAAATATTCATTATTTTTTATCGGGCTGTGGTATAAAAAATGGTAGTCGAAGTCTGTAAAAGCAACAAAACTTGAAATTAAATTTCTCATAAAGATCGTGAAAATTACAAGAAAAACTTTTTAAATCTTATTTCCCTTGAACAAAAGTTGGATGTTATCCATAAATTATTTAAACCGTAGTTGGAACTAAAGAGCCTAACATTCATAGTGTTAACTTGAATCTCAGTTTTAATATCAAAGTTTTGCCATGACGAGTGTGCGAGAGGGACAGAGGTAGGTCGTATTTATCAAACTTTCAATTAAGAGCTCTCCCGACTCTTTGCCATTTAGATGCAAATCCGCCGCCGTGCCGAGTGAGAAGTTTCATACTTTATAGTGCATAATTAGGGCTACCACCTTCGCCATGAGTTGTGGTTCCGTATTGGAAATGTGGTGAAAGTTTGACACTTGCAATTACTTTTTCCAGCAGCAGTTATGAGTAGTTCACCAGTTTCTTACCATTTAGTTTATATTTTATTATAAAAATGATATCGAAGTTATCAGACAATTAGTGAGGCTTTCCTAAAATTTTGCATTTACATTAAGTAAATATAATTACATACCTAGGTGAAAGTTAGATTCTGTTTATTCGTGCAAGAGATCCCTAATATATTTACTATTTTGATTTCACTTGGCAGCCCTATTTGGTGAGCGTTCGTCCTTTTTAATCAACGCTTCTGGGTTTAGCGTGAGAACTTGATTATTATCTTACAGACTACACTGTATGGTAAACATGTAACTTGAGATACATTTTTTAAAGCGAGTTTTTCTTTCAAGTGTTGGATATTTGCAATGTAGTCTAAAATGAACAATCCTTTGTAGGTAAAAACGTTAAAGATGACCAATCGAAATATTTCCCATTGATATTCGTTATTTGGAGTTGTACTGCAATTGCTTTTCACTTCAATTCACTTTGTACACACGCCAGCACATCAAGCTACCTAAAAAAAACTAAATTGACAACTTTTTCCAATCAACTTCGAACGAATACTTGAGCGATAAAGTTGAAAATCTAACTGTGGCTTTGTAATCGTCTTTTTACGAACAATCTGTCAATTTTATAACTTGTAAAATCCATTTGTCTTCTTTACAATAACCTTTGAAATTAGTGCTTACCAAGTCCTGCGTGTCCAAAGCAAAAGAGGCAGCCGTCCGTGCCGTTGATGACGGCGTGGATGACGTCAGTCAGCGCGCTCGAACATATCTCCGTCTGTGTATAAAGAGAAACTGTTTAATCACTTATCAAAATTCATCGATAAGTACTTATATGTATTTGCATCTCCATTTCAGACGGGACTTTTTACGAAAAATAATATAAAAGCATACAGGTCAAAATGAGAATCTCCTTTTTTTGAGCCGGTTAAAACCTATAAAACCTTGCCCTGAATGTAACAAATACAATGCCGAAAACCGCACCGAAATCGGATCAGCCGAAAGCGAGAAAATCGCTGACAAACATATGTATATACAAAACAAGTTAAACTGAGAAAATCCTTTTCTTTGAAGTCAAATATTTAACACCAATGTGCTATCTCCCTAAATTATCTATACATATAGGTAATAAAATCGTAGAAAAGTCAAAACTGTACATTGAATAGTTTTCAATAAGATATGGCGAAAGATGGGGCGTGGTCTAAAATTGATATCGAAGCCAAAACTATAGTTTTTATAATTTTTGTCTGTTTGTCTGTATGTATGTCCGGGATAATCTCAAGAATTACTGCATGGATTTGCTTCAAATTATAACTAAGAGGTCGGGTCAACATATAGGTTACATATTATCACGCTATCACTACGGGGAGGAGGGGGGTGAACGTTTAATCTTAATGGCCACGCGGGCGATGTCGCGAGCAACAGCTAGTATTTATATAAGATCAACATAAAACCAGGAAAATGCCAATCTTTAACCCCATCATAAGCACACCACACATTTAATACATCTCTTACTAAACGCGATAACATCTCTATTCAGGACCCAAATCCTGAACCCCCTTAAAACAAAAGTGTCCATAATGCCCTGAATAATTAACTCAAATCTGGCACTTAGGGTGTTTGGCACCGCACCTTTGAAACTAAGGTATTTTCTTTTGCGCCCTGATCGCAGATAATTATGCGGACTTAAGGTAGCACGCAGCTTAGGGGGTTCGAAGTACCAGTTTATGGAAGATGGGAGTAATGAGGTAGTTGATTCGATAAATTTTGTTGTGTTAGTAACTGTAAGGAGTATCATTTTATTTTTCGTGGGAAATCATCAAAATGACCTCTCTGCTGAGGGTGTAGCTGGAGTGTCAGACATAAACTTAAAAATGGTGGATCCTGTATTATGAATCTGAGTTTTATTGTTGTTTAAGTATTGTATTTCAAAAGCTAAAAGTTTTCTCTTAAATAAAACTAAAATCTAAAACCCTTTCCTTTGGTTTAAATTCTAAAGCTTGAATAAAATTAATCCTTTACTTATTGAGAATCATAAAGCGTCAATAGGCCTTTCATTAATTATTAAACTAAAAATCTTGTAACTTCTTTTGAATAATATTTAACATTTTCATTATTATCTAAACAATTAAGTGTTGTCTTTGGCTCTAGTGTTTTTGTTCTCAGTCGCTCGGCAGATAATTAAAAGGACTTAAGGTGAGAGCCACGAGATTAGAGAGCGGTAGGGTGACCCTCTTTTGTGTGCTACTTCTGGTTTTTTAAACATACATACATAATATGTATATATCGTTCATAACTTATCGTTATAGAGACAATACAGACAAGTAATCCCGTTTTCAGTATTTTTGACAATACTGGTTTACGTTGGATCGCAAATAGTAATATACATACACCCTATAATAACTATCTTCATTCGCGGTTTCTCTCGCTTCTACGGAAACAACTTCGCAAACTCGTAAAAATATTTAAAATATTATTTTTGAAATTAGCACGTTCAGCCAAACAAAATCACTTTTTTTATAATTTTTGTTAGTAGGTTTAGATTGACTGTAATATTTAGTAAATTAATCAGCTAGTCAGATTTTTATATGGACGAGTTTTTCTCCAAACTTGATGGTGTCACTATTATTTAGCAAGGGTACTTATCGAAAGGGAAATACTGAAATTGTTTTGAATGAAAATTTTAATGACCACGCTTTGCTTCGCTAATTGAGTACGCTTAGTACGTGATGGAGGTACCGTTAGTCAATTAACATTTTTGGTATTTATTTTAATTAATTACTTAAATTGAGCAATCCCGCCTGATGGTCGGTTTGTCAAATAATTTCAATTCACTTTTTATATAGGCTATTTGCTAGGATTAAGACTAAGTTTTTAAACAGACAGTTTGATCTTGCAAATAATTAAGTTAAAATTACATTAAAAAAAGATAAGAAGGTTTAAAAAAATGCGCACATTGATTATACCTTTTGGCTTACACACCATTTGGCGGGCTGTCATCTGTCATCTGCGACCACAGACACCACGACACCTTTCATAAAGTACTCTGCTCTATGTATGTCTGGATTTTTTTTTATTAATTCAATTAATAATTTCCACGACTTCAGCCCAATTACATGAACCACAGTGAGCTAGTATAGGTACTTTAACTTAAAATTTTAATTATAACTTCATTTACTTCTACCCTAAACCCTATTGACTGAGTGAAATAAACTTTTTGGGTTAATAATAGCAAATAGTTACAGGATCCATTTCATTGGAACTTTAAAATTAATTTTGATTAAAATAGCTCGATTAGTTACAAGTTTCTTATTCGTACGTTTTCATTTGTTTGTACAGATGTCAGCACATCAAGTTACTACAATCCGACAAATTACCTTAATAGATTTTCAACTTTATCGCTGAAGCATATGGTTGAAAGTTGATTGGGGGTATTTGACAGTTTCAGGTAGCTTGATGGGTCGGCGTCTGTACCTCAAATTTTGAGTAGAGTATACTATATAAATAATTGTACGTTTCTTAATTATAACATAAATATAATACTTTTTAAACATGCACCATTGGATTAAAATCTATGTATGTATAGATATAGATTCCATTCAGTATTAAAAGTGCATATTTCAGAGCATAATGCATAACGTTCTATGCTTCTTAAAATGCTAGCAGGCTTGGAAATCTTACGTTCCGTTTCTCCAACGACATCAGATTATGGCGTAAAATATTAAAATGATATTATAATTCATTTTGATAGTGACGTAAACAAGTCATAAAGGTAGATTACTAACATAATTACGGAGAATCCCGGTGGGTCCCGACGTCGGACGCTAAGCCTGCGTAAGCCGCCGTCCGGCCGCTGTCCGGCCTCTGTCCGGCAGCGTCCGGTGAGTTATTGCACGGATAAGTTATATCAACTCTTGTATAACTACATCCGTGCAAGGTTCATATTGTAGCTTAATAGCTCTATTAATTATTTCTATCGGGATTAGGTGGTTTTGATTTTGTCCGCATATTTGTAACTATGTGCGGGGTTATCTATTAATATTACTAAGTTAAAGAGTTTCTTTGTTTGAACACACAAATCTCAGGATCTACTAGTCCGATTTGAAATTTTAGGTAGCCCATTAACGGAGAAGGTTTTGTGCAACTTTTTTTTCCACTTACGTAGAGAACTTCCCACTGGTAACGGGCGTGGGCTAGTCATTATATATTCTTCATTTTGTCCACTGAATAAAAACAGTGTTAAGCTAAAAGTTACAGAGACATGAACGTCAAAACGTAAGTAGTAAATATACCGTTAAAGATGACCGCTCAAAAATGGCGACCACGAGCAGAAATATCTACCAATACCTCATATTAGACAATTATAAATAAACTGCTGTTTATTCAGTAATTTATTTAAATAATGATATGTAAATATCAGTGCAGTATAGTTGAAACTACGAGGGAGGAATATGACACAATTTGTAAGTTGTAAACAAAGTTAGTATTTTGTCATCTTAGTAAAATTATTGCTATGTATTCACTCGTACAAAACATATCATTATACATACTATTAGGCAATGAAATATCGACTCTAACTCCAGCACCTTACGATACAATTTCCAATCTTCGTACACAGTGCAAGCTTACGCGTGCGTTTGCTAATTACATCAGAACGCGCATTACTACGCCTAAGTGATTTATTGCAGCGTTTATGGGTTTGTGATTCGTGATCGGGATTTCTGGTCTTAGTCGAATGATGTGTGGCTAAGATTAAGCTGTGCGTCGTATATTGGCTAGGAATTACTGATTAAGTTGGATTTTAACTGAGATATCGTAAAAGAAGACACGCTTATTCTAGTTCTACGATTGCTGAAATTCTGTCAAATCAGTTCGGTAAAATGTTGGTGTATTTAAGAACTAAAAATGGTGCTACATACATATAGGTGCTTCTATGATAGATTTTGCTGCATAGCTTTAGAAAAAACCCTATTCAAAAAGTTACATTTTTCCTTCTTATAATATCTATACTCATACAATTAAGCTAAAGAGTTGCATGTTTGCTTGATTACGCTATTATCAGGAACTTCGAGTGTAATTTAAATAAATATTTCAGTGTTAGAAAGCCCATTGATCTAAGGAATTGGAAGAGTGTATGCTACTTTTTATCCAGATGCGCGGAGTAGTTCCCACCAAAGGGGAAACCGCTAGTCTTCTTACATTATGTATAATTTTTTGAGTGAAGAAGACATTTTAAAGGAGGTCAGTTTAAATCAGCAGTCAGTGTTCACAGGGGAGTGTTTACAAGATTGTAGATAGTTGTGATGACAGAATTGTGCTCTCTATGCACACACAATCGAAGCCATGCATCGTAATTCTGACTTCACATAGACATGGCGATTACACGAACATAATGGGATTCAAATGCATTGGTGCAGTTGTCGTATTGTTCACTGTCACTGTCAACTATAAATCGATGGCTGTGATTTGTCTAGCTTTAGTAGATTTAGATAACATTTTTATAACGTACTAGCGTCCGCTAGAAGTTCACCCACGTCTAGTAGAAACTTCTCCGGACACCGACGTTTTAAAAGTGGCCTATAACCTTCCTCGATAAATGAGCTATCTAACATTGAAAGGATTTTTTCAAATCGGTCCATCAGTTCCTGAGACTAGTTCGTTCAAGCAACCAAACATTGTACTCAGCTTTATAATATTAGTGTAAATAAAGCTTCGTTAAAACATACTTTTTGTAGATATAGCATAATATAAAATTAAGAATTTTATGAGTTATCAGAGACTACAGTTTGTAATTTTATTAATGAAAAATTCTAATAGCGCCAATAGTTCTAGAGATATTTTACATACATAAAATAGTATTGTTGCTTCAGAAATACTCAGCTTGAAAATTGATAACATCTCTAGAAAATTACTCATCCCCTACTAACTTGAAATAGTCGACGTTTTCTTAAACACATTTCGCTAACACTACACTAGATTACATCTCAAACTAACACGAGGACCCCTCAAACAAAAAACAACTGAAGCAACACTTCCTTAGGCATAACACTTAACTAGCTTCTCATAAGCTGTACAATCTCGTTAAAACCGCTAACAATTTCGAAGCAAAAATGTGAAAATTTTCGTAAAGGGGAACAGGGAAGTTGGCGTTAGTCGCGTAGTGCTTGCCGTTTAACAATTTAAACAGGAGGAGACGCGAGTCGCTTCGCCGGCGACATTTTTGGTGCATGAAATTCAGGGGGGTATAGAACGCCGCGTGCATTTGTTGCAAGGTAAGGGAGGACGCGGTTTGGATGATGTTGCGTTTTAGTTTAATTGAGTTTTTTTGTATGTTGAGGGGAGAGATATACCCTTAGTTTTTTTTTTATAAGACTAAATTCTTCTGTCGTTAATGCTCTGTTTCTTTTACATTTGTTATTGTTTAATACCTTTTATCGATAAATAAGTACGAGTAGTACAGACGCCATTAGGTCATCATACCCAAAGCCGTAAAATTTTATCAATCGAATATTAACTAATCCGGTTTTGTGATAAGATTGAAAATCTATTAAAGAACTGTGACATATTGAGGTAGGTGTCCTGTGTACCTCGAAAATAATCTCAATTAGTTCAAGGAAGTAAACACCAAGATACAAAATTAGCCGTAGCTAATTATACCCGCTTACCGCTTATAAGTAGTACCGCTAGTTTAAGAGCAAAGTTTTATGTAATGGTATGTAAGTATTCTCTTATTCTTACCTCGGGACCGCCCCGGGGCATGCGACATGAGACGTTAGTAGTGCCTTAAGAATATGCTGCCTTATAATGGTAATATGTTGAATAACCTTTAAATATTTCCGGAGATTTCCTCCAAGAGGCTGACGTCACAATTTTGAATGCAGATTTAGAATGCTTGGATTTTTATTTGTTTTATTGGTTACTAGATTTTGCTCGCCGCTTCGCTCGCGTTAAGAAGTATTTTTATTGATTAGGTACATAACTTGCATCTCCTATTTTATCCTCTTGGGGATAGAATGGATAAAAATCCTTTCTTAGTGAATGCCTACGACATAACATCTACCTGCATGCCAAATTTCAGCCCGATCAGGCCATTGGTTTGGGCTGTGCGTTGATAGACTATTGTACATTATGCCAGTCAGTCACCTTTGAGTTACATATAATGTTTTAATACGGTACCTGACCGTTATGTATGTACAATCATACATTTATTAATGATCAGTATCTAATCACTGATTAAGAGCAGAGCCATTTAAGAGCCCTGCCGATTTGTACAGTCACGAATAAAATTTTCTTAAAAACAAAAGACGTATTTCGAAAATAATCTTAAACGGAATACTGTCTTTGTTGAAAGAATTGGGAGGGATAATTACGTTAATCTTCTCCATTGTCCTTTTAATCTCAAAGGCTTTCCTGTGATGGCTGTGTTAGTGGCGTTCTAATGATGGCGATCGTTCTGTTCATGGCGATGCTATCAGTCATTGTCGGCAATTATCGTGGGTTTACACGCGATTTTATTCTTAAAGTACTGTTTTGTAATTTTATGTAGAATACAAGATAATTTGCTTTAGGTATTATTATACTTTTGCCATCTAATTCATCATATTATGAGGCTAACAATCGGTTTAGACTGACCGATGGCTCAGGCTGAGAAATATAGGTAGGTACTAGTTCATTCTATTCTAAGTTTAATTAATAGATACGCTAATTTTTGTTTTATACGGAAAATAACAAGTTAATAGCTAGCTTACCCGTGGTCATAATTCCCTATAAACAAAAAAAAAAGACTCTCGTTTGTATTTGGCTATTTCTTTTTCTATTTATACTAAGAGCCACTTTCATGATGTCCGAATAGCCACTACTTACCGAATAAATTAAAAAATCGAACAGAAATTGTACGAAATTATCTACCAAATAAACTACCAGGAACTTATTCGTAGGTCGTGAAACAGGCCCTTATTATGTGTACACAACTGACCTGAGCATCATCCTGTGAGAATATAGCATCGAAAGCGAACATTTTCGGAGCAGCTACTCCAACCTTCCTGTCTTCAGGCGCAGTAGCGGCCGGAGCGGTCTCACACAAGCTCACTTGTTTCTTACGCTTGTCCATAGAGAACGTTTGGGTGCCACTTGTGAAGGGCCCTTCGCCTGATGCACCAACTCGGAGCATCACTTTCACCTGCAAAGAAAGCTGAAATCAGGAGGTGTATGTTTTTGCTAAAAAATAAATTCGTCATTTTAACAAGAGCTGGAATAATCGAAGTCGTTAATTGCTTTTTTATTAAAAACTAGCTCTATGGTTTTACCCGAGAACTACCTCCAGAACTAAAAAGTAGCAGCAGAAAAAGTAGCCTATGACTTATCTCAGATTCTAGACTATCTGCCTACCAAAAGTTTTGTCGTAAAAGCGTTACAGACAGACGGACAGAGTTATTTTCGTATGTAAATGCGATATTACTAAAGATAACAAATAAACTTATGTGAAATAATCGAGGCATAATGATTTGTTTGAATTAAGTAATCTTGATAGCAAATACACACTACTATGGATCGAAGTTCATACTTCAGTAAATAACATCAGTTTAATTACTCGATGGAATAACAGGTGCAACTCAAAAGGCAGAAAAAATTTAGACAGAAAACTAATCAAAACGAAACGCAATAACTAACGAAAAAATGGGCTTCAAAACAAATCTGATATCCCTTTGTCTGGTCTTCTCTTTTTGTAACATCCGAATATTCCATCAAAAGTCCATTCTGTTAGATGTAAACTTCCACAAACTAACCGCGACTGGTAGCGGGAGCATGCAGTAAATCTCTGTCTAACGAACCGTGGACAGACAACGGCTTTGAGTCAAAGCCGAGGTAGCGAGCAATGGTTGACGAGCAACGCAAAATAGTCGGTACGCTAAACGATAGTGTATGTGTGTAGTGAGTTTGATACAGATATTGAAAATGTTGCGGCTTTTAGGTCAAGAAATGTTCTTTTAAGGCACAACTTATTGCTGCATTGCATTACTTATCCTTCGTGTTTCAGAAGGCACGTTAAATTGGTGGGTCCCGGCTGTCATTTGTATATCTTCAGCAGTCATTACGGGTAGTCAGAAGCCAGAAAGCCTGACAACCAGTCTTACCCAGGGGTTGAGAAAGTCAGATAGGCAGCCGCTCCACGTAAAACACTGGTTTTCAGCTGCATTCAGTTTAAACTGGAAGCTGACCCCAACACAACTTGGGAAAAGGCTAGGCAGATGATGTAATGAAAACAAAGATAGTGCTTTTGTGAGACATGTTATCGATCCAAACTGCGTTTTAATGACAATATGAAAGTTTAACCAATCAGGACTTAACAACTTGTAGAACACGGCTTGCGTTTAATAGTATGTGGTATACGTGGAGCGTAGCTAAGTTAAAGTTTACGAAGGTAACTATCGTTACTCGTTACGTCACTTTGTATTGAGCAATATAATCTGTGTAGCATATTTTGTAGTTATTCAAATTTTTATTGTTATTATAAAATACAAAAAGGTTTCTAGAACAAATGTACAGTCGCTTTCAAATTTCAAGTTTAAAATTTCGTTAAAAGATTTTCAACTTTATCGCTAAACGAATGGTTCAGAGGTGAAAATTGTGATTATGCGCTGGCGAGTAGCTTGATGTGCTAGCATATGTACAGAATAAGATAATGAATTATGAAAACTAACTTATAAGAATCTTTATATTATATATCCATGATACATCTGAAAAGAGGTCCTTCTAAGAATATAATTTTCAGGCTATGTTCGAAGCACATTCTTTTCATCAAACATTTTAGATATTAAGCTAATTACTCGTCAAGAAAATAGATCCAATGAGATGAAACTTCTTCAGAAAGACGTATAAGTTTTCCCGCATTTGGAAACAGCTTCACGTGTCCCGAATACAAATTGTATTTCTTCCACGCCCTCCAACTAGTTACGAATAGTTATACTACTTACTATTAGTTGTTAAGTTCGTCTCGCGTATCATGAGATATAATTAGTTTAGAATTAATTACACCTGCGTTGTATAATGCCGGGGCCAGACGAATGTCACGCGTCATGTGAGATTACGTGTTTGGTTTCATGTGTGACAACGGTGTGTACATCATAGGAACTCAATGCGAAACGTGTAGTAGTAATAGACTACAATTGAAATTACTAGCCTTTTTGTTCGTGATAAAACTAACAGCCATTGGTTCACGGCGAGCGCCATATGTAATCGTTGTTGTTGCGTCCACAGAATTCGCGTTACATTACTTTACTGGTTACTCTCGTCTGGGCCCGGCTTTAGACCGCTGATTGGCTGATTTGGGGGATGGCTTAAACGCGAGTTTGTTGTTTATTTAAAGTTAAGTGGTAATTTCGGTGAAATATTTGCAGGTGTACTGCGAACTGTGGAGACTCGTTTTGTGGTAATTTTGAGGCAGTACATTTCTCTTGGTGTTTTAGTATTCACATTGAATCTGATACTTGAATATGTATCCTATTTCAATAGTCTTAAAGTTTGTAGTTATTCTAGAAAATAATATGTTGTAGTACCTATATTTTAGGAGCAAGAGGCGAGGCATACATCCGTAGCTGCCAGAATAGCGTCATTCTGTCGGTTTAAAATCGCTTATCATAAATACATATTTTCTACTTACTTGTTAAAGACTTTACACGCAATTTCTAAAGCCTTTTTACAGAATGTTCTAGAACATTAAAAAAACGACAAGAAAATCTATCTAGATCGCTTACAATTAACATACGAGTCACTGCAACCATATCCGCGTGGCTCCTTAATTAACGATCCACGGATTCCATTACGTGATTACTTGAGTGAGTATGTGACAGGATTGCTGGATGTGATCCAATTTCAGTATACAGGTAGGCGTGGTATAGGAATATGTTATGCATTTAATATTATTGAAATAATGTGATGTATGCCCATGTCATGTTTCGAAAAACAACTGAACCTTGATAAGAACCTTTTGTTTTAACTGAATCTGAACAACTTTGAGTCTGTTATTCTTCTAAGCATAAGACTTAAAATCCTACTTTTGCCACGACACATGTCAGGGTACGATAATATTGAGTGACAATTTGCGCAAAGTTGCCAACAACAAAATAGCTTCTTCAACGCTTAAGACCTCAAGATATCTAAATCCAAAAGCGACCGATATGAATAGGTTAGCGACAATGATGATCATTATAAGTATTTATTACATTGTTATCGGCAGGTGCCATACTCCCCATAGTTTCCCATACACTACAAACATCCCATCAGAATTATAGCCCAAGTAGTTCAATTCTATAGCTAGCAATAGTTCAGCACCAAAACTGGGGCATTGTCCTTGGGTACATTTCTATAGCTACGGAGATAATTATTGGCTATGTGTCACCGTTACCTACTGTCAATAGTGTTGTCTCAAAGTGGATACCGCTTCAAAAAATCTCTTTTATTAAAGACTCTATTATTCCGTAGTGTCGAGAAAAGATTATGATTACCGTACAAAACTAGGAATCAATGTGATATTATATCTTGATTTTGTTTGACCTTCAAATCAAAAGCTAATCCTTAATCCTAATTGTCAGTCTCGCCTAATAATTGTTGAATCTGATTAGCGATTCACCAATCGCTTATCGCACAACCCTGACCGCTAATACGAGTGAATCGCCGCTAATTCGCCGCTCGGGTCATTGCCTGAATTATTGACGGCAACTTCATCTGAATTAGGCTTCTGATTCTAGTTTACATCACGCTGTATAGTTCAATAGATCATTAGTAAGATTAGGTCTAGATTATCTTGAAGTTTTCATCTGAATTATATTAGAACGTTCATTGGATTACCTACTGTTTTTTAAATAATTGGGTTGCTTGTCATTGTTGTAACATTATTTTGAACGCGAATTTATGAAATTATGTTTGTTACTTCTTCATGTAAAAACTACTGAATGAATTCTGATGAAACTTTTCAATGATAAAGCTTTTGGATCGAAATAAGACGCAGGTGAAATCGCTGGGATCAGCTAGTTGCGATTATTAATACTATTTGACTACTTGTCACTTGCGTTTTGGTAGTTAAAATTGTTTATTAAAAGCATCTATGTATTAGTTCAGAAATATACAACATGGAAAATTGGAATTTATGATGAATGTTACTTTCCAACCAAGATTAACAATACGAATAATGGATGAGGTTTTGGAACTAGGTTCTTTGATATGAAATTCTGTTTGTATAGCGCTGGGCCGAAAAGCTATGTGGAGGACAATGCTCCTTCTCACAAAGTTTCTGCATATTTATAACCGAAAAAGAAACAAAGTAACCTTCAAGACGTAAAATTAAGAGGTGAAAAGAGTTACTTTATCTCACTAGCTAATGAGTAAAACAATAAATATTCTTATTTAAATACTAGCTGTCCCCAGCGGTTTCACCCGCATCTTTGGTTACTGCTCCGCTCCCGTGTGTCTTAGCGTGATGGTATATAGCCTATAGCCTTCCTCGATAAATGGGCTATCTAATACTGAAAGAATTTTTCAAATCGAACCAGTAGTTCCTGAGATAGATATCACTACTTGAAAAACTGACTAGAGTAGACATGATCCTTCACAAACATTGCTGGACTATTAAATAAATCTGATACACAAAGTGAAACAAAATAAAAAAGGAATTCCTTTTAAAAAACTCCACTTCGATATCCCGCACACGATCGCTATATCCCTTTTATTATTTGCAAATGGCAACACAGAGAACTGTCAAAAACGCTTTTAAATTTCAATTAGAGTAAGGATTTGGAGTCAATGGAGCGTTTGATTCGAGCCTGCATCAGACCGACTAAATCCCTCTAAGCTCGCTGACTGACGGACCGGGCACGATACCGCGTCGTCGCCAGTGTGCGAACGCCCTTACATAGCTACAAATTAATATTGATGTGCAGGGACTGTTATGTAAATTGTCATTATTAAATATTAATTGTTATTTACGTGTCTGTCTGCTTTCGTCTGAGATTGAAATTAGTTGATTTATTATTAATTTTGGGATTGGTGTTTACCTTTGTTTATTATGTATGATATTCCAAATTCAATCATTAGGAAAAATAATGAAGATAGCGTTAAGATTTGCAAATCTAATAGATTAAAATAGCGTGTGAAAAAATTCGAATACAGATCTATATTTATTATCGGTCGTTCTGTACCCACAATTAAACCTTACCAAATAATACCTCTAAAAATATTTTATTTACAGTTAGTTATATTATTGAAACAAGTTGCATTTGATCGAGCTAATCGTATCAGTTCGGGCGGGTGACGCTGACGGCTAAATCCTAAAATCCTGAGTGACGCGCGTTCCCGTTCGAGCGATATCGGGCGGGTGCACGACTCGCGGCCTGTAGCGTGCATTTAGCCTTATGATATCGTGGTCTGTTCTATTTTCAAATTAATTTCATTAAAGTTGAAATTTATTTAAATTAAATTAAGTCATATTTTTGTAAGGATGGTTTGAATCACGCCAAGTCGAGCAAAACACACATCCGTGCCATCCCTTGTCGAAGCTAATTGGGGCATTATCCAAGTCACTATAGATTAGTTGTAGAAAAAAGTTGGAAGCCTTAATATTCAGTAACCAAGAGAGCTCCTTCCTATATTACCTACATAAAATATTGTTAATATCAAAGGTCACGCAATATACCCATTGTTGTATTATGATAGTTTCTGTATTATTCAATAGTAACATCATTATAAAAAGAAGGTATACACAAACATTCCTCATTACAATCTCAAATGTTGTAGTTTATTCCAATAAAAATAATAAAAAGTACCCTTTCATAATAAAAATCGGACTAGATATAATCATAACATAATATAATCATTTGTAGAACCCAAAAGGACTTCAGCGTGTTGGCTTCGGTCCCACGGTCGCCTTCAAACAATCCGGGACTCTGTAGTCCCGTGACGTGGTCTAGAAGAGTCATAAAAAATACAATCATAATAAAAATACAATTCTATCAAAACAACTAACGAAAACCATGCATAAGAATGATCGCAGAGAAATTCATGATTTCCTAAAAAAAGGACGAATACAGAAAAATAATAATATGTAGATGAAATATTATTCAGCGGACGAAATGACAAACAGCTTGAGATTCTTAGGCGAAAACACAATCTCGGCGAAATAAGCGTTGGCAGGAGACGTCATTTGTTTTTTTTTCTTCCAGCCTGTGTCAACGAAGCCTCATTTGCTTATGATAAGGATTTCAATTACGGAGGGGATAATTTATGCAAATCTCCTGTTTGTATACATTTGTAATTAGGATTTTATTTTTGGAATAATATTTCCTTTTGTTGGTTTTTGTGTGTTTATATTTTTTTGTTAAAAGAATGAATTGTAGGTATCTACATACATATTTGGGAACTGTGCTTGAGAGTTATGCTTTTATAAATTAGGTACAGACGCCAACACATCAAGCTACTTACAATCTGTCTTATTTTCTCGATAGATTTTCAACTTTATCGTTGAATCGAAAGTTGTTTGTGAAAATTTGTCAGGGGTAGCTTGATGTGCTGACGGCTGTACATTCCTAATAATTTTTAGAGCTTTTTATAGGTTTTTTATCGTACTTTTTACGATTTAAAACACCCATTTAATTTGTTCTAGATTGTATTTCCCGACCAACATAAATAAACGGAACGTATGCACACCGTAACTTACCTTAACGACCCAAACTCCCTCTAGCGCCTACCCAGGTAATGTATGTAAAACTTAGATAATATAATACGCTACTTGACAATATAACTTTATATCTTGCATATTGCGTTCAAGATCTTAGATAGGGGAAATAAAGTTTCCTTGTTCTATATATTTGCGGTGGAGCCCCGAGCAATGTGTCTTTGGAACCCTTCATGTTATATTGGTATATTGTTGAATTGCAAGAAATTGCTACCGCAAAGGTAGGCTGGTTGTAGTTATTAGTTTCATTTTAAGTAAATGGCTTTTGAGTTCTATATTTGAAAATAATTCTGGGCGATGTCAGAAATGTCATTTTCTAGTCAATTTTGTTGACAAGGAACGTTTGATATATTTTACCTTTTGACAGCCATGTCAAAAAAACAAAGACGTGCCTTCAGCGCCTAGCTAAGAAATAATTCGTAAATACCTACAACATAGTAGTGAATTCGGAATTATATCGATTAAAACTGATTACTTTTTACTTTAAATTTCTGTCATGTAGTCATGACCGTGGCGTGCTGGGCACTTTTTGGCTTGTGATCTATACGTGACTGTGGCCGTCAAAAGGATAAAAGCATACAGAGAATAATGAGTACGAGATAGTTCGGTGTTTCGGATGGCACGTTAAACTGTAGGTTCCGGCTGTCATTGAACATCCCTGGAAGTCGTTACAGGTAGTCAGAAGCCAGTAAGCCTGACGCCAATCTTACCAAGGGGTAACGGGTGGAGGAGGTCACATAGGCAGTCGCTCTTTGTAAAACACTGGTACTCGGTTAGACTGGAAGCCGACCCTAACATAGTTGGGAAAAGGCTCGGCAGATGACGAGATAGTTCTGATATTTTTTTAAATAGCTATTTTTAATTTACTGCAAAATGTAACTAATACCCTGTAAAGAAGATGGACATAACTCGTTTAACTTCAACAAGCAAAAATAAAAGAATAATTAAATCTTTGGAAAGAGTTCGTAACATTTTTCTTCGTACACTTAACTTAGTTCAACAGTTTCGTAAGTCTCGGCGTGTTTATAGCTTAATAGTGTTAAGTTGCAAATGTGTTGCAACTTCACAACTGTGATTCACAAACACTGTGAGAAGAGGTCTCGAAGGACCTATGGAAGTTATGACTAAGTTAGGGGGTTTTATTTCAATTATCATTATTATAAATGGCATTGTTTGTATGTATAGGTTTATATAAATGTCAAATTGTTTACTTATTTATTAACCTTTTGACCGCCACGCCCACAGTCACGAATTGATGACAAGCCAAAAAGTCGGTCACGACTTTAATGGTATACTTTTAAATTTCTGAATTAAAAGTCAGATCTAATCGATATAATTCCGAACTGAATACTTTATTGTATACATACATATATTTATGGATGGATTCTTAGCTTGAGGCTGAGGCCACGTCTTTCTTTTTTTGACGTGGCGGACAAAAGGTTAGTTTAGGTAGGATATGAAATAAACGCGAATGAAACTAAATTTAAATGAATTGAGGTTTTGATCGAAGTTGATATTCTTCTTTCCCTACGCGATTAAAGTTATACCTTTCTCAAATATCTACTTACCAAACCGCAAAGAAAAAGAAAACAAAATAAAAAGTTTATCTTACGACCCCGCAACTCTGTCGACACCGGTCGTATATTTTCGGCAATATTCGTGAAGAATTTAAATTTCGAATGGTTTCCGAGGCGGGCGCGTCGATCGTGACGATGCGCGAGCGTCCATGCATAAAATTAAACTTGGATAATGAGCCGTTGAGTATTTCCGCGCCTCCGATGTGTTAAGCTGAGAAATTTGCGCCATAACTTTCTCTTTTGAGAATGATTCAGATAAAAATTGGAATGTTAGTCTTTTGGGGGGTCCTTGCTTGTCAAAGCAATGAAGTCGTAATGTGAGAATTTCATTAGCTTCAGATGAGTTGCGCGTGAGTTAACTGAAGATCGGGAGAATTCAAATCCAGGATCGATCGATCACAATGTTAAGCAACGCTTGGCGCGGTCAATCCGTGGATGGGTGACAATCTTGTCGTGACGAGTTCTCAGTGTTTCGGAACGCACGCTAAATTGGTGGGTCCCGGCTGTCTTTTGCACATCTGTATCAGTAGTTACGGTACGGGTATACCTACTGACAATCAGTCTTACCAAGGGGTATCGGGTTGCCTAAGTAACTGAGTTGAGCAGGTCAGACAGGCAATTTCTCCATGTGAAACACACACTGTACACTGGTAGTCAGTTGCTTCTGGTTAAGACTGGAAGCTGACCCTAACATAGCTTGGGAAAAGGCTTGGCAGATGTTGAAATTCTAATGTAATCTCATTAAATATCGGTCACATACAGTTTGTTATTTATGAAATGCATAAAAATTAATTAAAAGTTAGTATATCAAGCTAATTTCGATACGATAATCAAAAAACACACCTAAAAAAATTGCCATATCATAACACGTAACGAGGCTAGCTAGCCACAGATAAATCACGACCGGAGCGTTTACGAGGCGTCCAATCAATCAGCGAGCGTCGCGACACCGCCGTAAAATATGCCGCAAATATCACTAGTGATGGGACACGATATATTGCCACGTGATCCCGGGAATGGCTGACATTATATGTTTATGTTTTTTGTTAAATGTGAAATAATGGCGTCAAGATTATTAGATTAAAATGTACTTCCTTAGAAGTTTAATGTACGAGTATGAGAAAGTCAAAGATAAAAGCTTGACTTTTAGCTCTCAGAGAAAATGATAGGTTTCACAATAAAAGAGCGATACAACGGTAGTTAACGGTACTAGCACATCAAGCTACCACTATCTGTCAAATTTCTTTATTAGATTTTCAACTTTATCACTGAATCGTATGGTTCAAAGTTGACTGGGTATTTTGACAATTTCGGGTAGCTTGATAGTCTGGCGTCTGTACAATCAAACGAGGCATAAAAAATAATAGTTCAGGTTCACTTCGTAAGACCTCATTACTTGTCATACAGGCTTGCAAACGATCCACATCTTGTTAGTTAAATCCGTGATGAACGCGGAAATGAATGCAAACTGTCATTACTTACGCACTGGTGCGGTGCGGTATTGAGTTTAAAATCCAATAATTGCTGTTAGAGCAATCACACTGCGAGAATATCTCGCGTTTGTTAGTAGTGATTAGTCATATATATCGTGATTGGGAATGTGAGAGTAGAATTGATAAATAAAGCTACGCTAACTACGGTATAGATAAAAGGTAAAACAGATAATAAGTCATTTATTCAAAGTAGGCTGAAAATCAGCACTTTTTGAAGGTCAATTTTACAAAAGACAGCCCCCAAAACGCCCGCCCTTCACCGCTTTCTATGTGTTATCGCTGGAAAGAAGAAATGGTGGAACAAACTCCCCAGCAAACGAAAATAATTAATAATAATTAAATTACATTGAAGGAATTGAAAACTTGCTTAATAATACAAGCAAAATCAAACGACAAATATCTAATTCTTCCACTGTTACGTTGTACACATAATTATAAATCTCTTACCGAACACTCATTTCAAATTGAGAAACGATTCACTTTCGAAATTCGAAATCCGAAAAAAATGTTCGACACCAAACTGCAGTGTCCACAAACGTCGACACACACTATAATTTAACGAACTTCCAACACGACATCGCTAGTCCTGGAAAACACGGGACCCGTCGGCACAACACTGACGAATTTGTCGCCAAAATGACATTTTATCGACACAACGCAGCCGATCGACAGGCTGCACCGATGCTGTTTGCGTCGTAAATTTCAGATGAAATATCCCTAGACTCGCATAAAATCGTTTTATGTTTTTGAAAAATATAAGCGGTGTCACCTGAACAAATATTGTTGTTTTGAACCCTCAAACTAGGTAGAACAATGTGTTTTTTTGTGGAATCGTTTGTTTCATATATGTATTTCCCACATAATATAACTGCAAATGAAGAAATCGCTGTTGGATGAGGCAATGGCCATTCTGTTTTTATATTCGTTTCTTTTACACAAAACCAAAATAAACATAACAGATTAATTAGCAACACCCTTTCCAAAACATCCAATATGACCGAGGACGGTAACTCACATTGCTTATCATAATTTGATTAATGATGGGTTCACACAAACAAAAAAATACAAAGACAAATTATCGCACGGGAAAACCACTCATTCCCCCAAAAAACCTCTAAAATCCCACTGGGATACAAAAGCTTGTACATCCCGTCATATTTTTATGTGCACCATGATATCAACGGCTGAAGACTAAGCAGGCAAGCACATGAATAATGTATGCCTGGATGTTTCAAGATGCCTCTAAGTGAGTCCTGAGTGAGAATAAAATAGTTAGGCTTGTTTTAACTTAAGAAGCTGTGAGTTCACGAGGTTAGTTTGATAGTTTTTAGGTAAATTAAGTTAGGATAGTTCACGTTAAGCTTGCATGTGTGAGTGTTGGGTTTCATGACGTGTGAGTTGTGAATAATGAAGAAGTTTGCGTACCCATAATTAAAGCACATAAGCGATATTTTTTAAAACGGTACAAAAGTTGTGGCGATTGTCATTTGTTATTTTTATGCCACTTCCCCAAAAGAAGGTTTTCAATTAAATCGCGTATCAATCGTGATTTTTATTGGTATATATATCTATACTGTTACTTGCTTTCCTTAATCGCATAAACGCATCATTTGAAAACGTATTAATTTTGTTCCAAACAATTTTTCAAGGAAATAATACGTTTGTGACGCAAGTGATTATTAGTTACAAGCAAACTTTAACGGTATATAATTAAATAATATAAAACAACATCACAAATCCATATTCATAACACCTTTAACTTACAAGGGCAATTAACAACCCAGTGCCCTCACGGGGTGCGTCTCCTAAGGTACGGGGTTCGGATCACGGCTGAATGAATTATGTAAATCGTCCGCTGTGGTTAACATCGTAATATTGTAAGCGACACTTCACCCTCTTGTGGGATATAGGAGCCTGGATGTGCTATGAATAATTTTGTAAAGTATTTTATGTAATATTGACTTATATATTCTAAAGATTACAACGGGATTTTAGGGTATGTTTTTCATGCTGTCGTAAATTTGCTAAGCATTGTATGTGGTACATTATAACAGATATCTGATCTAACCGTTCAATGCTTTCTCCATTAATAGACTAAAAGTATTATATTCATGATTTTCCATTTATGATATTTTCGGTCTGACATAGACAGGTTAACCAAAATACATAACTAGAAAACCGATGGTTTTTTCTCTATCAATGTCCATACTCGGCTATATATAATCTACTTTATACTTTATTCATTCAAAATGCTATCGAACCCGTAGACAAAAATTGACGATAGCACCTTCCATTAAACTTAGCTCCTTAATTTAAACAGTTCGCCGTTCTTATACGGATGATATCTCGCTCATAAATTGGCAGGGGCGCCCCAGGACACCGCCGTTCGGTTGCAGGTGAAAATTATCAGAAAAGGGGCCCTCAGATTTAAACCAAACATTGGTTACCCCATCTGCACAATGTTCCAAGTACAATGTTGTACGCGAGTGTACATAGAGAATTGGTGTTTTCTTATTACATGCGACGGTAATATTTTTCGAAGAGATATGTTTCGAGTTTTGGTGGCGGCTTGAATTTGTATTCTGTTTTCGCTTTTTTTGGAGATAAGGAAATGGAAGATATAAGTAAACGTAGGCAATTTAAACGTATTTTATAAGACAGTTTAGTTTATTTAAAAAAAGAAAATGTTACATTTAAGTGTTGTATAGAGAAGCTCGTGGCTAATTAATACCTGCAATGGTCGATTGATCATAAGGTTAAGTAATGCTTGGCACGGTCGTTCGGTAGATTCGACTATCTCGTCATGACGAGTTTCTTCTTGTTTCGAAAGGCACGTTAAATTGGGTCCCGACTGTCATTTGTACATCTTTGGCAGTCGTTATGGGTAGTCAGTAGCTAAAATTCTTACTTTTAGCCTTAACACAGGGGTTTGCCCAAGTAAATTTGGGTTGAGGAGGTTAGATAGGTAGTCGCTCTTAGTAAAACACTGGAAGCCGGCCCCAACATAGCTGTCTAGCTTAAAACTAAACTGTTGAAGAGACCAAATAAGTATTTGAGACGAAATAATGTTCACTGTTAAATTCAACCCAATAAAAACTCCCTAGAACGGTATGCTAATTCCAGAATCGGAATTGCGGATAACCCTCCACTGCCACAATAAAATACAAACCAAAAAATGTACCCCAGATTCTCCTTCGCGCACTTAATTAACATTTACCCAAGAATGCCAACTTTAAATAGGTATTCTTAAGAGTAATTGTTGTGAATCAAAGTGATATACTTCTTTTAGTACCCGACTAGTAAATTTAAAGGGCGGTTTGGCCACAAACGGCCTCATAAACTGAACTGAAATAAAAACCGCGCGCTAAATTATATGGCGACACTTGAAATAGGGATGTACTTTAAAGACGACTTTTCGCCGTTCGTTAATTCCCACAGTTTTTACGGTCGATAAAATTGTAATTTTTACTTGGAGTTGATGTAAAAACGTGTTTTATGACTTGAGTGTGAGCATTCTTTAGTAGAACTTCTAAGAAGTTTTTTTTGAAAGACAAAGCTGTTAAGTGGCGCCCGACTCGAATGACTATTTGAAAAAGTTTTATGTGTAAACGAGTACCTACTTACTTCTATTTAAATTGGGTGTCGGTTTTATAACAAAGAAGACTGAATAACGCAAATAGGTTTTAACAAAACTCAAAACTAATTTCTATGAACTAAAACACTAGTTAATGTTTTCACAACACTAAGTAAACACTATCCTCGTCCCGAAACTTAACTAAGTACACAACTACAAGTAAAATAACCTAACGTTACTGTAACAGTTCCACTCAACTCAGTCTATAATACTAAAAGTCGCCCGACTTCCGACTTGCCATTCACAAAGGTAAACTACACACTATTACCTACATCTTAAAAGCAAAATCTGATTTAAAGTTGGTCGGCTGATCGTTAAAATTGCAAGTGTGCTAGGATGGACAAAGTTGTAAATTTAAATCACTAAGTCTACCAAGTTGGGCCAACTTTACTGAAACTTACTGCAAATTGGATTACTGCAGCGCTGTATACTGTGGCAGTATTGATAGTTTGACGCGCTGGATTTGCTACACTGTAACTTTACCAAATTGCTGCACTGGGTGAAAGATTCACATGGAATATTCGAGAAATAGTTTTTTAAATAATTGCGTTCATAAAACTTATATCAGACGAGTAAAATTTCTATTTTATCTAGGTCATTCGGTACGGACAAAGTTTAGACTCGGCTCAGAGATCCTTACTTAGCATCCAATCTAGTTTACCAAACTGCGAAAACTTTGTAACTCAAGTTTGCGAGAATTTACTTCGAGTGTAAATAGACGGAGATTTAAGTAAACGTTTCCACACGTTATCTTTTGATGTTGAGTAAAACTTATTTTGTGGATCTCAGTATCTCATGAAGTTCAACCAAGCTTTTAATCAATGGATTAAAATGTTACCACTCCTTTGCAAATAGCGGCTACTAGCTAACCTACTACTAGTAGTTTTTTTCTCTCATAAGAATCTCCTGACAATAATAAACAAAACAAAAAAAAAACTGCTCACGCGTGCCAAGCGTTGCTTAACCTTATGATAGATCGCCCCGTGCGGCTGTATGCTAGATATTTATTGACTTTTATAATTCGAACTCAACACAGTAAAACGGTCTTGCCATCATAAAGCGATTTACTTTTGTTTCTTTAACAATTTCTTGCAACAAACTCAAGGCTGCAATTAACGCCAAGTAAATTGGAACCTCTTAAGCGAGGCAGACTGCATCAGATACAAAAATGGAATTAAAAAATTTGGTAAAGTGCAAACATTCAAGACTGGGAGGGGTGTGAAGTGCTCATTACGCGTTCAAAGTACTCCTCGGGGTTCGGCAGAAGTTTGAGAATCACGAACAGGTGGGCAGACAATCGTAGCATGTCGACGAACGGACGGATCGTTAAAGAAATGTTCCTACTTAACAGAACGTTACACCCACCTGGGA
Source organism: Heliothis peltigera (assembly GCA_958496145.1). Taxonomy (NCBI): domain Eukaryota; kingdom Metazoa; phylum Arthropoda; class Insecta; order Lepidoptera; family Noctuidae; genus Heliothis; species Heliothis peltigera. The sequence goes on along the minus strand of OY292329.1, from coordinate 10,541,940 downwards.
CTGTTGTACATCGCTGCAGATTTACGGATTCCTTCATGTTGTTTTGCTGTTTTTAGGGGATGTAATAAAAAAATTTAAGAGTTATCCTATCTTCTGTTTTGTTTTTGAACATTCAAGTAGAAATTAGAAGTAGGTTATTTTTGGGAGGGAAAACCAACAGTTTAAAATATTACAAAACTATTACCTGTGTTACAGTAGGAAGAAATGTATGACACACTTTCGGCATATGTATGTTAATCAAATAAGTTTCACCAGGCATGCCACAGAAACTGCTAGACTCACACTGCTTCCTAATAAAGCTTGTTAAAAAGCCTTTCTTTAAATGGGCCATGAGACATGGACCAAGTACTACCAGAGGTTAGTGCAATCAGCTAAATAAAATCTTCAGTTTTAAAAAAATCATACGCAAAATTCTGTTTCTACTATGTACGTGTCAAGTTATCGGAAGGAAAAAACGAGGTGAACAATCTTTAAAATTTCCTTAATAGATTTTCAACTTTATAGCTGAAGCATATGGCTCAAAGTTGATTCGAAAAAATTGACAGTTTGGGGTAGCTTGATGTGCTGGCGTCTGTACAATTATGTTAAGGAATTACAAAAAAAAATACAATAAATAAAATTCGAACACTTCAGTGAACTTAGCGCCCCCCACAGGCAGTTCACAGATTACGTGACTAAGCGGTAGAGGGGACACTTCTTCAGCGCAAATTAAACAAGTTCACAATTCGAACTCAGTGTTCAAAGTTAATTATTAGTTGACTGTTTGTTCTAGTGGAGCCGAGTGGTTGTCGCTGGTTTCTCAAGTGATTCTACGTTGTTTCAACTTTTTGGAGAGGTCATTGTTGTTATTTTGTTAATGAGAGTAGGGTGCTGTTTGTTCTTGTTTTTTGGTAAACATGTGACGGAACAATGTACAGAGGCCAGCACATCAAGATACTAGAATCTGTATTTTTTTAAATTAGATTTTCAACTTTGTCACTGAAGCATATATGGTTCAAAGTTGATTGGGAAAATTTGACAGTTTCGGGTAGCTTGATATGCTGGCTTATTCTATATTGAATATTGCTTTAATGTTTGAAAGTAATTCTCAGATATGAATTCAAGAATTGATGAAGTATATATAAATGATATTTATTTTGCAAATAGGTTTAAATCAACACTTTCACACGTCAACACATTTTTTATAAAAAACGAGATGAGGTCGGCATTTCCTAACTGACTGACTTATATACTGAAGTTTTCTTACCAATATAAAAGTTATCAATCAATCGATACTATACAATTTATAATACAGTGCGCTATAGATACATATATCTATATTAGACTGCCAAGTTTTGTTATTATTAATGTAATTTTAAATAAGAAGGTGTAGTGTATCATTTCGCCTTTAATTCTAACTAAGGAATAAACAGCAATTACTTGCGGTCCCCAAACTCAACACATCCTAGATTTACAACGTCAGTAAAAACTAGTTCAGTTCGACAATATGTCGCCGCAACAATTTGCTGCCACGTTGACGCGTAACTTGTTATGGCACCGCGTACAGTCGCGCACTGAAGTGTTTCCTTAAAGCGTGAAGTGAAACGACGCTCTGTAATCACGAGGATTTATTATCTTCAAAGTTAAGTAATTATGAATTTATTGTAGGTACTTTGTAAATGCAAGTATCCTAGTTTAGTATGTGTTTAACGTAATGTTTTTTTGTGTGATGTTCAACCTACCCGAATCTGTAAAATTTTACCAATCGCATATTAACCTTCCGGTGTAGTGATAAGATTGAAATACTATTAAAAAAAATATCTGCAGATTGAAGTAGGTTGATGTGCTCGCGTCTGTGTATGTAAAGCATCCACAAAATTATCTTCAAAACATTTTTGTCCTTTAATTTACTGAAACAACACAAGAATTAATTAGCAATGTCCAGCATTGATATCAGATAGTCCAGCATAGAAATAGTTATTAGTTTTTGTATAACTGTATGAATTAGTTTATAGATGTTGTTTTGTTATTTATCTATTGTTTTCTATAGACTCCAGTTCCTTGAATGAAAGGAATAAAAAAAATTAAGCTAACACCATTGCCACCGACTGTACTAACCCACGGAATGACAGTAGCCCAGTGGTTTATGCGAAGGGACGGCTGTTTACCAGCGTTGTTCATGATATTAACGTCAGTTTGACCAACCGCTGGACAGCTGAACTTACGCAGCAATATACTGCTCAACTTCTTACATTACTATAAGTTTTTACTGCGCTCTTCGACCTTTGGACGAAGGATATCATTTGGGTGGAACTCAAGTGTCTTAGAAATTTGTCAATACAGGCCATTGTTTTTTTAATTCATCTAAATAACTTACTTTTGTCAGAAAATGTGCGCTAATAAGTTTCTCCTATAATTTTGTTTGACTGCTTCGTTGGTCTAGGATGTCTCGAGTTCGATTCCCGGGTCGGACCGAAATCGCTTTATGGGTTTTGAGAAACTCTCATAAAGCAGTCTGGAGTCTGGAAGTTGGTGATTGATTCACCCGTGCATCGGAGAGAACGTAAATGTCGGTCCTGCGCCTGATCTCCGGTCGTGTCGGATTGCCGTCCCATCGGACTATGAGAGCGCACCTGTATCTACGCGAATGCTTGTGTACTATTATAATATGTCCTGCGCAGCTGGCTGACCTCCATAAAAGAGAACGGCCGCCATTAGCCGACAATCAGCCTGGATGCCAACACCTATAATTTTGTAAAATTATCGATATTTTATGCGTGAATCTCACAATATTGTTTTGCTAAAAATGCTATTGAACGTATGCAAAGCTTTCAGTGAATATTATTTTGTTTGCCTAAAATATATCGACGACAGTAGATAAATAATAGACTATAAAAGTTACATATGGCTAATAAATTACAGCATTTACACACTACCATATGCCATTGCTTTATTGCTGCCAAACGCGGTATTTTCGCTTATCTACATTTCATTTTGGGAGCAGAGTGTTATCGCGGGATGATACGAATAAACGCTGAACTCAATATGGATGGGAATTAAAATACAACGCGTCGTTTTACTTATAATTCTAATTTTCAGTGATGCAAGTTGTCCGTCTTGCGGAAGGCATGTTAAACTGGTGGGTCCCGGCTGTCATTTGCACATCTTGGGCAGTCGTTACGGGTAGACAGAAGCTAGTAAGTTTGACAATCAGTCTTACTAAGGATTATCGGTAGTCTAGCCTAGGTAACAGGGTTTAAGGAGGTCAGAGAGCAGCTGATTCACGTACAACACTGGTACTCATCTTCATCTGCTTAAAACTAAAATCCGACTCCGTTTTCTTTTTGGAAAATTGCGCTAACGGTATGCATATACAATAACCCTCCACTGCCACTATATTAGAGTATAATATTAGATTGTGAAAAGGCTAGGCAGATAAGGCAAGTCAGTAAGTACTGATTATTAAGAAGAAATCTCTAAATTTCACTAATAAACGCGAAAATTATTTACAGAGACATTTTAATCTTCTTAAAAACTTGGCTAGCCAACTTTAAAATAGCATTACGTACGATGTCACAAGGCTATTAGTTACATTACAGTGGCGGACACGGGAACCGCATAACTATCCTTTATTTAAATTTATTGTTCCACACTTTAATAAACCCCGGTTATTCCGCTCCCTGGAGGGTGCTGGTGTGCGGTCGGAGTTCACACTTCTGCGAAACTAATAATGTGCAACTCGCAACTCGTACGGGCGATTTTGTTTTCTTTTGTGTGCACTTTTCGTGGCACGTGGTGTAAACGGTTTTGTTGTTGTTTTCTCGTACTGTCATTGTTCTGCGTTTATTTATGATGGGGTGGGGGAAATATTGGAATTTTGCGCAACTATTCGTGTGTTTTTTTTTGTGCCTTTTCGTGTTGAAATGCTTTTATGGATCGTATTGTTTTTTTGGTTCGGTATTTGCTAATGGATCTCGAGATGTAGTGATGTTACTGTACATAAAATCTATACTAATTTTACAGTTATGATAAGGAGTAATGGTAATAAATATCCCTATTTATGTTATTGATAAAAATGGGCAACGATGATGTCAACGTAAATTACAATTATCAGATGATTTTAAATACTTTCAGCAATCCCAATGAACTTTGTTTTCCAACAAAGAAGTTAAATAATTTTCGAACTTACAATTTAAAGCTAAAAAAAATGAAACACCAATTTTCCAACCAACCTACAAACACAAAACTTTTCTACCTCCATAAAAAAAAAACATGCAGAAACAAAAAACGATTCTCATTTTAAAACGGGTGCACTGGATGATTCTGGAAGGCTGGCTGTCAATAAGAAGAAAGGGCAGGCAATTACGTGGGGTCTGCGCAATCGATAGCCGCCTCCGACGTCTGTCGCGCGGGTGGGGCCATGCAAACCGCGGCCTGGCCTTATAGGCACGGCTTTGTGGCCGGACGATAGTGAGAGATTGTCTGGGAATGTGTGAATGTGAGTGTGTGTGCACTTATACACATATATGGGTTGCAGTGAAGTTGCGTTTTTATGTGGTTAAATTGAATGGAAATATAAAATTTGCTTAGCTGGACTATTTAGGCAAATTGTAATGTGGTTTAATGTCAACAAATGTTTCACTTTCTTTTTAGGTATAGTTTGATTCAAATTAGAAGGTGTAAATCATCTGTAGGAATAAAAAATAATTATAATATAATATTAAGTTTTAATAACAAGTAAACGGGCAACCTAGTATTTGTGGCAATGCTGAAAAAACTCTGATTAAAGAAGCATCCAAATCAACAAAAGTTATTATAAATTTGACATATTCGGGAAGGTTGACCTGCTGGCGTCTGTATTTTTCTAAGTGCATTTTGGATATACATTACTGATTAAAGGTGAAGGAAAGCCTTTTGAGCAAACGTGGACTTGATAAACTGATACCTATCGCCAATCCGCCTTAAGCAAAGCATGGTGATTATCGCTCATTCCTTCTCTATATGAGAAAAGTTTTTTTCCCTGCAGTAGGACAATAAAAAGGCTGATAACGACTGTTTTTTTTTCCGCGTTCCGAACATTTTGAAGGCATTTTCGCTTCAAAAAGGTCAGTGTAACATTTGGATTACAAACTTTTTGGGCGTTCAAACTAGACAGTATAACAATAAAGGCTTCTGTGAAGCCTCCGAAATTCACAAGGGGTTAAGCACAATTTTACCCAGAATATAATGCGCATATCATTGAAAACTTGTGTAAATGCCTTAGTTGCTGAAACCTGAAACTACGAAGCATAGTTTTAGATAACGATTTCCTTCTAAATGTGAGCTGGGATTCTGTGAATTAGGGATATGTGTAAAGTTTCTAATGGTGGAGCTCGTGCCTAAGGATATTATATATCAGCTGTATTAGTCGATCGATAGTTAGGTTAAGCAACGCTTGGTGCGGTTGGTCCGTAGATGGGTGACCATCTTATAACAACAGGTTCCTAGATGTACTAAAGGCACTTTTTGTGAGTATTTGGTCGGTAAGGCTGAAAGCCGACCCTAACGTAACACTCAAGAGACACAAGAGAGGTGACGCAAGAGACAGCTCATGTTATAGGTTAATGTTAATTTAATTTAAAACACCTCTGTAGTTATAACTTTGTTCATTTAAATGAAGATTGTGATTTTTACAGGGAATCAAATCGTTAGCCGTCGCCAAGGAAATTTTGATCAGATACAGAAGTATTCAAGTAAACTGCAAGTGAGTGATCAGCTACAATTGGAAGACAACATAGCATATATATAAAAATATCTTTAAAGCGCAGTGTAGTCCTATACTTTAGCCCACTAAAATACTCAACGGTTGAATAAACTACCATCTTTTGACTACCCATTATTAAAAACAAACAGAAGCCTACTTCACCGAAAAAGCAAAAAAAGCGGCTCATTCAGAACTTAAACGATTTAACTCCTATTGTACGTCCACAGACTTTTTATTTAGTTTTTCACAAAAGCAGGTCAGGCGCGATCGTAGCTCCGTAGCGTCGTAGCTTCGTAGCCGCGTAGCCGCGTAGCGACATCGAGGTTGGTAACGCTATATAAGTAATGAGATGATGAGCTTTAACGTTTTTTTATCATGCTACTTATATTTTTGTGTATTGCTTTTGGAAGATTTCTTCAAAGAGTTTATTTCGATAGTGGAATGGAAATATATTTGTTTCAGTCGTTCTGTGTTTTATAACATTGTCTTGTAGTTAATGTTTCGCTGGTTGTACAGACGCCAGCACATCAAGCTACCCGAAACTGTAAAATTTTCCAATCAACTTTAAACTTTATGCTTCAGCGATAAAGTTGAAAATGTATTAAGAAAATTTGACAGAATGTAGTAGCTTGATGTGCTGTCCTCCGTACATAGGTAACGTTTCTAGGATGTAGGTATATTTTCATATCACCAACTTTTATTTAAAAAAAAAAATCCTATTTCCTTGCTGTGTCTGATATATTATTGCAAGAACAATATTGCAATGAAAATATAGGTATAAAGCCACATTTCCAACAGACTTTATAACAGTACCAACATTATTTTTAATTTACAGCTCATTCAGGAAAAATACGTTCATACTCGACTTTTATACTACAATAGATTTTATCAATACTGCCATATTTTTACAAACTCCGCCCGTTCCGTACATAAATACTATAAAAATTTCAGAAGCGTGTCGTCCCACACTTTAGCTGCGCTGAGCTACGACTGTTTCGCGTTAAAAAATATTGTATATCACATAATATACGATTATTATAATGCTTCTTACGGAGTGGGTGAATTCAAAGTATTTATTGTACTAATTGAATTAATAGTGGGGAGTCACGAAACTGTGCCCTTTGGGACCGGTTGTGTTGTTAGCGGGTAGCTTAATGGTGTCAATGGCGAGTATTATATCGGTATTGACGAGTTTTAGTGGAGTTTCAATATAATTGGGCGTACATACCGAAAAAAAATATGTATTAGATTTCGATTATAATATAAATGTTGTACCTATATTGGTAAGGTGCTGGCTGTCAGTCTTTACTCACATGAATCTAGTTCTGGTGGACTTTTCTTTGCAATCACAGTATTAAATAATTTAACTAGCAGCAACTCTTGCGCACAACCCGCAGCCCCTGTAGAGAATAATTCTAAGTCTTATTTTTGTCTAATTGCTATTGGTTGTTTGCTCTCTTTCTCTCTCTTCTTCAACCTTGAGTCACACAATAATGCTGAGTGTAGGTTTCTTCCAAATCTTTCTACGTCTGGCGGTTTTGTGGTACGGCTATCTAGTGCCTTCTAGCCACTTTAACAAGATCATCTGTCCACCTAGTTGGTATATAATATTCTGTCAACATGTACACATACATATATATATATACATGTGCCAACATGAAAGCTTAAAATAAACGGTATATAATCCGCTCAGCTTTCAATACAGCCAGTCTCACAACTGGGGTATAAACTCTGTGTCTAAGCTATGGCCGTAATAGTGGTCTGATATGGTTGTTTTGTCGTCACTGCCTACTTAATGATCGTTCGCCTTATTAAGATAATGGACTAATCTGAATTTTATTTTAATTACCTTAGGGTTCATGTTTTTGATTCATGGGGTCAGAGGTCAAACACGTGGGGTATAATTATTTTTGATAGTTGAATGGAAAGATTTTTTTATTAATTTAATGGTTGATTTTATTGTTGTCATTGTTTAAGATTTTTCTATCGAAGATGAATGCAAGTCAAAAGACCGGCTTTATAATGAGCTTCTTAAGCACTTTTCTCAAGAGCTATTTGTGATTATGAAATGTTTAGAGAATATTGAGCCTTAAAAAGACTGCTTTAAAGTTGTCTTTAAGACGTAGTTGCTTTCAAAAAAGACAAGGGTGACCTAACATTTTGAATTCAGAACTGCAAGATGACAATTATTTCAACCCCCAACATTTTTATTACCAGCAAAAAAAAGAGGCAAAATATACCCAGATTAAGCGTTACAATAAATACAGTGGCCGCATTGCAAACAAGGGTTAATGAAAAAGTGTTGAATAATAAAGTGTCGAGCGCGCAATTATTGTCGCCAAGCCAAATTATTGCAGGGTTAATATTGGATGTAAAGTGGCTGCACAATGCAGCGGGTGACAGGTTAAGTGCTGCGGGCAAATAGACTGGCTGATGATCTAAGGCTTTTATGAGTATCATAGGTGTAGCACATAGATAGGTAGTTTCATAAATAACCTGCATGTTTTATAGGTATTGTATCTATACTGATATTATAAAGATGAAAGATTTGATTGTTTGTTTTGATTGGATAAACTGCGAAAAGTGCTTGACCGATTTCAAAAAATCCTTCACTTATGGTAAGGAATTATATTTACTCAGGGAAGCACTTACACTATCCTCGGTAAATATGGGCTATGTTTTATCGGGCTACGCGAAGAAGTTTCCCGGAGACGTGGGAGAAACTATGAGAAACTTCTAGTTATACATGCAAGCCATGCTATTCTGAATCCAAATAAAAACTGGCATAAACGATAATATGAAGATATATAAGTAAGCAGTAGTTATAAGTACAAGCTATAAATCAAAAGCTTTATTTTACTTTGCTTAGTCAAAAAAGACAAATATAAAAAAAAGGTTTTGCAGTGGCTGAGTGACCATCTTTGAAACGTCACACCGTGACGTAATTCTTAGCTTATCCACACAAAACTAAACTTGCTTTAAAAAATCATCCACATAAACCAACAGTTTTTCTATCTTATTTGCATATTGAAGTAATCCACGTATTCCACTGTTGCGATATCTATTCAACAAAGTAAACAAAGCCATAGCATTATTCACGGCACTTAAGCTTACACCGAACGATATAAAATAACTAATAGTTTCCTTCGACACGAGCCTGCACGTAAATAATTAATAAAAAAGTCCTTTTACTACTTAACGTATACAATAAGAAAAAAGGTCGCATAAGTGAATATTTTCTATACTAATATTATTAAAAGTTGCTTCTGCCAGCGGTTTCAGATGGAACAACTCCCCGTACCCGGATAAAAAGCCTACAGCCTTTCTTCGATAAATACACTGTCTAACACTGAAAAAATCTAAAAGAGACTCTTTAAGGCAAGAGTGAATAGGCTTCTTCTGGGTAAGCTCGTATTACCGTAGATTCCATCCTTGCCTTCCGGGCTGGATTAGGATCAGCAGCGATCGCATTATATACATAAAAAAAAGATTTCTTCAAATCTGACTAGTAGTTCCTGAGATAAGCGCGTTCAACCAAAAAAACAAACAAACTTTATAAAAGATTTAAAATATTGTTATAGATAAAAAAAATGCTTTTTGTTTTTTGCTCCAAAAATACTTAAGCGATTTGAAAAAAACTTTGACTGTTAGGAAGCTACTCTATCCTTCGATGACCAAGGTTTATTTTATCTTTGTACGGGAAAAGACCCCGGAATACGGGTGAAAGCGCGAGAACCCAGTAGTCTTTAATAAGTACGTTTCTTCCTTACCCTGTTAGGTTGTCGTGTCGATAGGTCGTTAGTGAGTAGCACTGGCTTTTTATCAACAGTACATTGATTTAAAAGCTGAATAACGTAGCACAAATTTCACGTACTAGCTGTGGGTTATATCTGATCGGTGGGTTACAAGGTATGGGTGACAGCGATACTTGACTTTTTTATTTGTATAACAGTATTGCACATTAGTGGTACTCAAACGCCAGCTCATTATCACCTTAATCTATCAAATTTCTTCAATAGATTTTAAGGCTTATCACAATACCGGAAGGTTAATATTCGATTGGTGAAATTTTACAGATTTAGGTAAGTTGACCTGCTGGTGTCTGTACATATTACTACTTGGTAAAAATATTGTGAAATAAGGAATAGAAAATCTAAAATTACCTCTTAACAATTTGAGTAGGTACTTTCTAATTATAATAAAAAGCGCTTTTTAATATTCATACTATTATAATGATATTCACAAGTACATACGTCATATAAAACAAAACACATACCATTCCAAAATCAATGTGACGCAAAACAAATGACGTTAGCACAACCCTTCTTCGGCACGTGATAAATCGCGCTCGCCTCGAAGTTGTTCCACAACATTAACCGTCAATGGGCCACTGCGGGTCGCTGTGACCCGACACTAATTAATTTCGTGGACATTCGCGGTGGTAATAAGCTTATCAAACGTTGATTCGGACAATGGACTCCATTCGATTTAATGTGCGCAAGTATAAAAGCAATTTTCGAATGAATGAAATCCTTTAATTTGTACGTTAATAGGCGGCTTTTAAAGTCTTTTGTTGAATAAATTATTGAATGTAGAGGACAGGTTCTGATTGGGTAAGTGTTGAGTTTAGTTATCTGAAACACCGTTTGTTTGTGTTTATCTAATTTGTTATCAATTGGACATAATTTGGTCCTAAATTTGTAGGCATTGTTAGGCTTTATTAGGATATAAACTTTGTTAATCTACTCAAATAAATTATACAAACGGTTTTCTACAAATCAAATGGGAACTAAATTAATTCACAAAACAAAATTAAAATGTTGAAGGAATTGCATTTTAACAAAATCAAGCTACAAAAGGTTTTCCAAAAACAGTCAAAGAATTTTAAACGACTAATTTGTTTAACGGAAGAATCAATCAACAGTTGATTAGAATGAAAGCAAACGAAGGAGGAAGGGTGACCAGTGAAGGGTTATATGATCCGGAACATTGGTATCTGTGGCTATGAAAATCGCGTGGAAAGTTCAAGGATTTTACTTATTTTCAGATAAATTTAGTGCACTTTAGGATAATTTGTTTAGTTTTGAAAAAATAAAAATAATTGTCGTATACGTATAAGCAGACAGGAGATATAATGTATTTTTTATTAAATTTTAATGTAACGTATTTTTTTACTTGAAATAAATAAATATTTTTTTTATAACCCTCTGAAACTTCATTAAGAGTTGGTGCAGAGTCAGTATTATTCAAGTCATTATATCATTTAAAAAAATGAAATTTCAGGTAATAAGTTATTAATTAATTGTCAATACAAATAAATGACTCTCAGATCGCCATTTTTGTGGCCTCTAAAAGCTTCCGTAGCGTTAATTTGAGTGGAAACAAGCGGCTAATTGATTAACGAGCCGGTCACAGTGGCTCGCACCGCGACCTTGCTCGCCTTTATTAATTCTTGTACAGTCGTCTCTTTTGTATCAACTGACTGCTTTTGTGGTTCCGTTTTGCTGTTTGTGACTGTACTTATAGTTTTTTTTTTTGGGATTGATAACGATTAATATGGTTTTTGATAAGGCATTAAAGCGGCTTCATATTATTTCTGATTACAAATAGCATAATGTTTGTTAGTTTTTGGTATTTTCGCTAATTTTGATAGGTTTATATAAACAACTAGTGCTACTGGTTTTACTTAGTTCTTGAGGGAACTAGTTTCTTCTTCTAATGATAAAGTTATAGTTTATTGGTCTGGTTATCATTTGAACATCTTTGGCAGTCGTTACGGGTACTCAGAAGCCAAGAAAGACTGACAACCAGTCTTGCCAAGGAGTATCATGTTGCTTAAATAACTGGGTTGAGGAGGTCAGCAAGGCTGTCACTTTATGTAAAACAGTCAGCTGCATCTCTCAAAATAGCTTGGGAAAAGGCTAGGCAGATAATGATTATTGGTAAGTTTGACTTCGTTCGTCTGACCTAAGCTATCAATACCCTATGCTATTTGCACTAGTCCATCATTTGCTCGACACTGTCTCATCTACATTCCGTATATGTATGACTGATATAGGACAAGCGCTTCAAAGCGCTGTCAAGCCGCTGATTGGTCATAAGCATCTTGCTTGCTACTGAAACGCGTTCATATTTGATTGTTCTAAGTGCCTAATGGATTGGGAGAGTAGGTCATATTGGTACCTATACAGAATGCGGGATATGGGGAAGTAAGTTAAGAGATTTGTTCTTAAAAAAGACTAGTGGCAAACTAACTAGCAGCGTGTAAGAAAGCTAAGTTAAGAAATTACCATAAATGTTAGTTCGTTTCATAATCTAAGCTGTAATCTAAGTGTGACTGTCTAAAATTGAAAAAAGGTGATAAAATAACTCGGTATCATCATCTGCCTGGCCTTTTTTCAGACTATGTTGGGGTCGGCTTCCAGTCTTAACCAATTGCAGCTCGATTAACTAAATTCGTTTTTTAATATATTTTCAGCTACTCAGAAGTTTGTACAACCTATCAAATTGGACATCAAAAAACAATACCACAAAATGACAATTTCATGAATCTTAAACTGAAACATTCAACACGATTTTCTTCACAACACAACCAATCAAATCCTTCACAGGAAACATCTTAAAATGACACTAAAACTAGGATAATATTAAAGTAGAAGATATCATTACTTTAAAATGCGTCTCAGGAGCGCATTAGCCGCTCCCATTACGTAAGATAAGTCGTTAAGACGTATATCTAGCTTACAGTATGACGTTGTTCCCTTTGAGCTAATTTTGTTGAAATTACCCTTTTGTTAAGTGATGGAACTATTTAGCTGATAGTCTTTTTAGAGACCCAACCTCTTAGGAATGTACTCGAATTGCCGGTTAAATACTTGGATAAATTTTGTGTTAATTTTAGATGTTGAAAGGCTAATGTAGAACAATGGGATATTTTGAAAGAGGTTTTCAAGATACTGGTGGATTTCTTATTGGTATTTTTATTCCGTAACGTTGGATTTGTATTGTCACCTGAAAACATTTTCCGATAATTGATAGCCTTTTCATAAAGCCGGTTTAGTATCACGTCTTTTCTGAAAGGAGTGTATTTATTTGAATGGTATCTAGACCGAATTTTGTCACTACGGGTGTGCTCGAGCACAAGTAATTAAGTATAAAAAAAGGTTGTATAAAGTTTGGTGGTATGTTTTTGAATACATTAATCTCTGGAACTGATGGATCCATTTTCAAAATACTTTCAGTATCAGATCGTTCATCAAGGAAGATTATAGGATAGTTAGGATACCATATTTTTATCTGGGAAATTGCTGGGGGAAGTTAGTACTTAATATAATAGTGCCACCATCATTTTGTATGATCGTCAATATTTGTCAACCAACCCCTTTATACCTCGCATTCGCGAATCGAAACATTCACATTATACGCTAATTAGGTGTACCAACCAGTTCTAATTACGTATTAGAAATGGTGACGTCATCCAGCGTTTAGTTGTGTCGTGCTGCTGCCGCGCAGTGCCGCAGGTAAGCTCTGGTAATTAATTCCACATATTGTGTTTTACAAAGGGAAATGTACAAATTTTCACATTATGCCAGGGTTGAACGTATTCTTGTTTTTGTTCTATGTTTATTGTAGTAACTGTTTTGTTATTAAGGTATTTGTTTTGTGTTAAATTGTTATACAGTTGTTTAGTTATGAATAAGTTGTGTCGTTATGAGCATTTCGCGGATGGTATTTATAATATTTGGGTTGGAGATTTCAGACTTTATAGTCTTGAAATGTTTCCTTTGGCGTTATTTCAGTCATTTGTATCCAAGATAAAGTTAAAAACTTAGAAAATTTTGCATTGGTTCTTGCCTGAACAGGAAACGAACCTGCACACTCATACTTAAGAGGCTGGTACATTAACTACTGGGCTATTATTATATTTACATATAAAGCCAATAAACAGTAAAGTTTTGAACTGGTTAAGGTCAAATTCATATAAATATTTTTGTTCTTAATTTTAAGGAGTTAGATTAGTTAGTTAGTTCCTTAGTTCTTAGGAGGTTGCAATGTGGGGTATTATAGGTCCGAAATGATGAGACGTGTTGACTTGACTAAGGCGTATATTATACTGTTTGATTAACCTAAGCTTAATACTAAGTACATGTTGTATGGAGGATCGGCTTACACACTACAAGGTTACAAATTATTGTCAACAGATTTTGATGACTGTCGTGGCAACCCTATAACAGAGTGTGTGTTCGTTAATGTTAAATGGATTCTTGATGCAGTACACAATGCACTGTTCAGTGTACACGGTTTGAGGTTTCCATCCAAATGGTTTGGCGAATCGATGCTTTGGAACGTTCTCGTAGTTTGTGCGTGTCAAGAAAGATTTGTAGATTAGAGAGAGAGAGAATTATTTGTCGTACTTTGTTTAGTAGCATGTATCTCTTAAAAATTATAACTTATGAAAAATTCAAACCACGCACCAGAAATCACAAACAATGCACAAAAAAATATGGACATATTTATGTGTTAAAACCTACTTGGTATAAATATGTACCTACTATCGGATAAACAAAACTAAACTTAAATCAAGAACTTAAAATGGACTATAAACAACAAAATATGATAAAAAACATAAACAAAAATCACTAAGGCAAAACCTATGTACAGTCTAAAAACACGAAGGATTTAGGTGCAGTCGAGCGCATAAATCTTAACCTTAGACAGGAACCAGAAACAAGGTTCAACAAAAGTTTAGCATACAACAATATCGATGGTTAAAAAGTATAGCACGGTTGATGCAGACGTAAAACAACGAACGTTGAAATACCAGTGACAAACTACCCCGGGCGGGGTCGCGGGAATACGTCTGTATGTAGACTAGGTGCTACTGAGAGCGGGCGTGCTTTCGTTTTTTTACATGTGCTTAGCTGAGTACGTTGGCGTACGTACGGAGTTCAGCTTGTATTGTACAATAGTGCTGTTTATATCAATAGATTCGATGAATATGAAATGAGACATATAGGTAATACAGAAAAAATCTTTGGAGGTCTTTGGTATATTTTCATTTGCGTCAAGTTTATGTCAAGTACCCATTTGCAAGCTCTTATGAAAAGTACACTATATCCTATCCTCATGTTAATGAGATCATACATTCATACATTGCACCACCTCTTTTATTTTATGAATAAAAAAGTGGTAGTGGCCTAGTGGTTAAAGCACCAGCCTTTCGAATATGAGGGCGCGGGTTTGATTCCAGGTCAGGCAAGTACCAATGTAACTTATCTAAGTTATATGTACTTTCTAAGTTTATCTTGGACACCAATGACTGATTAAAGGTGAAGGAAAACATCTCGAGGAATCTTGGACTGTAAAGTCTGATATCACCAACCCGCATTGAGCAAGCGTGGCGATAAACGCTCAGTCCTTTTCCGTGCGAGAAGAGGCCTGTGCCCAGCAGTGGGACGATAAAAAGGCTGATGATGATTGAATAAAAATATTTTTGACATGGAGGTTTCTTTCTCCTTTCTTTCCTTTCTTTCTTATAAAGTAGGCGATTGTGCCTACTTTACGAGAAATAAAAATAAATCTCAAAATATATCCCGTATAAATCGACACATTTTTGCACTAGGCTTGTAGTCCTCATAATCTTCTAGATTATTCCACTTAATTCCCGCTACTCCAACACTATGACGTCACCCTTACATACAGTTAAAGCGAGCGTACGAGCGGTGTAATGGCGTACATTAGTTAGCCGGACCGTACAGTCGCTAACTAAATAATTATCGCGTTGAAACTCTGATTATGTTGTGCTTTACTTTTGTTTATTCGCTTTGAAGTTTTATTTTTGTTGGTGACTGTACTAACCGATTTGTTTCTGTGTTTTATTTTATTTGTCTTAGGGGAATATGCTTTATACCTAGTGTATTCGTATTTTATTTAAATTTCTCGGTTGTGATAAAAAATAAGGAATTTTCACATACATATCTTAAAACATGTAGAGAAGAAACAATCTCCAGACAGCAAATATTTGTTTCGTTCGAGCTTTAAAATGGCAATACGTAGGCCTGAAGCATATTGATCAGGCGTAACTGCATTGTTTTGAATGCACGATTCAGCACCTTATTGTACGGCAGAGTGCCTAGTATCAAGGCTGCGGGTTGTTCGCAAGAGTTACCGCGGCCCTGACATAGAAAGACCTCTAGAAAGAACAAAAGTGGGTTTTAGTCGGTAAAAGTCTCCTGGGCTACGCGTTGTTCGTAAGAGTTACCGCGGCCCTGGTACACAGGGACCTCCAGAATGAACATAGTGGGTTTGACTCAGTTAAACTCGGACATTCTCTAGATGCATCCACAGAGGGAAGGGTCAGTTGATGATTTTCCACTGAATAAAAAATAACTTAATACCTATGATTTACAGAAATAAAGATTTTAATGGTTCTGATATTTTGCTAGTAATGCTTATATCAAATCCTAACAATCAGGTGGCTCCATCTACACCAAATCTCTTCATGGCTACCTACTATAGAATACCTTGAACACTATAGACATATTTAACTACTGACGTTCGATATTTCAAATTTCTATTTCTATCCATAAAGCAGACTGCAACAATACACCTTACCGACCAACATAATAGATACGTTATTCATAACGTTAATATTTACATGAACAAGCGCGTTGTATTTAATACTGCCGATAGTGTACACGTGGCACGGTGCCAAGCTGCAGGATAATTTAAATTTAAAAAAGTTCTAGTTCTAAACTAAACATTATTTTTGTTTTATTCTTAATTTAATACGCGTACAAAATAAATCTTTAGTTCGTGAATCTAGCCCATCGTAAATAAGATACTGTAGCTGTTACTAGAAAATTAGAACTTTGTTGTTTAAAGTTGGGCGAATCACACCCTACCCTGTGCTGTGTAAGTACCACGCTATTTGGTACTAGAACGTTGATGTGCTTACTAGTCATTTAGGTACTTACTCTGATATACCTTATAAATAAAACATCAAACCTTACTAATAAATACCTACATAATATGTATTTTGGACATGCCATATTATTTAAATTGAAAGATACCTACTGTGAGAAATTAAAAATATATTGTCACATACTTGCTTTGAGCTAGAGTACCGATCAATATGCAACAATAGTAAATATATGATGACGTGATTATAACAGAAGGTAAGTCCTTTCCTATATAAACAGAACAGTATTCAACCCTGTCGATGCACGCACAATGCCCAAACGTGGCAAGTTGCCAAACTGCAGGATAATTTGATAAAAACGCTCTGTGGACAGACTAGTTCACTCTATTAGCTGTTTTATTTGTTTCGTGATTAGAGTGGCTGGTTTTCAGAGTTGAATATGTAGTACTTGTGTGGTATATCAGAATCTATTAGCACATACATACTATATACATACATATGTGTCGATGGAAATCGTTATTTAAAATCTGAGTAATGTGTTAAAAAATATCATCAATAAACCAAATTTTCACGGAGAAAATATTATTAAACCTATATATTAAAGCCTTATATATATTAAAGCCTTTGTACATTAAATTTCAAATTGTATGTGTTATGTGTACTTATGTGTGCAATAAAGGATAATAAAAATCACAAAAAAAAATGAAAGTAAGTGTCTGATTAAATATGAAGGAAAACAGTTTGAAGGTATCTGGACTATAAAGTCTGTAATTCGCAACCTGCATTGAGCAAGCTTGGTGATTAACACTCAATCCCGCTCTATGTGAGAGGAGATCTGTGCCCAGCAGTGGGATGATAAGAAAGCTGATGATGAAATAATACATACGCATGAATAATCAGTAGAACCCTAGAGTACTCAAATATCCAATAAGAGGGTGATCGTAGCATTATTAAAACTTTTTTGCCTACTTAATCGTAAGCTAAATGCGATATTCATACGAACCCATTATTTGTCCTTACTATCAACAAAAGCAAACGGGAGAGGCACTTATGAAATTATTCTCATTCCTCTAATTATTATATGGCGGTTTATTTTGCCAGAACACAGCCTCACAAAGGCGTGGGTAATTGGATAAAAATGCAAGTTAGTTAACTCGGCGCGTGTGTGCTCAAAACATAGGGGGCAGTTCCGTCACCAGGCACGCTGTTGTCATAATTACTTGGTAATGAACGAAAATTTTGTGGTAGTCAAGGAAACAAGATATTAAGTCGTTTATAAAATGCTGGCGGTGTTTTTAACTTGTTAACAGGTAAACAGCATTTTGAAAATATGCTCTACGTGTAAGCTTTGCACAATGTATTTTATAGGACCTGTTTCACCACCTACTAATAAGTCCCAGTTAGTTTATTTGGTAGATAATTTCGTACAAATTCTGTTACAATTTTTTATTTCTTTGGTAGATAGTGGTTATTCGGACATTGTGAAATAAGAATGGTATAATATACTATATTTTAGATATAGTGAGTAGAGAATAGTGTATAAATTTAGTGATATAAGATTGAGAATATAAGTAGATATACTCATTATCATTACATAGTATAAAACAAAGTCGCTTTCTCTGTCCTTATGTCCCTTTGTATGCTTAAATCTTTGAAACTACGCAACGGATTTTGATGCGGTTTTTTTAATAGATATAGTGATTCAAGAGGAAGGTTTATATGTATAATAACATCCATTAAATAGTGGAGAAGTACTGTTAGTATCGGCATTGCACCCGTGCGAAGCCGGGGTGGGTCGCTAGTTAAATTTCACGGGTATTTGCATACCAGCATCAAAATCTAAATATAAATCCTGACGTTGCCGTTGTGTCATTAGCATTGATACAATAGGACGGCAATTAATAATAATTTAAACAGAACAGACTGATTCCTAAGATAAAATCATGAAAAACGTTGCACTTACTTAATATATAGAGATAAAACGAACCTATTGCCAATATGATCCTATATTCCTAACACACGCGTGCCTGCCCAAAATTTGGGCACGTATTTTGCACTAATTCGATAAATACGTGGCTTACCTAAGCTCTCGCGTTTTCCAGTTTTAACCAGATTACGAATGCTTTGTACTCGTACACTGTGCAAGTTGTGAAGTAGTCAGATATGTAGTGCGCTAATTGTAGATCGTGTGAATATATTCGATTTTATTTCAGGGTACGATTTTAGCATGCTAGTGTTTTTTATTTTTAAAATTAGGATGTTTTCCCAGGTGTGGTATTTTTTGTCATTTTATACAAGAACAGCTTATAAAAGTTCACCGGTATTAATGAATCTATGTAAACGGATAAGATCGCTTCAATTTTTTTTGAAAACTAGAACTATGCACAGACGCCAGCACATAACTGTCAAATTTCCTTAATAGATTTTCAACTTTATTGCTAAAGCATTATGGTTCAAAGTTGAATGGGAAAATTTGACAGATTCGGCTAGCCTGATGTGCTAGCGTCTGTTTATTACAAAATAGTTAATTAGTTATCCCTTTTTAATAGACATAAGGTTTGCAAAGTCTTTTAACCTTTAAAAAATTCGTATTAGGCATAATGTGTGTGTATTCGTCTACTGTGAATTCAAATAAACAAATGCTCTAGAATTTAGTAAATCGCCATCCCTTTGGGTCCAAAGCGGAATTTTCATCTGCACAATGCGAGAGCCGAATATTTCCTCTTATATTAGAGGAGACGCGACCCATATTGTTTTTATTGCAAGCTTTTATTGTTGTTATATAATATGGATGTACGTTTGTTTGTTTGTTTTGTCATGTGTGAAGATGCATGGAACTTTGTAATATATTAAATCATCCAAATTGGGTTTCTTATTCGAGTTTGTAAACTAAAACTTAAACCAAAAACGCAGGTTGCACGCTTGGATATTGCTATTTACGATTAAAAGTGGTTTAAGTGGAAAGTTACGATACGGGTACGTACATATATAAGCCACAATGTCGCTCATGAGTATAACTAGCTACTAGGAAATCAGAGTAGTGCAAAGCTGTTCATTAGAGCATACAAAATTATTAATAGAATCTATAAAAGCTAGACGCCAAACGCCAACTCTAAAAATCCCGTCCTTTATATCCCTGGCCTGCACTCCTGTTAATACACCTACAATACACGTGGACAACTTTACAGTAAGGTCAAGGCAAGACAACCTGCCACAGGATACCAGAGTATTGCCGACGACGCACGGTACGTCTAGCAAGACCTCATTATAACAAGGAAAGAAAAAGCTATTATCTTTCTTGCTTCCAAATACTCATCGCAGCGATATCTCAATTCGAATTTCAAACATACCCGATATTAATATTATACTATTTAAGCCATTCAAAACACAAAACAAACTCCAATACGAGTCAGGTAATCAAGTTTGGGTCGGTACCATTCGTCCTACATTTTCATTCTCCGTTTTTGGTCGCAACAAATCCCAAATTGATATGTTTGGGTCTCATCACGCGAACATCAAAGGAGGTCGAACTGGGTCTGTAGTGCTACCAATAACGGACCCTTGGCTGTATAAATCATCTATAGTTTGGGATGATTTGGGGATGTGGGCCGAGGTATGAGTTGAAGCGATAATTTGTTCGTATTTGGAAAACAAACTTAGTTTTTAGTCTCTAAATATAAGGTTGTGATGTGCGTACTAGCTTTGAAATTCTGCGGCGTTCCCACTTTTAAGTCAATGTTTTTTAAGTCCATAATAATAATAAGTCCATAAGTAATACATATCATAATACCTCATAGCTCTCCCCGATAAATGGGCTACCTAACACTGAAAGAATAGTAGTTCCTGAGATTAGCGCGTTGAAGCAAACAAACCTACCCTTTAGCCTTACATTTATAATACATAGAATAAAGATTTATATAGTCAAGACAGTTAGAAAAATTAATAAATTAATACAAGACAACTGTCATTATGTATTGAAAGCAGTAAAAAATCTGACCGAGCGAATATTACTGTTCAATTTGCGATAAAACAGCATATTACTTAAAGACTTGAGTGTATTGACTTCTTATGTCTAATATATCATACTTATCTTCTATAACTTGTATAAATTCGTATAAAAAGGGACCGATATAATCAATAAGGAGTTTAATCCCGCGGGCAGCGGCCGCCGATCTCATTGGTCGAGCAAATTGACAGACCGACAAGTAGCGGGGGAAAGGAAGCGTACTTTGATACTTTTCATACTAGATGAGACTCATCAGACCTTACACAGAAAAGTTACTGTTTATTTAAAAAAATATATAGGTATGTACAAGAGTTGCTCTTGCCAAAGATTTTTCAATTAACTGAAGTAAAAATAGGCTTCTAAAACGTAGTATTTTCCTACGTAAACGTCTGCGGACTGCGGTAAGTAACTTATGCAGGGTACTGCAGTCAGGCAGGCTATCCGAAACTGTCAAATTTTCAAAATCAACTTTGAAGCATAAGCTTCAGCGATAAAGTTGAAAATCTATTAAGGAAATTTGACAGATTGTAGTAGCTTGATGTGCTGGCGTCTGTACTATGCCATGCAACAATCGATTCTCATTCGATTATCATCATCATTCTTCTGCCAAGCCTTATCATCTTTCAAAACATACTATTGTTGGATGTGTATGAATAAATAATTATCCGCAGAGAAAACATAAGGCGCTTCTAGCAAAATCTGCAACCATGGTTCCGTCTACCGTCCAGGTCCCGCGAGGGCCAAGCAATATTATTACGGGCCAGTAATGCGTGAGATTGTTTTGACACATCACGATACAGACACGTTTGTTTGTCTGTTTACACACGTAAAGGTAACCTAGTTCGGCTGATTTTATATGAATTGACAACCTGACGTCTGTTTTGTATTGTTTCGTTAGATATAAAGTTAATGTTTATTTTTTAAAATCAATCCGTTAGGTCAGTAATAAGGTATAAGTGGAAGCCTAATATTATTCTGCCAGGGCTGCGAGTTATTCGCAAGAGTCGTGGCCTTGGCACACGGAGATCTCCAGAAAGAACATAGTCATTAAGAGTCTGACACTTCCTCCAGCTGAACCCTCCGCGAAAGGGTTCATTTCATGATTTCCTTATGAAAAAAAGCGCTTTATTTTTTTTAAGTAATAATATTTGTCTCTTAGACGGTTACTAACGGAAAAATTACTAATAAAAAATGTAGATATTATATTATAGGATTCTGCTCTGCTTTTAACTCGTACACGATATATATATAAATTTGATAACCTTATAACAATAATAACAGCGTTTACACTAAAAGCGTTGTACACCAAACGGGAAAACGAACCACCAAGAAACAAGAAATATAAAAACGTGTCAATTTCCACAATGCCGACAAAAAAGAGAAACTAACACTGAATAAAAAAGACATGGAACTAAAAAAGCCTATTTCTCCCTTAAAAACAATGGCGTTACCCGCCTCACTAAATGTCAAAAGTAGCGCGTCTTATCGGTAGGTGGTAGGTAAACCATGCGGACACTTTTTGTTGCTCCCCCCTTCCCCTACATTCCACTCCATCCAGCTTACGTAACTCCTTGAATTGCAAATTTCAATCGACTTGTGTTAACACGAACTGTTTCTTATGTCGTACGTACAATTCAGGATGGTGTATCTTTGTACGTAGTTTTAGAGTACCCCGTATGAAAGTGAGGCTTTGATGGAATAATTTTGACAGCACGTCTTTTTGTACGCGTAAAATTGTAACGCATTCTTTTTGTGTTTATAAAACAATTGAAGACAATATTGGTATTCTTTTTCCCTTTTTTATTTAGGTATTATTTAGTAATAAAATTTTAAATGAATTCATATTTGGAATGTCGTTTTTATAGAAGCATAAATAGCTTATATACGGAAAATATTCGCTTCTAAATGTCTAATTAAAACTCTTATAGGTATAATTCCAAACTCAGCAGTATTGTCACGCAGTGCTGTCACTAAAGTGCTGCCCAGCAGTGCTGCCTGCCACCCTGATTCCCAGCAAAGCAGCTGTGTTGCTCTGTTAGTGGTGATGCGTTGTTATGTATTCGTTATTTTACTTTAAGTTATCAGTTACTACAATCTGTCAAATTGCTCTAATAGATTTTTAACTTTATCACTCAAGCATTATGCTTATAGTTGATTGGATTTTTTTTTCAGTTTCGGGTAGCCTGACGTGCTGAGCGTCTTTACATATTACATACTGTTCCCTTCATGTAAATGACCCATAAACAGATACAGAGGTAATTCCGCCATCCACATTCCACACGGGTAAGGTAACCGTCACGTATAAGCGTAGTCATATGAATAAAGTATTAGTTGGAAGCCGCAGATACCGCGTCAATATTCGCACGTCACTAGCTGTCGGGTTTGTACTTACATACGTCTTTATTAAATAGTGTTAAGTTTTCCTCTATTATCAAAAATGAAGAATTTTGAGTCCGTTTATACTTCTGTTGGACATCTACAACTTTGGGAAATCGATTATATGAATCGATAGTTGACCTAATCGATTAAATATTTGATGATTGATTGAAGATGTATTTTTCGCCGACTGTTTTCCAGATAGGATTTCTTCGATTCTATAGAACTTTACTTAATAATTGATAGATAAATACCTATATAAAGAGCTAAAACTAACGGTTGTATGAATGTCTATGCATAGGGTATAACTATAAATAGGGTAAACTTCCTCACACAACGTCATTAGTCCCAAATTAAACAGAGCTTGTACTATGAATATAACTTATACACGCACGTACTTATATATTGCCTCTCGTAAATTTATACATAGGAATAATGAAGCACGATATTAGAAATCTTATTGAAATCTAACTTTTGCCAGCAGTGTCATCATCTTCCTGAAGTTACTAATTCCCGTACCCAGATTAAAACTAGCTTATATGTTACTCTTATGTAAGCTACATTACTGCCGAGTTTCGTCAAAATCCGTTCACCCGTTTAAGCGTGAAGAAGCAACAAACATAAACACACACACGCACACACATGAACGTTCACACTCTTTCGCCTTTATAATATTAGTGTGATTATAAGAAGATATATTATCTTAAGTTATAAAATAAGCGTTCGACCACACTCAATTTAATAATATTCATGATTAGCAATTAGCCTACTTATTTCCACACGGATCAATCTTATAATAGAATAATCATAAATAGGATTAGCTGAAGCTTCCGCGTTGGTGGGCTTAGAGAAACCATGTTTGTTTTATTTTCAGCTTTACTAGTATAATAAAAAATCGTGTATAATAAGTTATAAGAAGTCATGGTGGCCTAGTGGGTAAAGAGCCTACCTCTCAAGAATGAGGGCGTGGGTTCGATTCCAGGGAATTACCATTGCAACTTTTCTCAACTTTTCTCTCAAGTTTGTATGTACTTATAAGTATATCTTGGACACCAATGACTGTGTTTCGGATGGCACGTTAAACTGTAGGTCCCGGCTGTCATTGAACATCCTTGGCAGTCGTTGCGGGTAGTCAAAAGCCCGTAAATCTGACGCCAGTCTAACCAAGGGGTATTGGGTTGCACAGATTAATATAAGCACAGATTATTCTTTACAAATGGATAGATAAACCGCCCATAAATCGGTGTTTTGATACTGGCCATTGGGAATGCTTTAGTATGTATAGTGATAATTATTCTGATGATGCAATTTTCCTGGTGTATGACCACTTTCCATAACATATAACAAAATTTTATGTACATTTAATAATACGGTTATTCCAACAGTTATTTAAATGTTTATGTTCAAAGCAAAATAACAACGCGGTATCAACGGGCTTATTTGTGTTGTAGAACTTAATTATAATTTACAATAATGTTAGTTATTTTGATAATTTACGAAGCAATTATCGTTATTTTAGGTTTTGGAATGTAGTTAATATGTTGTTGCTTTAAATAGATCGTATTGTTTCATTGTTATTGAATTGTTGTTTACTGTTTTATGTTTGTTTGTCTCTAACAATGGGTAGTTACAATGTTGTGTGTAAAATTTTGAGTGAGGTTATTTTGTGTTAGTTTATCTGTGATTGTAATATTATTAAGTAGAAAAAAAAGGAGAGAAAGATTTATTTTTTTGTTTTTCGGTGTCTATGTCCAAGAACAGTCGGAATCATTTGGAAAAAAAAAATCTAATCAGCTGGTAAATAAAGGGGATATGCGCGAATAAACATTCGAAATTTAAAATTCGAATTGAGTACCTTGAACTACACTTGAACCATTTCTTCTTATAGGAAACTGTAAGAAGGAACTGTTGACTGGCAACTTATCGCTATTTTGTGAAGGATAATTTATTATCCAGAGTAAAGTGGTAAAATAAGTAATTAGTAGAATTTGGTATGGCATGTCATCTTCTTCTAGTAATAGAAATAACAATGTCTTGAATGTACAGATGTCAGCATATCAACCTACTACAATCTATCAAATTTCCTTAATATATTTTCAATTTTATAGCTAAAGCATATGGCTCAAAGTTGATTGGGAAAGTGACAGTTTCGGGTAGCTTTATGTGCGAAAGCGTAACAGACGAAACTATTTACTACTCATAAATAATTACTAATTATCTATACTTATAATAAATCTGTAGAGAGGTCAATTCTGTACATTGAATATATTTTCAAAATAACTATCAGGGGGTGATAAGTGATCGATACTGATGCCAAAAATGCAATCAGTAAAATTTTTGTCTGTCTGTCTGTCTGTCTGTCTGTCTGTCTGTATGTTATTAATAGGAACAAAAACTACTGGACGGATTTTAATGAAACTTGGTACAATTATTCTTCATACTCCTGGGTAGGTTATAGGATACTTTTCATCACGCTACAATCAATAGGAGCAGAGCAGTGAAGGAAAATGTTGGGAAAACGGGAGAAATTACACCATTTTTTAAGCTTTCGTCGCGTGTGCAGCCTTAATGGTTAAAGCTACATAGAAATCATGTATGACGGAAATGTTCTACATAAAATTATCTAAAAAATATTCCTCAACAGCATATGTCTATCTTTAATGGTTGACTCACAATAACACGTATAACTTCCGATAGTTTACCAGTTCGGAGCTTTCTGATTATTTTGTTATTGATTTGTTTACTCTTATGTTTATAATATTCTCGCTCATCCCTAATTAACAAAAGATAACATTATTACATATTCTATAAAAAAAGAATCATAGAAATCGGTGTAGAAATACCAAACTTATACATAAAATACGATAATCAGTCATCGCTCCGTGTCGTTGCCGCGCTCGACGCGGGTCGGCCGGTAGGTATAATAAGGCGGGAGGTCCAAGCGCGAGCTTCTCATCCCGACAAAAGTTAGGCTTTGGTAGCGGTAATCGACATCCACACAGGAGTAGCCACGGGGTTCCGGTATAGGTTATATATCAGAACAACACATAGACTACTTTTTGTCGCGAAAACCGACATCCACGCGGGCGGAGCCGCGGGCGACCACTAGTAACTAATAAACTTAAGAATTCTTATGAAAGAGTCCTCCACTCCCCATTCAAGCTCGAATTATATTTAAACGTTTCTTTCTTCACCATAAAATCCTTTGACGCGATATCCTGGCACCTGCATCTTGTTAGCGCGTCACTTATCACATTAACCCTGCCGTCGCCGCGGTAATTGGCGGCGCGCGTAAATAACTAAATAAACCGACGCGACGGTGCACACCCTTGCAGAATATTACAACTACGCGGCAATATTATATTAGTATTAGTACGTGAATGTACTGGGCTAGTTGGAGGTTTTACTAGAAGTTAATTGATATATGTATAACATGAAAATTGAGTAGTTGACTAGGTGGAAACAAAATCCTTTTTTGACAATAATTTGGTAAGGCCCCTTATGAATATTGCACCTTCATTTATCTTTTTGCAGGAAAAACTGTTTGAAATTTTTATAAGCAAAATAAGTATACCTAATTAAATTCGCTATATAATTCGCTACATGCCTTCGCCTAGGTGCTCCCACTGGAGCTCCGCATCGCTGTCAATGCGGCGAATCTGTGGACTGCCTTGGGCACCATGGTCTCTCCTGCAGCAAGAGCGCAGGTCGCATGGCACGGCACGCCAGTGTTAATGACATCATCCGTCGTGCTCTTGTCACCGCCGGAGTGCCAGCTGTTTTAGAACCGAAGGGCCTGGCACGTGACGATGGCAAGAGACCAGATGGGATGTCCATAATGCCATGGAAAATGGGAAGGTCTTTGGTGTGGGACGCTACATGCGTTGACACCCTTGCACTTTCCCACCTTCCCAGTACGGCGAGCTGTGCCGGTGCGGCTGCTGCTACCGCGGAAAACCTCAAACGGCGCAAATATGTAAACCTAATCGGCAATTACATGTTTGAACCGTTTGGGGTTGAAACACTGGGACCATGGGGCCCAAGTGCCCACAAACTTTTCAAAGAGTTAAGCATGCGTTTAGTGGAGTCCACACGTGACCAAAGGGCTGGCCAATACCTTGGCCAACGAATCAGCATTGCCATTCAACGTGGCAATGCGGCCAGCCTTTTGGGCACGATCCCCGCTGACAGCGATGCGGAAGAATTTTTTGATGCACTATTTTAATTTGTCTCTTTTTTATTTTCTTTGTATATAGTATTATATTTATAATTAAATTGTAAATAATTATGTACATTATCTATACTTATATGAAATAAAATAGAAGAGAAGATTACAAGTATACCTACAGCGTGGTGTGAAAAATCTGTGACGCCATAATTCTTACTTTCATACAAATTGCATTCACTGTAATCGTTTTGACAGTTTAATAAAATTATTGAATTTGACCAGTTTTCGACTAAAGTACTCTGGCGCTGATCTTCTGATTGTGAAGAATATAAGACCGTTTTTATGTTCCGAATGTTCCGAATGTTAGAACCGATTGGGATGAAAATTGACAAGTTCGATACTGCATGAAACAGTAAGTTTCTAACGAAATCAGTGTTGACTTAAGTAAAACTATCTAAGCTCGTACATCTCAAAACTACCTCCAGACTCAGTACACATCAACTCAAACAGACGCGTAGACGTTGTCGTATGCAACATTCAAAGTTGATCAGACGGATGATCAGTCGAATACCTAAACCCTACGCTGCACGTGTAGTCTGGTATACGCCAGGGATTCCAGTTGCGATTCCCGCAGTGCGCCTCGTTAGTCCGCTGTCTTATGACATTAGCGGTCTGTCCGACGGGCACGTTTCGCGTTCCAATCGGCCATTGGTCTTTTAGATCGAGCCAGAGCATTCGACGGTTAACTAAATAAAGAGTGCTGTTTATCTAGCATTTTCGTGCTGAAGGAGTTGATGTGTTTAGTTTAGAAGTGATCGGAAAATTAAACGTTTGTGTGTTAATTTTAATTCTGTGTAATATTGAAAACCTAGAAAAACTTCTAGGTACAAACATTAAATCTGGCGCGAGCTCTTGCTAATATTGAAAACTTAAAAAATGTTCTAGGTAATAAAAAAAAACACTAATCTTGACGTTGACATTGATCAAATTTCCCAATTAACATGCCTTTTAAAAGTAGGATCACGAAAATTTTAAATTGTCATTTAGGACAGTGTTACTAAAGGAATGAAAATATTTGTGTCATTTAGGACAGTGCAAGACGTTACTAAAGGAATAATGAATAAGCAAAAAAATTTGGTACACTTCGATCTAATTAGCCCATCTTTCACCAAGGATTTTATGTGCGTTCACCAGTCGGTCGTAAAGACCACTACGTTCATTGTGGAGGTTAATTCCCAGTTCTGATACGGAGCTGCGCCGCCATTTACGACACGCATTAATATGACATAAATCGCGTTTCGTGTTATCTCTTAAGGGGAACGATGTCTTTTATCGATAGCTTGGGATAACGAATGGGTTTAATGTACATTTTGCCGATGTAGATTACTTACAGAAAAAATAATGGTGAAATAACGTAAAAACCATGACCAGTTTACCTAAAACGTGAAATTAGCTGTTCCCCGCGGTTCCACCCGCCGTCCGGGGGAACTAAAAAAAGACTAAGAAAAAGTACCCCAGTATGCACAGACGCCAGCACATCAAGCTCACACAATCTATCAAATTTCCTTAACGGATTTTCAACTTTTTCGCTGAAGCATATGATTCAAAAGGGATTGGGAAAATTTGACAGTTTCTGTCTGGTCGCTTGAAGGTCAACCTACCAGAATCTGTCAAATTTTACCAATCGAATCAAGGAAATATGACAGTTTGTAGTAACTTGGTATGCTGGCGTCTGTACCATACTTTCTCAGGCTCTACTTCTATGTGTCTAATAAATTTTATTTCAATAAGTTCAGTAGTTTTGGCGTGGAAACCCGACAGACTGTACTCAAACAGAAGAGTATATAACAAGATTGAGAAGCATATTGTAACGGCACTGTTAAAAAACAATTTATCTAAGAAAAACTCGTAAATATTCTATCTTGTATGTGCCTTTAAGAAATAAATCTCCCGTCCGTAGTTCGCGATCAGAACAAAGCGATATCCCCGCAGCATCGTTAAGGGGCTCATTAGCGAGATCATCAGTTGTCTCATTAGGTTCAACCAATTAAAGTGTTGCTTAAACCCTCTTAAATCATTGCGCCGTGACTCAGTACCGTTGTTTAGTATCGCGAATTTCTTTAAGAGTTTGATGGAGCTGCTGTTAGGTTGAACTTTCAAAAGTACTTTTGGGTTTTCGGTGTAATTAGTTGTCTGTGATCTTTTGGTTTGAAGGGTTTTGGATGTTTTATTATATTCGAGGAAAATTAGGCTCTGAAGTAATTGATATCAAATAGAAGATTTGACTAAAATGCTTCTTAATATGAAGATGGATATACTAAACATTTTGAATAACATTTTTTCAGATAGTCATACATGGAAGACGATGATCAATCGCTCAAATTGTTTGACGTACCATCTTGTATTGGTGCAAGACGTAGATACTATGCGAAGCGTCTTTAAATCCAGTGTCTTTTGATGCCTATGGAAATAATCATCCTACCACATAACTAGGTATTCAGTACAAACTTATGTTGTAAGAAATAGAAATAAATAAATATACTAACCTTTCCAACGCCAGTAGGCTCTTTGACCCCAAGCCTCCGCAATAGAGCTGGTGGCGGCGGCGGCGGGTTGCGGTGTAAGGCCGCGCTGAAGCCGCCGGCAGTCGGCGCGTCGTCGTCGCGTCGCCGCCGCTCGCGGTGCGGGGACCCGCCGGAGCATTTTGTTGTTGATGTCCTGTAGGCAAGAGAGAAGATATTCAATTAATAACAGGAATTTCGAAAAAGAAATTATCGTTGATGTTAAATGTAAGGGTTTTTTGCAAGTGGCAATCTTGCAGGGAGATAGAAGGGTTGTTTTTTCTCGCGTATCTTGTATGCATGTGGATTACGACAATGATTCATATCGATTACCCAAACATTCTTATATATCTGACGTTTCAAAAATCCAACATGGAGCCGTGCTTTCACAGACAAGAGGTATTTTCCATACTAACAAACAAAACAACACAACAATACATTATTCAATTCAATTCACTTCCGATTCCATTTCCGACAGAAAAATTAATGTTGAAAGACCCACCTTCCGGTCCGATCGTACCTCCGATCATATTTCATACATTCCTATGGAATAATTGAAAAATAAGCAAAAACCATTTATAACGTCCGTTTCGTGAAAAAGCCGTCGAAGAAGTCGAAGCCGAAGTCGGAGTCGAAATAAATGCCTTTTACGTGACGGCCCGAGTGACCTTTTTACATTTTTCAAAAATTCGCTTTGCCGTCAATGGCGTGGTGCTGAGTTGCATAGGGGAGCAGACAGACGACTTTGTGAATACTTATGTGAAAGTAAACAAAAAAGGCGAGACCCTTTCGCACTTTTCCCATTTGTTCACATTTAGGTTATGGAATGTTAATTGATTTGTAAGTGAAGTGCTGTTGTGTCGGAATTGTAAGAAGATATACATATATATGTATAACGAAATATTTAGAAAATCAGTATTTTCAACGCTATGTATAGCATCAAAAAAAAGTAAGTCATTTTCAATTTTTTCCCTACCACGCATAATGCTTTAAAATTAAATAAAAACAAAAATAATTCCTAAATTATTTAATAAATCTATAATAACACATTTGAACTGAATAAATAATATTTTATAGTATATAAAAGAAATATTTACTTGAAGAATGTCATAATTATAAAGAAGTATGAATAACAAACATCGCTCATAAAATTGGCCAGTATTTCTTTTAAATTCAAAATTCTTCTACTTTTCGCAATTCGATATTCAACTTTTTAAACAAAATAATTCGCTGTCATTTCTTGACTGATGTGCTCCTAATTTGAAAAAATAAACAGCTCAAATTCCTCGAGGTTCTGTAGCCCGTCTACACTGTATTGTAAAGGGGGTTGCACATGGTCTAGTGATGGATGGCGTTTACGTGTCGACGGACGACACCGCTCGTATTTTATTTTAATGCCATCGGCGTAACACCCGTCTCACGGAGGCTTAAAATTGAAAATTCTCCATGTTTAGCTATCGGAAAAATGAATATATTTTATCCGGTACGGGATGGTAAAATATTTAGGTCACGTTCGCTCGTGATGTTGACTATGCAGAACTATTTCATACGAGAAATATTTTGGCATTAATTTTTCAAGACTATTGAAGAGATTATATACATAGGTACTTAAACATAAAAATGCAACTGCTATAATATTCTTATTTTCACAAACAGTTGAAACGTTGGGACCATAGGGTTCAATTGCCTACAAACTTTTAAAGAAATAAGCAAGCGCTTAGTGGAGTCCATACGTGACCAAAGGGCTGGCCAATACCTTCGACGACCAACGAATCAGCATTTTTATTTAACGTGGCAATGCGGCCAGCCTTTTGACAGCGTCAAACAACTTCCCTGACGACAGCGATCATCATCATCATCATCATCATCTCAGCCATAGGACGTCCACTGTTGAACATAGGCCTCCCCTTTAGATCTCCACATACCTATACCGGTTGGAAGCGACCTGCATCCTGACAGCGATGCGGATGACTTTTTCAGTATTTTGACGCATTATTTTAACTTGCCCTTTTTTCTTTTTATAACTATTAAGTCTGTTAATACAATTATGTAAAAAAAACACAACAACAGTTAACTGACCATCCAGTTCAGCCAGTAAATGCCAGAAGATGCATAAATCCAATGCAGTTAGTCCAATCATGTTAATTCGAACTTCCCAGAAAAAGTGAACCTAATACCATTCCCCCCGCATACCATGCCCTAGCGTGATGGCGTCGCGTGACCACCAATACTTTATTGTTCCGAACTATTAACATTCTTCTGCGGGATTGTTTAGATAACTCTTGCGTTTGCCTCCTGCCGACTTATGGGCACCTAGTACTTCACTTGATAGAGTGCACGTCAAGCGAATTGGTGGATTGATGTTTTGGCTTCATTGATCTTGTTTTTTAGGTTAATTTGTTTATTTAGAGTGGTAGAATCGATACGTTATTATTGTTTTTAGTAGTTTTATGTCCAGTATCGAATTAAGCAGATATTACTATATCTGTCTAATTTCCTTAATCGATTTTCAACTTTATTGTTGAATTATATTATTCAAAGATGATTGGATTTTTTTTACAGGTTTGGGTAACTTGATAACTGGTTGTTCAAAGTAAATTGTTAAACAGAATTGAAGTAAAGTGTCGAAAAGATTCGCTGAGTATTCCTAGTTTGAGATGACGTAATAAAGGCTTTGAGAGTATTTATTTAAAGCACTTAATACGTTAACAGTTGTATCAAGTAGTATCCTTGAAACTTCGTCAATACTCAACAAATTGGTAAATGTAGTGCGAAACCAGATGTCGAAAACAGGCCATTTGTGTTCACTGTCAATTGAATTAGAACAATTGTCTCCGACCAAACAATTTCAAAGTCTATTTACCAGTAAGTTGGCATATCTTCAGAAATTAGAAGTTTTGCAACAGTTGAACTACTAAAGGATATTTGGTAACACGGTCGCTTACGTTTGTATTTCTCAAAATAATCGTGAAACTGACCAAGTTTCCCAAATGATTTCCTTTTCCCGAGAGAACTCACTGAAGAGAGAGACGAAACTTATTCTTATTGATACTTTAGCAAAGTGGAATGGTTATTCGCCATTCATGGTCAAAGTCACGTGTTTAATGAAGTTGATAGCACAAATATAATTTCGTTGGAAATCTGTTTCTTTTTTTATTTGCTTTAATGGTGAGTAAAAAATATAGTCCTTTTTTTGGTATTGATTAGTCGTTGCGAAAATACTAGTCATTGTATTTTTTTTATGAAATTTTAGCTTTAGTTTATTGTATGCAGAATTTTTGTTGAAAGCGATCATTGTGACTTTCCGTCTTGTACTGACAAAAATCCCAAATTTTGTACAGCCATCAGCACATCAAGCTACCCGAATCAGTCACATTTTCTTAGTCAACTTAGAACTATATGCTTCAGCAATAAAGTTGAAAATCTATTAAGGAAAATTGACAGGTTATAGTAGCTTAATGTGCTGGCGTCTGTACCTTCTACACTCTTGCAAACAACTGGCAACTCAGGCAGACCTAGGATTGTACCCCATATTACAACACGAACAAAATAATAACAGATGCACCAACAAAGAACAAAAAGTATTTACCTTCAAAATACCAATCTCAGTATAGGCACCCCTAATTCAATACCATAGCTCCTAGCACCCAGACTAGACCGTACTGAATACCAAAGAGATACAAAACGTCACGTCATCTAATACACCACATATTGCCGTCCACTCCGATGCGAAAGCTGTTCACTTCGGAACAAAGGATAGCAAATGCGATACACAGGAGACAGATCTTCCAAAGGATGTTTATATTGTAAAGATACCGTTGATTTCACGGCACGACGACCACGTTGGAAACAATCCCGAAGAGGTCGACGGTTGACATTTGATAGAATGCCCTTCGGAGCATGAATAAGCCTATGGGTTTAGACTTAGCTTGTCATGTCGCTTTATTATTTTCCAACCGAATTTTATGAAAGAATTTTTCTTGATTCTTTTCAATTTTGTATTGTTGTTCGCATTTTTATATTTTTGTATTTTCTATTTTTATATTCGCGTTTGAAACTGTTTCCGTATTGTTTGGATTGAAAAATTGAAATTTGATGGTGAAACGTGTCTTCCTTTTGGAGTATTTGTAAGGTAGGATTGAAAAGATTTCCTTGTCCTGTTGAACAGCTACCGTTTATATCTACACTCTTCTGACTACAGCTTTTTTCGTGGGAAATCATCAAATGAGGGTGAGGTGCTGAGGGTGAGGGTGCAGCTGGAGGAAGTGTTAGACTCTTACTGACTAAAACCCACTATGTTCCTTCGGGAGGTCCCTGTGTGCAGGTCTTACTACAGATTCATTATGTTTTAGATTATGGCATCCATTTTAATCATCATCACCATTTAAGTTCCGTACTTAACAGTCCAATACGATCAGCAATAAAATGCTGAATACCAACTTTACGGCAACACAGCAAAATACTGGCAAACATGCGTAAAAACTGCATTCTTTCACCTGAAATCGACATTACTGTGCACAGGCATCGCGTGATCCGGTCACTCGAATCACTCACAATTATTAATACTCGTAAAGCATTCGGCATTGTTCATTTATAATTCATTACGTCATAACAGTTGAATGGCTGTTAAAACTGTATGTTTACGTTCGTGATTTGAATCGGGGAAACCGTATGGGGTATTGCATGGGGTGACCCCGTGCTCCCCGGGTCATATATTCGTTGCAAGACAGTATATTTTAGGCAAGATAAGATTATGCTTTTGATAAGTATGAAATTAGATTGATGCGGCTCAGAGTTTACATGCAATTGCTGTTGTTTATATTTTTAAAAGAAGATGCCCTAAATATTGGGACATTGTGGGAGTTGAAAAAAATATTTTTGTGACTGATCTGAATCTTTAATTATGGTCCAGCTTTGCGTTATTAGCATGTTACATAAATATGGGGTTATCATAAGCTTAGTGATTTTCGTTAAAAAGACCCATAATTTTGACTCACCTGAGATATTAAGACCATAAGTTTCAGCTTCTTTCCATACTTCTAAAGGTGCAGAAGTGTCATAAGTTGCGCTCACAACGTCTTAAATATAGACTTTGTTATCTGAGTGCTTCATAAAGAGCTACTTCGAAGACTTTTAAGCTTTATTTTATGTAACAGTCAAGTATGGCACCTACTTTATCGACCTTCATGACGACCAAAAGTGTAGGTATTTTGTGTATTTATATAAACTTAACTTAAATATTAACGCTAAAGAACTGAAGATTTTCTTTGTTTAATCTCGGTAAATACCTCCTAGATTCGAAAAAGTCTATCAGTTTTTGATAGCCATTTATCGAAGAAAACTATAAGCTACTTCTTATCTAGATGAGCGAAAAAGTTTCCTCGGTTCGTGGGCAGAGAGACTACGGGTGGAAAGGATATTTTTTATTGTATTCAGTTACCATATACATATAATATGTTTTTTAAAGATTTCATAGAAAAAATACATTAAAAAAATATAAAAATAGTGTCCCACCGGCATCGGGAACATGATTCAAGCTACCGGCGGTCAGGGCTCCACAGAGAGAAACCTCCTGACGATGAGTGCCGTATCCAGAAGTGCCGCTTTCTGCATCAAACGCTTTTATTATACTTTATTATTACTACCTATTTCCAAAGAAACGATGGATGGATTGTGTTAAGGTTGATATGGCTAGAAACAATGTAACTTGTGAGATGACGGCAGATAGAAGAGCGTGGAAGACAAAAACATGCTGCGCCGACCCCAAATAAAACTTGGGATAAGAGCAGGAGGATGATGATGATTATTACTACCTATTTCCAGAGTCTATCTTCATCATAAAGTAATGTACAAAAGAAAATATTGTACGATCCTAATTTAATTTAATTTATAAGTTGTTTGAACAACTGGATGTATTCCAGACATTGTGAGCACAGTACGCGACGCCTGGGAAAAATGTACTGGAAAATCAAAATGAAAGTGTTGTTAGCACTTAACTGAAGTGCACTGTAAGTAAAAATAATAAACAAACATTTTCAGTATCTAAGAAACAATTTGTTATTTTAAGATTGTCACCTGAAGGAGGGAAGGTATTGTATTCAGTTTTAAAAGTAGTGGAAAATATTCTTCGTCATTTTTTTCTGCTTCGTGTATTGTTACAGGTCGCTTCTGTTTTAAATTCAGCAGAAATAAGTATAGACCAGCCAGCACATCAAGCTACTACAATCTGTCAGATTTCCTTAATTGATTTTCTACTTTGTTGCTAAGCCATTTGGTTAAAAGTTGTCCGGAAAAGTCAGTTTCGGGTAGCTTGATGTGCTGGCGTCTGTACAATGAAAATGTAATTAATTTGCAATTCTACTATTAAAGTTACATAATATATCTTAGCTTATCAATACAAGTAGTTGAATAAAAAACTTGGTCTAGTTCGAAATATATACTAGCTTTATAACTTCGGTTTTAGTCAGTAAGAGTCTGACACTCCCTCTAGCTGCACCCTCAGCAGGAGGGAAATTTGATGATTTCCCACGAAGAAAAAGGGCCATGGTACATGATATTTGATAAAAAATAATGCAAACTCAAACTTTTGAGTTTGAGTTTGCATTATTTTTCGCTAAAACTAACTAAATTCAAAACATTTCAGCTTTACACCTTCATTCGTTGGCGATTTTTTAGCTAGCCACCCAGTGGCAACCAGCCAAACATGAACAAAGTTTTTTGCTTTCCTCCATTGCATATTCATACAATTATAGACTCTATTCAGTTGGTATAAAGTCCGTTTTGTATTGGTTTATTGTAGAATTAAGTTTGCGAGACTAGTATTGTTTGGTAAAATGATGGCAATAAATATAAAGGAAGGCCTTTAGAACTATCAAATCGCGTTCAAGCGTGCTTTTTAACTGACTATGATGGGAGGGTTATGGTTGAACTCACTGTTGGCTGCTTACGAGGTGTGCTTAACATTCCTTTGCTTACTCCGAGTTTTGTGAACAATATTTTGTGAAGAATCAATTAAAGCAATAGTCGATTCTTTTGTGTTTTCGTTAAGTATGCATTGTTCTGCATTTATTTTACATATTTTGTGGACAAGTCAATTTCATAGTCTACCAACTCATGTCATGGTACAGACGCCAGCAAATCAAGCTACTACAATCCGCCATATTTCTTTAATAGATTTTCAACTTAGTCGCTTAAGCATATGGTTCAAAGTTGATTGGGAAAATTTGACAGCTTTGGGTAGCTTGATGTGCTGGCGTACACTGGCGTATGCAACATCAAGATCAAGACCGCTACTTTCCTCAGTATATATGTCAAATTCCGTCTACGTATCAGCTGAAGTCCTACTTACCCCATAAAACAGGGTGCGTGCACCACACTCGACCGTACGAAGGGATCACGATGCATTCCCTCACGCAACATCCGTATGTGAATATTTTATGTGAAAAATTGCAAACACCGCCATTACGGCTTTCAACACACGTACTTCAAAGGAATGTTTGTTTACCGATGTTATGAGTAGCGGATCGGTAGACAAATACGAGTATACATGTACGCGGGAAAATAAAACATCTGTTTAAAATGACCGTGTGCTAATGTAAATGTTGATTTCGGAAAAATGGTGAATTAATATAATTTTTATCGCGTATTTTCATCATAATTTTTATCATTCAATGAAGTAGATTATATTATAATCCTCTTTATGACCTAATAAGCCTCTTTTGCCATAAAATAAATAAAACAAAAAATATATTTCAAACCAACAAGGACGATTACTATCGCATTCACCCTAACAACGAAAGTCAATTTTTTGTGGTAAATATTTTGTCCGGTGGTAAGCATACATATAATATAATCACTGTAATATGTAGTGCGTGGCCACGAGCTTATGTATATAATTATATTGTTTATCCCTAACCACAGTACCCAATTATGTCTGGACTTTAAAGGAGACTGGATCCGTTTTTCGTTTTTAATATGGGAAATCATCAAAATATGATCCCTGCCGCTGTGGAGAGCGTACAGCTGGACAGTTGTTCAGCTGTATAGTTGGAGAAAGCGAAAGACTATTTCCGACTTAAACCTTTTTTGTTCTTTCTGAAGGTATTTGTATGCCGCGGTACTGGAAGGGATAGAATAGTAATGTCTAATATCAGTGTTATGCTAGTTGTTGTATATCTGCGCTGAGCAATAAAGTCCTATTAGCTAAGCTTAAAATACACTTTATTCACCGGCAATAAAGTCCATACGTTAGGCAAACTGTTGGCTCATAACATGAGGTATTAATAAAAGAGTTGGGCCGTTCCCTTTGTGTACAAAACTCTTCATTAGAGAGATCACAGCATTGTTGCGTACGGTTGATGCTCCTTTTGTTGAGAAATCGGACCTTTTTTCCCAACTTTCAGGGCTTGCTTTAAGTTGAAGGGGTCTGTTGGTGTTTTAGAAAAGTTTTCGGGTTATTTTTTGTTTTATTATAATATATTTTTTAAAAGGCCTTTTGGTTCCTTTTTGTGTTTTTTGTCGATATATTTGTGAAGGGTATTACAGAGATCGAAATGTGTGATCAAGTCATACTCATACTTATGACCGAGACGATGAGAGACATATTTCATATTCCCAGCCGGTGGATCATTGAGGTTTTCTATGAATTTTCTAATTGCAACTCAACTCTATTCTCCTTTGAGAATTTCTCCATTATTAAATCATCTAACCCAATTTAACGTTAAACCAAAACATACCACATATTTTCCCCTTTCAAATATTAATGACAACTGTTTTATCTGACAAGCAATAAGCTTATGACATACGGACTGTTTACGGTCGAGGAGTTCCGCTCTAAACGCGTCTACGCATGTTTGTATTGTCTGGCCGACGGTAAAGTTTGGCCAAGGGGTTCTGATTTTTGTATTACCAGAGACAAAAGTGCTTTTCATTGGCGATTTGTGCGCTTAGTCTTAATGGCTTGCATGCTTGAGGAAGTTATCGTATTTTATTGTGAAGGGATACTGTAATAAAGATGGTATTGTTTAAGTTTTGTGATTAGTTGGGAATAGGAACTATTAACGTAGATGCTTTTTCTTTTTTGTTTGGAGGGGCAAAGAACAGTCAAATTTTGTTTTTATTAAGCAATATTAACTGATACATTAGTCTGGTAATCACGTCTCATTGCTCAAGTTGTTAGAAGCACTATTGTAAACGAAGAAATCGAAGGATCTGTTTCGAGGTCAGTTAATTGAGTCAATTTAAAGTGAATCTGACTTTGTTTGGTTGATGTTTTGTTGCCAATAAATGGATGATAATCTTCTGCAGAAAACAAGCATGATACTACCTCGTTGCTAGTAATATCTAAGTTGATCGCTCATATTGTATTTAAAAAAAAGGGACACAGAAAACTAAATCTGCTAACCCTTCCACGGCTAGTGGCAACAATTCTTCCTTACCTTTGACGTTTATAAAATGCGTACAGCAACGGTGCCCCCTTTGGCCTTATGCCACCATAAAGTGGAGTTTCCTCATGGTTTACGACAAGTCGCAGCTCCCGTGCGCCTTTTTTATTCACGACAGATTTAGTAGTCGACACGTGCGTTTGATTTACACGTGCTTTTTATAAGTATAATATATCGGTGTTTTTTATTAAATAAATCTTTGATTTATTAGGCGGGAGCTTGGAAGTGTTAACGTATGCGAAGGATAAGTGGTTGTAAATTTGCATGAAAAAAAAAAATGCTTTTTAAAAATATTTGCTAAGATTAAGTCAACTTATGTAGTGGCCTCCAAAATTGCGCGAATCGATTTGATAATTTATAATAAATCGAAGAGAGTATTAAGTAGAGAAACGAAAGAATTCATTACATTTCAAGATGTCACTAAGTTGAATTAATATCGGACATAATAAAGACTACGTAAAGTAGGTAAGCAAAGTATAGCCTACTTATATTTAGATATTCACCTATCTTGATCAGTGTTTGTATGAAATATTTATGCTCAAAAGGAGTTAATTTTATCGCTGTAATCTATACTTAATATTAGAAAGCTGAAGCGTTTGACTATAATTACAGCTGAAAAAATCAAGTTCAATTATAAAAGTAGAAAGCTGCTATACTTTTAAACCAACCAATTAAAATGACTCAACCAAGAAAGGCGTCACACCAAATGAACGCACCCTTACCCCTGATTCAACGAATAGACACGTCGCACAAAAATATACTGCGTTACAGGAAACGAATACAAATACGAATAAAAATAAATGTACAAGAGGAATTCCGGCAGTGTGCGGAAATGAGAAATACCATATTCCAGTTGAACCCCGATTCGCGGCAGCGACCCAACCCTACGGCCCAGCCGAACACGTTGATACAGTGCGCGAGTAATGAAAATCGTATATTGAATTATGTAATGACGAGTAGTGTATTGTATTTTTACTTACGCACTGAGGTGGTGAAGTTCATTGGAATTTCTGTCATGGCAACAATGCTATTTTTATGATTGACTAGTAGTTTCTCCATGGATCTTGTAGCTACATTACGATTATCAAAAAATTCTGTGAGTAGACACACAACGCAAAAGTACATTCACGTCATTCAAGAAATGTTTAAACGTGGCATGTTTCGTGTTTTTGGACCCGTGTTTAAGTGGTGTGGATGGAATAGATGGTTACTATG
This sequence comes from Heliothis peltigera, assembly GCA_958496145.1. NCBI lineage: Eukaryota > Metazoa > Arthropoda > Insecta > Lepidoptera > Noctuidae > Heliothis > Heliothis peltigera. The sequence continues at coordinate 10,501,528 of OY292329.1, read as the reverse complement.
TTACTATCGGCATTTTGAAGTAACTAATTCACACATCTGTAGGTTTGATTTTTATCGTCGTTGATTTATTTATTTTTGGCAAAATCATCACTAATAAGAAATTTTTATTACTTTTATTCAATTTGCTTGAAAAATATTTTCAAAAATAATTTACAAACATAACATCAGGCATCTAACGGTATGAAAATGATGCTGGCATCGACTACACATTTCCATGTCACTAAATATTTTACAATAGACACGTATGTTCCGTTGCATATTTATCGGCTCGACGTGCATACATCTGGTGCCAAATATGCAACCAGCTTTATATTTTAAACAGCTTCTATGTTATACTGTGTAGTGTGAGAAAACGATATTTTCACAGTATCATGTTTATGGGTTCGCTTGGTAGGTATTTGTTTTGTGCTTTTTAGAAAGTTAATATTTTTAACGGGCTGCAGTTGATTAAATAAGTCAACACGTAATAGCGGCAACGAACTAAGATCTTCATCATTTTACTTCGCGAACCCGGATAAGAAATAGTTCTTACTATTTCTTGTGCTATGGTAGACTTAAAGAATTTTCCAAATCGGACCGATAGTGAGATTAGTGCATTTAATCACACACACCAAAAAAACTCTTCATCTTTATAATAATGATGATAGTAGTAGATTCACGGTATGAAAAATACATCTCCCTATTATATTAAAGAAGAAAACTATTATTTTAATAATATTGTTAAATGAAAGTAGGTAACTTAGAATTACGTACCATATGTACTTTGTCTCTTCCAAAATCATTGATAATTCATAGAACATATTTCTTATCATGGCTATCAACAAACGGATCTTCAATTATCATCTCACAATGTAACCTTCCCAAATAAATTCAACCTTAAACGGTGCAACTGAATCTTAGACCCACAGTGTAGGCAGTAGGCAGAAGCGATGTGGTCGCCTGTCAGATTGTGGCGGCGACTGTACCAGGATTAACTGGAGCGGTCGTGCTTCTGTTTTGTGTCGCGACTGTACTACGTGTCGTTTGAACATGGAACAGATACGCGAAAGAGTTTCTCTTCATTTTACTTTTATTTGGTGTAATTTTCTGTTTAGTGTAATTGATTTGCTATAAATAAGTAAATGATTAAATACTATTGAGTTTACTGAAATTTTATTAATCCACCATAAAATACTCGTACGTATGTAGTTCTAGTCAATTATTGCAATTCAAGTGAAAAAATACAAAGTTTGAGATATACCTATGCTTCAGTTGAACCTGACCATTAGCTAATAAATAATGTGATTATCGTTATTTTGTACCACACTTTCAAAATACTGAGTATTGATAAACATGAATATACTGACTATGTAACTAACACATTATTCAAAATCATATTTCTACATTAACAAATCCTTACTAAAGACGAAGCCACGACTCGCCCTAGAAATCAAGCAGGCATAAACAATAGCAACACAATTTCCATTGAGTTACGTAATCGGGCCGTTTCTGTACAACGCAGTGTTGTAACCGCGATTTAAACAATAGCATTTGAGCTTATTACGTGTCTGTCTGTCTGTCACATCTAGCAAGTTGGGACAAAGGATTAAAGATGTTGGAGTTTTGGCTGGATGGAGTGCATTTAAGTCTTGTTTGTTAAGCGGTATTGTCTAGATCTGTTGATTTTCAAAGGATCACGATATGCTTTGTTCGTTTTAATGTTGGTGTGAATTTTACTGTAACGAGAACCGGAATGAGATTAACAGAACTATTAATATAGATTTATATGTGCAAATGATTATAGTCTACTTTTTTGTGATTTTATCTTGCTATTTTCTGTCGAAATTTTACCCAAAAATTGTCAAATCTACGAGATTCACAATTTTGCAAATAAAAATCTCTATTTTCTTCTCTCTCGCCAGCCCTACAAAGGCGCCAATAAAACACGCGCATAAAATCACCACATACGATGCGACGCACAAGCGTTATTTCTATGTAAATTCCAATAATGATATTTTTGTCGCGCGCCTGCCTGAGATTTATCGCGTCAAGTCTCGCGGGTCGCGGGTACGCGCGACTACGAATGGTGTATTGAATAAGTATTGGACATAAATCACATATGTTGCAACCCTAAGGTGGTGGAAATGGCTGATGCCGCTTTTGTATTTTTCTTTGTGAAACTCGTTTTTATTGTTGGCAATTTTTATACATTTATTTAAAGAAGTTTTTAGGGTGTAGTGATTTTTACTCTGGAAACTTTAAGATAAAAGTTGTAGACTTTAATAAAACTTAGCATTAATTACGCTTGCGTGGAACATATTATAGCAAAAAGTTAAAGTGATATTTAAATAGCAAAAAAGGGCAAATTTCGCAATGAATTAGAATTAATCTTTATTAAACCGTGACTTTTTTTAGGGTTTTTGACTAATTAATAATCACCAGAAACCCGTATTGAACAAACAAAGACTCATCCTAATTATCAACATAGCGAATTCCGTCAAATATCAATATCAAATTACTCCGCGATCCGGAATTCCGACGCGTGATTCCGGGCCACTGATACTGCGCATAATAAGCAATTTGGCCATCAAAAATATTATTTCATTATTGGCAAAACATTTCGCGGGCCACTGCGCAATTAAGTACAGTATTAATAACTCGTTCAACGAGTTGTATAATTCATAGCGAGAGTAAATATAGCCAATAGATTTTATTGAAAATATGTATAGAATATGCGTCAACTGTCAAAAGGTAAAAAGTTCTCTACTGTTGATAGTCATTTTATTAGACAGAATCAATACAGTTAGGATAAGTATCGCTTAGCCCGAGAACCATTATGTAGACTCAGGTTCAAGATAAAAAGAAAAATCTATAAAATATCCAATTTTTTGCGAATGAATTTGTAATATCACGCAACTAAACCGATCTATACTATTTCGTTTTACGTGTTTATTCTATACCATACCATATTTTAAAAATAGAATCAATAAAATTTTTTCATCCGAAAATGTAGGCACAAATCCACGCGCACTCAAAATGACACCACAAATAAATTCCGTTTATAAATCACAGAGTAAAATATTTACCATATGGATACATTTATTACCAACAGATGTACATGTCGCCGAGTACATAAAGCAATATTGCTGAAACCAACTGTAAAAACTGTTTTTTTACGCTGCAGTGATTAAAAAGGAAGGGAATGGTGCAATGACGCGATAAATACACGTCCGGACAATATTACTAGCGCAGAATGTAAATATTTTTATAATGTTGTTGCAATTTGCATCGTTAAATAAACATACATTGGAAGTCAGACTTTATTGATACTTATTAATAGAAATTAATGTAATATGTGTTTGAAATATAAAAACACTTTATCATTTTCAATATACAATCAATGCATGTGCATGAAACTGTCAAATGTTCCCAATCAACTTCGAACCATATTCTTTAGCGATAAAGTTGAAAATCCATTAATTACATTTTAAAAATTGTAGTAGCTTGATGTGCTGTCGTCTGTACCTACTTTCAAATAATTTATTTGTTCTTATTCGGTTTCCAGTATTTTAATGTCTTTGAGCATTTCGTTTCAAACGTTGGCGTTGTATCAATCCAATATTTGTTCATTTATCAAATGGATCGCATGTCAAATTTAGGGGTATTCGAAACGAAATTGGCCGCATAAAGTGGTTTATTTGTTGCGTAATGATATTAATTTATTTTAACGTCAGTTCTAAGCGTGGGGCCAGTTAATCTTGATTAACTAGCTAGATAATCGCAACAAATCGGGCTTGGCACTGTTGTAAGCTTTGTTTGTTCCCTAAATTGTCTCTATTTTTTGTAATACAAAGAATATATTCGCTTTTTGCGTGCAAAAGAAAGTAAGAATAGTCAAAGGAAATAATGCTTTTAATTAAGGTTTGTAAAAATGTATGGCGCACTTTTGTACTGTTTAAAGCATGTAATTTAGGTTTCACTAAGAGCTCCAGTTTACTAATTGTAGCCGATAAACAACTAGGTACTGCAGTTTCCAAAAAGCCCACACTAATTGCAGCGTTTAAATTTGGTTCAACAATTTTTTTTTTCTAAAAATTTAAAGGCGTGTACTTATTTCGGTACTCAAGTGTAATGAGATCTCTTTATTTCTACGTATGAGGCTTTCATCAGTGACGGTCGGACATGTTGCAGACATTCAGTATAAATGGACTTTTTGACAAACGTCCACATTTTACTCGGAGATATTTTTACGAGTTTTCTCTCTTGCGATGTAATTTAACTTTCTTTGGCTCTAATGGAGTGTGTGGAAACGGATGTTTAGCGAGAGCAGACATTGATACTAAGTGCATGTTGTATGTTTAATTCAAGCTTTCTCAGTTACTGTAACACATAAATAAATCTGCCTTGCTATTTTTTTTACAGTACTTGGGTACATGGGTACTCATTGCTTAACGAATAATTAAAATTATAGCAATTTTAAGTGGGTATTTTTAATTTACTTATAAAGAATACTATATAAAAATATCTTATACAAAAAAAAAAAATTAAAAGAAGAATACATGGCAATGTGATCTGTTACATAAATGTATACAGGTTATATTTTTATTTAAAAACCATTTAAGATTTTTATAGACCATGAAAGTAAAGTTAGTGTTATATAGATACCAGTACATCAAGCTACTACAATGTGTCAAATTTCTTAGATTTCCAAGTTCCAAGTTTATCGCTGCAGCATGGTTTAAAGTTGATTGGGAAAATTTTACAGTCTCGAATAGCTTGATGTGCTGGCAGTTTTGTATCGACTTCACGTCATAGAACCAACATCGATACCAGGATCTAAACAGACACTAAACCCAAGCATCACCATATCGAACCTTTAAATATCCCGTCCAAATATGCATGCACTGTCGCACTGCATTTGTCAACACAGTGGCGTGCCATCGAGGCACTAATGGCGATGCAAATGCGATGTCACTTTGTTGCGTGCGGTCGCAATACTTGCACTTGAGTGTACGCACTCCATCTGCTGTGATGTGTGGTTTTTCCGCAGACCCTGGCCACAGGCGAGATGGACAGGTTATAGGATGGTAAGGAACTGCTTAATCGATAGGGTAGTTTAAGTTTTGATGATCATTATTTGAGTAATTAATGTAGATATTTTATTATATGTCATCATAGGCCTTTTTATCGTCCCACTGTTGGGCACAGGCCTCTTCTCACACGGAGAAGGATTGAGCGTTAAGCACCACGCTTGCTCAATGCGGGTTGATGATTTAGGACTTCATAGTCCAGGTTTCCTCGAGATGTTTCCTTTACCTTTAATCAGTCATTGGTGTACAAAATAAACTTAGAGAGTACATATAACTTAGAAAAGCTACATTGGTACTTGCCTATTTATTGTATGTACATATTATGTTTAAATTAAAATTATAAATAACGTAAATTAAAATCATATTATTTAGGAATGTCCTAAGTTTTATATAAGTAAGAAAAATAATGATGTACAATATCTAATGTTAAGTATCTAACATTTAAATATGATGAAGGTATGAGACGCATCGACACCACAGTCAAACCATTGCAACGGTTTTGTGGGGCTTAGCTTATAAGATACATAACTGAGAGGAATAAAGATATATAAATAAATAAGAATTTATTAAGTGTATGTGTAAGTATATTTTAGACACCAATGTCTGATTAAACATGGAAAAAAAGATGGAAGATTATAAACACAATTTACTGTTTACCCAGGAGTATTAAAAGTATGTACTTTCTACATTACGTTATTCTTCAGAAACATTTTAAAGACGACATACATTTCTGTTTGATTTACATAACAAAAGGAATGTGTTTAAGAAATCCTAAGGAGAGGCTCACGCAGTAGAGAACCGGTGTTTACCTTTACACTTTGATAAATTTGAAAACTGTACTGTACGTTGTAAATAACTAACTTAGCAAGTATTTAGCCCTCAGCCTCACAGATAAGTTGCACATTAATAAAAAGTAGCTAAACTAAATAACTGCTAAGCTTTACTATAATCCAAACAGTGGTTGAAGTTAAACGCAACAAATAACAAATTAATGTGGGCGTTTCGGGGGCTGTCTTTTGTAATTTTTGGCTTTCAAATAGTGCTGTTTTGCAGCCAAGTTTGAATAAATGGTTTTGAGTTTAAGTTCAAAGAAACGGACCTACACTGTAAGTATGCTGAGCTTTGATTACAATGTCTAATATAAGCAGAGTGCATATAACAGCAACCAAACAATAGCAATGAAGATACCAACTATAACTGTCGAATTCAAACTCCCAAATAACAATTCCACGAAATCTCAATTAAAACTAATCCAACTAAAGCCCGGTGCACACAACACGCTAAACACGGGCTACCATAAAAAGTGATTTTACCGCCCATACATAATCTGTTATCGGGAGTACAGCAAATAGCGGTTCTCACCGACTGTACGCAAACACAACCGTAATGGGAAATGCAAATGCTACGTTTATTGCGAGCTGTTGTTTGCGAACAGCCGATAGTGTGCCACCGGCTTTAGGTTTGTTGTTACCCGTTATCTATTACGCTGATAGTACGCAAAAATGGATTTGTACGAGTGTGGTTCTAGTAAAGGTGTTAGTTCCCATATTGAAAACTGTAATATTCTCACTCTTCATTTGTCATAATCAGCCTTTTTATCGTCCCACTACTGGGCATAAGATTGAGCGTTAATCATCACGCCTCTTCACGCACTATAGGCTTATTATATGATAGGGATTTTGCAGATTTTGATGAAACATGCCAGTGATAGCTAGACCTTAAACATCCCTGTTATCCGAATGCGGGAAATAGCCTTAATAGTTCTCCAAGGTGAAACCTACTCGTACACTGGGTACACACATTATATCTTTCTAAAGTACATCTACTATCCCCAAAGAAGGATACATACATTATACAGCTACGTAAGCATATACAAAAAAATAAATCAACAACAAGAAAGGACAAAAAAGAAAAACAAACAAAAAAAAAAACATTAAATGGAACGTTTTAAAACAGCAATACAATTTTTTCATTGGCATTAGTGACGGTAGATCGAACGTAATTGAGTTGTATGGCCCTGACAGGTATTGTTGTTGCTTGAAATATTGCTGCCAGCTCACTACTTCGCCGGCTGCCGGGAGGGACGCACGTCGGTGGAAAATTTTGATTGTCGGTGATGGGAGATGAGTTTGAGGACGTGTAGATTAAAAAAACCCCTAAAAAATAGGAACCAATCATAAAATAATATGGATTCATCTCGTTTCGTCATTAATGTTATGCAAATGGTTTACGGTCGATTGCCCTAAATAACGTAATAAAAGTTTTAGTCCTATTTGAGTGTAGATAAAAGCTTGCCCTTATGCTGGTTTAAAAAAAATACATAAGTCTAATACAAAAACGAATCGATTTTAGTTTATAGGAATCGAGAATAAATCAAGTTCTTGTTTTGGGAGGCCTACTTTCAGCATTGGATGACAATAGACAGATACATATAAGTTGTAAGACAGTCAATATTCCTGATAACCAGTATTTTGACTCTCGTGCTCGAACTAAACTCCGAAGCATTAAAAAATATATTTTCTCATTATTGTAGTGTCTCTGAAGCGAAGTACGCTAATCATTAGGTACTGATATTATAAATGCGAAAGTAACTCTGTCTGATTATCTGTCGGACTGAATCGATTTAAATAAAATTTGGTAGACACATAGTCTAGAATATCTATTTAAAAAAGAAACAATAACCAGCTACATTTAAAACCGATCGCTCAAACACCAACTGCTGTAGAGCCGCGTGTCGAAACATGAACGTTCTACACCGTCGTAAGTGCACGACGCGATGTTCATATTAAAATCCTAGCTGTAAACACGAGCATTATGAGACAGTCTCGCTGCCTTGAAGCTCATTTCTCTCCCGCCTTGTTACGCTTTAGCCTGTGGTATAAGCGAAAAGAGGACGGCAATACAGGAAAATATTTGCTCCAGCTTTTACAAGGAATTAATAATCAATTTGTGTTATCAAGTCGATGTTCAAGATATTATAGGAAGTGCTTTGCTGGGATTTAATTAAAAGTCCTTTATGTGTGTACTGAATAGATTTTAATTTGTATGTTAACATTTTTACTGGAAATAACTAGAGGTTCTTTGCTTTTTGTAAGCAGTAGCTTGCTTTAGAAATATGATGCAGCTATAATTTTTTGTTTATTTTTGGACATTTTAACGGAATTTGGTGATTGTATTGGCCTTAAGTTCGAAGTAATTCAAGACGAAAAAGGATAAAGATAAGAGAGATTTTTGACATGTACACATAAGCATAAGAAATAGCTTATTTTAACACTAAAGTTTACTATAGGCCCATATTTTCATAAAAAATACCCCTTTTTTGAACTTGTGCCACACTGCATCTTGAAAGAAGACTTTAATTTGTCTCCAATCGGCTCGAAACGTTGACTGCTATTGCAAATGCCTTATTAAACGTCTAGTGCACCTGAGTGCTTCACTCCTCAAACGTTGCTCTTATTCATATTTCTTAGCGAAATCGCATTTAATTTTGTCACTGGATAAAATATTAGAATCTTGACTGATACAGATGATCTTGTCTTTGTAATTTATTGAAGTTATTCTGAAAGAGAGATACATCAGAAAGACTCTACTTCAACGGTCTTTGTTTCACAATACCGTGAGCAGAAGTTAGAATTTAATAAATAAAGCCGAATTTTCTTCACTCTCGAATTCTCGAATTATCTTCTCCACTTCTCTTTCAGGGTGTAGCTACTCATAAAGTGTCATCGTTTAATTCGCTGTAGATAGATAGGCACGTTTCTCAAAATCGACGCTAACATTTTTAAGCGGAAATATTTAATTGTTTGTATGTTTGTTTGAATTGAACAGGCTCCAAAATCACTTCACCGATTTGAAAAATTCTTTCTCTGATGGGAAGCTACATTATCCCCGGTGCATATAGGCTGTTTTATCCGGGTACCGGGTATTATTATATCCGCGAGAAACTGCAAGTTCAAAAATAGATAGGTAACTAAAAACAATACGTTAAACACATCACGGTCACTTCCCACTAAATTACATCCGTTAAGATAATCAAACCATAATAATATATCTTATATTACCCTGTTATTATCCGAAGCTGCAGCCTCCCGGCTTTACGCACGCTGCCCGGGGCGAGCGCGGGTGTTTCATTACACGCGTAAAATGATCGAGATGGCGGCGGATACAAAATGTCTGCTTCAATTGTTATACGTAGGTACTTCTATTTTCAGAAAAGGATTATTTATGTGTTGTATTCTAAGGGGAAATTGTTGTAGGTTTTTCTGTTAGGATAAGTTGTATACTTCAGGGTAAATCTGCTCCTGCTGCGCTCCTCGAAGAGATGTCAGCAACATAGAGGGCCCTTTAGGGCCAGTGTCTGCCTGGGCTGCAGGTTGCTCGTATGTGTTACCGTAGCCCTGGCACACAGGGACCTCCAGAAGGAACATAGTGGGTTTTAGTCAGTAAGAGTCTGACACTCCCTCCAGTTGCACCCTCAGCAGGAGGGGTCATTTGATGATTTCGCACGAAAAAAAGGGTAAATCTGCCAAAGCAAAATGTTTCAGAGAAGTCAGGAGAAGTGTATAATATAAACATTCGGACTAATGACTCGTGGATTTGTGTGTAATGGTATCATGATGTTGAAGCCGATTCACTTTCATTACGATAATAAAATTGCGATCACTTTAACTACTACTCTTAACCTTTTGACCGCCACTTCAAAAAAAAAAGACGTGCCCTCAGCGCCAAGCTATAGGATTAATCTATAAATACCTACAATACAGTAGTGAGTTCGGAATTATATCCTTTAAACGTCTGTCAGGTAGGTGACCGTTGCGAGTTGTGCACTTTTTGGCTTGTCATCTATACGTGACTGTGGCGGTTGACTGGTCGTTTCCCGCTTAGGACTACCCTGCATGAATAAAAACCAATGATTTGCAAATACTTTTTGAAAATTAAAAATGCTTTATGTAATTTAAATGGCGAACATGGATAATATAGGATTAAAATACGACTAGAATAAGTGTACATATAATACCTTTATAAGACTTAAACAAAAAACCCGTTTAAAGACTAATCCTTTTGAACAACCAATCTAAAATGGCCTGTATTGCCACATAATTTCAGTCCAAGAGAGCTCATTCTAAAATGGATATTCAAAGGGATTTTGCTTTTCCACCAGGCATATGTCTCCAGCATATCTTTTCACACTGGCCAGTATTAATAAAATAAGAAGAGTAATTTTCTACCCTGTGTCCGTGTTCTTCGAAGCAGAAGAGACACTCGTCTGTTTGGTAGAGGGGACGTGCATTAAAACCTTTTCTTTGCTTTACAGTCATTAGAGCGTTTTTCTCAACGTCTGGGTTTATGGACAAAGGTCCGAGACAAGATGTGACAAGGAATTTTATGTAGTAAGAATTATCGTGACGTGTAGACATATGTAGGAATAATAATAACAGCTTGTATTTTTTCTCGAAAATCTAGTATAACATGGCTGGGTTCAATGATTGGTTAGACAAAAATAAACATTGAAACTATTTCCGTGCGTATCTTTTTTCATCTTTCAACAGTCAACTTGAACTTCCTATCGCACTCAGCCGCATCCATCCTTTTAGATCTGTGGTATGTACGGAACATTAACATGACGTCAGATCGTCGTATCTATCGCGGTAAAATACATTAAATTCGTCTTCTCTGCTACATTACCTCTGCGGCTAACCAACCGAGGGATTTGATGGAATGTCGTTTGACGTCACGAGTCTGTGAGGTGCTTAGTCTTTGTGGTGTCAAAGTAAGAATGTTTGAATTAGGAATGCTTTTCTGAATTTGTTTGCATCTTTAAAAAAACAGTTTTTGTCTTTAAAAGGGTTTTCTTTCTATCACCATCTAATTAGCGAACACACCCTTCTAATAACGTCGAAATACCTCATCTCTACCTACCCTCAGTACAATCACAACAATCTCAGCAGCAAAAACAAATGAAAAATAGAATCCCCAAAAAACCCAGCGAATTACCGCCGCTCTCAGCGGAACTTACGACAAAATCTCCATCATTTGAGCATAGTCAAGACAAAGTGAAGATTATATCCAGTTACCAGCGTTCATTTTGCTAATTCAGAGCTATACATTTGGGCAAACAAAGTTAATCTCTTCATCCTATTAACGGCAACTTGTCGACCTAGTTTTGTTTACAGTGGCACGCAAGAAAAGTGGGTAAGATTTTTGTAGGTAGGTAGTTTGTCTTAACTGATGAAATTAGCAAGGAAATGTGCGTAAGACATATAAATAGTGATTAAAATTGAACGGGTAACGTAAGGAAATCATTTAAAAACAGGGAGGGGAGGGAGGGAGTCATTTCCGCACCAGGAATGGCTAAGGTTCAAAATGCAAACTTATATGTACTTTAGCGCCCAATCCGTTTGTCAGCCATGGTCGAGATCTCCTTTGAGAGATCAGCCAGCTGCGCAGGACATTTATAGAGTACATACATTTGTGCTGTCACAGGTGCACTATATATTCCCTCACTTTGTTAACCTGATGGAATGGCAATCGGACACTACCGTAGAGAAATCAGGCGCAGGACCGACTATTACATGCTCTCCGATGTGATGCGTATCAATTACCAACTTTTAGACTCCCGGCAGTTTTGCGAGAATTTCTTACAACCCACAAAGCGGTCTCGACCCGACCCGTGTATCGAACCAACGAGACAGTTACTTCAAAATAATGAATAAATGATCATATTTTACGCTGACTAGCGAACGTGTAGCTTATCCGCTATTAGCCATCATCTCCCGAGCCTTTTCCCAACTATGTTGGGGTCGGCTTCCAGTCTAACCGGTTTCGGTTGGGTACCAGTGTTTTACAAGGAGCGACTGCCTATCTGACCTCCTCAACCCAGTAAGTAACCTGGGCAACCCAATACCCCTTGGTTAGACTGGCGTCAGACTTACTGGCTTCTGACTAACCCGTAACAACTGCCAAGGGTGTTCAATGACAGCCGGGACCTACAGTTTGACGTGCAATCCGAAACACACATATTATTATCCGCTATTAGCCATTAAATAAATAGTTATCAGACAAACCTGACTGATTTTAACCCCTCGTGTAAGTCTCTTATATCTGGTACTCTTAATACGACCAAACTTTGAACTCAAATAACGCGCTACATTACTTAAAAACTTGGGTTACTGTTTCTCGCTTGCACTGTGCAATCCCCCTCAAGGGAGTCCCTTACATTAATGTCGTGTTATGCTGTAATTAATACCGTAGACACTATTTTATATCATTACACATGCGACAGTTACAAGTCGTATATTTTCTTAGAGTTGGAAGTTTGTGACAAGTTCGGGTACTGTTCGGTGGAAAAGTTTTTAGGTAATTATTTTGTTGAGACAGATGTTGAGATATTTTTTTTCGGTTACACTCCAAGGCTGATATTTCTTTAAACTTTAAGTAAACGTACAGACGCCAGCACATCAAGCTACAATAATCAAGTTAAATTGTCATGTCGAATTTCCTTAATAGATTCTCAACTTTATTACTGAAAAATTTTACAGTTTTGGGGAGTTTAAAGTGCTGGCATCTGTACTATGTTGTATCCGAGTTTATAAGAAACATTTTTTATAGTTGCGAAGCCTTTCAGATAGTTCCTCTTTCGTACTTAGCAATGCGTCAATAATTCGTAGAAATTATTCATTCCATCTGTTCTCTACAATTTAATAGCATTTTAGTAAAACCAAATTACCTATATCCTATTTCGAAAACCGTTAATCCAACAAATTTCGAAACTACTTCTCCCATTCTGTTGGAATAACAGAGACATAAGTTTTTCTCGTAAGCTATGCGATGGGGTAACAATCTGCAATTGTAATCTTTAAAGCCAACTTTAGTCGTTACGTTTTCGAGGGATGCGGCTCACTGCATTTTGAATCTTATGTTAAATCAATTTAAGAGCTTTTTTAAGTTTGTTACTGATTTAATATAATCACATAGGTATTTTAAATGACGTCAAAAAATATATAGTTCGTTTCTTTAGAAGCAATCTTACTTTCTCTTACAGTTTTTTGTACAAAATATACTCGTTATTTTTTTATATAGAACGATAATTTTTACTAGACTATCTTCTTTTCAGTACCAACTTTTGGCCTCGAGATTACAACTAGAAGTACCAAACTGTACGATCCACCAAAAAGCATAGATTGTGAAAATTACTAACTAATGTCTATTTGTTAGTTTGTTATTATTCGCAACAAATATGGTACGCCCGAGGGTAGTTTAGTTCAAAATATTTCGATGTTAATATTGAGTTATTATTTGTTTGCGGGTAAGGATAACCGCGAATGTTTATTGAAGTTATTATTGCATATTATGTTAATAAATACTAACAGTAATATATGTAGGTAATTAAAATGATATCATAATTTTGTTGAATAATTTGTTTGATGCAATTTAATGATATCTGTTATAGGAAGAACGCAGAGTTCATAGAAAGATATTTGAATTCGAACGATTGCAATGATCAACGCAAGAATTAAAAGAATTCAGGATCTAGAAGCAACTAAACATAACGATTGATTTCGTCGAAACATACTTTGATTTTATTTTAGATATATTAAAAGTAGTTAAGGTAGGTAATACTGGAGACTAGCTTAAACAAGGAACGTTTAAGAAACTCCAAATAAAATAAATAAATGAAATGTCTTACAAAAACACAATCCGTTATACAAATGGTGCGTTAAAAAATCTTAATTAAAATTCCCATGAAGCGTAGACGCGTAACATTCAATCCGAGTGTCTTATTGTCCTACTCTTTCAGAGATTAATAACGAGGGACACAAAGATGCAGACGTTAAAACCGTTCTAGCTACAAAAGTACAACTGGAGATAAAATGAACAAGAATCGTGGGCTAGAAAAAACGCGTGTTGGAGATAGCTAAGAGGTATGAAATTAAGTTGTTTGTATAAGAGGATAAGAAAAACACGTTGTAATAAAAAAAATGTTTTAACAAAGATAAAAATTGAAATATATTTAACCATGTTGCATATAAATTGCAATAACTTTGTACAAAACATGGATTGCGTGAAAGCTGATATGACTAGAAAGAATGTTACTTGTGAGATGACGGCAGAGAGAGCGCGGAAGACAAAAACATGCTGCGCCGACCCCAAATCAAACTTGGGATAAGGCAGGAGGATGATGATGATGAACTTTGTTCAAAAATTGACATGGCAGAACTGACAGATAGAAATTGTAACAACAATTACGTTGTGCTATGAATTTGCTTTGTAGCGTTAGAATTTAATTCTGGGAAAGTAAAATACAAATGACCCTTTTTAAATAAATAAATATACGATACAGTGCCAACCTTAAGAAAACAAAACAGGCCGAAGAAAAAAAAAGACAACAAACTTCATGGCCGCATCTGAAAGGCGGGCAGTAATTTAAAAATGCTCGAAATTTTTCAAAAGGAGTGGAAGAAGTGGGCTGAGGTAGTGGGGGGCGCCACGACGCACCTGAGAAAGTTTTCCTTCATCCCATGAATACAAAGAGGATCTGGTTAAAGATCTTTAAGTTTATGCAATGTCTTATCGCGATCGGCATACGGATGTCGCTAGCGAATTCCCCTGTTACATTCGAAAACTGTGTTGTCGGAAAAAGCTTATGTTAACGTTGGAAAAACTGGGAACATTTTCTGGGTAGAAATTTTTGGATTTTTAGATGAATAAACTCGGATACAACAGTTTTATTTTGGGCCTTTTAGTTGCATTGGGTAGTTTTAGTTGCAGAGTTGAATGCAAAAGTTGGCCCTGGCATATAAAGAAACCGTAGAAACAAGTTTTGTTTACCGGAGAATGGACATAATAACAGAAAAGTGACAGATTGACGTAAGATTTCTTAAAATAATTTTCTTTTTTTCGATCGACTAAACTTATTTTTACAAGTGATTATATGCGAGTTGACAGTTCGCGCCATGCTCGGGCAGAAGACATGTTGGCATTGACAGAAAGAGCTTTGTCTTTTCTTGACAAAATGGATATAGAATCTCCATGCTAAGCCTGCAGTAGTACATAAGAGTCTGATACTCCCACCAGCTGAACCCTCGGTGGGAAGGGTTGTTTAATGATACCCCACGAAAAACAGTGCGCAAAATAATACATATTTCCCGTGATACCTGTATGGTACAATTTATACGAAGGTGTAGCGCGACAGTAATGTAAGCCTTTTCTCCAAATCAGCGGTCGATTAGCGGTCATTATCGAGTCCGGCATCAAATGACACCATTTCCTAATACACGAGTACCCAACTTGATCTCCAATCTCCGATGATTTCGCGACTCGTTTCCAAGATTCCCATTTAGCTAAGCAAAAGCGATTTTTTCCGTCCATTTTCCAATAATAAACATTCGGCATCAATCAACAGCCTCAAAGGACTGATCGGGAGGTCCCCAAAGATGCTGGACTAAAATAAATTAAAATTTTCGCGATTTCGAGTCGGTACGACTCATCGGATCCGCTGTTGGCTGATTACATTATGTAAATTGCAACGTACCCTCGCTTCCTTGTCATTTATACTACCCAGATGTCGAAAGAATGGATGTGGTTCGGTGTTTTGACATTTATTTCTTCCATTTATCTTGTACGTACTTGGGAGTACTATGATTCTAGTTTCTGCCAAGTGAACAATAAATATTGTGGCATGTAATAATGATTTTAGCTGTTACCCTATCTTATATGTTTGGTTAGTTATCTGTTTTATTGGTCGCATTGAAATATTTACACTCAAAATTAAATTCTATAACACATTTTTCAGCCATTTCCACTTTAATTACATCACCAAGTCACCACGAATGTTTCCTCAAACAGACTTAGTGAAGACATTCCGACGCCCCCGTATTGGGACAATGGAAGATTACCGTTACGAAGAATGGTTCTATTTAAATTCCTTTTTTTAAATGCAATCGCACAGCTGAGGTTGACAAGCGCTAACCTTCATCGCGTTTAACGTTCAGATCGATTTTGTTTCATAGCTGTCTCTTCGGTCTAGCCATGGCTTACCGTTCCATACTTATTATAATTTTATTATTCAGATATTCTCGAATTTTGAGGCTAGGCGTTTTGTATAAGAGTATTCTGATTATAATATGTTTTAGTAATTAATGAGAGTTGAGATTTATGAAATAGATGAAAGACGAACCTAAAAAAAAAAACACAAATGAGATGTGGTTAGACTAGGAATTAGAGGCAGTTGACAAGACAAGATGCTGAGATCTAGAGGTGAACAAAAAACAATCATAACGTTCGAAGCGTTTTAAAGTCAGTCACGTTCCGTCTAAACTTTATCAATTTTATAAAAGCGAACTAAATTAATTTTCCACATTACACATCGTATACAATAATCGCATAAGTTGTAAAACTTGGACGTCTGCCAACGTTTAAGGCTTCCAAATGGTAGTTTTAAACGCAGACCGTTATAAGTTGACACGCGGTTTTAGAAAGAAAAATGAGCTTTAAATCTAGAGATATGAGTGATAATAACCAGAGCACTATAGTCCTAAAGCTCACTTTTTTCTCCCGTATAAATTGCACATATATAATACTACCTGTATCCGGTGGTTTCACCCGTGTCCCCTGGAAAAAACTTAAAAAAAAGATAGCCTATGTTACAAAGGGTGAATCTAGCTTTCCAATGGTGAAAGAATTTTTGAATTAAGTTCAGTAGTTTTGAGTTTATTCACAACAAACATACACATAAACAAAACCAAAAACACTTTTTTTCCTCTTCATAATATTAGTATTAATAACAGTTTTAAATTCGATTCAGAAAATATTAATTATTACTTAATATTCATATGTATGTGAGAAAATAATATTAATAAGGCGCAATTTATGACCTTAATACCTCACTTTCCTATACATTTCTATGAGTATTTCCAAAATTTATAGAAAAAAAATTCAATCACTACAATCAGAAAAGAGCAAATGAAACCTTCCAATTCGAGAAGCCAATTTCCACATAACAAAGGCAAGAGCGTAAGACGTAACATTTACCCAGGCCTTTCCATCAGAGCGTATTACCATTTCTAATTTAACATTCCGGCCTCACTTACATCCATACAAGAAGTATAGATATAACAATTCTCATAACCCGAAATTTTAATCCAGAAGTCTCAAGGAATCAACATTCATTTTCCATCCCAAGTTGGAGAAATTTGTTAAAAAAGTGCCGGGAACAGGCAAATAAGTCGACGCGGCGCGCCCGGGGCGCATATTAACGAAGCCGTGTACGGCGTAGTAGGGTTACCAGAGTTTGGGAATGGCTGAAAATGTCTTGGAATTGATATGGGTTTATCTTATCGGGATAAAAATTAAAGCTTTGTTTCAATACTTTTAGTATATACGACCTGCAAGTTTTATTTGGGGTCGGCGCAGCATGTTTTTGTCGTCACACTCACAAGTTACATTTTAGTATATAGGATAGCAGGTGAAAGCATGATATGTGAAATCAATAAATCTTAACTAATATTTTGAAGCTAAAGAGTTCGTCAGGAATACTTACCCGGTTTGAAAAAAAAAACACAGTATTAGATAGCCCATTGACCGATAAGAGCCATAGGCTTATTTTTATCCGCGTGAGCAAAGTATTTCTTAAGAGATAAGGGTATGCAAGAAGATGTTCAAAACTGGTTAAGAAAACCGATACAAAATCTAGAGCACTAATAAATTCCGAAACGTCTTACAAAGATCTTCTTCATTGAAATCACGTACAAAACCTGCAGACTCGTTCAATTTGCTTCCGAAAACAACTTGAACTACATCTAGGTAGCCTGAAAGTCGTCTGGCGTTGGATTGGTTGCCACTCATGAATGTTAATTCTGAGGAGCGACAACGCGACTTAATCCCAGGCGATGTAGGGCTTGTCGTTAAGCGATCGGAGATACAGAAACTGCCGCTTTTTGTTGGAAAGGGATTTGAAGTCTCAATTTATGAGCTTCTTAACTATTTTTGGGATTCGAAGAAGTATTTTCGAACTAAATTTTTGGGTGTTTTGTAAAAGCTTTTTTGTCGATACAGATGAGATTGTCAAAGCATTATATATAGACGTCATAAAATTTTCCTTCTCGTTTATTTACTAAAACGCCCACTTCCTACTCCGAAAACAATCCGCCACTACGAAATATGAAAACAAAAATAGGACCAATCTCGCAGAAAAAGCCCATAAATTATTTCGCACGGAATACAGTTGGACTGTCAAAAACTCGAGATAAAAAATTGTATCTGCAGAATGTCCGACGGAGCTCGACATATCAATCATCTGCCGAGATTGGATCACGTCTGCTGCCACCAAGGGTTCCATCCTCGCATGGAAATCGGTTCCGTGAATATAAGCGTGAAGATATTGTTATGATATCTCATTTATAAGGCGGATTGGATATTACTGGTTGCCTGTATTGACAGAAATTAAAATGAAGCTATGTAAAATTTATTTTTTTGGGTTTTGTAACCTTTTTAGTGTTCACGGGGTAGAGAAGTCTGTAGATTGAAAATTGAAACCTTGATTACATTAAAATAG
The DNA here is from genome assembly GCA_958496145.1 of Heliothis peltigera. Classification (NCBI taxonomy): domain Eukaryota; kingdom Metazoa; phylum Arthropoda; class Insecta; order Lepidoptera; family Noctuidae; genus Heliothis; species Heliothis peltigera. The sequence goes on along the minus strand of OY292329.1, from coordinate 10,482,907 downwards.
TGACTTATATTGAATAACGTGAGTCTGAACGCGTAGTTCCGTCACCGTTTGTCTTGGCGATGAAACAAAATAAGTTAAATCCATCGTCCTATAAAATAAAACAGTTGACAATCTATTAAACTGAGACTTACAAAAACTAATAAAACTGTCGAACTAATAAAATACTTTCCTCAACCTCGAAATCACTGTTCAAATTCAATATGAAAACAAATCCCATAAAATCGGCGAACTAATGGCACTGTCCAAACTAGCCAGGTGTTTCGCGCATCAACCGGGCAATACATCGGAACAAATGGAGGAACGTGATGCGAATCCTCGAGTTGACCTAAATACGTGCAATGAGATGGTACCATGTTTTATTTTACGAGAAAACAATAGTATGGGGCAAGTTTATGACTGACTGGAACCGTCCCTTGCTTTCACTTAAAAAGAGGGTAATGAATTTATTTTAGTACTGTTTCTGAAGCCTTGGTGTACTTACATTTGTTTTATACTTTGACCAATCACTTTGAGTGAACTCATCGTAAACTTATTACAAAATCGCTTCACCGAATCAAAAACTGTTGATCGATTCTGTGGTAAAATAATTTCAAGAAAGAAAGTTTACATAAAATTTTATTTTGTTTTGCTTTAAATAAAGGACAATAGTGTATACCTACATACTATGTATATGCTAATACTGTACTACATATACATATTATGTAAGTAGGGACGAAAAAATGCCAGTTTGAGTCAGCCAGTCAGATTGGGTCCACATGAGTTCATCACTCGACTATTACACGACATCACATCATCCGACAACAATAAACCAAGTATTGGACGTCGGTATCCGCATATCCGCATATCCGCGTATTCGTTATCCGCGCCAATTTCGCAAAGATCCGGAAAAGCGGAAAGGTTTCGGAACAGGAATACGAAATGCGAATATTGCCTGGGGCGGCCAGCGAAGCGTGTACCTTCTTATTTGGACGTACGGCTATTAGATACGAACGGTGATTCGGTAATTTGGGCCGTTTATCCGATGTGCGGATGTTTTGGATTTTGATTTTTTTTTATTGCGATCGAGAGCTCGCTGAGTGAAGACGCGGCAAAGCTAACTGGGACCATTTGATTTCAATAAAATTAATAATAAAAAATAAATATTTTTGTTAGCTTATTTATATTAATAAGGGTATTTTAACATCTCACTCAAAATAGTTTAATTTAATTTCAATAAAATTAACGAAAAATAAATATTCTTATAATCTTATTCATTTATAAGTATTATAAGGGTATTTTAACATGTCATTAAAAATTAGTTACGCTAATAGAACGTAATTTATATTCAATTAATTAATAAATAAACTGTCATTAAAATAAATAAATTAATTAATATATAAATTAATTAAAATAAATGTTCAAGCCGTAACGGAATGTGTTCACGTATCAATGAAACCAATATCGTTCATCATAATTACTTTGAGAGGGCTCAACATTTTTATGGTCCCGAAAATATCGCCCTACGTCATTAAGCAGTGTGACAAACCACCAATTTGTTATTTTTGTTCCGAAGTAGTTGGAAACTAAAGGGTAAATATCACACGTGTACATTGTAATTAATATAGTGCACTATATTAATTACAATGTACACGTGTGATATTTATTTAATTAAGTAAGAAGTAACATGATATGAAAGTATTAATAGACATTTAGAAATCAGTAATTAAAAGTATGTTTTCGCTGAGAGTATTCGAAATCTATGTATACTGATATTATAATCCTGAAGAGTTTGTTTGTATGTATGTATTTATATATATTAGCTTGAACGAGTTAATTTCACAAACAACTGGACCGAATCGAAAAATTACATACCATACCCCATTTATCTAGGAAGGCTAGAGACGACTTTTATCCGCTACGAAAAAGTAAGATGCGTATGAAGCCGCTGGTATCTTTGTTTCATTTAATTTTCTACTACAGAAAAGCTGAGATTTGCATTAAAAAAAACTCTCTTTACATTTATATGAATTACAAGATAAACCAAACGTAAATATCAAATACATTATCTACAGCAAAAAAGTCGCTGTAACACACATAAAATTCTAAATCGAGAAGAATTTATAAACCCATATTCTCCGTCAAATTGGCCGTCATTTCTCAAAAAAATCTTATCACAAAAGGGGAATATTACACACGTGTAGATGACGTGATGCAAATCATAATGTCAGGGTTTTTCCCTAAAACTTACCAAAAATGTCGTCCATATTTGACACGTCGGGCTAGAGTAACACCGTGGCTGGAATCGGAATGAAGCTAAAGTTACTGAAGACCCAAGATTTATACGGCGAAGGCTTACGTATGTTAGACATCATGGTTTAGGCTAAAAGATGTGAATGTAAGTTTTGATAGAAAGTTTTGGGATCATGGGAACTTGGTGAAGGGAAGACGATTTTTTTCGCACTAGAAATGAGTCATTTCACTGGTATGTATTTTCATTGAGGTTGATGATCAAATCATACATAATACTAGCTTCAGCTAGCGATTTCATTCACGTCCTATACAGATACCACATCTGCTTCGCGATACTAGATCAAAAGTAGCCTTTCTCGATAAATGAGCTACATCTAACATCGAAAGAATTTTTCGCGCGTTCAAGCATACAAAAATAAGCTTTATAATAGTAATATAGATTTTTGAATGTGCTGTTTCATTTTAAAGACAATGATAACGGTGCGTGTAAAATTTTAAACATGATATGTTATTCTAGGGGTCAATAGAGAGAAGTTACAGTTTTCCCAAAATCGAGTCTGAACTACAATTTAAAACAAAATAAGTAGACCAGACCCGTAAATTATACTTAATAAGCCAAGGACAAAATTAATAGATGTAAGTTGAACGTTGTACTAAAATATGTATTTCAAGATAGGCATTTCTTAACAATAAAAATACGTAACAAGCCAAATTGCCACATTTAAAACCTAAATAATGGTCTTAGCAATATTTTTTCTTTTTTATAAGCTCAAATAGCCCGTATAATTAATTGACCAAGGTTAATAAGGCCAATAACAGCAATGTTGGCATGTTTCTAGAACATTCGTGTAACTTTCAAGACTGTAATGATACCCATGTAGCAATATATTTTGAGTTAAAAGGGTAAGTACCTACAGTGTCACAGCGTGACAAAGAAAAAAATACCTAAAGTTCGTGAGTATAAGTAATAAAATACAACATTTTTATTTTTACACGATGTGTAGGTACCTACTTTTACTAATTGTAAGTAATTAAACTTTTTGTTAATCTATATGGACAATATGGTGGATGATATTTTGTGTTTATAATATTGACACCAAAATAACATTTTTACCATTTTTTATGTCTGTCTGTTTGTTCTGGCTGATCTCTGAAATGACTGCACTGATACTGACGGGACTTTTATTGGCTGGTACCTGATATAACAAGGAGTAACTAAGGGTACATTTTAACTTGGTGCGGGAAGTAAGTTTCTTTATACACGGTTGTTACCGCGGGGAACCGCTAGTAATCAATAAAAAACTAACCAATGAAAAGGAAGCATGAAACAAAAGTGTTATAAAAATAAATAACACCATATTGAATCAGAATAAAGCTTAAAAATGATACAATAACAGCAGAATACAGTCAAAACTTCAAAAGTTTTAAATCCATTTATTAAACAGTACAGCATAGCACGAGATTTATAAGTCAATCTGTTTTGTGAAATATTTTATCGTTTGCAACATTTCGGTTCGTATCCGATTCGCTTTTCCGAAATTTACATTTTGCGTGACCAAAATCTATCGATGGTCGCGAACGAAACGATAGTTCTATTTTAAACTTAACCCGATTTCGGATAGTTTTGGTGATAATAATAATAATATTACGTGGAAGATTCTAATGGTGGTATATTTCTGTTATTTAGAATGCAAGTTTAATATTTGAAAATAGAAGAGATCTAAAATCAAGTACTGACTTTTATTGTTCGAAAGTAGAAACTTCTTTTGTTTTTAATGATTCTTGCAGAAGAATGTTATAGTTCTAGTTTAATTTTTCAGCCTTTTTAAAGTCCTTCATTTTTAGCATAGCACATCAAGCTAGTACAATCTGTCAAATTGCCTTAAAGTTAATAGATTTTCAACTTTATCACTGAAGTATATGATTCAAAGTTGATTGGGAATATTGGACAGTTTCGGGTAGCTTGATGTGCTGTCGCCTGTACAAAGATGTCCAGAAGATGAATAAAAATCTTTTTATAAAAAAAAGAAACCGACTTCACAAAAACCTTAAAATGGAAAAAATACTTTTGTCATGACTCTAGAAGTCGGCTGCTCAATTTTTTATAATAACCACGCTATAAGTAAATAAAAGACAACAATTTCCTATGAAAAAATTAACAACAGAGACGCTCCAAATTCACGTGATTTTAAGCATCAATTTTATCCTAATCACCCCGGTAACCCGATTACGTGTCATCATCGAGTCGGTTTCCCGAAACTACTACATACAAGTAATAAAATTCCATCATAAAACCTCAACGATATTGAAGGGGAAATAAATCCTGGGCACACGTCTCGTCGCGCTATAAATTTACATTTTAAAACTGATCACAGGGACATTACACCACTTTAATATTAGCGGGCGGGTACGCGGGGCGAGCTATATAAGTTATGGTGTGATTATCGACGGGACTGAGTTATGGCACGCTGGTAGTTAGACGGTAAACTTTATTGTGTTTGATTTAAAACCTCTTTTGTTTGCCGGATTTTTTTAGTTTACCAAAGTTTTTATGGTAATTGAGATGTTCCGCGGCAATTTGGAGTTAATGGCGTAGTCCTTTGGGAAATAGAATGGAAAAATGGAATTTATGAGCGTTCAGTTCATTGTTTTTTGTCTCAAATAAAGGAGTATGAGTTATAGTTGAGATTTATCGTTTTTAAAGTGTTAGAACTTCAAAGACGCGCTGGTGGTGTTTTTATTTGCTCTGCACTTACTCATAGATATAAATATAATTTTAAGTAATAGCTATGATCGCTAGTTTCAAAGTTCTACTCGTTCTTTGAAGGCGTATAGCAAACATCTTCAATTCCATAACTAACAGCGTTAGTAACTTAATATAATTTTCTTAATAAAATATTGGAAAACTGTACGAATTTTCCACTTCAACCAGCTACGTTCACGACTCCCGTTTCCTTAAAAGTTATTTGAGAATAAACAGGACCTTCAAAGAGTTACTTCTGGTCTTAAATTGATCAATTTAAATGACTATTCTGCATTCAGTGTGTAGTACGACGACAGAACGACATCGCACTGGGACCGACGCGACATTGCAACAAAACACATTATACAGTACCGTCCCAAAGGAATACGTCTGTGCGAAGTTTGAACGAATATTTTTATTTATATTGTTTAGATTTATTTACTTTTTAGAATACGTTAAAGTCGGTGTGAGAGAAAAATAGAATAGCTGGTCACATCAACCTAAATAAAAGACAATCGGACAATTAATTGAAATATTCCTTCCACTGCTTTTCCTTGTAATCGGGTAGTTGACTAGGTCACAAATAAAATAATGTTACTTTCATTTATACTTTTGAAGTTATAACAATTTTTTTTATTGATAATTTAAGTAAATTAAGTATGGCTTGGTGTGGAAAAATTGTGACGTCATAGTTCTTACTTTCACACAAATTGGATAGAAAGTAACTGTTTTTGATATTTCAATAAAAGTAATGATTTTGACTAGTTGTCAACTACCGTACTATCGATAATTGTGAATTAGAAGGCTGATTCTTCAGCAATAAAAATAATATTATGATCATTTTCGCGGCCCACAATTATAAACTTCATGTGCCTGAAAAAGGTAAGCTACCTTTGTTCATAATGGCTCTAATGTTATATAAACCGGAGGCAAAATAATATGTATTGCTGGTCGGAATGTATACATTAAAACAATTACTGATCTATGTAACCTAATATGTTGTGGACAGTTAAACCATGTGTGAAATTTAATCTGTCATTATATTCTGACCATGTTACAAATATTTGTAATAATTCTTTTTTAGACGCGTAGTATCGTCCATTGCTATATTATTTACTGTTGATGAATCGAGCATTGTATTTATTATTATTTTATGATGGGAGACTATAATCTTCCTCGATATATGGATTGTTTGGCACAGAAAAAATTGTTCAAATCGTTACAGTATTTCTTGAGATTACCACATTCAAGCAAACAAACTTTTCAACTTTATAATATTAGCATAGATTTTGTTACTATCAATTATGAACAAAAAATACAAATATTGGCCGTAAATGAAAGCAATTCACTGTTTAAAAAAAGAACTCACAATATATTTTTCAATTAAGTGCAATAAAAACCTGCATAAAACTGGAATTGAGTTTGGTTACAATTAAAAAAAAAAAGTTAACAGTTGCTCGGACACAAAGGCGTACGAATCGAATAAATAATCACTTTTGTTAAAAAACAAACGTGCTGTGTGAAAAGGAACGTTAAAATAATAAACGTTTTTTCATCGCTCCGTACACCAAATGTCTGCGATCTTTCTGTGTGTTCATTGTATCGATTTTACATCCGGCTCTGAACTAAAATGGTTGGCCCTTACTTTTGTAACTCGATGCAATTGCGATCATAACTCGTGTGTACTTAAAATTCGTAGCAGGTATATTTATGACCCTTATGGCTACAAATGTTAGGAAAGAATATCTAGTTTTAATTCCGTGAGATGCCTCGAATTCGTCTCGCGGAATTAAGACTAGATATTCTTTCCTAACATTTATTGTAATGGATTTCCGCAAAGTGACGCCTGATTCAATAAGTTACCCTTATGGCACATTTATTCTTATAACAGTTTCTTTAAAAAATCTCATTTACATCATTATGTAGTTTTGATATTTAACTTGACGCGTCGATAAATCGATTCTACCATCAATTTATGGCATCGACTGACGGCCAATCAATAGGACTAGCAATGTCCTTACTCACTAGGGCCCTAACTTAAAAGGGTGATAATTAAAAATCACTCTCGAAAAACAATGGTAACACAATCAAATTGACCAAACATTGAATGTCCGATACTACAGAGAGCAGGTACCGACGAATTGCAACATTCACACTACAGCCCGTATGCTTTTTTATAGTGCTACTATATTGTGAGGTTTTTCATGAAATAAGGAGAATGGTTGTATGGACGAGTGAAGAGAACTTTTGAAGGGTGATCGATTTAAGTAAGATATTCTATGATGTTAGTAGAAATAATGATAGTTTAGAAATAATTTGTATGGTTAATGAATCGGTAGGATATTTAGAAGTCTTGTTTAGTTGTTACGGGGAATTAGTTACCTGTCAAAGAAATCGCTTACTTTCCTTTGCACTGTAGGACAATTCTATGAAACTCAGCTTCTTTTAAAATTGCTTAGGTTCCTCTACGGCGAAAATTGACGTCATTGAAAATTTACTTAAAAAAATTGCTTCTTTAAATTGAATTAGCCTTGTTTCTAGTTGTCTTGGTGGCTCAGGTGGTTAGAGCACCAGCTTCTCAAGTATGAGTATGCAGGTTCGAATATAAGAATTTTTGAGTTACATATACTTTCTATTAAATATACCTTGGATATCAATGACTAATTGAAGGTGAAGTAAAACACTTCAAGGAAATTCGGATAACAAAGTCGCAAATCAGCAAACCGTAAGCGTGGTTATTAACATTGAATCCTTCTCCGTGAGAGAGAAGGCCTGTGCCCTGCAGCGCAACGATAAAAAGTCTTATCTAATGAAGAAATGATCGCTTACCTACCACTTATTTGACCAAACCACATTTTACTACAGAAACTAACAAAAACAAATAAAAAACTCATCGATAACTAATTACAATAGTCAATCATGTGTCAAATAGTAACATGAGAGAAACAAATTTATCAGTAAAACAGATATTACGAGTTGCTGCGCCAACAATTTGTGATAAAGTCATTTGATACCATTGTCACGCTATTGACATTTAAATGTGCTTTATATTTTTGTTATTCGGAAATGTCCATTGGATTTGTAAGTTAATTTGTGTACTTGTTTGTTTGTATTTATGTCAGTTATCTGTAATTCGCAAATATAATTTCTAGCCCTACACATGACTTTTTGGTTTTGTGCTAAACTATCGCTAAGTATGGAATAAAACTACTTGAGCTATTTCGATGGGATGTTAGTTGACTAGGATGTGGTAAACTATGGGGACTATGTCACCTGCCGATAAAAATGTTCACGTAAAAATGGCAGGTGGAGACTCGCCAGCTCACGTACCGGGCACCCAGGAACTAGTCGCGAAATACATATGTTTATTGCGTATTTATTATTAAATAAATACATAATTCCATGTTCAATAACATAACAAGCCTACATTGTTCATCCATACTGTAGTATGTAATTTCATTTTGTGTCTGGACTCTAAAAGAGACTACGGTTCATAGTCTCTTGAGTTTGTTTCGGTGTTTTTTCTCAAGGTAGTCAGGAAATGACGACCTCGTCTATTTAAAAAAAAATGTCTTGACATGTAAATGTCTTGAATTCAACCTACTTGCGAAATAAATACCATTTATCAAATAATAATCATATTAAAATCTTACCGTGGCACCTCCTTAGCAGGGCTGGACTGTGTCTCCTGATGATTATACGACGCCATGGCTTCACTTAACAGTTTCCTCACTCATTATAACTAAACAATGACCAAGTTCACAGTTACTGCACCAACACTTTAGGAATTGTTATTAGGAACATCTGTGGAAGATAACGGCTGGTTATTTTTGTGATTTTCGGTTTTGGATTGAGTAGAATGGGTATCGATATTAGGCATGTAAGAAACTTTATTTATTATTTTAGTTACTGAGACATAAATTCAAAAATCATATTGTGTTGGAGCTAGTTTTGTATTTATCAACTTCTCTACTAAGTAATGAACAATCGCATAAAATACAGGATCTTCCTTTTTAGTATAAATTTTATGGTTCTATATATCCTGCCTGCCGGGATTGCGGGTTATTCGTTGTGGCCCTGACATACAAACAATTCCAGAAGGAACATGGTGGTTTCTAATCAGTAAGAGTCTGATCCCTTTAGCTGAAACCTCAGCGGGAGGGCTCATTTCATACGAAAAAAAGGTTTTATATTTGGACATTTAACATTTATATTAACAGCCATCCTGACTTCATTCATAGACGATTTATCATAGTAAACTCGAAGTTATCATTAAATTAATAAAGAGTAGTGAGTATAAAAAAACAGTGTCTATTCACGTTTGAGACTCAGCTGTACAGTAAAGTCTGTTAGTTGTCCAAGTTATTATATAACTAGTTTAACTAGTCACTGAGGGTCTAGAAAGCCATTTTCTAACTAGTTAGTAACAATGCAAATGGCGCTTAATTTGTCCTAGGGAACTTTGTTATGTCTTACATAAATAACACTGCCACTGATACTTGGGAGTGATTGACATGTTTTTGTATTCAGTAAAATCAAAACTTTATATATCCTTTGATCATATACGTATAAGATTACATAGACATAGATGGACTGCCTCGTGCACGAAGTCTTAAGTTCGATTCCCGGGTCGGAGCAAAATCGCTTTTCTTTCTGGTTTTACGAAACTTTCAGAATGCAACCCGCCGTATGGAAGTTGGTGGTTGATCCGTGCATCGGAGAATACGTAAATGTCAATCCTGCGTCTGATCTCACCCCGGTCGTGTAGGATTACCGTCCCATCGGACTATGACAGTGTGGGAATAGAGAGTGCACTTGTGTTATGCCACTATAATATGTCCTACGCAGCTGGCCTAATCTCCTTAAGGAGTACCGACAATCGGTCTGGACGCCATAAGTGAAATGAAGAGAGAGTTAAATATATATATTTTTTTTAATTGCAGAATATAGGTGAAATGCTCTTAAAAAAGAAATTATAAGAAAAGTAAAAAAAAAAGTTTATAAAATCAAATTACAATTTAAAAGAAAAATCTTTGAGTTTCAGGAATGAAAATAAGAGTTTTGCTTCATAGTTATGAACTATTTGTATAACCTATTACCCTTCAAGTGTTATAGTACAAAATTACCTTCACCCTCAATCAAGGAAAATTTTATGGTCACCATAAAATTTACAGCTCCACCATTTTAACGACATTAATATTCCATTACAATTAAATTCCATATTAAGTCATAAAATGCATATTATTAATAAAGGCAGGATCACACCGTAAAGTTAGCTAGCTACAAATTGAGGGCGGTAAAATTTTAGCATTAGAGTCGTTAAAGCGAGCGATAGATTGCGAATTTATTTGACAAGTTATGGCAAATAGACGTCTCGGATTGAGCAATCAAAGTCGAAGTCTTTATTTGTGACTTACTGAGCAAACAGTTTAAAGGTTTACGATTGATTGAGATTAAGTTACTGTTTATAATTAAAATTGAATTAATTATTTGTAACTAGCGATACGCCCCGGTTTCGTATGTAGATATTAATTATATTATATACCACCACTTTCCTAGTGAAAACGAGGTAGACCTTCTGTAAAAATAAGGTTTGAAGCCTAGCCAATCCGCCAACAATTAAATTTTCAAGATACATCGACTGTAGCGTGTATTTTTTTTTCATGTGGATAGTTTTGGTTATGATATCGTACTATCACCAGCATTAATTATTAAACAACTATCAGCTTTTGAAACTACCTTTAATGCAACTTAATTTATTTGAATAGGGCTTAGTACTATGGTACAAGTCTTAGGCTTCAATTAATACTTATGAACATAAAATATAATGTCGTAACAAGAAAATATTGTGTCTATCACAAATAATCTGAAACAAATGCTGAGCAATGTTGTTCAAATAAAGATCTTTTCATCATCAAAATATTTTGTTTGAATTTATCCCCAATTTCATTGACTTCAAAAGTATCAGATGTTCTTTAGCGTTTTCGGAAACTTCAACAAGATTTTTGATAGACAATGCACAATAGCTTTGCCGGCAACTGTTAATGTAGTCTCAAAGGGACTAAATGAACGCTGTTTCGTGAAGACGTTAAAAATTTATAGCCTCGCTTCGCTTTGTGCTTTTATTGTCGAGCGTCACACTGTAGCCCAACGTAATAATTAAAGTATGTCTTGCTATACTGAATGAATTAAAACTCCTTTGAGATATAAGCGCCGGAAAAATTTGAAGGGGATTACATTTTGGCATCAAACATTTTTAACAGGAGTTGTCCAAGGGTGCGATGTTTTTTTTCGTGCTATAGTTTTTGCTGCATTTATTATTTATGATTTATATAATATCGAAACACCTGTCACACACGGTCGGTTAGCTGCGAAGTAAGCTATCGATTAGGTTGTAGTACGGTATGGGTACTAGAAATATTGTAACACCTAGACCAAAGCCAGCAAATATGGTCATCACACAAACGTTGACTGTACCGAGAATCGAATACATGACCGTCAGTTTAGCAGTCCGGTATGGCGACCGTTGCAAACACGGGGTATTAAGTAGACAAATCTGTAGTGACCGACTCGTTAGCCCGGGTCACTCGCCCCTACCCCGTGAATCCAAACGAATCCTGCTTATCATTCGCAATGACAGCCAACTTTGTCTTCGAAAGCTCCGAACTTTAATTAATTTATGAATTAAAGCCTGTCCCTCTCAAATTTTCAGTTGGATCTGAAGGTGGGTTCGGATTTATCGCAGATTCTTGTTTAGGTTTTGGTAGTGGTTTTAATGAAGTTGTGGTCGGTTGGGTTGTTTTTTTTATAGTTGGGTGTCGTACGAAAGTTTTGCTGAATCATTAATTAATTAGTTGCTGGCTGATAATAGAGTTATTCGATTTTTGAAATTTTAAATTTGTATGGAATGCATGTGAAGTTTTACATACGTTTGTAAGTGTGTGCGTGCACCTATCTATGTGTGCTGTACATGTCATAATTTAACTCAAGACTACAAGAAAAAGCTACAAGCCAAGTGAATGTATCGTCGTCTTTAGCAGTTAACGACAAAAAAGCTGTTATTATTACATACACATGTTTCTAACTGGGAGAGAACAGTTTTTTATATAAGTGGCGTTTATGAGGAATACTGTAGATGCAAACGGGTAATAAATTAAAACGTGACCTCTTTGTTACTAAGTAGGGTGGAGAATACTAGGAAGTATGTAGCGTCACTTTATGTGTGTGATTTATGGGATGTATGTATGCATATAATATATTGTTTTCCCTCTTAAAAAATAAATTAAAATTTATAAATGTATGATTCGATTCTATACCTCCACAGTTTTTAAAGCGATAAAGATTTTTTTTTTATTTTTATTTATCCATTTATTTCAGGCATCAAGGCCCATATAAATATATAAAATACTATACTAACACAACTTAAAAATACTATAAATACATTAATTAATATACTAATGTACACGAAGTGTCGGCGTCGTGTTTCGCTGACTGGTGTCACGTAGCTGGCCACGAAACCGGCGGTTCATAACACCCTTCGGCCAAAACTCTTCCTTGAGGAACTTTTCGAGATGATGTTTTGGAACACGCACCACGAACGACTTGAAGTTCGTTTTATGACGCGGCTCCAACATCTCGACCCTCAAAGTCCAGTTGGTCTTTACTCGCATATACTCCACGACCTCCTCAACCTTCGTGGAGTGGTGCAGTCTGGATACGTACACCAGCGTTGTTTATATTGAGGGCAGTCAGTTTTTAGCGAAAAATAGCTTTTAAAATGAGAAACATCATACATCCAAGCTTGCTTGCAAGAGTATAGCTAATAATATTCGGCTAGTCATTTAAAATTTTATTTTTGGGACACTGGACAAAAATGACGATCATATCGTATCTTTTTAATACTTTCAGCACCTTAGGGTGCTCCTACACAGCAGTTATAAAGCGTTATACAACACTGTGTAACACGATACTATTATGGACGTTATCGTGTTACACATCATGTTAGAATGCTGTATAACATTACATAACTGATGTGTGGGAGCACCCTTAGAGAGTGAATTACGTACATTTCCACTAATTACAATAATGAACCTTATAATCTCGTAGAAGTTTCTCGAACAGTTTACAATAGAGGCGGGCTAGAAACTTCACATATAGCCTGAAACGTCTGTAATACCTTATGATAACTTAGCTGGAAGCCGCAGGGGAGAGACGTAAGCAGTGCTAATACTCTGTGTAATATCGTGCGAGATTGTTTAGTGCCTCCCTGTAAAGTGTTAAGTGTTTAGGTACGCTAAGAATGGGCTGTATATCACACGAGAGTAAGTTGGCTTCATTTGTTTTTGGCCTATAATTGGAATGACTAGGTCAAAAATAAAATATTTTATCATACTCATTTTGTAAAGCATCTTAAAGTTATGTCGGTAATTTATCGCTTTGAAACAAAATTGTTGTAATTTTTTTATTGATAATATCATCGAAAAATCTTGATTTGTTGTGAAAATTGAGTGACGTCATAGTTTGTGTTTTCATACAAATTGCACACAAGGTAACCGTTTTTGACATTTCAATAAAAGTATTGAATTAAGCTGGTTATAGTCGCCTACCGTACACTCGTAGTGCTGAAGTATGCACTTTTAACGAGCTGAAAGTCTCGAAAAACAATGCTTGTAAACCGTTTTTATTCAGGCATTACTTCGTTCATCTATTGTCATGTATGTGGCACATAAAGCATAATATTATTATGATAATTTTGTGTATTTGTACCCAATACCTTGTCATGTCGAAACTTTGTTTCAAAGATAAAAGCATTTGCACATAAAACAAATTCTACACGTATTCTAAATGCTTGCTTATTTAGCTTCGCTTAACACAAGAGTACAAAACGTTTTACTTAAATCCCATACAATAAAACCCAGAAATAGCCCACCCAATATTTACGTATCCCAAAACCCAAAAACAACGTTGCACGCATCATCCGATTCGTAACTCTCTGAAGGGCAATAAGCTTAGTACAGTCGTTCACATTATTAAATAAGCCCATGCGATAGAGACGTGCCTTTATGATTATTACAGTTTATAAAACAACGGCCCCGCTTTTATGGATTATAAATTTCATTAGCGTATGTTGTCGGACGATCGCGTTTATTACTTTTGTTACACACTGTACCTGACTTGTTTGGGTAAATGTTAGCTGTTTTGGCAATGGGCGTTTCTAGTCGTTTGCAATCGGTGTAGGTAGTATTGGTATTTTTAAATAGCACGTTTTTGATTTACAGTGTCCTTACATGTATTATATTATATGATTAAATACTCTTGTAAGAATCATAACTCAAGTTGATAAAATAATATGAATTCTGTAACAATAGACTTGTCAATATTTTTTGGTATGTGTGTATATGTACTTCAATACTTGTTCGACACAGTTCACCGAACAATCCAGTAGTATGTCTCGACATAAGCTCCTAATGCACACTGGGTGGTTTACGACCACTATTTACATAGTAAACCAGTTGCTACATTAATTAATCAGTTCAGATGTTCTCTTTGTTTCAAATTATGCCGTAAAACGTACTAGATTGTATTGCTTCGGCGTTTTTGTTGGTTCGAATAAATCATGATGGGGAAGGCGTAAAAAGACGGATTTACGCCCGTTTGTTTTATTGGAAATGCAATAAAAAGAAGCACTAACTTTAAGTCGATGTACGTATTTCTTTAAATTTTTATTTTATCGGTAGTTGTTTATGAAATTACTTGTCAAAATGGTGTCTAAATTAAGCTTAGGGACGTCTACAGGTTTTTAAGTTTTTTTTTTTTATTTGCTTAAACTCGTATAATCTGTCTTGCTCATCATCTCCCGAGCCTTTTCTCTACTATGTTGGGGTCGGCTTCCAGTCTAACCAGATTCAGCTGAGTATCAGTGTTTTACAAGGAACCACTGCCTATCTGACCTCCTTAACCCAGTTACCCGGGCAACCAATACCCCTTGGTTAGACTGGCGTCAGACTTACTGGCTTTTGACTACTCATAGAATCTGCCTTGCTGATTAAAAACTATCCTCATTACATGTTACCGGTAAAGCCGGAACTTTTAAAACATGTGAAAAAAAACTCAATCTTTTTAAATCTGCATTAAGTATTGCCCTAAAATACAGGGTTGGTATCACATACATTTCGTTTTGCACAGTCCTAACTAGACAGCATTAGCGTACATTTGTATGTTTGCGTGTAAACCCTATGTCTAAAACTATAAACAGTTTTAATGCCTCCATGAAATTACTTTTTTTATTAGCTCAGAGTGAAATATGGCCAGTTGTACCGAACGGTTGTTGGAAGTGTGAAAAAATAAAAAAATATAACCGTAATAGTAGATGTATTAATGGTAACCAAGCCGTGAAATTGTATTAAATTCATTTTAGTATGCTAAGTCAAAGATAAAGTTGAATTTAAACGGATTCGTGGCTTATTTTCGTGGTTGATTCGGTTATTAGATGTTAGGGTTGATTTTGTATTCATGGCGTGGCAAACTAGATTGGTATTAGTCGTCATTTAAGTAAATTTTAATGTAAAGCTAGGTAGTTTTAGTGTTTGACTGTGGGTAGATATTTTATGATTTTTATTTTTAATAGGAGATGAGTATAACCAAAATAATAAAAGAAATGTCAAATTAGATTTTTCTGTGTACATAAATACAAAATCTACTGGCCATGATCATTTACCTTTGAACATTTTTAATCCATGAAGAAGAAAAAGGGACGTTTAAGTTTTACTGATATGTGTGTTTGTCTGTCTGTGCTACTTTAGCTTTTAAACAGATGAACTAATTCGGATGGTATTTTTTAGTTCATAGCTGAGTTTTCAGTGGTGAGGTAATTTGCATCAAAATCGGCTCAACCGTTTTAAAGTTTTAACTGTTTTCAATATTGTCATAGGTTATGGATAGCCACTATCTACAAGATAAATTAAAAAATGGAACAGAACTTGTATGAAATTATCTAACTTATCAGCATGTGAAACTGGCGCTTAGAATTCTTATTTTTAAAATGTTAATAATAAAAATAAAGACATGTACTTTTATTGCAATATTATAATAAGAGAACCGATATAAAAATTCACATTGCATTCTAATATTTTTAGTTCACGATACATACAATTACATAAATTAATTTAATCGTTCCCGTATCGCAGATATATGCAGCTTGCGGCTTTATATTTAATGGGTGTTATCTAGCAGGTGACATTGCACCTGCCTAATGAATGGGCACCTGCAAAAAGCGATGTCGGTGATAATATATATTTTTTAATATTCTAAGTTCTCCATAGGATGTTATGTTTCTTTATTGCATATTGTACTCTACTATCACTAAATCACTAATCACTAAATAGTATAAAACAAAGTCGCTTTCTCTGTTCCTATGTCCCTTTGTATGCTTAAATCTTTGAAACTACGCAACGGATTTTGATGCGGGTTTTTTTTAATAGATAGAGTGACTCAAGAGGAAGGTTTATATGCACAGTTTTTCTGTAGTATATTGAGTATCAGCATTGCACCCGTGCGAAGCCGGGGCGGGTCGCTAGTAATATAATACACGCGAAAGTGATTATGTATGGGTGGATGTATGGTTCTCTGCCACGTTAAAACAACTGAAACTAATATGACTTGTATATCAGAATAATGTATTGGCTACTTTTTAGGTGCGGAAAGTAGATCCCTCAAGAATCTGTTGAAACTGCTGGTACATAATATTTAATAACTAAAAAATATTAATTTTATTAAAATATGAATAATTGTGTTTACAACTGAATAATAAGAATATGAGAAACTCAAGATAGGTAATAGTTTGAGTTATTATTTAAATACAAAAAAAATGTTCAAGATGCCATTTTTCGTTGTTTCATTATTATTTTGCAAGTTAAACTCTATACATTCTGTTCCAACGTACGTGTTCCAGCACATCAAGCTACCCGGAACTATTATTTTCAAATCAACTTTAAACCATATTATGCTTCAGTAAGAGAGGAAATTTGACAGATTGTAGTAGCTTGATGTGCTGGCGTCAGTACCATATGTTCTTTATTTCAATTTTATTTTGCAAGTAAAGTTCCATACATTATGTTCTAACATACCAAACTCAGTTTCAACAAAAGGGCCCCATGCAGTATTCCCTTCAACATAATACTTATTTTATAGTCTCCACGTTTTTCTACTACCTACTACAGCACTTACGATAATTGTAGCCTTCAAATAAAAATAAGGGATTACTCTGCGTAAAATGGAATGCAATGTGTAAACGTTATGAGGGAATTCATTCGAATGATTGATCCGCGTTCCGTTTTACATGTTTATTTTATTTAGTGCTGAAAAGCGTTTTAGTTTGATTGAAAGCTTGGAATGTTTAGTTTCAATTGGCCTGATTTAGGATTTTCAAAATAAATTACTTTAGTACATTTTTTTTTTCAATGACTACAGTATATTTAGTTAGTACCTACTACATATCAATTTTTGGTATGTAAACACATTTTTATAAAAAATGTATTGGGACACCTTTCACACATGGTAGAATAGACCTTAAGCTATTGATATAACTAATCTGACCTATTGATTGATAAAGCCCTATGTCATGGGCGATAAATTACTTAGTATACAACTGAAGACCGCACCGGAAATCAAACCCGCAACTCTCAGTTTGGCAGTCCTTCATGATGACAATTACGCCGAAAGCGACCCCTTTCAAAACATTAAAATTACGGAGTTATGAAATTAAAAAAAAAACAACACGTCATATTTTTTGCAAGGCACGTGCCTCTTCGCATTTCATACATGGAAGGAATGAGCGTTAATCACCAGACTTGTTCTAGGCAGATTGGCGATTATTCACTTTTCCTTCACCTTTAAACAGTTATAAGTATCCAAAATATAATTAGAGTATAAGTATATATAACTTAGAAAAGTTACCGGTGCTGACCTGATCTAGAATCGAACCCCCACACTCGTACTTCAGAGGCTAGCTTTAACTACTAGGCCACGATTAATATCACATTCCTAAGACCAATATATTAAACAGTGTCACAGTAATTTCATTGAAAGGCTTAGAACTTCAAGCTTCATTCACACGCTTTAAGATAAGGTGCACTTATAGGAAGCGAATGCAATCAATGGGACCATTCATGTCATAGTTTATGTCACTGGAATATTTTAATAAATCAAATTTATCTCATCGGGATGAGATTTAGCGGCGATTTGAACCCTATGGGAGAGGTATTGGCATAAATGTACGGATGTAGGCACGTGTGCTCCATATGGTTTTTGGTTCCTAATATTGATACCCTTTTATCCGCTCATTTGTGTAAAAATATATTAAGTTATAGAATAGTATTAATGAAAGTAAATAATATTTTAAATTACGATACGAATTAATTTTGATGTATTTAAAATCAATTAATAAAACATCTACGAACCTTTCAGAAAACATTATCAAACTCACTATTATTAAAAAAAATCCTTGACACTACACAACACGAAATAAACACGACAACAAGGGTACAAGAGGAACGCAGTACGTGCGTCACCGCCGACGGCCGACGCGCTACTGAAGTTCAGTTTCATAGCGTATTATCTACTGCATCTCGCTACGATACCTCCTCGCTACGATGGGCGCCTAGTACCAGGCAAGCGTTTTTCGATGAAAAATCTGATTTTCCTGGAAATGTATTTTTCTTAAAGTAATTTCGATTATTTTGGTAAATTTTTATTGCATTTTCTAATCATTCTAGAGATTAAAATTTTAGTTTTAATTTAAATGTACTTAAATAAATAAATAAAATTTTATTAAAAAAACAGAGCACAGACATTTACAATTAATGTGTGTTTTTATGCTTTCAATCAACGTAGATTACATTTTGTTTGTAATTTCATATTTAAGTATTCATTACAGGTATTAATAGTAACTATTAATTACCCAAATTATAACGTATTTAGTAAGTATATTCTCCTACATTGATATATAATACTAAATTAAATTTAAAAAAATAATCAACAGCTGTGTCATAATCATTTCGTACAAAATTATTTCAGATCCAATTAAGTATGAATTACCTTTGCTTAAACTTATACAAGGTAAAGATAAAAAAAATATATCGCAACTCCCAAACTCAATATACCTTCAATATTAAACTGCAGTTCGGAAACTGATTACTTATTTATCCAGCACTTATAAGGAACTATCCGAGCCAATTCTGAAACTTTTATCACGGGGACCTTGTTTCCGAACGTCCATTACGTGAAACTTGAAAGGTTTTTCTTGATACTAAAATCAAAGTTTGCTAAGTGCTGTACCTATACTTCTCTCAAAATTTGTCCTCAAGGACTTAGAAATTGCCAAACTTACAAAATCAGTCGGCTTACTATTCGCATTGAATATTTAGTTGGGAAAGAAAAAGTTTGAGTTGTATTGTTACATGCTTAAACTTTGGGGCTTATGAACAATTTTTTGGGTTACATACACTATGAATATTTTTATCCAATGTAAGGGAAATGGAGCAAACTTGATATAACTTTTGCTTTTGCTTGGGCTTGTTACCTACGTGTTCAGACTTTTATAAGCCAATATTTGGTAGACAGCACAGTTATAAATACTTACAGTATGACAACTTGACTCAACTTGTTTGTTGATAATGAGAGACTTGCAAATTCATGAATACTGAGTCATTACTTTATATATTTCATTACTATCACATTTTTTTTATTGACTATCACACTGAAATTATTCATTTATTTATTTTTATACACATTTTTTTCATTTTTAAATATTAATATAAAAAATAAATTGAAATTATTATTATAGTTCTTTCGCGATAAGATGAAAGAAGTCCAATTTTTTCCCTGCTCCACATTCTATTTTTAGACTTCAGCATATCGCTAAGGAACTAAAGTGCAGTTTATTAATTTAAATAAATAAAATCAGTTTACAAATAGAAAATTCGATGTTACAGTCTGTTACATCACCAAATTGCCACCGAGAACCGATTTCCGACGAAAAGAAAACATTGTATTAAAGTTTCTAATTACCATCTAATTAAAAGAAAAAAACAAACAAGGTCAAACAGAAATTACCAAACAAAATAAGTCTAAATGAAATCTAAAACCCGAAATCAGGGCTTCAACAACTCACTGGAATAGTATAAAAAAAATCTAATTGCACAGTTTAAACGGAGATTTCTGCCGAGTAATTAGAGCAAGGAGGTAGCCTCCGGAATTTGGACAAACAATCTCCTTTATAATTAAAGAGGCTTGGGGGAGAGACTCATTTGCAATCCTTTATACTCCTTTTCTATGTAAAAAACGTTCTTTGGATGCGCCAAAGTTAATTGAATAGGGTTTAATATTGATTTGAATTTCCATTTTTTTAAAGGTGTTGGAAAATATTGGATTGTTTTTATGTTCTCACTATTATAATTATAGGATAAAGTCTTCCGCAGCAATTGTCTGTCTGTTCCCGGTCACCTTTAAAACTACTAACGTAATTTTCTTGCGGTTTCACCACTAATTACATACATAGAAGCCTGGAGCTCTCTCAGCTTATTGTAATACAATATAAAAAAATCGAATGTGATTTCGAAGTTTCAGTATGAGTAAATAAAACTAATACCTTTCTGTTTTCTTTACTATAATTTATCACTTTTAAGAAAACGTTTCCAATTTTCCAGCATCGCCGAATGAAACCATTATACAATCAGTATTCGACGCAGCCGACAAACCAAACTAATTTCACGATAGTGTACAACAAAGTTTCTATTAGTATTCCATTTGTGGCCCCAAGAAGTTGGCAGGTAACTGACGTCACAAAGCTCCTGGTCCGGGTATCGCCATCCTAATTGGCTTTAACAATAACCAGCGAAATGTTCAAAGTGTTTTTGTTAAAACCTAGCGTTTTGTACCAAATAGTGATGTGAAACGAAGATTATGTACCATACATGGCCGCTTGGACAATCGAACCAAATTATTTTATTGTCCGACTGTCATTTGTTCCTAAAACGTCAGATTATTGCAAGCGATTGTTTGGGCTATTAGAATTATTAAATTGACAATGGGATACTGTTGGTGGAATACAAATGGGTCGCGTGCGCTTATACAGACCGTAATATTGGCTTAATTTGACTAAAATTAAATAGGTTCATAGCTGCAACAAAATATTGTGTCTTATTATACGATACCACTGAATGAAAAACCGTTTGGTAAAAGCTCATCACTATAATTATGAAACATGCAAACATTAATAATTCTGTTCGATGCTTAAAAAATCGCGATAAATTCAAGAACAAAAAGAAGAAAAAATTGCTTTTATTACCTTCGCATTCAAATTCAATAAAAGAACGACGGACAGGCTTAAAACATTTAAAATTACATACACCAAATAAAAACTCAACCACCCACGATAATAGAAATAAAACTCTTAAAATCCCCTACTGCAAGTTCCCCTAGAAATAATATAAATATCAATGGTGCATCAAAGTGAGTTAAATTTGTTTACTCCATTATATTTACCTGACCACTGACCCGTTTAATTCTGACCCTCGGGGCAAAACGTGACCTCCCCTGTAATGCAACAGCACGTCATTTCAAACACTCTTGAAACTGATTTTTATAAATACCAACTTATCTATACCACCCTCAAAAAATAACATAAACTTATTACCTACACAATAAGGTTGAAATTAGCTTGCTGGTATAAATAGCGATGGCAAAAAAAAATCTTTGTATTTAATATGAGGGGTGAACATACTTTGACTAGGATGCTCCCTTCCCTAGTAATTTGATACAGTTTAACTCGTGGGAATGCAAGATTTATGGGCGGTTTGTATAATGAATAAAGACGAATAGATTAAAGTTGAACGCTTTATAGGCGACAGGAGCTTTTAATCGTACGAAAGTCATGTCTTAAGTATTTTTTTCATACATAAATAATCCTGGGGATTTGAAAGTAGTTGTTTGTCTGTCTTGTAACAAAATTGACTTTATTTAAATAAGGTTAATGCCACAGTCTCACTATTTATAGTAGTACTAGCGTGGAGTAATGACACGGGTGTGTGCAGGCATGCCAGTAATTCCAAGGTGTGGAACTACTGATTAAAACAGACTGTGGTATTAGATTTAAATACTACGCTAAAGTAAAGATTGACTTTTGTAACTAGTTGCTATGTTTATGTTCTATTTCGTTGTCACTGTATATAATTGCATACAAACCTCACAATTCTCTTAATTATTTATACATTTTTATCTCATGTATGCAGCTATGATGCTGCTAAATAATGCCTTCTTGGCCATATCACTTAAAGAAAAAGCAGCTAGCGAGTACCTGAAACAAATTAAAAGGCTTCATCAGTACATCAGTCTGAAAAAAAAAAGTTATAATTAAAAAATAATGAACAAAATATATTTTTTTACTTTAAACTTTCGCGACTTGGATCTTTGTCAAAAATAAATGTATCGATTTCGTATAAGTATAAACGACTCAAGTAGAGGAATTTAATTGAGTCCTTATTAATGTTTTTAATTATCTGATTGTATTAATAATTACTTGATAAATCTCGCTCTCTCTGTGGTACCTGATATTCTTTATGATTGACATATATGTATTTTAATATTTATTTAATACGTAGGTAATTATTTAACAGAGTGACTGTATTGCTCCCTTTGGAGCGTCGTTCGTTTGATTATTATATAATTAAAAGTCGATTGTTGATTAATGAAATATTGAGGTTGTGATTGACTGTAGACCAAATTAAATATAAATGTATCGAAAATAATGGCTTTAGTATTCGCAATATAATTAATTAAAGAAATAATAATGATATTAATTGCCATGGAGGTTATAGGTATTCTTAATTAAAACCTACATACATTTTTCACATCCTTAAACTTTTTAATTTTAAAGAGCGTTTAATCGATCGAATCAATGGCGGACAATTAAGAAAAAAAAATGACATAAACACGACAATCTGAATTCAAAATCTAAAATAAGCTCATTCTATTCAAGGGCGGGCATTTTGAAATTAGAACGCCAGGCTATTTGCACTTGAGGCGAGGACAAAAGGCGTCCGAGGCGCGTGCGTGCCTTACCGAGGCGCCTCGAGCGACTATTCAGCCGTGCGAGGATAAATGCTATGCAAACCGCTGGATAAATACGACCGCGAGGCACCTACCAAGAGTTATTCTTTGTCAAGTTGATATTTTGAAGAAAAAAGTTCAATTTGGGTCAGGTTAGTTGGTTTTTGCGGAACCATTACACTCTTCCCTATTTCTATCTTAGTGTTTGAAACCGAGCTTGCAGAGAAATATCTGAATCGAATGTATGGAAATGGCTTTCGCCTTGATGAATATTGTCCGACGTCCATGTTCAAGGTCAATTTTCAGTCCATCTGTATATTCTAACCAAACAAATAATCACAAATAATTGATAAAAAAATTAAGGGTATTAAGATTGCCCAGGTAAGTGGGTTGTGGAGGTCAGATAGGCAGTCGCTCCACGTAAAACACTAATACTCAGCTGCATCAGGTTAAGACTGGAAGCCGACCGACCGACAACACGGCTTGGGAAAAGGCTAGGCAGATGATGGTCAATTGGTAAAAAATTAGGTTCCAACGATATTCTAGCACGACACAAACCAGCATGAATAAAATGGGATTCATACTATTTTTTAAAGGTGCAGCTGGAAGGAGTTGTAGGCGTTTACTGACTAAGCCCCACTTTTGTTCCCTGGAGTTCCACTCGAGCCCTTTACTTGCTAAAGCTGCAGTAATTCGACCAAGCTGCAGCCGCGGCCTAAGAAGCAAGTATTTATCAGCCTTGTCTACTAAGTTTTAAAATAATATCCTATTAATATCGCTTAAAACTACAGTTACTATTACAGGCGAGATTATCTGAAAGGAAAGAAAAGATATCATTTTATTGCGGTAACTTAACGGGCTACGAATTATAGTTTCCTCTAACAATTTGTTCGTTTTTCTTAACAGTCTCTTATTTCAATGTTGAAGCAGATTCATGTTGATACTTATTTTTCATTGAAAAAGTACTAAAGATATTGTTGAGTTACTCACTAACTGTGAGGAAGTGCCTTGGTGAACAAGAAATTTTGGGTCCGAGATCCGCGTCAAGCAAGGTGTTATCGTTACATACCTAATTTTTATTTACCAATGTCATAGACTAGGAGGCCTTTTTGAGGAAATAACAATGAGTGTTAGATATAAGACGCAATCATACATATTTTATTCCGATCACCGCACTTACTAAAACCCTCGCATACTCCAAAAGCCATTTCCCTTGCGTTCTGCTTACCCATCTTAGACAATGTAGACGTATTCGTATAAACCGAGCTTTCACGCAATGTAAACGACCTATAAGGAACACAACAGACATATTTCCCCCATTATTCACTAACGACAGATCTTATTTGGACTTGTATATTTTCTCTTAGTTCTACAGAAACATGACGCGTCGATCATTTAGCGCGAGCTTAAATAGCTCAAAGGAACAACGCACATTGCCTCTTTACTTCACTCCAAAGCGTGTCAAGCAAACTCCAATCTTAACGTCAACAAAATAAGGTTGAAATTCTATATTTGAGTGTACATAAAGTGTTGAAGGGATCATTATTCCGGGCTTGATGCTGAGTCGTGATTGATCTGTCGCCGCAAATGGATGGGTTTGAGACTTGCGAGTGCGGTCGCGAGTGCGAATGCAATAAACATGTGTCGAAGCGTAGAACGTGCCTTATTTTTTGTATATTTTTTTATAGATGGCGTTCGATTAGTTGAATGATGAAGTGGTTGAGGATTGACAATTGGGTTTATATTTGTATTATGACCTACCTCTAGTATGTCGTTTGTCGTACATTTTGAAATGTCTCTTAGTGTCAAAATATCCTTACTAGAATGGATTTAGGTCGTGATGAAATCTCAGTGTTCATCAGGAATTTTATTGTACTTATCATTAGTTTGCTGATGACCTGGCGACGGTGATAAGTGTGATAACATGCTTAAGTGTCGTTGACTATACTACCCCGTTCATATATTATGTATGTAAAAATTTTGCGAAAGATAATAATGCGACACACCCCAAAAACGACCAGTCTGATATTTGATTTCGTAAGAACATAATACCTCAAGTTAAAAGGATAAACCTTTAAATCAGTGAACAGTATTTATCACAAACACCTTTTATGCTCGGAGCTCTGTCATTAAAATAATACGCACCCACATTAAGCGTTGCAGCGATTTCCCTAAAAGTCGCTGCGATTAATCGCTTGTGCAAAAACTTTCGAATGCCGCTATCATGAATCATTGTCGCGAATTTATGTCCACGGGTACTACTTCGTCCGGGTTCTTGTTTTTGCCCGGGGCGAACCGATAATCCGCGGGTCTGTAACAAATGCTCCCGGATTTGCGACACACAGGGGGATGACGCGATAACGTGCTATAGATTTATAGTCGTATCGTGTGCGCCTGCCTTATTATGCTGAAGGACAAGACAAAGGAATTAGATGTCAAAGAATCTTTGTCATGTTTTTTCAGAGCGCTCTTAGATGCGTAAAAAAGGCCCTGTGACGATGTTTAATTCAATGAATTTCGAGACGAGATTATTGTGTTCGTATTAGAAGTTATTACAGTGTAACTTGTTAAATTATTCTTTTGTGATAGTTTTTTTTATAATCATTTAAAAATACTTTATGTACCGTGCTGTACCTGCGTTGTACCGTGCCTAGAATTTTTCCATATTTCATATCTTTAAAAAATGAACAAATAATTATTTAGAAACATGCTAAGATTATTCTTATGAATATTAATTTAAATATATAACAATTATGACACTGAAATAGCAAAAAGATAATATCAGATACGATGAAAATGCCACTAAATCCTAATATTATAAATGTGCCGTCAATTACGCTTATATAAAGACAATGAGTACAAAAAGCAATCGTGTTAATCGAACATAGGGCCGTTTGTTACGCGCCCACGACCGGCAAATGGACAAATCAGATTATTTCACCCACTATGAGTCTGTAGATAACAACGTGATGCGGTCCAAGCGTAGAGAGAATGGAATAAATTTGTTGTGTAATAAAATTTTCTAAAACGAAAAAATAATTATGTTTTTTTTTAATCTTATACTTTCTATAAGTCTTGATTATTATACATTTATATAGGCAACACTGAATGCTAAAATAGTATGTAACTAGTAACTATATTGTCTGTGGTAATGTCGGTGAAATGTGTAATGTGAAATATGAAAATGTAGAAAGTAATAATAAATATAAAATTCATGAAAAACAAAAGTATTTTATCTTTTGTATAAATCAATAAGAGCCTGAAAAAATGTCTTGTTTAAATCTTAAAATTTTTATCAAAATAATGTCTAATAACAACGAAAACTAAACCATAATTATGGTTATTTGCTTAAAAAAATGCTCTATCATGAACCTTATTTAAATTCATGATTCGGTCAAGAGGTTTGGACACATTATAAATTGTAACATGAATGAATAAATTAATAAATGGTTTCTATTTCGATAATACAAATGATTGGTTGAATTAGTTGCAAAAATAAGCGAAAAAATCAAAACAGTTGAAGGTCAAAAGTCAATAGTACTTTTTCTAATACCTCGCGTCAACTCATAGTTCGCGCCACAAATCTCAAAGAGGCTATAAATTAAGAGATTCCTGCTAAGTCCCCATCAGTTAGCGCGCCCCGTGGCGTTACTCGTTGACCTCTGGCCGAAGACATCGAACCACTTGAGTGGATATTGTCTTACGTAGATTATCCTTATGGTGATATTTCTCCTCCATTTCCGATACCTAACTGGACTGCTATTCTTCTTAGATAATGGGAGTTTTCAAAAGTACTTTTGTATTTCTGTTTCCATGAGGGGAAAGTAATTTAGATGGGCTCTTATAAAATGTTTGGGTGTTGGCAAATGTGGACTTATACCTCTTTAGTTGCGTAATTGGTGTATTGCAGAAAGATTGTTGAAGAATCTAGACATTATGAACACTTAAATACTATTTTTGACTTGAATAATATTCATACATATACGTTTAAAATTAAAAAAGAAAACATACTGAAGTAAATCGCTTTTGAAACATATCGGCAACAAACACAAATTAGTAAAGAAAAATGACTATCGAATCGAACACCGACTCTTTGGTCAAAATGAAAAGTTTAAACTTTATATTATACCTGTCTGTCTGAAAATCAACATAGAGCTATGATAAAGCACGATCAATTTTACGGTCAGTCCTGTCAGCATGTACCAGGGAGGCATAAAACGTATAGCATCACAATGGGATGTCTTCATTGTCTGAAGGTACCGGGCGGCTCGACGCGTTGCCAGCAGATGTGATGGTTCAAATTAAAAGAAGCAGCGATATTCTTGTGTTCTTACTATGAACTTTATTGAAGTTTGTCACAAAGAACGATATGCAATGAGTTCTATAGTATATGAGTATTTTGAAGAACGTTGAAAACAGTTGTAAAATAAAAGTTCTGAAGAGATGTCAAAATTAGCCCGAGCAATGAAATAGATGTGCATTTTTGTGATAGGTAATATGAACTCAAGAATGATTAAGTTTCTTTACAGGCATATTAGTTGAGCAGGGTTGCTGAATATAATATTTTTTTATGCGTTAAAATACATAAATAGAGGCTGAATTGTAACGTGTTAAATGTCTTATAACTTGTACCACAGCCCAGTGCGTTGTCGGGGTCTAAATTGCAAATTTAATACAGCTATTTGCATCTGAAAAGACCTATGCAAAGTAGTTTTTGTGTACAGTGATTTGTACCGTTTATCTCAAACTCTTTATCTAAATTAGATGTGTGCTGTGAACGTTACATTCGCTTTTTAGTGCCTTCTTTTGTCTATAAAATGGCAGCGGGGCTATTTTACGAGTTTCCAACTATTTGAAATTAGCTCGCTGCTTGAGAATTTTGTTCGGAATTTTAGCTTTTCACTTGTTTCTTATTTGCATTTAAATTGAATATTCTTATTTTAATATTTGTATCATATTTTGTGTCTTAAAAGAAATTGATAAGCATCGCACATTGTTTATGTTGTTATGAATATTTTTGTTTTGAAATTTTTCAGTCTTTGGGATTTTCTTAGGGTTTGATTAGCAAAGTGGGGGTCTTTTCTGTCCAAAGGGTAGCATGCTTGCACTGTTTCAAGCTGGCTTGCGCTTTGTCTGGGGACTAATGATGGATGACGTACTGCCTTTTACATTCACACGTCTGTGAAAAAAAATCATTAAAGTACTACTACGCTACACTGTTTTAACTACCTAAAAAACTGCTATCATTGGATTGCTATGTATTTTCAGAGAAAGTATAATCTACTAGCTTCCGCCAGCGGTTTCACCCGCTTTCTGAGGGAAGTACTTTCCATACCCGGATAAAAAGTAGCCTATATGTTATTCTGATGTGTAAGCTATATTGTGGTAAAGTTTCATTCAAATCCATTCAGTAGTTTTTACGTGAAAGAGTAACAAACATCCATACATCCATACTTACAAACTTTCGCCTTTATGATAGTACTAGCTTCCGCCAGCGGTTTCACCCGCTTTCTGAGGGAAGTACTTTCCATACCCGGATAAAAAGTAGCCTATATGTTATTCTGATGTATAAGCTATATTGTGGTAAAGTTTCGTTCAAATCCATTCAGTAGTTTTTACGTGAAAGAGTAACAAACATCCATACATCCATACATCCATACTTACAAACTTTCGCCTTTATAATAGTATTAGGATTAGGATTAGGATTAGGATAGGATTAGGATTTGCGTGTCAAGTTAGGTATATTAATTATTGATGGTCACGTCATAATAAAGATGAAGAGCTACAAGCTCCTAGTATTAGTAGTATCAGCGGGACGGGTCGATCGTCTTTAAAGTTAAACAACGCTTGGCGCGCTTGGTCCGTGGATGGGTGACCATATTGTCGGGACACATTCCTCCGTGTTTAACATTTGGAAGATAGCAAAGATAATATAGGTAACTTAATTTAACTCAGACGGGAAGCAGTGAACAACAATAATAATTATAATAAAGGTAAAATAAAGCGCATTCATACATAACAGGATGTCCTTACGGTAAAATAATATTCTCTTTACATCTGATTAAACAACTTAATGACTTTATTTGACGGGGACGGAAACTTCACTGGGTCGTGACAGAGCGTGATTTTATTTTGTTTCGTGAGGATATACGGTTGATTATCATTGTTGTAATAAATTGTAACTTTTACTCTCAGTATATATATGGGATCATTAATGAAATAAACGATAAATTATATTTATTTTGCAAATAGGTTGAAATCAACATTTTTACACGTCAACACATTTTTTATAAAAAACGAGATGAGGTCGGCATTTCCTAACTGACTACCTTGAGAAGAAACGCCGAAACAAACTCAAGGGTCACAGTCTCTTTTAGAGTCCAGGCATAAAAAGAGATTACATACTAAAGTATGGATGAGTAAATTAATATGATAAGGTGTAACAAGTTTTCTTTACGCTGTTAGTGTTTCATCTATTCTCATACGTACAAGTATATCTTGATTAGACTCAGTTAACAGAGTCACTCGCCTGTAGAAACTACTCAGAACACTCTTCCTCAATAAGAAGACTATCTAATAAATTAAAAGATTTTTTTAATCGGTCCAGTATTTGTTTGAGATTAGCTCGTTCAAGCAAACAAATCTTCAGGTTTATAATATACGTATAGATTTTTGATTAAAAGTATGTAAAATTGCCTCTATAGTGATTAGAACCGCCTATTCCGGCTTTATTTATTCTGGAGATATACAATAATAAGGTGAACAATGCTGCCGGCCGAGGGCGTCAGATGTATTCAAGAAAACTTAAATACTAGGTAATACTTAGGTATTGCACCTACAACCCATTTTATACAAGACAAGACTTAAAACAACGAATACTTAATACTCGAACAGTATCAACAAACATCAAGAACTTTTTAAATATACACCAAAAATAGGCTTTAATACCAGCTAGGAACGCGTCATTTTTCGGCGCGGTGATCCGTATCGGTTCCGCACTACGACGACATATTGACGCCCCTCGGCGCTACTTAACTTGAACTTTAGTGCACGACTGTACCTACAATTATATAGACATTACACTTCATGGGAGATGGGTTTCTTATGTTAGGTATATGTATACAAGGGAGTCTATTTTTGGTACACATGTATCGTATCTTGTTAAGGTATTGAAGGCGCTCTAACTGTATGCATACATCTTTGGGCAAACTAAACTAAACTATTTAGCTAATTTACTTGCATTTATATTGAATGTAATTTTATCTGATTAAAGTCTTATATTGATAAGCCCAAGAACGTTTCTTTAATCGATAAAACCTTGAGTAATTTCCTAATTTTGGAGAATAAAGATCGATGCTAAATAATTAGGTACTTGTAGCGTTCTACAGGGTTCATGATGTCTCGAATTTCTTCTGTTCTTTTCAGTACTTACTGAAAGTACTGGCACACATCCGTTAATATAACTGTTTATATAAAAATGGAAGCGTTGCATGTTTGTTTAGACTGTCACGTAAAGTGCCTTTGAGGAAATAACAGTTGGTTCACTGCTTTGAAGGTAGTTAAACAACGACGTGTATTAGGAAATATCTTTATGGTTGTGAGCTACTGAAAATATGCATGTGCTACTGTTTTGGTGGGTGAGAGATTTTGTCTACTTATTGGAGTTTAGCGCTTCGAATACGAGCTGAATAAACTCAATATTGGTATAATTCTTCTTTAGACGGTTTAATTGGCTATAAATCAGTCTACCTAAGCTAAAAAAGAAAAGGAGCAAAGCACCGAATCTGTCAAATTTTACCAATCGAAAATTAAGCTTTCGGTATTATGATAAGGTTAAAAATCTATTTTAGAAATATGACAGATTTAGGTAGGTTAATATGCTGGCATCTGTACATTGCTCAGCTTAGATACGCAAGTTAATTTGAATTGATCAATCGATTCGTGCGCCAGTTTTTAATCACCAGCTAATTTCAGAACGAAGTTTATTTCAATCAAAATATTCAAATCTGTATATTGCTCCCAGATAGACTTAGTGCCAGTTCACAATGTAAGATAAATTAAAAAATGGAACATAATTTGTATGAAATTATCTACCAAATAAACTATATGGAACATATTCATAGGTGGTGAAACAGGCCCTTAAACTCAATTACCTATATCATCTCAAATGTAATACACTTCCTAATATAATATATGTATATATACAAGTGACATAATAAAGTAATTCCCATCCATTATAGATCTAATTCATTATTCAAGTCGGCTTCGCGACGTGCCGAGACGGAGATGGCATGACGTTTCGTTACTCCTACAACGAATTAAATATTAAATTCTAGTTTGACAGCCGAGTATTTATAGCCTCAATATCGCATGTAGATATAGTGGGAGTAAATAAGTCGTTGAACTTTTATGTTTATTAAATAGTTGACGTAGCATCGCGCTTTTTTCGGAAGCGCATGATAGAAATGAAAATTGTCCACGAACAATATTTTGTTTATTAATAAGGGTCAAGCACACAATAATCAGCCTCAACTGTAGACTTAGATTGCTACTAAAAAACTCCTGACAGAGATCAATACTGAGGTAATATTCGCTTATATTCACTTAGGTATAGACCTAGTCCTCGAGACCTCAAGTTATTATGGTGAGATATTAGAACTAATCCCTATCTGCACAAATACAAGGCGCTCTTTCTTTTGTATCAAAGGACGTTGGTGATTTCATGCTTACATAACTAATTTATCTTTTTACTTAAACTTTCATATTATTTAATTTTTTGAATATTATTATAGTAAAACGCACTCATAAAACGGATAAAATATATAAAAAATTTAACTTTATAATATTGAGTTTTGGTTTGAAATTACAATTTGTTATCATAGAGATTAACTCATTACATTTTGTAAAAAAAAAAACATTTTAGATTAAAACCAAAGCCAATCTAATCTCAATATATTACAACTTCATTTATCACGCCATAAAGCAAGCTCTTAACTCAAACAATATCATCCTGTTGATTTTTGAAGAAACATTTTTTTAATGTTCATAAATTCGTTGATAGTCACGGAAAATATTTACAGTGGCGACGTCCAGACATTAAGTCGTAAAGGTGTAAAATTTATGATTAATAAAACAGTCATTATGTGGTGTTATCATCGAGGTAATAAAACTTAAAAGGTATTTTACGTTGTGTATGAAACACGAGGGATGGGTCGTTAGTGCATTGAAATTTTTGATAAGTGATTATCTTTAGAATTTATTGGCCATTCTCATGTTATAGTGGTAGTGAAGTATTTTACTAATGAACTATTAACATTAATATATAATAATAATGTACTCGTTTCATGGAATTTAATTTCATAAGAGGGCACCTCTTAAATCAAATAAATACTTAAACATATTATCTCTAAGTATTTGAAATAATATTCATATAACGACTTGGCGGCGGCACTACCATGCTCCCAAATAAACATTAATAGTATAGAACATAAAATTAGCTTCAGTATCTAAACGACCCTTCAAATTCAAAATCTTGTATCTAAATAAAGAGGTAAATGTCCCAACAATCGTCCGTACCGGAATTTAATCGTCAATTTCAGATAAGGCCTTAATAATCACAAAAGTCCCTCAAACCGTGGGTATGTCCCCAATACTAACAGTAGGGTGTTCCCACTTCCCGTATTAATTCAGTATTGCCGTGAACAACGTTAATTGTAATATAGCGTGATTATAAAACACCCAATTCAAGTTGTTTACGTTTTTTTAAAGTAAAACATTAGGGGTCATTCGATGCTTTATTTAATGGCTACATTTGCATAAGGACGTTTATCACGGTGAGTCCCTAGCGGGGTGAACAGTAAACGACCTAGTTCTTTGTCTGAAGTATTTCTGAAATGGGTTGACGTTTTCCTTATTGTGAGTACACTTATCGGTACAGAAAAAGCTTTCGTTCACATTAATGCGAAGCCATTTTCTTGTACAGGCGCCAGCACATCAAGCTACTCGAAACTGACAAATTTTCGCAATCAACTTTGAACCATATGCTTCGGTGATAAAGTTGAAAATCTATTAACGAAATTTGATAGATGTAGTAGCTTGATGTGTGTCTATACATGAGTCATTGTTCTGCAATGCTCGTATAAGAATATAACACACTTGCTTTAACGAATCCGTATAAATAAATCAATGATCACATCAAACGGCTGGCATTTGTCAATGGCGAGAAAAAGCGACAAGTTAATAAAGAGTAATGTCCCGTGATATCAACAGGCAGGCGAATGCCCGCATCTCGATGAGAACGCGATCAATTTTCGATGGCCCAATTACCTTTCGTTGAGGACATAAGAGCCGGACGATTGTGAGGCTATGCACCTGATTTGTTGTTATGTATGTATGTATGTAACGAACATTGACAAGCTGAAAACTGACAAGCTTCTGTTCAGAAAAAAGAACTCTACTAAAATTTATTTCACGAGAGTAATTTAGCTACTTATTATAAGTAACCACTATGGAATGTTACATAATATTTATTATATTATGTGGAAACGTTTTTGATTGTAGGTTATCTTATTTTATTGTATAAGTACTTAGATGTAAGATAAAATATACTGGCGCCAGCATAACAAACTACCTCAATCTGTCTTTCTTTAATATATTGTCAACTTTATCACAATACCGGAAGGTTAATATTCCATTGATAAAATTTTACAGATTTGGGTAGGTTGACCTGCTGGCGTCTGTACAATTGTTTTATTTTTGCAAATTAAATAATTAAAAAATGAAAGCTCTGAATGATAAGTAACGTCATTTAACGTGTTTTCACTTAATCATCCTTCGTTTAATTTTCATTAAAACTTCAAACAATAAAAATCTTAAGTATAGCAAGATTAAAATATTTGTGAGTAACAGTTACATGTTGCTGGGATGAGCAACGTTTTATTTTGACAAACCTTTCTGTTGACCAATCAATTACTCCGTGTGTATCACATATTCTCGTTACAGAAGCCTATAGATAATAATTAGGGACGCCCAAAATGGCTTCCCGATACAACAAATTGCAAGTAAGTTAATTTTCTACGTAACCGATGTTATTAAGTCAATTGAATTTATAGTTAAGTTAGATTTATTTCATGTTAGACCAAAAATTTTATTAAATTTTTGGTATTAAATTAGAGAAAAAATAATAATTTCCTAGTGAATGAAAAAAATACATGACTACCTACTCCATATCTTTCCGTGTTTAAGAAGGCAAGTTAAAAAGGTCCTGGCTACCATTTGTACATCTTTGGCAGTCTGAAAACCAGTCTTACCAAGGGAACTGCCCAGCAACTGGGCTGAGAAGGTCAGCTCAATCGCTTCATGTAAAGTGCTGGTACTCAGCTGCATCGGGATTTACACTGGAAGCCGAACCTCACATAGCTTGGGAAAAGACTAGGCAGATTAATGACTAGTAAATGTATCTCTAAAACATATATAATATTTCAATTTGGAAGCAAATATTTCAATAACCAACAGATATAGAATGAAAATCATGATTGATGTTACGTAAATATGAAGTCAAAATGACATCTACCCAATTACTTTGACCTATCTACGTATAAATAATGAAAATCATATTAAAGAAAATTATCAGTATAATGAAATACCTATTACATAAAAGGAAAAAGAATAAAGTGGTTTTTTATTGAAGTCCCTCAGGCGACCCACGTCTCTACTTCACTCAAATTGGTCTATATATAAAGTTAAGATAATGTAGGATTGTTCGTCAATTGTTTTTATATTCATATTTTTCTTTTATTTATATGACACTATTTTAGATGAGGTTGAGTGACTTGCTACATTTAACGAATGTAAAAAAAATATCCATGAAAATAAAATGTAACTAAATAAAAAATATTCTAGGTTTCATCCTTGCAAACCACATTTATATTGTCAAAGCTTATTCGCTCACGCTTCACTACAAACGAATTTAGCACCTGTGTGTGTCTCTCTTATGTACAGACGCCAGTGCATCAAGTTACCCGACATTATAAAATTTTCCCAATCAACTTTGAACCATATGCTTCAGTGATAAAGTTGAAAATGGATTAATGTAAATTGACAGATTGTAGTAGCTTGATGAGCTTGGCGTCTGTACGCATAAAATGTTAAGCATTAAATCGCCTTTATGCACATCTGTAATCTACAAATGTTATTTCAAACATCACAAATCAAAATAATAAAATAAAACGAGCGAAACCCCGCGGCGTCCCTAGTATACTACTATTGTATTCCGAGGGCAATCCCGGAGGAGACCATTAAGAAATTAAAAACATAGTCCTAGCTCCATCATGCCTTAATCATAGTGACGTTAGTTTTGACTCAAATTTGACGTTTGACGTAACCCCTAAGTTTGTAAGCGAAATATATTTTTGGGACTTATGAATATTTTGGATTATGACCAAGTTTTAGTTTAGGTATTAACTTCATACATTTTTTAACACTTTTGTTTTTGAGAGCGTATCGTGTCTGCGAAGTTAGTATGTTACACATAGGATTAAGGTTTGATATAAGAATATTAGAATACGTGAAATTATTAACGTAAGGATCCCTGAATACAAAAATATATGTCTGTTATGATAGCAGCACAGTTTTTTTAGATATGAATAAAGTTGATTCCAAACGCACAATTTTTACCTTTGTTTGTTCATTGGATATCAACAAATGACCCTTCCGGGTAAGAGTGCAGCTGGATGGGGTGTCAGGTACTTACCGACTAAAACCTACTATGTTCCTTCTGGAGGTCCTCGTATGTGGAGGGCCACGGTAACTTTTGCGAAAAACCCACAGCCCCAGTAGACAAGTTTTCACCTCAATATGAACACACGCTGTCAATGTGGCTTACAACCTTCTGAGATCCAACTTCTATTTAGAACAACAATTCAAAAGTTAATAATTATCTACTACTTACTAGCTATGGACTTACAGACACCTCATCAATCACCACATTTCCTGGCTCCCAATAAGCTAACGATAAAAAACGACATCCTACACCTAAATCACAGCAATATGGTACTATAAGTAAATATAAATAAATACACTAAAGGTGCACTTCCGACATTGTAAGTAGAAGTAGTATTAACAATTCAAACACTTTGGTGGGCAATAAATTAAGTCGCGCCGCACAGTTAATCTCAAAATGGCGGCGAACTTAATACTTCTGGTTTTTTGTTTTTGAGTTATGGGGAAATGGCGACTGGTAACTTGTTGATAATGAAAAGAGAAGAAAATTTGTCTGGCGTATTCGAGTTTCGGTTTGAGGTGATCTCTCGCAAAATTTTAAGACACTTCAAAACTAAGCAGTAGGTTCTCTCAATTCGATTGTTTTTTCGTCATTGTTACTTGATTTCTCGAATATTTCATTTGCTATTTGAAAACTTTATATCAATGAGTATATTTTGTTCGGTTCCATTGTTGTCAGATCAGGATCTGATGATGGAAACCCTGTGAAATAAAGGGAGACTGTCAAGAATGATTGGCATGCATCTAGTAAAACTGGACAACACTAAGACCCAATCAAAGTTTAGAGCTGATGTAATCAGATACGCCGCTAGTTCGAAAGCGCTCTAAAATTCAATGTCAAATTGATTCGTGAAATACGCTAACAACTAAACTCGCTATCTTCTCTCCCTTACACCTCATCCAAGCTCTGAGTGTTTCCCTTGACTTCCTGCGTGCCACTTCCTGACACGTCACAGGCCTTGTGCCATGACGTTGTGACGTCGCACGCCAGTCTTCCACTGAGCACAGTCCAAATGAATTATGTATGGAAATCTGAGCATCCTTCGTCGAAATTTGGTATTGTTGTGTTGTTTGTTTAGAGTTTGTAATTGTAGTTGTGATGGATCTAGACTCTAAATGAAAGTTCGTATATTCGATAAATGGGTCTGGATCAGTCTAGAGCAACCTACGGTTAGACATATGTTTATAAAAAAAATATTGCTATTTCTAGCTTTCCAGGAAATTAAAGCGTAAATTGTTATAAGGAATAAATACCCTGCAAAGTCAGTTCAATCTCTTCAGAATAAGGTCCACAAAAATATTTCAAAACTCAATACATTATCATTCTAAGAAACTTTCGAAAGCAAATTCAACCCTTAAATACGCCTTCAAATATCAACTGTTTCCCTTCATGGTAAGGGAGGGTAGCTACGTCAGGGTGAAGGGACTTCGGTCTTTACGTGAAAAATCGACATTTAATAGGCGGACGGCTGTTTCGCAAATGGAGGTAAGCAGAAGGGTGATGATTTACCATCGTGAAACTCAATGCTTGGTCAAATGGAACCGGGGGAGACATTGAACTATTGCATTTCTTTTTTAAATGTTTTAGGGGATTTTTCGAGTGTTGTGTGTGGCATTTGAGGTTGAATTCTCTTTTGATGTTATGTTTCTATCAAAATATAAGTTACTGTAATCGAAGAACAGCTTACAAACGCGAACATTTTGGCAGATGAAATTTAAGCTTCAACGAACTTAAAGAATCAGAATCACAAATTCTAAAATTTTGCAACAACTACCTCGAAACTCATATAAAATGGATCCATCTCCAAGTTGGTGGTAATTAGCTGCGTGACAAAGGTCTAGGCCCACGTATCTCTTCCCTCTTTGAGATACACGCAACCTGACAGGCTTAATTATTAAATAGAATTGATGCGTCCCACAGGTACGCATGTGAGTTGGTCTTTATTTTGCTGCGAAACATTTATACGGAAGCTGACTGAGGGAGTGTGATAGAATGGTGGTAATTGAGTGTAAACAGGAGCTTATAATCTGTAAAGGGAAAGATGATGCCGTAACATATCTGCGAAGTTTATTTTTGACAGTATCGAGATTGAGGTGTTCGTTAGGGCTTTCATGAAACATTGCAATGTACTCTTCGTTCTTAAAATGGGCAGTTTCGACTTAGGATATGTATCATCAAATCTAGATGCTCAAAATTGGAGGCCAAACGATGAATAATAGGTAATTGTTTATAGGAAAGATGGCATATGTAGATGTAGATCAATCTTAAAGCGAGTGAAGTAGAAAATTGACCAAAAGATCCAACGCTTTATCACCTCACGGACATAATAAAGTATGTGAATGAAACACATAAAATTCCTACCAATTAAGACAAGACCGTAACCTCTAAATTAAAAGCTACTGAAGCCATTGCTACTAAGTAGCGTATCGCTTATCTGAACGCACACATAAATATCTGTATACATAGTAAATCGCTCACAATGATTAAAGCAAACAATGTCGCCCCTAAAAGACATATCTTTTTTTATGAAATTACTTAGTAAAAGACGAATTCCAGGAACGATAAGAGCACGACGTTCGTCTGAAAACAAAGTGTGGCGCAAGGGACGATCTTTGGCCCAACATTAGAAAATGCTGAATCTAAGGACAGTCAGAGTGTATATTAATATTGACGATTGTGTTTAATAATGAATTCAACAAGTTCTGCAATATACCTACTGTACTGTAATGAAGGTAGGTCTTCAGTTAAAATATGACATTAGAAAAAAAGACATTAGTACCTACAAAATTTGTGTACTTTTTTAATGAGTTCCTTCATTTTCGATTCATGCGTAACTTGCAACTTAGACTTACTTGCTACAGCTATTTATAGGACAAACTAGCTTCCGCCAGCGGTTTCACCCGCTTTCTGAAGGAAGTACTTTCCATACCCGGATAAAAAGTAGCCTATATGTTATTCTGATGTATAAGCTATATTGTGGTAAAGTTTCATTCAAATCCATTCAGTAGTTTTTACGTGAAAGAGTAACAAACATCCATACATCCATACATCCATACATCCATACTTACAAACTTTCGCCTTTATAATAGTAGTAGGATATTTACGCTCTTCTAGTAAGTGAAGTTCACAAGCGTTGGTGCTTTCTCCTATAACTTGTACCAGTCAAACACATCGGCGCGCGTCACCTGGCGGCGGCGGGTGGAATAATTTATTACATTTCTTAAAAGCCATTACCGAGTGACACCATTGATGCCCCCCCCCCCCCCCCACAATTAGTATGAATTTTATACAGTTTGCGAGCTGCCCAGTCTGGTTAATGATTTGTGACAGTTACAGGCAGGTCGAGGGTCGCGGAATTTTAAGAAACATTGTATGATTTTTTTGGATGTTAATTTGAACTTGCTCTGTTCGACACTGTATATATTTACAAAAAGCTCCAAACATGTCCGAATGAAGTACATGAAATGAGCCTTGTAGCTTAAAATATGTCTTATGGCCTGAATTCGCAGACTAATCTGTTATTTCGACGAATAAGGTTTTGTCTCCTTAATAAATACGTAATAATTAAGAAGCTACATACTCGTATATCTTTATCTCTTATTATAAAGATCTAGTTATTAGCTTAAATCTTAATAAAGTTACGTCCATACTTCAAACACAACACCCGCGCACTAAACAGCATTCACTTTCAGATTCACTCCAAAAATACAAAATACAAGTGCCTATTACTAAAATTTACGACGAGTACACAGCGATCTTTTAAATTCAAGGAAAAAACCTTTTTTCAGGCCGCCCCTATATTTATGAGCGTTTCTAAGGAGCATATAACTAAGTTAAGTGAGATTTCTCAAACTATTCTCGTGTTGAAAAATGTACCGACGCAATTTACGACGATGGGTATTTGGTCGCCCTTTCTTAGTACTGGCCTATTTTAATAATGTTTCGTATCGAGAACGCAGAATGATTTCAAAAGACCTTGTACTCGTAATATATTATACACTTTATAGAAACTAAAATGATTTGAAACGAAAAAAGTGTTTCAGCAACATTATATTTAAACGATATTAAGGTAGCACATATGGTGTATAAAAAAAAAATGAGAAAGTTACCCTTTATTTTCTCCGAGACAATCTGTCCCACGCTTATCGAATTTCACATCGCAAATCGATGTTAACCAGACCGAATTAATTGCGAGCCGAGCGATCAAATCGATTGTGAGATTAACAAATCACTCGATCTCGGTAAATTAACATGTTACCTTCAAGACTTGTTTCGATGGAAAAAAGAGATAAGTAATCGATGTTTTTATTAAAAGGCTGGCGTAATTAAGTAAAGAAAGTTAATGGTTTTATATAGTTACCTGTGTATAAAGTTCCAATTCCATAGCTTTTGCGTAGAATATGAACCGAAAGTATAATTCTTTGTATGAGGTACCTGTAGGGAATTTTGATATTAAAAATGAATGGAATAATATTCGTAAAGGCTGAATGAGATGCTTGATGGTTAAGGAACGCAGATTCGAAAAAAAAGATTGCGTTTAAAATGCAGGGTTCTGCTATCATAAAGAATATATAGTAGACAGATAAACGTAGTTGGTAGATCATGGTAAGCCTAAAATGGCCCATATCATATTCGGCACAGAAATGACAAGTCCATTAGGCAGCTCCATACGTACTGTTGGCTCCCTAAACGCCCATATCAGGGTACCCATCGCACAATACTCGACAGTACAATGAGAACCCACGATCCTTTGGGCCGTAGGTGATTTAAAACAATGCCATTCACGACCGGATTAAAGTTCACAATGCTCA
The DNA here is from genome assembly GCA_958496145.1 of Heliothis peltigera. Classification (NCBI taxonomy): domain Eukaryota; kingdom Metazoa; phylum Arthropoda; class Insecta; order Lepidoptera; family Noctuidae; genus Heliothis; species Heliothis peltigera. Next base: position 10,442,238 of record OY292329.1, on the reverse strand, counting down.
TAAAGGAATGGCCCCAGTACTTTGCGACTGACGTATGTATGACGATGAAGGGGTACCATACGAACCTGCCGATGATAAAGAAATTATCACACAAATAAAACCTCTAATTTGTTGTAATAAAGACGAATTTTGTTTCGATGCTCCGCATGATATCCTTGCCCAGGTAGAGGCAGCTTAATTGTTTTTTTTTCTTCCTAATGAGGCAAAAGTGGTCGACAATGGCTGTCATTGTGTCATTGACTTTGGAACACTATTTTTTGTTTCCCCGTTAATTTGTCTTTTATTAATTTCCGTGTGTGGAAGCGGATGCGTTCAAAGAATACAATTGGCGTTGCATATGGATTGTGTTGGTTAAATTTCACTGTATTTTTGCTGCTGTGATTTTATTTTTAGGCGCAATTGTTTTTGTAAAAGAATGAGACCCGTAAGGGGAACAAGTTGAACAATACGATGCAAGCAATTTTGAAATACAAATATGCATATACAGTATGTGTAACAAAGCGTTTCTAGTTTACATAATGTAATTCATAAGTTCTTCTAGAACCATCAACATCAGACCACGCCAAACAGTTCTAAACTAAATTTCGTTTCACCTTCATAAAAATGACCCCCAAACTTTTTTCAATACTGAAAATCGAACTAATTCCAGCTAGAAACGAGACATCTATGAAGAACAATGACTAAGCAGACTCCTATCAAACAATATCGATTGCTTCAGGTACCAGTACATTAACAGGCAAATCACGGAGTAGACCGGCGACTATAGCCCTGACCGTTGCAGCCTCGTTAGCGCACTGCAAACAAATTTGATTACCTAACGAGAGCGAGTTAGACGTGTCCTAACATTTGTGCAAAGACTGATAGGTTTTTGAATAGATTTCAATCTTAATGAAGTACAATAAGGTAGAAATTTGAACGCTGGCAACGTTTATTATGAATGAGATATTGTCAAAGTTTGGGACTTTGGAAGCGATGATGGTAGAAGTTTTCAATAGATCTTAGAATTGACAGATTCGTTGTTAGAAGTGCGTTGGAGCCCATTTTGGCTATTATTTGTGTATTCTATTATCTTGTATGAATACTATGGTCTTGTTAATAATCGAGACTTCATTATACATGTACTCATCAACTTTATTCAGAGGTCTGTCTTAACCTATCTATTCTTCAACTACATGTTATACTTTCTATTTGTCCTGAACATTTTAACATGTTACATCGTTTCAACGTTAGGTAAACCCTTTAATATAATCTGAATCCTGATCACATAGGGTTCGACATTGAACTTCCACAACTCCACAATCGGTATGATTCGGGCCACCTGACACAGCGCAATTAAGAGACATTGTCCTGTATAAATCTTTATTTGTCTGGTAACCCCGGCTTTTTACCAACACTGGCAACTCAGCACTCATTAACAACATGGGACCCTGTATGGGAGTTGGAATTTTTCCAGTTATTTTGTCGACCAGCTATTTTATGGAAATCCTAACAGGTCACTTTATTTTGGCAATTGTTTTGGACACGTAAAATAATTCACGATACTGTTCCTACACTGTTTATACCTATACCTTTAAAAATTTAACGAAATGTCATTAAAAAATAAACTTGATAATAACCTACCTCATTTAAATCTATTTAGTGCTAGCACGTGCGAAAAGACACATACCAAAAACCACTAGAACCGCATTTGCTGAAAAAGTATAAAAATATAAGTTTGAATTTAGAACAGTCGTTCTGAAATAGCCGGGGGCGTTGCGGCGAACTGGCGACCATGCAAATGCGACCGTCACAGACTACTAAGTAAAGATCTCTCATTCTAATGTGGTTTCTTTTATGTTTATATATTTTATGTGCCTCTAAACAGAATTGTTTTAGAAATAGGTAGGTACGTAGATATTTTTTTGTGAAGTTTAGAAATACGAGGGAAAAATGCTCCAAATATTTTTGAAATAAATTAGCTACATTCGCAACTCAGGCACAGTTAAGCATCCTTCTCCTCTTCAAAAGTAGGTAGGTAAGGATAGTTTTGGTTCCACGTACCGAAAAAAACACGCTCTTTGACGCTTCTTAATCGCATTGTAATTACTAACATTAAAGATAAACTATTAAATGCATCACTAACTATAATAAATTATTAGATTAACCCTTTAAAAACTCCTTTTTTATATAAACCAATTACAAAAAAAAAACAACAAAACACTTAAATCCACATCTAAAATTACATTAACAGAAACAATTTTGGGCACATTCGTTGAACTTTGTATGACAGTGTCACAACGAGAGGGGGTCGGCGCGACGGCGGCGCGAAACATGAAAACTCGATAAATTTTAAAGTGCTCATGCCCTTACGCCCGCAGCCATCCGTCCGAAATCCGCAGCCGAAAACGTACGAATTTCGGCAACTTCATTAATATTGTACGGTTCGCTTTATTGTTTATCGATTTAAAAATTGGAATAGTACTGTGATGGAATATAAAGAGTTGAATCGATTATGTTTTGTTTCTTATTTTTATTTGAGCTAGGTACATGAAAATTGTTTCGAAAAAAAAGTAACATCCTTTTTTCAAATCTAGATTAATTTCTTTTTTATTATAAACTTAATGGCTACGTATAAAAAAACTAAGTGTTCTTTTTTCAAATCTAGATTAAGTTATTTTTTTTCTTTTTAAATGGCTACGTATTATTGTTTAAATAAAGATTTATAATATCTGAAACCACAATATAAATCTAATCATATTTATGTACCCAATTAGGTTCTCGAATTTTCTTTATACGGAAAACATTATTTACTTAATCTCCGATCTTGATAGCACATTTTAAGCCTCTCAAGCGTAAATAATTAACAAAACAAACACAGTATGTCGCCCAATTAATGCTGAAATACATACTTTTTACGTGTAACAGTTTGTTGTTCGAAGGTATGAAACAACGACAAAAAATGTTCAACCGGGTCCCATGTCAAACCACCATTGTAAGCTGGAACAAGAACGTACCGCATCATTATAATATACTGGTTTTGTAGCGCGGTTTCCCTCGCCCGTGGTTTTTGGTAGTTTGGTATTTTTTGCGTGACTCCTAAGGGTGAAAGCGTGATGGTAAATCCGTACTTCCTTTCTAATGAATATGTATTAAAAAAAGTTTGTTTATTTGTTGCAGTTTCATGATAAAATGGCTGAACTGATTGAGATGATATGAGATATGTAGGTAGTCTCTGAAATAAGCAAATATTTTATTGGGGTGCAAGTCGTAGCTCCTAAATGACGTGGACGATGTTACAGCCACAATTTTCTACAGACGGCAGCACATCAACCTACCTCAATCTGTCAAAGTTCTTTAATAGATTTTCAACCTTATCACAACACCGGGAGGTATATAATATACCATTGATAAAATTTGGTAGAGTCGGCTAGGTTGACCTGCTAGCGTCTGTACCTTATAATGGTACTAAGCAAATGAGCTATGATATGCGGAAATATTTTTCTTTGATTGGTAATTCCAAAGATTACCGCAAGACAAACAGAAGAACACTTCACCCTTATGCATGAGTTCAAATTTAATTTTTACCATCTTACAACTTACTAACTTTGCCTTCATTGCGAACTGTTTATTCACTTGTTTTACAGCTTCGTAACTTGCGATTGTGTTTTGTTTTACGATGTGACTTGGAATGTTGCACAGGTACAATGTGTTTGGTGATATTCGCGCTTTTTACTTTTTTATGTCTCTTGAAGTGTTTCAGCAATAATGGGAATATAGCACGTGACGTGGAGTTGTACGTTAGAGTTTCGTTTGTGCTGTGTGTAAAGATCTTTATTTGAGTAACTGTTAGAGTAGTATTACTGCCAAGTTTCGTCAAAACCCGGTCAGCTGTTTGCAAATGAAGAAGTAACAAACAAACATAATATAATAATATCCCTCACACATTCACACAACGTCATTTAGTCCCAAACTAAGCGGAGCTTGTATTGTTGGTACTAGGCCACTGATAAACATACTTGTATATTTTTCTTTTGTAAATACATACATATTACACATAGAAACACCCAAACTAAATCAAACACCTACATATGTTCATGCACACAAATGTTTGACTTAAGTGTGAATCGAACCCGCGACCTCCATCGTGGCAGGCAGATTCACTACCCACTACGCCACCTGGTCGCCGTAGTATGATATACACACTTTCAAAATTTTGCTTTTATAATATTCGTTGTAATAAATGGCTTTCATAAATTTTATCTAATTATACCATAGCAATGAACGATATAGGTACGCTAAAACGTCAACCATCAGTTGAGAAAATATAATAATTAATAAAGAAACCAAAAACAAAATTTAATATTAAATAATTAAACAGTGACGTTCACAGATTTATACATAAAAAAGAAAATAAACACATACTTTAACACAAATAAAAAGCTAATTACAAATTATCGATGGCAGATAAATACATGAAGTCTTTACTCTCTTAATCCAAAAATAATAAGTGAAGCCATAAAAACTGAATTAAAATGTCTTACACACTAAGTTGTACGTTTTTGCTCATAAAATATCCATCTTTACGATTAAAAACGTGTAGGTACAGTCGTAAAGAAAACTCAAAATAACATCGGTGATCGGAGCTAATTGAATAAGGAGACATTTTGAACCACATTTTATTATTCACTTTTTCCGTCTGTTTCAAATTAAAAAGTAATCATTCCATTTGGAACGATTGCGGTATGATTTATGAGATCGACAATTTTTTTTCTGTTTTCGGTACAGAGTTGCTCTTTGTTATTTGTTTAATATGTTTGACAAGGAAACAAATGTTAGCTACAAAGTGAAGTATGAAAGACGGTCATTATGTTGGTTTATAATGTTAAGTTGAATAGCACTTTCGGGCATTGACTATTTTGACCACATAAGTATTATGTCGACCTGACTGCCTCGTTGGTGTAGTGGTCGCAAGGCGCGACTGCTATGCACGGGGTCTCGGGTTCAAATCCCGGGTCGGGCTGAAATCGCTTTGTGGGTTTTGAGAAACTTTCATAAAGCAGCCTGGAGTCTGGAAGTTGGTGATAGATTCACAATGTCGGTCCTGCGCCTGATCTCCCTCCGGTCGTGTCGGATTGCCGTTCCATCGGACTATGAGAGTGAGGGAATAGAGAGTGCATCTGTGTCTGCGCGAATGCTTGTGCACTATAATATGTCCTGCGCAGCTGGCTGATCTCCATAAAAGAGAACGGCCGCCGTAGCCGACAATCGGCCTGGATGCCATCATTATGTCGACCTAAGTAAACGTTTTATTTGTATAGGTACCTATTATAAATTTGATGTAACTTATAATGACACTGACTTTTATTATGTCGAACTTAACTGATGTCCGTTACAGACGCCAGCACGTCAAGCTGCCCGAACCTGTAAAATTTTCCCAATCAACTTTGAACCATATACTTCAGCGATAAAGTTGAAAATCTATTGAGTTGACAGATTATAATCTGTAGTTTGACGTATTTTTTTCCAGCTAGAAACGAGACATCTATGAAGAACAATGACTAAGCAGACTCCTATCAAACAATATCGATTGCTTCAGGTACCAGTACATTAACAGGCAAATCACGGAGTAGACCGGCGACTATAGCCCTGACCGTTGCAGCCTCGTTAGCGCACTGCAAACAAATTTGATTACCTAACGAGAGCGAGTTAGACGTGTCCTAACATTTGTGCAAAGACTGATAGGTTTTTGAATAGATTTCAATCTTAATGAAGTACAATAAGGTAGAAATTTGAACGCTGGCAACGTTTATTATGAATGAGATATTGTCAAAGTTTGGGACTTTGGAAGCGATGATGGTAGAAGTTTTCAATAGATCTTAGAATTGACAGATTCGTTGTTAGAAGTGCGTTGGAGCCCATTTTGGCTATTATTTGTGTATTCTATTATCTTGTATGAATACTATGGTCTTGTTAATAATCGAGACTTCATTATACATGTACTCATCAACTTTATTCAGAGGTCTGTCTTAACCTATCTATTCTTCAACTACATGTTATACTTTCTATTTGTCCTGAACATTTTAACATGTTACATCGTTTCAACGTTAGGTAAACCCTTTAATATAATCTGAATCCTGATCACATAGGGTTCGACATTGAACTTCCACAACTCCACAATCGGTATGATTCGGGCCACCTGACACAGCGCAATTAAGAGACATTGTCCTGTATAAATCTTTATTTGTCTGGTAACCCCGGCTTTTTACCAACACTGGCAACTCAGCACTCATTAACAACATGGGACCCTGTATGGGAGTTGGAATTTTTCCAGTTATTTTGTCGACCAGCTATTTTATGGAAATCCTAACAGGTCACTTTATTTTGGCAATTGTTTTGGACACGTAAAATAATTCACGATACTGTTCCTACACTGTTTATACCTATACCTTTAAAAATTTAACGAAATGTCATTAAAAAATAAACTTGATAATAACCTACCTCATTTAAATCTATTTAGTGCTAGCACGTGCGAAAAGACACATACCAAAAACCACTAGAACCGCATTTGCTGAAAAAGTATAAAAATATAAGTTTGAATTTAGAACAGTCGTTCTGAAATAGCCGGGGGCGTTGCGGCGAACTGGCGACCATGCAAATGCGACCGTCACAGACTACTAAGTAAAGATCTCTCATTCTAATGTGGTTTCTTTTATGTTTATATATTTTATGTGCCTCTAAACAGAATTGTTTTAGAAATAGGTAGGTACGTAGATATTTTTTTGTGAAGTTTAGAAATACGAGGGAAAAATGCTCCAAATATTTTTGAAATAAATTAGCTACATTCGCAACTCAGGCACAGTTAAGCATCCTTCTCCTCTTCAAAAGTAGGTAGGTAAGGATAGTTTTGGTTCCACGTACCGAAAAAAACACGCTCTTTGACGCTTCTTAATCGCATTGTAATTACTAACATTAAAGATAAACTATTAAATGCATCACTAACTATAATAAATTATTAGATTAACCCTTTAAAAACTCCTTTTTTATATAAACCAATTACAAAAAAAAAACAACAAAACACTTAAATCCACATCTAAAATTACATTAACAGAAACAATTTTGGGCACATTCGTTGAACTTTGTATGACAGTGTCACAACGAGAGGGGGTCGGCGCGACGGCGGCGCGAAACATGAAAACTCGATAAATTTTAAAGTGCTCATGCCCTTACGCCCGCAGCCATCCGTCCGAAATCCGCAGCCGAAAACGTACGAATTTCGGCAACTTCATTAATATTGTACGGTTCGCTTTATTGTTTATCGATTTAAAAATTGGAATAGTACTGTGATGGAATATAAAGAGTTGAATCGATTATGTTTTGTTTCTTATTTTTATTTGAGCTAGGTACATGAAAATTGTTTCGAAAAAAAAGTAACATCCTTTTTTCAAATCTAGATTAATTTCTTTTTTATTATAAACTTAATGGCTACGTATAAAAAAACTAAGTGTTCTTTTTTCAAATCTAGATTAAGTTATTTTTTTTCTTTTTAAATGGCTACGTATTATTGTTTAAATAAAGATTTATAATATCTGAAACCACAATATAAATCTAATCATATTTATGTACCCAATTAGGTTCTCGAATTTTCTTTATACGGAAAACATTATTTACTTAATCTCCGATCTTGATAGCACATTTTAAGCCTCTCAAGCGTAAATAATTAACAAAACAAACACAGTATGTCGCCCAATTAATGCTGAAATACATACTTTTTACGTGTAACAGTTTGTTGTTCGAAGGTATGAAACAACGACAAAAAATGTTCAACCGGGTCCCATGTCAAACCACCATTGTAAGCTGGAACAAGAACGTACCGCATCATTATAATATACTGGTTTTGTAGCGCGGTTTCCCTCGCCCGTGGTTTTTGGTAGTTTGGTATTTTTTGCGTGACTCCTAAGGGTGAAAGCGTGATGGTAAATCCGTACTTCCTTTCTAATGAATATGTATTAAAAAAAGTTTGTTTATTTGTTGCAGTTTCATGATAAAATGGCTGAACTGATTGAGATGATATGAGATATGTAGGTAGTCTCTGAAATAAGCAAATATTTTATTGGGGTGCAAGTCGTAGCTCCTAAATGACGTGGACGATGTTACAGCCACAATTTTCTACAGACGGCAGCACATCAACCTACCTCAATCTGTCAAAGTTCTTTAATAGATTTTCAACCTTATCACAACACCGGGAGGTATATAATATACCATTGATAAAATTTGGTAGAGTCGGCTAGGTTGACCTGCTAGCGTCTGTACCTTATAATGGTACTAAGCAAATGAGCTATGATATGCGGAAATATTTTTCTTTGATTGGTAATTCCAAAGATTACCGCAAGACAAACAGAAGAACACTTCACCCTTATGCATGAGTTCAAATTTAATTTTTACCATCTTACAACTTACTAACTTTGCCTTCATTGCGAACTGTTTATTCACTTGTTTTACAGCTTCGTAACTTGCGATTGTGTTTTGTTTTACGATGTGACTTGGAATGTTGCACAGGTACAATGTGTTTGGTGATATTCGCGCTTTTTACTTTTTTATGTCTCTTGAAGTGTTTCAGCAATAATGGGAATATAGCACGTGACGTGGAGTTGTACGTTAGAGTTTCGTTTGTGCTGTGTGTAAAGATCTTTATTTGAGTAACTGTTAGAGTAGTATTACTGCCAAGTTTCGTCAAAACCCGGTCAGCTGTTTGCAAATGAAGAAGTAACAAACAAACATAATATAATAATATCCCTCACACATTCACACAACGTCATTTAGTCCCAAACTAAGCGGAGCTTGTATTGTTGGTACTAGGCCACTGATAAACATACTTGTATATTTTTCTTTTGTAAATACATACATATTACACATAGAAACACCCAAACTAAATCAAACACCTACATATGTTCATGCACACAAATGTTTGACTTAAGTGTGAATCGAACCCGCGACCTCCATCGTGGCAGGCAGATTCACTACCCACTACGCCACCTGGTCGCCGTAGTATGATATACACACTTTCAAAATTTTGCTTTTATAATATTCGTTGTAATAAATGGCTTTCATAAATTTTATCTAATTATACCATAGCAATGAACGATATAGGTACGCTAAAACGTCAACCATCAGTTGAGAAAATATAATAATTAATAAAGAAACCAAAAACAAAATTTAATATTAAATAATTAAACAGTGACGTTCACAGATTTATACATAAAAAAGAAAATAAACACATACTTTAACACAAATAAAAAGCTAATTACAAATTATCGATGGCAGATAAATACATGAAGTCTTTACTCTCTTAATCCAAAAATAATAAGTGAAGCCATAAAAACTGAATTAAAATGTCTTACACACTAAGTTGTACGTTTTTGCTCATAAAATATCCATCTTTACGATTAAAAACGTGTAGGTACAGTCGTAAAGAAAACTCAAAATAACATCGGTGATCGGAGCTAATTGAATAAGGAGACATTTTGAACCACATTTTATTATTCACTTTTTCCGTCTGTTTCAAATTAAAAAGTAATCATTCCATTTGGAACGATTGCGGTATGATTTATGAGATCGACAATTTTTTTTCTGTTTTCGGTACAGAGTTGCTCTTTGTTATTTGTTTAATATGTTTGACAAGGAAACAAATGTTAGCTACAAAGTGAAGTATGAAAGACGGTCATTATGTTGGTTTATAATGTTAAGTTGAATAGCACTTTCGGGCATTGACTATTTTGACCACATAAGTATTATGTCGACCTGACTGCCTCGTTGGTGTAGTGGTCGCAAGGCGCGACTGCTATGCACGGGGTCTCGGGTTCAAATCCCGGGTCGGGCTGAAATCGCTTTGTGGGTTTTGAGAAACTTTCATAAAGCAGCCTGGAGTCTGGAAGTTGGTGATAGATTCACAATGTCGGTCCTGCGCCTGATCTCCCTCCGGTCGTGTCGGATTGCCGTTCCATCGGACTATGAGAGTGAGGGAATAGAGAGTGCATCTGTGTCTGCGCGAATGCTTGTGCACTATAATATGTCCTGCGCAGCTGGCTGATCTCCATAAAAGAGAACGGCCGCCGTAGCCGACAATCGGCCTGGATGCCATCATTATGTCGACCTAAGTAAACGTTTTATTTGTATAGGTACCTATTATAAATTTGATGTAACTTATAATGACACTGACTTTTATTATGTCGAACTTAACTGATGTCCGTTACAGACGCCAGCACGTCAAGCTGCCCGAACCTGTAAAATTTTCCCAATCAACTTTGAACCATATACTTCAGCGATAAAGTTGAAAATCTATTGAGTTGACAGATTATAATCTGTAGTTTGACGTATTTTAATTTGAACGCAGCGCTCACTTGGTCGTGTTTAGTATTCCTTGTATTATGCTGAAGAGTTCTTTTGTTTATTTGTTTGAATGTGGAACTCAGCACCTGTCAGGCCAGTTTGAACTCATCTTCTCTTTTTTTGGTGATAGATATTTATCGAGGAAGGCTATAAGCTAGTTCCTGTGAGACGAAGCTAATATTTTATAAAATATTTTCTTTGATGCAATAAAAGTCCCTTATAAAAATAATACAATATTTTTATAAAATAAATATCTTTGACGCTATAAAGTGGTCAGACAATACAAGCTCATCCCCTGGCCGAGGCACCGAGGTGGCAGTCGCCGGCGACACTTTCCACACTTTAATTAAACTTCAGATTCATTGTGCTAGCTTTAATTTCATTCGCGCAGAACTCGCAGATGTCGGCCTTATAAACTTTATAATTAATAACAATCAGAGATAATGTTTTATTGTTCGAAGCGTTACGTAAATATTTAAAGCGTTTAATTTAATATTAGATAGGTATAATAAGTAAATTTTGGTAATTAATTTTGTGTTTGTCAGTGACAGTAAGGTATTTTGTGAGCGTTTAAGAAAATTAATTGGGTTAACTGGTGATCGTTTAAGTAGAATTGCTTGTGTATTTTGATTGTCAGTTTATTTAGTTACAAATAGCATATTTTTGTATTTGCTACAGTTGGTGAGAATTTCATAAAAAAACGCTTCTTGTTCTTAGTTATATATCACACAAATAGAAGAAATATGAGATATTACGTTTGTAAGAGCATTCGTAATCCACAATACTTTACCGACAAACATAAAGATAAAGATTCCTTTATTGCATAACTGTGTATATATTTATGTTAATTAAATACAGTAGTTTAGTTCAACAGTCTATCCCAGTCGGACATACCATATCAAAATAAAGCGAAAAAAAAGGAATACACTACTACAACTATTAGAATTTTTTTAAACTTTACTTTAAACATATTTGTTTTGTTTTATTAAGTTGAAACTTACCTACTGGGCATACTACAAACGCTATAACACTAACACACCATAGACTAAACAATGTGATAGATAAGCAATTACATGTAGTTACGTCTGCCTACGGGCAAGTAAAGGTAGAAAAGTAGCGGATGTAAAAATTGCGGGCATTTGTCAAAGTCCCCTCTGCGGAAATGGTGCATAAATAAAGGTCCAGTTAAAAAAACTTGCGATGACCCCTACTAACGTGATTGCTATCTCACGTGAAGGTTTAGTGAAACGTCACATAGAATTATTGTGATAAGTTACCTTAGTAATAAGCCAGCATTCGAACTAATATACGAAACATGAATTTAGACGATTATTTTTACAGTACGGGCTACTTTACCGAGATTCTTCGATTTACTTTTTAAGTTAAATATCTGAGGAATTATGGATTAAATTTGATGTAAAGTAGCGGCAATTTCATCTAATAGAAAGCAAAGTACAATATGCAAATGAACAGGACAGTTAAAAACACTGACATTTTCAAGCTCTTATAACTACCTATATTACCACCCACCCTTGTCTACTAAAAAGCGGTTAAAACAACACTAATACCTTTTAGTACTACCAAAAACGACTAAATAATATAACGGAAAACATTTCGAAATTCAAGTTTCCATTCCTTTACTTGCATAAAACACACGGTTGCTGTCAACAAATGTCACTTTTTTTGCGTCCCGTCTCGACGTCGCGTGACTTCGAGTCGACGATCGAACGAATGTGGTAGGGGCAATGATCTATCGCACATTTTTACGAAATAAGCCATAAAATTGGACGTTCCGTTGTTATGTAGTTATATTGTCTGAGTCCGCAGCATTTTTGAAGATTAATGCCGCGTAATACGTTAAATCATCGGATACTGTTTGAACATTTTTAGATATTGCTGCTGTAACTTTTGTACGTTTTATCTTTCTCTAATATTTGTTTTTATTTCATATACCTAAAGAGCTTAAACCTCTAACAAAAAAAAATGTCTCAACATATCGAATCAGATAACAATTAATGTGTTTAGACTATCGCAACTTGTACACGTATTAAACACAACACAGGGTCTTACTCGCGATGAACATCTTACTCAGATAACAATTCCATGAATAATTTCATGCACATTTAAAGAGATACGTAAAACTGTCGCGACTGTGCAAATTAATCTAAAAATACACTTATAAATTTTACTCCCCACTGAAAACTCTTCAATTATGGCCGTGTTTTACTCATCACAAAAATTCAACCAAAAAAGCACAAAATTCGATCGAAGCTGCACTTTGCTGGAACATTATTAAAATACCGCAGTATAACCCTACAAATGAAGCGGTGGTCCACTTGATTGATTTATAGCACATGCCCGCGACGGACACGACACGTGTTCAGTAGCAACACGCACGTGCTCGTTTAATTAATTTAGCTGTTGATACTGTCCGGACATGGAGTAGATAGTGTCAGAAGTTATAGTCAGAAAGTGAGATAGTGAGCTCACGCAGTGCGGGTGCTGAATTACTGAACAAATAGTTGTTGAAGCACTATTTATTGCTTGGATTTTTCATAAAAAGTCTCTCTTCTTCTTTCTTATGTAATTCCTATTGTGCTATTGAATAAATGGACAAGAGTTGTGACTCTATTTATCTAGGTATTTTTTCTAAGATTTTGTGACAAAAGGCATGTATTATTTTATACAAAAAATACCTAAAATAAATCTTAAACTTATGTATTCATTTTAAATATTATTACAGAGTTTTTTTTTTATTATTATCTACTAGAAATTTAGAGGCTTTTGGTCACAATACGACCACGCCGGCCCCATCATAACCTAATACAACATTTTTAACGCTATTCCGACTTAAAAACCTTATATACTATTTTGTAAAGTAAAATAGCTGCATTCGATTTACAGAGTTGTATTGTAACACATAAGGAAAGCATTCCGCATTCTGTATATTTGTTTCTCCATGACCCCGAGTCGTCGAGGGTTGTCGGTTGTCGGTGACCGTTGCTGCATCGACACGTGGTTTTTTGTAGCAATTAAATGAAGGAGGTTTTATTGTCCAGCAGTATTGTTGGGATCCCAAGCGATTGTAAAAAGTATGAATAAATTCCTTTATTAGCGAGTGCGGGATCGAAATTCGAAAATAAACAATTGAACATCGTTTAGTCGCAGTGGGGAAACATATTTTGACTTTAGTTAATGTTAGGTGTGGTAGTGTCAGATGTTGTCTTGTTTGATTTTTATAAAACTGACTAGTCAAATGAGCAGCTCATCTAAAGCAAATAATAAATAAATTATATTCTGATCAGTTAAGTAACTGTGAGCATAAATTTGTGAAATTATTACCAAGACAAAATTGTTCTTTGGCCTACCTTGCGGTAGCCATTTACAGAAAGTATTCATTAAAGCCTTATTTACATTATCAAAATTTCCAAAAAATAACAATATCTTTACCAGTATTTAATATACGTAACCCCTGAAAAGATAAATCCCCTTTGCATTCCATAATTTCGTCGAAATTAAAGCGAGCCCCATAATTCTATCTGCAATATCAAGCATCCCAATGTTATATAACGACCATAATAACAATAACACGAGGTATAAGCAGTAACAGTTATCATTTAGCACGGCTACTTACATTATCGTAACACTTCACTCAAAATTGCTCTGACCATTTAGACAAGCTGTAACATAATTGTTAACCAAATTATATTTTAATGTAAGTACCTATTAACACTCGTTATGTTATCAATTTTGTTTTATTTTTTATTTCATTTAAAACAATATTATGTAATGGCTGATAATATTTTTTGTAGGTTACATTTAAATAACGGATTTTAAGATAAATGGTGGAAGGTGGCAGATAGTGTGAGAATTCTAATGGCGCCTTATGATAAGGAAATGTCTGACAAGAAACATATAAACAAAAATAATCGATATTTTCAGTCAGTTGTCAACAACTGCAGAGTAGAGACGATTTATTTATTTGAAGGTAAACCAACAGCATAATATTGTGAAAAATAAATCATCATCTCTTATTACAGGAATGCCGGGGCTGCGTGATTGGTCGCAAGAGTTATCGTGGCCTTGGTAATGACACAAAGAGCTCTAGAAGGAACATAGTGAGTTTTAGTCTGTAAAAGTCTGATACTCCCTCCAGCGGCACCCAAAGAAGAAGAGGTCATTTGATGATTTATCACTCAATAAAAAGCAATGAAAAAGAAATAAATAATTAAAAAAAAACATAACAAAAATTAAGGGATATCAAAACAAAACCATTTTTGTTTAACCAGGCTTCATTTTATTTTCAAGAGATATACAGATACAAGGATGAACAACGGGAATGCACATTTTTAGATCGACTAAGACCAACACAAGCCTACAGCGATAAAAAAAAAACAAAACAAAATACAAGTATCACAATAAAATTGATATTGAATCTGAAACATTCAATAAAGTTATTTCAGGCAGGATGTTAAGTTAAATGGGGGAAGAACTTTAATCATTGGCACGGCCTCTCCCTGGAGATCTTTTAAGTATGAACGATAAGTTAAGGCCAGACTCGCAAAAATGCCCGTGTTTTTATTTGGCGACTCATAATTTTGGAAGAGGAAAATCGGGATAATTTTTGTTGATAATGGATTGTGAAAAGTGTGTTTGTCTTTACGTGTTGATGACGGTTCAAAGTTGATTAGAAAAAATTGACAGTTTCGGGTAGCTTGATGTGCTGCCGTCTGTACCCTGTGTGTATTTGTACCATACACACAGGGTACAGACGGCAGCACATCAAGCTACCCGCTGGAAAACTATTAAAGAAATTGACAGGTTGTAGTAGCTTGATGTGTTGGCGTCTGTGTAAAATATATAAAGTTTAAATCATATTTTGAGATCATAATTATTAGAATACGAACTTTTATTCATTTCATACCAAATTTAAATCAATGAAAAACACAATAATTAATTCACAAATTTTAAAATTTCGTCTTATATCAACGCCTTACTACTGAACGAAAAATATTTGTGCAATTTATAGTGTCATATAACTCTGCCACTCTATCTTTACGTTACTGATGCTGCAATGAAGATCTTCGCTTTAACAACTGCAATGCTAGGAGCATTGCCAATACAATCTAAAGAATTGAAAGAGTCCAATATTCAATCGCATGGCCACAGGCGTTTTGATTATTTTGTCGAAAATTCTAACAAATACTCGAACAGGTCATATTTCGTGTGGAATATATAAATCCTCGTATTAAAATATTTTATATATAAATACTTAGACTACTTTTTGAAAAATTAAGAGAGTTTCAATGTATAAACCTTTGTATCAAAAGTGTGTAATTTAAAGAGATTCAATATATTTATGATACGTAATGATAGATAACTAACATAAACGGAAGAATACGACAAATATTTTGCCTGACTACAAATTATAAATTAATTTCAAAACAAATTGCAATTTTATTAGCTCTGAACAGAATTTGCTTTAAGTTTTCTATTCGAAGTTATTAAAATTGAAATGAATACAACCTCAATAGAAATTATCTAAAAGATATTTTATAATAGCACTCTATGAATTGAAATAAATTAGCCTCCAACCTACTTGAATACCACCAGTAAATAAATATCGCAAAACAGATGACCGCTTACAATTTACACCACATCTGAAACCGCAGCGCCTTATCGAAGAAGTCGATGGTCGAGAGCTCCTCGAGACGGCGCGATCCCCTTACTAATGTTCATTGCCATTGTTTCTGGTCCACTGATCTTCAGCCAATGGAAAAATAGAAAAAATCCGATAACAGCAACAGAACAAAGCCTAGCCTCCGAGTAAAATAAAAGGCCGCGATTAGGAACATCTGAACGCGGACTCAATTTATACACTGAGTACGCCATCTTTCTTTTGTTATTTGGTCGTTTTTGATACGTTAGTGTCTAATGGGTATTTTAAAATGGGTTCTTTGCAGGCTTTGTTTAGTGAGTGCGATAAAAATAAAATAGCACAATTTCCCAACAAGAACTACTCCAGATAAATTAAAGTCCAGATGAGATCTCACACAAGAATCTCGTCCATCCTTATTGCAAATGGAGTGTTAGAGCATGTCTGTCTTAGCAGCAGACATTTACGAGCAGCACTGAAGACTCTCGCAAACAACGTCTTTTAATTATGGTAAAAATAAAGAATTTAACTGGCCATCAAACGGTTGACGGCGCAATTTTTCCCGACCATCAGATCTCAAGATAGAACAAATAAGTAGTACTAGGATTTTAATATGCCATAAACTATAACGACCGATACCATTAGGTAGCTCAACTAATAGTTATAAGCTTTATTTTCAAGCAAATAAAGGTGAAAATCGTATTTAGAAACAGTAAAATTATCCCAGCGCGGATGACAATGCGACACTAAAAAATTTACTTCTGGGAAAAATTGTGTCAATGAAAAGTGATTCTATGTGTCCAAGAAATAAGGTCGTTGTCAATTAGTGTGTTAGGTTCCTGGTTGTTTATGTTATTCTGGTAGTGAGAGACGGGTCCTGAGTGCATACCTGTCCTTGCAGCAAGCTTTATGTCTCTGCGAAGATGGTGGCAAGCTTCTTAGCGCTTCTCAGTAAAATGCTTTCCTAGTACATGGTTGCATAGTTTTCTGAACTCTGCGTTGTGTTACAATGTGGACTTTGATGTCCGTTTGAAATGAGGCTGATGATAGAAAAAGTGACAGCACGCGAAGTGATAGTTCATTGAAATTATAACAAGAAGGAAGCTTGTCCAATGCGTGATTCACCCAGAGCTATTCTGATGATAGATTTGAAATGTCATTTATTTTAGATGCGACTGAGTTAGTCATTGTGCAGTAATGTAGATGATTACAGTTTAGCTTTTAATGAAAAAAAAATATATAACTCGTTATTTTTTTTATTGCTACAGCTATTTTGGTGCGATACAGTACGTTCGACCACAACAGAAATCAATTTTTTTAACAATATTATCATGATCTTTCCCTGATCCCACCATTAGTCATTGAGTAGTTTTTAAGTTTCCTGCATATTCGTTTTAGACTTATGTGTTAGCTTTTTTCTTTTGTTTTTTTTTTTTGTGTATCACTTCTCGCAAATCAAACAAGAGGTTGTCGACTGCTTAACTGTGTTACTTATCTACGATTATGTTCAGCATAGACCCAAAATTACGTGTTTATTTTTTCCTCAAAACATACATATAGCATAATTATTTTATATTTTTATACTCACAAACTGCCATGAAAGCCACGTAGCAGCAATAAAAAACAACATTTAAAATGGTTATGTTCCCATCTAATTAGGTCAGCGGGTGACGCAGGGTCCTCATTTAATTACGAAAAATATTAAATTTTCCATGTCGCCAAGTTATGGCTTTCACATGCAAATGTGACGGGAATCGCAATGGCTGTGATGTACGGGAAGTTTTGTTTTGGAAGCTTGAGGGATTTTGATTTTATAAGTACCAATAGTTCTTAGATAGACTTTTTTATTTGGACGTACAGACGCTAGAACATCAAGCTACCTGAAACTGTCAAATTTCCCAATCGAGTATGGACCATATGCTTCAGCAATAAAGTTAAAAAAGTATTAAGGCAATTTCATAGATTGTATTAGCTTGATGTGCTGGCCTCTGAACATATTTCTGTGTTTTGCTAATCTGAGATCATGTGACAGAATACTGTATATTTAAAATAATGCTTCTTAAGGTTAAGTAAATAATTTAATACTGACTATGTTCTACTTGAATTTGATTCCTATTTTCTATTGTATCATTTCTTCTCCAAGATGAGACTATATTGGTACTTGCCGGGCATTGAGAATCATCGCTTTTATATTTGACAAGTGGCTTCTTCATACTTTTGACCTAAAAAACATTTTGTAATAAATAACCTATATTTTTTATTAATCCAAATGTTTACCAAAAATATTATCCGTATGTCATATTGGTATGATAGACTTTGATATAATATTTATTTAGTCCATCCAGAGAGTCAATTTGCATAGCAATATAAATCCAAAACTGAACCGAACTGCGTTTGTTTTACAATTCAATAAACAGCTGAATATTTGATGGCTTTACCCAGGGTTTATAATAAATATAAGCCCAACTTTAATATGCGTGGAAAAGTAAGCAATAACTTTTGATATTCATGGAAAAAAATGATTTTTAATTTTTTTTCTCTAACTAAAAAAATCTCTTCCCACTGAGTGTAAAGTTTAATTCTAGAACTAGTCTTCCACCTTCTTGTTACCTAAACTCAAAAAACCTCTCCCAGTTCCATCAAAACTTGTTAATAGCAACGTTTTAGTGTCACAAACCGAAAAATAAAATTAGCAAAAACTTTTTCGTGCATCGAACTCCGAGAGTGAAAATTCAAAGTTCAGAAAGAAAAGTTCGGGATGTCTTTGAAAGCGTTCTTTTGTCGCACGAAGGGATGGAGTTTGTTGTACACCATTTACGGGGTGTTAAAAACAATCTATGATACAGTCTGGGTTATTGCTGTGTGCCACATGGCCTGAAGTACCGGGTTATATTTACACCGGACTGAGTTTGGTAGTACTGTAGATTTTTGAAAATGTTTTTTTTTTTTTTTCGGGAAAAGTTGTTTAAAATAATGGGTTATTGAGGACTATTGAATATACAAATGAACAACATGTTGTGTTTATTATGTGATCATTTTGAACTATCTATTGTTTTGCATTAATTCAAAAGAAAAAAGTATTAACTAATAGTTTCTCTTGCTATCATCTCCCGCGTTCCCAAGGAACTTCATCTCGTAACCAGATAACACATGGGTATCCTATGTTCACCGGAGATAGTGTAGCTTCCCAACAGTGAAATACTTTTTCAAATCGGTCAAGTAGTTTTGGAGACTATTCAATTCAAACAAACAATTAAATCTTCCTTTTTATAACATTAGTACCTATAGTACCAATACTATTATAGCTACTAAAATTAATTTCAGTAATTCTGAATGTTTGAAGCAAAGTGCACTCTTGAACAAAATGAAAGTTTCGTCCGCCACCGTCCATCTTTCATTATAAAGGCATTTGATTTATGATGTTTAGCGCACTTTCGTTAGCTCTTACCCTTTGAACTTACTTACAATACGTGATAATTTATGCGCTTAAGTTTTGCCTTTTTGGGCCAAACTGGGACAGACAAAAACAAACGTAGTTTAGCTTCTTTAATATTCTGTGTTTAAATGTTTGTAGTATCCATTTGTATTTGTGACAAATGAGAATGATTTGTGTAGATTTATAATTTATTGATACAAACGCCAGCACATCAAGCTACTCGAAACTGTAAAATTTTTCCAATCAATTTTGAACCATATGCTTCAGTGATAAACTTGATAATATATTAAGGAAATTTGACACATTGTAGTAGATTGATGCGCTGGCATCTGACCATTGAAAAAAAAACAGGTTATTCAAGGCACCATGTTTATGACGCTAAAAAATAAATACCTCATGATGCTCATAATATGATATTTATGTGACTTTTCGTAGTATTGATAGAATTATGAATCACATTATGGCTCAACCTCGGCTCAACCGTAGTATCTTTTAATCCTGAATATCAAGAAAAAAACACTTATCACTTATTCAAATTAAATAAACTATGCAATCTTCTGTGCTATTAAATCTCGAAAAAGAACTAAAATAATCTAAAAACATAGGTTATAGAAATCTAGCATTATTTTTGCTAATACCGCAAAATAATGTCTACACCTAATAAATCATAACAAAAACAGTATTACCTCATTACCTCACAACACGCTGACGTCCAAACAGATGGTATCGTTAACAGAGAATTAACCATTAGATATAATCTGGAAGCTATAGTAATATATCAAAGGATAATAATTGCACTGTCGACCGCACAAAGACAGCACAAATGTATCGATTTTCCTCTCAATATCGATATTGGTTCTGTATTTATGTTTTGTGAAGATGTGTTGTAAGACTCCCCAGAATTTATGGATGTCTAAAGCTTTGAGTAGTTGATAGTCTCCAAAAAGGTGCTAATGATGTTATTCCTTTGACAGAATTTCCTAACGATATTTTGACAGGAATTGTTCTGTGAACTATTTAAAAAAAAAACTTCTTCGATAAAGAAGTACTCGTAGACAGCCTTCTTAGTTTTGGTGGGTTGATGGTTAAAGCACCGGCCTGTCAATTATGAGTGTGTTCAATTCCTGGTCAGGCTAGTAATGATGTAATTTTTCTAAGTTGCATCTACTTTCTAAGTAGGATATATCTATCTTAAGTCACCAGTGGACTGGAGGCCTGTGCCCAGTAGTGGGATGATAGAAATGATGATTATGAGACAGCCTCTTTGAGATGGAGTTTATTCTCTAGTATTTTCTGAATGATGTCAGATTTTTACTTAACATAAACGTCTAAATGCGCCCAAAAATATCTACTTCCTTCTACAGAAATAATATTTCTTATCCGAAACGATAATTTCTCTCCAATAAATCACTTACAGATTTAACATGGCATTTTGCTTCCGATCTACCATAAATAACTTGCATATCTACCACTTAAAAATAAGTTAGCGTTTATCCTGCGCTTTTGATGCCGCCATCATAACAAAATGGTTTTGAACGAGCCCATAGCCAGTGTAAAATGATCCCCGAAACTCAGGCACGGTCCTAGTAATGCATGCTGTTTAAAAGAGATGAAGGTAACGGGGGAGGTCAATGTAAATTGGTGTTTTGGTGCCATAAATACTCGTTGAGGCATCGACAATTTTTCATGTGCTCTTCGATAAATTCGTAGAGGTATTTATAAGTTCGAATTAAGGTTTAAAATCGGTTGCTTTTCTTTTTATTAGCTGTAGATAATGTTGGTTTTACAGTAGCTTTTAAATAGACGTTGAAAGAAGTCGACAGACAGCTATCAAGATGTCCTAATAGGCGTAGCGTACGCCAGAAATAATTTACAAATTACCCTCATGTCGGGTCAGATTTGTATTTCGGGGTTCGAACCTGTTTTTTTACAAAACTTATTTTTGTTCTCGCTCATTATTTATTTTAATGCACAATGAAGCTTCGAAAGTTTAAAATAAATCACTCGAGCTAAGACTTGGTTTCCTTGAAATTGATTTGTTGAAATCTCCTTAATAGCTTATAGTATACATACTTTCTATCAGATTTTTTATTGCTTCATCTTTTTTAAAGCGTTATTGGAAGCGTTTATAAAGCGAGTTGGAGCAATGGGCGCTGTTTTCATTTTTATTTTGTCTTTTTTATTTCCTTTGTTTTAATCACATTAGTAAGTTCACCTTGGGATTTGAGCTTTCAAAATGCCACTGACATTGCTAGTTATCTCAAATTCCGAGGTTCTTATCCAATTTTGACTGGATTATCCCGACTAGTTATTTAAAAGTAAAATTCTTACTTTTCTTAACTAGCCTGCACTTCCTTACGCAGTTCGGTACTTTCCCAAAACAACCTCATTTGCGGTGTCTAGGTAATATTTCAGCACTGTCCCAATATCCCGATAACAGTGTCCTTGCGAGTTGCACTACATCGAAGTACTGGCTAGTGACTATGGTAAATTTTCAAGTGGCATGCGGTTAGCGGCGAACACTTAACTCTCCTTTGTGCGATACTTAATTAACAAGTTTAACAGCCACCCACTTAACTGGCGGACTTTGGATTAAGTAACTATTGAACACCGTATGTGGTTTTGCGTTACTGAGAAAATGGTCTAAGGCGCTCCTCACAAAGGTTAAGCGGGAAGTTTTAAAATCAAAATAAACAAAAGGTCGGGATATTTTTGTTTTATTTCCTTTAAATATATAATCCCCAATAAGCCGCACGGTGGATTGATCATAAGGTTAAATACTAAAAAGAGGAAGATGAGTGACCATTTTGTCATGTTAAGTTTCTCCGTGTTTCGGAAGGCACATTAAATTGGTGGGTCCCAACTGTTTTATTATCTTATATATTAATGAAATCATAATTTAGAAATTAGTAACCGCGAAGTAATACCTTAACTGAAGTCTCCGGTTTTTGTCTCCGTTCTACAAACTGTAGGCAAATATGATCGTTTGTAGGTGATAATGATACTCGATTATGATACTCGTACATATCCATCTACCAAGTAATGTGTAACTATCTTCAAAATTCAACAATACCATGCTACAATTTCACTTGATATTCACCAATACAAAACATGACTGTTACTCATAGCATTTAACCTTTCACGTGTCCCCCCCAGAGCATCGCAGGTTAGACTAAATGTCATGGCAGTGCATCGATGCTATGTCCCGCCCCCTAAGGGCCGTCCGTGTTATTTATTGTGAGACGTTTTAGTGTAGACTGCCAGACGCTTGAATGGTTAAGTTCTTAGTTTTCAACTTAAGCTTGAGTAGTAACTTAAATAGGGATATCTGTGTTTAGAATCGATTTCTTAGATGTTTAGGTGATTACTGTTTCTATGCGTTACCGAGTTGTTGAAAGATTATTGACTGTTATCTAAAAGTGATGAGACGTTCTCTTTATGCGAACAATGATGACGTCCATGTCGATTGCCGGCCACGGCCGCCGCTCTCTCTAAGGAGATCCGGCAGCTACGCAGGACAGTGCACAAACATTTGCGCAGACACAGGTGCATATTCTATTTCTATCCCTCACTCTCATTGTCCGATGGGACAGCAATCCGATACGACCGGAGCGCAGGACCGACATGTAAGTGTCTTCGATCCGGAAATCGAACCCGAGACTCGTATTAGATGCATAGTCATTAAAAATTAACGTGTTTTTGTGGTATTACAAAAAATTAAACTTATCTTTGACACGTGTTTAAAACATTTTTTTTTTGGCACGTGTCAAACGTCTGTTTAGCTTTTGTTTTTAATAACACAAATAGTTTTGCTTGGTTTTAGTATTCTCACAGATAGCGAGATCTAAAACCAATTAACTATCTACATATGTAGGACGGAAAGTTTCCACAGACATTTTCATATTTATCTTCAATGAAATTTAAACTGACGTTTTAGCTTATGCGTATTTTCTATTTTTTCTTTCATTGTCTTACAAAATTCCATAATGATAAACCAGC
The DNA here is from genome assembly GCA_958496145.1 of Heliothis peltigera. NCBI lineage: Eukaryota > Metazoa > Arthropoda > Insecta > Lepidoptera > Noctuidae > Heliothis > Heliothis peltigera. The sequence goes on along the minus strand of OY292329.1, from coordinate 10,418,782 downwards.
TTTCGTATATACATACGTTCCAAACCAAATGGCAGATTAATAAAACCGATGTCATGTATATCGTGCACAAGTTTAATAAACAAGTCGGTCCGTCTGTCTGTCTGTCATATGAGATTGCTCTCAGATTTACCCTATGGGTAGGTGTCGACTTATCATCTGTTACAACGGGAAGAAAATCTGTTATTCCTTCTATCGAATAATTAATTTAATTCTGAGCTGCTTAATCACAAAATTGTTGCTATCGAAATTTAAAGTACATATGTTTTGAATTGAAATTATGTAATTTAATTAAGTAGGCAACTGATGTTTAAGAAAAAAAAGTCTTATGAACTAGAAGCAATGTTGATTTGTAGTATTTTATTAAACAAATTAGAAAACAATATCTTTTTAGCTAAATTAAAGAGAAGAATATGGAATGAAAAAAATATAGCAATGTTTTATTCTAACGCCATCTATGTTTCAAAGCCAGAACTAAATTTCTTCTATCCTCCCTCGCTCCCGAGGGAACTTAGTGATTTCAATCGCTCCCGCTAGATAGCACCACCTGTACACTCGTGGAAATCCGTCACTTTATGGAATAGTAAACTGTTGGTATTGTCAGGCCCGTCTTTCCCACTGGGCACTATGGGCACGTGCCCAGGGCCCCGCATTCGAATGGGGCCCCCTAGTTCCTTTTTCCCTTGAACCTGGCACATTCACAATTTCATTCAATAGTCTTTTTTTAAATTTCGAACACAGAATTTAAAGAAACAAAAGACAATTTGGAGCCTGTTTGTTGATATCAAACAATCGCATATGTATTAAGAAAACTTGGTTTTATTGGTTTACTTGGATTTAATTCTTGAAAAAGTGATTGATATCTTTGGTTTTGCAACAAACATTACTTATTCTTAACATTAAGGTGATAAAAAGTTTAGAACCTTGTTTGTCTGCTTCCTTTATCTATTATAACTAAACAGAGTTTTCTTTAGGTCATAGGGGCCCCATGATCCTAATGTGCCCAGGGCCTCAAATAGTTTAAAGACGGCCCTGGGTATTGTGAATAGTTAATTGTAGATCTTTTTGAAAACTACATTTGAAAACTTAAAATTGTTAATCGACTTCCATAAAAACTTTAAGAACGTGTAAAAAGTAGACAGTCGGGATAACACTTTTTTTATAAAAACAATAAAGTATTAATGACTCACTCATTTGATATTTGCTTCTTCGGTTGACCTAAAAACCTGACTAGACCTAGATATAATTTTTAATGTCAAGTATTACATTTTTCGAGGAACAATCTCGTCTCAGCAGCTAAGACACAGCAAATCCCATGGATTGATGAGGGCTTTACTGGCAGCTTCGTCATACCACCTTGTTCTTACAAAAGATTTGACCCACTTTTCAGATACGGATTATTTTTTATATTTTGTTAATACGGTAGTTATTTTTATGCCTGTCGTATGTATGTAATGGTGGACTGAATTGATTATGAGAATGAATAGGATAAATTATTAATTTGCTCGTTTTATGAGGTGGCATATAAATAAAGTTTATCCAGGGTTTGTGTAAGGGTCGTCAAGGAGGTATTCACAATAGGGATACTTATTATTTGTTTTAAGGACAATCCAGATATTTCTATATAAAAAAAAAAAAATTGTACAGACGGCAGTAGGTTTACGTACCTGGAGATGTCAAATTTTATCAAAAGTAAATTAAATATGTAACCTTCCGGTATTTTGATAAGTTTGAAAATCTATTAGAGAAATTTGACAGATTGTAAGATTTTGAAAAACTAAAGCTATTTTCTAAAAATAAAATATGAAAAAAAAAAACAATTTTACAGTTCCTATGATAAAAACAATTACATATTTCCAAAACTAGATTACTATGGGAACCATCATAAACTTTTTCGAACTCTAGGTATAGTATCAAGATTTTTTTTTTGGATTTTAGAATGTTTTTTAGTACAATCCTGTAGAAGACCAATTTAAGAATTCATTGAGGAAACATGCCCAAATCAAACGACAGGACCTTTATCAAAATTATTAGGATCAGTCTCTTTGATCAGGTAATTCCCTTTGTCCAATTTATCTGAGCTAATCAAGTTTTCAAATCGAGAGCAATGGATAAAAGAATAGTTAATTTTTGACTTCATTATGAGTGTCAAAAATAATGGATGGATCGATTTGCAACCTTATTAATTTGGTAATTAGGTCTGGATTTTTGAATCTAAGTGCTTTTTCGAAGGAGACGCTTTCATACATGAATGGGCCAGAGGTTAAGTAAGTATAAAATGGTAAAATTGATGGGAATTGATAGCTACCATTTGTCAAACTATCACGATCGGCAATTTCAGGCTTTCTAATCCAATTCTCCTCAAGATGTTTTCCTTCACCTTTAATAAGCCATTGGTGTCCAAGATAAACTGAAATGTTTGAAAGTTTTTGTTATTTTGATGTATGTATGAAAATCAGCCAAGTTGTATGACATAAAGAAGTATATTATGCAATATGTCCGATTTCAAGTTCAATTAGTAGCTTGGAAAGGATGCCCATGTCTTCATTGAAACACGAGAAATTATTTCGAAGTCAACCCAAGAAGAAACATCAAAACGAGCCTTAATCCACCGCTGATTATCATGGCGGCCTACCACGGATTCTCTGATTAAAATTCACGTCATCACACATCGTGACAGTTACGGCGGTGTCAAAGGCTGCGGACGCCACGTGCAGTGGGACTCACCAGCACGAGACGAGATCGCGACTCGAATACCAATGGTAGGCCTGCGTGTGGCCGGCGCGCGATGAATTCGGTGATTCTTAGAAGTGACAGGCTGTTCCATCATGATATGATTGTTAATCCTTATAGCGTTTTTAGGCGGTGTCTTTGTGGTTACTTCCTCGTGCTTAGTTGATATTCAATAACTGATCGAATGGTAGGCACGACAGTTAAAACGACACAAAAGAACTATTAGATCAATTTTCTGGAAGCAATGAGATTTTTCCAAAAATAACGTTGGTGGCAAAACATGCTGATAAACACAAACCATATTATGTACCTCCTATACCATGATGCTTTTAGAAAGATTCAAATCCTTACAGCATGACAAAGCTTCCAGACTAGACAAAAATATAAGAACTGCTATACCCAACAATAAGGTGCGAGTTAAGCCGTAGTGGGGTTATTTTAATGTGATTGGCGCGGCCACCATCCTACCATCCCTGCCATTCTACCTTGCCATCCACCAGCCATGGCTGCCGTCCCCCGTCTCGCGTCGCGTCACTGCATTATTAATGCATCCCTTATACGAGACATACGGGTAATGGGTGCGGCAAATAAAGTCAAGAACTAAGTATTTTTCCCATTCCCAGCAAATGCATTAAACATACAGTACAATTTTTTAATAGTTTTTATGCTGACCTTACTGATTTCGAAAATGGATTACTCTTGTGCCATTTTAGCAAGCCTAATTTAATTTTTTTTTATCGATTATACGAATAATTAAATCATTATGTGCTATGCTAATATGATTTACTTTTATGTACCCTTACCATATTATTAATTTAAAATATGTTTAATTAATAAGCCAAAGTTTCTAATCTGTATAATATTTCTGTAATATTTTAAAGCCAGTTGCTACGAAACTTGTTCGTGGTTGGAAGCTTGGCTCTGCTCTGGTTTCTCCCTGCCTGTATGTCTCAGAACTACGTGCAAGCTTCGCAACTAATTATTTCGCTGCATTTAGGAATTCTCTTTGCTACGTCAAAGTCGGCGAAAATATTGAAATAACTCTTATTCAGAGGCTGCATTGTTGTTTATATTAAAATAATTTTCTTTTGTCGCCCCAAAGTGAAGATCACTGGATTTAACGCTAGGTGGACTGGATATCGACCATGAAGGCCTATAGATAAGTTAACAAAGGTACAATTTATTTTATTTTTATATAAACGCTCAATCCTTCTACATGGGAGAGGAGGCCTGTGCCCAGCACTGTGGGACGATAAAAAGGCTATGATGATGATGATGATGATAATGATAGAAATAAGGCTGTGGTCGATTAAACAATTATTAAGCTCGAAATTGTAAAATATATAGTTTAAAAAAATTGGTCTCTTGCCGCTTAAAATTTTAGTGTTAATGGAAAGAAAACAGTCTCCCCCTTAGATATTATAAAAAGGGGTCTTAAAAAGTTCAGCTTTAATGTTAGGTTTAACCTATCTTCTGGAACAAAGTTAATGGTCGGTACTTTGTAAGACCTGATTTTATAATAAGGGGATTTGCGTTCCACTAACCATTAGTACCTTCATGTTTTTACTAACATGGTAAACAAATAATAAAGGAATCTACCATATTGCATCAATTTAAACAGACCTAAGCATAGAACCCTAACTCAGAACCCTAACTTCAGCGGTCAGCACCACATTCCACATCGCGTCGACATTGCTGACGCCTCAACCTTAATTGTAGTACAGCGAAGCCGGGCCAAATAAGACAATAGAAATAATTATTAGTCTGATACCGGAGAATTCCGGGCTTCTACCGGGACAAAGCGGACCTCCCTATTGTCGTGTATGAAAACCTAATTGAAATGAAACGTACAATATAATCTACATAATCGGAGGATCTGGTACCTACCCTAAATGTATAGGTAGGTCATTTTACGCGAATGGATTTTGCCCGGATTATACATGTGAATTATGAAAAGTATATTGTTAAATATAATTAATATTTCATTGTTATTCTCCGAGGTTTAATAAAGCGGTCTTATAATATTATGTGCGATGGTACCCAACCACGTTGGACTCGTCGGACGCCGATTTGAGGATACCGGGTTTGATTCCCGGTACCTATGTTCAACATTAATTGTGTGATGTGCATTCTTCTTGGCTGTGCTCTGGGTTTTATAATATTTATTTATAAATATGCGTGTGTAAAGTGTACGCAGTTTATCAGTTGTGTTGTGTTGGCATCCATACATAACACAAGCTTATCAATAGCTTACCTTGGGCTAACCGATCGTGTGTGAAAAGGTGTCTCGATTTTATAAAATGAAACTTCGAATCGCATTTCAAGTATTTTCTTTAAACCAAAAAAACTCTATACATTCTTTTAACACTCACTCCTGTTTGGAAAAACTCTTGTAAAAACTCTTAGACAATATTACTTTTTTTACACCATCATTTGTTTGTACACTACAGAGTACCTTATATTCCATTTAACTTCTAACTGTATAGTTCACAACACCCTCGCAATAAATTCAGTTTTGTCACCACGGGAATTTCAGTTGTCTAACGACGTCAGTCTAACTATAAACAGCATATAAACCTGTCCTACTTACCTACCTGTAAATATTTACGTCCAGTCCACGAACTAATTTTGTTAATTTTAATCACCAACATTTCGCGTGTCTGTATTCATTAAGTCTTACCTTTGATATATGGACGCCATTGGATTAACCACCAATGGTAGTTTGATGAAATTTTTATGAGGAACTCAAATTATTTTGTAGGTTTTCTTTTTATGGTGTAATGTGTTAGGTTACCTGGATACGATGTGTGTGGAACAAGTGTTCAAATTCCGTAATTGTATCGAGATACATATTCGGCTTACGGCCATAAGCATTGCCATACAACAATGCTGCCAGCATATTGGGTAAGTTCCCGGTGGTGGACAGCAATGAGGAAGAACTTTTTGATGACATTTATTTATTACCTATGTTTTTTTTTGTTACGTGAATATTTAATAATAATTTGTATACAACTCATCATCATCCGAGCGATATCCCGGTTGCAACCTTTCGGGCCGGGGGTCCCCAAATAAATAAGGAATACTAATTCTCAGATATTATACAAATATACATATTCGAAATTTCATGGGTAACAGTAGAAAAATGATTTATGTATTTACATTATCATGACGATAATTTTATGTATAATAAGGTATGTAAAAAAAATAAAAACATACGTGTATTAAAATATATTACCATAATCATATTCTCTTAAGACGCCGTTCCAGACTTCAAACTATTTTGGAACACTTACAAAACCGAATCAACCACCCACCCCCTTTAAAGTATCATTAAAACTTGTATGAAGCGATAAGGATTATTGTTAATGAGGGCCGTTATGACGTAACAGTCCCCATGGTTTATGACGTCACAGTTATGGTGGTTTTATAGCCCACAATGGCTTGTTCGTCCTGATAAGTCTGTTGGTAAATTTATGGGACATGCGACTGTTGGTTTTCATATATAATTCTGACCTCATTAGCATAACGGGTAAATTAATTTTGATTTTAATTTTTCATTCTGTTGATAGGCCTTTCGGCATTCTAACTTTGAATTCTAATCTTGAGAATAATCAAAATGTGAATTAAATTACTAGGAACAATAATAACGAATTTAATTTCTTATACCTTCACCTTTGGCTTGCAATTCCAAGAGTTGAGAATTATTACCTGTTCCGAGGAACTGACTCAATACTAAGGTTTAATGCCGCATGCTTGGTTTGTAATTAAAGTTCACATTATACAATTCCTTGGGATTCTTTACTAAATCATTTGGTTTACCTGCATTGTATTCAGGCATGAAATATGAGGCAAATATTAAGTCTCACTGTCCTTATAATCTGTTGGAAAAGGGCGGGTTTGTTTTTGTTACAATTAATTCGCATAGATGTGTTATTTTTGGAAATAAGTAAAAATCAGTAACAAAAAATTATTTATTTACATCGTATAGTATAATAGACTTTATCATAACAACGTTAACTTAATACAATTAAAAAACAAAAACATGACCATTAGGTATACAAAAAAAAACACAGTATCACGCACTAATCCGACCTAGAATTACTTAAAGCGATTAATAACATTGTTTATCAAAACGCCAACACTTCAGATATGCTGATAAGTAAAAACACGCAATGTATAGAAATATAAAAACAAAAGACATTCCAAGGATGAATTGTATGTTCATTATTATTCACCCTTTTAAAGCCTCCAAAGGTTTTCGGGATATAAATCATGGTTAACTTTAGTGAAATTACTATTCCTAATGAATAGTTAACGAAGGATAAAGTACGGTGTATTTTGAAATTTTCATTATACAGTATTTTGATGTCTAGGCATTTTTTAAGGCAATGCCTTTAACAGGAATGTATATAGCATATTTATATTTTGCAAGTATATTCAAATTCTATTGGTTGTTGTATAAAGACAGAAAAACTGATTTATTTCTGTATTGAGCAAATAATAATCTCTCTCCAAGAAGACAGAAGGGACATAATGGGATTTTAGTCAGTAATATTCTTAACAATTCTACAACAGCACCCATAGCGGGAAGGGACATTTGATAACATCCCAAGATAAAACAAATGATGGACCTTGTACTAGAGTCTGAATCATTACTGGCATCAAATATACTGAATATTATATGATCCTTTCCCAGGTACTAATTCACTGATCCACTACTTACTAGACTCTAACTTCTATAAAGGAGTAGTGGCAAATCTTTGAAATAAAGGTTTCCCTATCCCATGCCTTCAAAACGTAACCTCAAGGTGCACACGTATAACATGTACCATGAATACGAAATCATAACAATGAATATAACATTCTTTTTGTATAACTAAACTGGGTCCTGATCAAAAGAAATTGATAGGAATTCCCTCGTGATTTACCCCATATATGCTGAGGGTAAATATTTTTTTTTATCTATCTAAATATGGCGACGTACTTCCTATTTATTCACCGGAAAGTAGGTTACATTTCAATTTCCTTACAATAAAAAATAAAAAAAATATATTTGTATCCGCCTACTTTTTTACGGCAGCAATTTTTCATATATCCGAATAAAAAATTGGTAAATCCTAGCTCTAATTTAGGTCATCGGCCGTGTTCCCAATCTTTTGAGCCATTCAGCTGTGATGGATTAATAAACATCAAAACTTTCCGATTTTTTTTGTATGATATACACAGTAGCAACAAGGATAATATTTTTAAGTCATTAGAAAGAGGTACTCCTTGAACATATTCTTCTGGGTATCTTCGGAAAGTCATGCTTTGTGATGAAGAGTCATCCACAGTTTATGAACTAGCCAAAACCAAAACAGACAAAAACCCCCTTACATTTTTAATACAATTCGGAATTTATAAGAAAGACAATCCTTGTAACAGATACATAGATCCCAGTAAGAGAAATACAAGGCTGGCCTTGATCTGTACTACTGCTCATGTACAAGCAATTTTTTCTTTCTACCTCATTAATTTTATTACATTCCAATCGGTTGGACAGCAGAAATGTTCGATTATTCGACGATGATATCGATATTGAGAGGTTGAGAGGACATTACTACTACACTACAAGGCCTTGATACGTACACTTGAGGCCACAATATAAGACCAAGTGTTTGCCGTATAAAAGGTAATCGACATCGATATTTTTGAGGTAAGGGCTGAAAGCTAAGAGCAGGATATTACCGATACTCACATAATAAATATAAGAGGACTTGGCTCTGTTTTATTTATTACGCGTTTGTTATAAAACTAGACTGATTTATGTGAAATTCCATTGAAGGACGACATTTAGTGAAATAAATTACTTTTACCAAGGGCAAATTTAAACTTCCATGATAAAAAATAATGCTTAGACTGAGAGTGTGTTCTAAGTGCTTTTCGATAATCGTAAACGTAAAATTTGATGCTAGAATAACAGAAAATTGATGTTAGTTCTCCCAATTATCGGAGTCCCAAAAGCTAGAAAACTCTTTTCAAGCACCAATACGTGCAGAAAAACGATAAAAAAACATACCTCCCTAAAAATATTAATAAAAAACAGCCAACATCTTAACATTAATAAGAGAACCGATAGCCGATAACGTTCCCTTTTACGTTCGCTTTATCAATAACTTGCCACCAAAGGCCTTTAATATAGCCCATATAGCAAGGGTGTTCCGAACTGAAGATATCCCGAATATTTTATTCAGTAAGGTAAAGAGGCCAACAAAGAATTGGTAGATAGCCGCCTAAATAAACCGGGAGGTGGTCGGGATAGTTGACATACCGTTCTTGTTATGAAAGTTACTCGATTTTGTTACGTGAATTTCTCTCAAGAATTACATACAATATCATTTGATACGCGGTATGAATATATACAATCTCTTCAAAATTAAAAATAGGTATTATGTCTAAAAAAATCATACCTATGATATTGGATGGATTAAAAAAAGATTTTTTATCAAAATATAAAAGAAAATCAGGCGTCCTATGGGAGAAGGTTGTGATAAACCTGAAAATGCATACCTATGATATTGAAGTAATAGGTGTGGTGAATGAACCCGGTCGCTCAGGTCTCAGGGTTGCAGAGCGCCCCACGGCCCGGGCAACATCTATAAATTTGGACCTATGTTATGATGTTGATGTATGTCGACATTCCTGGTACTATCAATAGACTTCGGCCCTAGGGGCAGCAGATTTCCACGGACGCTCCCTTGATTTCAGAGTAGAAAAGTCAATAACAAATTCAGATTCATTGTTCGTGTTTTTAAGTTAAGCAGCCATATTGACCGGCCGTCGATCTGTACGCGATTATTTTTATTTATATAGTTAATACAAAGAAACTCTATAGTGAGATACTAATTCTTTTTCACGAAATCCATTGAAAATAGAATAATCCCTAAGAACGGATTAAAAAGGGAAAATTTTAGTAGGAATATGAGAGGAGTACCTACCTAATTGGTTTTAATATTTTAGTAGTTTCATTTTCTTCTGTTGGATTATGTTTTCGTATAGACGAGTAAGCCAGTGTATCTTGTTGCCTTTGATAAATATTTGATGTTAAAGTCACACATTTTATAAAATATTTTTTTCTGCCTGGCGTTCCCTTCTAGTTAAAACATTGGTAAGGATTGACATTTTATAGTGGTCGCACCAGTCTCTTTGGTAGGCGTCTCGATCATCTCTTTTTTTTCTTCAAACTAAAGAAACATGAGACAAAATGAAACACATCTTGTTTTTCAAATATAGAAAACGAAATATAGAAGGTTTTAAATGCACCTAAAGCACCAGCAGGCTTAGCACGGCAACCGTAGAAACAAGTTTTGTTTACCGGAGAATGGACATAATGACAGAAAAGTGACAGATTGACGTAGGATTTCTTTGACATTTTTTTAAGAAGTTTTTGTTTTCTTCGATCGACAAAAGTTTACAAGTGATTATATGCGAGTTGACAGGTCGTGCCATGCTCGGGCAGAAGACATGTTGACATTGACAGAAAGAGCTTTCTTTTCTTGACAGAATAGATATAGAATCGCCATGCTAAGCCTGCAGAAGTACCTAAATTACAAAAAATGGCGTCTATATTTTTTTATCCAGCAGTTTACTAATTCTTTATACAAAAAATATCATTTTCTTTTCCTAGAATCCAGCCAGCTATAAAAGTAGAACTGTAATATATTATCTTCAACGTTCGATTAATCAGTCTCTAACTAATCGAAGTTCACTTCAAGACTACGACACAAATTAACGACAGGTAAGTCTAATCGTCTAGTGGATGGCAAGTGGCATTTCCACTCTTAACGATTAAATAATCGATTCTTTGATCGTTAAATGTACCTTTAACAGGCTTACTAATTGAAAAATTACAAAACAACAAAGACATGGAATAGTCAGAAATAATCTTTCTGTAATTTTGTATAGACTAGTTATTTACCGTGGTGTCACGCTAAAACAAACATTACTTTCTGTAGCCATATAAATATTAGTCTATGACTTTCACAAACAACGCAGATTTCTATTGATAAATTCAATACTAATATATACTAATCAATATAATAATTTACCGAACTACTTAAAAAAATGTGATAACATAAATACCTCCAAGGCTAAATTAAAAAAATATCTTAGGACATTTAATTGCTTAGAAGGCTCCACTATAAATTCATACCAATCTTTAAAATATTTAATTTGTTTGTGTATTAATTGGAATCTTAGTGTAAAAAACTATAATAAATGCACATATAAGAAAATAAAATTCTTAAATACCGAAATGAATTTTCGAAGTATCCTTACAAAGTGTCAAACACACAAACTTAACCTCTCTATAATATAATGTACGCAGAGTTTATTCACAAGTACAAATCTTATTCAACTTTCTCTACATTACGCATTTTACAAATTATACAAATAAAAGAAAAATAACATGAGGGATGCCTTTTGAATGTTAATAAGGTGACTCCTTGAAGTTTATTTAATAATAAAATAATAGAAAAAGTACGCCATTCGCAGGCGACACTTGACTCGAGTGTAATTTGCGCTTCTGAATAAGATGTGGAACTTTTGATGGTGGAATAAGTTGGGAACCTTGAATAGTTAGCATATTATATGCATTGCTATGTAATGTGGTATAAATAGGCTTATTCATCCATTGAATAATACGGATGGGAGAAAGAAAATCATTTTGTGCAAGTACTGAAGTCTGAAAGAGTTAGGGTGACGCGGGGAAGAAAATATTTTTTTTTCTTTTATTTTTAATGATGTATGGAAGATAAATGTGAACAAATATAATATACCTCATCATCAGCCTTTTTATCATCCCACTGCAAAACACAGGCCTCCACTCACACGGAGAAGGATTGGGCATTAATCACCACGCTTGCTCAATGTGGGTTGCTAATTTCAAACTTTATAGCCCATTTTTCTTTGAGATATTTTCCTTCACCTTTACGTAGTCATTGGTGGTCCAAGATAAGTATATTATACTTAGAAAGCACACATAACTTACAAAAGTTCATTCGAATCAAACCGGCTTATTCCTACTTTAGAAGCTAGTGCTGTGAACACTAGGCCACCGACTAATTTATAATATGCATTTGTGAAAGGCACGAATCCATTTTATCAAACCTACGATAGTTCTTTTATGATAATGACCTACTATCTACCAATTTTATTTTTAACTAGTGCTAAACCATCTAATTTAAAGCTACAACTGCCTTAATTTATAGGGAACCTAAATAATTTTCACATTCTAGAAATTCTCATCCCTTTAACGTCAGACCCAAAACAATAAAACTTAACTGAAAACAATTTGTAGGACTGAGGAATACCTTTTTTGCTCCAAACAGCTGAGGTCCAATCTAGGACCTAAATGCCAAAGCTATAAAAACAGATTAATACAGGATCTGTCAAGTTGGCAACATAAACTAAGATTAATTCACTCAACTAGACTCATCTCAGTATGGAACTACGAACTCCGTGACAAACTGACGGACAATGTTTGACTGATACGAATGAGCTCCCTACTAGGGTAACGATTTTGTTCATGCTTCAAGTTGTGATGTAGATACTTGGTAGTATCCAAACTTTTATGAAATTGCTAGAGATGCTTCTAGGCAACAATAGAAAACCAGAAATTAATTTATAGCTCTGTCTGGTTAGACGTTAACCTGGTCAGTCAGACTAGGGGTCATAAATTGCTTAAATCCAGAAAGTCGTCTAATTTTGATCATCGTTGCGTTAGCCACCATTGGGCTACTAACACACTTGTATCAATATCATTCGAATTTTCAATCTTTAAGTGCTGAAAGTCGAAGTCATGTTTATTGATATTATGCTCATTAAATTAGCAATCTTTCAAATCTGTCACATTAGACATACTTAATGGCTTTTTACCACTTCTTAGTGTTATGGCCGGAAAGAAGAAACCATGATGAATAATCTTCTGAACAAACCGCTGTCTATTAACATTTAATAATTTGGATAGATGGAACTCTTTTCTACCCTGTATTATGCATTTTTTTTTTGTTTTCGTATCCCACGTTCTTTATACTATAATCTACATCTTGCCTTTAAGCTTTTTTCTTCATTTAATCTTGTTTTTTTTTTCGAATATATCTCCATAGTTCCTAAGAAGAGATCTCGAACTTTCAGAACTCGGACATACCTTCGACTAAGACCTATAGTACCGGCTACTCCGCAGCCAAAGTTCATCCGTCCTATTTGACTAATTCTCCGTGAGTCTGAATAACTCCGACTACCCGTATTCAGGTAAGTGTAATATTTTAACTGTTTCCATTTCACATACGGTCCAAGGTACGCTCTGAAGACTTCACGCTTGTAGGAACAAGTTCCTTGCATTTACATAATCGTTTGATCCGGCCGTTTCATATTTTAGTTGGTTCGTGTTTTTGAATATGTTCGCTTAATATTGTATTAGCTTCCGACAGCGGTTTACTACATCATATAACTATATAAAAAGTAGTCTATATAGATGACTTGCCTTGATAAATGGGCTGTCTAAAACTGAAAGAATTTTCTAAACCAGATCTATAGTTCTTTATTTTCGTAGGAAATCATCTAATGACCACTCCAGCTGAGGGTGTAGCTAGAAGGTTTGTCAGATTTTTTCTGACTGACCTACTATGCTCCTTCTGTTATGAGGAAGGTTTTGAGCATGAATATGGATGGATATACATAGAGGAAGGGGATGACCAAAGAAACGATGGATGGAGGTGTGTGAAAGTTAATATGGTTAACTTGTGAGATTACGGCAGATAAGAAGATAACAAGACAAAAACATGCTGCGCCGACCTCAAAGAAAATTTGGGATAGATGAAGGAAGATGATAATGTTCCTTCTGGAGGCTCCTGGCCATGGCAATTATTGCGAACAACCCGTAGTCTCGGCAGAGACCAGTAGTTGCTAAGATTATCGCGTTCAAGCAATAACTAAGAAAATATTTCAAAACTTTATAATATTTGTACCTACTAACTTTTAGAATATATTTCACTTCATCCAATGAGTTCTCATTCACAGTTAACTTAATCTAAGATTAAGCTCCAAGACAGTTGTACAGTACAATAAAGTTTAACAGTCGTTATATAGTAAAGAATGTAATTAGTCTTTCAGCGATAACGTAACGTATTTTATATAGTTATTACGAAGTCGTAACGTTACTTGATTGTCGGGATGTTCTTTTATAGCTTACGATACGATCGACGCAGTTAGTCGGATCGCTGATAATTTTGTTTTAATAGATGTAACAGTAGCCAGATAATTAAGTCATTTTACATAAAATGTTGTTCATTAAATGGGAAAAAAACGCAATATTTTTACAACAAAGAAGACACAATTTATGTATATTTAATGCCTATCTTTTTCATATGTAGTTCATCAAAAGATTACCGGCCGACCCGTTTTTGAGATCAATAAATACTAATAATATAAAGTTGAAGACTTTGTTTATTTGTTTGCTTGACTTAGAAACTATTGGTCCGATTTTAATGTTAGATATCCAACTTTTTTAAAAGAAGCTATAAGTTAACTTTTAACGAGGTGCGAGGATCGGGTGCGCGGTAAAAACTGCTGCTCGAAGCATGTACATATTTTCAATAAGTATGTGTTAAAATAAAACCGTTCTCCTGGATACGGTTTAGATTTTCCATTAAAATAAGCATTGTAAGATTATGATATTCAACAATTTCCTTATAAAGCTTCAAAGCACGATCTTTAGTCGTGAGTCGCCATCACTAAACGACCTTAAACCGTCAATTCATTCCGTTTTACGTACACAGTTAACGTCCCGCATTACGTTTGAGTAGTAAAACGACTAACTAAATGACTGTAACAAAGTCTATGATTACGGATAAATATGACGTTCGCTTTGTGTTTCACCGCCTCAGTTAAATGATGATATTAGCGATTTTATGGTTAAAGTTATAATGTAACATTTTCGTAGGTTCGGAACTATTTGTTTCGCCTGGTAACACATACCAATGGATTGTTACTAAGGCAGGCAAGTATCAATGCAACTTTTCCAAAGTTATATACGCCAGCACACCAAGCTACTTACCGAAACAGTGATATTTTTTTTTCATTCAAAGTTCAAATTTCTACAGTACAATAAATTAAAGTTGGCGAAATAGATCGGACAGTTAAGCACAGAATTAACGCAGGATGGATGAAATGGCGGCAGGTAACGGGAACAACTTGCGACCCACGTATTCCCCTTAAACTTAAGGGGAAGATCTATAAGACTATGGTCAGACCTGCTGTCCTGTATGGTTCAGAGTGCTGGCCCACAAAAGAGTTGAATGAAAGACAACTGCATGCAGCAGAGATGAGAATGTTAAGAGGAATGTGTGGGGTAACGCGAATGGATAGAGTAAGAAATGAGTATATAAGAGGAAGTTTAAAAGTGGCACCGGTAACCGAAAAACTACGTGGAAACCGGCTAGCATGGTATGGGCATGTAATGCGGAGGAATGAGGATCATGTTGTGAGGAAGGTCTTGAACATGAATGTGGATGGATATAGAGGAAGGGGACGACCAAAGAAACGATGGATGGATTGTGTGAAGGTTGATATGGCTAGAAAGAATGTAATTTGTGAGATGACGGCAGATAGAAGAGCGTGGAAGACAAAAACATGCTGCGCCGACCCCAAATAAAACTTGGGATAAGGGCAGGAGGATGATGATGGAATAAATTAAAGTTGAAATTGTACTGTGGAAATTTGACAGATGTGCCAGCTGGTGATCAGTCAACATCAATAACTTAAAAGTCTAAGAGCCAGTTTCACGATGTCCGAATTCCCACTATAAATTCAAAAATGGAACAAAATTTGTATGAAATTATCTAAAAAATAAACTCACTGGAACTTATTCGTAGGGGGTGAAACAGGCCCTATAATGGCCAATCTGCCACGAGCACGCATAGCGACTGCAGAGAAGGCCATTCAAACCAAAATTATTTATAATTTTAAATAAAGAATAATTTAACTCCGTCACCTCGTAAAAGGAGTTTCGAACAAAACTCTGATGGCCTGCAACAACTTCTACAAAACTAATCGTTTATGCGAAAATCAGAATAGGGTCGACCTTCCCAGATAACTGTTGAGTAATAAAAGTTGAAACTTAGTCCGTAAGTTCAAAACTCGAGCCATCGGCCGAGGAAGACATTTTGTTAATCTTTACAGGCACGTTTTGGAAATTTCGTGTCAAAAGGAGTTGATTTAATGATGTTCTGTAGTGGATCGAGTTAGTTTCTAGTGAGTTTCAATCTATTTGTAATTTAATGGTAAGAGAAACCACGGTCGGTGTAATTCGGCTGAAACGTCGGGAGAAATAGAAGCAACGTATGTACATGCCTTTATAATTTTTTATCGGGAATAAGACCTGTGTGTTGTGTATAATAAGAGAAATTGTGTATTATCAGTTTTTTTTCTATGAATATTTCTCTTAACAGATGTTGTAGGGATCGACTCCCATACAAACCAGGTGCAGCGAGTAAAAAAAAATTATATGCAGCGACTGCCTTTCTAAACCCTGTTACCTCGTTGGGGAGGTTCTGTAATACAAAAATCAGATCTGTGTCGCTAAACAATCAAACAATTTCAGAAATTCTTTCTAGCTTTCCCTTCGAAACATTTACATAGATAATTCAATACTTAATTACTTACAGACTCATTTTTGAAGAGTGCTCAAACATCATTCTATCTCTGTCACACTTACGCATGTAGTTTGTCAGAAATACTTGTAAGTAGAACTTAAAGTGACTTAAGATTGAGTATTTTAGGGTTAATCACGTATTCATTTATATATCTACAATAGCGATAAAGCAATCCCCAAAACGAGACGTTACACCTACAAACAGAGAGACAGACCAGCTAATCAGTGCGAAAACACCGTACAATATGCACGAGTCAATTACCCTGTCCTGGTCCACGCAGTACACTGCAACAGTATACTCCTAAAAATATAACTTGATTAGAAATATTTTCTTAGTGGAACTAACAAGAGAAAGGCCTTTAAATAAATTACTATGAGTAACATTAGAACGCTAAAATGCAAATCTCTATTAAAAATGTTTTGCTCCTTTCATCATCATCATCATCTCAGCCATAGGACGACGTCCACTGCTGAACATAGGCCTCCCCGTAAGATCTCCACATACATATACCGGTTGGAAGCCACCTGCATCCAGCGTCTTCCGGCGACCTTTATGAGGTCGACTGTCTATCTTGTAGATGGACGTCCTACGCTGCGCTGCTAGTCCGTGCTCTCCACTCTAGCACTTTTCGACCTAATGGGCCGTCTGCTCTGCGAGCAATATGGCTTGCCCATTATTTCCTGCAAATTTAAAGCATAAAGACCACAGTTTTCTATTTCTTTACTCACATGCACTGTAAAAAAATATACTGTAATAAATCGTCTGCATAAAAAAAAAACAAAAGCGCAACCGATTTAATTTATTCAAAGATACGACTTCAGCTTCGTCCCTAGTTGGAACAATCTGGAACAACTTCAGAATTTTTGCGCGGAAATTACAACTGAATGCAACAATATACGTAAAATCTTAAAAAAGCAAGCAGCAGAAAATATTTTGTTAAATAAATGAGTAGCGATTTCACCCGTGTCCCGTAGGTATTTCTCTGCGCAACCGGATAAAAAGATAAATCGACTATCTATTAGTCCAGCAGGCTCAGCATGACTACCGTAGAAACAAGTTTTGTCTACTGGCGAATGGACATAGTGACAGATAAGTGACAGATTGGTGTAACATTTCTTTTAACATATAGAAAACAAATTTTTCTTTTCTTCGACCGACATAAGTCTGTCTACAAGTAATTATAAGCAAGTTGACAAACTAGAAAATATAAACTTTTCAGCTTGATAATATAGCATAGGCTTTTGCCTAGATTAATAGTAAAACGGACACAAAGAAAAGAAAACCGTCTCAACACTATTTTTGGTAATATAATGCAATTATAATATTCCTGATTTATGGTAGATAATGACTGATTAATCGTATGTGATGCCCGAATCTTTAATGACCTTTACAAACACTAAAACTTTAGTTTAGTATGTTTATTGTTTATTTTACTTTATGAATCTGATAAAAAAATAAAGAAATTGTCTAAAGAAAAGGTTCTGAGAACTCACTATTTACATTATGTATGTTTTGTTCACAAAAAAAGGAAAGAAGTCATCTTCTAAATTACTTGGTTGCCATTCTCAGGCCATTAAATATTAAAGTTATAAAAAGTAAGGACTTTCTATTTATATTTCCTTGTTCTCTGAACACAAAAAAATACCTTCTCTTAGAAACCAAAATGTAATCTCTTAGTTTAGTAGCAGGCATTGTTAGAAATGGACCTTATTTTAATAGAGATAAAACATTATCTGTATGATGATGATGATGATGGCATCCAGGCCGATTGTCGGCTACGGCGGCCGTTCTCTCTTATGGAGATCAGCCAGCTGCGCAGGACATATTATAGTGCACAAGCATTCGCGCAGACACAGGTGCACTCTCTATTCCCTCACTCTCATAGTCCGATGGGACGGCAATCCGACACGACCGGAGAGAGATCAGGCGCAGGACCGACATTTACGTGCTCTCCGATGCACGGGTGAATCAATCACCAACTTCCAGACTCCAGGCTGCTTTATGAAAGTTTCTCAAAACCCACAAAGCGATTTCGGCCCGACCCGGGATTCGAACCCGAGACCCCGTGCACAGCAGTCGCGCCTTGCGACCACTATACCAACGAGGCAGTCAATCTGTATGAGTATAAAGCCAGGCTATAATCAGCGCATTGTTACTTCCAAAATAACAGAAAAAAGATAATAACGAAATATTTGAAGAGTCAATTATAAAAATAGGATCCAGAACCTCGAGCTCGAGGCTATCGATCATAAGAATAAGCAAACGGTTAGCATGGGCGGTCCGTGGACGGGTGACCATGTTATTATGATGAGTTTTTCCGTGTTTCGGAAGGCTTGTTAAATTGGTGTGTCCCGGGTGTCATTTGATCATCATCATTTGTGAGTCATTACTGGAAATTAAAAGCCAGAAATTCTTACTAAGTTGAGGAGGTCAGATAAGCAGTCGTTTCCGGAAGTTAGGCGGATGATGAGAATTGCATATAAAAAAAATATTTTAACCTTTTCCGCAAAATTTCTCCTTCCAACGAACATCACCAGATCACTCCACACCTGCCTTACCTGAAACAAAAGAAAACATATTTCACTTCCACGAATAAACTAAACACTGCATAACCCTGCTTATATTCATCTCACTTCATTACATATGCAGCCACAAAACCATACAGAATAAAATCCACCACCCCTGAGAATTTCCTAGAAAGCCGTATTCCGAATTAAGCTGGCGTGTTTACGTACTGCAAGGATAAACTATCTAGGAGGCATCTCATAAATAGCGAAGCTCTACAGATCTTTAGTTCCAGTTAGCCTTCGAGACGGCAAAGCTCGTAATTTAGTCAAATACTCAAATATACTCACACAAATACTCTGCGCAATGTAAAACTGAGACGTATAAGTTCCTCGTTGTGATGTCGGCAGTAATGAGCAAAGGGAGGCTGCTGATTTGATTGAAGATGAATGAGAAGGCTTGAGTGTGGAATAATTTTGTTGATGAGACTCCGAACTATTTGGAGTAACTAGATTGAGGAAGAGTATTAATTTTAATTCGGTTCGAAGGTTTTGGCATAATGAAATTCTATCTAAGAGAAAGCAGATAACCAATTTAGCGAGCTAAGGCATTATTCCTATGGTTCTTCTACCACAACACTGTCTATATTGAATTTTTCAAAAAATACGAGTCTTACAAAATTCTACCACCCAGGCGAATCTAATAAACAATTCCATTTACAATAGAAACAAAATCAGCACTACCATGTAAAATTCAGTACCAATGCAGAAGCACAAATTGTAAGAGCCAGAAACTCCAGAAATATTCTAGGCCATTTTAATTCAAGTCCTCGGGAAATTCAAGTGTTCCATTCAGATGGCTAGCGGTATTAATACCTAAACAGACTGGAGCGTGCCCCGCGGTGACACTGAGATTAGCTCGGCGAGGACCGAGCCCTGGCCTCGTGAGGCCTCGCGAACGAGCCCCTCTTGTAATTGCGATGCACTACTGAGGTAAATTAGCAACGGAATGAATTGGACTCAAGTGGCATTAGTAGAGGAATTTGAATTTATATTGCTGTGTTTGCTTATTTATCATACTTAAAGTTTACTCTTTCATTTCTGTAGTGCAGTCTTGAATCTGACTTCTGTTTCTCATATAATGCCTTTTATAATAGGATACTATATTTGAGTCTAGCACGTATTTCTGTGAAATATGTATGAGAACTTTGAAAATTGCACTAGAATAAAAGCTATTGTATATTGCCAACTTAGGTACCCCACAGGTGTCATAATTTACCTGGCTTCTAAAATTTTCCGGCACATTTAGAGAAATCGCTGCATCGTGTTCTAGGAATAGAAAAATATTGTTCTATTGGAGCAAAAGTGCTATAATATCTGTTATTTAATCGAACAACGTTTAACGAGTACAAGAACACGTCACGTAGTTTATGTTTAAGACAATTTTCTTTGACTTCTATTTCAAATCATCTATTATAATATGATGATGATGGCATCCAGGCCAATTATCGGCTAAGACGGCCGTCCTCTTTTATGGAGATCAGCCAGCTGCACAGGACATATTATAGTGCACAAGCATTAGCGCACTCTCATAGTCAGATAGGATGGCACGGCAATCTGACACGACCCCGGAGACAGATCAAGCGCAGGACCAACATTTCCGTGCTCTCCGATGCACAGCTGAATCAATCATCAACGTCCAGACTCCAGGCTGCTTTAGGAAAGTTTCTCAAAACCCACAAAGCGATTTAGGCCCTACCCGGGATTCGAATCCGAGACCCTGTACACAGCAGTCCCGCCTTGCGGCTACTAGACCGACAAGGCAGTCATCTATATATAACGCGTGTAATACACAATTTATTCTTCGAAGGTAACGAGTTACCAAACAAGCTCGATATTTCCTTTATCGCTTAGTAAAATACCTTTCCAGAAAATTCCTTATTCAACGTTGAACAACACAGCCTAAAGCTAATCAGGCCACGAAAGCCTTGAGGAGTAGTAACGCCGATAAAAATATACTCTTAAAGTAACAGGTGCAATATTCTGGTTCGCGGCACTGCAACATAAGAGCTTATATGTACGGGGAACCACTACATAATTCAGCCGCTGAAACAAGCCTTATGTAAGCGCTTCAATAATTTATATAGTAATTTAATTTCTGTTTCAATCTCGCTATTGTGTCGGTCGATGCTAATAATGTAGTGCTGTTAGGTTGTATTGTGTTCTTTGTTTTTAATTTTGTGGGAATGTCTAGGGATTGTGTTGTTTTATGAGTTCACAAGGAGTTCTATCAAGTTTATTGACCTCTTTGGAATTTTGCTGAACGAAATTCTGCTGATAACATTGGTACATTATGATAATGCGTGTCTTGTGGTAAGTAGTTCAACCACCTGCCTGAGGGTGAGAGTGCGCGTTCGATTCCATGTCAGGAACGTACCAATGTAACATTTCTAAGTCATATGTTCTTTATAAGTATATCTTGGGCAATTGACTGACTAAGTAATTTTGCACAACATACTCTGAATTTCAAACCTACGAAACAAGACTAAAATAAAGACCGCCCTTATTACCCTAATTGCAGTAAGAGAGAGAACTCCAAGGTTAATTTGTACTAATCTTTAATTACCGAATCTTTACTTAGTTGAGCCCTCGACCTTAAGCTTCGATACCTACTTCATTACCGTTCATCCAAGTACTATTTAGCAAATTCTAGTGGGTATGCCTGTATCTCTTCGTGTCGTATTTGGATTAATGTTCGTGTGTTTATCGAAGGAAATTTCGGCAGCTTTATGACATACATTGACGATCAGATAGCGTGGTGGTTAGTGAACCTGCCTGCCACGATATAGGTCGCGGGTTCGATTCCCGCATAAGTCAACCATTTGTGTGCATGAACATGAGTGTTTGACTTAGCCTGGGTGTTTCTATGTATAATATGTATGTATTTACAAAAGAAAAGTATATAAGTATGTTTATCAGTTGTGTAGTACCCATAGTACAAGCTCTGCTTAGTTTGGGACTAGATGACGTTGTGTGAATGTGTGAGGGATATTATATTATATTTATATTATACAATATTTACATAATTAGATTAGGCCTTTTTCCATATAAATTGTATATATAATATTTTTTTTATTCTAGAATATTCAAAATACAGTTTTGTTTATATTCAAAAGAAAGTCTTCTGGGTAGGCAGTAAGATTCCTTATCGCCTAACTATCCTAATCTTCTTATCGCTTAGTATAATTACAGGCGAACATTTGATCATTCTGCATCAAAAAAAAAAATATATTTCTAAAAAGCAATACCTTAACAAAGCGACAATAACAACTTCGCAGCTTGCAAGCTGGAACATTGACGCTTATACCTTCCCACATCAGAAGCGGCGTTACCATACAACGGGACAGTAACTGGCTATTTGCAGCTGGAACCAATACGTGCATGAATAATGCAACTGGTAGAATTTTCTATTCTCAGTGTGGAATGTTTGGGACATGTATCTGCACCAGTATACGCCATGACAAATGCCTTTCGCCGGACACTTCCACACGTTTCAAATTTATGAGTAAAACGCGAGCTTCTTTACGATAGTACGGTTTCCTTCACATTTTTACTGTTCTCTCGTATGTTCTGGAGTGCTGGAAGTTATATCGTCTGTCGGGAAGATGTTGGAGCTACTTCTTGTGATGTAGTGCCATAAGTAGCATGCATTTATGTGCTCATCGATGTTAAAACTTCCCCGAGTGTGTTGATGCTGGTCAATGATAGCAAGAAGCAAGACATTGTCGCTATTCTAATTACTTATATACATACATCAACAAATTGGGGTTCTTCATTATTCCTCTGTAGATGTACAATCCAAATATCTACTCGTATTATGTTCCAAAATATCTAAAAAGAAATTCAAATCAAACAAATTGATGTTCAGTACCTACATCTAGAACAGCTAATCTTTGTAAAATTACCTTGAAGTTAGTTTCACCTCGATGGTATATCATTACCACAATGCTATCAGAACTAATTCAGTAACAAATTGTCTGGGAAACAAATGGAGGATCAGTCGCACGCCAGCCACGATCACGGCGATTACAATAAAATCGCAGCCAACGAGAGACAAAGCGATTTTAGCTCGACAATCATTAGAAAGCACACATGAGTGATGGGGCACCACGTGGGAAAGGCAGACTCTATTGTGGCCTGAGCAGGAGGAGCGATCGTTATCCTCTCACAATGGACGATTAGGAGCGATACCTCGATGCTATCTGAGCATGACCGTGTAAGCTCTTCACTAGAAATGTGCCTCAAGTCATAAGAGCAGCGGTGAGCGAAGCGAGATATCACAGACTTGTTTCAGCAATTTTAAATGTTCCCAGTATATGAACATAATTTAGCCCTCGTTAAATTAATCTAATGCCACTCAGTGAGGTAAATTGAGCGGCTAATTTTAATAAAGATAATGACTTAATTAAAATTAAGATGCCGATGATAAATAAGCTTATTCGAAACTAGCAGTTTCTCGTGGTTTCTACCGCGTCGTAGGGAAACTTCTAGCCGTACCTGGATAAAACATAACCTATGTTCACCGAGCTCCAATCAGCGAAAGAATTTTTCAAATCGGTCAAGTAATTTTACAGCCTAGTCAATTTAAATAAGGAATTAAATCTTTCCTCTTTATAATATTAGTAAGGATAGATAGCATAACTTGTTAGGTACGGTAACCATAAAGTTCTTGGTGCTTGTACCAAACACCAGTATAGTCCAAGGGCCGACTTACAACTATTTACCGACATTGCCCTTGGCTGCAAGCGAAAAATCTTTCATTGTTCTCAGACAAATTACTCTCATAGAATAATATATCGGAGACGTCCCGTCTGAAATATTGCAGCGTCTAAGCTGAACGCGCTCCGAACTTGACCTGTGTGCCAATGAATAAAATATAACCTTTTATTCATTACGCCCCGAAGGTATAACCGTTCTAGATAAATAAATATTTAATTGGCTTTATATTCGCCGTTTTATGTAACGTTTGGGATAGTATTTATTCAGGCAGCGACCTTTGGGCCCGGATCGGGAATATTAATTTGAGTACTGACAATGAATTGGGATGGATTATTACTGTGGAAATAAAGCCGAGTGTAAAAGTTAATTATCTCCGCTGAAATTGTATAATTACTAGCTGTTCCCCGCGGTTCCAGCCGTCTTCTGAGGGAACTACTTCCCGCATCCGATAAAAAGTAGCCTATTTCATAGACTCTAGATTATGAGTCTACTAAATTTTATTTAAATCGGTTCTATAGTTTTGATGTGAAATTCCGACAGACAGACAGGGTTACTTTCGCATTCATAATATTTGAAACTGATGATTCTTTTAACTATATATTTTCAGCTTTTGGGTCCTATAAAGACCGAAGACACTTTAAAGGTATAGTTGTCACGTGCAGGAATCGAACCCCCGACACGCAGCGTAGCAGCCGATGCTATGAACCACTATGTCATGCGCGCTGAATTTATCTGATGACAACCCATCGAGTGGCTAGAATGTCGACAAACAAACGTAAAGGTCATCAATACAATTTTTAATTAAATATTCAAACATTCAATTTATAAAATAATACACCACATATTGACTTAACACACAAAATAACTGAAGCCAAAGATAAATATTTCATTTTAAAACACTACTGAGTAATTGCGGCCCAAAGACTGCCACTCCAGTAATTTAATTAAAATTTAAACTATTTTGATTAAAACCTTTGCGGAGCTCTCGACTGGTATATGATCATTGAATTTAATGTATTTATCAACGAGTTTATTTGAAATTAAATTACTGGTAATTTGCGGGTTTTATAAATTGCCTTCGCTTGCTTGTAATTTTTAGGGTTCCTTAGCCGAAGAGTAGTCCTATTACTAAAGCTTCGTTGTCCGTTCATCTGTCATCAACCTTTATCAAATGAACTTTGATTTTGAACACATTATGTATTACTGTAGCCGTTATAACAATGAATAGGTACCGAAACTTAGAATTAAATAAATATTTTAGGGTACGCCCTTACAATAAACATGATTTTAGGCAGTTTTGTAGCTGATCGATTGTACATATATTATCCTGCGCGATTTAGTTAGGTTATATTTTCTTAGGGTGCGTTTTGACTAGAACAAAGAACAAGATGAAAGTGTTTTTTGCAACATTGTACCATTTTCTTCCTATCAGATTTTAATTAAAACACACCTAGTTATTTTGTAGGTCTCTTAAAAATTTATTAGTGGGGATAGAATGACCACGCTAGTTCGTCGTAAATGGACCCTAAGACTGAACTAGTTTTTAGTAGGTGAATTACGACTAGGGCTCTTAAGTATTTTACGACGCAAACGTTTTAAGTTGATTCCCAGAAAGGTAAAGCGGATTATTACTTCAGTTATAATTAAGGCCTAATTTTTAATAGCAAGCTTGTTGCCACCAATCTGGCGTAGGTCTATAAAATTGAGAAAGTGAACTATCTATTCGACGCACGGATATCGGTACTAGTGTTGCTCTTCATTTGTTTAATAAGTGGAAACTGTTAGCATAGTTGTGTCATGGACAACATTGAAACAGTTGACAGTAATAAATCTCTTTGATTTATCAGCTGCCCTTTGGGTTATTGATATGGCGACTGTCCATTGCGTTGTTAGGGGGTTTTAAAACTAGCGGCTTATTCGCTCAGTTTTTCCGTGCATTATTCGTACGAACTATGATTGAGCAATGGCAATTGAATACGCGCGACAGACTTTTTGCCGCGCGTAAACTGAGCTTATGTACATTATCTGCTAATATGAAAACGTTCTTATCCACGCTTCAAAATGAGCTATGAGATAGTCGTACTAAAAATCTATTTACAAGAAAAGAAAACTGATTTCTACAAACACTCAACTTTTTAATGCTTAGGTCTAAAATTGGCACTAGTACCTATTTGTATTGCAATTCGTGGTAAAGATACCAGTAACAAAAAAAAATCTCACGAAATAAAAAGTACTAAACCAATTGAATGATTTTTTTATTGGACCTGATGGCAAGTATATTGCATCAAACACAAAAATATACACACAAATCGGTGTCTATACAAAAATAAACCGATCAAATTTAGAAACTCCTCCTTTTTTTAAGTCGGCTAAAATTATTAAACATTGGAAAAATTATAAAAAATGCGACATTAGTAATTTTCATTACGAAGACAAGCTCGCCAGGACTAGTAAAGGTAATTCCAGTAGATATATCAAATGGTAACATCAGCTGCGAATATGGTAGGTCTTCAAACAATGTCGTAGTTAAGTATGTGCTATAAATTGCGTCTTGTACGTACCACCTGCACTCCGTATGACAAATGCTGAATACCTCTATGTCTTTCTATCATTTATTGGTTTGAACTATTTTTCGTTCCTTATATTATTATGTTGGTTTTATGGGTGATATACGAGTGCCGAGTACAGTATTTCATCTGAGCGCCATTTTTTTTTTATTTGCAGGCTGCCTGCATAATTTGATGAAAACACTACCTACATTGTTGAGTTGGTCTGTTGACATTAATTATTTAAGATAGAACTATTTTTACTATTCATCATCATCTCCCGAGCCTTTTTCCTATTGTTAAATAGATGTATGACAGACGCCAGTAACCTACCCAAAATTATCAAACTTTATTGTGATAAGGTTGAAAATCTATTAAAGAATTTGACAGATTGATTATTTTGGTAGGTTGATTGTGTATTTCATTTGAACGCCATTTCCTATAACTTTTTGCAGGTAAACTGACAGAAATTATTTTGATGATAGCGTTATTATATTCCAGAGGTTGGTGATTTTAATTGTTTAACAATGGTATAAGGCTATCAGGAATAAAAAAAAATTAAAAGGACAAAAATATTTTGAAAAAAAAACGGCTGCTAAAAATGTCACTGGTCAAACTATAAGCACAGAAAATTACCATTTCTCTATCAAAAATAGAAGAAAAAAAAACATTTCACCGAATCCCCAAGTGGGGCCATATTCGACCTTTCTCTGATTTATTGTCAAGTTTTCCTGTTCCGCAAGTTTTATTATGCGGCCCGGTGTGGAAGTCCGGAATTTTTGACTTCACAACTTCGCTTTATTGAGCGTGAAATCTTAGCATTGTGGAGTTACGACTATTATTGTTTTGCATTCTGTCAACTGGGTTTGAAGTTTGAAGTTCGAAGTTGTAGTTGTCAATTGTTTGTGGTTGTCATCTACGGTTCCGAGCAAAGGTTCGGTCCTTTTTAAGCCCCGACACAAAAAGAGGCGCGTAAAGGTGACCTATATAAGTTTGACTGCTATGTGTATCTATCTGTTGTACTGCAATTCTTTAACAGGTGACCCTATATGGAAGTATTTTTAGATGGATCATGTGTTCCAGTGTTAATTCTTTAACATGTTTCATTAGGGAAATAGCATATAATATGTCTTATTTGGATTATTTTAGATTTGCAGCTTTTTTTTAATTAAATGATGTTATTAAATTTTCAATAAAAATGGAAGTCGGTCCTAGACTCAGTGATTATTGAAAAACCTTGTACAACAGTTTGTGCGTCTGGTTCCTTAATTTTAACTTTCTTAGAAACTTTACATTTTTGATAGCTCTGAATGGGGCACACTAAACTCTTAATATAAAAAACAGCACCTACTTAAAATGACTTATTATCTTCTAACATTCTATATTCATACACAATGCTCATTTTCCATAACAATATACAACGTGACCAGTTTTTCTCCTCCACCCATAAAATACAGCGGGAACCTGTAAATCTTTGCACAAAACTTAACCACGAGCACGGTACAATTAACAGGCAGTAACGCAACTTTTTCCGTCGACAGATGTTCTGGAGTTTTAGCGACAATAAATCAACAAATTGGCCGTTGGCTCCATAGTTTTTTGTTCGTTCGACGATATTTCATGACGCATATTTCGTTTATGACGTTCCCTGATTAATATGTCTGCGATCACTTGTAATCGCTTGTTTTGTTGTGAAGTTGGGCTCGTTGAAAGCGATTTAAATTCTGACAAGTTGCCGAGTATTTTTTTTAAGCTTGTACAGATGAGCTATCTGAAACGGACTAATTTTGACAAACAACTTTGAACTTAAATAGCTTTACTTAAGTTCAAAGTTGTTTGTCAAAATTAGTAATAAAATAGTAATTAAAACGGACTAATTATACGGACTGCTTCAGAGATAAAGTTGAAAATCTATTTGGGAAATTTGATCGATTGCAGTAGCTTGATGTGCTGGTGCATGTACATTTTATTCGACTGCATTAGAGAATCTCTGTTGGTAGGTAAGTAATAAGCCTATTTGGAAGCTCAGTACATTTTCCTTATATTCAATCTACCATAAAAAGTATGGGTTAATAATACTGAATTTTTTTTTTCAAATCCTGATACGAGTGCATTCAATCAAACAAACAAACTCTATGCTTTATAATATTATTATAGGTACCTATATAGTACGTTAGTGTTTATCTACGAGTATTAACAATGCACGTTAATATCTGATTAATTAAGCAAATTATGCTTTGTAGTCCCGGAGGTTTACATAGGTTAGATGTAATATCTGTATACGCAACATTGTAACGCAGCCTCCCAAAGGTATTCTTGTTATTTCTCAGTGAAACTGTCAATACTGTATAGTATAGGACATTTATTTATTTACTAGCGGTCGCCCGCGGCTCCGCCCGCGTGGATGTCGGTTGTCGCGACAAAAAGTAGTCTATGTGTTATTCCGATGTAAAAGCTATATTGTGGTAAAGTTTCATTCAAATCCATTCAGTAGTTTTTACGTGAAAGAGTAACAAACATCCATACATCCATACTTACAAACTTTCGCCTTTATAATAGTAGTAGGATTTATACAGCATGGAAGACTTACAGCAAGATAAAACACATTGTAATTTTGAACAGTAATCGGACAGCCAATAACAAGTCCTCACGTTTAACACTAGAGTATGAAAAATAACCATGAACTTACAATTTAGAAGAAGAAAAATAAAAATTATTAATAATAAATATATTATAGTATAGTATTAGTAGTATAGTAAAAAAAATTTTTTTCATCCAGGCCGATTGTCGGCTACGGCGGCCGTTCTCATTTATGGAGATCAGCCAGCTGCGCAGGACATATTATAGTGCACAAGCATTCGCGCAGACACAGGTGCACTCTCTATTCCCTCACTCTCATAGTCCGATGGGACGGCAATCCGACACGACCGGAGAGAGATCAGGCGCAGGACCGACATTTACGTGCTCTCCGATGCACGGGGAAAAAAAACATACCCTACTATAATAACAGGAAAAGATTATTACAGCCCTCTAACTAGTAAGAGACAGTGTGTTTATATAGGTACCTCCCCAAACTACAATCATAAAATCGTATAAATAAATCTCCAAAGTATCAGGAGTAATGTATAACATACATCTACTTAACTTTAGTCTGAAAAGTTTATCGATAACTCTCTCGAACGCTGAAACGTTGAGTAGGTCAAAACAACCATGTACAGTCAGACACAGAAATTATGTATTCACTTAGAAAAATCTTCGTGATAATGGTCTATACTTCGAAATGAGACCTATTTTTTGAAATGGAATGGCTTACACAATACTAGTGAAAGCCTTCAACATTTATAATGAGTAAATTGAATATTGCTTTTGATTTTGTGTACGTA
The DNA here is from genome assembly GCA_958496145.1 of Heliothis peltigera. Taxonomy (NCBI): domain Eukaryota; kingdom Metazoa; phylum Arthropoda; class Insecta; order Lepidoptera; family Noctuidae; genus Heliothis; species Heliothis peltigera. The sequence goes on along the minus strand of OY292329.1, from coordinate 10,389,149 downwards.
TTATTGTTCGTGACTGTACAGCCAGCAAGATGAACATAACAATAAATAAAGCAACAAGTCGATAAGACTGCTGAACTTTAAAAAGAGGTATGGTAATTGATTTGACATTCAATTTATTAACTGTTAAACACTACTTGTACTGTAAATCGAGTTGAACAATTTTGGTATTACGAAAATTTTTAACGACACATGGATTTCCTTATAAAATTCATCCAGTAAAATCTTCATTTAGGAACAAATATTTTTTCCTAAAGGAAATCAAACATTTTAAAAGATAATAATAAAAGCTTATAATAATAAGTTCGCGTGGTAATTTGCACAAAGTTTGGAACAAACATAAACGATATATAAGGTCTAACAATACTAGTGCACCATATTTTTACAGGTCATCTAGAACATACTAAGGATCATGTTTACATAAAAAAGCCATGAAAACAACAATATATTTTATTACATTTATCATCACAGTCGCCAAATTGTATGCGTAACGATCGTCTTATGAAGGCGCTCGATCGTTGACCCCTAGGTCATTCAAATTTTTTTGTGGTAAACATGATCCTTAGCATGTACTAGATGACCTGTAAAAATATGGTGCACTAGTGTTGTTAGACCCTACATAATGCGAATTTATTTTAGTTTAATTTAAATTCGGTATTTTTCCCTCCAACAGTACCTGCAAAGAATATCCAATCCGATACAAAGTAAAATAATTGGAAAAGTATAGGAATTCAAAGCTTTTGTTCTTAATACTTGTATAATACAAAAGTTAAGTCTAAGTCGTTACTAAGCACGATCGAACTTCCGAAGCAGTTACGTGAAGTATGTACGTACGTATGTGAATATTTTACGGGGCTGAGGAATAAAGTTGTTTAATTTACTTACTTATTATTTCGTGTGAAAATGTATTAGGAAACAGTAATAAAATTATTATACGTCTTTAAGGTTCATTAATTTCTTCTTAATTCAATACATAAAAATATTACGTAACAAAATAATAATGGCGTCCAGGCCGAAAACAGGAAACTATAGGTAAAACCAATGTAAATAATAATTATTAGGGCCAGTTTCACCGGTTGCTGATAAGTTCCAGACAGTTTATCTGATAGATAATTTCATGCAAATTCTGTTCCATTTTTGATTTTATCTGGTAGATAGTGGCTATCCGTAACCGGTGACACTGGCCCTTATTCTTATTAGATTGTCAAATAGTGAATGCTATTTATTTATCGTCTGTACAATAGTACAACGACCTACTCAATCTGTCAAATTTCTTTAATAGATTTTCCATCTTATCAAAATATTGGAAGGTTTATATTTCATTGTTCAAATTTGACAGATTTGTGTACCAGACTTTCCTGGGGACTACTTTAAAAATTTACAATTTTTATAGGCTTTAGCCCCTTCAACACAGAAACCAAACAACCTATTTTTTATAAATCAGCTGAGATCGGGATAAAACGTTTATTTGCCTTCCTGTGTAAACAAACAAAAATCTAAGGTATTCCAAGCTTCGGAGCATTCAGCATTTATTACGAAATTCATCAACGTAGCTGAAATTCTAGCGCTAACTACATTGTTTCAGAAAATCTAGTTGTACTGCCGACCTGCCTGGATTGAATAGCTGGGAAATTCTGAAATATTTTCATCGTTATTTTTTCTTAGAATCTTTTAAGCTGAATGCTATTTTGACTGTAGTACTGTAAGCTACTACAATCTATGAAATTTCCCTAATAGATTTTCAACTTTATCGCTGAAGCATATGGTTCATAGTTGATTAGGAAAATTTGTCCGTTTCGAGAGCTTGATGTGATGTGTATACCATTTATATTTAGGCATTATTTTCAGTAATTGAATCTATGTAGCTGACTAGACATGTACATGCTAATTCACAAAAAAATACCGATATGATACTACTTACTGTATATTTACTTAATATTTTGTTACAGCTCAGTAAGTAGTATCATATCGGCATTATTCCTTTATGGTTTTTTGACTATCCTGAAGAAACTATTATCCGACTATGGAATGGCATAATTATTTGATAGGCTATAATGGTCTAAAATCCTGTAGCTATTAGCATTTTTTTGTAGTAAAAAATCATCATAAAATCTCTCTCGCTGTGGCTGCAGCTGTGGGTCAGACTTTTATTGACTAAAAGCGACTTTAGATCCTTTTGAAGCCCTTTGCTTACCAGAGCCGCGGTAGAACATTGGTAATTTTGAGATCTTGTCACCAATTATTATCTCACGTTACATACAGGGTTAATTAGCTAATTGTAGGTATTAATTGTTCAATTGACACGACCATTGTCCTCACATATGTTATTACCTAATTTGTACAATGCATAATGATTTACAACTTTCTTTACATATATATATAAGATGTAGATACAAATACACTCCTTAGTTCCTATGGGACCCTAGTTATCCTAGCTATCCGTGAAATACCTTCGAAGAAAATTCTAAATCTATAATACATAACTAATTACGAGTGAAATTGATATCAAAAATACACTTCGTTACTTAGAATACTAAAGAATAAAATATTGTTTCGTAAGAAAAATAACTTAACTAACGCTCAATCTTTCTCCGTGGGAGAGGAGGCCTGTGCCCAGCAGTGGGACGATAAAAAATCTGTGATGATGAAGAAAACTACTGTGTATGAATACACTACGAGTTGAAGTATTAGGTACAAGTTCCCGAATATTCGAATTAATCTTAGCATGGGGAATATTCACCAAATTCCTACTAATATAGACATATAAAGAAAAATGAGTCCCATGACAGCACGTGCCGGGGATCTAACCCCACCATTTGTTATTTCGACCTGTTTCAACTCAAACGAGACTTGGCTTTTCAAAGAAAAACTTCGATAATAATGCTCGTTTCGGTAAAGGTAAATGAACGCTAAAGACAAATTTAAAAGTTTCAGCCTATACGTTTGAGTTGATGTTTGAGTCAAGTTCAGACGCCAGCAGGTCAGCCTACCCGAATCTGTCAAATTTCACCAATCGAATAATAACCTTCCCGCATTGTGATAAGGTGGAAAATCTATTGAAGAATTTGACAGATTATCTGTACCTACGATTTAGCTTTGCACAGTATCTTGATTTAATATTCTTTGTAGGTATTTGAATGGTGACTTTATAAACGTAATTTCGATCCAAAACTTTGGCTATTAATTTCTCAATTCATTAATCAAAATATTAAATTACATTACAAATAACAATCCAAAGTTGTATAACAAAAATCTCTGAACACACCGTAAAATGTAAATCTGAGTCATTAAAACCGTTCGCGTAAGTATAAAAATACATTTTTTGCCAAAAAACTGGAATTAAAATAAAAAAATCAACTTTCGCAATTAAATACGGCTTACATACCGCCTTTGCTAAAATATAAATCGAAAAAATTCCGCACAAACCGTTACGACAAACACACTCATGTTACGTTACTATAAACACACTCGTAATACGTGGTCGAGCGTGTATTAAAATTGTTGTGGTGTAAAACTAAATTTTGCCGCTGTAATAGGTAGAACTTGGGAATCAGTGCAAAGAATATTAGGTATCAGAATAATTAGGTATTTCAAAACAATTTGAACCTGACATAAATGATCTTCGTATAAATAGTACAGATGCCAGCACATCAAGCTACTCGAAACTGGCAAATTTTTCCAAGCAACCTTGAACCATATCGACTGTTAAAAGGCTTATCAAATGGGTCTAAGCAATTTTTTTGCGATATTGAGTTATACGAGTATTCGGAATCGGCATTTTTTTTCTCTATCGTTTGTAAAATGTCGTATAGATCAATTAGCCTTGCAACCGTCGATAAAATTGTAAATCTATTAAAAGAAATGTCAAATTGTTGTAGCTTTATGTGCTGGCATCTGTACCTATTAGTTGCGAACCTAAACAAAGGCTCCTGACATAAAAAAAACAATTCCTTTCAGTTTTCTTGGAGTGTGAAATACTGGTAGAATAAATTTCTAACTTGAAGTAGGCACAAAAGCTTGAAAACTCGATGAGCGTGAAACGCGAGACCAAGAAAGATTAATCCAAACTTCTATAAACATCGAATAAACAGAGACGGATAGCTACGAGACACTATCCAACAGATAAATTAAAAAATGCAACAGAATTTGTACCTATGACATATTACCTGCCACATTACCCAAAGAGTATACAATATACTAACTACGATATTACCTATGACATATTATGACGTATTATCTGCCAGATAAACTATCTGGAACTTATCAGCAACCTGTGAAACTGGCCCTTATTCATACAAAAACAAAAGAGAATCATAATCTCCCTACAATCAGAAACCATAATAAAAATTACAAATGTCAAGGTACCAAACACTGGGTTGCAATTTGAAAATATTTTTAATTTACCGCCAACCCACAGAGTGCTCTCATTACAAACGAGTGCAGAACCTTTGAAGTCTGATGGGAGCATTATATTTATACCTACATACACCTTTATATAGGCTGAATATATGTACTTCGATATACTTTAGCCCTCTGGCGTCGATGATCGCGCGCGTTTCATGTCTATGGTATGCGTAGATTGGCATTGGCACCGCTTTGGTTAAAAATTCGGGGTGAAGCCTAAAGTTTTTTTTTTTTGAGGTTGGAAGAGTTTATTTAATCATTTTGGCGGATCTCGTTAGAGGGAATTTGTTTTTTTTTTATATACATCTAATATCTATAATTGTATGCATCTAGAGCTAATCGTCATCTCAGCAATAGGACGTCCCCTGCTGTACATAGGCCTGCCCTTTAGATCTCCATACATACCAGTTAGAAGCAACCTGCATCCAACGTCTTCCGGCGACCTTTACAAGGTCGTCTGTCCATCTTGTCGGCGGACGTCCTACGCTAGAGCTAATAACTATTTATAATTTTCACAATTTCCGAATAGCCACTATCTACTGAATAAATTCAGAAATGGAACAGAATTTTTATGAAACTATCAAATAAGCTAACTGGAACTTATTCGTAGGTAGTGAAACAGGGACTTCGCATAATAAAGGTTACGGGAACTTAAGGGTACGTATCTTTAAATATTTAAACAATGCTATAAAAAATAGCACATCTATAGGTACTAATATCATAAAACTGAAGAGTTTGTTTGCTTGAACGCGCTAATCTCAGTAACTACTAGATTGATTTGAAAAATATTTCAGTATCAGATAGCCCAGTTATCGAGGCAGACTATAGGCTAGGTACTTTATATCCGCTCGTGAAACCATTATATAAAATAACATGCATGTGTAGGTACGTCAAAATACTCCTCCAAATCACTGTTGTAATACATTGAACAAAATATTAAATCAATCTATCAAGTATTAACAGTTCATGACTATGCCGAAGGTAAACAATTCTAATTACCATCACCCATTTAAAAAAAGAAAAAATAACGAATTGCCTTTACAGTTCCTTTTCTGAAAAGAATCATTACAAATCTACACCTACAGTAGAACAGGTAGCGACTAATATCGCTTAAATTAAAAATAGGTAGGTTGAACCTCAATCAGAGAAAAGCCATTAGCTAGCTTTTTCTTGTCCACACTTTGCCCCGTTGATTTATCGTTAGGTCCTTGTCACAGGAACTTTGCAATGAAATGTTTCTTTTAGAAATCACTCACAGCTCTGGATTTTAGTTCGCTAATTACTTTCGCCTTTTGAAGGCTGTTAAATGAATGATTACTTGGTATTCATTTTAAGCCTAAGAGCCGGTGGGACGGGCTTATGAATAACGTTCTAAGTTCGGAATACTTAGAGCCTTGGAAACTAAGGTTTTTAAAACTGTTTGTAAATGGTGAGATTTAGGATTTAAATACGAGTACATTGTGAAAAGTTTTATTCTTACATTATGCTCGTATTGTTAATTCAAAATAATTAATGAATTTATAATAAGGACAGCGGTTTTTTCACACACGGTCGATTAGACCTAACTTAAGCTTGCGTTAGGGGTGCTATCATTTATCAGCCTACTCATCGTCCCACTGCTGGGCAAAGACGTCCTCTCACACAGAGAAGGATTAAGCATTAAGCGTGATTAGTTAAATAATTAATGTACAAATATTGTATTTCTTACAGCTTACTAACTAATTCCTAATCTCCAAAGTAATAATATTATGATTCCCTAAAAATATATCAAAGACACCCAGACTACTCGCAAATTCCCTTTGTAAATTTTTCCATTAAACATATTCTATCGAACCTTATTAAAAATGTATGGCTTTGTATTTCTATGTCATGGGGTATGTTCCCAAAGTAGGTTGATATAAACTGGGTAACTTAGTTCAAGTTGTAGGTCCCTATAAAAGTTGGCCTTACCCGTAATCTTAAGCTTCGGGTGAATAAACAAAAGCGATATTTGTTCTAGCGAAGAGAATGGTGAATTTCCTCAGTATTTCTTAGATGGTGTTATTTTTGAGTTATGTGGAGAATATATTATTCGGGGTGCTATTTTGTTTGGTTTGTATATATATATTGAGCGTGAGCTAAAGGAAGGTATATAATATGTATATTATGGATTTCTTCCATTTAGTTCGTAAGTAAACAGAAGAAATCCAATTAACACTAATAAGTAAGTAGTACATAGTCTGTTTTTATTCCGTTTTTCTTCTAATTCAATACAATATTTCACATAGACTAACAGACAAAACTTAGAAAAATGCAAGTGTTGTTTATGTAGGTACCTATATATGTATGTACTGTGTACACCTCTATATGCATTAAGTTAAAGTTATTTTAATATTACAAACAGACATTCCAATTATTTGTATTTGTAAAGATGTATACATGCTATTGTAGATCCACATACATCCTACTAATATTGGATGAATGTTTGTTACACTTTCACGCAAAAACTACTGAATGGATTTTCATGAAACTTAGTAGTAATACTGCTTACACATCATAATAATATATAGACTACTTTTTATCCGGTTATAGGAAGCAGTTCCTTCAAAAACCGAGTAAAACCGTTGACAGAAGCTACATAGATATTTACTATACGAACTGGATAGGTTATGATGCATGATTCATGTTTCACAGGCAGGTACTTAAAGGCCCATAACATGCCACTTGACGATAACGAGGTAGGCAGGGGCAGCTGGTGGTCAGATACTCGAAACTTGTACTTACAGGGTTATAGATATCAAATGACTATGTGTGATGATTAACTGTAATTATGCTGGTAGATATAGGAGATTGTGGCTAAGTAACAGTCACACGGGTCAATCGATGATAAGGTTAAGCTTGGCGCGGTTGGACAGTGGGTGCGTGACCATTTTTCTCATAACGAACTTCTCTGACGGCAACTTGCGGGTTGTTCGCACAAAGGCCTTGGCACACAGGGACCTTCAGAAGGAATATAGCGGGTTTTAGTCAGTAAGAGTTTGATACTCCTTGCATGTTTGTTGACGTGTAAAAGTGTTGATTTCAACCTATTTGAAATATTTCATTTATCAATTCCATTTTGAGATTTCCAACAAAAAAAAAGTCCCGTTATTTTGGTGAGTTTCGGCTGTCATTCGAAAACCTTTGGCAGTCTTTACGGGTCCCCAGAAGCGACAAAGTCTGACAACCAGTCTTACTCTCATACGTTCCATGTCAATAACTCAACATTTCTGTACAGTCGCCAGCACATCAAGCTACCTGAAACTGTCAACTTCAGAGATTAAGTTGAAAATACATGATTTTATACAGATTGAAGTAGCTTGATGTGCTAGCGTCTGTACTTCTTAAAGTTTATCTAATTACCTACAAGTCATCGTAAACGTCATGTCAACTAAATAGCCCACAATCATTCACGCACACATAATACCTAATAGAGACACTAATGTAAATAATATCGAATGAAGCATCAATTAATTAGGACCTCTATTCACGTCCACTGATTGACGTGACAACGTCCGAGAGAGACACCTGATAGGAATCGATATGCCGGCAGTAATCGATTCGAACGGACATGCACGCTTCCTGCGATTCCTCAAAGGATTGGGATGTATGTGGTTGAGTATAACGATTATTGGTAACTGGGTACTCGATTTAGGTAATAGGAATTGATCGTACGGCTAGATTTTAATCGTAATATTTTTAATTTCGGTTTTTATGATAACCTCTCCTACTCTTCCTACCTATTTTTTTTTTTATATTCGAATAAAATTTTCAGCGAAACAAAAAATCAAAAAGTTTACCCTATAAAAAAAATTACAAAACATGTTCTTTTATCATATTATATACGTAAAACGGCAATTTCGCCTCAAAACAAATATACATATGTACAATGACTGCCCCAAAAATGCATTAGCCTGCAAAAAATATCAATTTATGTAGGTAAAAATACGTATTTTAGTTACTGGAAAATTACAACAATCACTTGATCGATATATCTAACACTTACAGTGTAGAAACAAATACACACAAATTCAGTAACCAATACATAATCTAAAGCGCCTCAATGATACAGCGATTTAGTTAAAACGAAATTCACTGAACGAAGCCCGTCTTATAACATGCAATTAAACTTTTTTAATTACTTTAGGAACCTTAGCCGGATTATCTATTTTATTACGGCTAACAAATTTTGTGGCTCTGATTAGCCCTTAGGCTAAACGTTGACTTTAGTTGAAGTTTCAGAGTTTGGTATTTAATTAAAATCATTTTAAATCTAGTTATTATAAAAATGTAGTAGCAGGTAATACTGCTTTAAATACATCACCAAATTATTAAAAATGGCCAAAAAAACGCGAACACAATTTCATATTGTATAGTAATTTTGTAGTGAGTATTTGCAGTGCAACAACAATACAAATTAACAAATCAATGAACATTAATACACACAAAATAAACCGCATGTATAAGGGATGACTGTAGATAATACATATAATAAACGGAGATATATTAACTTCGTGCTAGAAAGATTTGAATAAGCAATCGGCTATGCACTATGGACCTAACTGGCTTCAGAGCGCCACCACATCTTTTTTTTGGAAAGATGTCATAATCAATTAAAGAAATCCCACCTAATCAGCTAAAATATTTCAAAATATAAACAGGAATACGACACATGATCATAACATAAAATATGACAAATAAATCTAAAAATAATATGCCTATATAATAAAAAATCCACGAGATCCATTAATAATCCCCAGTCAATACAAAAAGTTCACAAAACACCGTTATTGATGTCCAATCCATTATTACCGAAGGAGGCTATAATACGATCTCGAGGGACTATTAAAAAAAATGACACATAACCATAAGCCCCTTTTGTACTTTATTAACGTTCCGAAGTGTATAATTTGACAGTCACTTTCATAAATTTTGTAAGGCTTTACAAAGAAATCACGGATCTTTGGGGAAGGTAGCCGAAAGTCACTTGGACATATTATTACGGGAAATTTACAACGACGACCCGACGCGAGACGGTGAAATTGTCTTCTCATGAAACCTTTAGCGTGGAAACATACGGGCAAACTTTTGGCACGGGCACGCTCCGACAGTTTATTTTGTACTTAAGAAACATAAACGGAACGGAATGCCAACGTATTTATGTATAATTTTAGTAGTCATGTGCTATATTTATAATTTCTTCGATTATTATTAAAATCATCTTAATTTTATATCTGTAGTTATTATTTTGTTTTTTTTCTTCTCACTTTCCAGGTCACATTTATCTGGTAAATTAACTATTTAATAACAACGCAAAAAGTATTTGCTTATTGGTAAAAATATTTGTTTACTTACGAAATAATAGGTATTTAATACTCGCACTATTTCTACTAATATCGGAAAGGGTGCCTACACATTCATCAACTTTATGGCGTCAACTTCACTAATCAGTAATACAGACTTCATAACATCAATGTTATTCATTCCACGTGATTGGTACAAGTATTTTGTTTCTCGTCAAAGCAGACGGACGGACGTTAAATTTCGCAGTAACTGTCATGTCAATCAGTGATTGGACGCTGTACCGCATTATGAATGGGAATCGCTGTTGCCATCCATAATTCATTAGGATTGTAATTATAGTATATTGGGTTCTTGTTAAGTCTGGTATTTATGGCTTTTAAAGTCGACACCATTTACACATCTGTTTTTAATAGACACGATGATAATAATAATAGTAGTGAATGCAACGTTCTGGAAATGTACACATGATATTTTTAGTGAGAATAGCGTAAACAGAAGCTAGTACATCAAGCTACTTCAATCTGTCGTATATCCTTAATAGATTTTTTACTTTATCGCTGAAGCCTATGGTTCAAAGTTGAATGGGGAAATTTGTCATTTTCGTTCGAGTACAATAGAAGAAGCGCAAAGACTAAAATAACAGGGAACCCATTAAGTGCTATGAAGTGCTATGCTAAGTGCATTGAATTCTATGTAAACATCAAAAGTTCTCAAATGGAAAGGAAATAAACGTATATGTGACGAACAGTTATAATTAATTATTTATACCAGACAGACCCGCCCCAACAACTTCTTCACGTATGTTTCCAAAAACAAGAATTACGTAAAGCGACCTCTGCAGGCGACTTCATAAATCGACACTCGCGGCATGATTATGAACGATTTACGATATTATAAGTGAACCACGCTTTATCTGTAATAAATTGCCGTTTATGTCCAATAAATACGTATAAATCTAACACATTAGCCGATGATTTGACTTGTGTATTATTTATTGGTTTTTAACTAGGTTGGTTGGTAGGTGCAAGTAGTGGATAGTTGAACTACCTGTGATTGTAACCTAGTGATGTGTCTTTGTAACCAGCGACAATCTGGTCCCTTTAACTTGAGACCGCAAAAATACATACCGACCGAATTGAGAACCTCTTTATTTGGAAGTCGGTTAAAAGTTAAAGCTCCTTAAGCTTTTGATTAAAACCTTTTCCATATAATAAGAAGTTAATATACACAAATAAGCAGTTCATTTGATACGATTGGTATTATCATATTATTGATACACATCATATTGATGGCACATATGTATAAAGGCACTTTCTGATTTTATAAGTTAAAAAAAAAACTATCGTTTTTAGTTCCAAGAGAATAGATTTTAAATACGTTTTCATTTATTTTGAATTCATGTTTGTTGTAAGTCTTAATTAATTAGTGTTGTTACTTATCCACCCCACTCAGTTCTTTCAAAGTGTTTTAACATTTTACTATCCCCAAGGAGAATCGAAGTGATACAAAGAGTTTATAACATAAAAAGGTATAAACTTACTTTAATATACTTATATTTATTCAACCAGAAGACTACCTTCCATCATAATATTATAATACATCGAGGGCATCTTTAAAAAGCCGAAAAAATGACGTCAAAATTCATTAAACTTTCTTAATTTCGATGGAAAACCTTTGAAAGGAGGGAATGTGGGCCATTATGATACAGGCACGTAAGGGTGGGGGTACAATGGAGTTTGAATCTTCTTTGGCGGTAAACATGGTTGCGGGGTTGGGGTGAAAGTGAAAGATTAAGTAAAAAATATTATGTGTTCAAAAGATAAAATTCGAGGGCTTACCGTTTTTAATAATAAAGTAATTTTGGACTATACGTTACATCTTATTAAGTATATCAGTCTAAAAAACGTACAGACACCAGCACATCAAGCTACCCGAAACTGTAAAATTTTCCCAAACAACTATGAACTATATGCTTCAGTGATGAACTTAAAAAAATATTGAGAAAATTTGTACTAATATTTAAATTGACAAGTTATTTATATTTACACGATAGTAGCAGTAACGATAGATTTTCTAAAGGCATTTACCACTTTTTGAACTTGATTATAACGCCATCTATTGTTCAGAAAAGAACTAAAGGTCTCTAAAGTCATTCATGACCTTAATTACTCAAGAACCAATAGCATTACCTCGATTTTAATAAGTATAAAGCACTACGGCCTGGTATAAACTCAAAGTAACTACTTTGTCAATTTTTGGGGGCGCGCAAGATGTATCCAATGTGAATGTCAAAAAAATGACATACAACTCGAACATCATAACAATACGATAAGGAACTCATCAAAATATCAATCGAATTGTTAATTCTAAATTAGACCACTGTCTATTTTATCAAAGTCTGTGGTCCTCCCACTAGCCTCATTAAAAGAGCTCCTTTCAGATACTTTTCTATCGGTTATTGTTCACTAAAACGTCTACGGAATAATGGAATATTATATAAGAGGAGGTATCTTGTTAGTTCCACGTCTTTGTGAGGAATATTATAGCTAATAATTTTATGGCTAATGTTTTACGTTCGAGCGAAATGGGGTATAGTTTGTGAAGGATTAGGTAGGTACTATTGTACGACTGTTGTGTTTTATGCTCGTAGTAGCATTACGGAGAATATAGATTGTTAGCTTTCTTTGATAGTGCCTAAATAAATATCTATACAAGTATTACAAAGCTAAAGAGTTTGTCTGTAAACGTGCTAATCTTTAAATCAATTGAATCGGTTTGAAAACTTTCACTTTCGGATAGCCCATTTATCCAGAAAGGCTATTATTTGGGTTTTTTATCCGGGTGCATAGATTAGTTATCACGGGATGCAGATAAAACCGCAGGCAGAAGTTAACGAATAATAAGGCTGGTGGAATATATATGGGCAATTAAAGAAAACTATTAGAGCCTTTTTTATGTGAGTCACACTAAAAATGCATTTATACTAATATGAGTACTAGTAAAAATCATCATCACAGCCTCTTTTTTTCTATCCTCCCACTGTTTGTCACAGGCCTCCTCTCCCACGGAGAAGGATTGAGCGATAGTAATAATATATTTACATATTTAAAAATATATTTTAAAATTATGTTATATACTAAAGTGTAAACGTATAACTATGTTATATTTTGAACCATTATAAAAAATCGTTTCTTATTCCTTAAACAAAGGGCCTTTCAAATGACCTTTTTTTTAAAAAAACTCTTTCTTTTATACAAAGCTTGCTTAAAAGGCTCAATTCAATCGGCATTTTATATCCCTATACCTTTAACGATACCATTAAAGACACTCGTCCTTAAAGTGGTACTTCAAAACTTTTGTAGATACGGTATCCAAATGCAGAGAGGCAAAATGTATCTCTTAGATAAAAAGGCTGATGATGATGAGCATCATCAGCCTTTTTATCGTTCCACTGCTGGGCACAGGCCACATCTTAAACAAAGAAGGATTGAGAGTTAATCATCACGCTAGCTCAATGCGGGTTGGTGATTTTAGGCTTTATAGTCCAGGTTTCCTCGAGATGTTTTCCTTCACCTTTTATTAGTCATTTGTGTATAAGTTAATACTTAGAAAGTACATATAATTAATAAGAGTTGCACTGGTACTCGCCTGATCTGGAATCGAACCCACACACTCATACTTGAGAAGCTGGTGTTTTAACCACTAGACCACCACGATTATTCCTCTTAGACTCGTTCCTCGCCAATTGGCACAGTTATCAATGGTTATTGGCATATAAAAGGACCAATTGTCGTGTGTTTTTCGCATAAACTGTGCAATTTGGCTGCTAGTTTAGCAATGAGGATAGAATGGTCGTATGGCTTATGGATCAATTGATACCTATGACAATAGGACCAGTAGATTTTTTTAAAAGCTTTTATTTCTTTTAACATCCAATATTATAATGTAAATAAAAAATATTTGTACTGTGGACGATTATCTTCTATTTGAAGACAAAGCTTAAAGGTCAAATATTGGGATCAACTTTCTGTAATTAAAACAATTAATATTTGACTTTTTGTATTATTTTTCTAGCAACAGCTGACGAGCGCCTTTCAATATCAATATATCAAAACTATCCATTTACTTTTAAAGGATTCCATATTTAAATGTCCCAAAGTACAATTAAAAACGCCAAAAGGTCAAACCTCCACAGTAAGTACCTACGTATACCAAAAACAGAGTTCTAACGTTAAAGTTTCATTTGAAGTAATCAAACATGAAAATTCTTGAACATCAGCCTACGTACAGCTGAATTTGCCGATTTTCGTACCATACAAATTGAGTGTGAAATTGGATCGTCTGCAGGCCCTGAATCTGTGGAAACATGTTGTACAATCGTTACAGATAAAAAAAAACATTATGAATAATTTTTAAATTTGGAAAAGTACTTTTTGACTATCTGATTCCTAAGTACCGTTACACGTCTGCAAATGGCAACCATGACATCGTTTTAATGTCTAGAAGAAGCTCAGATGTCTTAGTGTAAAATGGATGACTTTGTATAGTAAGTCTGCTGATGCTCCGGCGGTAAGAGTAGTCTAATCATGATCGATGGAAACTGGAGGTTGTGATAAGTTCTAGAGATTTCTTTAAAAAGTTTGAGTTAGTTAGTTGAGTTTGAGTTTGAATTACTAACAATATTTTTTTACAAAATTTCTTTATCAATCTATTTAGAACTGTTTATGTATTTTTTTTTGTGGAAACCATTGAATATTCCTATAGTCCTTTCTACACCATGGTTGACTTAACACGTCATGTAAGTGAACTATTCTAAACAATGCATATTACATTGCAACTATACCAAAACATAGCGTGCAATCACAAATAAAGCTCAAAAAGGTTGTTATTTTCGTGTTCTCAATTTAAATTCTTCAGCCATTAATTTATAGTGCCTAAAGTAACCTTAGTTTGTAGGTGTTAAATATCGTTCTTAATTAGTATGAAAGGTAGAAAAACCTGACATCTCTTTACACCCGAGGTTTGTGGTCACGAACGGTGTTACTGGCCACAGTAACTAATGCGTTTTATATAAAAACAAAAGCTGTAACTTTAGTCAAAGAGTTTTATAGCTGATCTTTGAGTTTGAATTTGGAATGAAGTATTTTGTTGATGGATGCCATGGACTTAATATTACCTATATGGATGCATATAAATAAAGGTCTGTTTTCATCTCCATAAAATTTTTATAAAGGACCTTTTTACATATTGTAATATGGGACGAGTTCTTAAAATACAAAAATAAAAACATATTTAGGTGTATTATTGGGTGACTGATTAGTTGTAACCAAAACTCTCTGTAATTACTTTTTAAAATCGTACGACTGACATCGAAATCAAAACGGGACCAAATGTCTATTTAAACATTTAAATTCCCCGATCGCTAATTCATTCATAAATCCACTAGACGTCATTCCAAAGAGACGAATTCGCCCATCAATGGCCAGAAAAAAAAACATTCAATTTGGAGGCAGCATAACCCGAAAAACATCCATCAAAACATTCGTCTCCAGCATTTCGTCAATCACTCCCAATGTTTTCATTCAATTTTCCTGACAGCCCGCATATATTTTTTTATCATAATCCATTGGACTTAGAACCTTATTTCTTAACGCATAAAGTCCTTTTATATTTTGAAGGTCTCAAAAGTTTGTTTCTCTGTTTCAGTTACAGAATGGATGCTCGACAGTTCAAGTGTTTTGTGTAAATCGTGTTCTAGCGTTTACGTCACAAACAATATCTCTTTGGTGAAGTTATCAAAGCGCTTTAAGGACTCATTTGTAGCGCTGAAGCGGCTGCATTTGTTAAACGGGTCAAGTGTCGTGGAATTATAATCTAATGCGGGAACATAATTATGACGTCATATTCATAATTGTTATGAATGATACAGTAATTTATTGAAGTTGTTTTAATGTATGATATCACAGAAGGGCTTGCGTTCATTTTAAATAACTTAAAAACAATATTTCTTTCGCATGGCTCTATAATGTTTAAAAAAAGTCTCGGTTTTATCTTTTCATAATTTTCATCTTTTAATAATTTTAATAGGTAATTGGTTCGCAAGAAAACATGTTATACACGTCTTTCCATTGTCAGAATAATAAGTAACACAGACGCCAGCTGGTCAACTTACTCGAATCTGTTAAATTTTACCAACCGAATATTAACCTTCCGGTATTGTGATAAGGTTCAAAATCCATTAAAAAATACAGATTGAGGTAGGTTGATGTCCTGAAGTCTGTACAACATACACTCTACAAAGTCTACCCTACGGTAGTGTTAACAACAATTTCCCAAGCAAATAGCGGGCTGGTATCTGTAAACGATAATGTAAAGAAAATGATCTGGATAAACTGTGATGGGTTTTTGTTTAAGGGTCAAGTTCAAGGTCATTTCGAATTGGACTAAAGGAAATAAACATACGTATTTATTTTATTCGGTACGCAATGTTTTTTGTTTAATCTGATCACCTTACTTTTATAGGAATAGTTTTATCTTTCAATAAACATGTTAGGCAAGATACGTGCCCTGAAAATTCGCATAGCATCTCAGTTTGTCTTGAAGGTATTGAGGTATTGAAGGTCACAAAAATATATTAAATACTCGTTGCAATTCATACCACATATCAAAAAAGCAAGATCTTGGCTAAAGCACTCCCGTGCCCCCAGATATCTCTTGAAAGTAGAACTGATTTGATAAATCCACCATCGAGGTACTAGTCGTACTAATACAGACAAAGCACATAAAGCTAGCGAAACTGTCAATTTTCACAATCAACCTTGAACCATAAGCTTCAGGGATAAAGTTGAAAATCTATTAAGGAAATTGGACAGATTGTAGTAGCTTCATGTGCTGGCGTCCGTACATACAGACAACACATGGCCGAAATACCAATCTGTCCCCAAAAGGCAAAGAGGATTACATTAAAGCAGGCCTTCTATAGAACCCATATCTAAACCATGGTGAGCCGGTTGCAATTACTAACGATCTGTTATTAGTTAATCGACAGTTATGTAACGGTCGATCGAAAAGATGAATGGGGAAGGAATGATGGGGAATTTATTGTGTGAGGCTGGTTGTTGAGCAGTAGTGACAGATTATGTCGCAATGATATGATAGGCTGACATTGGTAGGCGCAATTGTGGCTAGAAGGGTACGTGGCTGCCTAGTACAAATTGGTGAATCCCAGCTGTCATTTGATCATCGATAGCCAGTCGTTACTGTTAGTATCAGGTAGAAGTAAGCAAGTCTGATAACCCGTCTTACCATGGGAGTATCGTGGCCCAGGAGATTGAGGAGATCCCGTCTTACAATCCGGGTATCGGGTGTCCCGGGAGGTTGAGGAGATCAGATAGGCAGTCGCTCCACGTAAAACACTGCTGCATCTGGTTAAGACTGGAATCAACACAGCTTGGGAAAATGCTAGGCAGATGATGTCGGCAAAGCCTAATTCTTAAAACACCAGTAGTTACAACAAAGCAAGATGATTGTTTGTTTGTGACGCTGCCACAGTAACCCGTTTCAATCTAGAAAGCATGCTCTACTCAGACATCGAACCCTGATTAATATTCATTTATTCATTTACACTTTGATTAATATTCATTTAGAAACAGCTTAATATTTTCAAAACTTCAAATTCAAAAATAAATAAAAGATGTTAAATTACAACGTATAATACGTCTTCGAATTCACGCGAGAGAACGCGCCGGTAATAGATTCCACGTTTTTATCAATTTCCCACACTTGCGCGGGATTTCTCTCTAAGAAGGTATTCTGTAAATTTTCTTGGAAATCATTATATTTTCTTTGACACAGTCAGTGGAAGAAGGTTAATATCTTCTAAGAAAACTTAAGGCGTCTCCACCCGCCATGTTTTATTTATTTTTGCGAAATTAGAAGCTTGAGTTGAAACTAAGTTTAACAAAGTATATCTATTGCCATTGCATTTCCGACTTAGACAATATAAAGTGGTTATTAGGTTTTTCATACATTAATAGGTTTTTTTAATAAGGGTACAATACCTTTCTACACTTATGTATAGTCAATATATATATAAAGAGTTGTTAAAACCTAAATTACGAAAATAAGTCAAGAACCACGACTTCAATAGCGGAGCTTAAACAAAAAAGTTGAAACACTACAGAATAAGAAAGCAATAACATGGAAAAAACTATGAAAGGAGTTGGAAACTTGTAAAAACGTTAAAAAGTTTGCAACTTTTATCAAGTTTAACAAAGGAGGGGTCGATAAAAATCTTTTGTGAAAGTTTTTTGAACTTTCCTGTAAACTGTTTTGCTTCCAAACTTAAGTCGACGATCTGTATGTAATTTGCAGATAACTTTTCCTACAAAGTTAGTTACAAATGATTTCTAAAGGTCAAAAGAGTTGTGAAGATGTGGTAGTACCTAGTATTTTTTGTTGATGAAAAGACTTACGGAAAATCATGCGATATTACCAAAACATCTATACAATACAGAAATTATAACACGCTTCAACCCATGTTTAGTAGGTATAATCTGGCGCGACCCATGTCTAGTATATTTTGGCGCGAACTGTACCATTTCCACCAAATAACTTTGCATTTCTGTAGTTAGTCATTTCACTTCTTGTTATAAGACCTTTATTCCGAAGTTAGCCACTATTGACTTTGATATTATACTTAGTAAAACCACTACAATACTATGTAAGTTACATCATTATGTTTCACCAATTGATCAATAAACGCGTCTGCAGGTCCTAACTGATATTATTTCAGCCTTACTACGTACCACTAGGTCCCGGTAGAATAACAACGGTAGGATAATAAGATAACCTGTCACATCTTGTTTGTTTACTCATCACTAACGCAGCTCTATGTAATTCATCTGAAAGGGTTCAATTCAAAGCTAGACTGTGCAAGTGTGCACCTACCTTAAATGTTATCAATATTTTATAGGACAGGAAAAAGGCTGAATTAAAACCTTCATGAAGGTTATTGTTTTATTTACAGCTATTCTACTATATCGTTAAAAACTTAGTGTCAAGAATGTTGTGTAAATGTTGTATTTTTATTTTTGTTTAATATTTTTGTCTACCTGAAACTTATTAAAGATTATCAAAGTTTCGTTGTCAATGTTAAGCGAGTTAGGTCTCATTTTAGATTTGACTCCCTATTTTATTCTTATTAACTATTCCAATGAAATATTTAGTAATGTATTTTAAATCAACAGCAAAATATTGGTTCAGAAACACTGACTCAAACGAGAGTTTGTAAACCATTCCAATTTTTCAGGCTTTTCGCGTATTTTTACGTACATTCGTACATTTGTCAAAGAAATACGAATAGCTGGTTTTTTGGTTTAAAACATGTTAGTGCACTTTTTTATATTTATTTTATTACACCAGTGACCATTTTATTTTAGTAACAATAATATAATATTTTATTTATTTAAATAACATACTAAAGTTTACTCACTCGTAATAATAAATTCTCATGCAGGAAAAATCCTTTTTTTATCTTTTCAGTGCCAAAAATGAAAATTCGTTTCTGTTTTCATACCTACATTCATCAATAAAAAAAACAAAACCCACCTGACAACTGGCTGAGCCTGCGGGTATCCAACAATCCTCTTCTCCTTTCTCCTCCTACACTCACTCTCCACTCTCTTATCACTGTTATCACGAATCGTATGGTACCTCGGCTGATAACTCTCAAGTTGCGTGTACAAGCGCGCGCGTGGCGCGGGCGACGGGCCTCGCTGCGTCATGGGGTCCCCACGTCCGTTCTCAGTGGCAGTCGGTGCCACACTAACGTAGCTAGAGTGTATTCTCTCAGCCACCCCTGGCCGACGCTTTTCCTCGACGAATGCCACTCGAGGCGGCTTTGGTTGCATCAAGTTGATCTTCTTTTTCTTCGCAGTGGATGTCACGTAGAAAAAATATCCGTTGCGGTCCATTTTCGGTGCTGTTGCTTTAACCTGTGGAGTTTTTAGTCAAATTAGTGCACGTAAGAGTGTTTTAGGGGATTTTGTTTAGTAAGTTGTGCCTCTTTGGGCAGACGGTCTAAAACATTTCTTTACGATAAAATAATGTGAACGTCATGTGAATCTTTACATAAATTATATAATCTTGGTACAATAATTCCTATCTATCAATGAAAGAGCGATCGTTGAACATTGCTGAAATCTCATTACGTAAATATTAGAAAGGTTTTTGTTAGGTTATGTGTTATCTTACCGATTAGAGCACTCGAAATGAATTGACGACCAAAAATGTTTAATTTTTTAAATAACCTATTGAACATTTTCGAACAAACCTCTGATTTCATAACAGTTGTTTACCAAACAATAGCTTATAGAATCTTCAAATAAAATAAACAAACCAAAAAAAAAACGCGAAATCAACAGTTCATAAAAAATCCAATTCACCAGGAAACTGCTATTTCAGTCATTTCGATGCGTTTGTAAATATTTTTTCAGTGAATCTCATCACGAGTCGATAGTTACGTTTGCATATCTCTGTGTCCGGTCCGGTTCCGGCAGCCGTCAAAACAATAGCGCTATTATCGGACGTTCGGAAGGTGTAAAACGAATTCGCTTTTTACGATAGCTTGTATCGAAACGATCGATTTGAAGCGAATGATGTATGTAAAAGAGATGCGATATTGCTTTGTTTTAGGTATCTCTCGGATGAATTTTTGGAAATGGAATAGAAAATCTTTAATTAAGTGTGTCTAAGTAATTTACATTGATATATTGAGTATCATTTTTTCTCGTGGGTGCAGTTGGAGGGAGTTTCAGACTCTTGCTGACTAAAACCCACTGTTCTAGAGGTATTTGTGTGCCAGGGCCGCTCTATCTCTTGCAAACAATCCGAGTATCCTTATACCAAAACTTGTAAATGTAGCTTAACGTTCTTGTAGCAATAACCACTATATTTTGTGTCTTTAATTTCACACTTAATGAAGATAACATTAATTGTTACAAAAAATAAACTTTATCTGCAAGTTAATAATTATCATCAGCCAAAAACCTACATAGTAAAGTAAGCCTGTTAAAAACGAATTCCTATCAACTGAAAATATATGTGTCCTATTTAGGCTAGACTAATCTAACATTCTTAGTTCTTAGTCCCACACAGTGCCTAACTAGTTATGACTACATGTTCAGAAAAATAATACATACATATTTTCTTCGAAATCATTATCTAAGTACCTTGTATTTTTGTATAGTCACAATAATAATCTGAACTTTGATAAAATAGACTTGCTTTTGAAATATTACGGAACGAAGTTGAAAAGAGGAGAGAATGAAGTTTAAAGTACCGTTTATTGATAAAGCTATAATTATATGATGATGATGATGACATTTACGTGCTCTCCGATGCACGGATGAATCAATAACCAACTTCCAGACTCCAGGCTGCTTTATGAAAGTTTCTCAAAACCCACAAAGCGATTTCGGCCCGACCCGGGAATCGAACCCGAAACCCCGTGCACAGCAGTCGCACCTTCCGACCACTAGACGAACGAGACAGTCGTGTAATTATATACAAGTTATTCAACTATAGGTTTCTTTAGAGTGCAATCCCTTACCTTAGCGCATATAGTTATTGCTACAACACAGCTGGTAATGATTGCAGCTGTTGTTGAAAAATATCACAAGAAAAATCACATTAAAACATTCTGTTCGATTTGAGAACCAAACCTAAGACGTCAGTAGCCGCACTTACACTCAGAAAAGACAGAGACACAACACATAAAAGCGAAAGTTCCAGAATGAGACAGCATTTTATAACAAGGAATGCTCAAGCTACGCGCTTAAAAAAAAAGAACAAATAAAGAATACATTTGAAGGATCTTAAAGTGCAATACGTGATACTGCCAATCTTCAGATAAGCATTGATGTCTTGCCAACAATACCTGATACGCAAAAGCGGCGCACAGTGGATAAATTCCATGAAATCATTTGCACTCTGTCCATTGCTGGCACGTATCGCGGCGATCTTTACATCGCTGCAGCTAGGAGTGCAATGAATCTGACACGCTTTTGCCGCCAATTCACCTTTGCAGGATGTTGGTTGAATAGCGATAGTAAGGGGACATACGGCCGATGAGAATAACAAGCGTGTAGCATACGCGATAATTCGTACAAGTTATAAATGTCACTTTAATACAGACGTCTCAGTGGATCAAGCTACGGCAATCTGTCAAATTTCGATAATAGATTTTCAACTTTATCGTTGGAGCATATGGTTCAAAGTTGATTAGGAAAATTTTACAGTTTTGGCTAGCTTGATGTACTGGGGTCTGTACTTTCCTTTATTTCTGTCACAGCTTCAATCTTATCTATTTAGAGCAATTTGTAGTTTAAGAATAAGGAACCTGTTAAAAACCAATTACGTAAATACATATTAAGGATTTTCTCCAAAATAAAATTAATTATAGAACAGACAACAAAAAAGCAGGTGTATATAAAAAAGCATACATTTCTGGCCTGTAAACGCTTGCCATTCCCAACGTCTGTACACATCCATCTGTCACAGCTCACTGAAGAGATGTTATCGCGCCTACGCCCGCGGCGTCTTTCTGAATGCTAACTGGACCCTGAATACTGGCAAAGCACTATCTACGACATCTGTGCCCTTACAACGGATCCCCACTTTGATACCGGCCTGCTGGCCTGCAGGTATTTTTCTCTGCGATTTAGATTGCCGTCTGTCTTTATTTAGTGTTTAACAAAGCTTTGCGTTTTAATTAGGTGGTGAGAGTTCTTGTTTTTAGGTTTTTGGTCTACAGTATTTTCGATGAATGCTTAGCAATGGTTTTGAACTATCTATGATTCAATGTTTATATATTTTTATACTAGTCACTATTCTGTCGAATTGACAATGTCCTCACAACCGAAAAATGATTAGTTTCCTATTGAAGTCATATAAATTGAAATTTCCTTAAGAGCTTGTTGTGGCTAAGTATCAGCCACACCGGGTCGACCGATCATAGAGTTAAACAACTATTGACATCCGATATCGCTCCGTGGATGGGTGTTCGAGTTCCTCCATGTTTTGGAAGGCCCGTTAAATCGGTGGGTCTGGGCTTGTCATTTGGACATTTTTAGCAGTCATTACGGGTATTAGACACCAGATAGTCTGATTACCAGGGGCGTGCGCTCTTTATAGGCCCATAGGCTAAGCCTACCCTACCAAAACAACGGATAAATAAAACAAATGCATTTTCTACAATTATATAATAACAAAACACAACATATTGAAAAATAAAAAATGCCTACTAAAATGCTCATAGCAATAGCAACAGCGCGTCGCGTCGCGCTCGAGTAACTCACACTGTGAACACAGTAAACATAACTAAATCTTAGAAAGTTGTAAAGTGCGGCTAGATAGTATTTGCTTGATCCATCATGAATATCCATTCATAAATTTATGCATATGTGTGTTCATGTTTTCGTGTATATGAACGGCACACATGTAAAAAAATAGGCGCTCGGGAGATGGCCGTGATTGGTCAATGGTCATGCCACAAATTTTAAATGAATGAAAGTGAAGAGCTTTGCAGAATGACGAATGTTGCCAATTTCATAAATAAAAACCCACAGAATATAAACGATAATTTCCTTATAACAAATAAATAAAAACCATATTAAAAATATGAAAATAATTATAAAACATACCACAAAAATTGTCTCAATAGTCATACCTATTTCGTAGTTCCAATAATTATTATAATAATAATAAATATTTATTTCCAAAATGACCACCGGGTCTAATAAGTTTGCGGCAGTTTTTATTTATTTAGTGTCGGCAACTCCGTGTGTTTTGTTTCTGTCAGTGTTTAGTATTTGTATAGGTTATCCGAAAAATATTGTAAACATCATTTTTGAATATGACATTATGCAATGATGGAAATTTAATTTAGAAGTATTTTATCGGGGCGTTTGTTTATTATTATTTTTTTCAAAGATGCCATATTGTTTCTGTGACTAGCGATCATCGCGCGAATATTTTTAAACAGTGATTGTTTTGTATTTTTAAATTACTCGTAGTGAGTTTTAAGTAATTCGTTTTTCAAGTAGTGTAAATATTAAAGTTTATTTGTTTGTTTACGTAACAATGGTCCTAGATTGTGAAGTTTGTGCTGACAATGTGTGTTTGTTAGAGATTAAAAGCAGTAAGTTTTCACAGCTAACGTATAATGATAAGATTCAAGTTGTGTCTAAAGGTAGATGTGTACCGGAGTTACGAGAGCTAATTCAGAAATACAATAATTCATCTCGTACTCGTCATTTCAATCCTCAGAGTTATGAGACAGTTCACTGGCTGTGTGGTATACACACAAATAAATTGAAAGATATTTGAGGTGGCCAAATCTTTCTTCCATAACTAACATTTGCCTGGACGGAATAATAATCGTGTTTTGAATCTTACGTTAACTGGTGAGTTTTTGAAGTGAAGTGGACGAAAACTCTCATCGTGATTTGAACACTGAATAATTTGGTGAGTTTTTTTTTTTACATTTATAGCCTGGCCTACCCTTACTCAGAACCCACTGCACGCCACTGCTGATTACCAGTCTTACCAAAAGGTATCGGGCTGCTCAGGTAACTGGGCTACAAAGGATAGATAGGCAGTGACTCCATATAAAACACTGGTACTCATACAGCTAGACGGAAGCCAACCTAAAAATGCCTTTGCTAAGCAGATGATGAATTTGACATTACGTTATGGTCAATAACAAAACTGATGTTACACAATTGTACAGACAATCTGCCTTTCCTTAATAGATTTTCAACGTTATCGCGGAAGCGTATGGTTCAAAGTTGATTGGGAAAAGACAGTTTCGGGTAGCTTGATGTGCTGGCGTCTGTACAATACAAGTTCGAGATCACTGAAGCCACACAATAAATACTTGGTAACAAATTGAGTTTAATTTAAACAACTGCGCTTGGGGCAGCAAACACGTTGCAATCTGAACACAAAAGTCTGCTTACAAGAGCTCGGCAAATCCCACAGCATACAAGGACTTGAGAAGTAACTACTGAAGAGACAAGATTTGCTTTAGTTTGCCATTGACTTCTCTACTAATATTATAAAGTTGAAATTTGTTTGTGTGCTTACACACGTCAATCACAGGAATTACTGGCCAGATTCGAAAAAAAAGCTGTGTATAATAATAGCTGATTTATCGAAGAAATCTATAAGCTACTTTTTATCTGGTTGCGCGTAATGCTCATTAAATAAAATGTGAAACAAAAAAAAACATTGCTTGAAAGAATAATATACTGAAGTTGCTACTATTTGTTTTCTAATAAATTATAAAGAAAATCAGACAATTTTTCCGTTGAATGTTAAGCATTGGATTTGAAATCTTGTTCTTACTTAACATTTCTTAGACGATTTGCTTCATATTTTCGCAAAAATCTTAAATGAAACCAATAAAAACTACAGTCACAAACGTACCTAACTATGCACCAAACTTTTAAGATTGCAACATTTTCTCGCGAAGGCTCACAAAAAAATTACCATACCAAATAACATCATCAAAATGTCTTAAAATCCTAAAAGGAATACCAAATAATATGAGTGCAGACTGAACCAATCCTTCATTCGGGAACACGTCAATATTTGCCGCTCCAACACAGCACAAACATTTCCAAGAGACGAAGGCAAGGGGACAAAGAAACTTCGCCTCGTAATTGGCATGCATCTTCCTTTGATACTGGTGTTGTGGGTTTTATAGCTCTCAGTGCAAATAATACGAGAAATTAATACGGGGCTTTTGGTTTTAATGATAATTAGGAAATGGAAGATAAATTGAAAGCAGACGAGATGCAAATTTGTAGTTTAAGTAGTGAAATTTTCTAGGTGTTTAAACAAAACTATGTATGTATATCCATAGCTTTGTGTCTTTAACGTTATTTGTTTACCTATATTCAAGACTTCTAAGTATGTAAAGACACATCAAGGTCCCAAATTTCTTAAACAATTTTCAAATTTATCGCTGAAACATAATGTGATTCAAAGTTGATTGGGATTTTTTTTTAATTTATGTAGCTTGATGTGCTGGCACCTGAATGGTACAACCATTTATAACTAGGAATTGAAAATGAAGTAAAAATCTGTCATTTCGAATTGTAGGTAGGGATTATTTCTTCCACTCTCATAAAAAAATAAGAATCAATGATAAATCATTGGTTCTATAGTAATCTGTTATTATATATGTCAGGAGGAATGTAGACATGCGTAGCACATAGAAAAATAGTTGGCAACACTGCCTATATGTTCTGTGTGTCGGGCTAACTCTTCTAGAATTGTGCAATGTCATTTTGTTAATTTAGTCTTGATCTTTTATTATTTCATCAACATAAGATCTACCTTTCTCAATTATCAATATCAAACACACGCAAAAAAATGATAATATCACACCCATGGTGCTTATCACGCAAATTACATGACAGCGTCTTCATTCAAAATCGATACTCCTCTGTATCGAGTGAGTAACATCATTAGCTGACGAGCTCTTCATCACTTAACCTCATAAGGGAGAAAAACGATTGAGAACAAAAGCGTCCACAATAATCACATTCAAGTGTTCGTGATCCATTAATTAGTGACAAGTGAATGCACTTCCTGTGTACACCGTGTGTTGGCACGGATGATGTGGTGAATGGAATACGTTGGAGCTGTTCACACTAAGAATAAAAGACAGGTTTGTATGCATTGCATCCTCTACGCTATTAAAGGTAAGTAGTCGTTATTTAACTCAAATTGTGGTTGAATAGCAAATTTTAAGAAAAATTCCTACTCTATTCTCTACTGCCCTCGATAAGTGCATGTAAAACAGCTGTTTACGCTGCATGTAAGAGCGGAAATTTCACGTAAACTTTGAGTTTTAAGCGAGAGTCTACACAAAAATCTCAATTATGACACACATAATTAAAAAAAAAAACAAACGAAAACTAAAACATAACTTTGTCTCTAGAATATCTAAAAAGGTGACTCCAAAATACAATCGTCATATCGGCACGTAACAATTTTAGAGACACCACAAGAAGAGAGCTTGTTTTCTCTGTAACCTTACTACTCCATGTTTTATGTATGTTAATGCATTTCTTGCGTGCGTCTCCGAGCGGCTATGAGCGAAGAGCGACGGCTCTAATGCGTTGCGAGAGTGATTTGCAACTTGTGTACCCGAATGTACCTACTGTTGCACTGCACCAGGTCTTTAAGGCTTGTTAATAAATGTGCTTAAATTGCACCGATAACAGCGTTATGGTAAAGGAGTTTTTTGCATTAGCGTAACTATTGGATTACGTGATTTGTAATTGGGTTGAGCAGGAAAAGTCTAGACAAGAAATTTTTCTCCAACAAAGTGGTAAAATACTGCCATTACCTCTATAAAGTATTGATACTATAAAGTATAGTGTCGTGGTGGCCTAGTGGTTAAAACACCAGCCTCTTAAGTATGAATGTGCGGGTTCGATTCCAGGCTAGGCAAGCATCAATGCAACTTTTCTAAGTTGTATGTACTTTCTAAGTATATCTTAGACACCAATGACTAATTAAAGGTGAAGGAAAACATCTCGAGGAAACCTGGACAGTAAAGTCTTCAGCAAGCCGCATTGAGCAAGCGTGGTGATTAACGCTCAATCCTTCTCAGTACGAGAGGAGGCCTGTGCCCAGCAGTGGGACAATAAATAGGTTGATGATAATGATAACATCTATAAAGTATTGAACCAATATAAATATTGTAATAGGATTAATAGCAGTGTCAACTAAAGTCGAGAGAATGAGTGACATTTTCGTGTTCGTCCTGTTCTTGATTCGTATAATTATATTATTGTTAAAGTTAATACTTTTTTTCCTGTACAAAGATAGCAGCTTCCGAGATTGTCTCTTGATCTTCAGAAAATCTGAGTACGCGTAGGTGTAAACCTATTCTTGGCTTCTTAGCACATCAAATGTCAGCAAATTTTCCTCTTACACGTGTACAAAAATAAGTTTTTTATATAACAAAACATAATACTACCGGATGCCTGAGGGTGTGCTCCGAGGTTTGACGATTGGACTCCCACACTTTAATCAATTGTCTTAGTTTCGTGTCGTAGTGGGCGACATTATCTTGGTCAAGATCGGATCAAAAATTCTGACTTTTTATGTAATGTAACTTATAACAGAGTTATTAATTGATGATCTGTGGTGGGTCGGTAGGGCGTGCCATCTCCAGTCTTAGCATGGCGATGATGTCAAAAAAATACAAAGCTCTTTCTGGCAATGTTAGCATGTCTTCTGCCCGAGCAGGGCGCGACCTGTCATCTTGCATATAATCACTTATAGTCTTATCTCGATCGAAGAAAAAGAAAATTTCTTCAAAAAAATGTCAAAGGAAATCTTACGTCAATCTGTTACTTTTTTGTCATTATGTCCATTCTCCGGTAAGCAAAACTTGTTTCTACGTTTGCCATGCTAAGCCTGCTGGTGTATAGTCATGCTTTTGAAATAAAAGACACTGCAATACTGAATCACAGTATACCTAGAATGCTCATAGATTTTCCATTTCCTCTCATATTTATAACAATACAGAAAAAAATCCTAACAAGTCCAATTACAGAAGTCTTTGTTTATCACGAGCTTTGAAACGGCCCGTACCGGATTATGAACGGCTTACTACTCGTTAAATTCAATGGCCTTTGATGTTCGTTTATTAGGAAAAAAGAGGCGAAAATATTCACAAGTTTGTTTTTCTTAAAATTCAATATTATCTACGCTGAGAGAGCTTTAGGAAGTTTTGTAGACTTTCCTTTTGTAGCATACGTAAGTATTTTTCAAAGGCCAGACATTGCTACTCGGTATACGAACAGCATAGGTATGATAAATTGTTCATGTTTTGTATTAAAAACCGTTATAGCAATCGTCATCTCCCGAGCCTTTTCCCAACTATCCCAACTATGTCTAACCGAATTTAGCTGAGTACCAGTGTTTTACAAGGAGCGATATGGTTAGACTGGCTTCTGACTACCCGTAACGACTGCCAAGGACGTTCAATGACAGCCGGGACCTAAAAACCTGCATAGCAATAATATCAAAATTTGAACCAATCTACATTATACTTAATTTTATAAAGATTTTGTTTGCTTGAACGATAAGAAAAATTCTATTAGTGGTAGATAGCCCATTAATAACCTATCGGAGAACGCTAGCGGCCATTTATCGCGTATCCATTTAGGCGGTATAGGTACCGCACTCGGAAAAATGGCCTATAGCGTTCTTTTTATGTATTGGAACCTAGTGTAACACCCTAGTGTAAGATATAATGTGTCCAATATATTAAAAACCTACCCATTTCATCATCTCCCGAGCCTTTTCCCAACTATGTTGGGATTCAGCTGAGTACCAGTTTTTTACAAGGAGCGACTGCCTATCTGACCTCCTCAACCCAGTTACCCGGGCAACCCAATACCCCTTGGTTAGACTGGCGTCAGACTTACTGGCTTCTGACTACCCGTAACGACTGCCAAGGATGTTCAATGACAGCCGGGACCTACAGTTTTACGTGCCATCCGAAAAACAGTCATTGGTATCCAAGATATACTTAGAAAGTACATACATACAAACTTAGAAAAGATGCATTGGTACTTGCCCGACCTGGAATCGAACCCACGCCCTCACACTTAAGAGGTTGGCTCTTTAACCGCTAGGATACCACGACTTACATGAACAATGAATAAAAACCTATCCATTTATTAGTACCTAAATATAATTCCATATAAAGACATGTTAATAAGAACATACATAATAAGATGTAATGTGTGCGGTATATTCAATTCGCTGAAAGTAACGCAAGTCACTTAAGACGTGGAAAATGACGGCTAAGTGGCTCTAATGTGCCTTGCGACTTATTAACTGCGGCGGTTTGCGTTAATTTTCAATTTACGCTCATGTCGGCTAGATGTGTTCTTAAGTATAGGACGCGAATTGAAGGATCTTAGAGTATGAAGCTAATGGTGCCTTTTTATAATGAACAAGAGGAACAAGAATAGTGACAAGAAGTCTTAAAGGTTTGCGTGAAAATTCGTTGTGATTTTAACAAATTGGGTGCTGGTTTGTTCGTTATTATGAGAATTTTATCGTCCCACTGCTGGGTACAGGTCTCCTCTTGCACCGAGAAGGATAGATCGTTAATCGCCACGTTCTTTCCTAATGCGGATTGGTGATTTCAGACCCTATATTCCAGGTTTCCTCGGCATGTTTTACGTCACCTTAAATCAGTCATTGGTTTCAAAGATATACTCAGAAACTACATATTATAACTTAGAATAGTTGTATTGGTACTTGCCTAACCAGGAATCGAGCCCACATACTGATACTTGAGAGGCTGGTGCTTTAACCACTAGATCAATTAATTTAATAGTTTGTTCCTAGCAATAAGAAAACATGACGGAAATTATTCGTATAATTTAAAAAGAGAAGCACTTCGATTTTGTTAACCGGCTTTCAAATTTCAAAGTTCATTTCGGTTCATTTCTAATACCATACGACATGACCAAACACAATTTTGTAGCACAAAACAATTTTATAACCATACGTTGATCGATGTCTTGGCAAAATTTTGCAAAGTCGGTATGGAAGCTTTGAGCGAATTTAAGGGCTACATGCAAAAGGGTAAAGACAATGGAAGGGGTAATCTTGTCTGTATGGCTGTTCCTATGTAGGAACATATTGTAGCTTCAACGAAAATACATCGAGTCACTTAATAATAAGAGCGAGTCTCCTATCGATGAGATTCTTTATTTTGATAATTGTAGGACATGAAAGTGTTGAACAACCATCTGCGAAATGAACTTAAGGAGCATAGACAAAGTATAATTTGTTTACCGGACATGTTTAATTTGAAATCTACCTGGATTTTCAATTTATCGCTTTCCTCATAACACTGAACCAGATATGATACTAACACTACAGTAACTACAGACAATTTAAAAAAGAATAATCATACGTAGCTATTATGAAGAGTGATTGAGTCTACAATGCGGCACGTGCCTCAAACCACCAAAAATAAATTACTTCAAAAAATACTTGAAAAAAGTCTACCAGATCAATGCATCAACGTCATGCAGCCTGTTTATTACGGCTTAACAAAGGCGGGGCAGTATTAATCTTCTATTGAGACAACCTGCGAATCGGCCGGCACCCCATAGAGTTTGCATCCAGATTTCCTTCCCGATCCCCTATTCTTTATACGATTGTTTCCTTTGGGGTGATCTACGGAGGAATGGGGCTGGCAACTTTTAGACTAGTTTTGGTAAGCTTTGGCAAAAATGTATCTTGGACACCAATAAGACTGCATAAAGGTGAAGGAAAACATCTTAAGGAGACAATATGGACTGAAAAAGTCTAAAATCCCCATTCCGTATTGAGGAAGCACGGTGATAAGCATTCGTTCTTTTTCTGTATCAGGAAAGGTTCCCGCCCTGCAGTAAGACAATAAAAATGCTAGTGCAGGAACTAATGATACCGATGATGATTTAGCGAGCGGAGTAACCGTATGAAGTAATTTCTAATGAAGACAATACCGAATACCATCACTCTTGGACTTTAGGGCCAGTCGATAAAACTATTTATTTGATCAAAATCTGAAGGTATTTTTTCATTAAATCATACTCGATTTATTTTAACAAATTAAATGATGACGACTTAATAATACCAAAGCTGCGATAATTTAAATGGAAGATTTAACATACGCTAGTAGACAGGTATCACATGTAAGGCAACGAACGAACGAAATAAAATCTCCAAACCCAAGTTCATGAATCGCCTCTGTATACAATCTGTTAAGTTTTATTACCTTTCCGCCTGTATGTCACAACAATGTAAGGATCCAGCCCGCCGCGGTCCCTCCGAAAGTGCATTTTATAAGTGATTCTCTTTATTACCGAGCACGGACACACAAAAACGTTAGAAAAATCTATATCCACTGAAAAGTGGTGTTTTATGACCTGAGTTTATGACGTCATAAAACGGGTATTATTACGTTAATGCGCTTGATAGTCAAAGCTAAGAGCTCAGACTAGGTTTAATCGCATTTATACGCAAAGAACAAGAATCAAAGTTTCGCGTATATTTAATAAATATTCGTGTATGTTAATGTATACCCTGTACCCCGTTGTCATAAGTCACGTATCCTGCAAATGATAAAGGTAAAATATTCTGAATTAATATTAAACGTTTACTTGTAAGGTAATAAATTACGAATAAAAAAGACAAAGACTTAGCAACTCTTTTTTATAAAAAATGAGATAGTTTAGATTATAACATTTTATTTACTTTGCAGTCCATTGCATTTTAAGATAAGCGTATGCAACATATGTACAATACGTATATATTGGGTGACTGGTAATTAGAGACCGATATTTAAACACGTGTTTGTACTCCTGATTACGAACAACTTTCCCGAAGATAAATTTTTTGTTATTTTTTTATCATTACAGCAAAATTACTGACTGTTAAATATCGGTCACTAATTACCAGTCACCCTATATAATGAAATTTCTTAAGCCGACTTCTTGTTATAATCTGCCGTCGTCTTTGTCTCATCTATGAAAACATTATAATACATAGATCCAAGAATGCGAGTCATGCTTACTGTGTGCTTACTACACTGATAGTGTTTTGTTTTGTCACGGATGATCAACCACCGAACGCTTTCAGATCTCGATTTACGAACGCGCAAATTGCATGTATCATCGTCGCACACCAATCCAACATATCGTTTTCTCTTTCTTTTATATGCAGTAAAGTGAGATAGAAGATAGATAATGAGATATTAGAATGAGAATAACCGCTAAATAATTTTACTCTGCTCTTGGAGCTGGTGTAATTAATTCAATTTACTTGCAACAAACAACGTGGCTGAGATTGCCAAGCTCATAAAGATTGTACTTGAATGTTATGTGATGTTTGAACTCTGTTTGTTGTTTCATAATGACTTTTGAACAAAGCTTGCAGTCTATACTAACCGTAAATTTGTTCAGAAATTAAATAAACTAAAGCTTTTTTTTCTTGTTGAAGGTTGATTAAAATCTTATAATGATATAGTATTGTTCTTAGGCATTAGGGATAGTTCGATAAGATTATCGTGGCACACAAAGACCTCAGAAAGGAACAAAAGTTTTAGTCAGTACAAGTCTGTCGCTTCCTCCAGCTGCACAAACGGTGGGAATGGTCTTTGGAAATTTATGCCCTTAATTATTTTTGTGTGAAATTATCAAATGGGATCATTTGATGATTTCACATAAATTTAATAAAGGGCATAAATTTTACTACCTCCAAAACAATAACCTTGACTTTTCATTGGCGTTGATGTTAATTTATAGCGTTATGATTCTATTTATGTCATTTAAATTTATGTGCACTCCATGAAGCAAAAGATGCCTGAACACTGACCATTATAGAGATGCCGAAAAGAGAAGAAAACTCCAGTAACTCACCCTCAGAACATAAGAACTATATCAATAACGTGGGACAAACTAACTTGCACATTGGTTATAAGTTCGGGTGCAATGTATTTCTGTTGGAACGCCAACTGATTCCGAGCTCGTCAATCAATTAGGGAACAGTTTTTGTTCAGCACAAGGTGTGGGAAGACAGAGAGTAAAATAAATACAGCAGATGGGACAAAGTTTTGATAATAGCTAAGCTTGTGTAGCGAAGTTATTTGTGTGTGTGATTTTTGTAGCAGTAGTTATCGCCACATTTTCAATAATGGTGTCCAAACCGATGGTCGGCTAATGGCCGCTGTTCTCTCTAAGGAAATCAGTCAGTTGTACATGACATATTAGAGTGCACAAGAATTTGTGCAGACACTCTCTATTCCTTCAGTCTCTTAGCCCAAAATAGGAAGGCAATCTGACACAACCAGGGAGAGATCAAGAGTAACTAAGTAAAAAAATGTTTTTTTTCTAACCTACTTCCATGCACGCGTGAACTTGCTCATGGTTGTCAGTGTAAGCAATGCTTTAATGTGACTGTGGCATATGGTTAATTATAATAATTATCACAGAATAAGGTAACTATCTATAATTTGAATAGTTTGTTCCAGGTTTATTGATACGACACGATAGGAAGAGGTGAAGGGTGGGCGTTTTGGGGGTTGTCTTTTGTAATTTTTGAGCGTTTTTTTGTAGCCAAGTGTGAATGAATGATTTTGAGTTTGCGTTTGATGAAGTTTCCATGAAAATTGACATAAGTAAGACAAACATAGAAGAAGACTTAAAATCTTTACACAAATACATAATATAACGAGCGTCGCATCTGCTGCTATTATTGTTTATCCTAAGTTATGTATTAACAAGTTCTTCGAGTTTCTTCGCGCTCCCCTCATATTTGCTCTGCCTAATTTCTTTGGGTATAGGAAAAATATTATTGTATAACTCCGCTGAGGCTCAGGAAATAAGCCGTGTGAGTATGATGGTACCTCATCCTATGCTATATAATGCTATATATTATGCTATTTAAAGAAAATATTTGTTCATAATTGGTATTTGGGTTTAATAATTATTGTTGTCTTCACACGGCTCTTCAGTGGTATCAGTTGAGAGTCATTATCATCATTACGTTAAAGCTGAATACCATCACCATCTGCCTTTTCATCGTCCCACTGCTTTGACCATCATGCATGCCTAATTTGGAGATTTCAGATTTTTAAAGTTTAGGTTTCTCATACTCAGTCATTGTTATCTAAGAGAAGCTTACAAAATACATTTAACTTAGATAAGTTACATTGGTAATTGCCAGACCTAGGATCGAACCAATACACTCGTACTTTAGAGGTCTTTAACCACTAGATCACCACGACTTCAATTTCAAATTCATTGAAACTTTGTTTTTAATTAGTTTTATCAACAGGATCCAAATTTGAATGTGTATGGTATGTGTGCGTCTAAAGGAAATTCTCCTTAAATATTGCAACAAATTGTTTGGAATTTTGTGAAATCCTCAACCCCTTAAAGATTTACAATAAGAAATTCACGCTAGACGTCAAAATTCACAAATCAACGTCATCCACACACGGCGGAACTTATAATTGGGAAGGCAATCAAGAAGACAAACGCTGATTAATTAAACATTGTCGCAAATTAAACATCCTACGAAAAATAAAGTGGGGTCCCCGATGCGGGTGATAGTAGCTGTATGACTGAAGCGCTTTGTCAAAGTTCCCTGGGGTCTCTGATAATATTCGGAGGGTAATTAGCCGTGAGCGGAGATAGGAGATATTTTTGGAGGCATGTGTTTCGGTGCAGGATGTTTTTACGGCAACTATGTGGATAAGCGTATTGATAGGTTACAAAGATATGGAGATAATTTACAAATTGTAGAAGAATGCTTCCGCAAATCACAATCAAAAATCTTGACTAAAATAAGGACAGTTAACAAGAACAGAAAGGTTCATAATAGGAGTAAACTAGGGGACAGAAAGACAAATCCCACGCGATACATACCCCACAGCAAACACAGAAGTTTCCTAAAGACAAAAAGCATCACATATTTCAAAAATCTCTCAACTAAACTAACATTCCCATACTATGGAAAGCAGGGGTCGCAACGTCGACACATAATTTTTCAATTTGCCCAGTTAAAACGTTTTGGAGATTGATTAATAAATCTCCCCGCGTTGGGGGTGGATTATCGAGTTAGGGCACCCTCAGCCGCCCTTCCGAGAATCGTGCATGATCTCAGATGTTTATCGCGTTATATGTATAGCTATAAATACTAAGCTGACGAGACAAATTGGGAAAACCACGGGGTGTAAGATTTTTCATTGGTAGTTACGAGTTGGCTGTGATTGTAGTAGCAGTGAATTTTGGCAAGGCGCATCTGTATGGGGTCTCTATGCCCTGTTAGTTTTGATAGGTGCTTTGTTTTGTTTTGCAGTACACCAGGGTCCTTTCTTTATTCTCGTTATGCACGTGCATACATGGCGTAGTTTTATATACCAGTAAGTATAATCAATAAATGACTTGTCATTTACTGTGGTTTAGCGGTTTCTTACTGGCTAGACGTGGAAAGCCTTTTGACCTCTTATCTTTCAGTTTAAGCAAAAAAAGGTAATTACTGACCATGTCCTAGACATAACTCTCATCTAAATCATCCAAACTCATTCTCATATCATGAAATTCACTCCATCACATCCACTTAACAGATTGCAGCACCTTTACCGTATCAATAGGGTACCAAACAAGTGTCACCTATGTAGTTAACAAGTAGGACCAATAGATGCATGTGCTAATGCCAACAAACCGCCGAGGTCTCGAATTACATCCCTTGCTCGTTACCTAGCAAATAAATTCCGGCTCTTTGAACACCCTACTACGGAACCACCGACTTGCATTTAGTGTTTTAAGGGATTTGCATGAGATGCCCATAAATAAAATTTTTGTATTTCTTCTTGAAGCTAATTGTGTGTAGTGGCGGTTAAATGAAGCTGTTTGATGAATGGTGGTAAAAACTAGTATCTTTTTTTGCTGCGTAAGCGAAAATTTTATATTAAGGAAAAATATAAGGAGTTGATACAGAAGGCAAGACATATGAAAGGATGTTTGGTAATAAATTTGATTAGCTGAAGTTATTACCTAATATAGACTGGTAAAATATGTATGTAGTTCACTGGATTGCTATTTGCACAGCAAGAGCTTGCGAAACATTTAGCATATACTCCCGAAACAAAACTCATTAGTTTGCATATTAACAGTACCTGATGCAAAACTGAACAAACATTCGCTACCGTGTACTATTCGTACATCATTTACATTCAAACGAAATGCAAGCACTTAATTGCTTAGTAAAACGCTTCGTCTAAATCAACTATTTAAAAAAAGAACATAAATATTTTGTAAACACTACGATAAAACAAAAACCGATCAACACGATAATCCCTGTCCACTCGATGCAATAACAACTGCCGACGAAGCTCAACAACTATTTGACAATACGTAACATTAACCCCCCACTTATCGAATATTTTCATTGAACACACCACCTGGGACGAATTTACACTAAACCTTAGTAGTGGCGAAGTTCCCCAGTGTGGATTTAGGTGCAAGCATGCTTGTGGACACTGCACTTGTCCGGACGCCCCACGGGTTGGAATATCGGACACCGGA
Source organism: Heliothis peltigera (assembly GCA_958496145.1). Classification (NCBI taxonomy): domain Eukaryota; kingdom Metazoa; phylum Arthropoda; class Insecta; order Lepidoptera; family Noctuidae; genus Heliothis; species Heliothis peltigera. Next base: position 10,352,238 of record OY292329.1, on the reverse strand, counting down.
CATTTCAAGGATCATATCGATATCAGATAACAATGGAACAGATGGCCGTTAAGAATATTATAGGATTTTTGTTTGCTTTACAGTTTATGGCTGCTGTGGAAATTAAGTGTTTGTTTACTTTTTTGTTATTGGGGTTAAATGACTGATATGATATGGAGGGATCTGTAATCAGATCATAAAAGTTTCTATGCGTTTATGGCATAACGACATTTCTTCTGCTATAGTGGACAAGCAGAAATAAAATATTGATAAGATTATTTTAGGGGCTAATAAAAACATACTGATTTGCCTAGGTGATACCATTCGCTTAGCGTTCCATCTTAAAGAACTGTAACATTAAGATTTACTCTAATTATTAGGACGAGATGTTTCCTCTCAGCTAATGTTGCTTTAGCAAATGGCATACGAACATCCAAAATGTCCGCGACATTTTAGGAGAATAAACGATAGCTGGCAACACGTACACATTTTTTCGTCGCGAACAAATGAGCGCGATTAAGCTTTGAAATCGGAACACTAGTTTATCAGTTTTATGTGTATATTAACTCTTAAATAAAAAGTGAACGGTTTCTATCGAGGCAAGTACCAATGTACTTTTTCTAAGTTATATAATGCACTTTCTAAATAAATTACTTAGCAAAACAATATCTTGGGGCAACCTGAACTTTAGTCTGAAATCGCCAATTTGTCTTGAGCAAGTATGCTGCTTAACGGTCGTTCCTTCTGCGTAAGATCCTGGTCCTGCTTTTGCTCCTGGTGTGCCCTGCTGTAGTACAATAAAAAGGCTGATGATGATGATGATAATGAAACCATACATATATTTTTTTAAAGCATGCAAATACCATTTTCCTTAACGGCCAACTCAATAGACACATGAAAATAAATAGCTAATTCTAGAAAGAAGTCCAATACCACATACTCCAACGTTACACCTGAGGTGTCGCTCATCACGCCGAGTCCCCGACTGACCATCCCCCGGATCAATGGAATATTAATTGCTTTTAAAGAGGCCCGGGATTATGCGAATAATTGGAACCGGTGACGGGCGCGATCGTTTATTCATTGCTTTAGCAATAACATTATGTAATTGAACTGCAAATGTGTTTTGGTTATTCTATTGCGAGTTAGTTTTGTTTTGTTATGTGTTCTTTATTTTGAATTTTTTAATTTAAATTTAGAATACTATGATTCTGTTTGTAGCATGTTTGAACCAAGTTTGTAAAGAGATTTAAAGATATGCGGAGGTAATCAGTTCGACGAATTCAGATCGATAAAAAAATATATACATATTACATTATGGTTGTGAGTCCTATAGTTGTGAGCTACTACAATCTGTCAAATTTCCTTAATAGATTTTCAACCTTATCACAATATAGAAAGGTTAATATCTGATTAGTAAAATTTTACAAATCCGGTTAGGTTGATCTGCTGGCGTCTGTACACTAATATCCAGTGGAAACCTAAGACACACCCCACCGCGCCGATATATTTTTCATTTTTTTTTATCTATCTATATAATTAAATTTATTTCCCGAATACGTCAATTTCACCGGGTATTTGTTTTGTTTCACCACAGTATAATCCTGTAAAAAAATGTCTATATTAATTCAATTCCCCAGGGTAATGTTGCATGTCCTAAAATACGCGTATACATATTGAAGTGACATATTACTAAAATTTCGTCGGACGTTTATAAATGGTCAGTGATTTGATATAAGTGCACAAAAAATCACCCCAAAACATAGAGAATAGGGTTCCGCAAATGACGTCGGGTCTCAATTAATTTATCAATTAAATTGACCGTGTCGACTGATGCGTCACGGCTTCATGTGAGGTTCAATTTTTGGTAAAAAAAACTGTCAAAATATTTTCATTGGCGAGGTAATGAAAGGTCAACAGTGTGACACGTTGCTTTTTCAAGTACATCGCAATATTTTCGTTTACTTTGTCCTTTTTTGTTTATTTTTTTTTGTACGGAACCTGTACTGTGTTATGGACCCACTCTAAAAATATTTTATTTTGGTAAATAGTTTTAGGTTTTTGTAACTTTTCATGTAACTATTATTATTTCTATTTCTTATTTTAAAAATAATGATTTAAAAATGGAATTGCAAACTATTTGAATTTAAAATAAAATCACATTTTATTTTCGAATAAAAAACTTTAAAATACATTAAAATTCGCAATGAAAACTATATAAAATCGTATAATTCAAAATTTGAACGTTGTCGGTGCGAAGTCACGTTACGCACCTCAATGACGTCACATGTTCACGCTATTGACGTGAAAGCTGACGTGACGAACGAACTGTAATGAAAATAATGTTTTATTTTTTTGTTTATTATTTTAATGGTATTTTATTTTATCGTTACGTTTTTATTTGCGTGAATATGTTTTTTTTATGGTTGAAGTGGTTCATAGCTGGCCATTGAGTTGTTTCATGTAATCCTTTTTTTAGAAAGGAAGTTTAATTATAGATTCAGTAGATTATTTAATTTTGTAATTTTGTCATCTCATATTTCTCGTAACAGGCATGTTTTGCTCTGAACGACTTGTGCACAGTGTCTCAAGTTCAATTTCTCGACTAAAAATACTTTTTAGGTTCACTGATGAGATTGGCGAAACTTTCACGAAGAAATCCAAAGCATGAAAGGGCACGTAAAGATGGGGAGTCCGAAAATGTACCTGTACCCTGAAGCTGCAGTCAGGCGGATACTAGAAAACTCTAACACTAGGTGATATGAAGAAAAATAAAAACTACTAATTCAACTTCGAGGCTTATCTCAATTGATTTACTTAACTTCTGTGATAATTAAAAAAAGCGTAGTTTTTTTTAATATTAATATATATATTTTTTTTATTGTATGTTGTAACTCATTCTACAAAAGTCCCCCATAAACGCCCGCACCACTAAACTTAACACAACACCATATTCATGGTACATTTTCCCCTGGCTGATATAATCGCCTGCACCTGCCATGGCGCGAGTTCCACTCGTTACATCACTGTCCACTACCTACTTTATGACATGTGGATGTAATAATAATTATGGTGTACCTACTTTTTTATTTAGTCAGTTTTTTTATTCAGTCCCTTGGTAAGTGTTTTTTTTTTTGTACAGATGCCTGCAGGTCAACCTACCCGAATCTGTCAAATTTTACCAATCGAATATTAACATTCCGTTATTGTGAAAAGGTTGAAAATCTATTGAAGAAGTTTGACAGATTGAGGTAGGTTGATGAGCTGGCTATTTTGAAAATTTACGTGATGGTTTTTGTAGATTATATTCTGTGTAAGATATTGTGTTAACTCATGTTTTTTTGAACACATTTTTGAATATGTATTTGATAACTGAGCACCTGTTAGGCGTTACTAGCTGTCATTTTTCAAAAGTATAGGTTCATGTCATAAAATGTAACAAAAACTTTTTTATTGAAGTGGTTCTAGCTGTCAACAACTTAAGCGATGTGATATGTGTGGCACAAATAATACACACACTGTATAACATATGCCAGACAAAATAACACCAAAAGTGCAATGAACCAACAAAACAAACATCGCAGATTAAAAAACGCATTCGCACCTACAAATCGAGCACCCATCATCACCTGTCAAAGACTGGTTTCCCATTAATTGGCCTTCCAAAATAACGCTTGAGACACGTTTTCAATTTTCCCATAATCCCCATTCTTGCACCCCTAACGCATGCTACCACCAGTAAGCTGTGAATGGCTTTGAGGCTTTTGAGAGCAGCATTCGGCTTTACCTGTGATATTTGGCAGGGGAGTGTAGTTTTACACGGGTTTTGATCAGTTTTGTGAAGGTGTTTTATGGTAGGTATCTAAGTGCCTTAAGGTGGTGATAATATTTAAATGCTGTTTGACCTTAGAAATATATTATTAGTTCTTGATTTTTTTTGCATAAGAAGGTAATATGAAGCAGGATCCATCAAATAAGTTTTGAACCCTAAACTTTTTAATGCTAGGTTTAGGCCATTAACTTTGTTCGAGATGGTGTTTTAAACCTAATTCTAAAGCTGGTACTTCTCTAAGACCGCGTTTCATAATAAGGTTTATCGATAGCCACTAGCCAGGTAACAAAAAAAAATTGTTTATTTTCGTCAATAAAGAGCAATTTAAATCAAAAAGTAAAAGAAAAGGTAAAAATGTATTTCTTTCAGGTATTTGAGTTAGGCAAACGTAGTGTAGGACGTCCTCAGGCACGGTGGAGTGATGACTTGCGCAAGACGGCTGGCAGGAGCTGGATGCGAGAAGCCGAAAATCGATCTCAGTGGCGTGCACTTGGAGAGGCCTATGTCCAGCAGTGGACTGCGATAGGCTGATGATGATGATGATGATGATGATGATTTGAGTTAACCAGACAACTGTCTCGCCTCATGGTAAACGGAAACATGAGACAATTTGAAGCGCATTTGCGTAGAGGCCCAGACAATATCAAACAGAGAATGCGAAAGATTAGACTGATGAAAGTTTAAGGAAATTCAATCAGAATCTATAGAAAGGTTCAGCGATAGCCGACACCTTGGTGTATTCAACAACCTACCTAGGCATGTTATTGCGTTACAAAAATCATTTTAAAAAATTGAATAAAGAAAGTTTGTGACCCCTGTCATAAAGTCATCTATAGACAAAGCAAATGTTTACCACTCCGTTCTAGACTAAAACATGTGAACTCCAGAAGAGTCATGATCTCATAGACCAACCATCTGTTACCTACTACAATATTGATCAAGCTCATGTGAACTACAGAATATAAAAATTGGTTTCAAAGCTAAAGATAAAAAGTCATTTATTCAAAGTAGGCTGAAAATCAGCACTTTTCGAAGGTCAATTCTATAAAAGACAGCCCCAAAAACGCCCGCCCTTCACCACTTCCTATTTGTTATCGCTGGGAAGAAGAAATGGTGGAACAAACTCCCCAGCAACAGCCATCAAAGATTCGACTAACGATTTTATAAGGTATCTGAAATAGTGCTAAAATCCTCACCTTCCATAAATTTTAATTATAATTAAATCATCATCACTGATATCTTTGTTTACCCTACTATATTAAATGAAATTAATTTACTAAGTAAATCATAACGATTCAAACAAGCACCCTCATAGTTTAAACCAAATAGAAACATTGCGCAGAAGAGCTATCAAGAGATAAAAAGGATTGCAGAAACATCTTATAAAATGAACGTCTCTCTTACCGCCCTTAGTTATGTAAACAGAGTAATAGAGCATTAAGTAGGGTGTTTACACACCGTGAAAGCGATATAATTTGAGTTGTGAAAAAATATTATAAAAATAATTATTTTATCAAAATTTTACTTAAAGGCTACTTTACACATGCCGGTGGCAATGCCGCCGGCTGCGCGGCGGCTGGCGGCAGCTGATAATGGCGCCGCCCAGCCGACACTATGTGTAGGAGCCTTAAGATACCTCAGTACCCACTGGGTTGCCCCGTGGGTTTTTCTACGGGTAATCTCTCATAGGGCTAAATGCGTGTGCTGTTTTAATTAGGATTGGATACAAATCTGATTATAGACAATTGGTATGAGTAGTTTAATTTTATAAATATGATCAAAAGTCAACTGAGTATACTTTTCATCTCATTCTGTATTTTGTGTAATAGCGCAGAACAACTTTGGAAAAAAAAGCCCATTAGCCTTAAACAGCGCTGCAAAACAAATCAGCGCTGTTTTTTAAAGGACTCTATTTGAGGTATTTTTTGTAGATACATACTTGAAGTTAGATGAAACACAATCTACATTAAAAAAAGATCCAGTCTACAATTTTATCAATTCTGCATTTTTTTAAAGTACTTTCTTTCGGCTATGTAACGATTCTTGATGTCAATTTATCAATGAAATATTTTCAAATGTGTCGTTTGAAAACATCAGCAAAATAACAATACAAATTCTATAATGATTATGAACACAATTCTGATAAACTTTCTCAGTGACGTAATAAAAAAATCACTACCAATCATAGTGAAAATAATATTAATAAAATATGATTTTAATGATGAAATGCATCCGAAGCTGCCAAATGAGGCAGTGGGGAGGTGCTGTCCACACACCGGCGGTCGGCAATAATTCCTGCTACTGTAATTATGTATCGGCACCAATTATCACGCTCCCATATTTTTTTGTGTTGTTATTTTTCGCGATATTATCGATGTAATTTATTGGACGGAGTTCGATAATAGGGTTGGTAGGTTTTAAACACTTTTTTCTTTTAAGGATATTAATGTACATTTTTATTTTTATAGCTTATATTGACAAAACACTGTTCTAGCGAATTTGCAAAAATAATATGATAATCATATAAAAGTACGGATTATTGTAATTTTCCGGCTGTCTGTTCGTCCGTGTGATTATAAAGTTATCATAACCACTATAAAAAATGTATGTATAATATGACCCACATTAACTCCATCTGCCCTTTCTTCATTATCATTCTAAAATTATAATATATAGAATAAATTATAATTAAAACCTATTATAATAAATTATTTAAAACCTTTTTATCATAATTCTACAAAAAAAATTAAGTCGGAATATTAATATTTTTATGTCGACAGGCAACCCTAACAGCAGGGCCCTTATCAGTCCCAATCAATCAAGTTATTACAAGCCCATTGCGCACTTTCACTCAAATTATAATTTTGACCAATATTAACAATGCATCAACTTTATTTTGCGTAATGAGGTCCCTTTACGGTAAAGATATCTCGATTGATATAGTTTGATTGATTCATTAATTAAGTTTAGGCAGTTATGACTACGTACAGCCAGCACATAAATCTACATCAATCTGTCAAATTTATTTAATAGATTTTCAACCTTATCCCAATACCGGAAGGTTAACATTCGATTGGTAAAATTTCACAGATTCGGGTAGGTACCTAATTGGCCTGCTGGCATCTGTAACTACGAGAAAAAACTTCGATTTAATATCATGACACTATTTTTTATTTATTTTCAGCGATGAGGACGAGTTCTTTTACCCTCTTTATAAGTACATTTTTATATTAGTTTCAAGTATTTTATATGTGTGTATATATTTAGTTTACTAAAAAGTCTGTAATTTGCGTTAATAAAATGCCATTTTTATATACTTTAGTGGTGAACTACAGTAAAAGCATAACAGTAAAATAAAAATATTTTACACATAACATTACAATCCTTTTAATGATGATCCTGTGTTGAATCGTAATATTTTAATCCCTGCCTCCGCGTCTACGCGGGCTTCGTATGCATATAAAGTCTCCCATAGAAGCTCCGACTCTATCTATCTCCGATCTTACTAAAACTAACGTTATTTTTTTTAGATAAAAAACACAAGATTATTACCTCTTATTAAACCATCTGCAGACGGCAGACGCCAGCACATCAAGCTACTACTACCCGTCAAATTTCCTTAACAGATTTTTAACTTTATCGCTATATGAAGAATATGGTTCATAATTTATTGGGAAAATTAGACAGTTTTGGGTAGGTTGATGTGCTGGAGTCTCTACTTTTTTAGGTGTGTTAGCAACATTTTTTTAAAGGGCCTAGGAAGTGCTTAAGTTCATTCTGAATCGACCCAATAATCAACGAATCTACGGACTATTTTTTGGAAAATTCCTTTCCACATATTTTTTGGTTGTTATAATTACAAACTACTTAATATAAAACGATCTCTCATTTATATTTCATATATTATTTTAGTACTTGCTTTCTTTATTGAAAGCCAAAAAAAGTCTTAATCGCGACTCAGTCGCGTAATGAATGTCCCATCCATAACTAAGGGCGTCTACACGCGTGCTTACGAATGTAGCGGGTATGTAATTCTCGCCAGTTATTGCTTCCGCGAACGCACCTGAGACCCAATTAAGTATCGCTGCACATGTACCACAACCTTTGAGGATTTGCCTCTATGACGCATATTGAATGGGCGTCATTACACTCATTATAGATCCCCATGTAGAAATGTGAAATCCTTTGAGAATGTCGAGTTGATTGTGTGTTGTATATAATATCTAATAATATATGTCATTGCTTCGTCTATGTAAATTTTCTAAATGTTACCGACTTTGAAACGGGCAAAAGACTTTTATTTTTTATCAAAATTACTTTTAAGTTTGAAGTCAAAATTCGTACCTAATACAATAATAGTTCATATAGTAGGTACCTAGGAAACTGACAAATTTACCCAATCAGCTTTGAACCATATGCTTTAGCGATAAAGTGGAAAATGTAGTAAGGAAATTTGTTAGATTATAGTAGCATTATGTGCTGGCGTAAAACTGTAAGACTGGAAGCCAACCCCAAAATAGTTGGGAAAAGGCTCGGGAGATGATGATGATGTACTGGCGTCTGTACATAATATTTGAACAATTTCATCAAACTCAAACTCAAACATATAAGTTCGTTTTATCATACATCTTAGGAAGGGTTGAATGTTATGAAATCTTATAATAATATACTTACTCTTTGATTGTAAGCCGTATTACAGCTTATAGGGCAAAAGTTTTCCGAGATTATGTTGTCTTCCAATAATTTTATCACTACAAACGTTTGGGTTTTCCAATAGCGAATCAGATAAAGATATCGTCACAGAAAACGTCACTGATCTCGTGAGATTCGTGTTCGTATTTATTTCATCTTTACTTTAAGGTTCACCATCAACCATATCTTTAATTTTGTCTATTTTTGCCAACCCTACTGTATAACGAAGATAAATTATTTTTGATCAATATTCTTTTCTCCTTTTCTTAAATTTCGATCGGTAGCTACAAAAACAACCACAGTCGCTATTATGATTCACAATAAGATTACAGAGAAATGCAATATAGCAAGAAATTCTTAATACATCATAAGCCTTAATATATTTTTGTTTTTAAGTCATTGAAAAAAAATACTCGCTTACCTGAAGAGAGCGTTGTTCGTATAACTGCGACTTAATTTATACTACTGCAGTTATCATCGTTTCAATGTGTTTTATATTCCAAATAAATATACCTGTTTGATTGATTGTTTTAATTATAGGTCACGGTGACGTTTGAAAATAGTTCACCAATCAAAAAACTACACCAAACCTTTAAATCCTACTACTATTATAAAGGCGAAAGTTTGTAAGTATGGATGTATGGATGTATGGATGTATGGATGTTTGTTACTCTTTCACGTAAAAACTACTGAACGGATTTGAATGAAACTTTACCACAATATAGCTTATACATCAGAATAACACATAGGCTATATATTATAACGCTATTAACTAAGGGGGATGAGCAATAAAGCATTTTTGGTCAGTTTTAACTAGACGCCATCTATATCTTTTTAATTACAACACATTTAGCAAATTTGACAGTACCAGCTGGGTAAATAGTTATTACCTACTGTCATAGATGGAGTTAAGCTTTTCATACAATTAAACCGGGCTAAAAATTTTTAAATTTATTTTTCAGTTCAAAGTATATACCTAAACATGCTACATATGTTATTTCGACAGATAAAAATAATTTAAAGACAAAAGTATTAAGGCAAGTTTCAACCTAACGCCATCTTTAGCTTTTCAAAACAATCTAATTTGACAATCTGACATTGTTAGTAATTATAGCTGATCATAGATGGAGTTCATAGTTTTATTTTCATAAAATTAAATTATACTGGGGTGTCTTCCAGTCTACAATCATAGTCACAAGTATTAATTTTGATTATTCAAGTTCCAAGATAACACTACACTCAAAATCGGGGACAGAGGATGAGAGAAAAAAATCTGTCTTTGGGTAAGTTAGTCATTTAAGATCAAAGAAGGAGTGCTGTACTTTCTTCATACAATATCAGTCTGGGGTAATGTTAGCTAAGCTTCCAGTATACCGCACGTAACAAAGCAGCATGGCTTATCAATATTTTTATTTGATTTTTACGAACGATTACTGATCAAAAATACATACATATGTATGACTAAATAATTCTAGAGAAAAGGTCAATCTCTTGGAAACCATTCAGAAAAGAACAGATCTCTTCGAATAGTGTTGGCTGCTGTTCTGACTCTAAGTGGTCGTAAAAGGAAAGGGAATAAGTAATAATCTAAGGATTGACTACGATGTTCATTACAATGTAGCCCCTTAGATAGACATCTCATATTAGAAAGACTCGACTTCTTTCTTCATCCATGTCCAGCAGTCATTTGTTGATATAAACTGCCTCCTAAGAAACGGTCAGCGCATATAAGGGCGTCTAAGATCAATTAGCTGTGTTAGTAGTAAGTATTTGTGTGGCCACACAGGTGCACTCCCTATTTCCTTACTCTCATAGCCCGACACGGACGACAATTCTGACATAACCGGAGAGAGATTAGGCACACGATCGATGTTTACGTATTCTCCGATGCACGGATATATCAATCACCAACTTTCGGTCTTTTTTGGTGGGATGTCGTAAAATAACCTGTCCAGCTAAGGATACAGCTGGATGAAGTGTCACTCTTACTGATTAAAACCTACTATATGCGTTCTGGAGATCCCTGTATTCCAGGGCCACGGTAACTAAGAGGCCCATGTTGCTGACATATCTTCGAGGAGCGCGTGGAATAGAACGCGCCGCCGACACGGGCTGTCGTCCTTAGACGTACGGACGGTGAACCAACCAAAACCCACCGCTCACAGACCCACGCCTACGATGGTCGGGAGTCATAGATTAAACACTAATACTGGAAGTCGTCCCTCGACACTCGGCGCCCGCGGTGTCAACCAGTACCAGCTTTTCCGCTTCGGCTGGAATGAGCGGTGCTGTTTCTAAACCACTCCGCCGCCTCCTTCGCTAGCATAATTGCTTCGCAGAAGGAGGCGGCCGCTCCCATTCTTTCATGCTCCGGACCATGGCCTGGACCAGGGCAGAATGCGAAAGCTCGCCGCTGTAAGGACATGGTGGTGCTCCGCCCAAGCAGAGCGCATCCCCACCGTTTGCTCCACCGTATCCTTTACCAACTTCCAGTCCTCGGGCTGCTTTTTCAGTTTCCTAACACTCACAAAGCGATTTTGGTCCGACCTGGTTCGACCGAATCGAACCCGATACCACGTCGTGTACAGCAGTTGCGTTATGCAACTACTAGACTAGCGATAAAGAGCGCATACTTAGTGCCTAAACCAACTTTATCGACCTCGACGTGATCGACCTGCAATGTAAGTTCGAAGTATTTTTATTTATTTATTTATTTATTTATTTATTGAATAAAAGGTACAAGTTACATTTATAATGTGTACGATGTCCAACAAAACTATACACATAGTTTGTCTGTTGGATCGATGTTGTTATTAATTAATTAAAACTTATGAGCTAAAATTTACAATTAGATATAGTAATACATATAGTAGAATTATATTATAAATATATTTATAGTAGTAGTAGTAATTATAGTAGAATTATATTAGAATTATATTATATTATAATAAATTATCATTGAGATCTTATAAGCAAGTATATTATGTTAGTGTTTATGTAATACTAAGTACGTAAGTATAAATAGATATTAAGGTTATAATGTGTAGCATATGTTAAACTTATATATGTATAAAATAATATAAGATATATAATATAAAGTTAAGGCAGTGTACTAAGTAGATATTTTTTTAGATTTTTCTTAAATTTATTTTTCTGTTTCTCGTGTCTGATTTCGTCTGGTAAGCTGTTGAGTATGTAAGGGATACGCTTTGCTAATGTTCGGTCTCCGTAGACATTATTTACCTTCGGTACTACATACTTACCAGACGACATCGTCCGAGTGTTATATTTGTTACATACGTTTATTAATAATGAATTATGCTCTGGATTACCATGGTTATTAGTTGCGAGTAAGTACTTATGTTTTATACTGACCGGTAATACTTTACAAATTTTATAGAGTTTATAAGACTACAATATTATTTGAAGTAGTGACGACATATAATATGTACATTATTATATACGAGCATAGGTTCAGAATGTATTCCGCAACAATATACACATTTTGTACCTTCGAAGTTCAGTTCAATCTAAGACAAAGACCAGAGCGAGAAGCAGCGGGAGGCCACACCTGCATGTCCAGTCTTAGTAAACGACGCGTGTGTATTGTTGTGATATGAAAACATAAGTCAAATGTCCGCCAAACTTTGCAAAGTAAAATCAGCCACAGAACTCTAATGGCCACGCGGACGACGTCGCGGGTAGCAGCTAGTATACCATATAAAATAGTTCCAAAACAGAGCTAACATCCAAGCAATCCCGTATCACGTGGCCAACCGCTTCTGGCGCCCGAGAGAGCAAATTGGATGCGAAATCAAATAAAAAACATGCGCCTACCCCCACCCTACGCTATGTGAATGTTATGATGTATTTCCATGGTAACGACTAGTGGATGTTTCCTTATTCATTATGTGGGTGTGATAATGGGAAATTGAATGTTCGGGGTGTAATGGAATTTTAGAAATCTGTTTCGTTTCGTTTGGGTATAATTTTTGAATGTCATGTTTTTCTTGGCTATTCTAATTGCATCGGATATGACCAATATTTAAGTAAGGTAGTGAGCAGCACTATCTTCAAGTGTCTGGTAAGGTTAATCAATGGTATGTATTGCTGTTTTTTGTGATAGTTAATGCTTCTTATAAACATAAATGACTGTATTAATTGCATCTCAAGAACAACCTTACTCGTATAATATTTCTCAAAAATATTTCTTATAGTAATTGTATTTTTTTATATTTTTGTTTTAATATAAAATAAAAAAGAAACAGTATTATTAAGATTTCAATTGCCCACCATACTTTTACCTAAGACTTCCTTCATACACTCAAACGCAATAATAAAACAATACAGTCAGCATTAGAAGCCTTTAAGCATTAAAAACGAACAAGAGCACCACAACCAAAGTCGTCATAATCCAGAACATTATACACGTCATCTATAACGACTGCACCCGACTGTACTATAGTTGATGTACCATCAAGTTCCCTCATGATAATTTCCTCATGCGGCTTCGCGCTCAGCCGACTGCCACGCGTCACTTGACGAGCGATCTCTATCTAGTTTTTGTGGGCTTCATCCCCTATCCACGGCGTGGTCGGCTTACTGCTTTTATTTATAAAATTTTATGTGAATATTTTTTGTGTAATTCGTTGGATTTTTTTGTACAAGTTCCATGATGAATTTGGAAAGATCCGTTTATGTACTTATTTGCCTTAACCTTCTGACCGCCACAGTCACGTATAGATGACAGGTCAAAAAGTGCCCAGCATGCCACGGTCACGACTACATTACACACTTTTAAGGTTAAAAATGAATGGTCTGTTTTGATCAATATAATTCAGACTCTCACAACTATATTGTAGGTATTTATGGGTTGATTATTAATTTGACGCTGAGGGCACAACCTTCTTTTTTTGACGTGGCGGTCAAAAGGTTAAATGCTTTAGTATTCAAGCATAAAAGATTTTTGACCAAGTATTTCACTGGAGCTTACTCTGCTATAGGACAGTGCCCTACTATAGTTGAAGGTAAAAACAATATCCAAACTAGTAGTTTCCTAATTTTTTTTTTTTGAACTATATAAGACACATCATTACTTCTTAGCCATAAAACTATCTCCACCTACCTCGTATATTAAAACAATATAATTTTCCGCAGTTTCCTATTACAGTTTATTAAGTCTTTAGGTCCCAGGAGCTGTGTTGTACGTAACACCGAGTGAATTTCAGTCGTTAACGTCTTTAAGAGGCTTTCAGCATGACCTGGACGTAATAAATGTGACCTGCATGTGCAGTGGAGGAATTCTAGTTTTAAAGAGTATTAAGTGTCTCAAAATGAAAAATTTGGACGGGGAAGGAAATATAGTTTTTGATGTTATAAGAAAATTATGCTTGATGGATTGATGTTAGTCAAGAAATAACTTTGAAAGAAATTGTTAAGATCTTTCAATGTACCTACAGACGCCGGCACATCAAGCTACTACAATCTGTCGAATTTCCTTTACAGATTTTCACCTTTATCGCTGAAGCATATTTATGGTACAAAGTTGATTGGGATTTGATTGTTGTGCTGGCTGTACGTGCATGGTTTTCAAAAATTATACTTATTATCTTGAGAGAGGACTTATTTGGGAATAGGTTTAGAGAATATCAAAATTAATAATAATGACAATATTGAAACGCTAAAGAATATACATATATGAAAAACTTAAGATAAGATAATGCTTATCATACTAAGGGCCTGTTTCACCACCTACGAATAAGTTCCAGATAGTTTATTTGTTAAATAATTTCATACAAATTCTGTTCCATTTTTGGATTTATCTGGTAGGTAGTGGACATTGTGAAACTGGCCCTAAAGATTGTATAGGTATTTATAGTCCCGAATGCATGGCATTACAATATTCAAATGTCAAAGAATATTTACGATTGCCATACAAAGTAAAAAAGGTACCAGGAATTAATCACCGACGAGGAGGTCTCAAATTGTAGACGACATCGATAGCTAGGTAGCGTGTCCCCTCGATGCATGGGTGCCGAGTGGAAACCAAAACATCAGTACCAGATCAAAGCGACAATGTCGGAGGGTGAATTTGTCTAGGTTATTCTCTGTGAGATGTAGAAGCTGCTAGATGTGGTCAGCAATCCTTTGTTTTGTTTCAGTACGTCGTAAGGAAGAAACATTTGTTTATTTTTGCAGACCATGACTTCTTTTGTTAGTGGAAAGTGTTGAAATAACCTCTCTGGCTGAGGCTACAACTGGAGTAAGTGAAAGTCATTTACTGATTTACACCCACTTTTGTGTGCCAGGGTCGCGGTAACTCTTGTGAACAATTCCGTAGAGCAGACCATCACCTTAAATGGATTAAGTATAGATAAAGTAAAAAAAATCCTATAGCTGAGATGATGATGATGATGAATGTTAAAAAAAAAACAAACAACAGTCTTATCAATAAAAAAAAAAACTTTTTTACTTACTGCGTAGCTTCGAAGCATTAGACTGTTTTTTATACAATATTATGTCGTTTATTATTAATCACAAGAAAACATAATACCAGTACTCCACAAAAAGATAGAAAACATTTGGCCTAAAAATAAGATTCATAATTATTATTCTCCGAGTTCTACTTACCGTAACTTTCTTGTCTCACGTAGGTACATATCACATCTAGTAACCCCTAGACCTTGGATATATCTATACTAATAAGTGCGGTGGCGACACCACGTCATCATTACTGCACAAAGAGGGCTCTGAAACTTGCTGAACATACACCTATATCTCAATTGTTATAGGTACCTATGTACTAGAATTTAGGTTACACTATTTGGTCCTTTGATCCAGGTGACCCATGCTTGATAGTTTTAGCCTGTGAGATGATGCAATCGACAGACTATTAGACTATCGACAAACCTTTAACAAAAATTTCGCTAAACCACAACAAATTATTTTTGAAGCCAGTAGGTCTAGATAAGTAGTCATGACGCTCATACTAAATGATTGCAGAAAAGGACTACAGTCTATCTATGTCTTTCCAGAACTTTCTTGAAAGTGAATAAGCTTGACACAGTATATCAAGACCAGTTTCCAGGACGCAGGCTCCTGGCAGTAATATAGAGAAATATTTGATGATTTTTTTTTTTTAATATTAGCAACTTTATACAGAATTTTAAGACGTATCTAAAAACAAAAAAAATATCAATGAAATTGAATCACAAGTCAAGATCTATAAAATCGTCACAGAAGAAAGAAAACCTCATCCATTTGTCAAAGAAACCAAGTGATGCATAACATTATAGCATCATCCATCACATTACATATTATACAGGGGGAGGGTATGATAACAAACACTTCATTAGTCAGCTACAAACGTACCAGTAGCAACTACCGTCCATTTGTATATCCACCGATGGTTCTGTTTAGACGACCGTCTGTCTGTTCAAGTGTTCCCAGTAATGGTTCGTATGATTTAACATTGTTTATATTTGCTCTGTTTATTGAAGCAGGATTCTTGGAGTTGTCTAATGAGAGACATGAGTTTGAAACAATTGTAATGCTGTGGTGTGGTTTAGTCGCTATACGCATACGCACATAGCTTATTATGTAGTACTTAGATGTTCTTCTTGAGGACACTGTCTGCCGTTGTTCAGATGCGATTAGACTAAATGAACAAAAAACTGGAGCTAGAATTAGAGCTTTTTTGCATCGTCCTCACAATAATAAGTTAAAACCCTGATACATGGCTGCATTCGATTAGACTGGAGGACCTATCTTATGACAAGAAGATAGAAAAGAAAATTAAGATCAACATAGTTAATAAAAAGGCTAAGCACGTGATGAGTTTCACATTTTGTTTGTCTTAGGCATCGGAAAAACGAAAAACGAGAACACGACACACACGTGTAACTTGAGTATTTTATCGCATTTTTCAATAAAAAACTGAACTTGCTACAATTTAGAACCCTCCTTAGCCCAATCCTCAAGCGAAATCACCGTTATACCTCTAATAAGGACTAATAAGAAGTATACGACCTACACGAAACCTTTATTTAAACTAAAACAATGTCAGTTGCTAATTCGAGTTTGTAGGAGTCCTAATTACAGTTTCAAAAGGGACACAATTTATTAGAAGTATTAGGGCTGTGAAATTCCACATTTCTGTCCCGGCCATATTTCTGTAGGATTAGAACTCATTTCATAACCGCAAAATATAAAGGATACCGACTTACAAATTTAACGAACTTATTTTGTAGATAAAACTTCTTGTCAAAAGGTTTTAAAACTTGAAAAATCATCATATGACTTTGGAAGCTGACAACAACTTACAATTGGAAAGGGGTTAGTAATGTAAATGTAATAAAACCTTGAAAAAAAAGAACAGATTTGTTGACTCTTATCATTGGGTTATTTAAATACAAAATATTTTATTATTTGTTCATGTTTGAGGGAAATATCGCTGATAAAGGTGCTCAAAAACCGACCATAAAAGATCACTTTAACGGGCGAAATACCAGAACACAAACTATCGTACAAAATTCACAAACAACCAGAGAAACTGATTACTCCACCAAAACTGATAGCAACGCAGTTCAAACAATAACTAAACAAGGTGTAGATTCTCGATATTAAGCACGAATAGCAGAGCAACTCGGGGGAAAACAAACGTAGATACTAAACCCATATGTACCTAGTCTTGGTAAATCGCAACATATGATTTGCAAACATGTCCCGTCCGCATGCAAATTCTGAGTTGATTCTGTATCATTTATGACAGAGCTGAGCGGGGTGGTACTTACTGTTCACGTTCGAATTTTGAACTCACTTCAAATTTCTTTCGAGTGTGCTTCGAGTTGTTTGGGAGGTTGTGATCGGTTTTTGTTTCTGTTATAATGAGCACGATGAAGGCAGCTGTAAGAATGCGTGTATATGTTCTGTGGCGTGATTTTACGCAGTAAATAATTGTAAAAATATACGGCGTAACAAAGCAAGCTGTTAGTGCTTGAACTGTTATTTGTCAGTGTCAGTCATAGTTGTAAGTTTGTAATTTGTGATTATAATAAAATAATAGCTAACTTTGTGCTGACACAAATAGACCGTTATATTTTTCTAATGTAATGTATTTGTCTGTTGTAGAAATTTTAATATTTATTTTGTTTAACTTGATCCAAAGTTAGTTTTTTTAGGTACTAGTTAACATAAATAAGTTTAATGATTATTTTGCTCATTCCAGTATGTTCGAGAACTCATAGTACCCCTGCCGTGTTACGAGGCTGCCCGCATCGTCGATGAGATTTTGCTGTATGTAAATAACTCGCATCTGTTTATTTACTATTTTTTTTGCATCATTTTCATCTGTTTCTCGCTGTACTAGCTCTTTTGAGTTAACAGTACTTAGTTTACAGGTAAACAGTTAAAGAAAAGTTTACATAGGACTGATTAAAATATATGTACTTATTTATTACCAGAGAAATGTAATAACAAACATAAAAAAAGATGTACATATTATTATAACGTACTCAGGCCCCTCTGCTGCACTGGGCACACTGGGCACATGCTGAGGGCCCAGCGGTGCATTGTGGTCCCCTACCCTACTCCCTACTCCATTATCAAAAGACAACCGATAGCTACCTGCCTTCTGTTGCCTGAAAATCAGTCTTAACCAGCCTTACCGATTATGGTCAATTTGTTCGTTTTTAAAAGTTCATTTTTTTTGATAACGACTTTTTAAAATCATTGGTCAATTGATGAAAGAAGACTGAATAGACTAAGGTTTTAATCGCGCATGCTCTCTTGTCGCATCGAACGTTTTATGTAATGGTTTCCTTTGCTCTAAGGAACCCCATAGCAATACAGTTGCCAAACAGTTGATACAAGCCGCCATGTTTTTTTTTTTATTTTCTTAGTTTATTAAATAAGCGAATCATAATATTTTACTCTGTGTATCAATGCATATTAAAATATCTCCAGTGTAATTATTTCAGTTTTTGCTTTCTTTGCAACGGCTTGGTCCTAAGGGAGTTACAAATAGTTAGCAGCTAAATTGTTTTCTTGTCAGCTGCCAGATGGAAGCCATATTGTTTTGGACGTCAAATCAAGTTTACAATAGTTGGGGTGGACCAGCTGACAAATATGGGCGTATTCTGTTACCTACTATCTCGTTGGTAGTAGTGAAAGTTGAATGTTTGTAGTTTGAAAATTGAGTGGATAAGTGCTGATTTTCATGGTTATAGATATACATATATTATTGTGAATTTGGGTTTCTTTATTTTGTTTTGTAAAATTTTAAACGTTATTTAAAAGCGCGTCTAGTCTATTCCTCTGTGTGCATTCAGTAACCAACTAGTACAGTCGCCAGCACATCAAGCTACCCAAAACGGTGAAATTTTCCCAATCAGCTTTGAATTGTATGCTTCAGCGATAAAGTTGAAAATATGTTAATTTGACAGATTGTAGTAAATTTATGTGGTGGCGTCTGTACGGCAGGTGAATTAAAAAAAACCCAAACGTATAAACAAAGGGAGTCGCCAAAATAATTTAATTAATAGAAATAATTTGTTTGCATTATCTGTTAAACATACAAAATATACCTACACCTTAACCCAACAGAATAAAGCTGCGAACTTCGAACATAACAAATGATCGTTCCGCATCAATTTGTCTGGAAGTCGTTAAAATCGCGTTTCCTCTTATTAATTTCTGCTCCCCTAGTACCCAAGCACGCACAGACATACGCCACCGGCAAACCAGGAATACGTTGTTATAGTCAAATTTACGGTATTGATAGATGTTCAAACCGCAGTCAGGGATGGAATAAAAAAATGTCGCCGGTTGTCATATTGTGTGTTAAATATCGGCTACCGAAAATTCAACCTTATGTGTAAGGTGAATGGGTTGAAATTAGATTGATGGAAAGGTTTATCTGATTAGGAGCAAAATATAGTTGTAAAAAAAAGTCAGTAAATGTTTGGAAGTAGGCAGTTATTTTGATGGTTTTATTGGATTATTTCACATTACTACATTGTAAGGTAAAACAGTATAATTTAACAAAAATAAGTTAACACTCTTCCATAACAGCATTAAAAATTAAATGACGGATGAAAAAAAAAATGTACCGGCGAAGATGTTAATCATAAAAAACATAACTAAAGTTTATTTAAAATACAATAATACATCATCATCACAGCCTTTTTATCGTCCCACTGCTGGGCACAGGCCTCCTCTCCCACGGAGAAGGATTGAGCGTTAATCACCAGCACAATAATACATACATAATTACAAAAAATACAAAGTAAAATAATAACCGGGAGCTATTTCAAATCGTACATATATTAAAATTTCAATAGATCAGTGCACAAAATGCAACGATCCGACACATCTGTGTAATTCAATATAAGAGTCGTCTTTGATATCATAATGGTACATCATACATCACTGCAGGCCGATTCAAGGCTTATATTTCTTTCAAGTTTCTAACACCCTAAAACACCTTGTGACCCTTACTACGGTATTGAACTTGTTGGTTTATCAAAATCGTGAGTTGACTTCGAGTTTGTTGCCGAAGACAGTTCTATAATATGTTCGTGTTCATTAAAATTATAGGCAAACTAATATTATTTAGAGTTCAGAGATGTTTTTAAAGTGTCAATTTCTGTCATTGTACTTATTTTTTAAATTATTTTAGGCTTATTGCGAAAGACCTACTTGAGGCTAATGGATGTAAGAAAGCCTCTGAGAAAGGCTATTCAATACAATAACTTACATTTGAGTAATAGTCTGTTGTTCTTGTGCAAATTTGTATTTTTTTTGTAGTAAAGATCCCATCTTTCCAGAAATTGCAAAAAAATAGTTTCACACCCAGACATCACCTAATTATTTCTCGTAGTAGGGGACTAGGATTTATTCCCCCAACACAAACTTCCGACACCATTTGAAATTCATTCTTCACAGAAACGTGTGATATAATAAAAAAATTTGACAAGCGTGTAGCGATTTCGCTGTCTAATTCCGTACATTTATAAT
Organism: Heliothis peltigera; assembly: GCA_958496145.1. Lineage (NCBI taxonomy): Eukaryota > Metazoa > Arthropoda > Insecta > Lepidoptera > Noctuidae > Heliothis > Heliothis peltigera. The sequence goes on along the minus strand of OY292329.1, from coordinate 10,331,720 downwards.
ATTTTATGACATTTGTGGCCAGTGTGGGACCATTTTAGTTTAAATTTAAAGGCAGAACAATACTTGATCCTCTTTAGAAGAAAATGATGGCCTGGTATATCTGGTTTAGTCAATCTGTCTTTTGTCCCACTAATGAGTAGCATAGGCTCAAAACAATGGGGGGTAGGATAATCCAAAACCCTCAAGAACGAGCTTATTTCATTGAAACCTAACACATTCTTTATAAATTATAACTTTCATAGAAATTAAAGTCGATGACGCCAGCACATCAAGCTACCGCGAAACTGTATTTATCCAATCAACTTTAAACCATATGCTACAGCGATAAATTTGAAAATCGTTTACAGAAAGACAGATTGTAGCAGCATGATGTGCTAGATACTTGTATCTTTATCTACCAGCTACCTTAACACGTGTGTTATTAATAAGGTGCTCAGAAAGAGCTATTACATTAGACATTCACACCTTGCAGAAAGGACCTTTTAAAGCGTTCTCATTTCACAATTTTCCAGCTGCGCAACCCAAAAATAGCTTCACATATAAGGTAGTGGCTCTGTATGATAAATTATGCACCCCTCGATTTTGAGATTGCCAACGCGATGCATTAACGTTACCCGTTTGAAATATATTTTTTTACGTCAAGGTAAATGTGAGTCAAATGACTATTAGGGCTTAATAGACCTGGGTTATATGGGCGGTTGACAGAAGACTTTTTTGTGTTATAGTATTCTGGAATGTTATTTTAAAGATTACTAGAAGTAGTTATAGCTTTACACACGTCACTGGGATAAAGATTAATGAGAAATATTGCTTCAAAGTTCCAACTTTATTATAGTATCACAAATATAAGAAAAAGGAGAGTCAAGTATGCTTGTTTTCGTGTGAAATCCTCAAAAATGACCCCTTCCGTTGAGGTGTCAGCTGGAGTGTCAGACTCTTACTAACTAGAACCTACTATGTTTCTTCTAAAGGTCTTTATGTTTCAGGAGGGTTGTAACTCATGCGAATAACCGGCAGCAGCGGCAGAATCATGTATCCTTATGCTAACAGTAAAGACAAAAATGGATTCCACTTGATATAAAAAAGAAAAAAAAGCTAAATATGAAGTTATACCTCTTACGATTTTTTCAAAAGGTGACATTCACCTTATTGCTAAACAATCTTAAGATATTGATGCAGCTGCGAGAGAAAACCCAGAAGTGTTCAGTCAAAACAAAAAAAAACAATCTCACAGCAAATATACGACCAGTAAAACTGGACAAAAGAAGTAACAAAATAAGACGCCTGACATTAAACTCAATACAGCAGGAAATTAAAGCGAATTAACATTTTAACACTCAATATGAAACATGAGCCGATGACATTTTGTGTGGATCTTTATCGTCTTTTTACGATAGCCGTTAAAACGAATAAAGAAAAGATACTGAATGATTTAAATTCAGAATTCATTCTAGACTCTGACCGAGTTTTTAGGAAATGAGACCAGTGTTTATTATCATTAACAATAACGATTATATTGGTTATTTCAAAAACTCATCTGGCCTTTAACACTTCAGTTACTACAGAGAGCAAACGACTATATTTTGGTATATCAGTAATATCGAGACACCTTTTCACACACGGTCGGTTAGCTCCAAGGTAAGCTATTGATGATTAGCTTGTGTTATGGGTGCCAACACAAATAGTTAAACTTTACATATATTATATTATATTTACTACAAAAATACATTTATAACACCCATAACACCCTCAGCTCGGCAGTTCGCCGTGGTTACCCTTGCGCCAAAGGAGTCGTTAAATGTAATGTATTTTGCTGGAGTTTAAGTAAGGTATAGGCATTTACCTTTCTAAACTATTCTTCTACGTCTTCCAAATTAATTTATGTATCCATTCGATATGGTATAAATATGACCACCACATAATACCATATCATCATGAGCTATTTTCAACATGATCCCAAATCCCTATATGGTAGATCATCTCCTAAGATTATTTCATCCCCTATTTCTTGGTCATAATGTGTGCGACTTACGGCACCAGCACCCTCTACCCCTGTCCCTCTTAGCTGAATCACTGTGGCTTAATAGAGTGTAAATTTATTTATCTGCCTACCCCGTGACTGTCTTTATTTGGCGCTAATGTTTTCATTTCATTATCCTAATCGTCATTATCGTTTTGCGGTTGTTGGCATAACAATGATTTGGTTTGAGTGAAATGTATCTATGAGGGGTCGTATTTCATCTTGCTATGTGTTGTTTGGTATTCGTATTGATATGGGTACTTTATTATTTATCTTTTATGTTTTAGTGGTCACAGGTAATAAGTAAGTTACTTTCAATTTATCTCAGTTTAGTTAAATATCTTTAGTTACAATAAATGTAGTTAACTTCTGACTACAGACGCAAGCTACCCGAAGCTGTCAAATTTTCCCAATCAACTTCGTACCATATGCTTCAGCAACATAGTTGAAAATCTATTAAGGAAATTTTACCGATTATAGTAACTTGATGTGCTGGCGTATGTATTTGAATATAAGACTTCACCTATGTACGTCTTTATTTTTATCTTGAACAATATGTTCTGACAACTTCATTGAAATCAACTAACTGCTATTTTATTCTAATTTCAACACAATTTCTGCCGTGGTGTCAAAAGGTATTATTATATCTATTTTTTACTCTTCCTCCCCAACACGCCTGAAATATTTCCGTTAAAGGCTAAACATTAACTACAGTTCTACGTACAATTAAACCACAAAAGGTTCTTCCTGGTGTAACAACGAACCTGGTTACGACACAATCAACGATTATTGCTGCAAGTTATTCAAACGTATCTTTTGACGTCATGGCCCTTACTATGAAGACAAGTTCATTTTTTACACTAGAATTTTTATTTATCTTAAACTAGCGACCCGCCCCGGCTTCGCACGGGTGCAATGCTGATACTAAAATTATACATATAAACCTTCCTCTTGAATCACTCTATCTATTAAAAAAAACCGCATCAAAATCTGTTGCGTAGTTTCAAAGATTTAAGCATACAAAGGGACATAGGGACAGAGAAAGCGACTTTGTTTTATACTATGTAGTGATGTAGGTACTTAATTGAATTTGCACAATTTGTGGAAATTCATCATCATCACAGTCTTTTTATCGTCCCACTGCTGGGCGAAGGCCTCCTCTCCCACGGAGAAGGATTGAGCGTTAATCACCACGCTTGCTCAATGCGTCTAAATATTTTCCTTCACCTTTTAAGCAGTCGTTGGTGTCCAAGATAAACTTATAAAGTACTTATAACTTTGAAAAGTTACATTGGTACTTGTATAAAAAGTAAAAAAAAATGAAAAAGTATAGTTAGCTACAAAATAATATTAAAAAAAAACTCTTCTATCGACTTCCAACAGTAACGTTAGGTTGTCCTCACAGATTATACATCAAATCCCTTCTGTTTCCGCCACGTCTGCTTACAAAAGCGTCTTGATGAGCTAATGGAAGCTAGCGACCGCACAAATTGTCGGTACACTTTTGTGCGGGACTGTACCGCTGAAAATACCATGTTTTATCTGGCATCAAACTGTGATAAAAAGGACAGGTCGTACATAATCAAAATAATTCATAACTATTAGGTATATGCATTAAGAAAAAATAGATATCTAAAAAAAGCTGAAAGGAAAAAAAGATTTAATATTTTTTATCAACCCTTTCGTGGCCAAAAAAAAATTCAGTTTTTTTTTTGGCCACGAAAGGAGTTTTCAAGTAGGTCCATGTATTTTTGAGAAATAATAGTTTTTCTTGAAGTCGGTTAAAAACAAAGCGTCGTCTATCACTCTATCTGTTAGTGACTTATTCAGAATTACTGAACCAATCATAAGCATTTTTTTTTTAATTTTATGGAGTGATTCAAGAAAAAGTATTAATTTTCGGAAGGTTTATCATTTTACTAATGTGAAGCTGGATCAAATAGCTGGTAATTTTGAAAAAAATCGAATTGTGTGAGCCTTACGATTCGTGCTTTGTTTTGCTTTTGTTTGTCATTCATAGAATTTTGTATTTGCCTGCCCACATGGGGTAGGAAATTGAAAACTTTTTTGGAGCGCATAGAGCGTAGCTCCAGGCACAAAACAACATTTTTTGAAAACATTGTTAAATTTTACGAAGTAACACAGGGAAACGCGCACTTTTCAAAAAATAGTTATAAAATATTCATGTATAGACGCCAGCACATCAAACTACCCGAAACTGACAAATTTTCCCAATTATCTTTGAACCATATGCTTCAGTAATGCAGTTGAAAATCTATAAGTAAGGAAATTTGGCCTTGCCTATACGTACATATGTAAAAATACATTGTCCAAAAAGTTTACATCGAATTAATTTATCTATAATAAGGCCGGATACCCTTTTCATTCCCAAATGGTCAGTAACAGTACAAAGGACAACTGTAACTGAATCCTTTATTTCTTAAAATAAACCTTAATTACGTGTAAATACACAGATAAAATGCAGAACAGTAATGCCGCTTAATACAGGAATCTCCGCAAAACGCGAGACCCACTTATACTCAAAAAAAATATTAATTATAAAAATATCAGTAGGTATTTGGTTTATATACTTATTATTCAAATAAAAGGTACATAATTGTATTAAAAACATTACTTACGTCCAGAAGAAATATAGTGGATTTTAGTTAGTAAAAGTTTGACACCAGCTCCACCTTCATCATCAGCTGACGGGCTGCACCTTCATCGAAAAAATGACGGCATTTTTGATTGACATTAAAAAAGAACACTTTCTATATTTCCATTATAAGGGCCAGTTTCACGATGCCCGAATAGCCACTACGTACCAAATAATACAAAAATGGAACAGAATTTATATGAAATTATCTACCAAATAAACTAACAGGAACTTATACTAGGTCTACTGCATTTTACTGCACTTTGTCCAAATAAAATACAAAAGACGTTACGAGTAAGGATTGGCGCTTCACTGAATAGGTACCACTGTAGGCTATACACTTAAATGTAACAATAGCCAACCGTAATAGGTGAGGCTCTGAAGAACTTCGGGATTGTGTGAAACTAATTTTATGCACTAGAATGGCGTGAAAAAGTGCACTAACTGGATACGAAGTAGGGTTGTCGCGATACAAATTTTATCGAGTATAGTTCATAGTATTGACCTAGCCTAAAACCATTCAGGAGAGGGGTGCAGACATACCATAACTGTTACTATCTCTCCTCAAAGTACAAAAAAAAAATACCTGGCATAACATACCTACATATTAAAATACGTCGATTACAATACACACAATTATGTATATGTGGATGTCATCGAAAATTAAACTTCATTGCCACAGCATTAAGTTATATTTTACCTCTATGCCTTAAAAAATCATGCCATACCGTATTGTCAGTGGGCTTAAAAATAATTATGTAACTAGTTTTTTTTTATTTTTTAGTAAGGATTATATTTCAGTTATTAAAGCATCATGAACAACTGTCTACTAAAATTACAAAGTGCCTTATTGGTGTACTCAGAAAAAAAATCACTTCAAAAGGTTTATCAATAGATTTCCTCATTTGCAGCGAATATTATTTAAATAGGTTCTAAGCTGAAAAATATAGTTCAAGTTAATACTTAACTTGCCATCACTACTTGAACTAAAAATATTGCATCTATTGATTAAATAGTAGAGACTGTTTAGATATTGTAAAGGAATAGCAATCAATCTAAGCAATATAATACAAATCAAATCTAAGCTAGTGGTGACCCTGTGAGCTGAACTGGCGCCAGCCGCCGTATCCGTGTTAATCGACCCTTACAACAGGTCAACTAACTTAGTTCTTAACTTGGCCGCTTTTCTCTTATAGGACTTGGCGACTAGCTTAAATGTTTCTTATATAAAGCTGCGCAGTTAGGAATAATAAGGAGAGGACTGCAGGGTAATTGCGTAAGCACTCGCGAACGTCATTTTTGGCGAAACTTGCAAATCGGGAGATGAGACGATATTTACTAAACGCGATAATTCCCTTTGACAAGTTGTCATTAAAGTGGTGAATCAAAATAAAATCATTTGTTTAGGAGCTGAACGTGGAGTTAATGAACAAAAATCATACCTGTCATATCATCTTATGTATTTCGTATTTCCTTGCCATGAAGAGTATCGCATGCTAGTCTTAGTGGAAGGCAAGCACGGAACTGATAAAATTAGATAATTACCCCGCTAGTTGATCTTTCAAGTATTTATTCATTTTATTTCGCGAGTAACTTTGTTAAGTTTATAAAGTAAATCAGAGGATCGGTTTAGCTTAGATTTAAGATGGGGATAAACTGCACACATTATAAAAAGTTTGTATGTTTTTGCATGAATACATACTCGGTACATATATGTCATATCATGTCATTGCGTTACATACATAAAACAACTTTATATTATTGCGTACACCCACACACACACATAACAAAACACATAACGCCCCTTTATTCTCATTTATGGATTCTCGCACATACCTACACACAATACAGCTAATATGTTTCACAAATAAACTTATGCCATTAAACAAATATAGAATGTTTAATCAATGGGACGCTGCGGAGTCCTTAGTTCTCGTTATTTACCAAATTGTGGATATTACATGTCGCTTTATGAATTACTAACTTCTACCAACGGTTTTACTTGCGTCCGGTGGGAACTAATTCACCACCTATATAAAAAGTAGCCGTTATATAGCGTTCATAGTTTATTACTTACATAATTTTACAATTCGGATTAGTTCCTGAGACCAGCGCTCTTCAGTAGACAAACTTTAAGTCTCATTCATGAAGAGTATGAAAGCGAACGATGCCTGGACCACAATTATAAATTAAATATTTAATAAGTATCTTCTGGCATCGTCCGCATTACTCGTGTCCCGTGGCAGCTTCTCGTACTAGAATAACAGGAGCCTATTATGTTATACAGATGTACAAGCTATATTACTGCCAATAAGTTTCTTCAAAATCCTTTCAGCCGTTCGCACGTGAAGAAGTAGCAATCATACACAACCACACACAAACTTTAGCCTTTATAAAATTATTTATATTTTTTATGGAATATCAGATAGGCAACCTTTTAGACGAGAAACCGAAAATCGATCTCAGTGGCGTGCACTTGGAGAGGCCTATGTCCAGCAGTGGACTGCGATAGGCTGATGATGATGATGATGATGATGACCCTTTTAGACCTAACAATAAAAAGCTACCATGAAAGCGATAAAATACCTTTGCCCCTATTAACTACTCAATAAATTATTGCAAATGGCAATACTAAAATAAGTTTCCAGTTAGAAAATAGAAACAGATATAACTCGTCGGAGAGAAATTATTTTATTGATAAAAATAACTTACTTACGATGGTTAAATATTGATAAAAGGAAATCAATAAATTGTCCGACCATTACTCGGAGAAATTATTTGCAGCGACCGTAGTTAGGTACAATATTATTTTGATGCTATCTACAATCTGCTATAGACGAATAGCCATTCGGTTCCTATTAATAGAATACGTAATTGATCCATAAATTATATGAACGTACGGTAATTTGGTGTATGACGATAGCGATAGCGAGAGCGAGAGCGACTTTAAAGTGTATACCTATATATTTTTAATTAAGCAACTTTTCTAAGTTTGTATGTACTTACTGAGTATATCTTCGACACCAATGACTGTGTTTCGGATGGCACGTTAAACTGTAAGTAGGTCCCGGCTGTCATTGAACATCCTTGGCAGTCGTTACGGGTAGTCAGAAGCCAGTAAGTCTGACGCCAGTCTAACCAAGGGGTATTGGGTTGCCCAGGTAACTGAGTTAAGGAGTTCAGATAGGCAGTCGCTCCTTGTAAAACACTGGTATTCAGCCGAAACCGGTTAGACTGGAAGCCGACCCCAACATAGGTGGGAAAAGGCTCGGGAGATGATGATGATATATTTTTAATTAAAAATCAATAAGAAAATCCTTTACGAAATTTTACATTAATTTGCAGAGATCGTTTACCCGAAAAATATTTTTCCTCTATTTCTAATTAGATAATAAAAAGAGGGAGAGTTTGTTTTTTAAATAGAATACCGAAGAGTTACCCTTTAAGCTTTCAGTACATATCACCTACGATGTTACGTCCTAAAAATATAGCCAAAAATACGTGATTCCTTTGGCAATATCGTAAAATCTTTTCAATTGCACCCATTCTAATCTGCAAGGGCACATGCGTGGTGTATTATTATGTTATTATTTGTCTAGTACGCAATAAATCCAAGATAACTGTGTTTACTTTGCATAGCATTTAATCCACTGATATCTACGGTTTAGCGACGATGGCTGATGGGTATTGGCAACTTATGAATATGGTAAATATACGAGTAGTCTTTTGTTTTAGTTGATAGTTAGTAATGTCGATAGCGGCTATGGTGGACCAGTACTAATCTACCTAAGTATTTTATTTCTAATTTTATTTAATTTACGCCTTTTCTTGTTATTTTTTTTGCCATATTTTTTGTGCTTTTTATTTATAGATGAATATTATAGATGAAAAGTAAATACACGTGTATATATAATAATACAAGTACATATTTATATAAAAAACTAAAAGGCGTCGAAAAATTCATCCCCATCGCTGTCCACTGGGAGCGTGCCCAAGAGGCTGGCAGCATTGCCATGTTGTATGGCAATGCTTATTCTCTGACCAAAGTAATAGCCAGCCTTTTGGTCACGGGCAGCGTCAACTAGCCGCTTAGATAGCTCGTTGTAGAGACTAAGAGCATTTTGCCATATAAATAATTACATTAATAAATAATTACAAGATTGTTCGAAGGAGTTACCGCGGCAAACAGCGGGCTGTAGAAGGAACAAAGCCTGGTTTTAGTCAGTAAATGTCTAATAGTGACTCTCACTGCACCCACAGCGGATCATCCTATCTTAAAAATAAATGAATAATAATAAGTAACTTACCGCATTTAAAGCCTCTTTTTCATACGAGCTGAGTTTGTATGAAGCATCGGAGCCCACCAATCTTGGTGTAGACCTGCAAAGAGAAATAGTCTATTTTAAAAATAATAGAATTCAGTAACTTATACATAAACATAATATAAACACACTCTTATGAAACAATATACATAAGTGTTGCCTTTTTAACTATTTAGATATATGTATATTAGTTGCTATTGCTTGCCTTAATTCTTTAGAATGTGTTATTTTTAGTACTCTTTAATAATTACGAAGGACTAAGTTATGTATTTGGAATTTGTAATTATATTCATTTGCTTTATTTCTGTCTATAACTAATTGAAACTAAACTAAAAATCCTCTTAAATTCGTCTATCCTATCACCTTCAATATACCAAAAGACACAGTACCTACGGACCTCTTCAAATTTAACTCAACTACCAACACCTTTCTTCATTCATAACAAAGCCTTGAAAACAATTCATTCCGTGCGCTCTTACCACATTGTGACGTCACGTGACTTCAAGATTCGCAGCCAAACGGTGCATAAACAGTTGAAGCAGCAAATAAATCGCACACTGCTATACTGACTTTAATTATTAACATTCATAAATGTTGGTAAGTGAATTTATGTATGTGTGGCTCTAGCTTTAGGCTGAGTGAGGCGCTTGTGTTAGCGAGTGTGCCATAAGATTGTATAGTTTTGGATAGGTATAATGTATATATGTAAATATGTATATTATCAAGTAATCAAATGACCCGGCTGTGGGTACAGTGCTGGAGATAGTGTCAGACTCTTAGTGACTAAAACCCACTATGTTACTTCTGAAGCACTTTGTGTACTAGGTCCACGGTAACTCTTGCGAACAACCCGCAGCCTCGGCAGAGGGTATTTGTCTCCTTAAATTGATTTTTATGGGGTTATAAATTTGCCTCTCACTGGTCGTTAAATAAAATTAAATAGATACAATTGTTACAAAGGTTAATATCCTTGTGAAACAGGGAAAGGTCTCAGTTAAATATAATGTATACAAAAGAACAAAGCATGGTATGCTTATAGTACCAAGATATGAATATTGATGCTAACAAAATACCGATATTGAGAGGGAACCGAGAGTTCCATATTCAACTCAGTTACCCATATTCAGAGAATAGAGTAGCCACGGTCTTGGAAAAATCTTTATTTGTATATTGGCAAAACGCTAACTTAGAGGCCCCACCCCGAACAGGTAAGACAAATACGCTCATTTCCTGCGGAGAGCGCGCCCGAACGTTCGCACCGACAAATTGTGCCCACATAACCTTATTCTGGATGCTTCCTATTTATTTGTATGTAACTTAAGATATTTCTATACTTAGAAAGTAAATAAAGTATATATAATAAATAAGTAAATATAAGAAATATTAATTAAAACGATTGATTTTTTTTAAGTTGCATATTCTTTTTTCTAAAATACTTTCGACCTTATTTAGAAAAAAAATGTCTCTAAAAAAAGACTGGCGGATCCGCGAACCCGGATAAAAAGCAGCTCATAGCCTTCCTCAATTGGCTCAATTGGCCATCTAAGACTTAAATAAAATCTTCAGCTTGTTAATATTATAATAGAGGGAAAAATTTGGGTCAAATCTTGGTCTATATCTTTCTCAAACAATTAAGTAAACAATTCGTATTCGAAATCTAGACGTTACATTCAAGAACCAGAATAAGTCCCCAGCAACCTCGCACCGGTAACGGCAGAAAGTTGGCCGCCTCCTTTTATTTATGACGCTTATGCCGTAAGAAATTCAACTTTTTTGCCGTTCGCGCTCCGCTGACAGATCGCCAAGCGATTTGCTTTTATGTCGAAAGGATTTGTCGGGAACTGCCGAAGATTGCCGAAGTGAAATATTGCTGCGCATATTTTTGGTTCGTAAATTAATTTTAACAACGATAATAGGATAAGAAGACCTTTGAAAGTTTTAACCTTGAAAAATTGTACATGAAAATCGCTTGCATTAAATTGGTTTCTTTTGTTTTATGTAAGTACATGTAAACCGTCGTGGTGGCCTAGTGCTTAAAGCACCAGCCTTTCGAGTATGAGAGTGCGGGTTCGATTCCAGGTCAGGCAAGTACCAATGTAACTTTTCTAAATTATACGTACTTTCTAAGTTTATCTTGGACACCAATGACTGATTAACGGTGTAGGAAAACATCTTGAGGAAACCTGGACTATAAAGTCTGAAATCACCAACCCGCATTGAGCAAGCGTGGTGATTACCGCTCAATCCTTCTCCGTGGGAGAGGAGGCCTGTGCCCAGCAGTGGGACGATAAAAAGGCTGTGATGATGATGATGTAAACCGCATTTGCTATAAAATAAATTCATTTGTAAAAACTTTATGCTTTGCATGTAGACAACATAAAAGTTTAAGGCTGTCCCAATAAGGTCGTCTATATTTTTATTGCTTACCAAAATGACATTTAAACTTTGAGACTATCATTTAAAATACCAAAACCATAAAACCTTAGCTAACTTAGTACTCTTTAAGTCGCTTGAATAAAGTTCAAAATTGAAAAACTGTAGTAAGTAGTTTAAAACCTAAGTTTGGAAAGTACTTCAAATAATATTCATAATAAAACTTTATCCAGATTTTCTGTGCAACTAGACTATCAATAAAATTGTGTGGATTCATCGAAAGTTTCATCGAAATTCAACAGCTTAGAACATGATCCTTCCGTAACTTATATTCGTAGTTCTATCAGAGGCATTTATCTCAAATTATTTGAAGAAAGAAAACACATTTTTACCCAAATTCTAGTCTGAACTTGGAAATAAAATTAAAGATACAATTTATTCCTACAAAAATACAACATTAAATAAAAAAGGTAAAGCGCTTCAAATATATAATAAACTAGCGCTTTAAATCCATACTCCGTATAACAGCTCCCGTCTAGATCTAGCCGAAAGTGAAAAGTGCCTCCAGGTAGGCGCCTAACTGCATTTGTCGCGACGAAAGAGCCGCTAGTTGAATTCTGATAGTTTTGGAGTCACATACGGTACCATGTGTACCTACATTTTAAACTCGCTCAGATTTCCTTCCATTGGACATATAAGGAAATCTTTATAAATAGCCAAAGAGGATTGATTCAAGCTTTTTCACGATATTTGCATTCCAACATCATTCAGTTATGTGAATATATTCTAAGTTCAAACGTACACACCTATTTTTTTTTTCGTGAACTATTCAGAGTCAGTGTTACTAGAAGCTTAAACTTCAGTTTCCAGTGTAAATGGAATAAGGTGCACTTATGTAACCTACACTAAAGCTTGGGTTTCATAATCATAATCTCCCTTTTATTAAAAGATGACGTGAGTACCCCGAATCGCCAGCGGATTTATCGGCTTCCTTAAAGGGCTACTTTCCGTACGTTTTGGATAAGATATAGCGTATGTATCTAATGTGTAAGCCATATTCCAGCCATTCAGTAGTTTTTACCTAGCTATCCATCCACCTTATCTTACAAACTTTCGTGTAAATAATATTAGCAGAACGACAACTACCAAAGCTCAGAACTATACAATCTTCAAAATTCTTGAACGTAAATAATTGTATGATCGAACAAATAGTAAGAGTACCAGGGGCGCATAATGCTCAAGATGTCTACTAGCCCTCGGGCTCTCTACACTTGTTAATATTCTGACGATGTAGGCAGAGATGCTGTAACCTTTGCCAGTTAGCCAGTCAGGCTAGCAAGGTGTTAAATAGACAATTATAATGTTATACGACATGTACGAACAGAATAACTAATATTTATAGTTAAACAAAATAGATTCTAGTATGCAAAATTTTACTAAAGCCACAAGTTTAGCACTCCTGGTGTTACCAAAATCATAATGATGATAAGCAGAACTGACTGCTAATCTTTGAAATGTAAAACGACGGAATCGGATCAGCAAAAAATCAAGGTCCAAAATAGGATGCAATTCTTTGCATGGATGTTTATTTATTGAGAGATTGGATGATTTGAGCTGGCACTGACTTTTCTGGTTATAGAATATCGATATACCCATAGCATGTTTTTTTTTAAAGTTCGTCTTAGAGCCCTTTCTAACTTGTACTTTTACCTGCTTATACAATGACCTCTGAAGTACTAGGGTCAAACTGTATTCATCGTTCGACATTTGAACATTGCGACACAACACGCTGTCAACGAAAACAATGAACAGGCCAACCGCGATCGTGCTTACAACACTGATCCATAATTCTATACTTTGAATAAAGAAGACGATATAGAACCTTATTTTGAAGATACTTAAGTTCAGGATTGAGTGGCAAATGACTTGAAGACACGTAAAATTAGTGCAGCAAAATATTTTCGTAAGTAAATGAGCACACGTGTTTGGTAGGGTGGCCATGATAAATTGATTGATTCGGGCTTCCAATACCCTTTCTCATTGATGAACAAGAGCCTACCTAATAAATCATTTTGTATTTGGACAAATACACTCGGCACGATGTATCATCTTCATCATACAAAATAGTGTAAACATGTCCATCATCAAAATGCATGGCAAGTATTGGTAAATATTTTGACTATTCAGACTAACCTAGAAATACTCAAAGATAAATTAAAGTCTATTTGTCGCTGCATTTTATATTAGAGTAACAGAGAAAGAATAATGTTTGAGCTGTACTAAAAATTGAGTGGCGTTTTAGTATTCGGCCATAAAACTCACTTCCTCATATAGAAAATAAATGCTGTGCGTTACAGTTACATTACAGTAAACGTCATAAGTTTATTAACACCAGGACTCCCTAACTACATATGTATGTAAATACATAATGAAATGTTATTTTATAAAAATAAAATGGTTAAAAATGTACCACGGATAATGATAATACCTACCTGAAATTAATTTAAATAAAATTTTATATTAAAATAGACTTTATTGAGTTCACAAAAGATAGCTCTAAGAAGGTGGAAGGAAAGGAAGGAGCCTTTCACCACTTTTGTTTTTGCTAAGAACAAAGAATGGCTTACAACAATGAAATCATCCAAAATGGAAATCGAACCTAAAGCAGCAGAAAACAAAACGCACTTATGTCTCCGCTAACAATAACCACATAGTCACCACAACAATCGCAGTATTTGTTCTGTCTCACCGAGCCGTCACGACTAACATCCGACTAATAATCGCTTGCGACACTCGGGCTGCGCTTGTATTTGTGTATGTGTTACTGGCTGTGTGTGTATATAGAAACTGCATGGCATATCCTGGACATCACACTTCCTATTGAAAATTGAGTGTCAATTATGTTAATGGTAGGTAGACTGCTAGATATAGCAGCTGAATTCATCATCAGCCTTTTTATCGCCCCACTGCTGAGCACAGGCTTCCTCTCACACAGAGAAGGATTGAGCGCTAATCACTACGCTTGATCAATGCGGGTTGATGATTTCAAACTTTATACACAGGTTCATAGTTCCTCGAGATGTTTTCCTGCAATTTTAATCCGTCATTAAGGTTCAAGATATACTTAGAAAATGCATATAAATTAGAAAAGTTGCATTGGTACTTGCCTAATCAGGAATTGAACTCTTACTTGAGATGCTGGTTCTACCATTAAGTCACCTGAACTTACGCAGCTGCTGAATTACCTACTTTTGTCAATTTGTTATAAAAGTTAGTGGCCCTAGCACTGAAATTATCAATTTCAACATAATTAAAAAGAGCATATCTACATTTCAATGCTTTAAAAACTATCATTTACGATGACTAGAAGTAAGAGTATGTACTAAAATCTTTTCAAACATTATGCTCTTCTGTTCCCTAGAGACGCATCCAAATTATTGGTCCACAAGCTTGGTTGGTGCACAAGCGCACACCGTAAGCGCATATGCTTTCAACATATGGCTAACAAACCCACTTAAAAGCCCCACTACCAAAAACCAGATGTCAAAATTCACCTCAACATCACCTCAAGTTATTACATGCAAATTACGTTTGGTAATCCCTTAATTGAGGCGGGAGTGGCGTTTAAACAAGCGACGCAAATTAACACCCCGGGCGACAAAAATAACAATTTGAGATGAACATCTGTCAAAACATTGGCTCTGTTTGTGGGTTTGTAATGAATTACTGCAGAATATTGTAACGAATGTGGACGGAGCAGCTGGGTGCTCTTTGCGCTGTATTATAGAAGCTTGAAGTGGAAGTTATTTTTGGATGGACTACCATCCGTATAATTAGGATTTGTTTCAAAAAACAATATTGTTTTGTGTATAACGGTAGTTAGGTCTTTCTATATTTTCTCTACCTCATGTTTACCAACCTCTTCAGTTGGCTATGTCTGTCAGAACGCCAAGGGATGGGTTTTATATTTACTACCCTGTCAATGTAAGCGATGCTCATTTTAATAATAATTTCGTTAGTATCGATGACTTTGCCGATAGCAAAGTCACATATTGTAAGGTTATGTCAAAAACGATTGACTAAAAGGATCGCGATACGTGAATACCTACTCTTATCACGTCAAGAACAGCCTTCATAAAATCTTCCGGCCTACTTAGGACTGAGGACCCGAAACCAGTAATTTAGTTTGACCAACAACGCGTCAAAATTAAACTCATAAAGTACGAGACAAGGGGAACATGACTAATAAATGTTATTCATGATTGTTTCTCAAAATATGATAAAAATTACAACAGCATTCATTGGTTTAGTTTAGTTTATGATTGCTATCAAAAACTTTAGATCCTTTCCATACCGGAGTCAATTTTGCTTAAAGTCACAGTCAGTACACAGGTATGCCAATCTGATAGATATTTTTGTTATTTATATGAATCGTGAGCAAAATTAATCATCACATTTTCAAGTAAAGACAGCCAGCACAACAAGATACCCGTCTGTCAAATTTCCTTGAGATATTTTCAAGTTTATCGCTCAAGCATATGGCTCAAAGTCGTCTGGGAAAATTTGAAAGTTTAAGTGTGTAGCTTGATAGCTTGACTAGTACCTTGATGTGCTGGCGTGAGGTGCCTCTACATACACTAGGTATTAAGTGTCTCACAAACCCCACAAATCAACACTTAGGTACAGAAGGTTAGGTATAAAACTATATATTTAAAACAAATAACCATAACATTAATACCGTTTAAAACTGACTGATGCAGTATAAGATACAAAAATACGAACAGTATCAGATACAAGGACACAAAAACAAGAAAAGGTGGTGTCATCACCTGTCTTCGTGTCTTACTATTGGCGCTGATTCTCAGTTGTTTCTCAAACCATCTGCTTACCGGAGACTTACATTAACAAACACGGTATCTATATCCGGAAAACATCATACATGTATCGGTTTCACATTAGCATCAACTTCCTAAGGGTTCCAGTTTATTTTTATAGCAACCCCATTGTACCATGGATCAGTTTCTAAGGTCCTTTAGTCCCGCAAGCCATCCCATGACAGTTCTGAGGGTTAAATACGTTTTTGGATGCGTTAACAAATCGTTTGAAGGGTTCGGATGGATGGAATCTTCGTGTCTTATGATAAGTGTATAGTGGGTCATTTGTGAGAAGCCTGTCAGGATATTGTCTAGCATGTGGGCCATTTCTATAACCAGTAAGGTTGTGATGTCAATGAGGGTGTGAAATATTTCTTAAGAGCGCATAGAAAGGCTTTTTTAGAAGAGGACTGCTTTGGTAAATATTCTGAGCTTGCTCTAGTATAATGATTTATTTATCATTATTACAAAAACATACATACTTAACGCTATAATATGGAATCAGAGATCCCAAAGCCATTATTAAGCTCTGAAGTTATTCAAGAGGTAATTAAACGATGTTATACTATAAGTATTATTATTTTATTAACCGACTTCCCAAAAAGGAAGAGATTCTCAATTCGTAGACACGTTCATAGTTTCTTTTTTATGTTTTCCGATGTCTTACGTACCTTTTGGAGTTCTACATGCGAAGAATTGTTACAAAAATCTTACAAAGTTTGGCCAACACTATTGTAAGACCCCCATATGTAACACATCTAAATCAGCAGAAAATATCGTAGAGAAAGTGATTTCTCGCAACAATTTCTTTGCAACAATATGGCGAACCCATGACCCAAGCAATACGGCCGAAAAGCGTTTCCTAGATATATTTTATATGTTATTACACATATTATGTCCCCGGTCGTCTTATGAAGACGGGTTTATCGTTTTAATATACTCCTTTATCGTGGCTCGAGTAATCGTTTTTTTTTTTTCTCGCGGAAGTGTGTATTCTTATTTTATTTTTATTATGATATACGGTTTTATTACAAATTGTCGTCTCTTATTGCCGTTGCTAAGTTATTGTTCGGGTAAAGTGTTGGATTCTATTACTTTTTTGCCCTTATTTTATATCTGGGTTACTTGGATTCATAAGGATGGCTTAACTGTTAAAGAATGCATTACTTTCTTTATTTCTTTTTATTCGTCTGTTTCGGGCTAGTTTAAGGCAGCCATTTTTATTTTTTTGTAAAATTGTATTAGTATTTTAAATATAGGTATAGGTATCATATCAAAAAAACTTAAATAATATATTGTCATAATCCATTCTCCACATATGAGCCCATAAAATACCATCTAATATAGACATTCACACATCTTGACGTTCACTCGGTCACCGTTGGGCGTTGAGTTATAGGTACTCCTTTACACTACAAACTACCAATATAAGTTTTCTATCAAAAAACTGTTTTTTACAAGACTTTCAACTCTATTGATACCGTCGTAAGGCTCATAGGATTTTTATCCATTGTAACTGTAATTTGGGATCACTCCAACAGTTCTGCGGTTGAAATGTCTTTGAATAATTTATTGGTTAGATTTAATACTAGCTATTGTATTGCATTCGGTAGTACTTGGCGTGTTTCCATTGACTTAATGGTTATTGGCGATTTTAATGGCGAGTACCTCATATGAATTGTGACTTTGGCCAAAGTCTAGACTAACATTTTAGTTAGTTATGTGCATACTTTTCAGTTCTTTTGTAGGAGTACTTTAATAATTCATAGTAGAATCTTTTGTTTCCATTGAGCGCATGACTATTAATACATGAACGTGTAGTGGCTTTTAAGTTAATTAAAGTGATTCGCCCAATGTCTTTCCATTCTTCATTCACATTCGTGACGTTCAACTATCACGGTTCTAATATAATTGGAAAGAAACCATTTTTCGTTCACATAAAAAAGACTTATCAATCAGTCTTTGGATGATACTCAATGCACTATCTTGAGTTAGGATTCGCACCTATCAGATTTTATTGAATTTCTATTGGATTGATGTTGGTACATATTTGACTTGATCAGCTGGAGCACTATGTTCCTTCTGGAGGTCTCTGTGTGCTATGGCCGCGTTAACTCTACCTAATAACGCAGATAGATAGAGGTTCTATTTATGCCTTTAACAGCGTTGTTTAAAACCCGTCTACAATTGCAAAAAAACTTGATTGTTTTGCAATCATCTTGCCTCTAATAGGTATTCCTAATCTTTACAGGATACAATGTTAACCTCCACTATGGTGATGCTATCCCCGATCGGCAGATAGACCGCGTATGATGAAGCGTTGTCATTGGTTCGCTTACAACGAGCTCTCATCGCGTCTGGCTTATAAAGGTAGTTAGCTATAAGTGTTGCTAACGGACTTTTTTTGAGGAAGTCTGGTTAGACTGGAGTTTGGTTGTATAATATTCAATTGGATGGATGTTTTTTAACCGACTTCCAAAAAAAAGAGGAGGTTCTCAAGTACAAACTTCTTGACACCGACTTCTAGAGCGATGTACTTAAAAGCTTTTCAGTGTTTTTGAAGTCGGTTGAATTTTTTTGTAAAGAAAATTTTTGATCATGCAAGTCAATTGGTTTTAATAGCTAACAGTTTCTTTGTTTATTTTGGAAAATTATTAGTGTCTTTGGGTAGTGTACTCATCATCATCATCTCCCGAGCCTTTTCCCAACTATGTTGAGGTCGGCCTCCATTAGTCTTTGGGTAGTGTACTATGGTCTCAAAATGGGTACCTGCTTACATTATGCTCTTGTTATAGGCAATTGATTTATTAATTAGGTTAGGTTAATATTGTTAATTAGGTATAGCATAAATTATCTCTAAAGCTGCGATTAGGTCAGGTTCATGATATCTATATTTCTGAAAGTCATTCCCTACCCAATTATGAATAGACGCCAGCACGTCAACCTTCCTCATTCTGTCAAATTTCTTTATTAGATTTTCAACACTATCACAATACTGGAAAGTTAATATTCGATTGGTAAAATTTGATATAATATCTATCTGAATTTTCTCACTATATGCAATTACAAAAAGAAAAATTAAAAAAAAAACTAGTGTGAATTTGATTTTACTTAAGTTAAGACTTATTGAAATAATTTGTACCTATCTCTATTTATTTGTCCTGTTTCGTCCTTTTGTTGAATAGTTCAGAGAAACTAAGCCAGAGAAATGGTCCTGGGTTTCCTTGCTTCCAAGGTAAATATATGCGACAATAAAGTAGAGTATTCGCTGTAGCTAAGTATCTTGTAACTGATGAGGTTGTGAGTACGCGCGACAGATAGTTTATATTGCGGTTAGTGTGCACTCTGCTTACGTTAGTTCTGGAGTGTATTTTGCATGTTAGTTTTTTCAATTTTGTGATTAGGTTAGTTCATTGCACCTGCATCATTGTACATTTGTAGGTATAAATTTTTATTCGTACTCATATAATATATTTTTTCCAGTATCATAAGGTAGGTAGGTATAGACGCCAACACATCAAGCTACCGAAACTGTCTAATTTTCCCTCTGTCTATATGCCTCTGTCCATATGCCTCCGTATTATAAAATCTGTGGCCTCAGCGATAAAGTTGAAAGTCCGTGATAGAAATTTGACGTATTGTAGTAGCTTGATGTGCTAGCATCTGTACCTACTTATAATTCCTTAACTTCTGCAGATATATGTCGTATGCCTGATAAGGGAAAAGAGTAAAACTTGTTCTTTTTTATTCTTGTAATTCTTTAAAGCATTTACTATTTGTATCATTAGAATACTCACACAAAGACTTGTAAGCGTTAACTTTAAAATTCACATTGTTCAACAAAATAAAATATTCTACGTGATGATAGTGCTATCTATAAGCAAACAGTAAAACTGACTACAAAAAATGTAGAGCTCCCGTAACCATAGCTGCTCGCCAGATGGCGCTTGGTGACGTGGCGATGTGATCTTTGTGTAAGCGCCATCTTTTGGAGTATGTGTGTACTACTGACTATACCAAGATAGAGTTTTACTCAATAGATGGCGGTAAAATATTGTTAATTCACACTGTTTTTCTTAAGTATACAGGTTATTTTTTTAAATACAATTAGACCTATTATTTATTAAGAAAAATAATAAGGCATACTTTTACTAACGGTTAAAAGAGTGTTCACCTCAAAACTTCAATTAAGTTCCTGAAAGTCAAGTAGATATTGCTGGTACAGACACCAGCACATCAAGCTACAATCTGACAAGTTTGCTCAATAGATTGGCAACTTTATATGGTTCAAATTTGATTCGGAAAATTTATCAGTTTCGGTTAGTTTGATGTGCTGTCTGTTCCTGTACTTGACTTTCAGTAACTTAGAACCTATTAATTGTTAATTCCAATTATCTAAAAAATGCAATGAGTCACTTCTCAATATAAATTATGGGAAAATAGGTTTTTCAGATCACACATTGTAAAAGAATAAAGTAATAAAAATTGCAAGTTATTTTATCAAAAAATGCAATGACAAATAAACACCAAGACATCTCCTGTTGACTTCAAACGCATAAACGCTGCACTTTACCTTCTTATATCTACACCCTACGCGTGGGTACTTATCTTTTGGTTTTTATAGTCGCAGTAATCGGCTCGGCTTACTACGTGCACGCACGCGATACGGAAGATGTGTGTGTGCATGTTTGAGCTTGCACCCCTATGCAGTAGTTTTTATGACGCCACAGGTAGGTAGGGTTGATAAAGAAAAAGTGAAACTATTTCTAATGAATTTATTAAGACTTTTTAGCTTTGAAGCGCTAATTTAGTGTTAACAAGATGAGAGAAACCTACTCTTAGTAAGTAATTACAAAGCCACTGATGGTGGTTTCACCCACGTTTCTTAGAAACTACTCAAACATACCTACTCGAAGAAACTACCTAAAATGGGCCCCCAATAAATGGGCTTTTTAAAACTGAAATAATTCCTCAAATCGGTTCAATAGCTCCTGAGATAAGCGCATTAAACCAAACTAACAAAATCAGTATCAAATATTTCAAAGACCCAAGTCTTCTCCATAGTGATCAATCCGTCCCTTCTGCCTTCACTCTCTTTAATATCGTCATCGAAGAAACATGAGACAATCATCTGACTAAATTATATGCTAATCGTATCTGATACCATTGCTAGAGATAATCTAGCTGGCAGTTTTATAAATCGAACCCCAAAAAAAAGTATCCGTAACAGCCCTGCATAGATGCACTTGTACGTAAAACCAAGTTGAGACACGTCCGCAGGCAATTAGACATACATTCGCACCCTCGGTGTCGCCTCCCATTCTCTATTTGCGTCTCATTGTACCCAATGATCGCTGCGACGCGGTGTGACCGCATACAGCGCTGAATACTTTTTGCTTGTCCTCTGGTTTGGCTTGCTCTATATTTCCGAGTATTTTCGCTCCCTTTGTTTTGGTGTGGCCTTTGTTGTGTTCTAGTGATCTGGATAGGTTGATACTGTGGTTTGTACCGACTGCTATCTCTTGGTTGGTATATGTTTGTAGTTAAGTAAAATCTTTTTTATTTCATCTAAGCGTAGGTATTTATAGTTTTAATTACTGCTGCCATAAGTATATTTATTATGTACTGTTACTAAATGTCTAATGTTGCTATGCCCTAACATGGTCTACAATTGTTCGTAGCTTTAAGCCAATTGTAACACCTTTAAAAACTTGTGGAAAGCAAATAAACTATATGAATCCTTATTGTTAGTAAAATTGTTGTTCTAAATTATGAAATGAAAATAATCATAAATGATATTTATTTTGCAAATAGGTTGAAATCAACACTTTTACACACACATATTTCCGTAGCTCCTAACTCAAGTGCTTAGAAAGTCCAAAATCTAAAAACGTAATAGCAAACAGTATACCAAATAGTTATTGTTAGTAAAATTGTTGTTCTAAATAAAGAAATGAAAATAATCATATGTCCGTAGCTCCAAACTCAAGTGCTTAGAAAGTCCAAAGTCTAAAAGACGTAATTGCAAAAAGTATACCAATCAATCTCGCAAAACCTCTAACAAGTTCTCCTGTACAGGTTAACAAACCTATCAAACAAATCACCGCTCATTTTCATTCCATACATATCATTTGCATGCACATCATAAAGGCAGTCGATGCACAAAAAGGAACAAACACCAATACAACCGATGGAGCATGATTCACAGTAACAATTGTTCGCAGTCAGCGTCCGGCATCTACTTTGATCTCCATCTCTCGAATCCTGCGCGATATCAAGAGGAAACGGGTGCCGAAAGTTATGATCGCTTTTATTAGATCGGCTTTGATTTTAGCAGGATTCGGAGATTACAACAAAACGAGTGAAAGCAGGTACTTTTTAGATTTTTTATGATTGTCAGGAAAAGGATGTTTGCCATTTGCTGAAGATGTTTGAGCTCTTTAAGTGGGTGCGTTCTCTTAAGAAGCAGGTCAGTTATGTAATACTTGAGTTTAATTAATCATACGTCATAGGCACCTAAAGACAGTGCCATTTTCTAAAGCTCAGATTATCTGCTAACTAAGTGAAAATACAAAAAGTATACTTCTTCCTCTTCTATGGAATTTTCATCTCGACAAGCAATTTCCAAAAATATCACAAGCAAAAAATCTTCACATTATCTTTTACAGCGCTTATAAAAATAACACGCAGATAGCGATCCGATGAAACACTAATAGTTTTAAATCATCATAAAATTTTGAAGGAGTCCCAAACGAGTTTATAAATAACAGAAATATGAATGAATCCGTATAAAATCGTGGACGTGAAATAAAACTTCTTTAGAGCAAAGTTGCTAACGTCAACTAGAATTGCTTTAATTAGAGCCTTTTGCTAGTTAATTAGCTCAAATCTTAATGGTGCAAAGCATTGCTGAGCTGGCTCTGAATAAAGAATTTGAGTCAGTAGCTCAGAGTAAAAGATTGGCTGGAACAGCGAGTCGCTTCAGTAAATATTTTTAAGCAACTATGCGACTTGCTTAAAAGTAACTAGATTAAGTAAGCAATCTTATCTGCGTTTAACTGGGTAATGGTTCAGTCGTTTAAGTTGCATTTGTTTTCTAAAGCTAAGCTGTCTTATCTAGTTCAGATTCGAGAGTTTAAAAATAACTTGTAAGGACGCGTGTTCAGTAAAGTTTTAATTGTGGTTTAAATAATGACATTATGAGATATCGTTTCCAGAAACTTACCTAATTATTACATACAGTATTACTCAGACAAAGATAGTCCAATAGTAATTTAGTCATTCGCTAAAAAATGGATGAAAAAAACAATAAGTTCATTTTAATAAAGTAAATTTCAATTCCCTTCATTACTGGTAAATGTGAAGGATTTTTGCTCGTCTATAATAGCTGAAAAATTCTTCTAAGTATAAGATGAGTTTAGTAACAGCTGCAGTATAAACTAACAAGTAATATTGGTAGCAAACTGGAAGCTGGTGGAAATTAAATTACCTAGTCTTGTGGCCGCGCTTAGTGTCCACTTTCCACAATAACTAAAAGATTATTAGACAATAGTGTAGGTACTGATTGTAATTACCTGTGGCAATTTTCCCCGACTTCCTTTTAATTTATTGTTTCGTCTGCTATTTTTAGGTAGGTATATTGCGAATTTGTTATTACTTAAAGCTTCTACTTCTACAGATCTGGTTTATATCTTGTATAGCACGCACTTAGATCCACAATCAATTCCTGATTCGAAAATTGAATAGTCTGGATTCTTTACTCCAAGAAAAATGTGGTTAGGTATACTTAAGAAACTAAAACATACAATGTTTTAATGTAAAATCTAAGTTAAACCAATCCCATGCAACACAGGGATTTCATTAAAACAAGAGCACAATTGCACGTGCAGCGCACGCGCCGCTTTTCGCGCCGTAACCGGAACCACATGGCGAGATCAAACGGAACACCGGACGCGACGCCATATTGTCTGCGTAATGTGGTGTGGTGTTAACAAGTATCGCTTCTGCAATTGTGCAGTTTTAGATGTGGAATTTTGGTTTGGGGATGGTTCGTGGCTTAGTTGAAGGGTAGTAGCCTCATTAACTCATTGAAGAGAAGCTTAACATTTAAGAGGTTCGAGAAGGCCTGCGGTTTGATCACCATTTCATTTCTATTAGGCCTCCATAACAAGATAGCTTGTCTTTATACACAGACAGATGATTCTTGATCAATTTGTGTTCTTATTCATACAAAATCTATACTATTATAATAAAGCAGAAGAGTTTGTTTGTTCGGTTGAAAGCGCTAAACTCAAGAACTATTGACCCGATAAAAAAAAACTTTCAGTGTTAGATAGCCCATTTATCAAGGAAGGCTACTTTTTATCCGAGTGTGCGGAATTGTACCTACGGGACGCGGGTGTAACCGCTGGTGGAAGATAGTTTATAATAAGATAGCTACACACGGTTACACATAAAGCTTGTATAGAACCAGTTTGTCTTGGATTCGCTTTAAATGGTCTTTCTTCAAATTGAACGGCCAGCTTATACTGGTTTCGTATAGCTTGATGTGATATACACAGTAACAAAATTGAAAATAATTTAAAAACAAAAGTTTTGTCATTTAATATTAGGTACCTAACCTACATGTGTATTTGTTAAAATCTGCCTTATAAAATAAATAATAATGTTCATTTTTGTTTGTTGAGAGAGCGTAAAGTTTTCCTGTAAACTTTACCACATCCGCATCCTTACCAAGAATATTGTGAAATATTTTCTTGTTGTTTTGTGTGTTTAGGGTTTCTGCAAACGTGGGCCTCGTGACTATGAGTACTTTTCTGTCGACCTTTTTGGAGTTCCGTACCCAAAGGGTAAAAAGGAGTGGTTATCACTAAGACTCCGCTGTCCATACGTTTGTTGTTCTGTATCTTATGAACTGTGATAGCTGGATAGTTGAAATCAGATTCTGAGCGGAACGATACTGAGCGGAACGCACTTAACCGATATTGACTGTGTCATTTTGTATAATACATTATTATATTATGTAAACAATGATGTCCAAAAATATTTTCTATACTATAGTATAGTAGGTATCAGCGTAGTCACAAAAGTGTTCCTTATTATCGTCTTGATCAATGGAATTATCTTAGTATTATAGTTTAAACGGAACCACGGGAAACAATTAGTTAATTGATAACGAAATAATGTTTATCAAATTGGAATTATTATGAAAAAATAAAAATTTAAGTCTTGTCGAATTAGTACCCCAATTTCGTTCACGTTCACAACGTCAGGATGGCCGAGCGGTCTAAGGCGCTGCGTTCAGGTCGCAGTCCACTTCTGTGGGCGTGGGTTCGAATCCCACTTCTGACAAAGAACTTTTTTCTTTTTATAACACCGTTAATTTATCATTTTTAATTGTTTTAATGTTATTTCTTACATAATACTGCATTATTTTATCATAAACCAAGATAAAATGGTCCTTGTATTTCTTATCTGCGGTCATGAATAGCTTCTTTTAATCAACTTTCAATGATGCATTTGTGCAGTCAAAGTTAAAATAAACTTTATCTTTAGCTTCGTTTATGGAGCAGGTCATAATTTGTAATTAACATAATTATTTAAATATCTCTTGGAATTATTCATAAATATCAACGAGAATGCGCATTAGGTACTTATAAGTAAGTAACAAACCAAAAGAAAAATAACATAGCGCTCATTGTTTTCATGTTTATTGTAATTGAATAATTAATGATTGAATTTTGTTATAAATTTATAGACAATAAAACCAAAAAACAAATAAAAACCACCCACGTTTTCCTGTCAGTGAACCCCCCCCCCCCCCCACTACCTACGTCACCCGCTACCCGCCCGCGGACCATGAGATTATCACTAACGAATTTGCCATTCTGCAGACATACATGTCAATGAGATATTGATAGTATTGAGCGTTCAAACCGAGGCAACCATTAATAGCAAGCATTGTCCGAAGAATGCCGCGTAATGACCGCTTCAATGTTTAATGCTAGGTAAAGCAGGATCTATGATATGTCTGGATGTGGCGGCGTCTAATTAATTAGATAGGCGATGAGTCTAGACACTAGTAGATTTTAGTTATGAAGGAACCAATCCATAGTTATTATAGTCGCGATTAGGTGAGTAGAGTGTGAGCTAATTTTAATTTGGTCACATGAGTGGGTACAAAAGAAAGAAGAAAAAAATATCTAAACTTATTACCTAAGTATTCGTCTTTTTTTTAGGTAATTTTGCGCCTCGTTTGTGAAATTTGCGCTGGCGTCAGTCGGTTCAGTAGACCGTCTACGTGTAATGTCAATACGGATATATAAGGTCTATCTTATTGTGAACTACGCATACCTAGATTAATGTTGACCACAAATTGTAATGTTAAGTATTGTTTTTTTTATCCTTATATCGGCATAAGAATATTACGGACCCTAAAACTTTCTGCCACTTTTTCTTTTTCGCTGCTTTTTTTTTAACACAGTCTTTCCTACTTAATAGGGTTATTGTAAAACCATGAACCACGTCTCCGTGAACAGGAGTGATTTTTTTATCAGATTCTTTTATGAATATCTTTTGAATCACAAAACCTCAACCACCGAAAACTCCAGAGCACATCCAGTACTTCGTGTACCCAGAACGCTCCGTCAGGAGACCGCGTGAGTCTGCTGATGGCACTCGAAGCGCTGCCCTGAAGCGGGCGTGCATTTTTTACTAGAAACCAACTAACAATGCCACGGTATGGCCACTTGAGCATCCTTAGCCACTGCCACTGTGTTCAGATCTTTGCTATCGGAATTGAGGGAAGTTAATGAGGGTATTGGCTGGACGGAATGTTTTTTTTTCGTGTGTTGTTGAGGTTTTGTGTTGCTGTTTATAATTTATTCTGCTTTCAAATATTTTGAATTTAGAATATAAACAGTTTCAGTCAGATAATTTGTAACTACTTGAATCGTAACTTTTGTTTCATATAAGATTAGCTATTTATTGCGGTTTCTCTGTGTCCTGGGGGAACATCATATATAGCCGTGTCACCCGGGAATAGTGGTAGCTTCCCAAAATGAAAGATTTTTTTTTAATGTTGGTTCAGTTGTTTCGGAACCTTTAGGGTATAAACAAACAAATAGAGAATGTTGTTCATTATAATATCCCATGATAATATCAGTTTAGTTATTATGTCACTTTTAAAATAGTAAGAATTTTCTCTGTCTGTTGAAGTCTCTCTGGTTTTGTTTATGAAAAGAGATCAAACATTAAGTTTTATTTGTCGCAGTTGGATAAATGACAATGAAAAAAAAAACATTTTATCCCAATTATAAATAAGATAAGCAAGTGTCTGCTTTATGGGTATTCCTGAATATGTATAGTGTCATACATATTCAGGAATACCCATAAAGCCACATTGAAAGCTGACCTCAGTAGAGTTAGTTACCCGTATGACTTTTTCAATTGGACCTCCTAGACAGAAAGTAAATTGAGCACTAATTTAGGTACTAGGAAACTCACAACCATTTCGCACCTCGCTAACGATAGTATGAGCTGTTCAAACCACATGAACTCTTTTAAAAATCCTTTTTTCACCATATATCATTAAACTAATTGAATAACACGTCATACCTTTGAAACCACGCAACTCTTGCGTCTTTATAGTCACAGGTATTCATTTCATTAGGTTTTCAAAGGTGAAAGAGAAAAAAACTGCGCAAGAGTTGAAAAAGTGCGCCTTTGATTGCGTGACGCGATGAAAAGCGTCGAAATATGAATATCGTTGTTTATGAGATTTATTTACGCTTTACGCGGACGACACAGCAAACATTAATAGACTGACGGTTGCAGTCTGAGTTGGTGCAAGGCAAGAGAGAAAGCGTTTTCTAGCCTTTATATTTAAATAGCTGATCCAGCGAACTGCGTACCACCTAACAGTAGATGCTCTAACCTTTGGTTTGGTTTTTTACTTCTATTTAATTTATTTTTGGAAGAAATCGATATAACATTTTTTAGTTCCCGTTTATTTTTCCGGGTTAGTTAATGTAATGATCTCCTTAACAACGCCAGCCTAACCAAGGGGTTGCCCAGGTAACTGGGTTGAGGAAATCAGATAGGCAGTCGCTCCTTGTAAAACACTGGTACTCAGCTCAATCCGGTTAGACTGGAAGCCGACCCTGACATTGTCGGGAAAAAGGCTCGGGAGATGATGATAATGATCGCAATTAACGGAATTAAAACATATAATGTACCAGTGAAACACAGTATTCATACTACGTTAAGTCAAATAAAAATACTACTTAACCTATCACCTAATACTACATTATCTCGGCTTCCATCACTTTATGTTAAAGCAATATACATATGTATAAATTCTCGTTTATAGCTTATTCCTCGCACCACAGCAAAACACCCAACACACGTGCATATGTTTGTGTGTAGCTGTCATCGAAAATGCACAGAATACACCTACTTCACGGCTCATGTGGCCATTAATTTTTTAAACGCATTACCGTGGTCAGAGTTAAAATATTTATTTTAAAAGAGTTACCTAAAAGGGTTGTTGTATGCACATCTGGTTTAAAAGGGTACAGTTTTAAAAGCATGTAGGGTTATATGCGCCTACTATAAAGACGAATGCCTACTGATAGAGGCTCCTAAAACATCATTTTATTTTATTTTTTATCATTTTGTCTGCTTCTTTTGCTTACTGGCAATGTTAGACTATACGACTTGTCAACCCTCCCAACAAAGCTACAATACGATTGTACAGACGCCAGCACATCAAGCTACACAATCTGTCAAATTTCCTCAATAGATTTTCAACTTTATCGCAGGTAGCTCGATGCGCTAGCGTCTGTACCTGGAATAGGTCCACGGCAATAAAGTAATGTGGTGATCAAACTGAGAACCTCTCGACAGCCAGGCCGATGCCTCGATCATTGGAATAACAGTACATTTAGATTGGACTGGAGTCTAGAACAAGACGTAAAGATGGTACAGAGTTCTTTGAAACATTAGGGAACGGAAGTAATATTAGATTAGTAGTAATATTGAGTTTTTTTTTTTAAATTCACTAGGTACTGTCGGTATGGTAGAAAGAAGGGTGGCATCAGGAAGCTATAATGATGAGGGCGTGAATCAACAGTTTTAACAACCAATATTTTTTTCATTAAACAGCATCTGTACAGCAGTCATTTGTTTTCTTCCCAAGTATTTACATATAATACGCTCGTAATTTTTATGTAAAAATAACTTTTTGAATAGGTAAAATTGGCCCTAAAATTGGCTTAACGATTTTGTTCACGTTTGTTCTAGATTGTTAAAACCTTCTGTTTCAATAACTACGTAAACTTAGCCTAATCCTGCTAGTTCCTTTATTTCAGTCACAAGAAACGTATTGTCTGCTCCACCGAATTCTTTGAAATATAAGCTGAGCACTTATACGAGTGCAGTTAATAACTTTCTTGGATACAGTTACACGTTTAGCGAGTAAACGGTAGGTATGTGAAGAAAATAAAGGATAGAATGCCTTCTGCTTTCATTTACCTTCGCGTTTCTTAGAGAATTTGAATTAGAAATACCTTCAATAAAAAAGCCACTAACTTTTTTTGACTGGGAAGTCGGCGAAGAAGATGGGTGCAACTGCAGATAGTGTCAGACTTTTAGTGACTAAAACCCACTTCTATTCCTTCTGGAGCCCGTTGTGAGCCCTTGGGAATAATTGCCGCAGCCCCGGCATCTACAGGTTTTACGTTGCTGAATCGGAAATATCCTACGACTGCGTTATTATCTGAAAGAGTTGCTTAGGCCCTCAAAAACGCTAGACTCCTAAAAGAACATATAATGAGGGTATTAGGTAACTATTTAACTATCATCAGGTACAGACCGCAGCACATGAAGCTATCCGAAACTGTCAAATTTTCCCAGTCAACTTTGGGCCATATGGTTCAGAGATATAGTTGAAAATCTTTAAAGGAAATTTTAAAGATTGTATTAGCTTGTGCTGGCGTCCGTACTTTAAAATAAAGAAGATAATCCATGAATGGTAGAATATAATATCATTCCGAAGAAAACTAACAATGTTGACTTTGTAAAAACTTTATATTTATATTCAGGAAACCCATGTTAACATCTTAACATTTTGTTTGTTTTGGGATAAAAAGGGTTGCATATTTTTGCTTCCTATCAAATTCCAAGGTTCTTTCAGGCAATAGCATTATCATACGACCTTTTGTTTACACCAAATATTTTTTGTATTTTTCTCAAATATGTTCCAAATGGCACACCTACCTACCTATTTTGTTTATTGTTTTCACCCGGAATAAATCGAAAATTTAATTAAATTTTGAAATTCGCTTATAAGCTTCCTCATTGAAAGGATAAAAGAGATTAAAATGAGATAGAATGTTCACTATTGAAATTGTCACAACAAAATCTAGTATCGAATATAATTGACGGGTTTGGCCGGTTCTAGATGCATCTAATATCTGCGCGTTGTTCATGGTCCTGGCACGCAGGGACCAGAAGGAACATAGTGGGTTTTAGTCAGTAAGAGTCTGACACTCCCTCCAACTACACCCTCAGTGGGAGGGGTCACTTGATGATTTCCCACGAAAAAACGATGCATCTAATCTGAAGTATTACGAACCTATAACTGCAAGTTCCTTATACAATAATATTATTTCACTATTCTGTCAAAGATCACTTGTTTAAAGGAACGGCGTGCTGGTCGGGCAAACAACAGCAAAATCTATATATTTTTTTTTGTCAGAATTGTCACAGTACAAAAAACAAGTTAACAGTTCATAGATCAAATAAAGAAGGTCACGCAGATGTGACAGGCTGTCTTTTCAGCCTACACGCTACGTCGGGAAGTGGGTTCGCAGTCACACGATATTCCGTTGTCTTGGAACGAAACAAGCATATCGGTTACAGACCGTTGTCGCATCTGTCAACCTAACTATTATAAATGGCTTTTAACACCTCCCTACTGCGGTAGTCATTACTATGATTTTCAGGCCACGCCTGTGTCGTTATGCAAATTCTAGTAGGGTCAGCGAAATTAATACTCAAACATTTAAATGTACCAACTCCCATTCTGCTTAACCACTGGGAATTTTCAAACGTTATCATCATTTCGAGTTTAAAACACCCAAAAAATAAAAGTAACTACATAATGTTGTGCTTATAATCTGAATATTTTTCTCTTAAATTATATATTTTTTTAATGTAAGATAGAAAAGTTTTATATCTGTCGCTAACTATTTACCTCTGATGTCATCAAAATAATTTTCAGCTTAACGAATGTTATGTCAATTGAATGAATTTGAAACGGGATTACAATACTTGTATTTAAGAAATATTGCAAGAAGTATCTAAATGACAAAATTGCACCAAACCTTAAAAAAGTCGCCTCTGATCGCCTGGCCTAAGCGATTTCATTCCGAGGTGATTGTAATAATTTTAAACTTTTATGTAGAATTATATCACCCGGGTGATCAGAACGGAATAAACCAATTTTTCACGTTAATATATTTTAACAATAAAACCGGACCCAAATAAACAAATGAACTTATTCAATAATCTTCAAACAAAATCCGGCAAACGAACAGCTAATGTAGATTTGATTTTCCCAACACGAAATATTCAAATTAAGGCCTTATTACAAGGTCTCAATTTACATGGAATAAGGGCAAAAGTTCACAGCTTATGGGAGGTCCGTCCCAATCTCCGGTTGTTCCTTGCTAAGTGTCATTACTGCGTTTGAATGACGAGAAATGCTTCAAGGAGTTTGTTCAAAGAAACCTTTATTATCAACCGTTGTTTTCAATTTGGATTTTAAAAGGCATTAGAATTTTGGAGGCTATCTCTCATTAAGATTGTATTTTTGAAGGTATCGTAAAAGCTTGTCTATTTTGTTTTTTATTGTTAGGTAACATTGTAATGGAAGGGTTTCTTCATGGACCAAACAAACCCTTCCTTTTTTGTTTTATGTGAAGGTATATAATTGAACCATTCACAGCATGATAAATAAATGATCTCCTATACAATTCACAGAAATGTTTTTCATAATTATATTTCCTTGACGAGTTACGATTCTCTCTCATCTACATGAGATAGTCAAGGAAACTCCTCAACAAACATTTTCTAACATACCTGCTTTAATCCAAAAAATAATATATTATTTTGTTGGTAGACCTAAAGAATATAATGTAGCATTATCCAAACAAACAAGTTATGCTAGAAATTTTGTTAATCAGACGCAAACATGTACACCACCTAAATCGATTTCAACAAACAATCCCTCCACGCAATAATTTCACCCAGCCCACATATTGTGCTATTATAAATTTCGCTTTCGCACTAACACGTTTTACCCTTGCTGGATACACGAGTATTACTTTACCTGGGCTGATGTATAGTTTCCTTGGGCGGAGGCATCGGAGTGGGGATCCTCCGACCTCCCTTCATCCCGCTGCCACTCATCTTGGCCTACGACACCCCGATTGTCCTTAGGCGGAACTGTGAAAAAAAAAACGTAATTCTTTAGGACACTCTAACGAATGAGACAAGGGGCCGTATTGAAATCCTGTCGCGAAACACGTTTTATTTGAGTTTCTTTTATAATCTGGCGGCTTTTGTGTTTTTTAGATTTTATTTTGTCAATTAAACACGCTGTAATGAGAGAGCTGTGGACGGGAGTTGAAATAGCCTTTGTTATGTACTCGTAGTTTGCCGAAAAGGGGTCTGGATTGTTGTATTATGAAGAGTTCAAGATAATGTGTAGAATGGAATTCCTTAATTAAATTTCAAACAATATTTCTTGAAGAATAACTATTATAAAGTTATATTTACGAAAACAAAAGATTACCCAGCAGTATCTATGGAAGCGCAACTCCTAGTAATTTGATATAGTTCCATTAATAAATCATGTATCTCAGCAAGCATCCATTGTAGTCTAAATCTATTGATAAGTTCTCGAATTTCACGCACGTACCAAAATAAATACCCTCAGACAAAGCGTTCTACATCAATACCTAATATTAGTACAATAACGCCTATTTTCATATCTTCCACTATCGCTCGTCTAATTGTTGAGCACGAGATGAATACTGAAAAGGGCTATGACAACACTCCTATTGCTTCGACTGAAGGTTGAAATTCCTTTGGCGATTTTTGCGTGTATTTTTGCAATGTCCTGGGATGCATCCGTCAAAGCCTGGCTGGAGCGAGCATTGTGACGGCTCTCAAAGCCGCCATTGGAGTCGTGAGGTTTGTTCTCGGTATAACAAGTATGGAGCCTAGATTCTACGGTGATAGGCAACGTTTTTGTTGGCTCTAGTTTAGTTTTTTCTATGGGACGCGGATGGTTTTGCTATTGTATCGATGGAAATGGGAATTTGAGGTGGGTTTTGTGATATTTTTGAGGAGAGTTCACATTTTTTCATTATGAAGTGAATTATTTTTGAGTTCTTTGATTTTTATTAATATGGTACAGTTCTTTACATTGAGATTACAATTTCTAGAATTTTATGAAAGGAAGGAAAATTTCAGTTGCGTACATGTAGTTGCCTTGTTTTATTTATACAGTTGACTGCTGAAGCCTGAAGATGCACGAACAAACACTGGCGGTTTGACCTTCCAAGGAAAAAAAGAGGTGTGCCAAAATAGTATGTATTTCAATATGGAATCTAAAATAAATATAATTAAATATAATGTTACCATTATCGTGGAATAATTCAGCACCTGAACAACCATAGTTGATAGAATTAGCCTATTAATTTCCTAAATGAAGTACAAAGTAAACTATCGAGCTTTTGTGGCATTGATGTTAATTGCCCGCCAGGGGTTATTATTAGCAGAGGGATATTTTGACGTAGCACCATAATAATTATCGCTCTTAAGTTTAGACCACATGCAAAACTGAAATATCTTTTTACTCTCACCTACTTATTTGAATAATTTTATTACCGTTTCATGAGTTTCTCAGATTTCGGAGGAATTCCAATGATAATTTGCAAATAACCTATTCTCTAAAATAATCCATCGGCTGGTTAAGCAATTTTAGCATAAGCGATAATCGAGTGTAGATAAAATTTATCGGGTAGGTGGGTATATTGCTAAGAGGCTAAGTCAACACATCAACTTTATCGCTAAAGAATATGATTCAAATTTGATTGTGAAAATTCGACAGTTTCGGGTAGCTTGATGTGCTAACGTGAGTACCTAATACATTACTTTTATTTTCAGGAGCGTAACTTCCAATGCGGCTACAACCTCGGGAAACATTTAGTTAAAAGTACATTCATATTCCAGCCATTTCATATAAGACAGCCAGATTTTTCTGATTTCAAAACCACAGTACTCAAACAAGAGAGTCTTGATTCAGTGCCTCATTCAGCTACGATGAAAAGACGTGAAACTGCAGATGTTATCAGGGACATATAAATGACGCTCTGGCTGACTGACCGACTTCTTAACGTCAGTTTAAACATAGAAAAGCAACGTAGAAAAAATGACGTAAGTAAAATTACGAACATTTCGTTGGAAATGTGGAAGATGAAGCAAATAATTTCGGAATTTCTTAAATATGGTTTGTTGATAGATAGCGCTATTTTGAAATCTAAATAAATGACACTATAAAATGTATTAGTAAGCAAGAAATGAAAGAAGGAAATTAGACTGTTTTTAGTCTGATAGAGAAGAATAGAATGATAAGCTATAATATAGCTGACGGCCAACCTGCAATACTGGAGAGGCACCAGAAGAAGTTATACATACAGTTCCTAATGTTCTAATGGAATGGAATTATCTGTCTAAGGTCTTTTTTCTGTGAACATATTTTGCTCGCTGCAATGCAAAATGTATTGAAACTAATTACCAAAACCTACCAACATATCTGTTTACATACATTATGCAAATAGACGATTTCTGATTCTGATTCTAATGAAGAAGAGAAGAATAGTGTCTTCTAATTCATCGTCATTAATTACGCTTAAAAACATGGTCCTTATTTGGTTTTTCTTATGAAATTATTCTTATGACACTTAAGACGGAAAAATACAATTGATGGTAATTTGATAAATAAAAAAAATAGTTTTGATAAATAAAATTGGTATTTTAGACAAAAAAAGACTTTTCCACAGTAGTGCTAAAAAATATCACTGAACGCAGCTTACAAATAACAAATAGGATCTAACAACAGTTGTAAGAGAAATGCATAAAAAAAAACAAATGAGATGCTAAATGTTCCCGTACCCGACACAGCATAATATTATAAACTCCCTAGTGTTCACAAAACCAAAGTCTTGTTACGTCATAATACACCACTTTTGCTTTTAACAGTTACTTTAATCACTGTTAAAATGACACCATGGTGGACGTGACTAGGCATAGCTGTGCCTATTTTGCAGTTTAGACTTAATTAGATATTATCATTTAAATAATGAATAGGGTACCTCGGTGAATTCGTAATAGCAGCGGTTCATGAGCTGAATTTTAATTATTATGTTGTTATCAAGGTATGAAGCTAAACGTTTGGCACTTTAGACGTTGGGGTGGGATGACCCTTGAACCTTTCAGCTGTCGTGTTTTCCTTATTCTATCTTCATATTTTAATGGTTTACAAAAGTGAAAATAACGGTCAGTTAGATGGTCAGATTGTTAACTAATAAAGAATGGATTGAAAGGCATAAGATGTCGTCAATTTTTTTGATTTGTCTGAAATACGATATCAATAATAAAGAAGTGAAGGAAAGTGTGAGAATGGAAGTGTCAAATAAATGACGATAACCTGGAACGGAAGAAGAAGTGTATTTGGTAAAGAAAACATTTAAGGTGCCCCTGAAAAATTTGGTTAATCAACTTTTCAGTATTTGTGGTAATGTCGGACACTGAAACACGTCACCTATCTCTTATCTTTCTATCTAGTAGTAAAGTTTTGTATAACAGCGGGCAACGCGTGACATTTAAACTGTCGTTTGTCTAAAATGATGTTAAGAATTTAGAAGTAACTAGCGGAAGAGCATTTCCATACTTTTTGTTTGTTCACGGTGAGCATAATTTGTAGTCTTGTAAAAGTAAAAACCTCTATCACGTTTATTTCAAACGATACATTAAGAGCCAGTTTCACAGGTTGCTGATAAGTTCCAGATAGTTTATTTGAGAGATAATTTCATACAAATGCAGTTCCATTTTTTAATTTATCTGGTAGATAGTGGTTATTCGTAACCTGTGAAACTGTTCGTAATACTCGTATAATATGTTTGTATTTATTTATAACCACTTTATTAAAACTAATTGACTAGCTAATTTTTAGAGTTGGAACACTCATTAAAGTTCCAGGATTATTTCGCATATCAAAATCAATATAACAACGAAGCCTATTTACAGCTCTGCAATCTAACTCCAAAACATACATACCTACATACATTCGCTGTTTCATGTTATTGGTACTATTCATCTCCGTGCCGTCATTACCTTTGAATATCGAGCTCATTACCCGTCCTTTTTACTCATTCCCAACACAAAAGAGAGGGCCGATTGCGAGGGAATTATATGCAATTTCATTGACTTGAAATGAGAATACCGCTTTCCAAGTCTAGTCTGTTAAACGGGGATATTGAAATTTTATAGGCAAAGAGCTTTATCCTGGAGATTGATTAGGTCTTTTTCTCATATTTAAAGCTTTTGTCTCAGTATTTTATGCACTGATTTAATGCGAAGAAAATTGGTTTTCACCACATTGGTTTGGTATTTGAGATATTTTCCAATTTTCCGTTATGGAATTGATAAAACGTTACGCGAGCGGTATCGCTAGTGACTGGTTGTCAGTCGCGTTTCCTTCGACACTTTTCATTTGAAGTTTGAAATTAAAAACTGAAGTACAAAATTATTGATTGTGTCTCAGGATTGTGTCAAGAAAATCCTGTTCTTTGTGACATGTTTTCTGTATAAAAAGTTGGTGTAAAGCTTCATGACATAAGTTAATTAAATTTTGGAGAACATTTTTGACACCATGTTTTAAATTTAATATAAATATTAATAGATATATTAGATCTATTGGATTTTAACATTGCATATATTAGGTATGTAGGCTTATAATGTAATTATTTCACATTGAATTTACGAGCATAATACTTACTATAAGAATATAATTTTTACAGTCGTTACGGGTAGTCAGAAGCTAGTAAGTCTGACGCCAGTCTAACCAAGGGGTATTGGATTACCCGGGTAACTAGGTTGAGGAGGTCAGATAGGCAGTCGCTCCCTGTAAAACACTGGTACTCAGCCGAATCCGGTTAGACTGGAAGCCGACCCCAAAATAGTTGGGAAAAGGCTCGGGAGATGATGTATATATTTTTAATGTTCTAAAAAGATTTTTAAAATTCACAGTAACAAATTGCATTCAAATAAGTAGGTACCTATATCAGCAGTGCATTCCAGCACTGTAAATGAATAATTGATCATGCAGATCATTAATCGTGCGAGACGACTTGCACTTGGCCGGTATTTATATATTGCAATGTGATGCGTGCATTTCCTTTGCAAGTCTAATCTATCTGTGATAGAGCTCTTACTAATAATTTACTAATACGAAAGTTACTCAGTGTATCTGTTTGGTTTTATATAAGCTAAATAGAGAACTAATTTTTTTTATCAAAAGTTAATGGAAAATACGAAGAGCATTTGTCTTATTACATTTATTTAACAATATTATGTTATATATTCATATTAAAAAAATCAAGAAAAATCTTCCTCATCGCCGACGCGTAGGCTGACAGAATTTTCGCGTTCTATGGCAAGGTTCAGGCAACACTCAAGCGCACGGCTAGTCCCGGTGGTGTCCTGATTTTTAAAGAAAAACTTCCCGTGGCGCCATATATTTTTAATTTTCGGGATCACGGGATGCACCATTTCAGATAATTACGAAGATATTCCTCTGCTTAGTCGTGTAGTATACACGAGCATAATGTATGTAGGTACACTGTCGCGGTGATATCGTTGCAGCTTAAGAAAGTCTTATTGACAATATCATACTACACTATTTGGTATACCCAAAATCCTACAGTATTACGTACGTAACATTTTACGCATAGGTATAACTACATTAAAACATAACAAGCTATCCACAAACAGATTAACGGCCAAACACTGAAACGTCACTCAATTTTAAGTACTGCTTACAAAACATACTGTCTCTGTCACACTTACGTATATTTCTGCGCCAATAATCCTTTGTCGTCAAACTTAAAGTTAAGTAACGTTTGAGTATTTGGAGGTTAGCCCGTTCTAAATATTACTTACTATACTCGTACTCCTAACTTCCTTCGGGAACAAAGTGCAGCTTGTATGCACCGCGAAGCCACACTAAAATGATTAGTGCATCTAAAACGCAGGAAAACGAACAATGTTGCGTTTCAAAGAACCCTGTATTTACGTTTTGTTAGAGAATAAACATCCGTTATATTATAATGTTGTAATGGCCTACAGATTAATTTCATTCATCAGAACTAAACATAGTTTGTGAAATTAGTCTAGTGGTTAATGCACCTGCCCCTCAAGTACAGGTGCGCGGGTTCAATTCCAGATCAGACAAGTACCAATGTAACTTTCAAAATTATATCATGGACATCAATTACGTATTAAAAAAGGTGAAGGAAAACATCTCGAGGAAACCTGGACTATAAAATCTGAAATCACAAACCCGCAATGAGCAAGCGTGCTGATTAAGGCTGAAGATGATGATGATGATGATGAAACATAGTTTCAGTGTAACTTTGAAGTCTGAAGTCATTTGTACAAATACCAGCACATCAAGCTACCCAAAAGTATCAAATTTTCCCAATTAACTTTGATCCATATGGTTCAGCGATAAAGTTGAACATCTATTAAGGAAATTTGTCAGATTGTAGTAGCTTAAAGTGCTGGCGTCTGTACTTATTTTTATCCTTAGTCCTAAGTAAAGGGTTTTAATAGCTTTTTTTCCAATTCATAGAATCCCATGGCCATTAGATCAATCCTGCAAAAATATGCACCAGGCTCTTTTTATTTGCATGGGGAATTTTCCCTACGTTATATTTTTTTTCCGGCTTTCAATGATAAATTAGTCTCAATATACCTAGGAAGCAAGCTAGGGATTTTTATGCCCTAGACAGTGAGTGATAAGCTGACGCGATTAATTGATCGATTGTGCTCGATACCGCATTTTACTTTCCATAGTAATTTGTTGTTCGACTAAGTAGTTAAGGCTATGAACATCTGCCATTGTTTATTTGAACATTATATTTAAAATATAAAAATACTTTTATTAAGGTAATTCAAAAAAACAACTACCAAATACTTTATCTCTCCGGAATGTCACATTAGTTTATTTACAAATACTTTTATTAAAGTAATTCGGAAAAAAGGCTATCAAATACGTCATTATCTCTTCGGAATGTCACAATATTTTATTTACAAATACTTTTACAAAAGTAATTCGAAAAAAAAGGAAAATAAAAAGACTATCAGATACGTAAGAATATCACAATATTGCATGGAACAATTTCAAACTCAAAATAAAAAGACACATTTTATTGATGACGAAACGTGAATAACGAGACAAAGAGGTCCTAAGTCAAGCGAACAAAAGTGCCGACAGGAGGTGTGCAATAAACTTGCATAGCTTATTGACTTACAGCTTCATGGTTAATCAAGTAGCTACAGTGGCAACCAGCCAAGAAATTCCTTAGTAAATAAAAACAACTTAGGTAAATGTCTTGCATTGATTGACGGAACTGTTGGTATTCAAGGTATCTGTGTCGCTGTTAATTCATGGTGGACGTTAGGGGGTTACCTACCACGCTAAGTACTCAATACATTTCTTAAGACTGTCCCATTACCCTGACTTTTGTAAACACACACTTAGTAACAAACTTGGTATCTTTAGAAGTATAGGTATTATCTTGTTTTTTCTGTCGAATCAAATGACCCCTCCCGTTTGGGGGGCAGCTGGAAGGAGTGACAGACTTTTACTGACTAAAACCCGCTCTTTGTGTGCCAGGGCCGCGGTGACTCTTGTGAACGAATCACAATCCCGGTAGGAAAACATAAATTATCTTAAGTACAAAATTTTCTATGATTATCTAATATCGGAATTAAAAGTATATATTGTGATCTTTATTTGATTACCGCTAAGTCCTTCTCCTTGTGAGAGGAGGCCTGTACCCAGCAGTGGGACGATAAAAAGGCTGGTAATGATTTTAGACTACCTCCGCAGTATTGCACATATTTTTAGTTTTCCATCTGTAGGCTGCATCGCGAGAAAGCAATATTCCTTTGAATCGCGAATGAAAACCTGAATGCAATCAATTGCGAGCAGTAATAATGCACCCTATTTGTAACATAAAGCAGTTAGTACATATTAATATTATTGCCAGCAAATAGACCCCCTCTATTTGCTTAGGCACGTCAATAAGCGGCCATTTTGTTCCATGTTTGTTCAAAAATCAGCGTAAAGAGGAATTTCTATGTGTGTTCGCAAATACGTGTGTTTGCGCACTTTTATTGTTTTTTGAACAATATTTGGATAGAAATATTTGTTTGTTCTGCCCGATTGTTTGTTTGCTCCTGTGGCTAATATTAGTGTTTGATGTTCAGCCATTTTGACTATATTTTTAGATGTCTATTATTAGTTTTTCTCTGACGTTGTTTAGTTAATAAAACTTTGTTCTTCTAGGGACCATGTTTAGGAAGATGATTATTTAAAGACTTATGCATATCTAGACTATTGCCAATATAATGGTGTTGTCTTTTAGTACTAGGTAAGCAATATTTCCCATCAAATATTTTTATCATAATTTCTCACTCATGTTACTAATTTTATTCGGATACCTAAATTCAAATGATCTATCGTTTATAAACACCTTCACAATATCTTCAGTGTATAATAAAAGTAGTTGACAAATAATTTATAATTATTATGAAGCCCCCAAATCTTCATAACGGTACTATTTAACCCTCTAATTATCAATGGGGTCGCGATAACCATTATCATCAACCATTATCTCAAAAACGAAACTGACGTAACACCAAACCCTTTCAAAGGGTTACTAGAATTTTCCTTTTTTTAAATGTCTAAATATAATAAACACAGTCTGTTTTTAGTTTACAAGAAGCGGCATTTACAAAGTAACCTGTGGTTCATTGACTCAAATGTTATTGTTACACCTTGATAGAGTTCGACTATATAAACACGGGGGCGATCCGTTTGTCTGTTTGTTTACATGCTGCGCCGACGCAAAGTCTTGTGCCGATTGATCCACAGTTGAAATGGACTAACGTTAGATGTGAGAAACGAAAACTTTATGGTTTGGACGAATGTGATAGTTGCAACATGTGCTGTAACAGATGAAAAAAAAAAAACAGAACCGTATTCAGAACATGGGATCTATTAGAACTATATAGATGAAGTTCTTATGTAGTACCTGTATAGCTGTCAAGACAAAGTCGATCTGTTTTACTCGCGTTTGGCGCAGGTATTCATAGCATTTCGGTAAGTCCAACCTCCCTCAAGGATCTATTTTATCCTACAGGATTTATCAAAATTATAAATTATGATGAAGAATGTGAGTAACAACGCCTCCGATTGAAAGGAACATCCTGACGTTTCTAATCTCTTAAGATCTACTCACCAAGATGATTGTACATCTAACGTCATTACGTCAATGTAATAACATCAACCCAGAGGCTTCAAGAAACTATTAATTTAGCTAAGTAATCTCAGTAAGTGAACTGAAACAGAAAAACCTTACTTTACATCCATGCATAAAAAATGAGGAACCTATTGCTAACTATGCGCTTCCTTGATGACGTTCACGTATTTCTCAAGGGATGGCACTTTTTAGGAATTTTCTGCGTGAATTATTTTCAAAACAACTTGACAGCCGACGCGAAGGTGAAACACGCGTGTTGGTTTCGATAAGCAAATCTGAACTACACCACTTCGTTTTAAGGTTTCATTTAGCATAAAATAGCGTTTGTTGAGGGTTTGACTAGCCATGATTCTAACGGAATTTTTGCTTTAAAGAAAACTATTTTTATTTCAAAGTTTACATCCATATTTAATGAAAAAATTCCAGACGTATTCGTGAAACCTGTGAGCGTACTTTAATATTAAATTGGAAAAACTTTCAGGGAGGGTAATAAAGCATTTTTTGTGCATCCGAGGAAATAAAATAAAGTCCTCTATCAAATAGGATTCGATCAAATATACTCGTATACTTGATCGAATTCGAACTACTAATATACTGTTCTGACAATGGCTATTTAAAATTGCATGCATGCGACGGCCGGTATGCGAGGGCAGCAAATTTTTGAATTTAGCTTCCACGTGTAGAAAAATAAAAGGGTAAAATTTTTGTCGTTCAGCATAATGTGGAATTTTGTTGGACATTGGCAAATATGCTGAAGTAATCTAGTTAAACTTTACGTGGCATCATTTATTGGATTGGTACCTATAATAATATTGTCGAACTACCAATGTTGGATTAAATATTATTAGAACATAATATTTTGATTTAGCTAGTAATTTATGGAATTTAAAAGACATTGATCGCAAAACAAGGGAATGTAACTTACAGTAAAATCAGTAAAAGAATTTTGGCAAATAATATATGATACTAAATAATGAACAATATAAAGAAAAACATTATTTTGCACATTCCAAAGGCATCACATGTCCAAAATGTGCTCGACACAAGAAAGGATGAGGCACTTTGAGGATTAAAACCCACAAATAACTATTATAGAGGCACACAGCCGCGCTCCGGATACTAATGAACATTCCACTGGTCCAAATAAAAATGTACTCTGTACAAGAATCACGTTGTATTTAAATATGTATGCTCTGAAATTCAGTAGGAGAGAAAAAACATAAAATACGGCTGTACGAGCAAATGTGGCCTAACGAGCGAATGTAGCTGTTACCTCCAACAGCAATGCCGACCAACTTAATTCTTGTACCACTGAGTAAGTGAGACGGCGACATTTATTTATGTAAGAAATTGTATTGCTCTCCCTGTCACTCGGCTGCTTTTTGGCAAGTGTTGTGGAGCGTGGTACTGCAACTCGTTAACTAGGGCCTCGGGGAGCCGCATTTTAAGGCCACATTCCGTTTCTATTTTCGTAAATTTAAAATTAAAAAGAATAGTTTCATTAGTAGTAATTTAGCCATATGGAGCGGGTAACATTTTTATCGTCATTTTTTTATTTTGTTCTTGTATAATTTTTTTTATTAAATTAATCCAATATAAATTCTAATCGAATTTAATTAAACTCTTTGTTGACTATACAAACAGGAGACTCGTATTTAGGCGTATAAAAGAAGTAAT
Organism: Heliothis peltigera; assembly: GCA_958496145.1. Taxonomy (NCBI): domain Eukaryota; kingdom Metazoa; phylum Arthropoda; class Insecta; order Lepidoptera; family Noctuidae; genus Heliothis; species Heliothis peltigera. The sequence continues at coordinate 10,288,116 of OY292329.1, read as the reverse complement.
ATTCAATAAGCCTCTTGAACCCTTCAGAGTATTCAATGTACAGTGAAACTAATAAAAAATTCAAAGTTCGATTATGTACAACAATAAGTGGGATCCAATTTAAGTTTCTTTGTTTGCGATGTGAGGGTAGAAAGATTTTTTTTTACCAAAAGCGCGAGGTGGGGTACTAAGCACCCCCACTCGATGATTGACGTGTTAACATGGTCGCGTGCGTAAATTAGTTTTGGTTTACATGTTGTGGAAAAATGAGTGAGTTTTTTTTTTCGAAGTAAAATTGCCGTCAATTTTATTGCAATGATTAAAATTTTACAAAATTAAGTTTGAATATAGGCATTTGAAAAAAAAAACATTATTATATTTTTATACTGTAAAGTACATAAATATCCTTTATTGACCTTGGGAATGCCCAGTAAAAGGAAATACTTTACGGCACTAGCAAAGGAAAGTGCCTAGTTGTCAAGGCTAGCCTATAAGAGGGCGTGCGATAGAGTACTCTCAACATTTCTCAAGCCTTGTCAAACGCCCGAATCTTTTTTAAGACGTGCAAGCTTTTAGGGCGTTAAATGTCTATTTGCACTTGCACCCGGAAAGTGCTACTATTTACTTGTCGAGTAGTCGATGTTAAAGTACAGGCGCCAGCACATTGAGCTACACGAAACTGTAAAATTTTCCCATTCAACTTTAACTTCAATGATAAAATTGAAAATCTATTAATTAAATTAGACAGATTTTAGTAGCTTGATCTTTATGGTGATCGTTGACAGTAAAGCTAGCGAAAAATACCTTTACATAGTGTAGAATATATTTGTATTTCCGAGTTCAATGCAAAATTGTAAATAAATATAAAAGAAAGTATTGCTTGTGATAAAATTGCACCTTTTATTGATTCCAACAATACCTTGCCTCTTTCATTATTTAGATTTCTGGTTTCCGAACGGTTTTCCAATATTGTTTATTCTTGGAGAAGTTTCGAGTGTCGCACTTTTTTGTTGGTTTACTCTTTATTGGTAAAATTTTTATCCTTTCTTGGGAAGTTTTGCAGTGACAAAGCTATTTAATTAAACAATTTTTTACTTAATTTTTTTTTTCACAAAAATAGGGGCAAGGACTTTTTTTCGATGCGGGCGAATTGATAGTAGTAAATCCAGTTCATACATGCAATTCTCGCCCGATCGCAAGCTGTCGCAGTCGAAAAATCCGAATGTAAACACTGCCTAACTATTGTTCTGACTTTTCAATAGTTCCATTGTGGAAGCCGACACAGCATTGTGGGGTAGGCAGTAATGGTGCGTGCTGGTCGAACTATTGTATGCCGGCAATTTGTTCCTACCACTCTATGGTAAAGGGGAAAATGTCTCTAAGTTTCTAGTGGCGTTTTGCTACTTAATGGACAACTATTAATCCTGGGTTTTTGTAACTTAGTTTCTTAATGCAAGTTGTGGTAGAAGTTGACAATGGTTATGGGGGGTTATGACCCATATACCAACACTTTAAGTTGGGATTATTTTTCTATTTATATTTTCGAGTTTAAGGGATAAATTCATAGGAGGAGCTCGTGGCTAAGTAATGGCGTATGAGTCGATCGGTTAAGCAACGCTTGGCTTGTTCGGTCCTGGGATGGGTGACCATCTTGTTATGACGAGTTCCTTCTTGTTTCGGACGGCATATTAAATTGGTAAGCGCCACTTGAACATCTTTGGCAGTCGTTACGGGTTGTCAGAAGCCAGAAAGACTGTAACTGACTGTAACCAGTATTATCAACGGGATACTGGGTTGCCCAGGCAACTTGGTTGACGAAGTCACATAAGCAGCCGTTGAATGTAAAGTATTCCGACCCCAACTAAAAGGCTAGGCGGATAATGAGTTTAAAAGTTCATAGTTAAGCCTAAATAAGGCAGTTATAAATAGAGGTCATAGGATATATTAAAACGTTACATTATTAATGTTACGGAGTATGTTAACATAATGTTAAGTCTTCGAATAGTTGTAACAATCAAGTTAGTCTATCTTACGGTATTCTGGCTTACTGCCAGAGGTTGCTTTCCAACGAACTCCTCCCAATTTGTAGGAAAGCATAATTTATAAATTACATGCTTTGTAAGTTTCAAAGGGAAACATTCAACAGTGCAGTTTTGTCTGTAGTTTTTGTGAGTTTAACATCAGAAATAAAATATGGGATGATTAAACTATTTATTACGTTCTAAGGTAATTTTAACGTGTGATGATAATATTACCTACCCACTACTAATGTTTTAGTAATGTATACACTAGTAATGAAGATTATGAGACATAATTTTTCAAGAGGTATTTTGACATGTTTACATTATCTGGTCAAAGATGTAGTAAAGAGCAACTGCGAGTGAATCTTAGCAACCGATGCAGAAAAACTTATATCCCTAAATTATTCCACAAGGTACAACCACCAGGACATCAAGCTAATACAATCAGTAATAATGAAAATGTTAAGAGATACATAGATTTTCAAATTTATCGTTAAAGTACATGGTTGAAAGTTGATTGGGAAAATTTTACAGTTTCGAGTAGCTTGATCTTTTGGTGTCTGTACATCAAAAATACATCAAGTACAAGTACAAAGACCGGTATATTAATTCCTTTCTCGGCAGTAAACTGCTGATAACACCGTTCTTCTCCATGAATCTTGAACTTGCAATTTACATACAAAGTTTTCAAAAACTTCTGGTGCAAAAGATATATTGTGGGCACTAAAACCTTCATACTAGGACCTGTAACTACGTAAAAGAGTATTTACTAGGTAGCGTGCAGTGAAATTTTAGTATCCACAAGGAAACATCGTGTATTCTTGTCGCCTGGAGGTTGTAAAAATGATTCGTTCCATGGCGGGAATTCGCCACACCTAGGGTTAGGACTGTTAATGGTCCTGTTCTATATTCGGCTGGTCACATTTTGTAGCCAATGTGTGTATTGTGCGAGAGTTTTGTAGTACTAAGTAGTTTGTAGATTTTGGATGCGTGTATAACACTGTCAATATTTCAATCTACCTCTTAGAGAAGATTAGTGATAGTCTGGCTGGCGGCACCGAATTATATAATAGCAAAACATTCACAAACAAATACAGATGGTAGCATTAGGTTAACAAGTAAGGTACAATACAAAGAAATAGGAATAGTCCTTTATAATTTGATTTTATGTAGCAATAATCCTGTACGCAGGAACAATTCAACCTTGTCCCTTATAACAGTTTATCCTGTGTCTTAAGAGACATTATCACCCTAATTTGCACACATTTAAGTAAGTTGAAGTGGTTGCAATGATTTGATACCGTCAATAGTACTTTAAAGGTAAAGAATAAATAAAAACAATGCAGTCATAACACGAAGCGATCAAGCGAGTAAGGCGAAATGCATGAGATTTCGCTATTTGTCTATAAGCGTTATTCTTGTGTTAAGGAAGTGTATTGAACTTGATATGGATTTTCTTCTTTTTGGGGTTTGAAGTAAATATTATCAGATCTCAGCTCTGGTTGTAGGGGTAGAGTATTTCAGACTAATACCTACTAAGCCCATGTTGCTTCTAGAGCCTTCTGTTTCTGAGTTGCGGTAACTTTTTCGAACATCCCACAACTGATCACTAAAATTTGTTTTGTCTTTGAGTATCCAAACTATATTAACCCACATATAGAAAACAATTCTCTAAACTTTCTCCAAAATTAATCTAATAATCATAATGTTCATGTCTACATAATACGCCAGTAGCTTTATTGTTTTGTTATCATTTTAGTACCGCCAATTCATTCTGATTTCACTCCAGTTTTGTTATTTGTATTTCTACGGAACCCTCCTGGAGGCAGGCATTACCAACTGACACAAAACGAGAAGCAAATCCATTACGTCCGGGGACTTACTTGCTATACTTTTTTGTGATTAATATAAAAGCATTTACGCAGGATTTTAATGACTAAGTAGCTGTTTGTGTTTACTGGCAAAAATTGCTATTTCTTGTAGTTAGCTCATTTTCGAAAGACTTCCAAAAAAGGATCTTAATTCAGCTGTCTGTTTACGGCGACTTTAATAACCTCTCTATCTGTTGCCTAATAGAGATTTGGCATTTGGCATTATTCGCATGAAGTTAATGTCAAAATTCTATCTCCAGTAAGGAAATCAACAGATAGATAGGCTATTGAAATCATCAGTTAGTCGGTACACCTAAGGATTGCACGAATTTTAATCCGTTTATCACAGATGGCGTGAATACATGTCATAAAAAAGTGTCTCCGTGCACCACAAAGCGTTATAAGCATTAGGATTTTTTATTTGAGTTTCCCAACATAGTTGGGAAAAGGCTCGGGAGATGATGGAGATGATGAAAAATTAAAGAGTATTAGGTTCGAAAATATTCCTTAGAAAGTCATTACTTCATGGACAAACTTCTATTGTTTTTGAATCGCACGCTTGAATTCACGTAACCTACATAAAAGACAATTCATAAGTTCAAACTCGTGAAAACTTTTCCGAAAAATGATCTCACATTTGCCGTCAAATGTTTTCTTCTTGCATTGTTACCTTTATAAGTTCGCTTGCGTAAGTTATTTACAAAGTAAACTGATGTTATATTACAAAAAGTCTTTTGTTTCTGCGATTAATTTTGGGGCCTATTTGTCTCTTTATATTTAATTAAGACGATTCGTTTGTTAAATTTGGTATCTACTCAAAAATAATAATGCTTAAAAAAGAAACGCCTTGATTGCGCAGCTAGTCTTGACTACCTTCAGAGTTGCAAAGTTTTTTGACGATAACTGCAAGCCCTAATGTACACCTCATTAATATATACCAAACTAAGTAAACGTTAAAAATAAAGTTCATACATTTCACAAATTGAGCGCCCAGACGTTACAAATTGTTTAATTAGTGTTGGCGTGACGTATTCAATCTGCCGTAGCAAGATTCGTGGATTTTAATTGGGTAGAGGCGCCAAACATTTTTTTACTGTTTCTGCTAACGATCCCAACTTTAGTTTCTTTACTCAACTGTATGAAACAATTAGGGTGAAAGATGTGTCATTGATTGTACAAACGCCAGCACATCAAGCTACTACAATCTGTCAAATTTTATAAATAGATTTTGAACTTTGTAGCTGTAGCATATGGTTCAAAGTTGATTGGGAGAATTTTACAAATTCGGGTGGCTTGATTTACTGGCATCTGTACACATGACGCACCAATGATGACTGCGATGTCTGAATAAAGGATTTTAGAATAACGATGGAAGATATATTAAGTACTAGCCATTCCACCCGCCGCTCGAGGGAACTGCTACCCGCATCCGGATAAAAAGTAGCCTGTCTTTTCTGACTATGGACGATCTCTGATATGACTTTAGACTATGTCTACCAAATTTTATGTAAATTGGTTCAGTAGTTTTGGCATGAAAGCGTGACAGAGAAGGACACAGAGTTACTTTAGAATGTATGATATTAACAAGGATAATATATGTATTATCATCATTGCCTTTATATTATATGGTGCCATTGCTGGGCACAAGCCTCCCCTGACACAGAGAAGGATTGAGCGTTAATCACCAAACTTGCTCAATGCAGATTGGTATAATATCAGGCCTATTTCAATGAAACGATAATAAGACTATTGAGAACATAGATTCTCGGGTATATTAATCTAATCATGCTAACAAAATACAAATTAAAGAAAGGACAAAAAGCAATCATGAAATTGATAGCCTCCCCAATCTTGATACTTAAAAAACTCATCGCAACGATTATAATGACGCTTTTGTTGATAAAGCTGCAGTTTCTTACGATGTATGTCACCTGGTTTACAAGTATGGTAAAGAAAATCAATAAGCTGTACCCATAAATCAAGATAGCATAAAATAATAATTAAAATCACTCGCTCCCAATGACCTTAATTAGAAGAAAGTTGCGTCAACATAGAATGGCAGATAATACAAGTTAATAAACCGAATGTTCACTTGAAGCAAGTCTATCCTGCCGGAGCTAAGGGATCGTTCGTAAGAGTTACCGCAGTCATTTTAGACAAGGAGCTCTAGAAGAAACAATAGTGGGTTTAAAAAAAATAAAATTGTTATACTTCCTACCAGCTGCACCCACAACTGGAGGAGTCACTTGGTGATTCTCTATTCAGAAAATGCAAGCCTGTATTAGTAGGCGTTGGTGTAGTAAATCCATAAACGAGATAAACAAAGAATTAAGGTAGTAGGAACCAAGGGATGCGGAAGTGTTCCAAAGAATCACCGTGATCGTGGTACAGAAAGGGCTCTAGAAGAATGAGTTTTAGTCGGTTAAAGTCTGATACCCCCACTTGTTTCATACACAGCTGGAGGGAACTAGCCACAAAAGCATAAAAGGAATCCACTACTTTGGATGGTACGTGCCACAAAACGGGACCCTTCTTTACTGTCGTCAGAAAGTCACTAACTAATATTAATTAAACATAAAAAATCAACTTGTTTTTGTTACATCGCAGCTTTAGTCAAAATACGGTAGGTACATACTTCAGGTAAAATATCAGCTTTCTTCGAAATACAAAAAATAATAATTTACACTGACTTATGAGTATTCTGAAGTATCTGCATTACGGCACATAGTCAACCATAATTATTATCTCATCAAGGTCGACTGGTCGCAATAATGCTAGCGGCGGCAGTTAGATGCAGACAGCGCCCTCTGCCGTCATATGCAGGCAGCGAAAATTATGCCCTATCTAGTATTGGTAGTTCTGTGATGCGTTTGTGACAGGGTGTTTTGTTTTTGCTACGATATTGGCTGTTATATCACTTGCACAGATGAGAAGTGTCCTAAGTACCTACTCGTATTAATCCAAGCCACCTTCAACGTGTTTGTGTGCTAATTATTTTGTAGCACATATAGGTATATCTTAATTATTTTGGAGTCATTGAGTGATAACGTTTAAATCCAACATATACGTACTATCTCAAATTTCAGTCCTTGGCATAACTTTAATAGCATTATGTGATATTATGACGACACCACGTGTAGAAGCTGGTCATTCGTATTCAATATTCGGAACATAAATTTCCTTATGCGGTTTCACGGAATATCCCTAAAAGTCTAGGAACCACATATTAAATCAGTAACATAGTGTATTTCGGAAATGAATGGAAATCAAAGAATGCCCCACAGTTCTCCTTTCTGAGGAAGTCATAAATTTGTGGAATATCGGTTAGCACGGCGCGGGCGGTGGGCAAGTTTGTTATGTAAAATGTTATTTTGAACTTTAAAATAGTTGTATGCGTTTGCTTGATGGATTATTGTGAAATTTGTTGGGAACAATGCCACTCTATAGTAGAGAATCCATAGAAAATTAATTTTAGGTTTTATCTATACTTATATTATTATAGAGGAACTTACCGGATTTGACTATTTTTATGTTTGAATTAAATAAGCTCCGAAACTTTACCCATTTGAAAAGTTCTTTCACTGTTGGGAAGCTACACTATCCCCGGTGAACATAGTCTATGTTTTCTCAGAGTATGGGTAGAAGTTCCCCAAGAACGCGGGAGGAATCGCGAGAAATTGCTAGTCAGTAATAAAAGTAATATCTACTAAGATATAGCTTCTAGCAAAAGGAATACAAATTTAAATCGATTCATCAATCTTAGAGATAGCAGAATATTTTCAGATTGTTACGCGAAAAGCGTCTAACCTCATCTCTTGCCTTCCAATCATACTTGCGAATTAAAAATTCATTTTTTCCACCTTTTATTCAAAACAGCCAGCATAAATCCTCAAAGCAAATTACAGTATAGAATTCCGTTTAATACGGAGCACTAAATTGTTTTAGATTATGTAAGGGCGAGTGCACATGACGGACGGTAAGGCTCGCGGGGTGGGGTGCAATACGCTATTATTACACCGTTTGACTGGTACTGGCGCATCTATACTGACGTTAATCTGTAAATTCTGTGCAGTAGGTACTCGGTATCGCTTGTGTGTTTTAAGCTTTATTTTGTAAATGTGGAGAGGGGAGATATAGGGAGTGAATGAGAGGAATATAAATTCAAGTTTATTATTGAATTAATTTTTAATGAATGAAAAAGAAAAGTATCTTATGCTTTAGTCCTATTCCGTGCCTATCTAGTTTAATTATTAGATGCTGCTAATTACTGATATGGTTAGAAGACAGATAAAAAGTTTTTTTTATTTTTATAAAGCAGCCTGGAGTCTGGAAGTTAGTGACTGACACTCCCGTGCATCGAAGAGCACTTAAATATCGGTCCTGCGCCTGATCTCTCTCCGGCCATGTCAGATGAGAGTGAGGAGAATATAGAGTGCACCTACGTATCTCTGCGAAAATGCTTGTGTCCATAATAATATGTCCTGTGTAGCTGGCTGATTTCCTTAGAGAACGGCCACCGTGTCCGGCAATCGGTCTGGACGCCATTAATTAAAAGGACGTTCTGGGACTCTAAAACGCTAAGGATCTTCTCCACCCACATTGCCTAGAGCGGCAAGGTTTATTTGTCAATATTCCATTCCAAAGAAAGCCTTCCAATCTCATAGTAAGTCAACAGCTGGGACTTTGCGATGCAAGGCAGGATCCGATATCTGCCTCTACCAATCGTTTTGTTTAGTGAAGCCTAAACAAAACCTCATTAATAAATAATAATGCATCATCTAATTCATTTTATAGCTCATCGTAAACCATGTAATCAATATGAATGTTAGCTGTGAGTCCTAAATTGTTTATACGTAGCTAGAGCGTGCTCCCACAAAGACGAGGGGAGATTCAATTCTACCGGATTATTGCCGGACCAAGCAACTTGTAAAGACGAATTGCTATCTACATTCGTTTATTTAAATGTTTTGTGGCTTTGAATATTAATATTTTAATTCTTATTTTGGAAAAAAAAAATTGGACGTGAGATTTTTTCGTCTTCTATGTCTCGGTTATGTTCTAATTATTCTCCTCATGGATTCAATTTCGCCTCGCCATCGCCTTTAAAACATCGGTTTATTAAAGCAATTTCTTGAATGAAAAAAAAAAGATAATTCTGACCAAGGAGATTTTTTACCAATTATACATCTGACTCTATACAGTATTATTTATTACTGTTCGAAATATAAATATTTATAAAAACAGAAATAAATTAGTGTCGATATTTTTACAGTGCACCACAAAACTGTTTACATTACGCTTTGCGGGGTCTATCTGACGACCACAAACGTGGGGGAGAGAACTCCACACTTACCACATAAGTGCAGATGACCTTGGGGAGATACATATTAATGGATAACATAACGCAGTGTTCTTAAAATTAGTTGTTGGTTTCAAAAGACTAAAGTCTTTAGGACTGGGCACTGAAATATTTTTTCTAATCTGTATATCAATAAATCAAATTATGTACACGAAATATAAACATTTTAAGACACTTTCAATATTTTCACTACTATCATGATCGTCTCAGTCATTGAACGTCTGCTGAACATTGATTTCGATGGACCGACGACGTGATTTAGTTATAGTCGACAGTTTTTACTTTTTTCATATTAAGTAGGTTCCATATGGATTTTCAATTAGATCAGTTACCAAGTTGAAACTATGCAAATTCAAATATTTTATATAGGGATGAATTGGAACACGTCTTTTATGGATGGCAAATGGAACAATGACAGATCGTATAGATAGTCTCAATATATTTCTGTTATCAACTTCAGCCTGTTAATCGTCCCATTGCTAGGCACAGGTTTCCCTCTCATCACACGGAGAGATTTGAAAATTAATTCCGGTGATCCGGCAAACAGGAGTTAGATACTCAAAATCATGTAAAGGACTTGTCTCTATTGACGCAATGATGATACAAAAAGAGGGTGTTAACAAAGGTGCTTGTCCATTCGTGTCTCTTAATTAAAGAAAATGGAAATCAGTGACTAATTGAGTACTGCAGACACTGATAGCCATGATAATGACGTGACGGACAAAGACAGTGAATGAATACGAAAAAGCAGAAGAATAACGAGTAACCATGGCTAATTAGTTACGTTACTGTTTAGTGATACTGATGAGGGTCATAATACGACATCAAGGAAGCTTAGTAGACGAAGAATGCTCATTTAGTAAAGAACTAATGGCCTACAAAAGTAAATCACAGTGTTTTATCGGTAGAAGGCACAACTGTTGTTACGGCTCTACTCTGAATTGTCTATATTGCCAACAAAATCGATTTCCTTAAGTAAAAAAAGTCAAATTATTGTTCTTGAAATTCTATTGAAGTTCGTGAAGTTTATCTTGGTTGAGTCCAACTCTTGATGCTGTCTTTTCGGATATGATACATAAGTCATCAGGAGGTTTCTCTCTTAGGTGTCCTGATCGCCGGTTATTTTAATCGTGTTTCCGGTGCCAGTCAGACATATAATTATCCAATAAGTACATACTATAGGTGCACTCCGCAGTTTCAGGTTTAACAGTAGCTAGTTTTATTATTTTGATGGCTGTGTTTCTACAAAGTTTCAAGTGTCGTGAGATCCAAGATCGTATACGCCAGATTTTAATTAAAATGTTTTTTGTGTCGTAAAAGTAAACATTAATCAACGAATTTTACAATGAAGTAACTTAGAATGGGTACATTGACATACATGAGCTGCTAAATTATTGTTTATCTTGCACTCAGATGGGGTGCAGTGCGTATGAAGCCTTAGGGCTAGTTTGGGGGGAAAAGATCTCTACACCCGCCATGTTTATATTAAGCAAAACTGCTGATGAAGAAAATCTATATGTATGAAATAAAAAGTTTGTTATATTAAACCTTACTTTATAAAATTTTCTTACTTTCCAAAGTAGAAAAATTAAATGGAAGGTATAATAAAATATATATTTTTTTCCATTTTATTAAACGTTCAATCGTTATCTGTGTGAAAGGAGGCCTGTGCCCAGCAGTGGGACAATAAATATGCTATGATGATGCTGATGCACTCACAAAAGTTACTGAAATGACACTTAATATTTTAAGAACAGTAAATAATATGTTTGCTATCAACAAAATATTAATATAAATATCTATGGTATTTTTTACACTATCGCATAGTATTTTTAATACAACATTGCCCGGGCTTTAACATGACATTCTAACTTCGCTAAATTATATTCTATTGCCGAAATGTCAATATAAAAGAGAGAACTCTAATATTGTTTATATTGCACTCCGCTAGGGGTGAGCTTGCACATGAGACGTAGGGGAGACGGATGGGGTCTCTCGCAACCCGCCAAAATTGGCGAAACAGCTGACCTTGTCAATTTATTATTCCTACCCGCTGGTATCGAAATTATACATAATTATATGTCTATTTTTAAAAGCTCTTATCTGTTAATATGATGTTCTTTTTAGTACTTTGTTACCCATATTGGTCCTGGTTATTTTTTCCTTATGTTAAGGTAAAAAAATAAATATGTTATTTTTTGTTATTGTTATCTCAACGTTTGGTGTTTGTATTAAGGTTGATAACTGCTTGGCGGGATTTTTTTGGAGTGAAATCCGTGTTTACTTTACAGTTACTTTAATGCAACTAAACAAATCGACATTATCTTAATAATTACAACAACGGTAATATTTATATATTACTTAATATATCACACGGAACTTAATTCGAGGGCAGATGAACTTTAACGTAAGTCCTATTCATATCAAAAAGGACTAATTGGATAAATTTCAATAAATATCGATCTGGCAGATACATTTTGTAAACACAAAGTAAAAGTAGGTAATAAGGAAAGAAGCGTCAAGCGTTTTCTAAGCTGCCTTTAAAACTACGACAGATTATATATAACTAAATAAATTGACATAAATAATTTGCATCGTAAATTGCGTTCAAGAATCGACAACGTACAAGATTTTAATCTATGGTAATGAAAGCGCTTCGAAAAATTCATTAACTTTTTACCTTCAGACGTAATTAAATAATGAAAGGACTGCCGGCTTATTGCCGTAAATAATATTACTTTTCATAATAAAGAGTGTTTTAAGACTTCATGTTTTACGGTTCATTCTTTCTGTCATATTATAGTAGATGGCATATCTTCAACATTGTTGCATTTTTATACTAACTCATCATTATCCGTCTCTCTTCTTTGTATTCCATCAACTGTCATTTGTTTGTAATCTATAATAAAGTTTACATTGTTTCAGGTCTCTTCTCAAGGTCAGAAAACTATCAGACCGATTGTATTGGAATTCTCACTGATAAGGATGACTTTAGGGTCGGCATTTCATGTCCACGTCATTATCAGTAAGAATGAGAGCTTTTAAAAGCTTAATATATACTGTTGAATGCTACTTTAAAATAAGTTTTTTTTTTGCAAAGAACTTACCTAAATCTTTACGTCCAACAAATAAAAAAGAACACAAAACATCACATTAACACAAACGAAACGTAATAAAAAAAAACTATTCGAATCGAACGATACAAAATTCGAACCTCGATGTAAGTTTGTTACGCGCCAATCGATCACACGGCAAGGGGACGCGCGCGCTCCCGTCGGACACCGCACGAACTCTGGCGGGATAACAGACAGGAATGCTCGGGGAAAGCGGGAAAAAAGTACAGGCACAGGCATTATGCCTTTGACCTTTTTTCTTTCTTTTTTTTAATTCCGATAGCGATGCCATTTTATGCAGATTAAAAAGTTGTGTTGTCACTGGACATCGTAGTCGGTGTATGGTAGTTATGAATAATAGTGTTCTTTTTTTAATAGTTGTTTGTGTTTATGATTGAAGGTAAGGTGAAAACGATTCTTGTTGGACGACACTTTTCACAGGTGTGATCGGTGTATGTTTTTATTATGAGGTAGCCTGTAAGAAATTATTGGGCGGTAGTGGTAAGGAAATGGGTGCTATAGGAACACTATTTCCATTATAAGATAATTATTTTTGTATCAGGTTTGGTGTAAACTATTTTAGCAAACGTAGGTATTTTTACTTTAAAATTATAATATAAAAGCTGAAAAAGTTCCATCGGTATCTAATTCGGTAGATAGGCACTATTATTGTTATGATGATTATGATGCAAAAGAAAGTAAGTCAGTCTTTCAAGGGAGACATTTTAACTCGGGAGGCCTACGAGTTTACCTGATACGTATTACCTGAAAAAGGATATTGAAAACAGTTTTTTTCCCGAGTGTAGGAAATTACTTTTACAGGATGCATTTAAAATGGCAGGAAAGAAACTAGCGGTTTCCTACCATTAAAAATAAATAACTAAGTATAGGTAAAACTGATTTCATAGTCTACTTAGGTTAGTAGCTGCGATAACAACTTTGAATATAATATTTTGTAATATTAATAGGTATGTCTGACTACTAACTACTAACTACAGACTTAAATAATGATATAATTCAAAGATAAAAAGAAAAATCTTTTTTTAAAAAAGCTTTTATAGTCCGCCGTATTGGTTTTAGAATAACGTCAAATTATTTTTTAAGTCACTCTCAATAAGGCCTTTCATTTGATACCCATATTGTTGAAATTCATTAAAAATAACTATTCCGCCATCTTGGACGGTCCGCCATATTGGATTTAGAATAACATCATATAACATATCTTGCATTGTCATCCAAACTGAACGTGTACACAAAATTTCAGCTCAATCAGTTGAAGATATCTACTTCAAAATTGAGTTCAAAGAATCCACCGTAACATACATACACGGCAAGTTAAATAAAAGCTTTTAAAAAACAGGTATGATATACTCATATCGCGAAAATTCATTGGTATTTATCAGAATAAAGCACATACAAGGCAAATTAAATGACGCGTTTTATTAAAAAAGAAAATTGTACCGGCAACCAATCTGGAGAATGAAAAAGCTTAATCCTCAAAACGTACAACAATGACATCTCTTAAGATTCGACAAAACTCCATGATGAGGCAAGTGAAATCTAAGCGCTACCTTGACACTTGGCAAGTTCGTCGATAGATGGCGCTGTTACAAAATACTTTAAACGCTTTGCAGTGTGAGTTTCATGCATATCACCATAATCATTACATTACCATATATTATGAATTTGTATGATGAAATCAATTACAGTAACTAACTAGCTCTGTACTACTGCTGAATATTATTCGTTGCTGGCTTTCAAAGAGTACACTAAATACAATGTCAGTGTCACGATGCCGGGGCTGCAGGTTGTTCGCAATAGTTACCGTGACTCTACTATACAGAGACCTTCAGAAGGAACGTAGTGGATTTTAGTCACTAAGAGTACGATTCTCCCTCCAGCTGCACCTTCAAAAAGTGTCACTATGTTAAACTATAGACGGGTACACAACTTGCAATTTAAATCGATAATACAAAGGATACCTACTTAGTTTTATCTTTTATCTCGTCCTCTGTCATTCTGATTAATTTTCTTCGAGTCCAACTGAAATAGCATTGATCATCTCAATTTTTACCTTACATGCCTTACCATTCGTTATTTTATCAGTGCCGTTTTCTATCATACCTTTTCATCCACCTGTTTCCTTTCCCATGTCCATTGACCTTCTATCTTCTAACTAATCAGAGTGAAATATCCGACTGCCGTCATATTTGTATGACGTCACACGTCACTGTCAGGCCACAATAAATATTAATCTGTCGGTTTGATAGCGGGTCACCCACGCTTCGAGTTGTTGTTTGGAGGGCATGGCCCTCTGGCCCTCTTATGTTGTTGTGTAAGAACTAATAGCCTCTCGAGTTATGAGTTCGGTATTTAAAGCTGATATGCTAATTGAGAGGAAATATTCTATGGTACATAGTTGTTTGAACGAGTTTTGTTATGATTGTCATGTTTTTAATTATTATAAAAGGTTGCATCAACATCAACAACAACTAGTAGTTGTAATGATAGATAGGTCGTATACGTAGGTATATAAAAAAATATATATTCAAATGTTTTGAAAAAGCTCCATTATAAATAATTAGTAGATACAGAAGCCAACATTTCAAGCTACTACAATCTGTCTTATTTGTTGAGGCATATGAGTCAAACTTGATTGACAAAAAATGACAAATTCGGGTAGCTTGATGTGCTGGCTATACCTAATCATTTCATCAGAAGCGTTATAATAATGATGCTATAAAGCAAATATCATGTTATAGATAACATAGGCCTTGAAAGCTTGGTATTTGTACCTACAAAAAAAGGTAAAAATTTAGGATGTATTTAAAGGCAATATTAGTGGTAAAACCTAGCTACAATGACAAGGAATCTCTACTACAACACCTTCCTTATAATTTGATAAGCGAAACTAAATCCAAAGAGAAGAAATTGGTGCATGCAGATTACTGGCGCAGCAGTGAAGTAGTAATAATTACGACATGAGCACAAACAGTGCGATTACAAATAATTTTACTTTCTGCAGATAAAAGTGGACGAGAGCCAAATGTTTTCACCTCGCAAAATCGTGGATAGAATGAAAATCTGCCAACGCCTCTTACAGAGTAATAAAAATAAATTTCTTCGAGTCAGGAGTTGATACATTTTGTCTGTAGATAAACAAAACGTTATAGTTTTAAAAGTTTTAACTTCATGGTCGACGTTATCGAGGTAAACTACTATCAATTAAATGCCTTTGCCCATAGCTATTTATCTTTACAGAATAAAACTGTGCGCACTGCGAAAAGTTATATCTATTTATTTCGTAGAATATTTGGAGTTAACTTTATGAAAAGTAGTGCTTTTGACACAACACCATATGAAAGAAAGAAGAGCTTATGATGATACAATTTTTTCTATTGAACTTGTATAAAATCTCAGGAGGGTAATGATGAAGAGTTACTGCAATCCTACGAAGTGAGCAGAACTTTTGAATTTACATCCAAAAGTCTCAAAAAAGTTTGCATGTCTGGTAAACTAATCCTTGGATTTCATACTTTCATTATAAGAAGATTGCACGCACGTGAACCGGTTCCCGATGAACCGAGCCTAGCGTGTTGCCAGGCAGTTACTCCGTACGTCTAGACACTGACCAAGGAGAACAATGCAGTGAGAGGGCCACCGTACGCGCTGCACAGTACGTCGTAGCAGGCCGAACTGTGCAAGTTCTATTTTCGTACGGTGTCGAGGACCGATACGCGCATGACCGGCAGCTATCTGTATTATTCTGTGAACTGGGTTCAGTCCGCACGCCGCACCACCAAGCGCGGCCGCGCGCGCCGCGTACCGACAACAAAATAATAACAAACGCGACGCATCAAACGAACGTGACGAAAAATTCGAGTGTGATCAACCAGTGATACGTTCTTATTTTGAATTGTTTGAAAAGAAAAATACAACATGCGGCGTAACGTCAAAATCCTGTTCTTAATAGGGGCTGTGTGGATGTTTTTCCTATTTTACTACATGCAGCCTGATTCAGCGCAGTCTAAGGTACGTTTGTGTATTCTCATTTATTTTGTCTAGAGTTGGAATTTGAGCAATTTGTTGTTAGCGTTGTTTATCAATGATCAGCTGTTAGTTAGGTTAAGGATCGCTGTAGCCTCCGGCTGGGCTGCACTGCGCATGACTGTACCGCCTACGCTGCGTGATAACTGCAGCCAACTGGAATCAAACCCTATCAAAATTTGACACTTTAATGAGAAAGTTTTTTGTAAAGTTTTAAGTGCATCAGAAAGTAAATAACCTTCAGAAATTAAAAGAGACTCACAAAATATGACACAAGATTTATTAAAAAGTATCTAGTTCAAATTGCACATGGCCAAGAAAAAAAAACACAATAATAACAATTAACTGCATTTCTACTTGACAACGCTACTGAAAATTTTCTAGATGCAAGTCATAATCTCTTAGATAACCGGCACTTAGCAGCTGAGATAAATTACTATGTAGATCCTAATTAACTGATACAAGTGGATTCTACTATCAATTACTTAGTACTTGTTAAAGCTAATGTTAGGTTTGAAAGGAAATACAATAAATCAAATAAGACTACAGCTATAAAAAATAAAACCGCGTGTTTCGCTAATTTCCGCACGTTTCTGTAAAAGACTACGACAAATCGTATTTCGGTGTTAATCGTGTGTGATGAATGAGTTTAGTAATTGCTTGATTATAGCAGCAATATTACTGGGCTATTATTTTTGTTTTATTATTATAATAGGTCTGCCATTTTTTTTCCGGCCAGTTTAACTGGTTTGTAAGTTAATAAAGAATAAATATACCTAGTACCGCGTTCAAAATTCGAATGTCTCGTTTTTTTTTTTAGAAGGTCTTGACATTTTAAATGTCTTTGAAATTATTATTTTGAATCTTTCGTATTTGTATATAAAAACATTTTTATCGTGAAAATAGTTAAAATATATTATGTAACTCGCAATTTTTATACCGTTTAATATTTTGGTCTCCGAAAACCTATGAATAATGCATAATAAAGCGCACATAATTGCTTACTTACCAACATGCAAATTAGCGTCTTTACTAGACTGTGTAGGACTCATTCCAAAACTATTTTCACTTTTCCATAGTGTTATAATACCAGAATATATTTGTCTATTAATATCTCTAACTAGTTGACCTTCGCGAGATATCCATAATATTATAATTAATTCAACTTGATGTTAGAATTTTTGCCAACCTGATTTTTTATATTATAATTGAGATTCTAGCAAATTCTTCCAAAGAGTAGGTACAAGTAAAGGTTTGCGTGATACTCAAGTCATGTACAAATTATTTGAATAAATGTAAAAAAAAATCTTTTTTTGAATTTGAATTTTTACCTTTTAAAGTTCATTAGAACCATTCGAGATAATTTCAAAAAGTTTTTTTTTTAATTATAATTAAACCTTATTGATTACATCCTGTAATAATATGACACCTTTCTAAGGAAGCGAATAACTTGTCATTCTGCCAACTCACAACAAGGAATCAATTAAAAGGTTTATCTTCCTATATATTCACTTATAATAAACAGCTTCTGTCACTGTCAATGAGTAGATTATTATCTGCGAAGTAACTTTAATAATTACAGCTGTCGGAAACCATAGGATGTGAGATTTCAAATTGATAAGTATATTCATCTTTGTTAATGGCAAGATATTTGCTAAAACCTAAAGGATTAACAATACACTAACATTAGCTAAGCTATTTTACCTTATTCAATGAAGGCAAACCTAGCGCTCATAAGATACGATGTAGCAAAGGTAATGCCAAAATTGGTCTTGGAAGCAAGAAATCTTTTGATACAAAATCAACCGAGGCCTTTGGTGACATTTCGCGTTTCGGTTTTAATATGCTTGAAGGCTAACCAGATCACCAAACGATTCATAAACTGGATTTGAAATTGTCTATACGATATTACTCTATTTCCTGACAGAATATCGTCCGATATTGTTCTAGAATTTTTATTTTCTTTTACAGGGGCCTCTTTATTTATCTATAGAAAGTTAACACCTTCATTGTCATCAAGGCAAAATAGTTCTTCAATTAGGTTATCAGTTCGTGTTTATCAATCACCTACGCCATGAACAATGAATTTTTTAACATCTAACTCACCGTACAGACCATTCATATTACCTAAAAGTTGCAAAACCAGATCAAAGTTTACATTTGGTTACGAATTTCTTACTATAATTTGCATTATTGCATTCAACTTTCTTAAATTCCTTATTCTATCGTGGCCAACAATAGCTATGGAGTTGTTTCCTGTTCCGACCCCGACTGACATAATCTAATGATACGGTGTAAAGGTGAAAACATCGATAGCTTACGTTGCGATGTCTACCCGCTGGCCAGTCTCAAATTATGGGTTGTTATCATTTGTTATTACAACTTTTACATACATCGTGTAGGTAGGTTACTCTTTTTATATCAAACCTGTTTAAACGTACAGAGAGCAGGCAGGTGCATATTCTTCATAGTGTAGCTTTTCTATACATTTAATATTTGTTAGATTAGGCTGATCATTATCATCTAGAATGGATTTGTCGACTTATATTAGTATTAAAAGCGTATTAGTTTAGCTATAAACACCATTATGATTTCATTAAATTTATATGAATGTGTCGTGAGATAAATAATTAGAATGTTGAAGTTTAAAATGTCTGGTCCACATACATTTTTGTCAGTGACTCGTTAGCTTGTTATATCATAGAATGTATGACGTAATCTAGTCATGTTAAGTCTAATCCAATAAGTTAAGTTTAATCCAATTAAGTTAATGGATTAAGTATGATTGCTGGGTGAGAGATTATTTGTATAGTTATAAACATATTGATGAAGACCAATACTTTTAAATATTAAAAAGTATGTCTGTAGACTAAGCATAAATGATCCGATTGGAATGGGAGGAATGACTTAGATTTTAACATCATCTTCCTTTTCCTATTTATGGTCTGTTTTTACCTTAGTTTTGTTTATCTATTAAAATAGGCTGTTTAGATGTAAAGACCCGTGTCTGTAGCCCAGTTACCGAGTAACTTAATACGCCTTGGTATTGCTCGTCCTCAGATGTTGGGTTCAGTGCCTAATAACGCCCTATCAAGGGCGCCGTACAAATAATAGTTGATAACAAAGGCTTAACGTGTTTCCCTATTTGAATACACTCATAAGTTATTAAACTTTCATTAATTATCATGTCCTATATCGGTGTAAACACAATACAAGCTAATAAAACTCCAATCAATCAAAGATCGATTATCTCCCAAGGTAACTACATTGTTTAGGTACTTTTATTTTCACAACGATTTATATCTGTGTAATGAAAGTAATATTTCAGTGACCTCGATGTCGTGAGTTACGTACGTTTATATAAATAACAGTTTATTAGAAGATGTAGGTGACTGGTGATCGCGGTTTGTATTTCATATTCGTGTATATGGCCAATCATGGTTTTAATGTTGCATCATGTTGGATGAGTTTTCTTTATTTGAATCTGTCTGTAATTTCTTTTGTTTTTATGTCTTTCCAAAGATGGTTGAAGTGTTTATAAAACTATATGGATTTTGTGTGTGAAGTCATCAAATGATCCCTTCTCCTAAAGCCGCAGGGATTGTAAGACTTCATCTGACAAAAACCCCCTTTGGGTCTTTCTGGAGACCTCTGTGTGATAGGGCCTCGGTAACTCTTGCAAAAAATCTCGCAACTCCGGTAAGCCTGGGCTCTATGAGACCCCGCCACTTTTGCTTAAGCATTGAATGATTACATTCCATGTGTTACATGTGTATTTATCTTTAATACCCCTCTGGACCTTATTTACTTCATCCACTTCTATTTTATGTCATCAAAACGTATTTCTCTAAAAAGAGCTTCGAAAAGGTATGATACGTAAGGTCCAATCGCTACATTCGTCATTAAAGTTCCATCACGCATGAAGAAATCATTTCACCGAACCGTCTCACAAATTGAAAACGGTCTACTTATTTCTACCTATAAGTGAACTAGAAGCAAGCCTGTTAACCAATCATATACAAGCCTTTTATGATCACGCGGAAATCGAGAATCATATATGGATGTAGAGGTATATGTATATACTCGTATATGTTACATACATTACTTCCTAAATATTTTTTTCCGACTCCATCTTATTGAATGAACTTCGCGACGCTTCATAACCTATGTAATATCTCTTATTCTTGGGTTTACTGATTTCTGGAGTAGTTTAAAATGAAGATTCGGTAGAAATACTACTTTGTACGATTTTTTCGTCCGTTAAAAAATATGTAGATCTAACGAAAATCTTTTTACTAGTAGAAAGAAGGCTACGCTATTTAGGGCTACTTTCACAGGTTGCTGATAAGTTCCAGATAGTTTATCTGGCAGATAATTTCATACAAATTCTGTTCCTTTTTTTGAATTTATCTGGTTATCCGGTAGATAGTGGCTATCCGTAACCTGTGAAAGTGGCCCTTAGAGTTCTAGGCTGAAAAAACATATTTTTAAAGCTTATTCTTACTAGACTGAAAAAGATATTGAAACAAATATTTTCTCTTTATTACTAGTAGGATAATATACATAGTTAAAGAATAAAACTTAACTAAAAACTACTATCTATAATTACAAAAAAAAATATCTAAATTAACATAATTGATTGATTGACGCTTCGCGTGACCAGAGGGCTGGCTTGTTCTTTGGACAAAGAATAAGCATTGCCATCCAACGTGGCAATGCAGCCAGTCTTCTGGGCACGTTTCCGAATGACAGCGACGCGGAGGAATACTTCGATGCCTGACGTGTATGTATATATGTATAATTATGAAACAAATATAAATTATATAAAAAAATATTACCTCAGTGGTTCTAAGCCAAAAAGTAAACAGTTTTGGCTTCTTCAATACTGTAGAATCACATCAATTGATGTCATAAGCCTAATCACGATACAGTCACGTTCCAATATCGGAGCGATAATACAGGCTTAACTGTAAATATTTACTATTGTAAACGTTTTTCATCTTTCGAGAATTTTGTGATAACCTACGTCAATATGGTTAAAGTTGATTTTAGAATTTGATGAAGTCGAAACCATAATATCTAGAAGGTATAATTGTTTACTTCAGATATTGCTATTATTATGTTGAGATTAGTAACAGCCGCACGAGCTGATCAATCTTAAGGCTAACGTTTGTTGCGGTCAGTCCATGGATGGTTGACTATCTTGTCATGACGAGTTCCTCTGTGTTTTGGAAGCCACGTTAAATTGACATTTGTGTATCTTTGGCAGTCGTTACAGGTAATCAGTAGTCAGAAAATCTAACAACCAGTCCTGCCACGGTGTACCGGGTTGCCCAGAAAACTGGGTCGATGAGGTCAGATAGGCAGTAACTCCATGTAAAACTCTAGTGCTCAGCTGCATCCAGTTAGACTGGAAGACGACCCCAACATATCCTGGGAGGAAAATCTTTTTTTTTATTTTTTTTTTCCTCATGCGAATAAAGTTACATATGATCCTCTTGTTAGGCTAGAGTAAGTAAGTACAATAAGCAGACTAGGTGTATATTGTGATAATAAAAAAAAATAAGAACCTACTTAAAATGACAATACTCGCAAACACCACTCAATTCCTTTGAAGAGTTCTCCAAAGTAAACTTTTAAATCCATTTCGAGTCAATATTTGTATGCGAAGGGTCTCAACAGTTTGTTGGTATCCATTCGACCCACGACCTTTGGTATCGCATTTAACAGCTGTTTTGAATGTTATCCTGTCGTTTTACTTATGAAGTATTGAGGACTAAAAACGTTACCTGGAACTAGTTTTTCTTATACTTGCCTAGATAATTTGGATTTATACGGCCTTTCATTGTTTTATCATTGAAAATATAATTGTTGTTTTAAATATACTATGCGTCCTTTACTTGGGACATGTGAGACCTATGTATCTTCATTATAATACTGCCCTAATCCGAAATTTTTCTTTGGGGTCGGCGCAGCATAATTTTTTCTTCTACACTTCTCTATCTAACGTCATCTCACTTGCAATATTATTTCCAGTCATGTCGTTTTTCGATTAAATTGCTTTTTAATTGATTCATTGGATATTTTAGTCTTAATATGGAAGTATACCGTATTATGCGCTTCAAGCAAAATGCAGGCTCCGTGATGACTGATAGGCGCAGGCATAAACAGTTACTTATATCTTATCTTTGGTATACACACGAGCAACATGAGATATGGCATATTTAATTATCTAAAGTAAGGTTAATCTGCCCATTAGACGTTGCCACATGACATGGAAAATACAAAAGGCGAATTAATTTATTGCGCGTATGCTCTTAATTTGTAAGGTTAATTTCATTAAGTGGTAAGTCTGTCTAACCATGTATAAAAAAGTATAGAAGTCAGTCATTCATTTGTTTTGTTTCAATTATTTTTTTATTACTCAAGTTCGAAATTTAAATCATTGAAAAATATTTGTCAAAAAATAATTGTCAACTTTTTAAATCGTTCTAGAACTAACTTAGGAATTTTATATTTTATTCCTCAAACATTAAAACTAAAAGCGCAAAGTGCAAAAGAGATAGAAGTATAGCCTAGAAAGAGACGCCTATACTTGCTGACTACCCTAAGTTAAAGGAACCGTAGGGCGATCGGATCAATATGGCTGCCTAGGGGTGTATTTATGTAAGCATAGCAGGAAAATTGCAGTTCATTCACATTGAAGACAAGGACACTTAATAGAGAACACGCGTCAAAGACAATATTCGTTTAGTTTGTTATTTTTTCTACAAGCAGCTAATAACGAAATTAAGAATAGGGGAAGCGTGCCATACACAAATAAAACTGTGGATTTTTCTAGAAAATCATTTTTGCATAAAATAAATAAATATCTCCGACACTTATTTTTAGTTCTTCTATTATTTATATTTAAGTTAACTTATAAATATTTAAAATGTTAATCGTAGACTCTGCGTCAGCCACTGTATTTATCAATAGAAGTCTGGAATCATTAGCACCTTCGAATGTATGAATAATTAATATTGCTGTATCGATATATTATTATTGCCCCGTGCACTGATGTCTCGCAATCTATAATAATTTCCCATGGGGGTCGTGTGCGAAGATTAAAGGATTATATACGGATGGGGTCATTGCTTCCAACTTTATTATATACTCGTATATACAATGTTATTGGACTAATTATTTGGTTTAAGGGTTGTCTGTAAACATCTGATGCAAGGTAGCTTTAGATAAGTGCCATACTACCATATTATAAAACATGGTATTACAATTTTTAGAAGAGCTCGTGGCTAAGTAACAATCGCACGGGTCGATCGATCATAAGGTTAAGCAACGCTTGGCGCGGTCAGTCCGTTGATGGGTGACGATCTTGTCTTGACGAGTTCTTCCGTGTTTAAATTGGTGGGTCCGGCTGACATTTGTGCACCTTGGCAGTGGTAACGGGTCGTCAGTTTAAACCTGGCAATAAAGCCGATACTTTTTTAAGAACTCGTTTTATAATGAAATGGATAATGTCTACATTCGGATTCGTAGTTTCAGAGTGCCGGCAATTACTTCGAGAGGTTTAATATCTATGTTTTAAAACGATGTTTTTGAGTTTGAAGTAGTAAAGGTTAACACAGTCATCTACAGTCTAGAATCCACTTTTAACATGTAAATGTATGTCCTAAATAAGTCTAGCGTAATATGATTTAAATACCATTGTTCTGTTCTAGATGAATAGACTATAAATTATTTCACTTATTTTAGTCTTAGGAGAAGTAGCAAATATACAAGTAAGTGACTTGTAGTCGTAAAACAGTATTCTGTATATCCGCATGTCAATTATAATTATTAATGGTATATAAATAAAATAATTACATCACAAACAGTTTATATCATAGCCATTGACTGCCAGTCACGTATTATATAACATACATGATCAGTTATTTTCCTTAAACTTCAATAAAATAATTCTATTATTATTTGCAAATAATGTTTTCCTTCAAACCACAAAATTTGCAACAAACATTAGTTACAGACGCCAGCACATCAGGCTACAACAGTCTGTCAAATGTCCTTAATGGATATTCAACCTTATCGCTGAAGCATAAAGTTCAAAGTTGATTGGGAAAATTTTACAGTTTCGGGTAGCCTGATGTGCTAACATCTGTAATTACCTACTCATAGTGTTTATACATACATATATAATAATATTGTCATTATCATCGCAAGGTCACACATGTTGGCCATACGTTTAAGCCAACGCCAATATTGAATCTGAAGCCATACAATCACAGCATCATGCAAAGCATTTTGTATCTGTTTACGTAAGGGGCTTGCCGCCGATTGTCTTTATGAACTCTTACAATACAATCGTACAAAATACCAGCACTACAATTGATAACACATGTAGTATACCAGTTCAAAATTCACTGCTACATAGGTAAAGGTTGAATTGAACGTTATCTCCTGAAAAAAGAAACTCAATATCATTTATTTAAATTAGGCTGATAAACCAGCGCTTTTTGACCGTGAAAACAAAACAGCCCCCAAAATGAGTAAAAAATAAACTCAATATCATTTATTCAAATTAGGCTAATAAATCAGCACTTTCCGAACGTGAAAACAAAAGACAGCCCTCAAAATGTACCACTTCCCATGTATTTTTGTTGAGAAGAAAGAAGAAGTTGCGTAACAAGGTCCCTATCAATTCATCATTTATGAATATCTTTATCGAAATAAATACACCAGGAAAAATAATTTGTAATACCTCGTAGGTATACAGACAGATATTTAAGAGAACTGTTTATTATAATTCAGACGTGAAGTAAATCTAAGTTCATCTAATGTTATTCCACGCGGTCCTCGAAGAGAAGTCGGCAACAATAAGAGAGGCCCCATAGGGCAAAGTCTGCGGGTTGTTCGCAAAAGTGACCGTGGCCCTGGCGCACAGGGACCTCCATAAGGAACTGGTCTTCACATATTAACACGTGTTCCTCCTCATTACGACTTTTAAACATTAAAAGCTCCGTAGTTGCTTCACAAAATCATATCTCTACTATCATCTCATAAAATCTGCCACCTATCTGAACTAGGTCTATTTACTTACGCAACGAGGTCAAACACCTGTTATCTACATGCATAATACCGTCGACTGATAAGAGTGATTCACGATTTTCAGTAGCGTATGTCAACAAGCACATTTTTTTGTTATCTCTACACTGCTCCTGTTGTGTGTAATGTGATAATAAGTTGTAATACTTTTGTAGATAATTTGTAAATGCTTTACATTTTTGCGTTTGTTAACGTTATTTTTAATATTCATACTTTACATTATTATAAAATGAAAGTAAAATTAAAACAGAAAGGGCAAATTAAAATAATGCTTCAAAAAACCCATCCGCATCGCCGTCAATTTGTCAAATGAAGCTTCTTTTGCATTTTCCTAATCGCTAAAAATAATGATAATGGGGCAAACAGCATGGAGATGAATAATAATGCGCGCATTATTATAATCATGTGTCATCATAACAAGAGGCTCACATCCGCGCCCATTGCTTAACCTTCTGATCGATCGTCTGATACTTAGCCACGATCCTTAATCTTATCTACATGTATATTATTACAGTGTCTATATTAAAACATAAAGATTAGAGCACGTAAATGTCGGTCCTGCTTATGATCTCTCTCAGGTCGTGTCGGATTGCCATCCCACCGGACTATGAGAGTGAGGGAATAGAGAGTGCACCTGCATCTGCGTGAATGCTTGTGCACTGTAATATATCCTGCGCAGTTGGCTGATCTCCTTAAAAGATAACGGCCGCCGTAGCCGACAATCGGCCTGGACGCCTTCATCATATTAAAACGTGATAGCTCACCTATTAATACTTCTCTCTTTTAAGAGCAGATGTCTCTACTAGGATCCGGCGAGTTACCTATTATCTGGTCATTGCACATGAAATTATCTTCTTATAGAACGATTGAAGACTAAAATTGATCTAGCGACACATACATACATATATAACACCATTTTCACCAATCAAATTGTCTGCTATCACTGTTTTAAAACACCACAAATTTTATACACACGCGCTAAAAGCTTTGTGGCTGCGCTTAAAAGCGCTTTATCCATCACATAGATTGCTGTTATACATTGAGATCTAAAGCGCTTTTGGCTAATCCTGAATGAAATATGATGAGGTGAAATATTATTTTGTATTTTGATGCATAGTTATAAATAAATGCAAGAAGTTAAAAGCCGTATAGCGTTCTAATTTTAAAAATGAGATCGATTCAGATAAAATGTTTTGTATTTGAATAATAACTATGACGTAATTTGTTGTTCGATTATTTTCTGTTTATTGATTTTTGATCAAGTCATAGATAATCAAATTAAAAACTGTTTTGAGAGTTAGTGTGATGTAGTAAGTATTTATTAAATACAATATTTACAGTATATTGTCGCTATAAACGAAGGCTTGTTTTGCCTCTTGTGTTCATCATCTCAGCCATAGGACGTCCACTGCTAAACATAGGCCTCTTTAGATCTCCACATATACCTGTTGGAAGCGACCTGCATCCAGCGTCTTCCGTCCTATTGTGTTACTCATTATTAATTGGGCAGTTGACAAATAGTTCTATTCATTACTTTTATTGAATTGTCAAATACAGTTGCTTTCTATGCAATTTGTATGAAAGTGAGAACTATGACGTCACAATTTTTTCACATGAAGCCGTATAGGTACTTATTTTACTTAAATTAGCAATAAATTATATTGTTATAGTTTTCTTTCAAAATAATAAATGAAAGTGACATTATTTTAACATGCTTTATAAATAATTTATGAAAAATAATAGATATCATAAAGAATGTTATTTTTAACTTAGTTAAGTAGGTACCCAATTTTGCTATAAGTAATTCATGTATTTTAATAAATTAGAACATGCTTTTCTCCATCTGTAATAAGATTTTCCTGTCCAATTCAGCACATTACATTCGCACGTGCGTGCCATATTGCAACGTCTACACTTAGCCCCTCGTGTTATCGACATTCCCTTAGTGTGGGGAGCGGTTTGCGATATGTTATATGGTTTTGTAAATATAAAGTATTTGCTCGTTTTCTTTTAACCATGTAGTCTTTGATTAGCTGCATAAAACCTGTTAGAACAAAAAATATGAAATCGTAGATTATAAATGTTTCGTCCATTATTTTAAAAAGTTATCATTACAAATCTTGTTTTTTTATTATTTTGCTATTAATTTTATGTAGATTTCCTTTAAAATATTACTTACATTTTTAAATATTCTTATACAAGATACAAAAAAAAAACATAAAAACATAGATGTCCGCTGGTATCGGGGACAAGGTCCAAGGTACCGGCGGTTATTATATATTCTAATATAAAAAAAAACTCACACAATAACTACAATGTTACATATATGTACATTTTTACAAAGGAGATCATTTTTTTATATTATTCAATCACATTATATAAAAAAAAAACAAACACAATGTAAAATTATCCTATAAGTATAAAATACTCACATTTGTTTTACAATAGAATAACAAAAGACAAACAGTAAGGATTTACTTTTGACGACAACATTGCAGGGTTAGTATATTAAGCTCCCGCTCATAGTGAACATAAACAATATATCCGCTAGAACAAAACGATGGCAATAAAATTTTAATAGCCGACTATCAAGATTTATTATCCGAGCTATTCGAGGTATTGGTATAAAGTAACAACTTACACCTCTGCAATCGAGCGTCACGTATAAATTCAAGTTTTATGTTAGATAACATGTTTAAAATGGGGCTATCAAAGGAAATTGCTGTTTTTGATGACCTTACGCACCGTAGGGATGTGAAATGCCCTAAACTTTACGAGCAGTTTTATCGATAAATCAAAACTCAAAAAAAAAAAAAACTCAAAACTCAAAATCATTTATTCAAACTTGGCTGTAAAACAGCACTTTTTCACGTCAAATATTACAAAAGACAGCCCCCAAAAACGCCCACCCTTCACCACTTCCTATGTGTTTTTGCTGGGAAGAAGAAGTGGCGCAACAAACTCCCCAGCAACACATGTCTGTCTGTTGGTTTGAAGAACCTTTAAAGTATAATATTAATAGAACAATATTTTCTTCATACACAATTTGTATGATGTAAGTAATTAGATGTATATATAACAATATAAAGAAATTTAAATACTTATGTAACACACGCCAATCCTAAACGTATGAAAAAAAATCTTGGTACGAGGTGAATAAAGTGTTGAAGGTGTAGCTTATTCAATTTATTGTTCGACACGTGAACATTTACTGAGTGTTTTTCTCAGAAATATACAATAACTTATACAGTCTTCCTTTTTCCTGAAATGAAGCCAACCGATTCGCTATTTTCTCTTTTTTCCGAGAAAATGTTGGGGATAATGATTTCCAGAAGTTAAGCTTAAGTTAGAAAAAACATGGAAACCGATCTCGTGTTAAGATATAACGTTTGTTTTCGCCCCCTCCGGATTTTCGAGACCCTTCGGCGCCCTTAAGAGTGGCACGCCAAGCAGTCTTTACCGGTTTCATGGAAAGAATGTTTGTTTCATAAAAAAGTCAATAGTAGTCACCGGTACTCGAAACAAATCGCTCAGTTTTTCGGTTCGTGGAGGTTACTTCTGAACTCCATGTATAATATTGACAGTCAGCCTCATGTCTTTACTGACCTCGAACTTACTTATATTGAAAAAAAAAACAGAAGTTGTTCCATAAATTCGAAATTCAAAAAAGCCACATTATTTCTGTTGAATATTAAAATTTATACAAAACTTAAATCGTCAAATATAGGCCAGATCAATCCTTAGAAGTCGTCAAACAGTCATTTAAATTCCGTAAACAGATTACTACTAAAAACCTAAGTACCTAACAGTTATCTGTCAACAAAACCATCTGATCCGGATCTTGTATTTCTCAATATTCCGAACACGAATAAGAAAGCGTACATTTTAATACGAGTCACGAATGTTTTGTCGTAAATAGCGATTAATAAATGTCATTTTTGTCTTATACATTTGGGAATATCCTGTCTTACAAAGCGATCTCGTAAATAAATTGTGTGATATAAGTATTTGTATGAAATTCTCCGTTTTATATTTTGTAAGTGTTTATAGAGCTTTAAATGAGTTTTAAGAATTTATTGTTTCGTGTGGACGTAATATTTTAAGCAAGAATCATTAAAATTTCAACGTTAATATCATTTTTTTTTTTTAATAAAGAGCCTTATTTCTTTATATAATATATACTTTATAGGTGCAATTAAGTAAAATTAAGAAATAAAACTTATTTAAGAGATTGTGGAATTAAAAGTTAAAATCAGCCGATAATATTTCCATGTAAGTAATTAAATCATGTCTTACCGTAGAAATCTTGAAGGATGGCTGCAGACACCAAATTTTTGTCTATCAATTCGCAAACATTAAATCTTAGCAGAGCTAATAAAAATCTTTTATACTATTCCCCTGTTCACAAACCCATTGTTAATAGAATACGAATTATATTTTCGCTGCCAACTTCACAAAAATTTTCGCCTGAAAATGAATCTGAGATACCGACCAGCCAGACCGTGAAACCAGACGTAGCCGTTGACTTTAAAGTTTGACGTCATTTTAATGAGTTTTCTGTCCGCTATGAATGAAATGCCTACAATTGTATTATTAAGTGGTATATTTTACCGCAAATAGAATTGAAGGTTTTCAAATTAAATAACTAGGAACTTAAAAATTTAATGGTTTATGTACTCAGTTTATGAGACAGTTTATAATAGGACAATAAGTACAAAGGCATTGATTATTTTTTAAGAAATCTCTCCAACAGGCCCGCTATGGCGTTGGCGTATGGCATTGTAGTTGCATGAAACACTATCGATTTGTAAAATTTTAAAATAAATAACTGTAAGCCGTTTTCGCCTCGAAATAAGATTTTTATACTTTACAAAAATTTCAATTGATATGGATCACTTTAATTTGTTTCTAAACATGTATCTCCCACGGGATTCTAATAATGAGGGGTAAAGATATATTTAATCATCAAAAATACTTGACGTGAAAATGTGACAATCAAGCATTTGACAGTTTCCTTCACAACATAACCGCTTATACGGCTGTAAGCGGTAACCGAGCCGTTCCATCGAGTGACACTTGTTATTAAGTGGTCACGATGTTTGCAGTAAAAACAGCTTTATCGATTTGTAAATCGATACGTGACCATCACTATGCGGTAGCTAATGTTCCTCTATTTCACCATTCTTTTGTTTGTGATCGAAACGTTCGAAATTCGAAACCTTTTTTGCAGTAGTTTAGGTATTTTTCGATTATTCGCTTGTTATTATTTCATCGTGACTTGGGACCAGTTTCACCGGTTATGGATAGCTACTATCTACTAGATAAATTAGAAAATGGAACAGAATTTGTATGAAATTATCTGCCAGATAAACTATCTGGAACTTATCAGCAACCGGTGAAACTGGCTCTTAGTTTAACAAACCTCTTACTTCTATGTAATATTACTAAATAATGCTTTTGCCCAAAGAAAATAAACATAAAATTGCCGTTATAGGTATCACTCCTTTTTATTCGTATAGATATTAGATACTTCCATAGCAGTTACTACTGTTATTTATGACAGTATTTAACTGCAGTATGCATTAAATGCAAATATTATTAGCATAACTAACAGAACAGTTGTTAACCCTTCACCTTTTAATCTGCGCATGTCGCTTTATGCAGTTGTCACATTACAAAGAAGTAATTCTCTATAATAGTTTTATTATGCATAGGTACTTAAGGAAATGTATGGGCCTCAGATCTCAGATAGCGTTTAATGTAATGTTTATTACTTTCTTAAGTGTAAACAATAATATTTTAAATAGATTTATATAATACTAGCGTCCGCAAGCGGTTGCATCCGTGTGGCCCCTTAGGGCCAGGGTCTGCCTGCGCTGCGGATTGTTCGTAAGAGTTACCGGCCCTGGCACACAGGGAATTTCAGAAGGAATATTGTGCGTTTTAATTAGTAAGAGTCTGACATTCCCTCCAGCTGCACCATCAGCGAAAGCGATCATTTGATGATTTTCCACGGAAAAAAAGCGGTTGCATCGGCGTCCTATCGAAACAAATTCACAAACCCATTTTAAAAGTACTCAGCGTTCTTCAATCAATGGTCTATCTAAAACTGAAAGAATTTTTCAAATCAGAACATCAGTTCATTCAAGCAAAAAAAAAAAACAAATGAGCTTTTCAATTTTATAGGTAATATTAACAAGTATAACTAAAACATTTTTCGATTCAAATGCAAGGAAAACACAAATGTTCAAAATTAAATATTTTCCTAGAAAATATATAAAACTATTCTGAAAATAACTAGTTTACTGTGAAAGGTTGACAAACTATAGGCCAGTGACCGTTTAGCCTTATAAAAAATGTGCACTAACCGTGAAATACTAAAAAATAACAATAGATACCGGTTCAAATCGAATTCTAAATGTGTAACTAATAACAATAAAATCGTCATGATTGTTGATATTATGAAGGAAATTATTAATACAATGAAAAGTTATACAATTTTGATATAAATAATTATAAATGGACACTCAAATATAGACACACTAAAAATTAAAAGGAGATATTTTTAGCGGGATTAAATTTTGTAAAAATGGCCTTCAAAAGTGCTAACTTTCAGCTTCCTTTGAATAAATGACTTTTTGTCTTTAAAATGAAACCCATCACTAAAATTCGTTATAGCCAGTGAATTAAAAAGAGTCAATCCTATCTGCCATGTATAACTTTTAATAAAACGACCCTAACCTTTGTAACTAATAAAAAAAAAACACTACCCTAATATAGACTTAGGAATTTACAGTAACCCTTTACAGTGGCCCTGGCACATAGAGACTTCCAGAAGGAACAAACATGGGTTTTAGTCAGTAAAACTCTGACTGACCCTCAAGCTGCACCCGCAGCGGATATTTGATGATTTCCCTAGGTAAAAAAAAACTTAACATTAAAAAAGACCCAAAAACCCGTTCACTTTTTAAGGCGCCTTAAAATTCGTATCAAACAAAGTGTGGTCACCAAATTTCCTATGTGAGACGCAATGCCCCAACTATTTCGTTACTAGTCACGTAACACGCACTTTCCACGGCGACGTCAACTCGATATATTTTATTCGATACCTGCCTATGTAACCTTTTTACGTGGATTTAGTTTGGCAATAATCTTCTAGGGTTAATTTGAATCAACAAGCTAGGTATTAAATCCGGGTAATAACCAAGAAAAAACCGCAACCAAATCGGTTCTTTTATGAGCTGCGGTGCCACAGACAGCGACATACAGACAAGGCAGTCAACAACTTACAATACTTACATATAATATTTTGGGGTTTGAGTTCAAAATACAAATCTCTTATAAAATTCGTATGTAGGTATACAAGTATATTATATATTTTTTTCATTATCTAATTAATTACAAGGACAAACCATGAGTCAATCAATCAATAAAAAACTGTCCTATTTAAAAAAAACTACTCCACATTTTGAACGAACGGAACTCTAAAAACAATAAGCGATCGTGCTTCGA
This sequence comes from Heliothis peltigera, assembly GCA_958496145.1. Taxonomy (NCBI): domain Eukaryota; kingdom Metazoa; phylum Arthropoda; class Insecta; order Lepidoptera; family Noctuidae; genus Heliothis; species Heliothis peltigera. Next base: position 10,255,115 of record OY292329.1, on the reverse strand, counting down.
ATTTTTGGTTGACCACTTACTAAGCGAGACACGTGGACTTGACTTACGAATGTACCTACTAACCTAATCTATCGTGTATAATCGGTGCCCGTTCTAGGAAAAATTCATGAGAAAATGTCTGTAGGTATACATTGTTTTGTCATTTGTTTTTTAAGAATTCCGTAACAAATTAGCAAAATGGAATGTTTTTATGGTGCAACGCGAAAGTTGCTTAATCATATTTGTATGTTTGTTTTCTTTTTAATGTTTTTTACACATATGTCTAATTACATAATATACATCTCAATTACTTTAGGTATCATGATTTCAATAAAATATTTTATACAACTTGGATTTTAATCGGATAAATGTTGTTAAATAAGAAAATTCCAAGGATTAATCCTTGGTATATCCATGTCAATTATGTTATTTGTTGTTATTATGTCAACTATTTCCAATATTCTCGGATTGAATTGGTATTGCTATCTATTTCATAAATCACCTACACAGAAAAAATAAAAATCATTTAAGTATTAATTGACAGAAAAACTAACAGGCGTCAAAATGCAGCCTCGTTGCTGTCTCCGGGGAGCCTGCCTACGAGGCTGGCAGCATTTCCACGTTGAATGACAATGCTTATTCTCTGTCCAAAGTTATAGCCAGCTTCTGTGTCCCGGGAAGCGCCAACCACGCGCTCAGATAGCTCTTTGTAGAGACTTTCGGGAGCCGCAGCTGCAGTATCTGCACAACAAGCAGAACTTGACTAGACCTAGAAACATAATAATCATTCTATACCAGTTGACCTTGTGAGTTAATGGGACTGCTGTATTATAATCTAACGTCTCGCGTCAATAAAATTTAATTAAGTGTTCTTTTTCACACACATTTATCAAGTTTATTGTTAAAATAAATCGAAAATAACACAGCATATTATTTTACGTAAAGAAGAAAAGAAAAAGATTGTCCCAATACACACAGTAACAGACAACAAAAAAACACAGTAAGAGACTTGATTGTAACTAGTAAAACATGACCATCTCAAATGTCGAACAAAAACATATCCCAAAATAATGACCTCATAGATTTGTAACTCTGTATAGTACAGACGCCAGGACTTAAAGCTACCCAAAACTGTCAAATTTTCCCAATCAATTTTGAACCATATGCTTTAGCGATAAAGTTGTAAAGATTGTAGCAGCTTTATATTCTGACATCTGTACAAACGGCATGCGTTATGGACAATAAGAATAACTCACAAATGACTAATTTAACTCATTACACAAATTGTCATACCGTATAAATACAAACGAACCGTTACTTGCTCCTACCAAGTATAATTATGACATTAGTATTTAGAATACTAAGGCTACCATATATTATTATTGAGAGCACGCATGAAGAATTCATTATGTTACTGTGTGTGACGTATTGCTGGCAAATGGTAATGTTAACGAGTTAGATAATAATCGTATAACATGTCATGATTGAGGATAATACGTGATGCTGATTTAAAACGCAGATCATCCATCTACCCATCCATTTCCCAGCTATGGGGTCGGCTTTCGGTATAACCGGGTGCTGCTAAGTACCACTGTTTTTCATGAAGCTACTGCCTATGTGTCCTTCACAACCATGCTACTGATGGTAAGACTGGTTGATAGAGTTTTTGGCTTCTTAAGTAACTACTGGCAAAGATATTTAAATGGCAGCCGGTAAAAATATTATTAATTATATACAAACCAGGCTTAGCATGGAAATTCTATATCTAGGTATTCTGTCAAGAAAAGACAAAGCTCTTTCTGTCAATGTCAACATGTCTTCTGCCCGAGCATGGCGCGACCTGTAAACTCGCTTAATAATCACTTGAAAACTTCTGTCGATCGAACAAAAGAAAAATCTTTTCTACGTGTCAAAAGGAATCTTATGTCAATCTGTCACTTATCTGTCATTATGTCCTGTGTGTATTAGACAAAATTTGTTTCTACGTTTTCCATGCTGAGCCTGCAGACTGCAGTACGATTCTGCAATATCTTAATAACGGTTTCTTGGTTTTTCTGTTTTCAAAGGATATATTATAAATGGGTCATCATTCAGTTCAGTTGTGCTGTTAGTTGAACCTATAAAGGAAGACTAACCTACAAAGAAGCATTGAAACTCTGTTGTCATAATTGTCAAGAACAGAATTTCTCAACTAGAGTAACTTTTGTTGCTTGTCTTCCACTCATGCAGCTTTGAAGGGCATATAGCGAGTTTATTAGTTAGTTTAAAATGTCTTATGTAGTTCGTAGGAGTCGCGTGCACGTTATGCTGGCTTAAAGTTTTCTTAGAGTTGTTAGCTCGAGAGCTCGGTTATAAAGTTTCAAATTGTATGTAAGTTATACTTTTAACACGTCATGCAATTATTGTAGTTAGTTACAGGCTTTGCGGGTTTACAGACTAAGCTAGGTTGCGGGTTGTTCGCAAGAGTTACCGTGGCCCTGGCACACAGGGACCTCCAGAAGTAGCATAGTGGGTTTTAGTCAATACGAGACTAACACTCCCAGCTGCACCCTTAGTGGGAGGGTAAATTTGTAGATTTCCAATGAAAAAAAAGCTTTAGACGGTGTTTTGTTTTTCATAATGCCTGCCTGCAAGTAATGGCTTGGAAAATTCCAAACAAACGGGGCTTTTAATTTAGAAGTGCAATATAATTACGAGTGTGACCCAATTTTTAAAAACTGATTTAAATCAAAAGCCTCCGTTATTAATAAAACAATGTAAATGATCCTTTTCATTTATTGAACTTCCGAGATTGAAACCAGACATGACATAATATTCAACTTAACACTAAATTGATTTTCTTGGTCACTGAAAATCAGACGATTTCGTATAAGTCACGGTTGCATTATAGAAATGTGACTATGATGGAAGATTTTAGGAAACAACCCAGACAACAAAAAGAGTCTTTAATCTTATTGCAACTTTAATTGAATTTAGAACAAAATTTACTGGCAACTTATTTTATTCTTCGTTTGACAGTCAATTCTAATTTCAAATTTAAAAAGACTGGTTCCTAATCGCTGCGGCCCTTACTTTTTCCTATCCTCTTGACATAATTTCCCGGTACCTTTTAGAGACGTCGAGAAAAGTAGGGGAGTTCCATTTTTACTGAAATGACACGATCAGCAGATTTTCTAATGAGGAATCTATTTGCTTGTTAAATACCAAGAGCTCTTCTGAAGGTTCTTAACTTAAGATAGGATCAATGTGAGTTGCTTTTGTGTGATAAAATGGTGCGACTGTTAGTAATAATCAGATAATTATGAAAACAAAATTCCTGTGAATGATAGTCAAGACAACGTCAAATACAACACAATAGGTAAATAATTAACAACATGTAATATCTAAGAAGAACGGCGTGGCTGCTACGGCCGCCGAAAATCTCAAACGGCGCAAATATCTAAGCCTTATCGGCAATTACATCTTTGAATCGTTAAGGATTGAAACACTAAGACCATGGAGCCCAAGTGTCCACAAACTATTCAAAGACATAAGCAAACGCTTAGTGGAGTCCACCTGTGACCAAAAGGCTGGCCAATACCTTGGCCAACGAATCAACATTGCCATCCAACGTGGCAATGCGGCCAGCCTTTTGGGTACGATCCCCGCGCTGACAGCGATGCGGATGAGTTTTATGACGCAATATTTTAATTTGGCCTTTTTAGTTTAATATTATTTTTTTGCCTATTAACATTATTAAGTGTAAATAATTTCATTAATCAGAATAACCTACTATTAAATACGAGATATAGGTAGCAAAGTTCTCAATCAGAATGGATGATTTAAGCCACAGTAGCCTTTATCGGTATAATCTTCAAACACCATTAAACAAGGAAGTTTATCAAAGTAAACAGAGCGTGTCGAATAAAAGTAAAAGACGAAACGTTATGCAACACCACTTAGAATAAATCAATAAATCCGACACGATCCAAATGCGATGGGATGCAACCGCTAGAACCAATCAAACCGTTTGTCAATTCATTATCTCATGCTTGATTGACCGGCAAGTTTATCTACTAGGTACTTATTTTTTTATGTTTAATCTCAGTACAAACAACAAAGGTTTTATTCTTTAGAAACATTTTTCAAAATTAATGACTTTTTGAGGATATAAGGACGTGTTAGCCTAGCGATTAAAACACCAGCCTGTCATATACGAATTTGAGGGTTCGATTCTAAGTCAGGCAAGTACCAATGCAATTTTTCTGATTTGTATGTACCTACTGTCTAAGTATGTCTTGGATACCAATGACTGTTTAAAGGGGAAGGAAAACATCTCGAGGAAACCTGCGCTTGAGCAAGCGTGGTGATTAACGCTTAATCTTTCCCAGTGTAAGAGGAGGCCTTTGGCCAGCAGTGAGACGATAAAAAAGCTGATTATGATGATGATGAGGACATAAAATATTCACTCCCGAAATCGTAACGTTACCTTCCAAATTTCACACGGAATGACAAACTTTAAACCAACAAAAATAAAATAAAAAAAAAACAAATGCAATCGACAAAAAAATGTCGAACAGAACTCCACGCTAAAAATTTCAATTCAAATTCAGTTCTGTAAAAATGCTGGAACATTTTCGAAACAAAAACGCTACGAAGAGCAGTATCGGCAGTATTTTGTCCGAAATAACATTTTGTTCGGTCCCCACAGAGCTAACATTGCAGTTTTAATTAAAAACTGTATGTTACATCAACTTTGGCTTGCAAAGGGATTTATGCAGGCACGCTTAGAATTAAGAGTGGTACGGACATAATTATTTCAGAGGGCTATTTAAAATGATGAAGGAAGAGTTAAGTTTAAATGCAATTAAGGAAGTGTTTTTCATAAAATACAAAGATTCTACACGAATTTCGATCTAAATTTCACAACAAAGGGAATATATATTTTTAATGTAGTTATATTTGTATATACACAAATACACAAAGTATATTTTTCAGACCACAGGTGTTCAGATCGAATTGTTATAGTGAGGTGACCACATAATATGTAGGTATAGACGTCAACACATCAAGCTACCCGAAACTTTGAACTATATGCTTCAGCGATAAAGTTAAAAATCTATTAAGGAAATTTGACAGATTGTAGTAGCTTGATGTGCTGACGTGCCTTATTAACTGCAACAACAAAGTATCAATATCTCAAAATAAGTAAAATTATCTTTTGATTCCATACTATTACTAAAACAAAATTTCAGAACTAACTTCACAAACACATGTTACTTATCCCAATATTTATGAGACCTACAGTTATAAAACTCATTTCAACAACAAGCCACAACTTACAATACCAAACAAATTTTAATTACTACATACTCTGAAATACAATCTGAGGTGATTCACACACGGCACCGCGTTCCGCCGCGGTAGGCGGTAAAGCTCACTTGTTCTTCTAGCTTCTATAAAATCCGCTTGAGCCGCGCGGTCAAGCGGTTCCCGTTCCGAATAAGCTCGTCACTCTAATACATTGTATTTATATCAAAATTCTATTCCTATATGCCGCTAATTCACTGGACAGTGAACATGTTTTTGCACTTCAAATTCAATTAAATGTAGGCACCACGAAATTATGTCAGTATATGAAAATTGGGTTAGCTTGTGCTTCAGGCGATATTATTCATGTATAGAGGGATATGTAAATGCAATGATAATCCAATTTATTGTTTTACTAGATAAATGGAACGTGTGAGTTTTAAAGCCAGCTTTTTATTGCGAAAGATATTGAAATTAGAATAGCTTGTTTAATTTTTAGGTTATGTACAGACGCCAGCACATCAAGCTACTACAATGTGTCAAATTTCCTTAACAGATTTCCACTTTATCACTGAATCATATGGTTCAAAGTAGATTGGGAAAAAAATTAAGTTTCGGATAACTTGTTAGAAATAAAAAACTGCTAAAAAACTTTAACAAGAAAAACGGGAATCTTAAAGCAAGTTGTTGCAAACTCTTTGTATTTATTTATATAAAACCTTTTAAGTTTTGTTTTTTTTAATACTTTTTTCTACATTCTAATTGTCATGTCAAAAAACAATGGAATAAATTTTCTCTCCATACTGTAACCAGCTTTTCTTTTTCTTGTATATTTCATCATTAATTTACAAGAAGTTAATAATATAATATATAGAAGGCTCGGACCGTAATACAAATCTATGTTTATAGAGCGCTATTCATATATCACAGAAAACCACTTTCATTCCCAACCTAGACCTTACATTTTCACTTCCATCGAAAGCGATCCATGGGGAAAGTGTGGTAAACTCATTGTCACCGTAGAATGAACTCCACCCCACGCCGTGAACGTTAATTTCATAGAAATTAATGGCTTTATCATGGCTGTAAATGCTATATTAAGGCTTAGTATTGACCTGCACGGATGAATACACTCCGTTCGAATGAGCGTTTTTCCACTCACCGGCCCCTATATTGTCAAGGAAAATACGTAATACAATATGATAATCTACATTAACATTTTAAACAGGAAAAAAAAATAGTTTGTGTGGGGTATGTTTGTTATTCATTCATCACAAACAACCAAAATTTCAACCGATTTATAAAATTCTTCCACCATTAAAAAGCTAAATTCACCCTGAGTAACATAGGCTATATTTTATTCGGCTACAGAAGAAGTTCCCCTGGAACGCGAGTGAAGCCGCGAGACACTGCTAGTAATTCAATAAGACCGTGGAGCATATTACGCAGTGCGTGCCCTTTCAAAGAGGTTATCAACTTGAACATAATTAATTCACTTCTGCATATCAAGATACACGTACTTCTATTCGTCCTTGTGCCCTCTAGGTACTTGCTTAATAATGTTTCTGAAAATTGTGGGTATAATTCTGCATCAGATAAATACCCACAATAAAAGGAGTCCTCGGCCACGTCTGTCTGTTTGTTTGTTCACAATAATCTCAAAGTCTAATGCACGGATTATCATAAAAAATTTCATCGATAGAGTGATTCATTAGAAAGACTTAGGGCTAGTATCAAAGGTTACGGATAGCCACTATCTACCAGATACATTCAAAAATGGAACAGAATTTGTATGAAATTATCTGCTAGATAAACTATCTGGAACTTATCCGTAACCGGTGAAACTGGGTTATAAAATACATACTCCGGGCAGAGGGCCGCTAGTATACAATGATATATAGATTTTAACTTCGCCTTTTAATGTTGTTTCAAGCAGAGGATTTCTTCTTATGTTATATTAAATATTGTTTTATATTTCTTAATTATACATCTCGGCAAAGTTTAAAAATGCATAGTAATAATTTTGTAATTAAAATATACCAATTTGATTTTTTTCAGGTACAGTACATAACAAAAAAACATCTCTTGGACTCATGTTTTCCTGGACTTAAAAGTAAGTTTATCAACGCTTTTCAATAGAATTGAATAATGACCCACTTAATTTGTAAGTTGCAACGATATGAAGCAACACTAATGTTATTGTAGTATATGCACTTTGACAAATAAAAACAGATATTTCATAACTGAACATAATTTATTGCTAAGGAGAGGTACAACGTGACTTTGTCAGTGTTTAAAGTGGTCACTTTAATGAATGTCCTAAAAATACTCATAAGTACAAACGCCAGCACATCAAGCTACTACAATCTGTCAAATTACCTTAATAGATTTTCAACTTTATCGCTGAAGCATATGGTTCAAAGTTGATTGGCAAAATTTGACAGTTTGGCGTCTGTACATACTGAATTATACGTATTTCTGTCAAAATCCGTCGCGCCATGATTAAGTTTTTTTTTAGTCGAGACTGACAGCCATGCAAACATTGCAACTAAGTACTCCTTTTAAAAATTCTTTTGTTTTTCTTTGTAACGATCGATATTCAAATAAGTGTTACGTCATTTTTTGGTAGGTACGCGCGAAGTTCTAAATTGGAAGCTAGTACTAACGCCACAATAGAACTAATTCTGTGTCATCTGCTAATCTATTTTAGGCATTGAAGTATTCTGTCTCTTTCTTACATCTTATGTATAGTCGGAAAATGTGGGGGATTTTTGAAATAGTGAATTTGACATATATTTTTAGAATTAAATGTAAATCTGATGAAATAATGTTCTTAAACTTTACAACTGTGCTCTCAGTTAGTGCAAATATACTCAAGAGACGAATATAATTTCAATAAAGCACTCTATTTGCCAGTCGTCTACAGATTTATGCACTCAAAGAGCACAAAAGAAATTCCTTAAATGTGTCACAGAATAAAAAATTTAAGTAGGTAAATAGAACTTGGAACTTATTTTTTTAAATTAATACCCCGATTTTGTGACCAGAAAAATAAGTGAACTGTTTTTCAATTCCATTTCTATGGGCCACCTTCACAGGTTGCTGATAAGTTGACAGATAGTTTATCTGGCAGATAATTTCATACAAATTATGTTCCATTTTTTAATTTATCTGGTAGATAGTGGCTATCCGTAACCTGTAAAACTGGCCCTACGTCTGATAAAGTGACACTACAACAAAGACAGTTAGGTTTCGGAATTTCTTCTCACTACTAAATTTATACCAAATAATTAATTTGGTGTATATGAAGATACTTACTTCTTTAGCTAATTATTTCTTCGGAAAACAAGCTTATTGTAATGCAAATAATTTAAAGGATACGCTCGAGTAAGAATTTAACACAATGGCATATTATATTCCAAATTTAAAATCTGTGTTGAAACTCGCTTTTCAAAAGACGTGTACTTGACAATGAGTCCAATTCCAAATAACATAACTAGAACAACTTCTATTGTGACAACGCAAATGTGAAATTAACTTATCCAACACCGACAATAGATTATGCTAATCTCCCATACTGTGGTAATCTAGTAATACATTATGGCAACATTGTCTCAGTCAACTTTTTTGACGCGTTCAAGCACGACAATTAAAACGCAATGCAGCACTAAACGCGTGTTACCACTTAATTGGTGAAAATGTCGCAAAGTCGTGGGAAACGGGCCAATGCAACGTATACAAAAACATCAAATAATTTTATTGTTCCGTTGCGATATAGAGAACTGGTGTGTTCAAGTTTTTTTAGGCTGTGACATTGGTATACAGCGATTGCTGATCTTGATACATTTTCTTGATTTTACACTTTTACTGTAGTCTGTTTCACAATGGTAGTGTTGAAAGATTAATGTGGATATGAATAGTGTATATTCTCACACATATTAACGTTTGTATATTTTCTAAAGTTTTTTTTGCTTGAGTCTGAAACAATAATCAGTTTGCTTATGGATTTGAGACTTGCTTTTCTTTGGTAACAATGAGTTAACTTTTTTTACTGTTCGCATGTAATATGGAAAGTATTTTCTAATTGATTCAGTTCCCATATTTTACATTTATGTAAAAATATGCAATGCTCACGTAATGTATAATGGTGGCAATTGTGGCCACAATGAGTTTTTTTTTTGTTATGTAGAACGCCTTTAATCTTTGGACCGCCAAAAATTGCGACTATATGACAAACTTTTGAAGTTGAAAACTAATAGTCTCTCACTACTACATTGTAAATACTTATGGATTAAGTCTACGCTTGGCGCTTAGGACACATTATTCTTTTTTTGACGTGGCGGTCAAAAATTGAATAATGTCATATCTTTTGTCTTAAAATTTCTGACGCTACTGCAGCACAAGTATCTGTGTATCGCTGCCAAATGGCTGAAATGTGTCGTACAATCAAACATCTAGGTATTGCTTATTTATAAAGCTAAACATTTGATTGAATGACTAATTTCACCACTTGACTGTGACATGCATATTACGTAACTTAAAAGAGATCACGAACAACAGTTTCAGGAACTCTTATTCTTTCCACTTAAATTCGGAGCTGACTTCAACTTAAATTGATATTCTGGCAAAATTTCAGTTTGCTAACTAAATATTTGCTGTTACGTAATACTCCGGTCTGCAGAAATGCAGTTCTTAGAAATAAAATTGTAGTTGTGGTTCAAGTATCTTCTTTATTTTCTTTTTTTAGAAAAACAAGTACATATTTCGGATTTAAATCTATACATCTATACATATAATAAAATCGTAGAAAAGTTAAAACTGTACATTGAATATTTTTTTAAAAGAACAATTGGGGCGTGATCTACAATCGATATCTAAGCCAAAAATATAGTTTTTAGAATTTTTGTATGTTTGTCTGTATGTAAGTCCGGGCTAATCTCAAAAAGTATGCATGGATTTGGAATGAATGTAACTTAGGGGTCGTGTCAACATATAGGATACATATTATTACCCTATCACGTACGGGGGAGGGGGGTGAATCTTTAATCATCTTATGCATATAAAATTACATACCTACTGCCTATTGTTTTAGTTAAAATGCAGATTGTATTATGTAACAATTTAGAGACTGATTTACAACTATCACTGCAGCAGATTTATTTACGTTTTGTAGCCAAATCAAGTTCGAATCTCATCAATCAATCTAAAGTCCATTTGACGTAACGCGATTTTTTTTTTTTTGGGAAATATTGACAATTTCCCACTTAAAAAGAAAAGCACAATTTCAAAGCGACAAAGTTATTTTTGGTCAAGAAGAAAAGGCAAGAAGGTTTCACCAAGAATCTAAGTATTTACCACGATAAGTATTCGAATAATTACGCGCGACCCCTTAGAACCCAAAAGCAAACAAAAGATTTATACTGAAGTGAACAAAAACCGACCCACACAGAATTGCGTAACGCTTTATTTATATAATTCGGTGAAACCGACCTTTTTGTTTGAACTCAATATTTTTATAGGGCTTACGTTCTACTGAGGGCTTGAAGACATTAAGTGCCGAGTATAAGTACGCTAAAAATAAACTTAACTTAAATGGAAATAAAGAAATCTGCCTTTTCATTGGAAGGATTGAGCGTCAATCACCACGCTTGCTCAATGCGGGTTGGTGATTTCAGACTTTATACTCCAGGTTTCCTTGAGATGTTTTCCTTCTCCTTTGATCAGTTATTGGTATCCACAATATACTTAGAAAGTACATATAACTTAGAAAAGTTGCCTGCCTGGTAGCCTGACCTTTAATCGAACCCGCACCCTGATACTCGAAAGGCTGGTGCTTTAACCACTAGGCCACTACGACACTAGAACTTAAATGCGCTGAAGATATTTTTCCGTGACGTGAGTCTTTAAATCAGTTCCATTACATGTCTTTTAGTCTTTGGGTTTAAAAAAACTATATATTTGAAGCTTATATAATTAGTGAAGATGTTATTGTTTTATTTGAATTAATATTCCACTTTTACCTATAAAGCGTTTTAAATAGTATTTTTCTAGACTTTCTGTTTTTATTTATAACTAATGATATCTCGTTAGTATACAATAATAAAATGTAAAGGAAGTATTACTATTATAAGCAATCAAATAGAAATTGTTACTAGGTTTCACTTGTTAAGGTCAAGTTAATTTCATCTAGTAAAACTAGAAATTCTACAACTGGTTTTTAACTGACTGACTAAGTAACTATGTAGATGGACTAGTCAATTATTATTTGAGTTTTATGTTAATTGGTCCTTGATATTAGCGTCAATATCGTGTGGGAATAATAATTATGTAAATTCTTCTGTTTTTGTTTTTAATGTTTGTTCCATGAATTTCAGATGAAGAGCTCGTGGCTAAATAAATGCCACACGGGTATATCAATCATTAGGTTAAACAACGCCTGTCCCTGCCCCGTGGATAGGTGACCATCTTGTCATGACGAGTTCCTCCGCGTTTCGGAAGGCACGCTAAATTGGTGGATCCCGGTGGTCATTATGCGTATCGGCTTGCCAGGTAACTGTGTTGGGGAAGTCAGACAGGCAGACGCTCTACGTAAAACACTGGTACCCACATTCTATACGGTTAGAAGCCAACCCCAACATAGCTTGGGAAAGGGCCAGGCAGATGACGATTCATGAATTTCAGAGAGTTTTTTTTTTTTAGTGTAAGATCAATTTGAAATGACAGTCTTTAAATGTCTGATTTGGTTGTTATATAACAAAGAGAGTTGGTACATAAATATAACAATACATTAAAATGACCTATAAATTATAGAAATTGTCACTTATACTGAACGACTATCTGAATAGATTTAACGAGAACAGTTAAAAGTGTCACGTTCTTATTAGTATCATTTAGTATCGCAATTTCAAATATATGTACAAAACTAAATATCTAATGTAATATCAACTTTATTAACAGGTAATTAAGTCGAATTTAGTGTGAATAAATAAATGGCGCTTACAACCTTTCAGTATTGCTTGTAGTCAAATCTGCGGTTTGCTCTAAACAGATTTCACTTTCAAGACAATGATTTTTACCAAGTTTTTTTACAATGTGTGTGTAAGTGTAGTTTCTCATAAATTCAGGTAAAATACGTAACAGTAGGCATATAGTAAGGGCCATTATCACTGCCGCGGGTGCCAGATAGTTGGCACACAAACGACTCCAAAAGGAACAAAAGTAATTTTTAGTCAGTAAGAGCAGGCCTCCGTCCATCGATATAAGAAATGTCTAGATGCCTAGTACGCGCTGTCAAAATGCATTATGATCAGAGACACCAATTTGGCTTATCCCCACCCACAGGCCGCCATTACGCGACAGACGTTTGTCGCGTGTTTACGTCGTACATATTTCATAAAAAATTGCAAAAATGACCGTTTGTGCAGCGAAATGATATAAAAACTACACTCCAAGAAAAAATAAGCATACAAACATCACTTTTCATAAGTAAGTTTGCAATTTTATGATAAATATGTATAGATATCTATGCATTTCTTTGAAAATATTACGACGGCAAAATAACAACAAAACGACTCCATATTGTTTGAGTATTGCCAAGGTATGAAATATTTTACCTTCTTTTTTGATGCTGCGATTAATATTGTAAAATGGTATTACGAAATCAACATTATTATTTTATGTTTATATTTATATTTATATTTATGTTTATATTTATAAGATAATTTTATCACCTATGTCAATGTGAATAAAACTGCACAAATTTTAATTTTCCCACATTTTGGGGGTAATCACTTTGCGCTGGTATATTAGAATGACACGCACACAAATGCAGACGCGATAATCATACACTTTCGACACTCACACGCGCATCAAACATGCTGTCAATATGAACGTTCCGTTTTGTACTGAACACTCCATCTAGTCTTTCCTATATCGATGCCTCCGTCACTCCATGTACTTGCGCGCTATAAGTGCCTACCGCCCAGCCGAGCGGTCTCGGTCCGCCGGCGGAGCGAATTCAGTGCGGCTTTCGCAAGCGAAGCGCGCGCACGCGCCGTTCAATTTTTAACCGACTTCTAATAGTGCTGTTCGTTCGTACGCGTATTACGATGCCGTGTGGTGCCTTATGTGCTGTAGATGGGTGTAAATGTCGCTGCTTTTTCGATTTGTAATTACCAGCTGTTAGCACCAACATAAAAAAAACATATTATTTCCTACGGGTTAGTGCATTATTTGAAGTCGGTTCTCTTTTTTTAAGGCTTTTTTTTTTCATTTCTAGTGAACATCTCCGAAGATCATCATCAAACTAAAAAGTATTATACTTATTTTAAAACGTTCTCCTAAATGTAACAAATCCTTTTCTGAAAACCGCATCGATATCGGTTTAGCCAAACGCGAGATTATCGCGCACAAACATACATACCTATAAACCATACAAGTCAAACTTCTCAGTTTGGCCTGTACCTATGTCTGATCAACTCCTTTTTTTTAAGTTGGTTAAATATTTTATAAATGATAAAATTTTTAACTGCCACATAAAAGTCAGAACATATTAACAGTTCTCAATAACATAGATAAAAATTTATGTTAATTTAATTTTACCGAAGAGGCAGCCCTGCAATTACTGTGGAATCGCGCGGTGCGAAGCAATCACTGCTGTACGCTTGAACATTTAGGCGCATTTTAGCATACAGTGGTTGTTGACGCGAAGGAGTAGGCAATTATCGTAATAGGTATTGGAAATTTTCTACTGAGTGAAGTATCTGTTACGTAGTAACTATTCAGTAATCTGTGGTAAGAGTCTCACACTTCCTCCAGCTGCACCCACAGCGGGAGGAGTCATTTGATGATTCCCTACTGAAAAGGCCATTATCACTGTTCTTCGAAGGTGTGCTATAAATTAATTTACAAACGCCAGCACATCAGGCTACTACAATCTGTCAAATTTCCTTAATAGATTTTCAATTTTATCGCTGAAGCCTTAAGTTCAAAGTTGATTGGCAAAATTTTACGGTTTGATGTGCTGGCGCTTTCTCATCTTATTTTTCTTGTTGAGTCTCCACGTCATTTTGAATCGCATATAATATGTTTAGGTGTGGTAACATATTCGGCAGCAAAGATATCTAACACTGAAAAGTAGCCTATGGTCTTCCTCGATAAATGGGCTATCTAACACTAAAATAATTTTTCAAATCCTCCAGAACTTCCTGAGATTCAAGTTCAAACAAAAAATTCTGCAGCTTCGTAGGTATACATAAATTCAGTTAAAATACTAAGAGCCGCATACAAAACCGCCATTAATTCTAAACGGAAATATTAATATTTCTGAAAACGGAAAAGAAAACTCTATTTACATAATTATTCCAATTCCTTGTTCTTGTTGACCTAAATATGACGGAACCTCGAAGAAGTGATATTAATGATCTCTAACGACCTCAATAAACGACAGCTGTTTTATGATAATGAGCCTTAAAATATACTGGGTATACTAGGTGTACCACATCGAAGTGGGTGTAATAGGTTTAGAATTCATAACTTCAATAGTTTATACAGGGTGAAAGGGACAGCCCTCTACAAACTGATAGGGTGCATTCATTTCCTTATTTTGAATTATATTTCACTGGAATTTTTCTCAGGATTTTTTTTATTTTTTGCCGATTATTCAGTATTTTTTTCTTTCTTTCAATGTTATACCGCTAAAATAAAATAAAAAAAAAACAAGCAATGGATTTTGAAATAATCGTAACAATCGACGCGTAAAATCAGCTGTTAATTTGTGTGAGGTTTTAAAACAAATCAGTTTTATTGGATTTCCATAACGTTCCTGAAACAATTTACATTATATGAAAATGGATTCTAAGCAAATTGCTTATCCGTAACTTGAACAAATGACCGCTGAAACAGACCTGCATGAAACATTAATAAATGACTTATACTTTCCGGTGTAGCGGTGAATTATTGATGTACCCACGAAACGTGTAAACACGAAGATATACCTATCTACTTAAACGTAAAAGCAGTTCTTTTAGAGGTTTTTTTATCTTAACTAATAAAACAAAGCTGAAGATGTGTTTGCTTGATTGAACGCTCTAATCTCAGGAACTGCTGCACCAATTTGAAAAATTATTACACGCAGATTAGATCCCACAGGACGCGGATGAAACACGGGCAAGGTATTTCAATATTTATGAACTTTTTGAGTTTCAATTTATTTTAAAATTTTGTCCCCAGTGACCAATTTATGTGTCATCTTGCGTACTTCGCCATACATCTTTTAGATTTGAATAAACGCCAGCACATCAAGCTACCCAAAACTGTCAAATTCACCCAATCTACTTCGAACCTTATACTTCAGTGATAAAGTTGAGAATCTATTATGGAAATTTGACAGATTATAGTAGCTTGATGTACTGGCGTCTGTTCCTACTAAGAAGTGGGACTTATATCACATTGTAGATCATGCATGCTAAATGTGATAGATAATAATGGCAGCAAACCTTCTTCCTAGCGATAACACATAGGTAATAGTGAAGGGTGAGCGTTTTCAAAGGCTGTTTTTGTAAAATTGACCTCCAAAAGTGCTGATTCTTGAGCGATCCTACTCTGACCTAGGTAAATAACTGTTTATCTTTATCCTTTGCTCAAAATAAAAAGCACAAGTGAACTTGTACCTTCGAAATCTTGAACGTAATTCGCTTGTTCTAGCATTAATTGAACCACTGCAGTCTTGCGTGTATCAATTACTAATGACTACACGAGCGGTGAGGCACTGAAGTGTAATCGATTGTTATATTACGTTAATAATCACATAGGATATAAGGATACTACAACTACAAATGACGTGAGAAATGCAGTTTCGTGATACGTAAAGTTATGTTTTGAGGTACTTCTTTTAAATTTGTAATTGCTATAGATTACATAATCAAACCTGTCTCATGATCAGAATACTCATCAGTTGATTGACATCCCGCAACTTCTCGTAGGCCCAGTTGAAAACCAGCGTCAGGCGCCAGTTGTCTGGCATAAATGCTGAACTGGAGGTAATTTGGCACAACCATATTTTTTAATTTCGTAAATCTATTTATTGATATTTTATGTTTGTGGTCTTGCGTCAATAAATGTATTTACTTTCTTTCTTTTATATTAATAAAATTTTGTTAAAAAAGAAACTTGAAAAAGAACAATTATTTTCCGCTATCCATGTTGATATTAAAAACTCCTTCGATTAGCTATTTAATTTGAGTAAAACAGAAAAAAAACTCGTCATCATAATATTTTCAAATAAAAAATTTAACATTACTCTTATATTCATCACTTGACGGTCTACCCCAAAAAGGCTTATAATAATAAGAATATATATTCGAGTTGCCCCGCCTGACCTACTGCTGTCGGCGCGGCTTAACACCGGCTAAATTACATGAATATTTTAAACAGTAGGCTCTCTACCCTCACATGAACACATATATAAAGGAATTTTCTTTTATTTATACGTGCGTATGTGTGTTTATATAACCTAAATAAAGCTAAGCAAATACCGACTTAATCCCTGTACTGGAAGTGGGAGAAACGAAAATAAAATGTTCTTTTTCTTAGGGATCATATGACCTTGGATGTCACTAAATTCCTAAGACTAGTTCCCGATGAAATTGCTCTATATCTGATGACCATGCAATGCAGAGAAAATTATAATTCCATGCAATTTTTTCTGTAATAAATCCGTACTTATATTACTAGAAAAACCTTTTCAAAATTAAAATGTCATAAAAGGCGTCTTACGTCCAAAGAAATATCCAATATAATCTTTAGGGCTATTATAAATTTATCAAAGAATCTTGCAGCTAAAATCAACTATGTTAGGAGAAATCGACCATGAGATAATAGAAAGATATAGAACACCGACCAGTAGGTAGGTATCTATACTATGTTAAAGGTAGTAACATACTATAGGTATGTCCTGAACTTTGGTACAGATGCCAGCACATCAAGCTACCCGACACTGTCAAATTTTTCCAATCGACTTCGAACTATGTGCTCGAGCGATAAAGTTGAAAATGTATTAGGAAAATTTTACAGATTGTAGTAGCTTGATGTGCTGACGTTATTTATGCGGCCCTACCTTGTTTATTTATTGAACTAGTTTTTACCGCAGCGCTGCTCGGAAATCCGGTGCTTGTTATAAATTATTATTTTGTGTTTACGCAATGTTGGTTTCTCTTCTAAACAGATGTAATGAACGTGTTTTTGTATGTATTTTCTGACATTTTTATGTGAGTGCTACCTATGTATGTCGGCTTATTGCTCAAAACATGTATATTCTAATTTATTTCATATTTTTACCTACGCAGTAATTTCAATGTAAAATAAGGATTATGGTTGCTGTATTTCAAGTGTCATCAAAATCGACTAGATAGTTCGAGTATCGAGTAAAAATATATTGTTTAAAGGTTCTTCAAACCAACAGATAGACATGTGTTGCTGGGGAGTTTGTTGCGCCACTTCTTCCCAGCAAAAATACATAGGAAGTGGTGAAGGGTTTTGGGGGCTGTCTTTTGTTATTTTTGACGTTCAAAAAGTGCGGTTTTACAGCCAAGTTTGAATAAATGATTTTGAGTTTATTCATGAAAGAGTAACAGACATCTATCCATATTAACAAAATTTTGCGTTTATAATATTTGTACGATTAAAGTATGTACTCTATTGCTATTATATAATCGTATTTTTATACCAAACACATAAAATAAATAAAAACAATTCAGGCATGTGCGTGTCAAACGAAAACTAAAGAGTCATGGTTACGTAGTATTATAAACTCAACTGTAATGTGCTCGAAGAAATCAGAAAGGTAGCGGTCAAAAGTCAAATTCATAAGCTTAAAAATAACAATATTTACCCACACAAAAAATATGAACCTATTTACCTACCTATAATTTGTTTCAATTTTGGTCCTACTGCTTACGCATACATACTGGGACCTACATACATGTTAATGGACCTACGACCTATTTTGAGTGACATAATGCCACTTTTGTGAATACATATTATTTTAGAGATTCTGTAACAATTATAAAAGTTATGTTTGGTAATGTATTTCTTTTTTATACATATCATTGTAAACTAACCATACCGAACTATGAAAATCATATAAAAATACTGTTTGGTTGAACAGATGACAGGAAGAGACACCGCCATCTATTCCATCTCATCCACACACTGATGCAGATCGCTTTGGAATATGATAGCGTCCAGACCGATTGTCGGCTACGGCGCGGCGGCCGTTCTCTCTAAGGAGATCTGCCAGCTGCTCAGGACATATAGTGCACAAGCATTTGCGCACACACTCTCTATTTTCTCGTTCTCATAGTCCGATGGGACGGCAATTCGATACAACCGGAGAGAGATCATGGGCAGGACCGACAATTACGTGCTCTCCAATTCACGAATGTATCAATCACCAACTTCTTCTTCACAACGTTTGTAACAATCACAAACGATTTCGGCGTGACCCGGCCATCAAACCCGAGACCCCGTGCACGGCAGTCGCGCTATGTGACTACTAGTGCAACGAAGCATGCTGTGCAGTATATGTAGGTATAGCTGCACTGATGTGATAATAAATAAAAAAAATACCATTCGTTTTAAAATAAAATCGTCACTTCAGCCTACCATAGAAAGTGAACTTCAAATGCTCTAAACGGAGAAAGCAAAGGACATTAGGACCACTTTCCGACAACTATGGGTTACGACATCCACGCTAAATGCGTGCGTATCATGATACGAATCGTCCATTACGTGGAGCGTGACACATACTTACGTCTCAACTCTTTGACATTTGGTAGACAACTGATATTTAATTTTAGAATTAATGCGATTTTCTTTTTTTTGTGAGCTTTGTAGTTGTGGGAAATTAAAATTAAATGACTTGATTTTGTTTATAGTTTATGATTCGTTACTAATTGTCGTTGTGATGTTGATGATAATGATATTGATGAGCAGTATTTTTTCGTTTGGTTGAGAATAGTTTCTGGTTACGTTTATGTCTTAAAGTATTTGCGGGTACATGGCATAACGGTTATTCTTAAAATATGGTTTGTATGGTTAGTTTTAAAACATATTTGCAGACACATCCAATTTTATATAAAACAGCAATGGATATAGTACCTAATAATATATCATCTTTAAACAAAAAAGCATGAACAGTGAACATTTCAATACGAACCGATGATAATCACAATATTGCAGGAAATGAACAATTATTGACGTTCAGATTAATAGCTGAAGCGCACTCCGAGATAAATAGCAAGGCTATTCATGCCAAGGATGCAGTAATCGCCCCTAATAGCCCCGTAACAGTAACGCAATTGCCACTATCCGCTGTGGGGTTAAGATTTGAAGATGTGATAAATCATTCTAATTTAAGACTGTTGTCATCAATCACAGGTGTAATCTTATAGGTAACACGATTAGTAGATGTATAGTCTTTTTTTTATAGGAGAGCAAGTTCTGTGTCGTTATGCTATACGTAATGGTGAGATTCTATCAAAATTGTTCGTGAAGAAACGTGCGCGAACAATTTGTTCAAAAATAGTACATAGTTCAAAACGCGAATTTCGCGGAGACGTTCGCACGCAATTTGTTTGTATTTGCTTGTTGACTTACTATTAGAAATAACATTTGAGTGCATCACTGTGCACTAAGGTGGTATCTCGCCTTATTATCTCCAATGAATGTGAGCGCGTGTGTGTTGTAGGTTTTTCATAAAATATGTCAATCAGGTACTTGTCAATGCGCATTTTTGTCAATAGCTTTAGACTCGTGTAAATAAAACTACTTTACCAATACAATTTGTAACGAAATTTATTTCTCCGATACCAAGAACTAAAATTTGTCGTAGACAATTTATTCTTTGCAAAAAATTTCAAGTGAAGTAACACAATGGCTTCTATTATAATAAAAAAGCGAAAATACTTCGATGAACTAAAAAACTCGGTCACGATCGAACTTTCATATTAATTGCTGACTACTTTTTCTAAGATTTCTTTCACATACCATCGCTATCCATCTCAATTAATCTACGTAGTTTATCGGAATACGAAGCACTTAAAGAAACCAACTAACGAATAACGATACATAACATATTTATAAAAAAAAAAACAACAGCTGTTATGATACCATCTCCGTATTGGAATAAAGTTTCACCAAAAACACTGAAAGAAAAAGGAATTTAGCATACGCGTGCTAATTGGAACATGACAGTTAAAATTTTAGCGGAGTGTGTAAAAAATATTACACTTCTTATGTATATGAAAAAAGGAACGGTATTATAATACAGAGAACCTTTCACTTTATTTTAATACTAGCTTTTTGCAATGGATGCACCCAGAGCCCATGGGAAATATTCCCTTAGCCTTCTTCGATTAATGCACTATCTAACACTTAAAGGATTTTCAAATCGGACTAGTAGTTCCTGAGAATAGCCCAATCAAACCAACCCTTCAGCTTCACAATATTAAGGGCCAGTTTCACAGGTTGCTGTTCCAGATAGTTTATCTGGCAGATAATTTCAAACAAATTCTGTTCCAATTTTGAATTTATCTGGAAGATAGTGGCTATCCGTAATCTGTGAAACTGGCCCTAAATAAAGATTTTATGGTTCTGTACCATACCAGCATATCAAGCTATGCAAATCTGTCAAATGTCCCTAATAAATTTTCAACTTTGTCGCTGAAGCACATAGTTCAAAGTAGTTTGCCAAATATTACAGTTTCGGGTAACTTGATGTGCTGCGGTCTGTACAAAAAAAAAAAAACAAAAAAAAATCTATGTCAGTAACAAATGAATGGATAAAACGAAGAATAATAAAATGAAAGACAATGGAAGTGGCTAATGAAGCCGCGATGACGTAACAAGTAAAAGTGGTATGTTATAGAGATACAAAATAACTGACCTACGCGCACATGCGCGTGAGTTGAGATCCGTTCATATTGCTTGCCGATATTTTTAGGTATGTAAATGTTTATTTTTATTACTATTATTACGGAACTAAGTTTATAAATTGGCATTAAATTGATGTTTTTGCATGTTTGAGTTTCCAAGAAGTTACTATGAAATTTAATGATATTTGAACTTTGAACGTTCCTGTCGGGAATTAAAAAGACTCATCTAGTTATACAGTATATCATCGGCCAAAAATCTTAAACTAATTTAAAAAAACGTAAAAAAGAAAATAAATGAAACCTATTTTCTATACAAATATTTACCTATATATAAAAATCAGTATATTGTAAAATGATGTACATCACTTAATACGTTGTAAATGTGGGTCGAGCAGGATACCAAAATTATCCAATTAAATACGAAAACAATAAAAAAATACATTATCACCGCTTTCGGTAAAACTATAATTAACTCATCCGATCCATTCAATTTGTATGTACAGGCGCCAGCACATCAAGCTATACAATCTCCCTTATTCCTTAATAGATTTTCAACTTTATCACTGAAGCATAAGGTTCAAAGTTGATTGTAAATTGTCAGTTTTGTGGTAGGTTGATGTGCTGGCATCTGTACATTAAAATTCGTAAATGATTACGAATAAAATTAGGCCCAAGTAACGCTTGAAGAAAAACTGCGTAATTATTACATTTATATAAGCTGGTAAAAGTTGTTGAGAAGTGAATAATTTGTGAAATTAATTGACCTACGGACACCTTGTAATTCACGATTAACTACGATACTCATTACGGACTTAGAGAAACTGGAATTGACAATCAAGTATTACGTAATAAGATTAGCATAATACGATGTAATTATATTTTAATTTAATTACAGTCTTAAGCGATTAGAATCTATCTGCCTGAATGTCTCAATACCTACTTTTTAGTGTCTGTCTAATATATGTGAGTCTGTGTCTATTTTATTTGTGTGTCTATGTCTCTTTTAGTTGTGGGCTAAGTCTATCTTACTTGTGTGTCTATGTCTATTTCATTTGTGGGCGAAGTTTATTTAATTTGTGGGTCTACGTCTATTTTATTTGTGGGTCTATGTCCATTTTGTGTACCTGTGTTTATTTTATTTGTAGGTTATGTCTATTACATATATGGGTATGTGTCTATGTCATTTGTAGGTCTGTGAATATGGCGCCTACCGTTGCGTGTTTTCAAAGCAA
Organism: Heliothis peltigera; assembly: GCA_958496145.1. Lineage (NCBI taxonomy): Eukaryota > Metazoa > Arthropoda > Insecta > Lepidoptera > Noctuidae > Heliothis > Heliothis peltigera. The sequence continues at coordinate 10,232,683 of OY292329.1, read as the reverse complement.
AGTGGGCATTCGAAATGGCCCTCAGAGTAACACGGGCGAGAGTGTTTTCAAGTTCGTTGCTAAGCGCTTTTATCTGAGTAAAACACTTAAAGTTAAATGTTTGACTAGGATTTATGTTTTAGAAACTGTTAGATCCGTTTTTGGTTTAGATTTCAACTAATCTTACATTATGTTTATAAATTTGACAGGTTTACATTCATTTGGGTTCAAATTTGATTTGTTATTCTACAATAGTGTTATTGGTAAATAAAGATAAATAAAAGAGATAAAAAGTCATTTATTCAAAGTAAGCTGAAAATCGGCACTTTTCGAAGGTTAATATTCTACAAAAAATTCGCTATTATCGACTCACTGTCGTCTGTAAATCAGCTATGACTTTTAAAAATTTTCTAGTAATTAGTTGGCAGTACCTACATAGTTTAAAATAGGAACCTACCTGAACATATGTTATGTACCTGAACATTTTTTTTTTTAAATTCACACACAGATAATTTGACTAAAAGATAATAAAAAAAACTAAGTACCCAAAAAATCTACAAAAAATCTGAAAATATATCCTATGAATACGCACCACCAATATTCCTGCCCATTAGAGAAAGAAAGAAAGAAAGAAAAATATTTTCGATCGTCGATTCATAGCAAACAAAACACTTCGTCAGTCCTTTTTTTTTCATCGAACATTTTATTGAGTGAACCTTCTTTTGTTACAGGTATGTCGACGACGAGAGAAATGGAAAATGGAACTTTTTCTTTGAAAGGAAAGCGCCACTTGTCATTTTGGACACAATCTACAGTGGAAGCTTCATAGCTTCACGGATCAAAGAGAATTTCTTTGACAAATTGTAAATTATACCTACCACCTCCTCAGAGTATTTACCTACTTAAGTATAGGTACGCTGGGTATAAACATACAATTCTTTATGCTTTTTTTACTTTTTTTATTATTTACTAGAATATTATTTAAATTAAATATATACACACTAGTAAAACACTTTAAACTAACATAATAATTAGATATAATATAACATACGAGAGTTTATTTTATTTCAAAGCTGAAATTTGAAAAAATACCTATCTACTTATATAATTTTCGGCATTCGTCTTCATATAGAATTGATTAGGTAAACATTTACTGATAAGTATGCCAGCAATATTTATTTTTATTGAAAAAAGAATCCAAAAATTACTGGAAATAATCCACCTTATATCAATTGCATAAAAATAAATTCAGCAAGTGCATTAAAATTAAATATAAATCCAAAAATATGCTTCCGGCACATGAATACATAATCATATCAGAATTACTGATCATCATTTTCACATCTAGTTATTTTTTTTACTTTGCAATTACGATCGTGATTTACTATTACATAAACGGAGCCACATCTAGCACGCCTAATCTGAACATCGATCAAGGCGCTTAAATGGCCAAGCGTTTAGCTTTATGTAACGCTAATTTAGACCGCGAATTGTAACAATTGTTAAGAGATAGACACTAGATCGAGATAATAACAGTTTCGAGTTCTAGTTCTGTGGAACAACAATGTAAAGTCATGGTTACAGGGTACGAGCGTGCAGGTTCGATTCCAGGTCAGACATGTACTAATGGACTCAGGGACCTCCCGAAGGAACGTAGTGGGTTTTAGTCAGTAAAAGTCTGACACTCCATCCAGCTGCACCTCAGCGGGAGGGGTCATTTGATGATTTCCAAAGAAAAAAAAAGACATGTACTAATGTAATATTTCTAAGTTAAATGTGCTTTTAAGTGTTTCTTGGATGTTAATGCCTTAGTGTAGGAAATCATCTTGGGAATACCCGTTACACAGACGTTACCCTTTCTCATAATTAACGCTCAACCTTCTCTCTATAAGAAGAGGCTGGAACCCTGCCCTAGGATGCCATAAAAAGCTGATACATTATGTTAATTTGCATTGTAGTAGCATTTTCGCACATTTTGGTAACAAAAAAATCCTTTCAAGTTTTTCAAACTGTCACTTTCCATTATATTCCAAATTCAAATTTTGAAAATCCTTTAATTACGAAAAGCAATTTCTTTCAACCTCTTTTCTGTACAATAACAAGAATTTGTGAAGAACCTACTTGGTACAGATCTACAAACTTAATTAGGAACAGCGCACACTAAGCTCACGTACTACTTCATTCATTACGAGAGCTCTCCCGAACTAGTTCAGCGGCCTTTGTAATTTGTTGTCTGATAACTGCAATGGCTCTTCGTTTTTACAAAACAAGGGCTTTTAAGCTTGTTTGTTAAATGAAATAGTTTTTTAACATTTTTTTTTATGTGAGCTTTGGTACTGTTAACCATTATTTTTAGAACAAAGTTCTACTGTGTAATAAAACAAATAAAGAAAATGAAATATCTTAAACATATCGTTAATACTCATATTAAAAAGTCTAGGTACACCAAATTCAATGTCATAAGTAGGTAACAACCTAATCAATACTTATCCACATTTAAATTAAGAACTCAATACCCCACTAATCTATCATTGATTGTTTATTTTTTGAATGAAGAACTGTATCGTAACGTTGTCACTATGGAAAACAAAAAAGGAATTATTAATCCATATTCAAATTAAGAACTCAACATTCACACTCATCTTTCATTAGTTATTTATTATTTGAATAAAGAACGGTATCGTAACGTCATCGGCTGCGTAACATTGTCTCATAATTCCTCGTTGTCAAGGACAAATGATGCGTCAATTTTGCTGTTGTTGATGAATTACCTTATGTTTTGTTGGATATTGCTGAGCTGTTCGAAGGGTGATATTGATGTTACCTTACCAATATTGCAACAAAGATTGGGTATTGATACGAGGCAAAATAGTTGATTAGTGGAATCTAAAGTATTCGACATGTTAAGGAATGTTGGTTAGTTTGATAAAGCTACGTTATCTGAATCTAGTCAAAACTATTGTTGTATATTATTAAATTCATTATTCCACTTCTAGCCCAAAGAAAGTTTAGCCCCAGCTATTCCTTTTTTACCACGGATCACAATGGTAAAATCTAGAAGAGTCGCGCCTTGCGACCACTACTAAGTTGATGAGTCTCTCTTATTAATTTTAGATAAATTTAATTAACTTAGTTCAACACATGACTTGCCTAACACTAATTTGCTAACTTCGTTACTCTAAGACGCTAATTTAGTAATATACGCGCGTACGTTCTCTTTTACAAATTTTTTATTCTTATCTAATAATCTGTGAAGCAAAAATATATTTTATTTTTTTGATATTTTACAACTAAAAAGCTTTTAATACAGTTGATAAAAAGCTTCGTATAATGAATTTCAATCAAATGTTTTATAGAAACTTAAGACAAATTAATCACCGCGCGCTTCATAAAAAGCAATTATACAACTCTTGATGTAATTATTGTTAGTAAAATGCTCCTCTTAATTACGGCCATTAAAATATTTTCAACCTTAACTCCTTTAATTAGAGTTGATATTTCAATGATGAGGTTTCAATTACTTTTGAACTAATGCTTAGCTCTGATATAAAAACCAGACACAAATCAAAAACAAGACGAGATCTTCTGATGCAATGGATTGTACGAGTAATTATAATAATGCAATGCTTAGTAGTTTTTGATAAAATGACGTGTAGAAATATTAATAAACGTGTAAGATTGGATGTTGCGAAAGCGTGGACGTGGGATAAAGTTGTTATGTTACTATTAATTACATTATCCTAATTAAAAGATGCTTTAAAGGTTCTTCAAACTTATAGATACATTTACTGCTGTGGAGTTTGTTGCGCGTCTTCTCCGTCCTAGCAAAAGCATAATAATAAGAATTTGTGAAGGATGGGCGTTTTGGGAACTTTCGTAATATTTAGACCTTCAAAAAGTGCCTTCTTGATAAATGATTTTGTGTATTGGCTTATTATAAAACGAATAATGCCAAGTCGCAAAGTCTAATGCTAGAAATTAGTGTGTATGACATGACCATGCCTCATTTAGTATCTGATGTTAACTTAAGTGTAATATAAAAAAAAAACCGGCCGAATTGAGAACCTCTTTTTTTAAGTCGGGTAAAAAACCGCTAGTCTTCGCATTCACCTTAAAATGTACCGGTTACTTAATAAGGATATGGTCCAAATCTTCTGAAGTATCGACTCTCATACTCCAATTTGAAGTCAAAATAGCGTATCTTCATACGCTATTAGGAATAGTTATGCCTATTTTAAGCTTGACAGAGCGACTACTGAGCAGAGAAGCTCAATACTGTGTCTTATCGAGTTAGAAACATTTTAGTATCTCCTTTGAAATAACTTCTCATTAGATTAGTGGGTAAAAATAAAAATAAAAGTTTGAAACCTTGAATATATCCCTAACCTCATCTTCTTCTTCTTCTACCAGCCTTTTTTCCAAGTTATTTGGGGTCGGCGCAATTTTTTCCGCTTCCATTCTTCTTTGTTTGACATCATACAAATATCCACTCCTTTGTCATTGCCTCATACCAAATATTCAATCCTTTTTGAAATCTGTACTACAGAATCGGCCATTACGACGAAAACAATAGCTAAAAATTCAATTCCACATACATCATAACCTAGACAGCACAATAGTCTAAACGCTCCATATAACCGAGATTTACTCTCAAGCTATCTACATTACGCCTCTAATTAACTATTGCAATCGTTTTATAAGGATAGCATACTGTATTAAGCTCATTTCGGAACGGCGCCTGCGCAGTGTCGTAATCTCATTGTTGTGCAGACAAAGCAGCATTTCGCCACATCACTATCTCAAGTGTATCGTGATTCACATCACTAGTTGTCAAGGCTGTATCTGTGGCTGCCACGCTGGGGTTTAGAAATGTGCGAGTACGGAGATTGGTTTAAATGTGGAATGTATGTATAATCAATTGATAAGTTTCAACTGGATTCTGAATAGAAGTTAAAACACAAATTCGTAGTATCCTAGTTGTTTTTTTTTTTCATTACACTTTATAAAAGACTTCATTGTTATTGTAAACGAAATGGAACCTTTTTCGATCTTTCATGAGATTGTTCAACGAAAAAGGTTCATAAAAAAATATTCACAATCTGCGATAATATCGATAACAAAAGACAGCCTTATCGAGGCCATTCCCTTTTCTGAAAACTGATTCATAAGTATTGGATGAAACATTTTAGGTACAGAGATTTTATATTTAGTATCCGTATATTATAAAAAAGTATAAATAGAATAACCTATTTTAATTAACTAAAAATAAAATTAATATTACATAATATATGTTATTTATATACGAGTACCCGTTTGAAAATTCGATAGCAAAATTTAAAATGAAATAATAATTCTAAATTCAATTTTTCAAAATACGGCTGAACGAAACGAACATGATGTTTGAATATCATGGATCGAATTTGTGGCAAGCCGCGGTAGTGATGTTAAATTCACGAGTACCAGCCCTCGATTCGATCTGATAACTCGGATATTGCCTGCTACAAAGGTATGCCGTCTAGACGTCGAAAGCGCTGTAAATACGCCGAGGTAAACGTTATGGCAAATTCGATTCTCGCCGAATGTGCTCCCGAAAAGCGCTTTCCGATTTATTGTCAGTTAACCAATTTTGATGCGCTTTACACGTGGTGTGTGGTATTAGGTTTGTGGATTCTTTTGTTTTCTGCGTATAAAGGTTACATAATGGTATTTATATTCTGATTATTTATATTCTGATTATTTATATTCTGATACGGTTGTTTAACAGTTATTTTATTTATTGAACTGATGATCACAATACTGATTCTTATATTACCTTGTATCATACCCCTAAATACCCTTGTTTAGACTGGCGTCAGGCTTACTGGCTTCTGACTACCCGTAACGACTGCCACGGATATTCAATAACAGCCGTGACCAACAGTTTAACGAGCCCACCAAAATACAGTGACTTAAAATAATGACTTTTTCATTATTGTCACTACTAATGACCTACCTAGCATCCGAATAACTTTTTTAATCGGACTATTACTTCCTTACACTAGCGCGTTCAAAAATACCAACCAACTCTTTAGCTTTATAATATTCACCATAAATTTACATAGGTCTAGAGCTAGAAACAACATGAATAGCTGCGCATCTAATGCCATATTCCATGTAAATTTTTGTCGATGACTTCATCCACCATTATTTACTACGTTTGACCTACTAAACTTAACGTTCTAATACGAACAGAACATTATGTCTCCGGCATTTAAATGACGAAAACATCTGTTGTCCATTACAAATGGCATCAACAATGACCAAACAGAAGCAATACTAGTCATTTGTCTTACAACATCTGTTGATTGATATGCAGGTAAACTGGCTATAATGACTAGTTCTCAGTGCATTGACAAAGTCGTCAGATCTTATGATCCGAGAGGATTGATTTAGTCATAATGTTGTCAGTGGTACGAGATATAGACACTGCAGTAGATTGATTTAATTGACAATTGATACGTACATATTAAAATGTATGTACGAGTATGTTATGTTTATAAATTCGAATTACACATCGACAAAAAATATTTAGATCTAAGAACCATTACTTAGATATTGGAAAAGGTTCTAAATAATATTATGAAGCTGAAGAATGTGTTTGTTTGACCGCGCTAATCTCAGGAACTACTCGTCCGATTCGCAAAAATATTTCAGTGTTAGATAGTCCATTCATCGATAAAGCGGTTTTTCATTGTGGCGCGTGGAGTCGGCTGTAGCTATTAGTTTACATAATAGCCAAAGACTTGTGTTCTACTTTATAATGGACCATTGCTTGCTACGTAAATCAGCAATAATTTTATTGTATTTCTCAAACAAAAACCTAAAACACACAACACATTACAATCCACACTTATCGCACAGTAACAAAGACTATAAAATAAATCCGACGCACCATTCCTGCCTATTCTATCAAAGACTCGTTGATCCACTAAGCTCACATAAAGCGTAGGTACATAAATACCGCTGCCATTAAACGGATCGGTCTTACAATAATTAGCTTTCTGTCGTCGATCACTTTCGCTTCAACGTGCTATTTGAATTTGCTCTCTAATTGCAGGAATGCTGTTCATAGTTGAGTAGGCAAGTTTAATCCCCTTGATGTACTGGTTATGAAACTGATATGTTTGTTGTTAACTGGTTATAGGTAGTATTATGAGGTGTTTCTTTGAGTAATTGGTATCAATTAATTTGTACAAATACTTTGTAAGTGACGTTACATATATAGGCCTTGGGCACACAAGCGTTTGAGGCCCTTTGGGAAAGTAAAAAAAGTGAATTATAATTTAAGAAATTGCTACTGTAATTGAGAGAAATGGTCGATGTGTGATGGCCCCGTGTGCCTTTATGGTCAAGTTGGTATAGGGTATTATTATTAATCCTTTCCTGATTTAAATTAAGCAAAGTTAAGTAATAACGAAAGTATTTTATCGCAAGAAATATTTTTTTTTGTTTTTGATATCCATTCACAAAGTTTTGCAATATCCATACTAAGATCTCATTTTTAGTGGCTTTGAAACACACTTTGAACCATGTTTGTTAATTGGACTTGTTTTTAATTAAGTTTGCTAAACCTCCATTCTTAATTTTGCATATCTAAGCAAGTTCTGTAAATTTGATGGTTATTACAACTCTTTGCCTTGCCTCGGTCAGTTTATATGACATGTTATAAAAATGTGGTGTTTCGTAGTTTACCTACTCTATGATTTTACTGAGCACGGACAGAATTTTGTCAATAAAAATGTTTTTTTTTTTTGTCTGTAAATCCTGCATTGACTATACTAAACTTCAGATACTAAAAGTATTGTTGACCGTTGATAAAAGGTAATTTCACTCTCTTTCAGCGTTACGGGTATATTTAGTACCAATCACCAACCTGTATACAATCACTTGCGATGAAAAGATTGCAAAAATGCAAATCTGTTACCAAACATGAATGCATCTAACACACCGCAGAATGACGCAAACTGCACAAATTGTAGCGACAGTTTCGCCTGTATCAGCAGTAACAGCTGACTGCATTTGACTGGTGCAACCGCACAGTTTGACGAACACTGCGGTGTTATGACGTGTTCATACTGGTCATGTATTACATGTCACATATTTTTTTTTTATTTTACTACGAGCATATCAATCCATTTTTTTCGGTGGAGTGTTTGTAGCTTGTTAGAGGAGCTCGTGGCTAAGTAACAAATGTACGGGTTGTTCGATCCTAAGGTTAAGTAAGCAACTCGATCCGTCCGGATATTCGTTCCGCACATAGGGTCTAATCGAGGTCGTCAAAATCCAAAAATGATGATTTATGGACTTTTGCAGGCATCCGAAATGACATTGTCAACTGCTTTCCTATTTGTCCCACTGCAGGGCACAGTCCTCTTCTAATATAGGAAAGGCATGAAGGCTAATCACTTGTCAAAATGCGGATTGACAATTTCAGACTTAAAGTCATGTGTGTTGAAAAAATGTGTGTTGTATTTTCCTTAAATTTTGCTTAGTAATTTACTGTTCACGATATACTTACTTAAGAAACAAAAATAATTGAAAAGTTTTTGTATGAATGTGATTTTATATCATTTCCAATATCATTTCGTTGTTAAAATTCCACAAAAAAATGCCGCACACATGCTGTGACTGTTCCCCTTTCGTCAATGTAAACTTAGCTTTACAGAACGTAACCCAATTCTATCTAGATTCGACGCCTGATATTGAGGTACGTTCCACTGTGGTTTTGTTATTCTAGTGCCTAGTAATTGGAAATTTGAGGCAGAGTATGCGTGATTTTGTGTGAACAACGTGATCGTGTTGGGTATAAGGTTTCACAAAGCTGCGGTTTGCTTTAACCGTAAAATTAAAATTTATTTTAAGCGCGACATCGATGTTACAATTCTGGAACTAACTGAATAACTGATTGAAATTATACACTGTGTTTTTTTGAAAAAAAAAAAATATTAAAGCAAATATTTTTTTATGAAAAAAGAATACCCCATACAGCTGCCTAGCCTTTTCCCAAGCTGTGTTGGGGCCGGCTTCCAGGGCCGGGATGCAGCTGAACCTTACGTGGTACCTAAGTGTTTTATGTGGAGTAACTGCCTATCTGACCTCCCCAACTTAGTTACCTGGGCAACCGATACCCGATACCCCTTCGTAAGTCTGGTTGTCAGACTTGCGAGCTTCTGACAACCCGTAACAACTGATAAAGATGTACAAATGACTGCCGCGACCCACGGAACCGTTCCTCGGTAATATTTTGAAAGCATAAATCTCTACATATTTTTTACTTTGGTGAAGAAAATGTTAAAGAATTTTACATGATTTTTTTATTATTATCAACGTATTGAAAATCAGGGCAAAGACGGAAACAATGCATCCTTCCTATCTCAATAGCCCAGTATAAAACAAGAAAAATGTTTATATATCTATTTACCTATTAAAAAAAAACTATCCTACAATAGCGTAGGGTTAAAAAATGCATTATTATGATTTCAACAATTATACTGAAGTACAATAGGAATCAATAACATTTGTATTGTTTTAAAATTACAATCAACTATGAGTCAGATGCTCTATGCTCAGTCACAGACAATTAAGAAATGTACGCAAATTATATGCGTAACAATGATATGAATGAATATCTTACATTTGTATGTTAAATAGACGTTTGGTATTTAGAATGATATTATAATAAAGTCGATCTATTACTTGTATTTACTTATAGTTCTGTGACTGCTGAAAATTAATATACGAGTTTGATTTCCATATAGGGAACTGTGTTGTGAGATTTTCATATGGTCGTGAAATTTCTTGAATGCAATGGTAGGTCTATAAAATGTTATTCTAAAATTTTAGCATTAAGCTCGCCCTATTTCTAGTAAATAGCCGAAAGTGATTAGAGACACATTCAAAAACAAAAAACTTTTATGTACTACTTTCATAAAGCCGAAGAATTCGTTGTTTGCTTGAATGCACATCACAGGAACTACTCGACCGATTTGAAAAATTCTGTCAGTGTGAGATAGCTCATTTATCAAGAAAGACTACTATTTATTCAGATACCTACGTGAAGAAGTTCCCATGGAACGCGGGAAAAACCGCTTGAACTTAAACATCTGATAGAACATCTTTAGTAACAACATTACACCTATACAGCGCTAAATAATAAAATAAACTACATATTTATTTCAAGTAAGTACATACGGCAACTTTCATGCCATTCACCACAGTAACTTACATCATTGTAAGTAGTGTTAGTTAGGTAACGCATTCCAGATAATATCTACTTTATATTCCAACACTAGGCTAGACTGCTTAATATTAATTCTATGTCCTGAGTTCCCGACATTTACTTCAGGCTAAAAGATTTTAATCTAAATGTATGGAACTGGATATGGAATTTTAGTTTGTAGTCTATAGTTACTAATATTATAAATCTAAAGAGTTGGTTGGTATATTCGTTTGCTAGAACGCGGAAATCTCAGGAATTGAGATCGATCCAGTAGGGATCGGTTTTAAAAATTATTTTAGTGTTTAATAGTCCTTTAATTGAGAAAGACTTTTGGCAAATATAGACGACAGTTTGGCAAGAGCGGTTTCGAAGGTTCGGAGGTTTCGAACTACGTCCAATGCAAACCCGTGACAATATGGTCCGTAGTAGCCGTAGAACTATTTCTATGGTTATCTGATTTCTTAAAGAAATATCTTCTCGGGTTCAAATCAGGTTTGGATCTAAACCCTATCGCTCTCACTAAAGAATTTATGAGAGTCCTTTAGCAAAAGCTAAAAAGTAAAAATCTGCAAATTATCTCCGAAGTCCAAAGTCAAAGCATTTATTTCAATTGCACCGTTTACAGGCACTTTAGAATTGTCAGGGAGTGGCCGATCAGTTAGCCGCGACGTTCCAGCTAGGTGACCATTACACAAACTAGATACATTTAAAAGAATAATATTAAAACTTCTATGTATATATTTTTTTCGACAAGATCGTCAACTATATTAAAGTGTCATTGTAATCTGTAAATATCCACGGTATGTTTCTAGACTAACCTAAAAACTATTCATGAAACCGGCTAACATAGTGTAGGCATGTGATGCAAAGAAGTGAGGATCATGTTGTGAGAACGGTTTTAAGCATGAACGTGGATGGATATAGAAGAAGGGTACGACCAAAAAAACGATAGATGGATTATGTCAAAGTTGATATGGCTAGAAAGAATGTTACTTGTAAGATGATGGTAGACAGAAGAGTGTGGAAGAAGAAAACATGGTAGGCGCTGACCCCAAATAGATTGGGTAAGGACAGAAGAATGACAATGATGACTACGAAAGTGTTGTATGAAATGAAACAATATTTTCATGTAGGTACGCATTTCTCAAATCGCGAATTATCAACGAGACGTACTTGCACAATAGACTGATCAGCTAGTACAAATTAAAAAACCGACCCCGAACGATGTCTTAATTGAATTCCCTCACTCTAAATACACCCTTTAATCAAGACTTTCTCATTGGTTCACGGCTTCCCAACTTCCAATATATTAGAAGACGATCCTTTTTATATTTATCGGGGACAATATCTAATTCCGACTTTGGTTCGAAGCCAAGTATTTTCCAACAGAAAAACCTAATTACGATTTTGTCTGGAGGGTCGTGGAGGAGGGGAGTCGTAAAAGCGGTCGTTTAGTCATCCTGAGGCTGCAATTATCGGCTCCTTTTTATCGCAATGAACTACAAGTACAAAAGCCACCGAGTCACCCTACATCTGTAATTTTTTATCAATCAAATATTAACCTTCAGGGTATTGTGGTAGGGTTGAAAATATATTAAAGAAATTTTACAGATTGAGGTAGGTTGATGTGCTGTCTGTACCTCTATAATGGAGATCAATTGGGGTCAGTAGCGAAAAACTTTAATGTGTTTTATATTGAGATTTTAAGTTGAATATTGCTTTATATACATCTTTTAGCTTTTTGTTAATAATTTATAATGTCGGGCTTGACCCTGATTAATTACTAATAAGTGTAATGACAGTTTAGGTAGCTGGATGTGCTGGCGTCTGTAAAACTATTTCACAAATTAATTTGCTTTGCATTACGAAATATCATAATACAAGTTCACCCGCGTACCCGCGTACTACAAAAATTATCTACCAAAACTAGAACTTACATATTCGTAGGTGGTGAAACAGGCCCTTATTATTATTATTAGCAATATCTAGTACTAAGAACTTTTATAGTATTTTTGTATAATGTTTACTGGCTTTATATAATGCCATACATTGCCAGATGGTAGCGGCAGTCTAAGTTGTGCGTCGTCACTAATCGATCAACTTGATGTATGGTTGTTTCCTGCAAGACAGGGCTCTCTCAAGCAAGTTTTCTTTACTTCGGTAGAAGTCACGCAATTTTCACTCTGTGTTATTGAGGTTTGATCTGACTTAGGTATATATTACTTTATACAAATATGAAGATATAAGTAATTTATTCCAAGTGAGCTGATAATCAGTACTTCTTAAAGGTAAGTTTTACAAAAGACAGCCTCTAGAAAAGCGGGCCTACACCATCCTATGTGTTATCGCTGTATCACTTTCATTTAATAATAGTTTTTTCGTATAAACTAAGCAGTTTATTAAAAGCTGGTATGGTAGTATAGATAGGATCAAACAAAAGAGACTCGCTTCTAGCTTCAATTAAATCTACGTACCATTCACGCTTCATTTTTCCAAGAAAATGCAATTAACAAATTTTCTTTATATAAGTCGTGTTATTAATAAAAGAGTTAAACATACGTATGACATGTATTGTGTTAAAACATAATTCTGTATTGGATTTTTAAATACGTGTCAAATATATGTTTTACTTTTTTTGTAATAACACCGAACTCTTAAACACATTTATAATTTTTTGTGGGAATTTACCCACTAAGGATATTGACCGTGCAAGACCGTGTTGGGCATTTTTTTTCGTAGGAAATCTGCAAATGACCACTCCCGTTGAGGGTGCAGCTGGAGGGAGTGTCAGACTCTTACTGACTAAAACCCACTATGTTCCTTCTTGAGAACTTTGTGTGGCCAGGGCCGCTAGAACTCTTGCGAACAACCCGCAGCCCACGCAGGACTGTGTTGGACCTGTGGTGAGGAACAAATTCTTCCTTACACAAAAGAGTCCAAGGTCACAAATATTGCCTACACATTTGATCTTACTAGAAATACATTGCGAAATCGGTCTTGAAAATCTGCGTTCGAGTAAAGATGATCTGTAGCCGGCATCCAACGAGATAGCAATCAGTTCGGTCCCACGGCTCGCAACACCGACAACGCTGTACTAAGCTTTTACTTTTTGTACTAAGATACGGCGCACGCTAACGATTTTGAAACGTGATTATTTTGTCGGCTGTTGAGATTAAAGCGTGATTTGTTGTTAAGAAATGCCCGTATATTTGTAGTACAACATACAATATGGTTGAGATAAAAACTCACCATTTTTTTAAACTGTGAAATGAGGTTGCGTTGGCGGGTCACAGCGTAATAAAATAATGTATGGAAGCCACGTTTCGGTGAATATTGAAATTTTAATAGAATCGTGTAATACGATTAAAATTTGACACGTATGTCATTTAATTAATATTCGAGTATTGGATGAATGAAGATTATGAATTTAATAATTGTGATTTTATGACTCACAAAACATGACTACGTTCAGACACCAGCAGGTCGTACTACCCGAATATGTCAAATTTTACTAATTGAATATTGACCTTCCGGAATTGTGATAAGATTGATAATCTATTAAAGTAATTTAACTAATTGTATATTAAGATTGACAATCTATTAAAGAAATTTGACAAATTGAGGTAGATTGATGTGCTGGCGTCTCTACGTAACATAACGACAGCTCTATTTTTAACATAAATGTTAAAAACATGAAAGTTACTGACATAAAAAGTACTTGTTTTTAAGTTATTTATATCTTCATATACATAAGTGCCTCATAAAATTTTGTATAGATTGATTTTATACTGAGATTAGGCGCTCAGTCGCCGATACAATTAATGTGCGCTATATCTTAGCGGACGCATAGCACGGCTTATTACGTATATTTTGGTCTAAACTGGTTACATAACTATTATACATTAACTGAGGTGCGTGTGACTTTTACAAGCACCTATTTGGTTTGAACCGGAGGTAATTCTACATCACAAAATTGGCATTATTAAATATTATAAAATAAGCTCCTCTGCCGCGGCTGCCTATCTGTTTACGATAATCTCAAAAACGACTGAACTTTTAGAGGTTTGATGATGTAGGATCAGTTATAGAAATGTACCCGTGCTAAGGGTGAGTTACTAACTATTTTTAACTTTAAATTTTTATATACTAACATTTTTGTGACATGGAAGTCTAATGCATGGACAAATCATGAACATTTTACTGTTCGATATTTCTTGGGTATATTGGCACTCTTATAAATAATGTTAAGATAACTAGGTACGGACGCCAGCACATCAAGCTACCAATCATCTTTGAACCATTATGTTTCAGCCATAAAGTTGAAAGTCTATGTAGGAAATTTGACAGACTATAGTAGCTTGATTTGCTGGCTCCTGTACATTATTTTATCATTATTATGTCATTGTATTTGGAATACTAATTAAGTATTAATTAAGAGTTCCAAGATTTATTGAGTAACATGCTAACATATTAAACATATTAATGTATCAATTCCTCGTTTGTCAGTTGCTAAATAAATACTCAAACCAATTATTTGCATATAAACTCCGTGCACCAGACAAAATATCGGTAATAATAAATCATTACATTATCTGTACCATTCTGATCTCAATTATTTGCGCTATAAAGTCTGTTTTGGGTTGCACTTAATTTTGTGCGGGGTAGGGTTAGCAAATTTAATAATTTACTTTGTTAATTGAATTGAAATGAACATAGTATGAATTTTAATAATAAAAAAATATATATGGAGAAAACGTATTGTGAGACTACTTCTTAACCGATTTTCCAAATTAGAGAAGGTTCTAAATATATTTTTTTCCTTATTTAGCATTTTAATAAATTGCATAATCTTTTTTTTACTCACAAAGAAGTGTCTCTTCACGGCAAAGGCGTATAAAACTAGACTTCTTTATCTAATGACCTTAAGCTACACAAAACACACAAAATAAATTAGGTACTATACGCATAGTCAGAACAAAGATATTTGACGATCGCACCACCCCTAGAAGCTAGGCTAAGCCTGATCGTGACTAGCACGACTGAACAAGTCGCTTTCCAAACACGTTTAGCAAATCCGAACCATTTCTAGTGAAACTAGTGGCTTACAAGGAAATGGATAACGCTTGAAAATATCCTACAATATGCGACGCGACGGACTTGAATGACAATGTGGATTCAGACCCAGTTTATGATCACGACTTGGGTGGAATAATAAATTGTATTAATACGAAATTTGTATATAATATAATTATATCTAGCCTGTTTTCCTTGAGTCTACATTTATTTATTTACTAGCTTTTGTCCGCGGCCTCGCTCGTGTTAAGAAGTATTATTATTGAGGAGGCATAGTTTTAACTTTCATCCCCTATTTTATCCTCTTAGGGATGGAATATATCCCGATCGGAATAAAATTTACAAACTCTCATACACAATATCATCCCCCATTTTATCCCTTTGGGGACAGAATTGATCAAAATCCATTTTTAGCGGATGCCTAAATCATATTAATAACATCTACCTGCATGCCATACTTCAGCCCAATCCACGGCCAGTGCTTTGAGCTGTGTGTTGATATATCACTATGTCAGTCAGTTAGTCACCTTTAAGTTACATACATAGCTACATATTATTGAGATTTATTAATTTTAAAATACCTGAAACTGTCATTACAGGGTTCCATCTGGGTTCAATTTGAGTGGATGGAGATGGTCCTATTGCATATATTTCGACCTTAACATCGCTAAAAAAAATCTAGAAACGCAATAGTGTAGGTGCAAAACAAAAAAAAACTGCAGTCAATAGAAACAAGGCGAAATGGGGAAATCAAACCTTGATCGAGCAATTTTATAGAAAAACCTACGAACAAACTGCAGGCAACAACATCATAACATTATTACGTAATAACGATCCTGATGTCAAAATCGCTTTACAAATGCCAACACTTTAAAGGTAATATAATAATGTTGCAAGTGTATGTGCCTACTCGGACCACTTTGCGACAATCCATTAGCGATCCCTAGGGGGAGCTAGTGTAGTTTGTAATACAGGTAAAAACGGGAAATATAATGTATTGGCTTCATAGCCAGTTGCGGGCCTAAGCAGCTGTGTTAAATGGGTTCCAAAAATTTTATGGAAATATTTCGTGCCCCCGGATAAAAAAGCTTAGACTTTTCCGATAAATGGACCAGTAGCTCCTAAGATCAAGAGATCAAAGTTCAGCTTTATAAGCAAGCATACATATTAAAGTCATAAGAGTAATTTATTTCATTATTTCGAGCTCTCATTAAGAACTCATTAATAATAAAAATTAAGAGACTACTAAAGACTGCTCTACTAAAAAAAAATAGGAAAATGAAAGCACCCAATCAATGGTATACTGAAAAGCCCTTTGTATTATAAATATTTATAACTCAACATTAATACCTCAAAAATACGTGTTGAAGCTTGAGGTGCTGGCGTCTGTACTTAAAACCAAGGTTGTATCACCAAAAGCCAGTATAATTCTACCAGAACCTTTGCACTCTAATTACAGACCTCGACAACATATTCCAATTAAACACAAACACAAACAAACATACTTTGTATTAACGTCATAGTTATTAAGTCAGGTCATGGCTACAAAGGCACTTCAGCATAATTGAACAACGTTGAAATGTATACGGAACACGTAGCTTTGATGTCAACATTGTTAGAACAAATGTAAAGATTTTTTGTATAGATGTATTTTCAGTGCAGTCTGCCACTGAGAGCGTGTTAGGTATGAATGTGAATGGCCAGTCACAAGGTAGAACAAAGAAAAGAAGAATGGATTGCTTGAAAGATGACATGAACAAGAAAGGAGTGAATGACGTAATAATTATGATAGGTAGTATGGCATGGTAAACTATATTGTGATAACCCCAAATAAAATTGATAACAAACAAAGAAGCTAGCTTAGCTAGACTTTCAGTGATATCCATAGAGAAAAACATACAACAGTTTACGAGACTATCCTTAGAGTCTTCTTCGTAATCAAACACATTAAATTGCACACAAGAATTCTATTTTGTTATCTAATCAATTAAATGCATCCGTACTTGCTTTCTCTCGCGAATATACGCAAAATTATTCAGTGCCCAAACGAAATTCTTCATGTCTCCCTATAAACTAGCAAATCTCCCCAAATCTGGCTACAACTGTCGTGGGATAACAAGCCACAAACTCGACTTCCTTCTCAAATATCTTCAAATTAGCTTGGCAGTTCTATAAAATATGGATAATATAACCTTGTACTTGATATGCTTCTAAAAATACATACGTAGGGGTCGTTACTATAAATAGCATCGGTCCCTGGATGCAGGGTATAAAATTTACGATTCGCCTCCAATTTAGCTTGTAGGTCTTCTAAACTATGCGTCCCTCGCGACTTCGCCCACGATTCTAATACGACACTGACCTTTAGTTTGTCGTGTAGGTTTCAAATTAACCTTTAACTGTTTATTGATAAGCTATGAGGAATGTTGACATACGATTGTAAGGTTTTTTCGAAGGGATTTTGAAGAGGCTGAATTAGAAATGAGTGTCTTTATTTTCAATTATATTTATTTTTATCCAAGTATTATTTTGTGTTTATTTACTGAAAAAATATAAATTTAGAAGACATTTTCAAATTATAGAGTTGACGTTTTTCGTATCACTCGCTACCCCAATAATTTTCAAAATTAGGAGTGTATGCTATTCAAATTTTTTCAGTTAATGGCATAAAATGATCGTCAATAACGTTCACAATAATTAGTTATCATGACTTTTGACGTGCGACTATCATAGTACATAATTCACTATTATTATTTATTTTTTATAAGTCCATTTTATATCCAGCTATTAGTGTAGTAAAGATTACCTAATGGCATACTTAAAATGTTCACACATTACAACTCTAAACATTAACAGGTAGGTACCATACCGTAACCGAGAATAAAGAAAAATGGAGACTCCATTATTTTTAGTACTTAGTCAGAATTTACATCGTTCAAACGAAAATATAAATCACGATGGGGCAACGGAATTTGTTGATATTATTTTTAAGTTAACAGTATTGAATATGCGTATGGCAGTTATAGAAACTTTCTAGTACATTTTTGTACTTATCACTAATCTATTCCATTTCCAAAATTGAAGGGCAATATTATAAGTCAAACATGTTATATACTGAACTCTTGACAAATAAATGTATATTTACGTAATGTATTTTATCCGATTCAAGCGTCTTATGTTGAAAACTGACTTTCAAGAAAATATTGTAAATTATAGAATATTATTAAATACTGTAATCCTCTTATCTCTAAGATTGGTTTCGGAATTTGCTCTCACGGGTCCTGTTTGGGAGAACCGTCGCTATCTTATAATTTAAAAAATATATTAAATTTAGGTTATCTATCTTCCCTGCTGCAGCTGCAGCTGAAAAGTTAACTTGTCTATTGTTTAGTACCCTGATCAAACTATCGACCGTTAAATTTGCAGTCTGCGGCGGTCTAAGACTTATAAACTGTAAATAATAATATTCAAACTCAAGTTTTAACAATGTTCAAACTCAAACATAAAAATAATTGCAAGTACTTTTTGAAGATAAAAATTACAAAATACTGTCTCCAACAATCCCCACCTTTCATCACGTCCTATGTGTTTTTTCTGGGAAGAAGAAGTGGCGCAACAAACTCCCCAAAAATTGACAGAATGTGTTGCTTGGTACTTTGTTTTTGATTTAACAGCCTAATTTAAAAATCAATGATTTTTAATTAATTAAACACATTTCTATATGTATCTAGGTTTGAAGAACTAAAGATAAGATAAAAGTCCTATATTCAAAGTAGGCTGGAAATCAGGTCACTTTCACTTTTTGAAGGTCAATTTTACAAAAGACAGCCCCCAAAACGCCCACCCTTCACCACTTCCTATGTGTTATCGCTGGGAAGAAGAAATGGTGGAACAAACTTCCCAGCAAACTTTAAAACAATCTTTACTTAAATAATCATTTTTTTATTAGTTCTGAAATAAAAACAGCAGCATCATGCGTCTCCAAGTCTTCTCGCATCTTGTCCAGTACACGCGTGCACCTCGCAAATGCACAACATCCTCTCACATGAAAATGTTAGTCGACAAACATATTAACTTTGCAAACGAGTTTTAAATTACCTGTGCATTTTGTACAAGTTTTTTCGCAATTTCATGCTCGACGACCTTAATTAGGTGTTCCGATTTTTGTGACGTACCACCGAAAAAACATTTGAATCATAATAATCATCAAATACAGAAAGGAACGACCAAAGAAACGATGGATCATGGATGGATTGTGTGAAAGTTGATAAGTTGAAGATATGGCTGGAAATAAGGTTAGTAAAATGACAGCAGATAGAAGAGCGTGGAAGAAGAAGACGTGGTGAGCTAAATCAGAACAAAATTGGGGTAAGTGGATTAGGCTAGGAGGATGATAATGATGATGAATCATCAAATGTCCCACCACTTAGTGATTCGTGTATACCCCGTGAATTTTATTGTATTCCAACTAAATAAGGTAGGTTCTAAAACCCTACTGTCGCAAAATATATTTAATTCAAATATGGAGCAATATCTGAACATCACATAGTGGAGGCAGGAACAACTCTGAAAACTAGTTGACAAAGTCCAAACAAAATGAGGTTTTTTTGTTAACCAATCATAATTTGTATCCTCCACAATAGAAGCGTAAAGATCAATCATATAAGTGTTGACGTCACTATGAATAGTAGTGAGAGTAGAGTAGAGTAATAGTAGTAGTATAATATTCTCAATCGCATGCAAAGATACAAGTCAGAGAAAATTAGAATGCTTGTTATTGGAATGCAGAAGATTGTGTTTTATTACGTAGCAGTACAGGTCTTACATAAATCACTATTACAAAAATATGATACGAAGATGCAGTACCTAGGTATTTATTGATGTGGCAATTTTGAAACAAAAGTGTGTCATCATACAAGCCTAGATTTTTCCCAACTTTGTCAATGGATGGAATCGAATACCAGATAATATTTTGTATGAAGCGGCTACCTATTTGACCTCTACAGACCAGTTATAGAGTAATAAGATATTCTAAGATAAGACTGGTTGCTAAATTATCAGGCTTCTGAATACCCTAAATTACTGCCAAGGATTTCCAAAGAGAGATTCTGATACTCAGAAATACTTGCCAAAATCTCCAGATAGCTAGACAACGGTCCCGTGTTACTTTAAAAAAAATTTAGCTAAACCTTGATCAATCGACACGCATACCAAAATAAGACATTTAAAAATATTTTTTTTTTATTATAATCCAGTCGCAAAATGGCTGTCATCTAAACATATAATAAAATCGTAGAAAAGTCAGAACTGTACATTGAATATTTTTTTAAAAGAATAATTGGGGCGTGATCTAAAATCGATATCGAAGCCAAAAATATAGTTTTTAGATTTTTTGTCTGTTTGTCTGTACATATGTATGTCCGGGATAATCTCAAAAAGAACTGCATGGATTTGCTTCAAATTCGACATGAATATAACTAAGAGGTCGGGTCAACATATATGCTAGATATCATCACGCTATCGCTACGGGGGGAGGGAGAGTGAATGTTTAATCCTAATGCCCACGCGGATGACGTCGCGGGCAACAGCTAGTCTTAAATAATCGTAACCAACCAGTTAAATCATCGGATAATGTGACACTTGACCTTTGCATCTATAAAATCCTTATTCAATTAACTATTTAACGTATCAAAGCGGAACTATAAATTTTTATGTTTAAAGTCGATTGACGCCGACACAAGGTCACTGCATTTGACTCTTGACATGTCATTTGTCCGAGTATATTTATGTCAGTGATACTCAATCTGTTCGGGGCATCGGATTTAATTAATTGTCAGTTCTTTTTATGGGTAGTTAAAAGTTTGTTAACTTTTTGATGATAAGATTTTTTTATGAATAATAAAATTGATGGAATATTTTTCAGAATAAAATAACTGAATACGACGATCGTAATCTACGATTTTAGGACATATTAAAAAAAAGTTGTTTCAGTTTTTTTTTGCATGTTTATTTGTTTTATAATTTAATCTATTTCCTATACGTACAAAATCAGTACATAAATTGCATCACACGTTGTTAAGCATAGCATCTCAGGAACTATTGTGTAAGTTGATTGATGCGGAGTGCTCTGCTACAGCGGTGACGCAACGATCGCCTGCGTGGACTGGGCTTAGAGCATGAAGCCAACCGGATACGATATTACCGTCCCCTCTACCAAAGGTATAAGTTTTATATACGAGTATGTGCGTCACATTCTTACCAGGGTTTTAACGTGGAACAACGACCTATCTGAACACCTCAACCCAGTTACCTGGGCAACCCGGTACCCTATGGTAAGACTGATTGTCAAACTTTCTGACTATACGACCACCAAATATATAACGACTGCCAAACACGCACAAAAGACAGCCGGGACCGGGACCCACCAATTTAACACCCATCTCACCATGTCACCCATCTACGGGCTAAGCGCGTAAAGCTTTAACCCTATGATCGATCAACCCTTGTGGCTGTTACTTAGCCACGAGCTCTTCAAGTGTATTCCACGTGTCAATTTTGTCATGTGTTTGCTTAACGATATGATCCAAAATGCATGAGTAAGTTAACACTATTTTTTTCATTGCCCCGCTCACTGATCTTAGACTGACGCTAAGCGATAGGTGCTCATGACGTTCCGTAGGTTAAATGCTCTAAGGGAATGGGCGGCAAATTACGGCGCGCTAACAACCACAGATCAAGTTACGAAATGTTTGATCGTGAACTGCTTGCATTAATTTTGTTTATTCTTGTGAAGTTAGAATGGTGAAGCGTTGTTTTCTTTTGTTAATTAGACAAGATATATGTGGATAATATGTATAGACAAGATGATGACTGCCCCGTTGGTCTAGTGGTCGCCAGGCGCGACTGCTGTGCACGGGTCTCGGGTTCGAATCCCGGGTCGGGCCGAAATCGCTTCGTGGGTTTTGAGAAACTTTCACAAAGCAGCCTGGAGTCTGGAAGTTGGTGATTGATTCACCCGTGCATCGGAGAGCACGTTAATGTCGGTCCTGCGCCTGATCTCTCTCCGGTCGTGTCGGATTGCCGTCCCATCGGATTATGAGAGTGAGGGAATAGAGAGTGCACCTGTGTCTGCGCGAATGCTTGTGCACTATAATATGTCCTGCGCAGCTGGCTGATCTCTACAAATGAGAACGGCCGCCGTAGCCGACAATCGGCCTGGATGCCATCAGACAAGATGATCTGCGATCCACGGACCGACCACGCCAAGCGATGGTTAGCTTTATGATTGACGACCCGCGCAGCTGTTACTTAACAATTAAAGTGGCTTGAGTAGTTGTTATTTTGATTACAGCTTAATTGTTTTGTCTATAACATTCTAATGCTCCATTGTTCTAACAAAGTTAAGAATCGCGAATTCTTAGGCATTAGTATTTAGTTACTTTAAAGATCCTAACTTATCTTTTAAGGTTAATGATAAATTAAGGATTTTCAACTAGGATTTCAAATATACATGATTTTCTTGTAATATTAATAAACCTATCTCTTGGCTACTTGTTATACATTTATTTTTATTATAACTAATTTGGACAGTGACTATAAGAAATATTAATTGCCACAAGATGTCCGAATTAATTGAAATTAATGTCAGAATTTTAATAAATGCGAATGTTCGTAAGTTTATAATGCATGTGGATATATGTGTGTATGTTTGTTAATCTTTGACGCTAAAACTACGGGATAGATTTTGATAAAACTTAGTAGTAATATAGCTTTGTTATCAATATAAAATATAGGCTACATTTTATCCATATGCAGAAAGTATTACTCTCAGCAGAACACGAGAGAAACCACGAACGGAACCAAGTCTTATTATATGAAAAAAATAGTACAGACGAATAAAAAAAGTAATATCTACAGGAAATAGGTACTTACAGAGCGAACGTTAATAGTAAAAACGCAAAGGTTATAAATAAAATCAACTGATTACCATAATTCCTGATTAATTTTCATTTTTATTATACCGGATACCCATTAGTATTGCCGTTTGAGCAAGCCACGGATTTTACAAAAGTTATAAATTCACATTGCGATTTCCTTGCGATTGCGATGAATAAAATTGTTGCTAACGGAACTTAGATGTTTAGTGATGATCCCAATTGAAACATGTAGGTATAAAAGAAATCATTATTTTTTTTCATCATTTTCTTTTTAAGTTTTCAATCAATGTAGGTAGATGTACAGCCAGCGCATTCTATTCAGGATATTTGACATAATGTATTAGCTTGATATGCTGGCGTCTGTACATTTGAACTTAACGGGCCGGTATAAAATTCTATCCAGATTTATCGAAATTCCTTAACATAATAGAGTACTTTCGTGATTAAGTACTCTTATAGGATTTTCCTATTATTATGTACATATTTTCAAATCTCATATTAATATTAATTTCAATAGTGATGCTTCAATAAATCGTATTAGTCATAACAATAGAAGAATATTGATATAATTCTTATGGCCAGTTTCACGATGTCCGAATAGCCACTATCGACCAAATATATTCAAAAATCGAACAAAATTTGTATGAAATTATCTACTAAAATAAACTAACTGGAACTTTTTCTTAGGTGGTGAAACAGGCCCTTAAAATGGTACCATCACACAATACACAAATAGCTCCCTCAATTTTATTCGATTATACAATAAACTCGATACTCAAAACTAAATCAAAACAAAAGCTAGTTTCCCTTTCATTCGAATTGTATCACCATTAGACATAACATAGCCGTAGGCGTAGAACTCGTTAGACCATAAAAATCCAATTACGTGTAGTTCAGACGCGTGATGTGATAGTGAAAGCTTACATATCTATCCTACTAACGAAATAAAATCTCTAAATAAATGGAGCTACAGTTTTATGTAACATGCACGCACTTAGATTCTACTTTTAAAAAAAAAACAAGTTACTATGTTAATAAGTATGGTAAGTATTTTTAATGTATAATATAATATAATATTCCTCACACATTCACACAACTAAGCAGAGCTTGTACTATGGGTACTAGACAACTGATAAACATGCTTATATACTTTTCTTTTGTAACCTACAAAAATGGAACAGAATTTGTATCTATTTAAGCGGGAAACGAACCCGCTACGTATAGCGTATGTATTATCTACTTCTTATTTAATTTCTTTTTTATTTACTTAGGAATAGTTTATTGTGGGACTGGCGTGAACTGTGTTCAACAGTCCCGTAAAATAAACTACAAGAAAGTGAATTACTAAGCATGTAAATAAAAAACATGTTTTGAAACACAATAAGCTAAATGGATGGATAGACAGATCTTTGAAAGGCTGCAGTCAGAAGTTAGTGGTTTAGACTGAAGACTAGTTGAAACGCCACGCGGAAAGAAACTCCAACTTTCGGTCGGATTCGGTCGAATACTAAAATGGGAGGTTTTACTATTTTATCACTCTAAGAAAGTTACGTAAATTACAGCGACTGATTTCGGAGTAAGCCTTGCTCTTAAAAACACAGAGTATGCTTCCTTAACTATCATCCGTCAACCACATAATGTAGATTCCTGGTAACACTCAGAAAAAACACAAAAGAAAATCTAAACAATTCCTTAAGGCAACAATTACGAAAAAAAAAATTAAACAATTAGCTCTCGCAATCAATCCCAAAATATGTATTTCTACTTATGATTATCAGAACGTTAGTCCGTTCTATAGATCATATTTTAGTCGAAATTATAACTCATTTCAGATTAGAATTTAATTTATCTAAGTATACCTCCCTAGCAACACTCCATCTCAGTATGTCAACGGACTTATTGGAAAATTTAGACTAATTAAAATTCACGTTTTGAATTATTCATCTGGATTTCTTTATTATTGTCTGCATCTAGTTATTAAAAGTAAAGCCTTAAGTTGTAGGCTTTATCAAATTAATAAGTTTAAACCCAATAACAGGAAAACTGTGCTCAAAAGTTGAAAACGATATTTTTTTTGATTAAAATAGTGACCATTTTTCTAGTTCCCTAGTTTCCAACTACTTATAGATACTAAGGGCCAGTTTCACTGGTTGCTGATAAATTCCAGATAGTTTATCTGGTAGATAATTTCATACAAATTCTGTTCCATTTCGAATTTATCTGGTGGATAGTGGCTATCAGTAACCAGTAAAAATGGCCCTAACTCTATTAGTAATAAAAACCTTAGACTACAACCACTACGCAATAAATGAAAAATTGAATACGACGACGCGACCCAGTTTCCCACATGAACCCAACTTTAGCAATTAGTACGGTTATTTTCATTTTTCACGGATCAAATCTTTGGGAAATAATTTTTACTCGTGAACCCTCAATTAAATTATTTTATTAATGAAAAACTCACCTTGTAAAGGTTTCTCGTATTTCTATAGTGTTTATGGAGTGGATAAAATGTATGGTGTTTACTTGGGGAATGGATGAAGATGAAAAAATATTTAAATGTTGCTGATGAACAGGGACCTAGGAATCGTAATTATTTATTCACTTTTACTGGATGAAACTATTCTACATAGACCTACATATAACTATATCTTTGTCTATACGGACTATTAAACTAGCATATAAAACCAAGGTCATTTAAAGTGTATCCTCTACTAACATTCCAAACGGCGACCAAGTAAAGGCTTCACATATCTTACACATCACTTAAAACAAATGCACGTCATAACATCTCCGTACATTCTTACTCAGTACTAATCCAATTACTTGGGAGTGCGTGATAGTGAAAGCGAGCCGCGGTCAGCGCGCGTCCTTGACAGCAAACAGTTGCGACATCGCAGTGCACAGATCCGGTTATTACGAGTAAAGCTGTGTTCTGACGGTTGTATTGCTAGTATATATTTTTTTTATTTGAGCATTTAAAAAAGTTCTAATATTACTGAGCGTGGATATATCCTTCTCTGAGAATGAATATTTTTGTACATATACCAGCACATTAAGCTACCTGAAACTGTCAGATTTTCCCAATCAACTTTGAACTATATTCTTCGGCGATAAAGTTGAAAATATATTGCTTAAGGAAATTTTGAATAAAAATTACTTGTTTTACTGTTACAGTTTCAGTACGATATTTTTTCTTTTAGTTTTGCTTGTGTAGGTATTGACTTAATAGTATTTTTCAGGGTGGCAAAAAACCTCTAAGATAAACACGAAAAAAAATAAGGAGAGCAGCTACTTAGATTATGAATAAAATATAAATATTCATATCAGACCAAGCACGCAATAAAGTGTGACATAAGGCTATATTAAATTAACATTAAAACCAATTCAAGGATGCAGCAATCCGAGAAATAGATCCAACCCATTTCAGCACTCGATTTTGACCCACTCCAGTGTGACATAATACGGACAAAACGGAACAAAGGCGATTAAAAGATTTATGCGACTCGAAAAAATGCGTATGTGTTGCCCGCCTCGCGTCCCCATTCTTTCCGTGACAGTCATTGAACTAACAACAAAAAGGGAATTTCAGGCAACCCACTCGAAAAACTCGCATTTAAAGAGGGTTGAAAACATTCCACCTTTTTTGATAGGTAGAAAATAATCTGAATGACCTCTTCTACTGTAAGTACGGGGGAAGAGAATGTCAAACTTTTTCCACCTTATTATTTTGAACGTCGTTTTAAAAAGTACTAGGTTTTGACCATTAACTTAGTTCAAGTTCATGGTCTAAACCTAGTATTCACCTTTTGACCGCCACGTCAAAAAAAGAAAGATGGGCCCTCAGCGTCAAGCTGAGAATTCATCCATACTACTACTACAATATAGTGGTGAGTTCGGAATTATATCGATTAAAACTGACTTTTCATTTTTAAATTTAAAATTCTGTCATATAGTCGTGACCGTGGCGTGCTGGAACCTTTTTGGTTTTTCATCTAACCTGACTGTGGCGGTGAAAAGGTTAATGCTGGTACTTTTTTAAGATCAAGTTTTATAATAAGTTGGAACGAAACTAGAGCTCACCTATATTCTTTCTGGAATCTTCGTGTACCAAGGCCACAATAACTGTTTCGATCAATACCGTAGCCTGGGACTATCTCAAATATCTGGTAACACTAGTAGATACCTAAGCGGACACTGTTATTGTATTAGCTATGCTTTTTAACGCGTGGTTCAACGAAGGTGAATTGTAATTGGGTTTCCTTGATAGGATTACCTGGAGGATGGTTATTCATGGTCGCTCGTTGGAATGTCCAATGAAAGTGAAATTCGCTTACACAAGCAACATGGACTACTAGTTTACCTACTTGAATTTGAATTTGTTCTTTGTTTTTTTTTTATTATTTTGTTCTACAGATGACAACTAGACGCAAATTTAGGCTATATACATATTATTGTTTAGTAAGAAATACACTGTTAAAAGAGAAAAACATCACCTAATTTCCCGTGTTCTCTTTAATGAATTTTCGTTCCAAAAAAATACGTAATCCAGTCCGTCCCGTATCGTCAATAAAATTGAGGGAATTGAGAGTGCACCTGTGTCTGCGCATATGCTTGTGCAGTATAATTTTGTCCTGCGCAACTGGCTGATCTCCTTAGAGAGAATGTCCGTCTGGACGCCATAATCAAATTTCTTTTGAAGTTAGGTATATCTAAGTAATACTTATATTAATACTTATAGGACAATATTATCACAAAAACAACACTATACTAATATATCTGAAACTGTATTATCTGAAACTCAATCACATCACACAAAAGATTACCGCACATCCTTTCAGACATATTTATTTTCCTCACCCAATTAACGGACAGTTCTCCGGAGACGAAGGAACACGATTCCTCTTGTTCCTTAAATTAACTCTCGGAGGAACTGTGCTCAGAGTTGACATATGATGTTCTTAGGGACATTGTTAAATGGAGCTATTTTGTCCAAAAACAATGCTGAAGATAATATTAATGATAAGAAGCGTTATTGTTTAGTGATAGAATATTAATTTGAATATACGTTCAATGCCTTTTCATATACTGCCGCCAGCACATCAAGCCACTACAATCTTTCAAATTTCCTAAATAGATTTTCAAATTTATCGCTGAAGCATAATAATATGGTTTAAAGTAGATTGGGGAAATTTGACAATTTCGGGTAGCTTTATGTGCTGGCGTATGCATGTTGTTATCAGCTGCAGTTGAAATGAGTATCAATTGAAAGGAATTATTGTTCGAAACCTTCACAACCATAATATGGCTCCGTGATAGAAATTGGTTATGTTTCAGTCAGTGTAGTGTATATTAAAATATTCATAAGGGGGATTTTCAGGAAGTATAGGCGACTCTTTTAAGACAAAGATGATCACAGACCATTAGATCAGAAATTTAAAAGAAACAAATAAACTCACTCTCGCATTTATAATATTTATTACTTAGTTAGAATTTAAACTCTTAAATGCAGATAACATCGCATGCAGAAGTTATACTAATAAAATTACTATACTGACATAAGTACAAAGCGCAAACGACCATAAAAACATACAATATATAATGCATTATTAATCACTCGATTACATTACAAAACGCCCGATAGCTTATCAAAGTACAATAATAAAATTAATTAAATATTACTGCACGCATAACACAACTTCAATGACTCGTCTATTCATTGTAATGTGTTTTTAATTAAATCAATAAAATTATATTCGATCGTCACATTTGTTAAGCCATTCACGATTTAGATTATGTCACCTTTTTGTTGAATGGGAAATTATCAAATGTCCCTTCCCTTCCCCCCGCTGTGGGTACAGCTGGCTGGAGATAGTACATACAGAGTGCAACATAGGAATCAGTGATAAAGTTGAAAACTTAATAAGGAAATTTAACAGATTCATAGCTATAAGTACTTTATTTATGTACACATTATGAATATATATTACAATAAAACTTAAACTACTATCTAAAATTAATTAAAAATTGAAACAAAAAAGTATATATGTAGCTAAATTAAAATACTTATATACACATCAGGCATCAAAGTATTCCTCCGCGTCGCTGTCATTCGGAAACGTGCCCAGAAGACTGGCTGCATTGCCACGTTGGATGGCAATGCTTAACCTTTGTCCAAAGAACAAGCCAGCCCTCTGGTCAAGCGAAGCGTCAATCAGCCTTTTACTGATTTCCCCCATGGACCCCATGGTCCGAGTGTTTCGATGATTATATGATTCATAGCTTGATATCTGATTACGTACAAAACATTTCATTCAGTACTATCTAACCGTTTAACAGGTCAGTGACCTTAAAGTACATATCTATAATTCACTAGCTCTACGGTATAATCTTCGCATTACTTATATACACGAGGAAATGCGCATTCACTTGAACTAAACTACATACAAAGAAACCTCATACATTTCCTCACCAACTTCTTATTTTATGTAACTACTGCTGTATATAGCAATGTCTGCATTATTTTGCAAATACTCATGTCAATTTGTTTAATGAAAATAAATTCTCCGTCCACACGAAAATCTAAGAGGAAGCCATTAACAAAGAAAACAAAGTACTTTTATTATCACCAAGATTATAATAATGTCAACGTAGAACCGGAACACTGTCGGACAAAATAATTGCACCACAATAATTATTAGACATATAAATCATATGTTTCGTACACTTGGGGCCATATTAAGAACGCATATACCAAAAGTTGGCAACGTCGCAAATAGCTGTCAAATATTTAATAGCCGTAAATTCACTGTATGAAAATAAGCACTATTGCTCTGTGATGCACAAAAAAATTAAATATCAGTTACAATTAAAACCTTAAATTTGAAGTTGTAAACGTTTCAGGTGTAAAAAAGGCATTTGGCAAGTTTCAAAATATTTTTTTTACACGTTAAACTATATATTGGGTTTTACGATATTAATTATTGCATTCCCTAATATTTTTTTTAGTGCATTACAGAGCATAATTTCTTATTTGCATACAATAAGATTGCCAAATTAATTAAAACATGTAAACATTTGACAGA
Source organism: Heliothis peltigera (assembly GCA_958496145.1). Taxonomy (NCBI): domain Eukaryota; kingdom Metazoa; phylum Arthropoda; class Insecta; order Lepidoptera; family Noctuidae; genus Heliothis; species Heliothis peltigera. The sequence continues at coordinate 10,202,351 of OY292329.1, read as the reverse complement.
TATTTGCGACGTTGCTAACTTTTGGAATACGCGCTCTTAATGGTAAACATTTCACAGTTTACCTAACGGCAGAGCGGCGTGTTTGTTGCTTGTAGGGCTGACAAACATGTTGAAATGATGTACGTAATATGTTTTTAACAGTCCGTATTTATATAATTTAATCGAGCTATTAACATTTTTTACTCAATGGTGTTAGGTGATTGTTACTAAGTATTTTGGAAACGTTTTCTCTATATCTCGGTCAAAGTTATAACCGTTGAGATAAAGATAAAATCAGAATGGCGTAGTTCAGTGTTGGCTGACGAAAAGTGCTGATTTATCAGCCTAATTCGAATAAACAAGTTTGAGTTTTGCAACACCAAAAAAATGTTCCTGATACGTCATTCTACGATTCGCCAACCAGAACATTCTGCACACATCAATTTCAATTCGTCATAAGAACAAAATAAATAATTTTGTGCGATGACAAATCGGTAAAATGACTCTATGGAATAAATAATCTATATATGTATATAATCTAAGGGAGGCATAACTCCTTCAAAAGCTAGTCGAATTACGTTTTAATACGGTGTCAATAGTGTCAGCTTTCATTTGTTATTTATAACATCGATATCAATTGTCAAGTGGCAATAATACAAAAGCAGCCCTAAGTTAGCACCCTGTCAAACTCACCGCGTCGGTCATGCCCTGCGGAGCACAACACAATATACGCATTACTCCAATGTATACACTTGTACTTTTCATTGCGGTGCAGTGTACGCTTCCTAACTGCCGCTCATTGTTGGAAAACACGGGTTTTCTGTGAGACCGTCCCACCTTCTTGGTGAGTGATTGTATTTAAATTGGAAGGTAGTAGTGTACATGCGTAGTCTATGTATAAGTTGTAAAGTTATTTATTTATTTAACAGTCTATGTACGCAGTTGATGAGATAAGAAGAAAAATAGAACATTTAGGTACAGACGCCAGCACATCAAGCTACTAAAATCTGTAAATTTTCCTTAAATGTTTTCAACTTTATCGCTGAAGCATATGGTTCAAAGTAGATTGCGAATTTTTAATAAATAATGAAACGTAAATATTACAACCTACATTGTAAAATTTATTTAGTAATAAGCAAGGCAAGTAAATTAACAAGGTAAGAAAATATTTTGGGACTAATTACTTTTTATGATATTCCTAATTACGTTCTGAGGTAGAAAGCATTAATCAAAACTAAAATCGCGTTTTGCTATGGTGTCATCGATCTTAGACTAAGTATAGACGAACCCGAGAGAGAAATAGGTACATTATAGATTCACAAACTAAATTGCTGCAGGCTACGAAGTGCAAAGCACCTGAGAAACTTATAAATATTATATATATTCTTGCTTCATACATATTTATTTACCAAGTATAGTGAAGAATTTTCACTGTGTTTTATACAATATTTACTGTAAGTTTCTAAATGTGTTGCTAAGCGCAAATATCCTGAGTTACTGATGATTTTTTTTTAATATTTCTAGAAGTACAAAAATGGTTCCCACGTAGAGACAAAAATTAAGAAAATCTCGAAAAAGGAAATAAAAACAATACAAATATTAAATACTTGACTATTAGGCAGTATGAAATTTGCTGAGTCAGCTAGTGTAACGATAACGAAGAAACCCACAAAGTGATTTATTCGACCCTGACTCCCTCCAGAGGCACTCTCAGCCGGGGAGGTCATTAAAAAAATACCCCGTGCGCGGCAGGCCAACGAGACAGTCTTTAAACAATAAAAAAACACCAAGAACAAAATCAGCCAAGCTGATATAAACACCGATAGCACTTTCACTAAGTACTCGATTTGCCTGCTAATCCACAAGCAAGTAGAAAGCCTAGCATAATAAACCAGCTTGCCTTATCTCCGAGAAAACCCGCCTTATGGAAAAGTATGTAAAATCAATGGCATTTAATGAAGTGGCCGGAAAATTGTTTAAATGTGGAAATTGTCTATTTGATTGCTTGATAACATTTATAGCAGGATGTTATTTTATTGAGAATTCGCATAAGTTAGACTAGAATCTGAAGTTATGTAGGTAGTGTTTCCTGTTTTTGATATATTGGTAATTTCTAGTTGGTATTTAAATGTTAAAAGAGGCTTGTTTATAATCTCTTTCGATATAATTTACGCTCTAATGCAAAAGATAATATTGGAATTTAATATCCATTTTCGAACGGAAAAAGCTACTTAAAATTGATGCATTAAAAGCGTTGATTTTAATATGATTAATATAACTATCATATCAGTTTTGATATGAACAAAAAATCTATATCTAACTCAGCATAAAATTATTTGCCTATTATTATAACTATGATTTTATTTGTATGATTGTTGTTGACTCTACTATACTATAGAAAACTTTCAAAATATAATGTGAAATATGATTTTGATATTATGTGCAACGTTTATCTACCGTAGGTACACCTATACGTGTTAAAAGAACGGTATTAGTATAGAACAGATCTCAAATATTAGTATCTCAAGTATTAGTTTATAAAAGAAGTTAAAATAATCCACAACATGAAGTATTTCAAAGTCAAGAACAGGAAATTTTAAACAATCCCGCACATGAAAATACGTCAATCATACAATCACATATGTATTTATTTTTTGCAACTATTAACTAGTACTCATAAATTTAACAATGACAGCTATAATTACGTTATAATCGCTTAAAAAGACTAACATCGATTATTCGATCGATGTAACAAGTGACCAAAATTGGTCATCATGTTTATAGAAAAAATCGAATCTATAGGTATTAATATAATAAAGCAAAAGAGTTTGTTTGTTTGCTTGGTTGGTTGAACGCGCGAATCTCAGGTACTACTGGTCCGATTTTAAAAGTTCTTTCAGTTTAGGATAGCCCATTTATCAAGGAAGGCTACTTTTTAACTAGGTGCGCGGAGTTGTTCCTACGGCACGCGTGTGAAACAGCTGGTGGAAGCTCGTACAAAATAATATTCTCTCAACTCTTCTGGGCTATTCGATGATAAGTGAGTAGGTATATTACATTTTTCCACCTTGTTGGAATTCAGTGATTTACTTAACAAGAAGTTACAATAAAAGAAAAAAGTTTGTTTGCAACGAAAAAAGAGCACACGCAAACCATTATAGTGATGATCTACAGAACCAAATCCAAAGTATAAACTTCGCCTTAATGAGCTAGCGTGTTAAAACGTTTTAAATAATACATAAATCATTTATTATTTGAGACGTTCGGACAGATGAATTAGGCTCGAGACTATAAATCAAATGAACTCTGAATTGAATTTGAGTAAATCAACAAACAGCGAACAACGATATTTCACTTTGTTATGCTACCGTTTATTTCAGATAGCAATATTGTTTCCTATTGTATTTTAATTTTAAAATAGCGCCTATAATTAATTTTAAGAAGGATTGAACATGTCTATATTATGGAAGACAATTAATTATACCAAGCCAGTTTCAAACGTGCCCTGAGGGCACTAAATCGCGTAAAAAACACCAAATTTAAATTCAATATGTTCAGCCATTTTAGAAGAAAGATTGAGCCTATATTTTGGAAGACACTTAATAATACTCGGTTTCAACCGTGCCCCGGTGGGACGCTATCTCCCAAAAAGTAACGGCAAATTCAATTTCAATCTGTTCAGCTGTTTTTGCGCGAAACCGTACAAAAAAACTCAATAATGCATTTACTACACTTGAAATAGCAGTATGCTAACTTCTTCCACCTAAAAGCTTCCTAATTAATCTAATTATGCTTTTTTCCGTGGAAAATGATCAGATGATCCCGCTGAGGGATGTACCCTGGAGGGGTCGTCAGACTTACTACTACATATTATTATTACTACTTACTGACTAAAACCCACTTTTGTTCCTTCTGGATATCTTTATATGTTAGAGCCGCGGTAACTCTTGCGTACAACCCGCAGCCCCGAAACCTAATGACACGTTCACCAGCGATTTTCTTCTACTTATGATAACTAAGACGACATTTATTCCCTGCTTCTTTAATGACGATTGAAACCAAACTCTTCGTGCAATAATTAGCTAGGAGCTTAACACTATCTGAATAAGGAAACTTAAGCACCTGATTACGACCGTCTATCGTTAAATAAACTTTCTAGGAAAACATGTCAGAATTCCTACGTTTATGGCAAGGAATGTGCGAGAAACATAAAATTCTGACCTTATAGGTCGCACGTACTTGCAGGCTTGATTAATAGGTATAGTAAAAGGCATGATGAATAAAAAAAGTAATAAGTCCGTGTAAAACCTAAAATATTGGACATATTTTTTTTCCTCACAAACTAATAATGACGAGGATACAACATGATGAAATTTCGTGTTACGTCACTTTTTAGGCAATAATTTTACTTAAACGTGACGTCACAAGCCCCTACTCCATGCCAAAAGGGATGCTACTTTATTACTGCAGTTTATCTTGTTCACTCCATCGTGTAAACAAAGCGTATATCTATGTATCATTTATACACAATATACTCAAAAACAACTGAACATCTCTCCATCCACGCCGTTAAGCGAATTTCAGGTTGCTGGGTGATTGAGTCTGCAGCTCACTCGATAAGACCAAGTCTTTTCATTCATTTTCATAAATAGAAATCATTTTTCATGAGGAACATTCAGATACTAAAAGCCTGTGTGAAATCACAGATGTTGCTAGATACATATATATTATATATGCCACTATTGTTTATACGTCATTTACTCGACTGTTTTCCTTCTTAAGAAAACTGTTATCCAACATCAGGATTTTCCCATGACGTAATAAATAGTCCATTCTGTTACAAAAGATACGACGACGCACTATACCTTAAACCTGTTACTATATTACCATATAGATGTTATAATATTATACAAAAGTGTGTTAGAAAAACGACGTGTCAAGGTTGAGAGAAACGATGGCCGGTAGATACCTCTTTTCAAGGTCATGTCGTTTGGTTTTTACGCTGTATTGATACTATTTCTTATTACGATAGATATTACAAATTCTCTACGTTATAAGATGAAATAATTATGTATTAACAAATAAATTGATAACATCGCAATAAGATTGTGAAGCAGTTACCCAATTTTATATATGTAGTTAGAAAAGAGGTACTATTAGAATGGTTGATGAAACTTTTTTACCGTTTAAAGAGGTTTATATGGCTGCGGGTTGTTCGCAAGAGTTATCGCTGCCCTGGCACACAGGGACCTCCCGAAGGTACATATTGGGTTTTAGTCAATAAGAGTCTAACACTCCCTCCAGCTGCACCCTCAGCGGGAGGGGTCATTTAATGATTTCCTACAAAAAAAAGACCTCCAAAAAGAACACTACGCTTGACACTCCTTCCAGCTGCATTCACAGTGAGGGAGGGGGTCCATTTGATGATTTCCCACAATGAAAAGGCGGTTTACAGGACATGACGTAGGCAGAAATCAACAAAAGCTGAAAACTGATTAAAAAAAGAATGACGTTCTAGCGAGTTTTGACCGTACCTATTTCTTATCTACGTATTTCATAATTAATTAAGTTTATACCTAGTACTTACTACGAACAGTTTTGAAGAATACATAATCAAGGCTTAGTGAACGCCATTACTATTAAACGAAGCTTTAAAAGATCTTTTAGTTAGGAATGCGTAAAGCGGGTCGGGCGCTATGAATTAAATATTAAGTTGGAGCGCCAAAGACGTCTTAGTTTTACAAACTAGATGTGTTATATGTCTATAGTTATGTCAAGCCATTTGTGTTAGGGAACAAAATCATTATCATTTAATAGGATAGTAAGCAAATATGTAGGACTAAGATATATAATTATTACAACTAAATGTGTAACTGAAATAATAATGTACATTGGATACCGGTGGTCACCTATTTTTTTTATATTTTTAAATATTTTTTCATATATATTTACATTTAAGGCGGGGTAGTCCCAGCGAAATAGGTATTTGCCGCTACCAAGAGTTGCCCGTGATTGCCGTCAAGCGAGCCGCGCGCTTACGTCGCCGGGGGTGAACTCACATGAACTCAAAGCCCCGAAAAATGTGTCGCAATGTGTGCAAAGGCAGAAGTACAACTTAATTTATTATTTTTATTTATAAGTAGTTATCTATGTACGAAATGTTAAATTTTATTAAGCGGTTTTGCGCGTATCATCTGTAGTCTAGATCATGAAATAAAAACATTTTGTTTACAAAAATATTTACCACCACATTAATATTATTTTATTGTAGTTATAGAGTAAATTGTATTATTTATTAGGTATTGGTTAACTATCGTTATTTTCGTTACCTATCATGTGTCTTAGCCAGTCCTAAATAAATGACTGAATACAAAACGACGGAGTTGAACATTCAACTGTGCAGTGGGTAGGTAGCTAGGTACCTAATATTTAGGCGCATTAGTTTGTAAATTTCCAACACAAAATGACCACGCATTGTATAGATTTCCCGTATAACGAGCGCTCCACATGAACTGGTTTGTGGTCGTGCGTAGGTCAGATATAAACCAACAGATACCTACCCACAGTTGTTTTATTACTCACATAGGTAATACATAGGAAATAGAAATATCACTAAGTATTTTTATTCACAAACTATTTGCTTACCGTAAATAGTTTTAGCTCAAAGACTTGTTGTGGTTGGTATGTAGGTACCTAAAATTCTCTGAAGAAAATAAACCATTATAGTTTTTTGCGCGCGTGAATTCTTTATTTACATTACCATAGGGCTTAGGGTAGCAAATTCAACGGTTTTAGACATAAATATTGGCATAATTCGCATGGTAGGTAGTACTATCTAGGTAACCAGATACCTATGTATGTACCCTACTTAGTAAAGTGAAGCAATAAAATGAATTAAAAATAATAATTATGTAGGTACAGTGTGTTATCAAATCATTTTTACCCGTATTATAGACAATTTTGTTTTTTTTAGAGTTGCCCATTTTGTTGACTTAAAATCTATACATATAATAAAATCGTAGAAAAGTCAAAATTGAATATTTTTTTAAAAGAATAATTGGTCTCAAATCTAAATCTAAAATCGATATCGAAGCCAAAAATATAGTTTTTTGAATTTTTGTTTGTTTGTCTGTATGTATGTCCTAGATAATCTCAAAAAGTACTGAACGAATTTGCTTCAAATTCGGCATGAATATAACTAAAAGTTCGGGTCAACATATAGGCTATATATTATTACACTATCACTACGGTGGGGAGGGGGGTAAATGTGTAATCCTAATGCCCACGCGGACGACGTCGCGGGCAACAGCTTGTATATAATAAAAACGAATACTAAAATACTAATATGAATAATATGAAATGAAAACCTAAAAAACTTTTTACAACAAAATAGAAACCGACTTCACAAATCACTAATAAGTAAAAAATAATCCTTTCGTCATAGCTCTAGAAGTCGATGTCGCGAGGCTGTCATTTAGTTCGACACCGATTTTTTTTTTACTTTTTAGTGTTTTGTAAAGTCGGTTTCCAATTTAAAAAAAAAGGATATTTTCTGCTTTTTAGTTTCCTAGTAAAAAATTAAAGAAATCTACTTTCACACTTCCTTTTCGTACTTATCATCAGCCTCGAGGTTCCAGTGCCATCACTCATAACCCATGATAGTATGAATGCAACTGGTTACACCGATAAAGCCTTCATCAACACGAATAAAATAAGCCCAAACACTATGTGGCTGCTATCAACCATTAAGGAGTTCCTTAAACTGTACTGCACCTGCATCACGGACCTTGCAGTGGCAGACATTACCTATCACGGCGTAAACATCTTGTCAACAGAAAAAAATAAGTCCAAATACTATGTAGCTGCTATCAACCATTAAGGAGTTCCCTAAACTGTACTGCACCTGCATCACGGACCTTTTAGTGGCAGTCATTACCCATCACAGTGTAAAGATCTTGCCAACACTTAAAAAATAAGCCCAAACACTATGTAGCTGCTATCAACCATTAAGGAGTTCCCTAAACTGTACTGCACCTGCATCACGGACCTTGCAGTTGAGGTCGTCACCCATCTCGCTGTAAAGATCTTGCCAACACGAATTAAATAAGCCCAAACTAGAGATAGTTAAGATGTACCGTTGAGGAGTTCCCTCGATCCTCTGTAGTCTCCATCATCAGTTTTGCCCTAAACCTCCGTAATATTGCAGTCTCATCAGATACACACATAAGTATCAAGTTTTTACAACATGCTTGCCTACAATTTTCAAGAGATGCCCTCGATTTGTCAGGGTTTCCACCACCAGGTCCTGACCTGATGACAAATGGGAACAAATAACAAGCATGCACTTACAAATAAAAAAAGAATTTTTGAAATCGGTCCAGGCGTCTTTGAGAAATCGAGTAACAAACATAAAAAAAATTCATACAGCCGAATTGAAAACATCCTCCTTTTTTGAAGTCGGTTGAAAAAAAATGTATTTATAAAATATTTTTGACACGGCCAAGACGTAGGTATTTTGTTACTTACGTCACACAACTTAGCGGGATGGCTGGCGCGGCGCTCTCGCAAAAATTGGCATACGTCCGACCTCCAAGGCGTTCCGCTCGGGACTAAATGACACGACGCGCGCGAGTTGCGGAATGAAAACACTAGATTTTGGGATAAGTGGGATAGGAACTTTGATGTTTCTCGTTTTGGATACTAGCTCATATCATATTTTTTACGACCTTTATTATGGTATATTTTTTATTGTTTTAATCCTAATACAGCTCAAATGAAATGATTATTAGATTATAATTTAGACTTGTCTTTGCGATTTAATTGGATGCAGTAAAGTGCACGTAATCGTGTATCGGAATGCGCGTTTCCCTAGATCGAAGGGTGAACTATGCAATATATTTTTTTCAATATTTTAATCCGTGTTATTAACGAGTAAAACACCATAAAAAACTACGAATTTCACGCCCACCCCGCCTTAAAATTGTAAACAATACATACATCAAAAAAATAAATGACAAAGTGGTATAAAATCTGAGTCAGTGCAAACTTTATTTGCTCTTAGTGTGATAACATTTAATCTGCCAAATGATCATTCAGATAACACCTTGTTAAAACAAGTCATATCTAGAAACAAATTGAAGACTTACAGCTAAATCTTTACACACCCATAAAAGCGTACATACTTATCGCATTAATTAATTCGCAGCGGCTTATCCAGTAGCTCATATATGTACATCTGTGTGTGTACAAAGAGTACACAAATTGTGTCAGAGAGTGTGTTTTGTTCATGTTGAGGAATATTATAGTAAGACTATTATATTCCATACCGTATGTATGTATCCTTTATATGTAGGTATGTATGTCTGTATGCTAGACGTGCGTTGTTATAAGATTGAGTTGTATTGTGTTTAGTTGATTTCATAATTAGGTAAGTAATTTGAAGTAAAGGCAGCATACTGTTTCGTGATTTGTCTATTAGTTTAGTTCCTAGAAATATTTATGTGGAGTGCAAAACATGTTGTATGCAACTATGAAATACTCTTGGTTAAGACAGTAATAACCTCAAAGCTTAATAATATACCTTAAGATCATCGGATGTGATTGATAGCTAGTGACACGTTATTGAAAATGATTCTTAGAATTACAAACATAGATTCGGCTGTTGGTGCTAACGGTACGCGCGCGGTCAGCGTTTCCGTAGAACCAGTCTTAAAATCCCAAAAGAAGCGAAAAGTTCTTAAAACCATTTCTTTTTTTATGCAACAGCTCAAAATCCACAAACTAAAATATATCCTCTTTTGTTACAGGAAGAAAACATAGCCCTTCGCCTTATAAAGCAGCATTCAGACATCGAGGAACCAGAAAGCAGTCCAGCATCACCTGAAGAGGTCTTTAACACCGGGAACACTGGTACCACAGGCCGGGCGTACTTCGACGAGGCTGGTTACGTAGCTGGAGGGTCTAAGGATTCAGATCCTTACGTGAGGAATAGGTTCAATCAGGCTGCATCAGATAACCTGCCGAGTAATCGGCCTGTGCCTGATACGAGGAATGCTATGTGAGTTTTTTTTAATGCCCATTTTCTGGCCTTGAATAACGACTACTGAAGTTACTCATAGTCTTTTCAGGACCAATAACTATAGCTTGTGCATCTAATGAGCGGAGCTCTAAGTTTACTTACCTGTTTGGCAATGTTATAATTTTAATTTATATACAAAGTATTCAGCTTTGTACCTTGTGAGATTCTTGGCGTTCTCATGATGCCGAAAATCTATGGGGTTATTTAAATGACACAGAGATGTATTATATGCTGCGCCTTCAAATATATGTGGAATACCATGTCAGCATTTTTTTTGGTTTCTATAATGAAATACTCTGTTGTATATACATATATGTATATACTACAAACAGGTTTTAATAAAACCGCAAATAATAAAACAACAAAAGGCAGCTTCGACCTTGAAATTTAATAATTGCTCTTGACTAAGCTCAGCTTATTACTTACAATACATATGTCTACTATTTTTTTTTAATAGCTTACGAAAATAACGAAATAAGCTAAGCAGATAGAAATGCAACATGGTACGGAGATAGGTGGCAGGTTTTTTACTGGGTTAGAGGAATTGTACCTCGATACAAAATCATCAAAAATAAAGTAGTCTTACTCCAAAGATTCTTAACTACAAAGTACATAGGATACATCCATCAAGTAAAGACTTAAGAACCAACCGAACAGTAAAGCCATCAGCATTTTTCAGGCTTCCGAGGCCACTTAATCACCGCCATTGATATTTGCATGAGAACCGAGTTCGGCTTAGCGTATTCTCCTATGAAAAGGGGTCAGGCATTCTAATGTTGACCCAGTAAATTCTACGGAGAATAAATCATGTATACCCTGCTATTTTCGCTAGATCAGCGTTTTTTTGTTCGTAGATGACGTCGAAAATGTTTGATTGATGCGAAGTTTTTGTATGGAGGGTAGCTATTGAGACCTATGTCCTTGAGTGAATATAGAAACATCCTAGTTTTAAAAGAGCGGTGAATAAAGGCTATAAGTTCATTTGAAATTTCGGTGTCGTTCTAGAACTCCGGCTTAAGACAGGCATCATATGTTAAACGTAGCAAAAAATATTATTTTCACGTTTTTAATAGATTTCATTGTTTAGAAATATAATGTACACATGTATCCCATCGTGTTTCCCAGTAATTACACAAATCGATTTATAACGAGATATTGAGTATGATTATTTTCTTAGAAAACTTATCTCTAGGGAAAAGAGAAAATAATAATATTTATATTATCCTACCATTGACTAAACTGGTTTTGGATATCTATACCCTAATTTTTCTGAAGCTAGATAAGACCCCAAAGTGATTATAAAGAAAGTAAAATACAAATACATATCAACAGTCATCATGTCCATGACTGGACTGGGACACCTATAACCTCATCATGTCCTGATCTCGATCTTCAACTCAAAATTCCCTGCTGAGGGTTATTTGCAAGAGTTACCGTGGCCCTGGCACACAAAACCCTCCAGATCACACATAGTGGATTTTAGTCAGTATCAGACTAACAGTCCCTCTACCTGCACCCTTAGCGGGAGGGATCATTTGATGATTACTCATGACAAAAAAAGCTTCCCCTTCTTGCTGCACATTCAATGTTCTCTTCCTAAAATCCGTACCCATAACATCTTTTTTTTTCGTGGGAAATCATCAAATGACCCCTCCCGCTGGGGGTGCAGCTGGAGGGAGTGTCAGACTCTTACTGACTAAAACCCACTATGTTCCTTCTGGAGGTCCTTGTGTGCCAGGGCTACGGTAACTCTTGCGAACAACCCGCAGTCTTGCGAACAACCCGCAGTACCCATACCACCTTATGTTCAGAAATCATCGCTCCAACTCAGCTTTTAGGACATCTTAGGCATGAGTTTCAGACAAACAGTCCCCTCTCAAATACCAGTCAATAGCTATCACACTTAATACAAACACGAGAGATTAACACTTACGTAACTCAAAATCTCATAAACAAACATCCAAATCCAATATTGGATGTTCTTAACCCAAATTCCTAACTTACGTTAAAGAAGTGCAGTGTCAAGTGTGACCTCAATATACGCAACCTCATATGTAATAAGAGTAGGCATACGACCTCCTTGGACCACGGTGACCTCGCGGCCTCGGGTCAATGTCTCTACAAATGAGATGAAGATTCTGCAATGTTCTTAATGATAATTAGTAGGTTAATAATGGAAGACAGTTTTTAGTAATTTTTTTTTTTTTTTGAAATAATGAGGTGTTTTAGGATAAATTTTTATTTTATATTTTGACCAGTTTCGTTTATCTGGAAGAAATAACTTCAACTTTTGTGTTTTAAGGGATTTTTATCATACGCATCAACAAAAATATTTTATAGACTCCAAGTAAGGATATACACAACACACGGGTCTTACTTGCAATCATTTTTTTTTTATAAAGACATGTACGCTACTTCTATTTCTCGGTCACGATTAGACATTTGGTGGAGTAAAGAGTGGCTCCCAGTAGTTATTGAGTTCATCTTTCTTTACCTAGGTTGATAAGGTTGCGGTTGCTTCACATAAAACACTATTGCATGCAACAGCTGCATCAAGTTAAGACTAGAAGCCAACCCCAATACAGCTTGAGAAAGGGCTATTCAAAAACCATAGTAGCATCACACTATTTGCTGTAAGGACGATCAGTAAAATCCATCTTATTCTTTCACAGGTGTCGGCTAAAGAAATACGATGATGACCTGCCACAGACGAGTATCATCATCACATTCCACAACGAGGCCAGGTCCACCCTACTTCGGACCATCGTCAGGTAATCACAAAGCCTTATCATGCGCTCGGGAGACTTCGGTAAACTTCGGGAGTATTCGTTGAAGAGCATTTAAGACGCAAAGCAGTTGAAAGTTTTAAGTCAAAAATCTTGGATATAAATAAACTGACTTTAATTGACAGAGTTAGTAAGAAAGTTTTATTGAAATAGAGATCTAATTATAGTATTTTCATCTAAAGGTTTTATTACATCAAAATTGCTTATCCGATGTATTTATTTGTCGAAATACTTGATTTTACGGAGGAACTTATTATAACTTAACTTTATTTACTGGCTGTTCCCTGCGGTTCTACTTGCCGCCCGAGCGAACTAGGTACTTCTCGCTTCCGAATAAAAAGTTAAGAAAAAGTAAAATCTATGTTCTTTCTCAGGCTCTAGACTATGCCTACCAAATTTGATTTATATTATTCGGTTAAATAGGTAATTAGGTTCAGTAGTTTTGGCATGAAAGAGTGACAGACAGACAGAGAGTCGCATGTAAAATTTTAGTAAGGATACTAGATAAAATAGACCAATTCCACTATTTCAATATGTATGTAGTATTAAAAAATCCAAAAACACAGTCACAAAAAATCTGTTAGGTATACAGACAATTTTTGATTCATTCTTATATAATTTTCATTATACAATTTTGATAATATGTTTACTGGTTTCTCATGATGATATCATCACTTTAATTTTAACAATATTAGCATAATAATCTTCACATTTATCAACGATTAAAAAACGTATTTTTGTTCCAGCGTCCTAAATAGAAGTCCAGAGCACCTGATCAAAGAAATTATTCTAGTTGACGACTACAGTGATAACCGTAAGTACATGTGAATTAAAATTAATTGTATGATATTCTTTTCCACGCGCTCCTCGAAGAGATGTCAGCAACATAGGAGGGGGGCCCTTTAGGGCCGGGGTCTGCCTGGGCTGCGAGTTGTTCGTAAGAGATACCGTGGCCCTGGCACACAGGGACCTCCAGAAGGAACATAGTGGGTTTTAGTCAGTAAGAGTCTGACACTCTCTCCAGCTGCACCCTCAGCGGGGATTTGAAGATTTCCCACGAAAAAAAAAATATTCACCGATTACAAATACTCGTATTTTCGATGATAGCCGGCGCACTTAGCAGTCAATACATTTGTACTGTATCATTCGTTATGATGTAGAAGCCTATGCCGGGGCGGCGGCGGGTTGTTCACAAGAGTTACCGAGTTACAATGTTTTTTTTTTTAAGTTTTAATAACAAGTTTTAGCTTACCATTGTCTTTCCTAATAATATAAAGCTGAGGAATTTATTTGTTGGTTTGCTTGAACGCGCTAATCTCAAGAACTGTTATACCGATTTGAAAACATCTTTCAGCTGTAGTTAGTCCATTTATCGACGAAGACTATAGGCTATTCTTATCCGTATGCGAAATACAGTTGTCTAATATATTTTCTACAATACAAATACCTACGTATAAGGTACAATTGCGTTTTGATAATAATGAAGCAGTTCCATTACCTAATACAAAGAAAATAAAAATGAAAGTCAAAAATTATTACGACAACAAAAATATGTGTGTAATTTCGTATTTTTACAAGCTTGTGTAATTGACGGCTCTACTCACAAGCAAACCAAGAATTCCTTTCACAATATCAGTAACAATGCAATGTGAAACTGTGAAGCTGAGCTAGCCGAAATAATAACAAAATCAGAATCTTTATATCAACTTACTGTCAGGAAAATGGACCAAGAATATTGTCATGCGGACATACAAGTACAAATGTGCGAACTTGGCTGGCACACTGCCAAGCCTAAAAATGAAACTCGAATACACGCAATATCAAAATGTTCCCAGCAACAATGGCGAAGAATTTTACACTGTATTTAGTTCAACAAAACTCTTGATTCGCGTAATTATGTAAAACAATAGTGTGCGTTCGTAATGCCTTTTCACTTCTCATAATATAAATTGTGAAATTCGTATAAAATAATGGTCTGAAAGCTTAGCTCGGTAATGGTGGAGCAATTAATTAGCTACTGCGGCCGTTCATACAACTGTGTGACTATGGATTAAAATAATGTTTTATACCAAGCGATGATACGTAATCTGGTACTCTAGACTAATTTAATCAACAGCAATGTGCGGTTTATTTTGAAGTTCAACTATAAGTTTTGTTCTATTCAGCTCGTCTTTTGTTTTCTTAATAAAAATACAAATTGGAAATCTTTGAAAATTTAGGTATACTTAGTAGACTTTTCACAACCTATGTTAGAGTCGGCTTCCAGTCTGATCTAATATAACTACTGTCGCTACGGCCTATCTGACCTCCTCAACCCAGTGACCTGGGCAACACGATGCCCCCTCGTAAGTCGGGTTGTCAGATTTTCCGGCTTCTGAGTACCCGTTATGAGTGCCAAAGATGTACAAATGACAGTCGTGGGCCACCAATTTCGTGCCCTCCTAAACACAAAACCCTTAAAAATCTTGAGGCTATATATTCTGTAAAAGTAAAACAAATGAAAGTCAAATATTTAGCAGATCGTTTAGTTCTACTATCTTTGTTGGTAAACACTCAAGCTTAAACGCGTTTAAAATAAAATAGGTATATAATATCGTACCCCTTCCACTGACACTTATATCTTCAATTTTCCCGAAAATATAAAAACCTTTCCTTATAAAACTCGTAAGACGATAAAAATATCCTACGAAAACAAGGATACTAAATATAATAGCTGTATGAATTTTTAAGATTGGCGTTTATTCATGAGGGGCAATTGGGGGCAATCAATAAAATGTACGGTATGGCATACGAAGGGCAAAAGTCAACGGAAATTCAAGAAACATAGTATTTATTTTATCCCGGAAAGAAATGGTCCCTAGAGGCGTATCTCAAGATTTACTGTTTTCGACAGTAAGGTATCGCTATTTCAGAAGGAGAATAAATTGCACAAAATTGTTTTTTCAAAGCATAAGTTCACATACCTCAAAAATATTAATAAGTGAGCATGTATTGCAATGATCTTATTTCATACAGTAAAATTGCTAAATTAATTATAACATAACACAAATATTTGACAGCTATTTGCGACGTTGGCTCTTAGGATAGTTGCATTCTATCGTTTTTCCCCATAAATAATGTGTTATTACATAATTACCATTGTGAAGGTAAAGATTATAGATATAAGAAAATATGTACAATGTTTACAAAAAAATATTATATTATTCGTTCATATCTTTGATAACTTCGCAATTATAATCAATTCAAACAAGCTAGACCTCGTAATTTCACAGTCGTCAAAAAAATCCTATGTTACTACTAAGTTTTATCGGTAGTACATTTTGTGTGTTTACATATTTACGCATTAAATGGAAAGTTTTTGAGCGTGGATACCTTAACGAATATTAGTGTAAGGCGAATGAATTTCTTGAAATCTACTAACCTGTATATTCCATCCCCAGCTGACGATGGCGCAGCCCTCCGCGCTATACGAAAAGTGAAGGTGATACGCAACTCCAAGCGCGAGGGTCTCATGAGGTCCCGAGTGAGGGGAGCTGATGCTGCAGTGGCACCCGTGCTGACCTTCTTGGACTCTCACGTGGAATGCAATGCACACTGGTTGGAACCTCTCCTGCAGAGGGTTAAGGAGGTATGTGGATTTTGTTGTTTAGTATTTGAGGAATAAGGAACAAATTTTGTGCGGAAGTCACTCAGTCTAAAGCGTCGTATAAAGTCTGAGGATATTATGATGATGAGATGATGGCGTCCAGACAGATTCTCGGCTACGGCGGCCGTTCTCTCTAAGGAGATCAGCCAGCTGCGCAGGACATTTATAGTGCACGCACATTTGCGCAGACACAGGTGTACCTTCTATTCCCTTTGTAAAGGTAAAGATTCATCATCATCATCTCCTGAGCCTTTTCCCAACTATGTTGGGGTCGGCTTCCTATCTAACCGGATTCAGCTGAGTACCAGTGTTTTACAAGGAGCGACTGCCTATCTGACATCCTCAACCCAGGTCTTTCCCAATCCAATCCTTACCCGGGCAACCCAATACCCCTTGTAAAGGTAAAGATTATTCAGGAAAATTCCTGAACACAAAAAGGAGGATATTAATAGGATTCAAAGACTAAACATAAATACTGTGTCCCAAATGAATTGTATGAAAAGCTGTTTTCTAAACAAACATGTCAGAATAAAGTCACGGCAAAATAGTATTTGATCTAGTTCATCTATTCTTGGAAAACAAATATTTAACACTACCTACCTAACCACCTCAAGGAACCAAAATTCTTTTATTTTCAAAAAGTGTACAGACGCCAGCACATCAAGCTACTACAATTTGCCAAAATTCCTTAGGTAATAAAAAAATAGTAAAAAAATGTTTATTAACTAGGTAACTTTACAATGCTGGTGTTGCCATTGAGCCACAAAATAAGCACAGCTTGTATCTTGTGGCTCAGAATAATAGATTTCAACTTTATCGCTAAACCATATGATTCAAAGTTGATTGGGAAATTTTGACAATTTCGGGTAGCTTGATGTGCTGGCGTCTACACATTACGTAAAGATACACTTCATTCTTTATCGAAACTTCTAGATCAATCGCAACCGATCAGATAACACTCAATAGCAAAGCTTTAATTAATTAAACGGTATTCTCCAATAAAGATGATTGCTAGATTTGCCTTGCAAATTAATTGGCAATGCGACTGGCATACAGATAGCCTTCGACAATCATACATGCATTTATGACTAGAATACGTTTATAAAAAAAATATTCTACCGCTGTAACTAATTTACCCGTAATTCATTTATTCACGGGTTTTGTATAATTTATTGTTAATAAATTAAACGTAGTTTTGACAAGACTCTCGTTATAAAAATGTATAGACGCGAGCACATCACCCTAACTAACTAACAATCTTTCAAATTTCTTTAATAGATTTTCAACCTTATCACAATATTGGAAGGTTAATATTCGATTGGTAAAGTTTGACAGATTCGAGTAGGTGTTAACCTGTTTGCGTTTGTACTTTTTTATTGCTAAAATAGTAAGTAACTAAAAGGATAATAAATAATTGTGTCACTTTGGTCTATTAAATCCATTAATAATATCCTCGGAGGGTTTCGAGAGTAGAAAAACAAAGCAAAACTTCATATAGAAGTTAACCACCTTATTGAGAACCGTGTTTTTAAAAGTACCGGCTTTAGTGCTAGATTTAATTCATCAACTTTCTTCAATACGATGGTTTAAACCTAGCTCTAAAACTGTTACTTTTTTAAAACCACGTTTAAAATAAGGTGGTATCTTAGTTATAAAAAACAGACATCGTGTCAATGAAAATCGAGGGCAGAAGGTAGTCGAATATATTATATTCATAGCTGTTCTAATAGAGTTATCTGTGACTAATCATTACAGAATTCTTACGTAGGAGGACCTACAAGCCTACGTTATAAAATCAAATGCCACATTGAAATAATTGAAAGGAATATTTAAACACCATGTTACTAATACTATTCCAATACTATACTTTCACATTGTTAATGGCTTAATAATGTTAAGGTTCGAACGAACAATCATCTACGTCATCTCATACTTTATCTGTCAAAATCTTGAAATCAATTTAGTTTAACTCGCAACCGCGCTCGGGAGTAGCCCTAGTGTGGATTCGAATAGGGATGCGGACAACTAGTCAAATTCAATACTTTTATAGAACTGTCAAAAACGGTTACTCTCTATGCAATTTGTATGAAAACACCACATATGACGTCACAGATTTTTCACATCAATCCGTATACTTATTTCGATTATACTACCAATAAAAAATAAAAACAGTTTTCGGTTCAGAACGCTGAATAAAACTGACATTATTTTAAGATGCTTTACAAAATGAATATGATAAAGTATTTTATTTATGACCTAGTTCGCATCCCTATTATGAACCGAGTTTTAGAATGTCAATCAATAAACTCACAGCGGATTCAGATTCGAAATTTAGATTGATGTCTTACAGGATCATACTGCAGAACTAGTATAGGAATCTGTCAAAAACGAATTTTAGTTAGATACACATCAGTTGGATACAGTTGGATACTTCATACAAAATTACAAAATGTTGGCACATGCGTAAAATATTATATTGCGTTTCTTGTCTGTTTTGTAAAATACGGATTTTGTGGATATGCCCGTATAGTTTGAAGCCCGCAAGATCTCGATGAGCTCAGAATACAATAGAAGCCACAGAAATACATTATATAATTAGGTAACGAAGGTTTTCGCTGCTTGATCGTCTACGAGACAGTAAATAGCATGGGACTTGCTTTCGTTAAAAACATGGATGAAACTACACGTCAGTGAGTCGTCACTTTTTATAAAATAAATGATTTTATTTATAAAATATTATTATAATAGAGTTTTATTAGATGTAATTCATTTTTTTATTTGTAATTTAATTTAATTTAATAATATAAATATTGTGTAATTTCAAATTCGAAATTTAAAAATACAAACATAAATGTGAGTGACTTCTTTTTAAGCAATTTACTTTTGTTTTTTTCTTGTTCTATTCTATTTTATGTATAAGCTAGTCTTATCCTATTCGCAATAAAGTCACTCATTACTTTTACATTACATTCGTGTGTAACATCAAAGCCGAAGCAGAGCAAAATGTCAGGATTCCGCAATCCGCTGTGCAATACACATCCGAACGATATTGTTGGTAATTGTATAAACAGCAATCTTCATTTGATATTGCAACAATGAGATTTCTGGGAAGAATTTGTGTTACAATGCTGTGGATATTATGTTGTTAGTCGAATTATTTTCGAACTTACATAAGCTACACAAATGATATAAGAATTGCGAGTCGTTGTACTACTTTTACTCATTGCCCTGATTATATTATTTTGTGGTCGAAGCGTCCTGGGGGGAGATCCCACCTCCAACAGGCTTAGCATGGCGATTTCAGATCTACTCTGTCAAGAAAAGACAAAGCTCTTTCTATCAATGTCAACATGTCTTCTGCCCGAGCATGGCGCGACCTGTCAACTCGCATATAATTACTTGTAGCCTTATGTCAATCGAAGAAAAGAAAAATTACTTCAAAAAATGTCAAAAGAAATCTTACGTCATCAGTCACTTTTGTGTCATTATATCCAATCTCCGGTAAACAAAACTTGTTGCTACGGTTGCCATGCTAAGCCTGCTGGTGGATCCCACTCTCAGAGGGAGCTTCATAATCTAATTGACTCAAACCTATATGTATACCTTCAATCTAAATTTGCGTTCCAATGTCAAGGTAACTCAAGGCTACGGGATTAAATAAAAATACATATTATTACAACAGCCAGACCATAGCTAATTAATAATGCTTTTCACACAAATGTTGACCCTACCGGGAATCGGACCCCGAAACGAGGGTCCCCGTTTCAGCAGTCCGGCATGGTGACTATTGCACCAACAGGATCATCATCATTATCTGACTAACCTTTTCCCAAGCTATGTTGGTGTCGGCTTCCAGTCGTAACTGGATGCAGCTGAGTAGGTGCTCATCCATACTTTAGTATGTAGATAATTTCTTTTTATGTCTGGACTTTAAAATAGACTATGGCCCCTGAGTTTGTTTCGGCGTTTCTTCTCAAGGTAGTCAGTTAGGAAATGCCGACCTCATCTCGTATTTTAGAAAAAAATGGTTGACATGTAAAAAACTGTTGATTTCAACCTATTTGCAAAATAAATATCATTTATCAGGTACCAGTGTTTTACAGCATCAACAGGGTCAATTAATAAAATAAAAAAAAAACGCTATACGACTAGTTTATGTACAAAACGAGTGCTATATATCTCAGAAGCTACGTAAAAACATAATAAATTCATTCAGTGTTCCGCATAGTAAAGTCCCCATCACTTTGTATAACAAAACACTGCTGTTTTATACTTTAAAATATCTGCGAACGGCAAGCGACTGTTAATTTAATGTCAAGGTTTTACGTGATGGTATTTTGTAGATGTTGCAGCTACCAGCGAAAATATGACGTTTTTAAATTTGACTAGATTTAATGGGAGAACGTGCTCGAAATTTTGTGCTGGAATGTAGCTATGAAATAATAAATGTGCTATGGTGATGTGAGGGATGGTGTTTTTAAATGAGCTTTTGAGGGGCTAAATTGTAATAGCTAGCATAGTCTGGCAGTGGCGAAGGCACCATACAAGCCGATAACTACCGGCTTCCCTTTCGAAATATAGCCGGGATGGTATATTTTGGAATTTCTTTTACTGCGTTTTTTATAATACGGTATTTGACATCTAGACCAATTCAATACTTTTAATGTAAACTGTCAAGAACAGTGACTTTCTATGCAATTTTACACGACTAATTTTAGACGTCACAGATTTTTCATATCAAGCTGTTTACTTATTTTGCTTATATTGTCAATAAAAAAAATCTAAATGATAAATTAATCTGACTTTATTTTAAGATGCTAAACCAAATGAATATAATGAAGAATTTTGTTTTTGACCTCGTCAACTACCCAATTATTAAGCAGATCAATATTTTATTGAATTCAAACAACATAGCATCAACTTAATTAATATAAAGCGTGAAGGTGTTCATTTTAATTATAAATCCGACATTCATTGTTCATTGCTAAACGTCGATGACCTTATGTCATGACCTTTACACTTTTCAATCGAACTCAAATCATTCGGGTGGTCTGTTCAGCAGACTATAGGGGGACTTCAGACTAGCTTTTTTGCTGCGTCAATATGATCGTTTCGGAATACGCTCTCAAAAATACCTAACGCTTGAATATTCCAGTGGGTACGTTGGAATAAATTATAGTTAGTTATAGCTAGTACTTCTTCCACTTTGTAATACAAACATGGGGGTTAGCCAAGATGTCTTTCTACAATCGTAAACGCTAGTAGAAACGATAAAAATGTATAGAAATGACATTTCGACTCACATTATGACCACATGATTTATCGATTTCAAATGTGTTGACAATCTTTTGTCAACCTGCCTAAGTTATAAGTCGATGTTTTGAGACCATATAGCAAGTCAGCGTAAATTAATTCGTTACTGTTTTGTTTTTTATTTTAATTTTCTACCCACAAATTGATTATTATTTTAGAGACGCTTAGTTTTTTGTACACATAACTTTCAACAGTTCTCAACGACTTTGACAAAACTTTATGTTTATAATGTTCTCATGTAAGTGAATTTGTATTCTTATGAGAATAAAGTTTCTTAAACCCGAAATGTCATTTTCATACATTTTTGTCGTTTCTACTAGCATTTACGATTGTAGAAAGACATATTGGCTAAGGCCCTTGAGAAAAAGGCGCTACGCTTACTTATTCATGCTCTTTCAGACCGAGCGTAAACGCACAAATAAAGTACTAGTGTGAAACTACTCTTAGACGAACAACATTATTATATTATTGAAAGTCATTTTCTGTTTGCAACACAGGTAATTTTGGTTAATTCGTGACACGAGCTTTCAACTGCTGTCATGTTAACTCTGTTGGGTTACAACTTAATATTACATGTATGTTACTATAACTATGTATGGTATGGTATACAACATAGGGATATTATGTTTGCTATAGGTTCGTATGAGGCATGAATTATAAGAAGGTAGTAGTATACATAGTAGAAATATTAATAGATTATGATACTGAAACATTAAGCGATTGAGGACATATTGCCGTCCACTGCTGAACGAAGACCATTTATAGCGTGTTAAATCCTCAAATGATCCCCTCCCGATATAAATGCAACCGGAGGAGTGACAGACTCTTGCTAACTAAAACCAATTTAGAGATCTTCTGGAGGTCTCCACTCTTTTTGGAGGTCTGTGTGTGCCAGGGCTGCGGTAACTCTTGTGAACAACCCCGCAGCTTACGAGCAGCCCCGACAGGCCTCGGCCGTACGGCCCTCCAATGTAACGTAGGCTTCAGCCAATAATTGCGAACCATTAACGAATGATTAAGATTTACATTCTTAAATGAAATCATGTAGAAAACCCTTAGTATAAGAATGTTTATTATGAGATAACTCTCCTGACCTACTTTAAAAGAATTCGTTATGAACTCTCGAGAGCTGGGAATTTAAACAGTACAAAATTCATAAAAACTAGTTTAACATTAAGCATTAAAGTAAAATATAAAGCGATGCAGTAAAGTTATTACCATTGCACTCAAAAAGTTTTACTTAAATTCACTTTGGCATTTTAATGAGAAAATTCCGTTTTAAAATGATATCTACGTAACCTTTTAAGTAGTTGACACTAATGACTTCGAAGTGATAAGATATGATAAGTAAAATACTTAAGTAAACCTTGCATAGGCACAGACTTTATGAAAAATGATCATCATATCCATCATACTCATCAAAGTAAATTATAAAATACTATAGGTGATTATTTTGTGGTAAACATGATCCTTTATATGTTCTAGATGACCTGTAAAAATATATGAAAAATCTTCATCATATCTATATTCATCTTTATCACATTAAATTATAAAACACTATAAGTTGTTTTTTTTGGCTATATTATCATGGTGGTATTTGCGTTTGTAAACATGAACAAATTCAGACCGCTCGGCAAGTACGCGAAAAATGAAAGAAATATCCATTCTTGCGTAGCAAAGTCCGTGTAACTACAGCCTTAAGCTTGTCTGCTATCAAGTCTGGGTAAAATTACGACCTTGAGTTATCTGACCTTTTTTAATTAAGCGGAAGTTATGCGTTGACGTGTAAATGACCTTTCATCGGATAAAAAGTATATTTTAAAAGAAACTTTGAGAAATTTATTTTGTTTGTGACTGTACAAGAGGAGCTAAGTTGATTTTTGTATAGTCTGATAAAATTCTTTCCGCCAATGCGTATGCTCTTCATCATCATCAGCCTTTTTATCGTCCCACTGCTGGGCAAAGGCCTCATCTCACACAGATGAGGATATACGGATGACTATATATGTACATAGTTCAGGTTTCCTCGAGATGTCCTCCACCTTTAATCAGTCAAAAATGTCCAAGATATTCTGAAACAGAACATTATAATAAACATTTGAATGTATGCTCTTGCCTCTAAATAATTTTACCGATAAATAAATAGATAAAAAAATTATCCGCCTTAAAACGGGTCTATATCTGCCCTACAGAGGTACAAAAAAAGGCTGATAATGACCATAAAACTGAGGAACAAAAGATGTCTTTCATAAATATACTAGAACTTAACTTTTACTTGTTATAAAACACGTAATATTTGAACAAGTTAGATCTAGCACCAAATTACAGGAAATCATTGCATAACGTTTTCATAACAATTCTTTTTTTAATTTTGTATCTCATCCTATTGTATTGTATGAAACATCATCAGTATAAAATGTCAAATTATATAGCTTATTACGATGGCGAAGTAACGTAATAATCATTCGATTACCAGATAAGTATCGATTACTGCCATCTCAGGATTAGCTTGCTGAAAATACAATTTGTAAAATTATATTTAGGAAAAGATGATCTCATGGATTTTATTTCTCTTCCAAATGTTAAAGTTCCAAAACGTTTCAGGATTAATGGAAATATTATATTTAATGCTTCAAGTTTCATATAATTATGATGACGAGATAATTACGTGAGTATTTTAAAATCTTTGAGAGAAATGTATCTATATTATTTCTAGTTTTAACTTAATATACTTTAAAAGAAATAACACAAGAATCCTGCTAATATTAAAAACGCGAAAGTTTTTGTGTGTAACTGCTTCACGCAAAACCGACTGAACGGATTTTAATGAAACTTAGCAATAATATAGCTTGTATATTACAATTACATATAGCTCACTTTTTAACCAAGTATGGAAGGTAGTTCCCTCAAGACGAGGATAAAGCGGACAATCTATCTACGCATCCAAAGCTTGAACTGGGTACATCAAAATCTTACGGAAACCTATCCGGGTATAACCGCGGTACATAACATTAATTTAATTAAACGTTCGCAATATTGCCCATCGTATCTATTAGGCAGGCTAAGCCGAGCTATGCTAAGCTATAATAGTCCGATTAGAGAGTAATGGGCCCATTCTATAGCATAGCCTATAGGTTTAATGGAAATCTCAAGTGAATGCATAGACATTAAGTGTCGCAATGTGACATAAGGATTGCTGAAGTCGAGCCAATAATGTCTTAAAATGGCTATTGATGGTCTTAGTGGTTACTTAAATGTTGCTATCTATTTCTATTATACAAGTCTTGTATTGTAAGATATTGTGTGCAATAATTCTCATTATAATGCATTTTCATTATATTATAATAATGTAGTTTGTAGTACAAACTTAATAGCTAATGAACTAGTATAAATATATTAACATATTATATATACTAACTTATATTATATTAATATATATATAAATTATGGGCACGTAAATGTCGGTCCTGCGCCTGATCTCTCTCCGGTCGTGTCGGATTGCCGTCCCATCGGACTATGGGAGTGAGGGAATAGACAGTGCACCTGTATTTGCGCGAATGCTTGTACACTATATGTCCTGCGCAGCTGGCTGATCTCCACAAATGAGAACGGCCGCCGTAGCCGATAACCGGCCTGGATGCCATCATCATCCTATAAATTATATTTTATTTATTTATCAATACTTCAACATAAAAATGAACAGTGTCTTTAGAATAATGAGTTTAACAAGCACGTTTACGTAGCTTGATACTAGAAATAACGTTATGTAAATAATAGTAAAAAATTTTCAAAAACCGTTTTTAATTCTACTGCTTCCGCCTTTGGTACAATGATAAATGATATTTATTTTTCAAATAGGTTGAAATCTACACCTTTACACTTCAATATATATTTTTCTCAAATCAAAATGAGGTCATACACATAATACCTTCTTAGACCCATTATTTGACACAAATTTCCCAAAAAAAAACAGCGTGCAATCCATCATAATTATTGTCACGACTCACGAATTTCAAAAAGTGTGTCTACCATTGATCAAAATTCTATCGAAAAGTGTCGGTAATAAGATAAAATAAATAAATATGACTGCGATTGCTAAATGTGTAACGTTGGAAAGTAAGCTGCTTCACGTAATGTTACAGATACCGATGCCGTGGTTGTGTGGTCCAAGTCATGAGCAGATATTTTATTAAATATTTACCTATATCACTACATAGTATAAAACAAAGTCGCTCTCTCTGTCCCTATGTCCCTTTGTATGCTTAAATCTTTAAAACTACGCAACGGATTTTGATGCGTTTTTTTTTAATAGATAGAGTGATTCAAGAGGAAAGTTTATATGTATAATAACATCCATTAAATAGTGGAAAAGTACTGTTATTTTTGAGGTTTCTAATGTGATATCGTAAATAATTTTTTACTAAGCTTACATTACCAGTGCGAAGCCGGGGCGGGTCGCTAGTTTATATTATAAAGCTGTAAAGTTGATTTGCATGAACTGTCTTTCTCAAAAACGACTAAACGCCGCAAGTTGTTGTATAGTTCGTTTATGCTATAACTTACTTGTTATCCAGGGGCGCAAAAGTATTTATCATAAGCCGCGGAAAATACCACCGGTGCAAGCTTGTGAAAAGTAAATAATGTGTTAAGACTCAGCCCACTAAATCACAATATGTATAAAAACAGTAAATAAGTGCTAATAAGTTCCTATGTTGATCAGAAACTATAATTAAGTAAACAAAAAATAATAACGTCCGTCCGTACAAAATCCCTGTTCTGTTAAAAACCAAGCGCTATCGTTAGTAGGAAGTTAAGTGACCTCTTTGGATAAAGTTCAACTGCCAGCAAAAAAAAAATACTTCACTTTGCAAACAGATATCCGATAATATCAGAACTTTTTATTGCAAATACTTTTTAAAAGTTCTTAACAGTAGCACCGTATTCTGAAATCCGCTGTATCTTACACCATACCCCATCCCAGTTGCTCAAGCGTGGTGAACGGAAGATAGTGCTTATACTGTGTTGTGTAATGCATCATCAGGATCCCTTCACCCTCGCTCCCGGCTCAGTAGGCTAGTTCACGCAACTAGGCTTATTAGCTACGCACAGACTTGCAGTGATTTATTTAGATTGTATCTCGTCTTTGCTATTAGCTGTAAAGACCGCATGCATGTTTTAATTAAAAAATATAAAATATCTTGGAAATTTGAAGACGTTAAATTGGATTAAAGCTTCATTACCCGCTGGCCAGGCTGAGGAATTTTCAGCTTACCTCAAACTTACTCAACCTTTTTTTTTATAACTCCTGGTATCCCGGATTATGAACGTATTTTAGGTAGAACTAGATTATGTGTACTAATTACCGACAAGTAAATTGGTCAAATTAAAAAATAACTTCTGTTCGCTAAATATGACATCCATGAAAGAAATTCAAATAACTCAAAATAAAAAAATATTTTTTGGAAATAAACTTTGTAGGTTTATTTCAAAATGAGGTTCTTGGTAAAACTTCATCAGTACATTATAGTTTACCCATAGAATTCATATCGGATGTCCAAAATTTTTGTTTAATCTAAAAATAAAACAAAATATTAATTATTTCGGACCGGTAAAACTTACAGTAGATAAGTAAAATATATTCTTAAATCAGTTATTCAGTACATTTACATTGATGCTGTTCTAAGATGCACCTACGAAACAAATTAAATGTTGAAAACATTTCGAATGCATTTTCTTCATATTATTTAACACGGAACTGCACGATAAGTGTTCTATTACGCCACGTTTTACAGCGTTCTCAGTAATAGTAATATATAGCAAATAAATCTTGTAATTTATTTTCTTGTGAAACTACAGATTTGTGCTGTAATGGAATTTGTTAAGCTTAAGTAATATTCAAATACTATTTAGAAGAAAATCTAGAAGCAAAAACTGTTTCATCATCTCCCGAGCCTTTTCCCAACTATATTGGGGTCGGCTTCCAGTCTTGCCGGATTCAGCTGAGAACCAGAATTTTACAAGGAGCTAGGGAAGACGATCTGACCTCCTCAACCCAGTTCCCCGCGCAACCCAATACCCCTTGGTTAGACTGGCGTCAGACTGACTGGCTTCCGATTACTCGTAACGACTGCCAAGGATGTTCAATGACAGCCGGGACCTACAGTTTAGCGTGTCGTCTGACAAACAGTCATTGGTGCCCAAGATATACTTAGAAAGTACATACAAACTTAGAAAAGTTGCATTGGCGTACCTAACCTGGAATCGAACCCACACCCTTATACTTGAGAGGCTGGCTCTTTACCCACTAGGCCACCACGACTCTTACAAAAGCGGTATCCCTCTCTTCAAAAGAGAACTTTCTTGAACCCGGACAAAGAGCCGTCATTTTCTTTTCTTTCGAAATTTCCTCGAAATAAATTGAATAGTAATTTTCTAGTTATGTTCTTATCAATTTAAGAATGTTACTTGTGAAATGACGACAGATAAAAGAGTGTAAGAAGAAAACATGCTGCGCCGCGTCTAATTAAAATTGAGATACACTCAGGCAGATTAAATATTCTTATTAATTTGCTTGTTCGCAAGTCTATCAACAGTCTCACCGCCATTGCTCACGCAGAAATGCGAATACATAACTCATATCACATTTTGGCATTTAAAATCTTTTTTTACATAATAACTTTAAGTGCATACTCAACCTTGACAATACTCCTGGCATTGAAATAAAAGAATAAAAGATTTGTATACACCAAGCCCTTAACCGTGACAACGCCGCCGGTTATAACTGACCCGAGTTCAAAGTTATGTCACAATAGCTATTTGTAGGTCCAAATTGAAGTTTGTTTAAGAATAGACTCTGGCAGTGACGTTCGTCATACGTTCACTTCGGCTTGGGATAATTGGTTGGCTTGTAGACAGAGCATTCATGAATAAATTAAGTTTAAGTTTTCATTGCTTAATCATTTACCTGCATTGTTATTTTGTATTTAGTAGGTACTACCAGGCAGTACCTGGAATTTCATTCGCTCCAATAAGAACTACATCGCGCACCTGGTCTTTTTTTGTTTTCTTGAACGGGCTAATATCAAAAACTACTGGACCGATTTGTAAGACACCATTGTAAGATAGCCCATTTATCAATTAAGAACTCTATTTCCGAAACCGATAACACCACATCCATACTCCTGGCTGCTTTATGAAAGTTTCTCAAATCCCACAAAGCGATTTCGACCCGACCCGGGAATCGAATCCGAGACCCCGTGCACAGCAGTCGCGCCTTGCGACTACTAGACCAACGAGGCAGTTAACGAGTTAGATGGTGTCATATGCATGTGATTATAATATTCGTTTATAACTTCACTACTACATAAATAAACACAAGATAGATAACATTCATGACAGAAAGCGAAATGATCAATATTCATTGGTGGGGAATGAAGGCTTTCAGAACATTCCCTTAATGAAACCCTTACCTATTTCAATACCTTCAAGAAAAATAACCTTCACATTTCACCAAGTTTTTATTAAAAAAAATACCTATTCGAATAATGAAAGGGTCCTGATAAGTATTTGTAACGAACTTTTTCTGAAATTTCAAAGGTTTCTCTTTCTTGTTTCTTTAATTTAGAATTCGTATTTCTTTTACCTTTTATTTAGAATTGAAATTGAATACTCAATACTCAAATACTTTTTGTATTCTATGTGTATTCTTAGTTATGATACATAAGTTGACATGGGTACAATCGTTCACAGCAAAGGTGAGTTATAAGAGAGGAAGCATTTGTTGATTATGGTTACTTAAAAATACTTTATTATACAATGTACTTTATTTCTAAGATAATACATAATACTCAGGTACATAATTTTTTTTCGATATTTATTTGTTTTAATTCGTGTTTTTTTTTAATTTAATTTTTTTGATGGACCTTCTGATTAAAAACACCTATATTCAGGCTACTGTATAGTAGTAAGTATTACAGTACAGACGCCAGGACATCAGGCTACCCGAAAATGTCAAATTTTCCCATTCAACTTTGAACCATAATGCTTTAGCGATAAAGTTGAAAATCTATTAAGGAAATTTGACAGATTGTAGTAGCCTGATGTGCTGGCGTCTGTACAAGAAGTATAAGAAGTAAGTAGTAGGTATTTTCATTTGAAGTACCCACACGTAGACTAGTGTTCAATTTTAGCCTATAAATCTTTACCAATAACAAAATCGATATCATCTTCTGTCAAAAGTGAATGGTAACAATTTGGCCTCAAACTTTGTTGGTAATCAATCAACACCTGAAAGTGCACTAGTGCAATTGCTCGCATGCTATCAAGGTGAAATCAATTCTAGTTCAATTCTATTTCGGCTTACATCACGTTTATGAATGTGATTTTTTAGCACTTTTTCATAGTTTATTTAAATAAAGAACATTAATTTAAATAGATTTACGTGAAAAAATACGTCTAAAATACACATATACAATTCACGTCTGTTTATATTTTTTTGTAATAAAACCATTTTTCTATACAACGAAAATCTGATTTTATACATAAGAATGTTCTAACGAATTAAAACATTTATGATGCTCATTATTGCGAACCTGCCTAACTGGCTATTTATTTTAATTTTTTTCTATATCGGATAGATTTAGTCAGAAAATTGAAGTAGAAGTATGTAGTTACATAAGATTTTCGATGAAAGACCCTAGGATCAGTTACCTAAAAGTTAGTTAAATAATAACGTTATAAATTAGTTACGTACCAATATACATTATACTTACTTCAAAAGAGGTATTTCGTAATATGTCTATTAAATATTGATGTTTAAGTAAAATTGCCTCACAGTACTCAATGTAACACAACTCTAAGACATCTATTTTCTGTTTCAAGCTGTAAGGTGTAATAGATAGACTGTTTGAAATTCATATATGTATTTTAGATTAGGAAATAACTTCGGAAAATCGTAGAGGTAAATATCTAGTTGTACTGTATATATTATCACTCGCTTTTCCCCTGAAAAGTATAAATAATGTACGAAACTATTAAAAAGTTTTTTTTTTTGTGACACGCGATAACTTTGAAAAAAGGTACTATCAAATAGTTTTATTAATTTTAGTATAAGTACATCAAAAAACGAAACGGTTATAAAATTTTCATTAGCTGAGGTATTTTACAAATGGCGAATATATTAAAAATATCACATCATTAACAAGACAGACTTTTATGTTAGATTACATTAAGCGCCTAGGAATTTAAGATGAGCAAAGTAGAATAATTTATCTTGCAACTTATGATTTACTGGCAACGCCGTCATTACTAAGTACTTATGTGTAATCTGCGTCTAAAATAGTAAAATCGTAATAGAAATGCTAATATATAACTTAAAATTAACATATAAATCTGTAGTTATAGTAATTTGCTAAAAAATAATTATAAATCGTAAAGCCTCGTCCTTATATTAGAGTTTGTACCTATTTGCTATATTTAAAAATAAAATAATTCTTATTTTTCCGTAACAAATACATAATTTGTATTTAGAAGAAGGAAGAAAAAAATCCCTAACAAGCAATAAATAACCTGTATAAATAATACATAGTAAACAAGTAGAGTTTTACCTTGTCATAAAAAGGAACAAAATACTGAGGACAGAAAAGGCTATGTAGGAGTGCATGTGACAGTATAAAAGACGAGCAAAAAATGTTCATACTGCAAGTATTCTTTATAATATGTACTATCATGGAGCAGTAGATAACTATATTGTATGTCAGCTACAGCTACGATTTAGGATTTGTAAAATTGATTGAGTTGAAAAAATATAATAAGAAGAAAATAGATGAAACAGTGTTAAGAAAGAAAGAAGAAAAAAAATCATTTATTTTGCGCAAGCGCACACACAAAATAAGTACATGAATAATAAAAGACATAAACACAAAAACCAAGAGAAAAATATAAACAGTAGACTGTAGTAGACGGTTATAGATTACTCATTCTAAGTAGGTGATGATGATAAAATAACTCAAGAACCTGCAATAGATGATCCTGATCATCATACCAATATATGAATACCAACGTCAAGTTGTACTAAATTACCTTAAGAATCACCCAACAATCTCTTTGTTCCCAGGATCCAACGCGTGTTGTCTGCCCAGTGATAGACGTGATAAGCATGGACACGTTCCAGTACATCGGTGCGTCGGCGGACCTGCGTGGTGGCTTCGATTGGAACCTGGTGTTCAAGGTAACCACTCACTTCTCACTGACCAGCTATCGTGACCCGTTTCGAAGGTGAAGTACCGGATACGGTTTTGAAATATATGTATATGTAGGAACCGGTTGGTGTGGTTGTTGCTTATGTATTTACTTTTAGTATTATTTAGATTATCGAAGTGAGTAAGTGAAGCACCCTAGTTCATTATTGTTATTTAAAGAAAAAGATTCAAATCATATTCGAAATTTAGAAACTGGATTTTCATAAAAAAGTCAATAATCATCTCTAGCCTTGAATCATGGTGTTCTTGTTGCATTTTCTAAATACTCTCTCCTCATTAATGAGCTTCACTTTACCTCTTTCCCCATTGATATGCCTCATAGTTAATTATTGATAGTTGTAGTGATGTACTTAATGAAATTAAAATCGATTGGTTTATAATATCAAATCAGTTGGCATTGAAGTCTATTTGAAAACAAGTAATAAGTAAATAGAGACAGTAGTTTTTTTTATTACTTTAATTCATACTGTCTGCGTGGCAGGGAAAAATTAGAACTCTTATGGAAACTGCCTTATCCTGAAATAAGTATAGTGCACGTTTCTTCAATGAATGCAGGATTTTTTTAAATAATATCATAAACAACACCTTTTCTTTGCCAAGATTTCTTCAGCAACACTATGTTGAAACTCAATGCTATCCAAACTATTGCAGTGGGAGTACCTAGGTCATGCGGAGCGTAGTGCGCGACTCAGTGACCCTACGCAAGTGATCCGCACGCCAATGATAGCTGGGGGGCTATTCAGTATGGATCGGAAGTACTTCAGCAAGCTTGGCAAATACGACATGAAAATGGACGTCTGGGGTGGGGAGAACTTAGAAATTTCATTTAGGTAAGTGAACAAAATTTGCAAGAAATTGTTAATAAATACACGCGATGTTATGATAGTGCCGTAACGGCGATATCAGCTATAGCTAAAAGCGACAGTTACAGAATACACTCTAACATTTCAGGGTATGGCAATGCGGTGGTTCCTTGGAAATAGTTCCCTGCTCTCGAGTGGGCCACGTGTTCAGGAAACGTCACCCCTACACGTTCCCTGGTGGATCCGGAGCCGTATTCGCGAGGAACACTCGAAGGGCTGCTGAAGTCTGGATGGATGATTATAAGGAGCTTTACTATCGATCCCAGCCATTAGCCAAGCAAGTTGATTTCGGAGAGTAAGTTCCGCTACAATAAGATTTTTACCATACTTAATTTAAATCCAAAGCTATTGTTATGTTGTCCATTCAATAGCTCGATGCTAATTGTTAAAATCCTTATTTGGTTTATCTCCACAGCATATCAGAACGTGTGGCGCTTCGTCAAAAGCTGCACTGCAAACCATTCCGCTGGTACTTAGAACATGTATACCCCGAACTGCAAGTGCCTGCTCTGACTGAAGCCTCGCATGTCATTAAGCAAGGTGTTAGGTGTTTAGACACCATGGGACATCTTGTTGATGGCACATTAGGTAAGGATGCATTAAATAAAAAAATAACATTATAGGTTTACATCTAGCTTTTCATCATTAGAATCTACTTATATATTCGTTAAACTTTCCAGGTATGTACCCATGCCACTACACAGGCGGAAACCAAGAGTGGCGTTTCGAAAACGGTTTGATCCGTCACCATCGCCTCTGCGTCTCCCTCTCATCAGAAGATCGCGTGACAGCAGTCCTGGCCGCCTGCGATCCTGCAGACGACGCCCAGATCTGGCGACGACAAGGGCTCTTGATCAGACATGCCAAGCTCGACGCATGTCTCGATACAGAACGGCCGGCCCTCTACATAGAACAATGCGATGAAGAGAAACCAAGTCAGCAGTTCACTTTTTAAAGTGCCTCCTGAATGCCAGAAAGAATGCTTGAGATACAAACCAGCATGAACTTCTCAGTAAAAGGGAAATGCGATGCTTCCAGAAAAAGACAAGTAAACGCTATCGAAGAAATTGATGTTTCTTCTGCATTTGAAATGTCCAGTGTTATACTTGATATTAAAGCTGTTAAAGAACAATTATTTATTCCCGGTTTCAAAGACCATGCTGATATTTTAACGTTAATAATTATGATATTTTTCCTTAGTTTCGAATCATACGTACTATCGTAATAATATGAATTTTGAAGCCGGGAATAAATTAGAAGATGCACGAATATAAGTAACAACTGAAATGCCATCTTCGGAAGGGATAGTTTCGAAGATAAAGTCCTTTAATGGATTAAAGATAGTGATCTTAAGATTATCAGGGATATAGTCACAAATAAGACTTGTAACACTTCGCTTTACATCACGTATTAGCTTTGGTACTTACTTCGGCAGTACCTTTAGTATTAAGGCACCATATTCTTCCTCTCACAAGTAGAAGGTGCCAAAATAATTTACCATTTGTAAATATTATTTTAGGGTTAACGTTTTTAACATTCCATTTTGTTGTATATTTTAAGGACAGTTTGTCTTTTAATTCGCTTTTTATATTGTTTACATTGTAATTATTTTCTCATTATTGTTTAATAATTCAACATTTTGATTCTTATTTGTAAATTACGTATCTTTTTAGGTTTTCTTCGTGTATATTCATTAATATTAATAATATTATATTCAGTAACTAATTCTTTAGTATAATGTAGTTACCATTACTATAGTTAATTCACTATAAGTGCCGGGAATGTGGAATGTGGATATATTTGTAAATTTAGGTATTGTATATCGAAATTGAGCGGTGTAGGAACTTGCACCGTTAAGTAACAATTTATAACGATCAAGAAGCCTTTAAAATGAGTCTCATAATTATAGATTTCTTAATTTTTGAGGACAAATAGTGCTCAATTATTTACTGTTAACTTTTGCTTTACTTGGTACAGTTTTTACGAAATATATTTCATCTAATATTTTCTATAAATTAGCCACGAAATTAATGACTGCAATTTATCTTTATTTGAATCATGTATTTATAGGGTCTAAGCAATCTCTTTGTTCGTATGTTTCATTGAAGAATCATTGTGTTATCATTTCATTTTGAACATCACAATATTATTTAATAAGAACATTTGGGTATGTTCTCGCCTTACAGTACAAGCTACGATCACAATTGTTAGTTTAAGTTTTTATTGTTAGTTTTCTATATTACGTAAATCGATTATAAGATGCTCAAAGAACTGTAAAAATATTACATGAAAAAGACGTTGCTTTTACAGAAATTCTCTTCCAAAATCATTGAACAAAGATTTTTTAAATCTTTAAAATTTTCATGGCCTAAATATTTTCATCTATAATCTCATCTGTAAAGTAAGTTAATTTTTTAATACTCGTTACATTAAGTTAGATATTTTTATTTACATTTGTTATTATTAATTTCTAGAAGAAGTATTAATTTATTGTAAATGCTTACGTACTTTTTGTATTTTTCTATCTGTTCTTTTGATATTGTAAAACGATATCGGTGTATGGCCAACCAAAGTATCAAGGATGTGTGAATGTTATGTCGAATGGTTACCAACTGTTTTAAGACTCATCATCGATAGAAAATCAGAAAAACTGCCATGATATTATATAAATGGGCATTAATAAGCAAAACAGCATTCACAAAAATATTAAGTGTCGTCATTCTGTATTGCCTATCAGTGTCCGCGTATGGGTAACTTCCACTTTAAATATTCCAATTACAGTAATTCTAATTACACAATGTGT
Source organism: Heliothis peltigera (assembly GCA_958496145.1). NCBI lineage: Eukaryota > Metazoa > Arthropoda > Insecta > Lepidoptera > Noctuidae > Heliothis > Heliothis peltigera. The sequence continues at coordinate 10,166,624 of OY292329.1, read as the reverse complement.
GCTCAATATTAATCAGAAACTGAATACATAAACGAATTTTGTAGAAAAAAGACAATATCATATAGTTACTATAAAATACAAAAAAAAAACTATAAAGTCATCTATATATACAAATATAGATGATGTGACTAACGAACATATTCATTAAATTTAGTGTATTATTTTGCCTTGGAACTTGATCAAAAAGTTATTTTTAAACTATCATTGGTAGCTATTAAGTTTAAATCCTTTTGTCTCCCGACACCTTCTGTAATTTCTACATGATAATAACCTTTGCTTGTGTCTATCAAAATTGTGTGGAGAAAAAAATATTTCTTATATTTCTCTGGACACTTTAACTTAAATTGATTAATACTTGAAACTACATTTAATAAGTATGGGATGCTTTCACTGGCTTTTTTCAATGTAGACAACTTAGTAAAAGATATTTGCACGTTAACAATAAATCGCGTCTATTACAAAATATGAACATTCCTAAGTAATAATAACACAGTTCAAACACGATTTATGTAAATAAGTAAATATTGATATAGCATACTTTGTACTTACGACAAAAATATAACTTATGATAACTATAGAATCAAAAATATTCGATTTATATACTACATCAAGTGCACGATAGCACCTAGAGCACAATAAGTAGAAGTTAAATACAAAAGTTCTAAACTTTATTGAAATTATTATTTTTGTTAAGCGGCAAATTGACTGCCCTAGTCAGACTTTGTTGAGACGATTTTTTGTTCACTAACAAACAAATGCGTGATTTTATTTTAGTGAGAAATCCATTTGGTAAATAAAAATACGTTTGAGAACAAAAATAGTTTTATTTTTTTTATAGTTTGTTAAATCCGTACCCATTTTTAACACTAAAAAATAATTTATGCCAAAGAGTATTAATTAACATATAATTATGGTTTGTGGCACCATATTTAGACAAGAAGAACAAGAGAGTAAAAACGATAAATTAGAAGACCCAAAATAAAATGAAGGTCTGACACATTTTCGTCATTCCTAATAAGGATTTTTCTTAAAACCGAGCTATGGACACTGGCACTGGACTATTTCTCAATGAAATAATTGTCTTATTGAAGAACTTTACTCCATTCTCATCTGTGATGTTTGTAAAATTAAATTCAAACATTTCATGCTTCAGAATCACAAAACATTTCTTTCAAGCAAAGAAGACAGTACAATCAGTCTTAAAATATCCTCATCCTTGAAAATACAAAAATAATCTTACGATAATAACTTCATGGTTAATTACAATATTGATAATGTACTTACTATATGTAGTAATATTTAAAATACATAGATTAAAACCCTACAAGACCTATCACACTGGTAATTCCTTAAATTACTTTGGTTCAAATTCTACAATGTTACCTAGTAACTGAATTTTATTGTCATCTCCATTTTGACTTTCATTTATTTCATAATTATTTTTTCCATTTAAACCTTAACCAATAGATTTTTTAGAAATGCATAAGAAGATTTAAATAGCCCTTCTTTTGGCTTGGCCGTAGTTGGGTAATAGGAACCACTTCAAACCTATATCATGCTATCACAGTGGTTTAAACACATTCTTTGAATGTAATAAGTAGGTTGGCTCCTACAAATATATAACAGCAACAAGAGAATAAACTTATTGCTATAATGAATTTAAAAATGAACATATCCTACTCTTATGAACTACTATGTACAAAAGAAGCATTGTGTTTCAAACACTTGTAATAAAGATAATATCCACTATGAGTACGAACTCATTTTAGTCTTGATAAAGTTACCTATGACCTTGATAGCTCTGAAGGCATAGTTAGGGGACAGACGCTGTCGAAGAAGGTAGTAGCCAGTGAGGTTCATGGCGAGGAGAATGAAGACCAACGCACCGAAGTCGACCCAGAACGAAACTCCGGACATGCCCATGAGTTTCACGAAGTATCTGAAGAGTACATAGGAAGGTACATTATAAATACAGTATCAAATGCTTCTTACAAGAGACCAGAGCGTAGTGATCTCTGAAGAATTATGCATCAACGATAAGAATTTTATACTCACGCAACATTCTTGTATTCACAGTAGTCTACATGGTCAGGACATATGAGATCTTCTCTGGGTGGACCATATATCGCAGCAACCAAGCCCTCGATCCCGTATCGAAGGAAGGAACAAGCTCTCGCTAGCCTCCACACAATAGGAAGAGGGTCGTCCCCACTACCGATGCCGTACACTGCGAGCAGCATTAACGGGACACTCATGGCAGGACCCATGAAGACTGAATTCTAAAAAAGTATATCCAAAATGTTATAAAGTACTATTTATAGCAGTAGGAAATATGTCCTAATAATAGAGCGAACTATTCAGGCTACGGAAAGAGTAGAGTCTATTAGTGTGGAGATTTTTTCGTTCCGAGAATAAAAACATGATAATTGTGTTTATTTAAATTTAGTAATTGACCAATGACCGAAGCAAATTGGTAAACAGAAAAAAGCTTTGTTAATGTACGGTAACAAAAAAAATAATTGACATATTTACAAACTATCGACAAAACAACTAAGAGAGTTACTTACGACAACACTCAACATGGACGATATGACTGTTCCCATAGATTCCGATATCAGGGCGATTAGAATACATGTAATACTGAACATGATTATTCTATCTGGCTCCATGGGCTGCGAGGTGATTGGGTAAGTGATGACCAGGTATATAAGGCTGAAGAAGATAGTGGCGGGAGTCCGAGAGACTACCAGTGCTGCATAATAGGGCTTCAATCCGTACCAGCGATTGAAATACTCCCTTTTAACAAGTTGGACTTCAGTTGGAACTGAAATACAACACATAAATATTAAAAAACGTTTAGTTGGAGCAGATATTAAAATAATCGTATGAGACTAGTGTGGTCCTGAAATATAATTTAAGATGACATCTAGGATGTAGGAAGATTAAAACATGACATGAAATGAGCAACCGACTCAAATTTTAAAACAGAAAAAAGGAAATATATGTACTTACAAGCAAGTAAAACAGGCATCATTGGAATATAAAGCATGGCAATAGTGCAGGCATAGCAAAAACCAAAGTTGAATATGGTCTTAGACGCGTCGTAGCCCATCTTATTAAAAAGGCTGGCGACTATGAACCCTATGAACAAATGCAATCCGACCCGCAGCCAGAGGTAACTCTGAAAAATAAAAAGATAATTACTTAATTCATTAAGTTCAAGTTCAAGCAGTGTCCAAATTGTTGCTGATCTTTATGCAACATCTCTTAGATATTGTTTTTAAGCGCAAACAACTAGGTCTTCAATTAGGTATGTATAATATGATATGATATTATTGCATTTCTTAAATCTGTGGAGATTTCCTTATTGCTCGATTTTATTACTACATATTTTAATAGTCCTGTTAGGTTTATGTCAAACCTCATCAGCTGCAATATTCTCTTCAGCTTTATTAAAGCATTTTTCAAATCCATAATAGGTTTGATCAAACATGGTTCAAAACTACCTTATTCCTAACAGTCTGCAACAGCATCCTCTTCAACAGAACAATAAACTGTTGACACGCAGTACATCCATGCTTATAATTATGTTTCTCCACGCCACCAGCGTTCAGTTGTTCTATCTCCATCTCTTCTATTGGTTCTCCTACTCGAACGTCCTCGATGGCATATGTCCTCCATCGTTGGTTTTTACCATTTTCTACTGCTGATACCATTCGATCTACATGAGATCCGTATTCACCGCTTGATACTTCAATTACTGGAAGAAAATAATTACATAATAACCTTAATCATTTTATCTTACATCATGAATTTCATAAGTGTTGTACTTTCGTATATCATAATTTGCTGAGATAAAGGTTCTAGGAAAGGTTCTAGGTTTCTAGTAGTTTAATCATACAAGGTACCTACATCATTCCTTGTATTTCGGCAAATAAAACTTGATCGATATACATACAGTATGTAAAGATGAAAACCATAATACTATAAGTATTAAAGAACCCTAAATAAGATGATTAGTGACTTATGCATCAAACCATGACCTCTGTCAACACACGTCATGAATGTGTCTCTAATTGAAGCCATTCTTTTCTACTCTGATGTTATTATAAATTATTATACTTCCTACAATTCAATGTTTATAAATGTTTATGTGTATTGTTTCATCAAGTGTCATAATTAGTTTAATTATTACCTCATGCCGCTTTATTATTATTATAATTCTAGACTTAAATAGGTGCGCTATTAGCTGGCATGTTACGTAAACAAATGGTGTTTAGAGTTAGTAGCATTCTCAGTACTAGTATTAGTAAATCCATCCTTCATCGCTCGATCTCCGCTATTCGTGGCACTTCAGAGCTAGCTTTTAAAGCCAACTTTTAGCTACATTTTGTGGTTTTCCTACGCTGAAGAAATTAGTTAGATCCAAGCGTTCCATAACTTACTCGACACTTCACTGACTGTACTAAAAAGCACGTCATGTTTCCAGTGCAAAAATCCCCCTAATCCATAAGTAAATTCTCAAACAAGATACTCACTAAAATCAGCCGGATTATAAGTCTTAGGACACGGTAGCTGCAGTTCATTGAGGAATGGCACAACTCCTGCCGAAGTTCCTTGGTACGCACATCGACCTCCAGCCACCACGTACACGTGGTCGAACTCAGCGAAGAGACGGGCAGAAGGCGTGTGAAGAGAACAGACGACTGTCCGTCCTCCTCGGGCTACGCGCTTGAGGAGCGATACGCAAGTTGAGGAAGCTACGTCATCGAGGCCGCTGAAACAAAACCACAATAGTAGTATAGCGAATATTATGTATAAGAAATTACTTAAAAGAAAGCCCATGGTTGCCAATCCTTCAATTTTTTTCGAAGTTTGATCGGTGACAGCTTTGGGAGATATGAAGAAAATCGAACTGTCCTGTGTCTGTAGACTTACTGCGTTTTTTCGGAACCTTACGCAGATAAAATTTTCCTTTTTTAATATTTTTGCCAACTATTAAATCAACAGATGTTGCTCAACAGATGAAACAGAAATCCACATAAATAAGTAGCGGAACAATTTCACCGTCCCACCTAAAGACTGTCGTGCCTAGAATATTACGCTTCGTTTTACGTAAACCGTACTTACGTAGTAGGCTCATCGAGAAAGATGACTGGTGGATTGTTCAACAGCTCCAAAGCGATTGATATTCGTTTCCTTTCTCCACCGGACAGTCTTTCCGTTGCTGTGTTTCTGGCTTTCTGTAGTCTTAGTAGTTGGATGATTTCTTCTACCTGTGGTAAAGTATACAACTTCTTAGAATGTTGATTTGTTATACATAGATGCTGACTTGATTAGGAAGTCAGCATAATTATATGCACGTGATCATACAGTAGAAACATAAATAACATAACATAATGCAACTAGTATCTAATGTTAAAGTTGCTAATCAAAAAATCAAATCATGAAATCAAATAATGTAAATCTTATTCGTAATCATTGCCAGGTCGAAACGGAGTTTGTGCTTGTATTATCAAAACTTTTACAACAACTATTAACCTAGCAAACATATTTTTGAATTCCCATCTACTAAATATGGTGACTGCTATTATGGAACACATGCCATTCTTAGAGTATATCCAACGGCACAATAACATTTACAGCCATGAACAATAGTTGGATAAAAACTGCAGAAATCAACAAATTACTTACAATAACAGCCTTCTTCTCTTTCGACATATCGATCCCCAGCTTCAGGTCTGCCGCTATCAACATGGCCTCCTCCACCGTGATGTACGGCTGCAGCAAGTCCTCCTGCATGATGTAGCGGGACAGCTTCCTGAACTGGTGTAGGTCTCGCTGCTCCCCATTGGTTGATATCACTCCTGATGCACCTGTTACTCTGGAAAGAATATTAAATTTGCTATTCATAAACCGTGTAGGTAAAGATGAAATAAAGATATAAGGTCATTTATTCTGAGTAGGCTGAAAATCAGCTCTTGAAGTTCAATTATACAAAAGATAGCCCCAAAAAACGCCCGCCCCCTTCACCACTTCCTATGTGTTATCACTGGGAAGAAAAAATGGTGGAACAACTCCCCAGCAACACAAGCCTGTCTGTATGGTTTGAAGAACCGTTTCTATACAAAATAATAATACATGAAATATCAAAATCAATTCAATATTTGAGCATGTTGGCTAGCCCGCGTCTTCCTACCCATACCTATTACTAGGACAGGTTTTAAGATACAAATATATACCAAGTAATTAACTTTTTTATGAATCTTAGGTGAGTATTGTTAAACTGTACGATAAACCATAATTTATTAATCCATAGATAGGCATGATGACCATGTACTAATCATATTTTATAACATCTTAAATTATATTTTACGATATTTTGATTACTTTAATATCAGGAACTAGTCTGTCCAGTAGCTTAATCTAAGTCCAGACATCAATTATTTTAATTTCAGCTAAACGTCAATCAAACTTAAAAACTATCAAGAAACCGGACTCAGTACATAAAAAGACTATAATTTTGAAAATTAATATGCGTGAATATTTTTTGTCATTACGACTGCCAATTATTTCCACGTGGATCATAAAAATCTGGAAATATATAAGTTTAGACTTATGTATATATGACTGATTATAATAACTTATAATCGACGTCAAGATTGATAAATTATTAAAACTGCCCACATAAAAACAAACGCCTGTCTGTCGTTCTGAGTACGATAACTTCGTGCATTTAAATTTTCTTTAGGGCTTTCCCTGTCTTAATAAGTTTCTTATTTCAAACGTAACACGGTTCAGAAATATTTTATTCATTTTAATTATATGTTCGAGATAAAAAACCTACTTTAAGATCTCACATTTTAATACATATAATAAGCATAGAAATGGATTTTTAGGGTCAGTTTCACAGGTTGCTGATGAGTTCCCGATATTTTATGTGGCAGATAATTTCATACAAATTCTGTTCCATATTTTATTTATCTGGTAGATTGTAGCTATCCGTAACCTGTGAAACTGGCCCTAATACTTGTTAATAGTGTTATTTTGTCCCTTTAAATACATATTTTGGTTCAGAAAACAAATGAGATGTGAAATATATCACGTCAGTCATGTGACTGAAGTAGGTTATACGAATACACAAGCAATTAACCCAGGCCTCGACTATAGGTCTAGTACTTAATATTTATGTTCTATGACGTTGTATCCATCTTATATGAGGATAAAATAGAAGAACCTTCATATTGCAAGTCGTTTTAGAGAAACTATTACTTGTGGGGCCATGCTCTGTTTTTAACTAATAAATACAAAATTATATACGAGGGTGCATTTAAATAAGGGCAATATCTCGCACTATTGGAGCATTATTACCAAATTGCGTATGAATGCTAACTCCTAACTTCTGAGCGTAAGGCTCAAATCAAAAATTATATATATCTACATGTATGTATGTGTATCGTTGGAGTAAAGCTACGCCTTAAGCCTTCCCTACTAGAAGGCTAAATTGTAACTTTAAAGTTAAACTTTAACCCCCTTATTAAAAGACAGACTCGAGTAGATTCGATTTTATCACAGATTTGTGCTTTTACCCCCTTATTATAAAACATGGTTTTAAAAAGTACCGGCTTTAGAACTAGAGTTAGACTATTAATTTTGTTCAAGAAGACGGTTTAAAGCTAGCACTAATGGCGATACTCTTTTAAAACCATGTTTTATAATAAGGCGGTAAAAGCACAAATCTGTGATAAAATCGAATCTATTCGAGTCTGTCTTTTACCAACGAATATTAACCTTCCGCTATTGTGATAAGGTTGTAAATCTATTAAAGAAGTTTGACAGATTGTGGTAGGTTGATGTGCTGGCGTCTGTATATAATTTTCTTTAATATATTTTTAGAATATAGTCAATAAAACTGTGACACTCTCCCACTGAAAACCGCAATCCCCCCCTAGCCATTAATGACTGATAACACTCAAAATTAATAAGAGTGTTTTAAAAATATAAAGTGTATACCTGTATCCAGCTAAAATATTGAGAAGTGTGCTCTTGCCAGCACCGGAGGGACCTAAGATGGCTGTCAGCTGGCCTGAACGAAAATCACCGTTAATGCTGCGCAGGATTATTTTTGAACCTGAAAATAAAGAAGCGAGTGCTATAATTCTCAATTTAAAAATTATCAATCTTTTATTACAAGCTATTTTAATAAATCATCTTGAGATGAAGATGATAAGAAGAAGTCTTAGTGGCCTAGTGGTTAAAGCACCAGCCACCAGTGGGTTCGATTCCAGGTCAGGCAAGTACCAATGTAACTTTTCTAAGTTATACGTATTTTCTAAGTGTCAGTGTCAGTCAGTGTAATGACTGATTAAAAGGCGAAGGAAAACGACTCTTGAAAAATTGGACTATAAATTCTGAAATCACCAACCCGCATTGAGCAAGCGTGGTGATTAACGCTCAATCCTTCTCCATGGGAGAGGAGGCCTGTGCCCAGCAGTGAGGCAGTGATTACAAGCTATTTAAATAAATCATCTTGAGATTGCTATCTATGAATGATGTGATAACATTATATTGATTAGCCATAAAAAGCAAAAAACGTTGCTCGTGTTAAAACTATTGACGTCACTGAATTTTAATTGGTAGTCTGACTTCTAGATCATTGAACCACAGGAATCAATGCGGCAGATAGTCTTTTAAGTCAGATTGAATTATTTTGTCAGTATTTCGGGGTACATTTTTGAAATGACCATAGTGCTGTTTATTTAATTGTAATTTTTCACTAAGCGCTTACAAAAAAGTTACAAAATTTTAAAAAATACACACGTTTAAAAAATGCACGTGCACGTGTTTTCTTATCTATTTATTCTTACTTTTTTTTAAATAAAAATCCCACGTTTCTCGTTTTCATGTTATTATGTTAAATGTAATTTTTTGTAATTTGCAGGAGGAATTAATAAAAACCTACATTTTTCTGCATTTATTTTAATTACTACATAAAAATAAAATCAAAATGTGTAGATTTTGATAATCGTTGTAATCAAGGAACTATTATGGGTTTAAAAAATAATATACTTTGACAATTATTTCCGTGTCAGATTGGTAAAAAGAATCTTTGAATTATTTGACTCCTTTGAATAATTTTGTAACTCCAAAAAACACCTTACGTAGAAGAGCTTTGGAAAAAAAAAACAATCAACACGCATACTGTGATAGGCCATTGTTGCTATAGTGCCGCATTAAATTGCCAGCAACCACAATGTATAGTTAGCGTAGATTACCGCCTTACGCACTTGCGAAAGAGAAGGTTTGCTATTGTTTATGAAACGGTCAAGTTGGAGCCGTATCTAAGTATTTGAGTTCTATACAAAATAATTTTATAGTCCAATTCTTTTTTTTTTCTAAATTTAAATAATTTCATTAAAGAAAGAAAAAGTAAGTATGAATTTATTTTCTTCACTTTCCTTAATTTATTAAAGTTTTTCATCATTCAAATCAATCATTGAACTAATATAATGATTCATGAAATAATACAAAAAAATATCTAATGATGATACACACAATAAAGTACAATAAAACATACATACATAAGCTCTACACTGTACTCAGAAGCTAATGGTTGACGTAAAGTAAATAAAATTATAAATAAATAAATAAATAATATAGCCAATATAGCAGTGAAACATTTACCCAAAATATGACAAATCATATTTTATTTCTGCAATATAAATCCGGTATTAATTATTTTTTATTAGAAGCTGTTACTAAGGCATTAGTTTCAGAGTATAAAGATAATGATGGCATGCAAATAGAACATATAATAATAAATACAAAGTATCCGCCTGACCATGATTGGCATTAAGATGTATAATTTATAAAACATAACAGCCTTCAGTCGTGTCAATAGGCCAAGTAGGTTAGTAGGTTTAGTGTTAGGAGTCTAGGCAAAGACTATAATGTAATAACTAAAAGTAATTAGCTAAGGATTGAATAACTGATGGAACTACTTTTTATCTACATATTCATGTAGGAAGATATCGAAAGAGACATACATACAAAAAAATTACCACCGACGCAAAAAGATGGATGTTATAAGGATGACAAGTGTGTCTTTCTATATGTTTGACTATGGGTCATGTAGCTCTTAAGAGGATAAACCGATTTAGATGCAGTTTTTATAGACGAAAGCTGGTTTTCCAGTGGTAGTTCTTAGATGTGTTTGGTCAAAATCGGATCAGCCGTTTTAAAGTTATTAGCTATTTTGTTAACAGAGCGGTGGATATATAGAATTTGTTCCAATTCGTAGTTTTAAATATTAAGAGAAATAATACATTATTTTAAGCTTTGACTAAAGCCTGAAAAATACCAAAGTTTGTACTATTCCTTTTAAAGTAAGAAATAGCATATATGTATTCTGCGCAAAGTCTTCTGGGATTTCAATGACAAAAAAAATCCTAGTTTTTACATGGAACCCCAAAATGATTTTAATGGCGAGCACACGGTGCAACGTCAGAAATAATTAATTATAATCATTTCTGCAATATCTTGGGGTAATAGCACTGCCATGGATTTCACAAGTGGCGGCGAGGAATGACGCAACATTATTTTTTAATAAGATTTAGAACACAGATATTTATGTATCTTGTTTAGTGTTGTACAATTTCTTATCATTTTTAAGCAATATTTATTCCTATATTTTTTTACACAAACCAAACCTGAAAAATATCCTGATCGAATTATCATAATATTTTCAAAATTCTATTTTGGATAAATTCTTTTCTACGTTTTGCCAGAGGGGTAATTCTTTCTACCAGGGCTGGGGCATTGTTCATAAGAGTCACCGTCTTCCTGACATAGAAAGGGCTCCAAAAGGAACATAAGTGGGTTTTAGTCAGTAAAAGTGTGATATCCCCTGCAGCTAAAGGGGGTATATTATATGACTTTCACTCAAAAAAGGGGTAATGTTTTAACTATGTATTTATGTGTATATTCTTCTTGACCAGAACACGGTAATAATTATTTTTTCATGATATTTATGTTTCTTCATTATTCCCTTAATGTTTTAATAGTCAGATTATGCTGCAAATAACATAAAACAAACCCCTTTAATGTTTAAAAAATAAATAATAATAAGGATACACACTTCTGAGATGCAAGCAAAAAGTATTCACGTGTCCAAACGAGGATTTGAAACGTGCTTAAATAAAAAAAAACGCAAAGGCGTATTTTTTTCCTGTAATTTACCAAGTGAACGACCGACTTCAATATGAGTTTGATGTTTATTAAATGTTCCGACAAAAAATATTAAAATTACGTGAGATACTAATTAACTCTAGACTATGAATGTTGTAAAAAGTTATTGTATAAAAAAATCATCTAGTTTTTTATTAAAGAGTGTGTTAGCCAATTACCATAGGTCAAGAGTAGGTATGATAGCTCTTGATTTGGTTAAAGGCTTATCGAATTAGGGAATAGGAACTGTGTGTGTAGTGTATATTTTTTACTTTTTGACGCGCTAACGGCTAAACGCATTTTAAAGAATCTTTAGTCAGTAATATAGCTTTTACATCAGAATATTATTTAGGCTTCTTCTATCCCAGCACATAAATTATGAGTTGATGAGTTGATCAATTACATAGGTACAAAGCTTTATTTAAACAATTTTATTTTATTGTGATTGAAAATTAAAGCCTTATTTTCGCGTGTAAAGAGAAAAGTCACTACGATACTTATTTTATGACTGCTATACTAAGCTCAGACGCCAGCACATTAAGCTTCTACAACCATTATAGATTTTCCAAGATGCAAATTTCAGATTTTTCTGAAGCATAAGAGTTCAAAGTTGATTGGGAAAATTTGACAGTTTCAGGTAGCTCGATGTGCTAGCGTCTGTTTTATTGTTAATTGTGGTGCGTTTTTTGCCTACTGCTTAAGTAAGTTTATATCACTGTATCGTTAATATCCACTTGAAAATTTCGCATTTATCTAGTACTAACATAATACAAATAACAAAAAATCTAGCTGAACAGACTAAGAGCCAGATCCACGACGTCCGAATAGTCTCTATCTACAGAATAAATTGCAAAATGGAACACTTGACAATTAACTTTGAACACTTGAAATTATCTACCAAATAAACGAATTAAACTTCTTCACAGCTGGTGAAACAGGCCCTTAGAAGTCTAGCCTTAGCACCAACAAAAAAAAAACAAATTTACACTAGTCAAGTACATAATGTACGCTTGCAGTAATGAATAAAACAATAGACTACGTGGGTTCACTGCAGGTCATGAGCCCATAATTGCATAGGTTTTATACATTAAAACTATTCATTAAATGTTTATTTATAGCTTGATTGACTGTTTTTTGTTATATTAAATTCTGTTGTTTTTTAGTTCTTCAATAGTAGTTTCCCTAAATCTATACAAATATTATAAATCTGAAGAGTTTGTTTGAGTTAAAAAAGAGGTCTTTTGTCGAGGAAGGTTGAATGCTACTTTTTATTCAGATACGCGGAGTAGTTCCCATGTAACGTGGGTAAAACCGCTGGTACAGGCTCGTCTTTTTGTACTTATAATAGGACGAAGAACCTCGTCAATATAAATGTAGGTATATTTATATGCAAGGGAACAGCCGCACTGGTCGATCGATCATAAGGTGAAACAACGCTTGGCGCCGCTCGTGGATCCGATAGGTGACCATTTTGTTATGAGGATTTACTCCATGTTTTGGAAGACACGTTGAATTGGTTGTCGTTTGAACATCATTGACATTTGTATCGGGTAGAAAGTAGACAGACAGTTTGAAATTATTCCTTCTTAGATATCTAGGGTTGCCCAGATTGAAGAGGTGTTCAGGAGCTCAGCTGCATGCGGTTAAACTGTAAGCCGACCACAACAAACTTAGGAAAAGGCTTGACAGAAGACAATCTGAGAAAAACTGAAATATGTAGGTACTGTAGAGATGTAACCTCTTACGTTATATTTTATGTCTGGCCGAAACATCAATTAAATAAAGAATCTAAATAAAAACAAGTAGCTAGATTTAAATTAGTAGTAGAAAGTCGTTCGCCAGCCCTCAAACCGAAATAAACACTTTAAGTTTGCCCGGAGTTTTCTTGGTATACCTGGATACCTCGTAACGCAGCCAACGCAGTGCACTACACATGGTGGAGGTCGCCGTCGCCGAAAACGTATAATTTCAGGTCATTGCAGAGACAGATGACATAAAGAAGAAAAAATTGAAAAAAAAACTGACACTTCGTTGACGGAAGAAAAAAGCCTGGTGGATATTGGTGGATATTTCCTGGGCGCTAATTCTAATGGATTGTTGGAACAAGGAAAACATAAAGAGCTAAGTAGAATTTATTAATTTTAAATGTGTGAAAATGATTCAAGATATTGTGTTTTTCTCGGGCGTTGATAATGTCGATTTTGAGGACTTCTTGGTCCAATTTCGCACAGTTTGCGCAATTAATAAATGGAAAGAGTGCGACTATGCATTGATATTAGGTGCATATTTGCAAGGGCCCGCACTAGCGTATTTTAAATATATTTATGTCGATGGCATCGAATTCAAAACGCTATGCGACAAGTTAAGGGCAGAGTTCCCATCAAATGTAAATTATGTAGAAAAGTTTTATAATGTTCGACAGGAGCCGAATGAGGAGCTCTTGACATATTTCTATCGTCTTAATGATTTACAGAAAAAAGCGCATATTGTAGACGATGACATATTCATTAAAATGTTTTTAAAAGGGCTTTTACCTAAATATAAAATAAAATTAAGTACGAACTTGTACGCATCTAAGACTGAGCTGCGTAATACTTTGATTCAAATACGTGATTTGTTCGGAGTTGAATCAAAGGAATGTAACATGCCTGTTATCCCACCATGGTTTAATGAGAAGAAACAGCATAACGAAAAGGGCTATGCACCCAAATATAGTCAAGATGTTAGACGATGTACAAATATTAATACACATTCAATTTCTAGCATAAAGAAAGAAAAGCAGAACAACAAAGATGTGGAGATGCAGCAGACTGAGAAGGAGATACACGGAGAGAAGCGTGTGGAGGAACTGCATGCAATTGTATCAGAAGTACAACATATGTCCGGTGAGAGCTGTCCATATATTAATGTGCTTATAGCTTCACAGAATTGCTATGCTTTGGTTGACACTGGTGCATCTATATCCTGCATGTCTGAGGAGTTTGCTTCAATGCTGAACATTCAATATGTCAAAGATAGCTCGAAGCATTCAGCTTTTACGGTGTCTGGTGCAGAATTAGATATTGTTGGAGAAGCATCGCTAAATTTCTTAATAGACTCTTGTTTCTTCAATCATAAATTTTTAATTATAAAAGATCTACAACAAAACATTATTCTTGGTAGAGATTTCCTTTTAAAAAATGATTGTGTTATTGATTTTTCTAATTACTGTTTAATTTTGAGAAAACGTTTTGTTGCGAAATTTATTGATAAAATTAATTTAAATAAGCAAATGTCAACAACAACCGTGCTGACGGATCATGGTTACCATGGTGATACAATTAACAATAAAACTACAGGTGATCTTATTGAAATTAATAAAATTGATTATATTTATTCTTCCAATATAATAAAAGAAAATAGGATTATAAATAATTCGAAAAAGCGTCAGCTTAGTTTTCCAAAAAGAAAACGGAACAAACATTTTGTTCCGAAATCGACTGACAAAAAGTCGAAAGTTAAAAAATATTATTGTGATAATTATTATTATCCTGCGAATATTAAGATAGATGCGCAGTATAAGAATAGTATACAATTGCGTAACTCTGATAATAATTTAGGATTTTTAAATAGACAAAATGTTAACAAATATAAAGACAGGAAACATCTTAATTGATTTTATAGAATTAGTCTAACTTATACTTGTTTTCTGTTTACATGTCTTCTGTTGTACGAGATGTACGAGTATGTACGAGTGTTGGTGAAGGGATGAGGAGATGATAGCTGAGCTACTTCATCTTCATCAGAAGATGATGTCCACGGCAGAGCTACTTCATCTTCAATTCAATGTATCAGAAGATGAAGATAACCAATGTGTTCAAGCGTTGTGTAGAATTATAGAAGGATATCATTATTATAAAAACTGTTTATTGATATTATGGACTTGAGTCATTGGACACTGAATTTAGGTTGAAATCAATTTCGCAATACGGGGCATAGCTTCGCGAAATGTGTTTGCTTGACACAGTAGTTTCTGCCGAAGATTTAGAATCCATTATTTATTTTAAAGTTTCCAAATTTAATTTTTATTTATAATATGATATCTTTATATGTGATCTGACTTATCCCTTCCTCTGACACAAATGCGTCCGATGAAGTTTTAAGTTATTTTTGATGAATATTGTTAATTAATATTTATATTGTAATCCCTTCAGGATGGATATTTACTTTGAATATCCTTTGATTTAGTGGGGATGTGCCGAATCTTTTTGGATGGTTTTGGTTCGACGGGATTTAACGTGACATGCGTTATTTGATAGTGCATAGTGGCACATATAATTAATTTAATTGATTTTGAAATTTTAACTTAACTTTCGTGTGTCATCGTTGAGTCATCTCCTTGCAAGAGACATACCCCTGTCCATCCTTAGGTCACACTTCGAGTTAGGTGTTAGGCAGGACATTTAATTGATTTTTCGGCGCATGAATAAAGTCTGATCTTTTGATAAACTTTATTCAATGGGTGGGCGTAGCTCATGTAGAGATGTAACCTCTTACGTTATATTTTATGTCTGGCCGAAACATCAATTAAATAAAGAATCTAAATAAAAACAAGTAGCTAGATTTAAATTAGTAGTAGAAAGTCGTTCGCCAGCCCTCAAACCGAAATAAACACTTTAAGTTTGCCCGGAGTTTTCTTGGTATACCTGGATACCTCGTAACGCAGCCAACGCAGTGCACTACAGTACCTACTTAAAGTTTAACCAAACCTTTTTTTTCATGGAAATCATCCACATTATGCAATAGACTCGTACTTTCCCTCTCCGATCCCTACCTTCTATATTTCAAATATCATCGCCCCACCACTTAAACCACAAGGCAATCATAAAAACTAGAAGGTGTCATTTGTCAAGCCCTTCACTAACTTTCACCAAAACCCTTGGCTTCGTGCATAGAATGACAAACAGACATACAGTTAAAAAAAATCTGTGTGCATCGTGTATTTCCCCACAACTATGGAAGAGGATACCGGTGGGAACTTGAATGACGCAATATTAGGAAACAAAGAAATACCATACTTTAAAAATAAATTTGTTTTAGGCTTAAAAGTAGACCAACCTTTACACAGATACAAAGGTTTTCATTGTCATTAGAAAATAAGTGGATGAAGAATAGAAGCAAAACTCGATAGACTCTGGAGTCTTTGAAATTCTTCAAAACACATAAAAAGCATTATTTTTTGTTCGACACAAATTATTTTTTTGTGACCCAGGAATGGAACCCGATGGTAGTCGCACTATGCGACAGCTAGACCGGCCAATATTTTATTAGAACCCGAGCAATTTATCAAATTCATAAAATGTTATGCATTCTATATTAATCGAACAAAAATAAAACGATAACTAGGTCAAAACAAAATCCTTGAATTACCTTAACCTAACGGAATTTATATCTACCATATGTGTGTTATCACAGATAAAAATAATCGTCAACAAAATGAAATATTATTGACAAGTGGGTCAAGAAAATCATTATGCAATGCAAAATTCTAGCTAAACTTTTGTTCAGGTACCACATAAAGCTATTGTTTTCCACTAATGTCTTGAATATGTATGAGAAAACACACAATTGCATCCTAACTGCATATTTTGCAACGTATAGCTTTTGCAAACAAAATGCAGTTGCATCGGTGTCGTATAGTCTCCCTGTTTGTAACCATGTCTTTCAAAATATATGACGCCATCGATGCTTTGTTTTAGTGCAATATTATAGCCTAGACACGAAATAACTTGAGTCGTGGTGAAATAAATCGATATCTTAGAGTGAAGACCTTTTAAGTTCCAGAGGAAAATTTAGAATATTCTTTACGATTGTTATCTTCTTAGAGACGCTATAAAAGAATTTGAGCTAAAATACATTTTCGAGGATTTTACTCTAAGACAAAAATTTAAGCTATTATTAGGTACTAGCTTCCGCCCGCGGTTTCACCCGCTTTCTGAGGGAAGTACTTTCCATACCCGGATAAAAAGTAGCCTATATGTTATTCTGATGTATAAGCTATATTGTGGTAAAGTTTCATTCAAATCCATTCAGTAGTTTTTACGTGAAAGAGTAACAAACATCCATACATCCATACATCCACACTTACAAACTTTCGCCTTTATAATATTAGTAGGATGTATACCTGCTGAGTACAAAAATGCTATTTAAAGACGTGCGCTAGGCACAATCCTATTTTTTTATTTTATCGACAGCAATCGTAAAATGTGCAATTTTTATCCGGATGCGCGGAGTAGTTCCCAAGGACCTCGATGAAACCGTTGGCAGGACTATTGATACTATTACATCGTACTACATACTCATATTTTAGTCAAATTACCCATGTTTATACTTTACGCTAGCTCCCATCACCGACCACTTATATCATTAAACTATGTATCATCATCTCCCGAGCCTTTTCCCAACTATGTTGGGGTCGGCTTCCAGTCTAACCGGATTCAGCTGAGTACCAGTGTTTTACAAGGAGCAACTGCCTATCTGACCTCCTTAACCCAGTTACCTGGGCAACCTAATACCCCTTGATTAGACTGGCGTCAGACTTACTGGCTTCTGACTACCCGTAACGACTGCCAAGGATGCCAAGGACAGCCGGGACCTACAGTTTTAACGTGCAATCCGAAACACAGTCATTGCTGTCCAAGATATACTTAGAAAGTACATACAAACTTAGAAAAGTTGCATTGGTACTTGCCTGACCTGGAATCGAACCCACGCCCTCACAAGGTTGGTTCTTTAACCGCTAGGCCACCACGATTTATTAAACTATGTATGTAATAAGCCATGTATAACTTATTCGTATAACGATTATCCGGTTACCCACAATATTTACCAACAGATTGCAACAAACCTTACTACTAACCTGGTTAGACCTTTGGAGATATAAGTGAATTCTATCAGGTTTCTCAGCAACACGTGCAGCGGTGCATACCGTCCGCTCTCATTTGGGTTACAGGACAGTCACGTGCGGTGGGTTAGTGAAGCGAAACTATCGATAAACGTGTTTAGTCGAGTTGTGTAACGTAACTGGATTTTGAGGTGGTAAAGCTAGGTTCGTTGTAACGTTAACTAATTTCAGTGATTACGTAGTAAACGTGATATTGATCACAACAGGCAGTAGACGACCACGAATTGATGACCAAGATGAAGTTGGTTTGGGTGTTGTGTCAAGAACTCCTCAATAGCAACCCAGAAGTATAGACCAGTACATCAAGCTACCCAAAACTGACAAATTTTCCCAATCTAAAATAAATCTAATCTAAAAATCTTCCATACTTCAGCGATAAAATTGAAAATCTATTAAGGAAATTTGACAGATTTATACAATTTGAATTACGAATTCGAATTACAAAATATTTTTATCAGGTACCTACTACATAATAAAATTATGGAGAAGATAGTAAATCTGAACCCCCCATAAACTGGCTTAGTAAACTATACAAAAACCCTTATATCGATACTGCAAATTTTCCCTGCGCTTCACCGTTAGCGAAACACGTGCAGCTTTCTAAAGATTGACCAATGTTCTCTAGCTGCAGTAATTATATACGCCGCCGGTGCAACGCGCTTGCGTACCGTAGCTCTTTATAGAGTCTGTTGCATTCACGTGCAGCGGTCGTTATGCCTTCATTTCTACATTTTCTATATAAGTTCTATTTGTAGGATGGGTTATTTTTTTGTATGGCTCATTGGTCTTGTTAAGTAGTCGCATAGTGTGACTCCTATGCTCGGGTTCGATTCCCTGGTCGGGCCGAAATCGCTTTAGATTCTGGAAGTTGATGATTGATACAACCGTTCATTGGAGAGCACGAAAATATCGGTCCTATGCCTAATCTCTCTCCGGTTCATCGGACTAGGAGAGTAAGGGAATAGAGAGTGCACCTGTGTCTGCGCAAATGCCAGCGCAGCTGGCTGATCTCCTTAGAAATAATGGACACCGTGGCCGGCAATCGGTCTGAACGCCATTGACGCACGAATAAAGTTGAGAATATTTCGAAGCTAAACAAATTATTTGAATTTTTTTACAGTTGAAAAAATTATGTTTATATCTAAACTTTAAAAAGTTATGTTAATCTTTTCTTCGAAATAATGGATGTGAACTTGTACGTTAGCGAAGTAGTTTTTGCACTTTTTTGTCATCTTATATCTTTTATGTGAAATCTTAATGGGCTTAGTATATTTTTTGTATGTGCCAAAGTTCCTTTACACCTTTAAACTGGTTCAATAAAATAAATAAATGGTTTGAACTATGTTTTTAAATGATACTTGAACATACGTGGATAATACTGTCAGTTAACCAGTATTTACTATGGTTGTTTTTAAATAACTTTATGAATATTTATAGGCACATAAAACCCATAACAAACAAGGTTAGTTTTTACTTTTATCAATTTAACGATTTGTTTGTTTTGATAATGTAATTATTATTATTTTTTTGTCGTCCACGGTAGTAAGTGAATCTGTATCACGGCAGAGGTCGCGGGTTCGATTCCCGCATAAGTCAAACATTTGTGTGCATGAACATGGGTGTTTGACTGGGTGTCACTGTGTATAATATGTATGTATTTACAAAATAAAAGTATATAAGTACGTTTAACAGTGGTCTAGTGGGTATAGTACAAGCTCTGCTTAGTTTGGGACTAGATGACGTTGTGTGAATGTGTGAGGGATATCATTATGTATTATTATTTGTAGGACGTGTGTCCAAGAGTTGATTATAACGTGATTGTCCGAATATTTCCCCAATACTTGATAATCGGGGTCATAATATAAATATGTATAGGATTTCGGGTGTTTACAATAAAAATAATATAATAAATAATCATTTTGTGAAGACAGGTTTGTAATTAAGATATTCTACAATCTAAACTAACAAAAAACTAGTGCATAAGTTGAAACAAAGTAGACCATATTAAGATTAAAATCAGCGGTGATTATATCTGTAAAACATTTTAGCATTTTCTAGAAAAAATCTCGCGTTATACGTTGAAATCATGAGAGCATGAAAAATAAGTTTATTTAAGTGGGTTTAAGCATACATTTTGATATCTAAATATTTTATAGTTTTTTTGAGTGCGAAATCATAAAAATAGACCCGCTGTGCTGCAGCTGGATTTTTAAACTCTTTCTGACTAAAACTCGTTCTGGAGGTCTATAAAAAATCCGCAGCCCCAGTAGACATTTAATAAAAAGAACTAGATAGGATAATTGATAAATTACCAGGTCTTTCTCATGCACTACGTTTCTTTTATCGAACGGTTATTTTTCGTATAAATGAAATGTTTTGTAGCGGTAGGAATGTGTACGCACGGTTATAAAAAATCGGATGGTAGGTACTGCTTTATAGGGCTATTCCAAAATCGTGGCACAAGAAACACAACAAGCATGGGTGCGCATAACCATACTGGATTTAATATAAAATTCTTCAACTGTTTCAGCATAAATAATAATTATGAACTGACAGTCACATTTTAATGGTGTATAATTAGGACCTCTTTATTCCGTACTTTTTTCCAGTTGCACATGCAACGTTTGGGGTCATCGTCCCGTAACCGCGGCTATTGATATAACAGTTACGATGCAACGCTCCTGGCTACGTCATAACTGCATAACGCACTTATATTATCTACATGTAGGAAGGATGTTTTTTTCCGGCACTTTTATCGTATTTTTTCTCTCGTATTTATATTTTCAATTATGATGTTGGCATAAAAAGTGATTATTATTCGTATAATATATAGTAGGTATTTATGAAACTTTGTCGTATAGGTACTCATGAAAAGAAGGAAAGAAGTCAGTATCTGTAGGTTAGGTACTGCTGTGATTATTTTGTCACCGTCACAAGTATACCAGACTATAAAGGTCAGCCAGCAAGGGAAAAAAGGGTAATTCCACTATCCGTGGTTATTTATTAATTGACAAGGGTTTCATGGAAAATTTTAGTTAAACCTTGCAAACAAAAAGCAGGTCTGACTTAAAATGACTTATTATTCTCAAAGATTTGTTTATCAGTAATCATCGACAAAAAACATTTAAAAATATAGTTGAATCCCATTTTTTTTATTTTTCTTTTTCGAATCGGTTTCGTACCTGCCCTTAAAAAAATACAAAGTTATTTTTTAGTTTCTTTGGTCAAATAAGAACTTACTTAATACGTTGACAATTTTAATTAATTTAATGATTTTATAGGTATATATTGAGAATACTATTTACATAACTTTGCATTTTGAGTAAACAGGTTCAAAAATAATTTGGAAAAGACAATTTCGATGAATAATTGGTAATTTGGGTTTTCGTGAAATTTAGAAAATTTCTAGGGTAATGTCGCTTATTATTACTTATACTTAGGTTCGTAACCGCAAAAAATTAAAAAAAAGAATGTTTTGGCCTATATTCTTAACATTGTTCAACATTGTTGAATTCAACATTTATGAACCCTATGTCATAAGATAACATCTCTTGAAGAAAACTTCATATAATAAATTTAGTCATTTTAATTAAGTAATAAAACAATGCAAGCCAACGTAAATAGCACTGAAGCCTGTTAAAACTGAATGTACACTCGAGGACATAATGATGGAAACAACATGACCTCATTCCCGTATCATCCCGATAACTTGTTCGCATCTCTACACTTATCAGTCTAATAACCTATTTTGTTTATTTTAAACATCAACATTATTATGGTGTAATTATTTATAAATATAATATTTATAATATTATTTTCCTGTGCCCAAAAAATATAATCTAAATGTTTATTTATTTAAATAGGTACGGGGTGTAAGGGACGGCCCTCCACAGACTGATGGTGTGAGTTCAGTATACCATAATAAGTTCTGAAAACCTTATTTCATAAAATTGTTTCAATAACTGCAGGTTTTAAGGAATTGCTGCGTACAAAGAATGATTTTTCATTGAAAGAAAGAAAAATTAACTGAATAAACGGTAAGAAAAATTCTAGTCAATTATGACAAGTTTAAAGTTAAAAATAACATTGATTAACGTTATATCGGCATTTAAAATTCAAATAAGACTCGTCTACTTGAGTTCATAAAGTCAAGTTCATCGCTCAATTGAATGCATTTGAATGCAACGTTTTATTTAATTTGCTGTATTGAATTTCCTGTTAAAAACACACAAATGACAACCTTGTGATCACTACAACACTACAATTGTACGAAATGTAGATAAAAACGTAGTTAATATTATTCACGTAGGTAAACTGGTGAAATGGATTCATAGATCATAGATGGTTTCGAAATTGTTCCAGACGCAGGCATTTTAGAAGCAAATCGTTTCACAACTGAATGACATACTGTGATAGTCAATTGTTTTAATATCGGCTACGCTAATTAGCGTTAATTCCTAACCAACTCATTTTTAAAATTCAAATTAGGAAATTAATGTTTATACACCCAACATCATAAGCGTTCTATGGAATCAAGGATTGATCGTATTTTGTTTTTTTTGCGCTCTTGATCACAATCCAGGCTAATGGGCAAGAATGGGATCTACGGTGGTATGAGCTTACGTGTATGATACATGTTCATTTTCTAAATTGGTGAGTCGCGGCTGTCATTTGTACATCTTTGGCAGTCGTTACGGGTAGTCAGAAGCCAGAAAGTGTAACAAGCAGTCTTAACAAGGGGTATCGGGTTGCCCAGGTAACTGGGTTGAGTAGGTCGGACAAGCAGTCGCTCTACGTAAAACACTCAGCTGCATCTGGTTAAGACTGGAATCCGTCCCCAACATAGCTTGGGAAAAGGCAAGGTAGATGATGATGGTGCATGCCATCATCGAATGTCGCGGCGATCTATGGATCTATATAATTACAATAAATATTTCTTACTTTTCCCATTCTGCACGGTATAAGTAAGGTCTTGAAAGCTGAGGTTGACTGGCGGCCGCTGAGGCAGGTGGGAGAGGTGCGCACGCCCGAGGGCCCGCGAGTTCACCTCCACTGTCGTAGACATTGTTGTGACATTCACTCTGGCATCCCAAGGATATGTTCTGGAAATAGAAACAAACCAATAAAAAAACAGTTGAAGCTTTAAGCTACTGGTTCTCTAAAATATATCTTAACTCCTATAACATACGGTTGAAAACGGCATTCTCGCGTCTCCTCTTGTGGTAGCTTGGCAGCTCATCGTGTGCGACATGCTTTGCATGCCGCTTTCAACGGCATGTCATAGGAGTTAAGGTTCATTATAAATTGATTTATTCTCAGCATCTTCGCCGCGCCTCCACCAGTTTTCTTTACGCCTATGGATCCTGGAATAGACCTCCGTATAATCTGAATTTTGCCTAAGACTTGAAGCTAAGAAAGGGAGAAATACCAGTGTTCAGCTGATTATCTACTGGTAGTAAATATACGTGTGATAATTCTAAGAATAAATCGGATGTACAGATACCAGCACATCAAGCTACATTTTTTTTTCAAATTTTCCCAATCAACTTTGAACCAAATGCTTCAGCGATAAAGCTGCAAATCTATTAAGGCAATTTGACGGATTGTATTAGCTTCATGTGCAGGCATCTGTACCGTGCGTCAAAAATATCACAATTGAAACCATGACCTAAATACTTCGAAGCGAAACACTCCAAAGTCTACCAAAATTAGAATATAATAGAGCATTAAATAGGCATCTAATCCACAAAATTGAATACACAAATTACAACACTCAATTAGTAAAATCGAAGTACCATTATCAATTGATTCACGGTCATCCTAAGTCCAACAAAATACCTACTTATTGCTGCAACGAGAATTCCTAAGTCAACAAAAAGTTTGCCAGTAAAAATAATATTACGTAAGTAGACAACAGACGCGACATTGACACAGTAACAGGTCAAGTTTGTCTGTCTGTCTGTTTGGGTTTTTATTATAGAAATATTATAATATTTTTTTGTCTAATCACTATTTGGCAATCGATTTGTATGTTAGTCACCTGCCAACCACATAATTGCTATGATACATACTTAAATTTTCTGACAAGCATATTTTATACTAAATAGTCATTTTCTTTTATTCATCATTTTATTCCAAGTAGCTTCTTGCCCTACACATTACAGAAGCTTTAACTAGTATACTATTTATTATTATTTTGGAACAGGCCGAAAGATCAATTAAATACGGAATCGTTTAAAAAGAAAGTAGGTAAGTGGTTTCTTTTTTATATTGACATTCAGTCGCCGGTCAGCTCTGATCAAGAAAGATAGTTAAAATCAAATATTAATAAAGTATTTTTAATTTAAACTGATAATGGTACCAGCAGGCTAAGCATGACAACCGTAGGAACAAGTTTTGTTTACCGGAGAATGGACATAATGACAGAAAAGTGACAGATTGACGTACGATTTATTTTGACATTTCTTGAAGAAATTTTTCTTTTCTTCGATCGAAATAAGTCTACAAGTGATTATATGCGAGTTGACAGGTCGCGCCATGCTCGGGCAGAAGACATGTTGACATTGACAGAAAGCGTTTTGTCTTTTCTTGATAGAATAGAATCACCATGGTGAGCCTGCTGAAACCCTTTATCTTTTCAAATAGAATATACATACAGTTTCGACACCTATAGCCCATTATTTCAATTTTTATTTATTCCAGTAGTACGATACAATAAACTCCCACGCTGATGTCAAAACTTATCAAAAAATTAATTTAATGGAATTTCCCATTTTTCGTCTACCTACTGCTGACATGTATGTTACCATATTTCTGCAAGTTGACCTTACAGTTTATGGGGAAATACATGACAGGAGAATAGTCGATCATGGTCATCCTTTAATGGATTATTGGCAAAATATCCGCATTTTAATGTCCAGGGTTAGGTTATCGCATTGAAAATAAACATTAGATACTATAATGTTATGATTTATATCAAGTTATTTAAAAGTAAGTCAGTTATTAGTATTCATCTAAATACACTTTATGCCCCTGTTCAAGTTTTGAATGTATTTATGACTCAATTTAAAGCTACTGGTGCCTAATTTAGGAATATCATAGTCAACGTGAATATTACACTTAAGACTGGTAGTGATTTTTGACAGAATCACTAATGGCCACTTCTGTCTGTTTATTTATCTTGCTGTTCCCTGTGGTTCCACCTGCTGCCTGAAGGAACTATTTCCCGCACGCTGATAAAAAGTAGCCTATGTCCTCAGTCTTTAGACTATGTGTATTCCAAATATTACTTAAATCGATTCAGTCGTTGTGTAAAAACCCGACAGACAGACAGAGTTACTTTCGCATGCATAATATTAGAAAGGATTTTTTTTAAAAAACACTAATACATTAAGATATATCTTTACTATAATGTAGTCTAAAAGTGCAACATAACTACGCACACTAAGACAAGTAGCGCACACAGAACTATGCACACTATTGCATAGCCGAAGCGAGATCGTAACACAGCTAATTAAAACGGCAACGCTAACAAATTCACGTCTGTGTAGGACGACAGTTGATGTTTTGTACAAAACGATGCGGCCATGAACGTCTAATAGTTCATAGTTCTATATACAGTTATTGACTTTAAAGGTATTTATAGACAAGGTTTTTCACAACTATAGAAACACAAATATAAAGGGTTAGCTACAAGTTCTGTTGGCTCAATCGGGAATCAATGATCCTCCTAGTTGGTACTAGAGGTACTTTGATTAATTTAACAAACAGCCCAAAAGTCAGATTTTGAACTGCTAAACTGAATGTCATAAAATAAAAACTAGAGATATTGCTTTATCCGTAAGATCAAGGAGCCTATGGCCACTGGTGAGGCTGCGGGTTGTTCGCAAGAGTTACCGAGGCCCCGACACACAGGGACCTCCAGAAGGAACAAAAGTGGGTTTTAGTCAGTAAGAGTCTGATTCTCCCTTCAGCTGCATCCTCAGCGGGATGCTCTGCAGCTAATTTAATGACTTCCCATGAAAAAGAATATAAAAATAAATGGAGTACATGACCAGGTCTAGCCGATAGTTAAATAAAAAAGGTTAAATTTTTTTTCTATAGGTATATTTTCAAAAACAAAAGTCTTCCTCAAGATGGATTCATCTTGAGGAAGACTTTTGTTTTTAATCCGCGTGTCTCTAAATTATTTCAATAGCCATGTAGATATTGTAATGATAACGTGACCACAAACTTGATTTTCAGAATAACCCAGGATATTATATTATATATTATAATTTATATTAGTATTTGTATGACAAGGCCAAAACTGCCAAATACATTATGATATAATAAGTAAATTAGCTTCATCATGACATGCATATCTTGACTTAAGAGTTTTGCAGGAAAACTTAAAGTTATAATTTGAAGCTTTTAATGGTAAAATCTAAAAAGCAGGTACATTTAAAGTCTTCAGGGAACACCTTTTTTTTCGTGGGAAATCATCAAATGACCCCTCCCGCTGAGGGTGCAGCTGGAGCAGACTCTTACTGACTAAAACCCACTATGTTCGTTCTGGAGGTCCCTGTCCCTCTTACGAACAACCCGCAGCCCAAGACGCTGACCCTAAAAGGGCCATAGGTTAAGGTTCCTATGTTCAGGGAACACCTGTAACTTAGACCAAGAAATGTACAGACGCCAGCAAATCAGGCTACAACAATCTGTCAAATTTCTTTAATGGATTTTCAACCTTATCGCTGAAGCATAAAGTTCAAAGTTGATTGGGAAAAATTGTCAGTTCCGGGTAGCCTGATGTGCTGGCGTATGTACCTAAGACATTAAAACCTGATTAATTACGATAGTGAAGAATATGTTGTATTCGAAGAATATTACTTTTTTTGACATTTGGATCAGTCAACACCAGCTGCTTCAGAAAAAACCATAACTCATCATCTCCCGAGCCTTTTCCCAACTATGTTTGGGCCGGCTTGCAGTCTAACCGGTTTCGGCTAAGTACCAGTGTTTTACAAGGAGCGACTGCCTATCTGACCTCCTCAACCCAGTTACCTGGGCAATTCAATACCCCTTGGTTAGACTGGCTTCTGACTACCCGTAACGACTGCCAAGGATGTTCAATTTAGAAAAGTTGCATTGGTACTTGTCCGACCTGGAATCGAACCCACGTCCTCACACTTGAGAGGTTGGCTCTTTAACCACTAGGCCACCACGACTTCGAGAAAAAACCATAACTGCTTGAGTAAATAACACGGCAGCAATCAAAGACAGTTTTGCTAATTCTCTCCCAGATGAAATAAAATTTAATGTTGCTTATGTTCGCCTCTGCCCACACAGATAAAGTATGCTCCAATTATTTGAAAAAAAAAGATTGAGTGATGTGATGTAGCAATATACTAAGTCGGTATCGAGAGGTAGTAGGCAGTTTTCGTAACTGAAGATCTATGGAACAAACGCTGCGGTTAGATTGGGCAACATTGGCACACGATGCTCCAAGTTGCAGTAGTCTTGCATAAAGGTTATGTTTATCTATGGATGACGTATTTCTTTCTAATGCAGACATTACTTTCTACGAAGCTGGTCATGGTTATAATAATATAATATAATAATATTCCTCACACAACATCATCTAGTCCCAAACTAAGCAGAGCTTGTATTATGGGTACTAGACAACTGATAAACAAACATATGTACTTATATACTTTTCTTTTGTAAATACATACATATTATACATAGAAACACCCAGACTATACCAAACACATATGTTCATGCACACAAATGTTTGACTTATGCGGGAATCGAACCCGCGACCTTCAGCGTCGCACGCAGATTCACTACCCGCTACGCCATCTGGTCGTCGTCGTCGGGTTACTTTTATACTAAGTGAGAAGATCTCTAAGAAAACCCGTTGGTCCAATGGTAACTACCGCCTGGTGGACTGCCAAGATGGGGGTCTCGGGTTCGATTCCCGGTACGGTCGAAATTTAAATTAAAATTTAAACAGAATTAGTGCATATCACTTACTAGCTACTCGCACCCGGATATGTCCTTTCTCAGTATCTAGACTGTCTGTTAACCAAATTTCATTAAAATTGCTTCATTAGTTTAGGTGTATAAGCGCAACAGACAGACAGAGTTACTTTCACATTTATAAGCTTAGTAGGGATAATTATGAATGAAGATTGATCCTAAGATCTCGAGATCATCAGTGGCGCTAATTTTATTTTATATTTTATTGGCTCACCAACAACTGTTAACACTATAATTTACAAGTTTAAGACTTATGAGATACTTAATCTAGTGTCACAATTACTTATAGGTAAGCACCACATAATAACAATGTAGTTTGTATTTCCTATATTTATGTGAAATCAACATCGATTAAACAATTAACACCTACTTATTTGTCGTTAACTTCAAAAAAATATGAACTCAAAAAATTCATTACCTATTAAAAAATATAAAAATTGATTCCAAAAATATATACATATTTGATAGCCTGAATGACGAAAATTGCATAGCAAATTAAGTAGAGATCGATAGGTTTTTCAACCAATTCCTACACTCAAGGCTATTGGTTCATGATACCTGTTCCAAAAACTACTTTTTGTTGTATAAATATGCTACTTTATTTTATTGACTACTTATTATAATTAATGCTTGTAACCGCCTCGTTGGTCTAGTAGTCGTATAGCGCGACTGCTGTGCACGGGGTCTCGGCTTCGATTCCTGGGTCGGGCCGAAATCGCTTTATGGATTTTGAGAAACTTACATAAGCTCTATACACTCCAGAGTCTGGAAGTTGGTAATTGATACACCCGGGCATCTGATAGCAGGTTAATGTCGGTCGTGTGCCTTATCTCTCTCCGGTCGTGTCGGATTGCCCTCCCATCGGACTATGAGAGTGAGGGAATAGAGAGTGCACCTTTATCTGCGCGAATGCTTAAACACTACAATATGTCCTGCGCAGCTGGCTGATCTCATTAGAGAGAACGGCCGCTATAATAATTAATGCTTATGAGTAATTTATGACATTATAGGAAATGAAATATTAAGAATAGACTGGCCCGGTTTTTTTGCGCTACATTGTATTGTACCTAGATAGTGTTAACAATTCAAACATCGTCGGATGGCGTGCCAATATGTATAATCATTTCCTATACTCGTTTGTTGAATGACTGCAAATAGATACATATATGCAGTGTATTTTTTTATTTAATGATTTTAAAGCTAAGTAAATGGCTTGGTAAATGACCTAAATATGGAGATAATAACAAATAATACCAGTCATTCTCTAATCTCAAAATTATGTATTTAAAAATAAAATATATTTTTTAAAATTAATTCTTTGTACCGGAATGTTCTATTTTTGTTCTTATCTCAAACTGTATACTAAATTTCTAAATTGTTAAATAAATAAAACACTATTTAAAAAAATAATTTATTAATAACTGATTCTCCAAGAATAAAGATCGAACTTTCATCGGCTTTAGCTCTCAAAAATATTTAATTCTGGCTTCATCTACGTCGTAGGTTTACATACATCGTTAAAATGAAAAACATCGCATCGATTTGAATGGCATATCGAATCACCCAGCTTGAGTACGGACGACAGCACATCAGGCTACCAGAAACTGTCAGATTTTCTCAATCAACTTTGAACTTTATGCTTCAGTGATAAGATTGAAAATCCATTAAGGGAATTTGACAGATTTTTCTATCCTGATGTGCTGGCGTCTTTACATGCCAACACTTACATAATCCCGTATGATATCGTAATCATAATCGAGATTAAAAAAAAAAAGTGAAAAATTGTGTGTTGCTTACTCGTTCCATTTTATCGCTAGAACACACTCGCTTATTTCGGCATGCGGTTCATCGGCCCATTAGCTCAGTTGGTTAGAGCGTCGTGCTAATAACGCGAAGGTCGCGGGTTCGATCCCCTCATGGGCCACGATTTCTTTTTGGCGTTTTTGTTTTTCTGTATAACCTAACCAACACAAAAAAGGCAGTGAGGTAGTATATAGCTTCATTCAGTTTTGGTTAGGTTTTTTGCTTTACAACTACGCATTAGTGATTTTTTGCAATGCTTTTAAAATCGTGCTTTAATCTGATTATTGCAGAAGTCAAGTATTATTATTTAAGAAGATACCAAACACTACTTGAATTATACCCAAAATCAATATTACATCCTCACATTGCCTAATAACAGGTTAGAAATAGCCAAAAAAATTTACTTTTCACAAGACCTGACCATATGTACCAATACATAACTTATTAATCATCAAACAAGTTCCAAGCCCTAGTTAGCAGGGGTGTAGCTACCGCCGTTTCTACAGTATCAATTATACGGGTTTACCTGGCCCACGAGGCCCTCCAATGTGCTTAAGCAAAAATTCGCATAAAAATAGCAAACATAGCGCATGGGCTACGCAGGTGATCCTGACCACGTATTACGAACACTTCTTACGTAATTTATTTAATTTAACGCATTTTTTTTTCTTTTGTGAAGAATGTTTACCCTTCCTAAGGGCCCAATCAAATTTTTATACGGGGCCCCACGAAAGCAGGCTACCCTTCTACTAGTTAGCTATGTTTTTTTTTAAAGTAAACTGAGCTAATGAAGAACTTTCAAGGTACTGCGGTACCTTACCTAATTCCTTCATGATCTATAAGTAACTATGTAAGGGTTATCATGTCTACAAGTATCTCAGGAAGTACCGACCTGCTTAGCTGCGGAAACTGACCGAGTCCTAACCTCGATCGTAGGGTTACCTTGACTGTACAGTGACTGATGAAACGCAACTAATGAGTGTCTTATTAACTACTAGGTGTTTTTGACATTTGGACGGTAGCCTATTATTTAATGCGAAAATAATTATATGTTCTAAATAATGATATGACCTCCGAGTGTTCCTCAGACTATGTTAGATTAATTTAGTGGTTCATTATAATTTTGTCTAAGTATATCTTGGACACCAATGACTGTGTTTCGGTTGGCACGTTAAACTGTAGGTCCCGGCTGTCATTGAACATCCTTGACAGTCGTTACGGGTAGTCAGAAGCCAGTAAGTCTGACGCCAGTCTAACCAAGGGGTATTGGGTTGCCCAGGTAACTGGGTTGAGGAGGTCAGATAGGCAGTCGCTCCTTGTAAAACACTGGTACTCAGCCGAAACCGGTTAGACTGGAAGCCGACCCCAACATAGTTGGGAAAAGGCTCGGGAGATGATGATTATAATTTTGTCTGGTCTTGGCGTAGTAGAACAGGGAGGGGGAATTTTAGTCTACCATAATCTCCATTCTATTACGCGAAGAGCAGACAAAATTGTGTGCTGAAACATACGGTTCAAAGTTGATAGGGATTTGACAGATTCGGGTAGCTTGGTGTGCTGGCGTCTGTACGACAACTAAACAGAGTACCTAACTTGTTATTGAATACAAAATGACTTTTACTACTAAAAATAAACTTATCCGTATAGACTCCAATCACTGCTTTCCAAGGTTGCTGCTCTTTTGAACAATCTCGTAATCTAGGCACAATTATTATTTCCTGGTAGAGCACATGATGCGGAGGAATGGGAATCACGAAGTGAGGAAGATTTTGAGCAGGAATGTGATAGGAAATAAAGGTAGGGGACGATAAAGTGGATGGATTGTGCGAACTTCGATATAGCTAGAAAGAATGTGACTTGTGAGATGACGGCAAATAGAAGAGTGTGAAAGAATAAAACATGCTGTGCCGATCCCAAACCAGAAATATGATAAATACAAGAGGATGATGTTATGATTAATTCACTCCAAATCCTAAGATTACTTCCTAATAAAAATCCGAGGATATAAGACATAATGTTCCATTGCGTGCTAGTAATAAGCATATGTGAATACACCTCTAACATTTGACATGTGACCTCCACAGTGAGAAAGGCCAGCATGTTTTATCAGTTATTATTTTCGATACAATAGACTCCATTCTTTTTCAAAGTTTAGGGGTGAAATATTAAATTCTTATTCGTTTTTGGAAGCACTAATTTCTGCCTATGGGTTCATGCCATTGCATGCAGAATTGTCAAATTGTGTTTTAATAATAATAAATATATCGGGACACCTTTTTTCACACACGGTCGGTTAGCTCCATGGTAAAGCTGTTGATTAGCTTGTGTTATGGGTGCCAACACAACTGATAAACTACATATTATACTTAACGCATATATTTAATTAGACCCAGAGCACAGACAACAAGCATGCTCAACGCACGAATGTTGACCGTGCCGGGGAATCGAACCCGGGACCTTTAGCTTATTAGCGACCATTGGGCCAACGGGGTCGTCAAATATTTTGTCTTTATCCAAAATGCTTTCTATCTTTGGTATGTACGATTATATTGGCTATATTTGTTTATTAGTTTCCATTGTCTACCAATCATAAAAAAAGCATCATTAGATTTCATTATTGGATGCCATATCCGCTTAGAGTTAGTCTCGACTGAGTGAACATCGGAAATTGCGCAGCCTGTACGTTCTATAGTTACGTCCTATGTCTCTTCGTAAGTGCAGTGCCTTGTTGGCATGTTAACAAGACCCAAAACTGTCCTTATCCTAAATAGAAGTATTAGTTATGTATTGCTAGTCTTTTGATCTTGAGCAATTACTGAGCTCCAGTTGGGCTAGGGTTGGGAAAATTTTGATTTTCCAGATGGAATTTATTAGTGTTTGTTTGGAATCTGAAATTTGTATGGAGAACAAAATGACGAGGGGATTTTAGACGATTGAAAGCAATAAATTTACTATCCAAATATTTGTGTCAAGCACTTTATCCCATACAATGAAATACGCTATGATTACGAGATGGACTATGGTAATTAATTCCGAAAAAAAAATACTTGATAATTTCTCGATTTTCTCCTTCATAAGAAAAAAAATATTAATATGTCAGATCTCATTAGCCTCTTATTTATAAGCAAAAGTCGTATCCAATTATTAATCTTCTCATCAATGTTAATTAAAGATAAATTTGATACTTGAATGAGTATCGAATAAAAATACATGAAGCCTCATATTGAAAGTTCAACGATCCGGATAATACGCCATAGTTACTTACTGACGCAAGTTTCTGAAACCTGATTGTACGAAGGATTCCATGAGCAAACTTTTCCTTTTTTTTTTTGCTTAGTTGAGGCAAGGGGCCTGAGTGTACTTATGACCTAGTTGGTGTACGTATGTGTCTTCTTTTTAAATAGAATGGCATTTTATTACCAACTACTTGGCATTCTTAAACGCTACTCAGCTGTATATGCTATCTATTCTCAAATACATGGTATCTTCTTCTCTGTCTACTCTGACGCAAACCTTACCTTTAAAAATCTTTATAAATACGAAAGTAACTCTTTATGTAGGTCACGTTTTCACGCTAAAACCACTGAGCCTATTTAAATAAAATTTGGTAGACATACAGTCCAGAGTTTGAGAAAGGATATAGGCTACTTTTTTATCCGGTTACGGGAAGAAGTTAACTCGGGCGACGGCTGGAACAGCGGTAAACAGCTAGTTGCTAATAATTGTGACATCCTGTTTAAAGGTTAGGGTCAATGTAAGGGTTAGACAGCATTTAGTCAGGGCTTCAAGGTCAGGATTCATTGCTATTTTCAAAGTTGGCACAATAGCTCAAAGAAGATCATAAGGGTCAACATAGACACCCTTTTCTCCTCCAAAAAACTTGTACCGTTAAACCGATCTATGTTTTAGATGCGTATAAACCTAACAGGCTAGTAATTCGCGATGTCTGCAACGATCGTAAGTTGCGCAAACGCATCGCCGAAGCAATGCTGTCAAACACATAAAGTTTTATTTTATAGCTATTACAGTGACGAGAAAGTCTTGTCACTTGTTACCTTACATTCTTAGTTATGAGATTATGTTTTGAAGTAAATTGTTTGTGTAGTTACTTTATTAAATTATTTACGACCAATTGTTTTGTATTTTAATGTGTTCTTATTTTTTGTTAGTTTTCATAAATATTCATTATCCAATTCATCATTTCAACGGGTATTTAATGCAGTACAGTGTTGAATTATAAGATAAGATTTTGAATTATTGCTACTGTAGTACCTATGGTGTTTTAAGGTACTGTGGATGAGGTTTTAAAATACTGACTTAAATGGGATTTAAAGAAGGTCTAGGGGAAAAGGAAAAGACATTCCAAATCACGTTATGACCACTAGATTTATCGACTTGAAATGTCATTTCCATACATTTTTGTCATTTCTGCTAGGGTTTACGATTGTAGAAAGACATTTTGGCTGATATGATGATATTGAAATTAAGTTAATTATGATGTAATTTAATGAAAAGTCTGAGAGTATGAACCTCACTTTGCTTTAGCGTAGGTATTCAAAATTTCAACGGAAAAATATATTTTTGTTAAATTTTTCGAAGATGACATTGCCGTGTGTTGATACTGCCTTTCTCCATAAATATGCTCGAAACTGAAGTTTCTAAGATAAGAAAACTCAAGCATATAAAAATGCATTCAGCTTTTTAATATTGTTATGGATGAGGAGGCATCGAATCCTCTTAACATAATTCCTTGAGCCCATTATCTATAATAATAAAAAGTCGTGGTGGCCTAGTGGTTCAAGAAAAAGTCGTGGTGGCCTAGTGGTTCAAGCACCTGCCTTTCGAGGATGAGGGTGCGGGTTCGATTCCAGGTCAGGCAAGTACCAATGTAACTTTTCTAAGTTATACGTACTTTCTAAGTTTATCTTGGACACCAATGACTGATTAAAGGTGAAGGAAAACATCTCGAGGAAACCTGGACTATAATGTCTGAAATCACCAACCCGCATTGACCAAGCGTGGTGATTAACGCTCAATCCTTCTCCTTGGGAGAGGAGGCCTGTGCCCAGCAGTGGGACGATAAATAGGCTGTGATGATGATGATGATGATTATCTATAAAGTTATTCTACTGATGTTTTCGTTGCACTCTCGATGTCTTATTTGACACTTTGCCAAGTATATGTGCTGACATATACTTACTTACTTACAAGTTATAGGTATAAGTAACTCGAAGAGTACAAGCCGTACAAACGTTCAGTAGAGATTTGAGAACTAAGAATAAATATCATGGTTTGTACATAGAGAAAAATCTCTGGAAGTCTCAATTGACAAGGTGGGTTTGTAAGCAGATGGATAGTTTAAGGAAATAGTTATTTGAAGGATTTTCACTAAAACACATCGCAAAAGTATTACAAGTTTTATTTAGTAATTTTGATGGCATCCAAGCCGATTGTCGGCTACGGCGGCCGTTCTCATTTATGGAGATCAGCCAGCTGCGCAGGACATATTATAGTGCACAAGCATTCGCGCAGACACAGGTGCACTCTCTATTCCCTCACTCTCATAATCCGATGGGACGGCAATCCGACACGACCGGAGAGAGATCAGGCGCAGGACCGACATTTACGTGCTCTCCGATGCACGGGTGAATCACTCACCAACTTCCAGACTCCAGGCTGCTTTGTGAAAGTTTCTCAAAACCCACAAAGCGATTTCGGCCCGACCCGGGATTCGAACCCGAGACCCCGTGCACAGCAGTCGCGCCTTGCGACCACTAGACCAACGAGGCAGTCAATTAGTAATTTTAATACATGTTCAACTCTATCACTGAAGCATATGGTTCAAAGTTGATTGAGAAAATTTGGCAGATTCGGGTTATCAGGTAGATTGACCTGGTCTGTAGACACCTAACTCTGAAAATACAAAACAAAATTTACAATCATTCTAATTAAGAACCGACTAAAAAGACAAAAACGAATGATTTTAATCTTTTACAAAATAACCTCAGAAACCTAACGACACTGTGAACTTAGTACCAACCCCGATAAGTCACACAAGTAATCACGACTTAATTAAGCAAAAGATTATATCAGTTTGAATTACCATAATAACGTGCAGGAAACTGGCCGACACACGAAATTACAATGACAATTGCAAAACACTATGCCATTAGCATTAAATTATATGACAATTAAATATAATAATGTGTATGGAAAACTGCTATGGAATAAATACGTAATATGGTGAATCAGCATAACTTTTACGATAATATTTTTTTCCATGGTATTCTGGTCAGCGCATTTCGGATGGCACGTTAAACTGTAGGTCCCGGCTGTCATTGAACATCCTTGGCAGTCGTTACGGGTAGTCGGAAGCCAATAAGTTTGACGCCAGTCTAACCAAGGGGTATTGGGTTGCCCGGGTAACTGGGTTGAGGAGGTCAGATAGGCAGTCGCTCCTTGTAAAACACTGGTACTCAGCTAAGTCCGGTCACATTGGAAGTCGATCCCAACATAGTTAGGAAAAGGCTCGGGAGACGATTATGATGATGAATGTGTATGGAAAACTGCTATGAAATAAAATACGTAACATGGTGAATCAGCATAACTTTTACAAAAATATTTTTTTCCATGTATTTTGTCCCGCGCATATCGACTTTTCCATACTTTTCTTTCTCCATGTAATAAGTGACCGGAGACTAGTCTCTCCAAAAAATACGTCGTATAATTCGTGGAAGGCCTAGGCATAAATATGACTTTTGGCTAATCTAGACACGCGGTAGCTTGTCAAGCCAAGTTATATTAAGCATATAAATGGTAGTTGAGATAATGATAAATCAGGCGTTTACATTTTTTTTCGATTACAACATACTCATAAATATTACAGCAGCAACACTACATACATATGACTGTTAGGACTGTCAAAAATAAAATCAACACAATTTCTCTCATTATCGTGTTTGACACATTTCGTGCTGATAACTAGAATATCACACGTAGAGTGTCGCAACCAGATATACTACGAGGACACTGAGGTCGACCACATTCCCCGACAATTTCGATAGGATTTCTGATAGGTTAGACAGAGACTGATAGACTAGAACGCGGTATAGAATGGGTAATACCCCCTCTTTGGTCTTCGTGACTTTTGACTGAGTAGATCTAAAATTTTTGCAATGTTTTTGGGATTGGTTTCCAGTTTAACTGGATGTAGCTAAGCAGTTGCATCTTGCACATCTCAGGGTAGGATATAGGTATAATTAGTAAGACTGTTTTTCACAGCCAACAAGCGTACTCGTGATAGAAATGTCAACCATACCGGGAATCGAACCCGGGATCATTTTTGACCGTTACCATTGCGCCAACGGGGTCGTCAAAACATCTGGTAAATCAGTACGTTATGTAATGTTTATGCGAGTTAATACGAATATAATAAGAGTCTACGAATTATCAAATATAGTAAGTAATTGTATGTTGCATAAATAAATGTCAGTAAGTTGTGGTTAAGCCGCCTCATCATGACATGGCAATATTTTATTTGACTATAAGTACAAAAAAATGCTAAGTGTGCAGCAATCTCTAGGTCGAAATGTATAGGAAGTTGGTAGGTCCAGTTTTTGTTCATAGACGTATGATATACCTATGCATTGACAAAAAAATAGTAACGGTTATTCGTAAAATAAATTATTTTTCTGGTGCCTCTCCACTACCAGAGGTTGGCCATCAGCGCGAAGTTATCCCGGTCTTGCGCCAAGCGAAATATAATCATTTTAAAATTTATATTTCAACGTCATCAACATTACATAATTATGTATAATGTACCTATGCCATTTTGTCATTTATCCCTCAGTGCACCCTGCGACTGCGCAATTTCAGCGTCGAATTTTCAGTAAAGAAATATGCATACTTACACGGAAAATCGTTTAAAAGCTAATGATAAAGTTTATTCTTACTTATCTTTATTTTTCTACGGATATTTAAGTAAACAAAATAAAAAGCGAATGAAATAAACTATTTAATAATAATAAATTAATTTTAAAAAATGTCCTACTTACCTACCTAATTTAATTTTTTCTAAAAATTATACGAGTATATTTCCATAATAGGTCAAGTTGCATAATTATTATAAAAATTTACATCAGAATAAAAATATATTTTTTAGTACTCTTTAAAAGCCAGTAAGTACTAAACGTAAAATATCAGTATTATTGCAATATTATACGAATTCACATTATAATTCAGTTAACAATTCATGTAAATAAAATTGTTGCATTTTGATTTGTTTATTAAGATGTGCAGAAACCATCAACCTGTCATATTTCTTTAGAAGATTTTCAACCTTATCACAATACCGGTTATCTCGATTGGTAAAATTTGGTACATTCGGGAAGGTTGACATGCTGGCATCTGTACCTATATACCAGCACATCAAGCTACTACAATCTGTCTTCTTGAGAGATTTTACACTTTATCGCTGAATCATAATAATATGGTTCTTTGATTACGAAATTTTGACAGTTTCGGGTAGCTTGATGTACTTACTACTTAATTTTTTTGTGGAAAGTGATAATAATGTGTATGTATCGAACATTATAAATTAATTTTAATGTATGAATTTATAAATTATTTTAACCCAAAAATAATAATAATACGTATTATTATTCGATTCGACATTTTGGTCGGATGATATAAAAATTATAATTTCAAATGATATTACTAGATACACAACACATGTAACTAGTATATTAGAAACATTTTGATTTTTATTTCAAATTATTATACCAAAATTGCGAGATAAAGAACCTAGATTGCATTTAAATACTGGCTAATTGACATTAACATAAGCAACATAAAAATATCTGAACAGTGGATAATGTGTTTTACATATATTTTTATGTACAGACGCCAGCACATCAGGCTACAACTATCTGTGAAATTTCCTTAATGGATTTTCAACTTTATAGCTGAAGCATAAAGTTCAAAGTTGATTGCGAAAATTTGACAGTTTCGGATAGCCTGATGTGCTGGCGTCTATACTCACAAAGAATATGTAGTTATGTTAATAACACTGTATATATATTAATGGCCACTAAATTGTAATAAAAACTCTTTTCCGGCAGAAAATTAATAAAACGTCAATTCAATTGTTGATATTTTATTGCCCATCAAGTTTATTATGAAATAATGATCATATTATTAGCACATAAATAATAACAAAGTATGGAGAGGAGAGAGATCACATCTGAAGCAAGTTCTGACCATTGTTATCAATTTGGTTTTCTAAGTTTCATAATCATAAGCTTTTTATATTATTTCTTTCTTATTTCATAAGCTTTATCTGTACAGATATTGTGAATTTAATTCCATCTGAAACATTAAAAATGTGATAATGGTCAGGCCATTATTATGAACTTAATTTCGTATTATCTAAACTTATATAAATGAAAATAATAAAGGAAAATTTGATTTTTTTGATGTGTTTGTAATGAATAAATTCAAAAACTACTATGCCGATTTCGAAAATTCACTATTGGAAAGCTACATTCACCTTGAGCAATATGAGCTTGATATTTTATGTGGGTACGGGTAATCTTTTCAACGGGACGTGGGTAAAACAAAACTAGTTATTGTAGAAAAAACATTTAACAAAATGTCAAAGTGATTTATGGCAAACATTTACAAAAAAAATACACGCCTACCAGTAATCCTTTATCAATCTTAATAATTCCTTAACTGTATTTTGTTTATTTCGTTTATTATATTCTCTACACTGTATTAGTAAAAAACAGATAAAATATGTGGCAATCACTTACAGATGAACACATCTTGGGATAAAAAAAAAATTAACATTGATAATCCCCTACTGGCACGATTATGATTAATTATGTTTTTTCCGTTGAAAAATGTTTTAGAATGACGTTCGCACATTACCGTTACAGAATTTAAACGCATACAGTACCTAAACTAAAGCATAAAAGACACAGTTGCCACACGAATTGAGAATGCCACAAAAATAGGGTACTGTACCTACTCTATTTCGTGTATATGTACTTTAACTTTATATTCTAACACATAAATAAACTACGCTATAGGGAAGATGCAAATGTAATATTATTGAAAATTTTATCATTAAAATTTAAAAAAAGTATAAAAGAAAGACTACGGTAACGTTTTTATTTTACATAATGTTGATTTTTACGAATAATTAAAAATTAAAGTGACTTGAAACGAAACGTATTTCAAAACACCAATCAGCGTTCAGTGACGTCACTCCCGTTATGACAACTTATTTGAGGTTATAGATAGTTGTAAAGGTGAACATTAATGTAATTAGTTTGTGCGAAAATTAATTGTGTTTTTCAGATTAAAATGGAAGTTGGATTTATTGATTTTTTTTAGGTGATAATGCTACAGTCTTTTGGGGTATTTCCATTTCTACTTGAGCTTGTTTCGATCGTTTCTGAGGATATATAGACACCTGTACACTCTTATCATTGGATATGTGAAGATTTTCAGAATCATGTGTTTCTGTGATTAATGAACACTCTAAAGATGAATCTGAAACATGAAAGAAATAATAATTCAGTTCTTCATCAGCAAGTACTATCTTAATAATATTACAATCTTAATAATATTACAAATGTGAAAGTTTAAATGTTTGTCTCTAGTATAATAAGGATAAATCTGAAGGAATGAATTAAATGCTCTCAAGAATTTCGCGTTTTTTTTGAGAATAATAATTATCCTTCCCATTCGCAGCTTGGAACCACTTTTTTCTTAGTTTTGGGTCAGAGTTTAGGTCCAGTCAAAACTTTGTTGAAGTAGATGGACACAAAACATGAGTCAACGCGGATTTTGACGGATAATCCATTTTAAATTTTTACTGAAAAATATCTCGAAAGTCGAGAAAAATGCAAATGAATGAAAGCCGGCAACGAACAAGTACGACTAGTGTCAGACGCGAATGACGTCATCGGAACCGTAGGCCCGTTTTGGCGCGAAAATTTAAATTGTCAATTTAAAACTGCATTTTTTTACAATAAATTGCAGTGTTTAAATTTTTTTATATATTTGTGGTCTATTCTACATGGAATTCTTTAAAATAAAAACAAAAATAAAAATATTGCATCTTCCCTATTTGCATAAATATTCAGTTATTGGCTTGTTACTGTTTATGTCAGTTTTACTCAAAATCATACTAACTTATGTTTTAAGGATAATGAAGTATAAAATAAATGAGTACACTTTTTTATGCCATGTACATTTTTGTTATTAAGCTTAAATGAAAAATACTTTATCTGTCCTTAAGAAAGGTCGCAACCCTATTTCTAACCATGTTCAATGAACTCCGTCATTGGACTTCGACTGTATCAAAGACGATTTTGTTTATGATTTAACTGTAAATAGCCTCATTCTAAGATTCTAGATCCATCTCCTGAGCCTTTTCCCAACTACGTTGGGGTCGGCTTCCAATCTAGCCGGATTTAGCTGAGTACCAGTGTTTTACAAGGAGCGACTGCCTATCTGACCTCCTCAACCCAGTTACCCGAGCAACCCAATACCCCTTGGTTAGACTGGCGTCAGACTTACTGGCTTCTGACTACCCCGTAACGACTGGCAAGGATGTTCAGTGACAGCCAAGACCTACAGTTAAACGTGCCATCCGAAACACAGTCATTGGTGTCCAAGATATACTTAGAAAGTACAAAAAAAGTTGCATAGGTACTTGATTGACTTGGAATTGAACCCACGCCCTCACACTTGAGACATTGGCTCTTTAACC
The DNA here is from genome assembly GCA_958496145.1 of Heliothis peltigera. NCBI lineage: Eukaryota > Metazoa > Arthropoda > Insecta > Lepidoptera > Noctuidae > Heliothis > Heliothis peltigera. Next base: position 10,124,847 of record OY292329.1, on the reverse strand, counting down.
ACTAGGCCACCATGACTTATGATTCTAAATATAATTTAATATTCATATTTTTTTATCATCATACTAGGTAGCCATATTTATTCAAATATTTTGCACTTTATTTTTTCTACTATATTTCCACAGCCGCCATTATCATCAAAAAAACCATTTGCATATTTTAAAGTTAATTGAAATTAAAAAGATAATCAGCCTAGACTTATCAGCATCACGGATATGTAGGCCTGCGTTTCCTATCATTCTGAATATAAATTTGAATGTATACATTTTTTTTCTGTCCCATGTAATTAATTGGCTTGTAGCTGTCCAAGGATCGTCATTCATTTTGTATTCATTGCATGGGTGTATTAATCACTAATTAACAAACTCTGGGCTGCTCTGTGTGAAAGTTACTTAAAACCCATAAAACAATTTCGACCCGGGAATCTGAGCCCGAGGCCCCCGTGCTTTAGGAGGGGCCCCTTGCGGCCAGGGTCTGCCTGAGCTGCGGGTTGCTTGCAAGAGTTACCGTGCCCCTGGTACACAGGGACCTCCAGAAGAAACATAGTGGGTTTTAGTCAGTAAAAGTATGACACTCCCTCCAGCTGCACGAACAGCGGGAGATGTCATTTGATGATTTCCCACGAAATAAAGGCCCCCGTGCTAAGCTGTCAAGCTATACGACTACAAGGCCAAAGAGGCAGTACAATTTTTGACTTTTGATTTAAGCCTCTCAATTAAAATCATTACTTGTTTCAAGTAACCAGCTGTCACTGAAATATTTAGGGCCAGTTTCACGATGTCCGAATAGCCACTATCTACCGAATAAATTCAAAAATGGAACAGAATTTGTATGAAATTATCTGCCAAATAAACTAACTGGAACTTATTCGTAGGTGGTGAAACAGGTCCTTAATCTACTAGTAGCCTTATAGGAAGTTGCAGCCTTGATCGATTTATGGCATCAATTAAGCCGTGAATGCCTATATTCTGAGTGCAGGTTCACGACATTAAAATAAAGTCTAACATTAGTAGGTGATCGGAAATATATTTCCGTTTCAAAATTGCTAATGTAATGATCTCGTAAGTAACGTTGATATTATCTGGAGTTCATAATTATGTCACCACAGTTGCATCAACCGCGGATACAGGTAACAATATATTTTATAACAATACTATCTTCCGCCATCGGCTTCACTACCTTTCCTTGTCAACTACTCCGCGCACATAGAATAATTGAAAAGGTTCTACATATCTCAAAATGACTACAGTTCTAAAAATTTGTCCTCCTCAAAAATCGGCTATTAGACTTTTTACACTGGTACTGGCTAGCACTAAATGCGGTACTTTTATGTTAAGGTCACGTTTTATAATAAGGGAGACAGAGTTCAGATTAGTCCAGTAGTTTCTAAAATTAGCGTTTTCGATTTACCAAAGGAAAAAAACCTTCAGCTTTAAAATGTTAAGAATAGAGAGGCTCAGAATATCATTATAGTACCTAGGTAGGATTATCTTTTTGTGGAATAAAAACACTTAGGGCCAGTGTCACCGGTTACGGATAGCCACTATCTACCAGATAAATTCAAAAATGGAACAGAATTTGTATGAAATTATCTACCAGATAAACTATCTAGAACTTATCAGCAACCTGTGAAACTGGCCTTAAGGGCCTGTTCTTCCACCTACGAATAATTTCCAGTTACTTTATTAGGTAGATAATGTCATACAAATTATGTTCCATCATTGAATTTATTCGGCAGATATATAGGTAGACTATTTGGACATCGTGAAACTGGCCCTTAATAATCTATTTAAGCCAAAAAGGTTTTTTGCTTAAAAATAACCAACATGATATACACCAATCTAATTGATTTTTAAACATGCAATAGCGTGAGTGTTAGTTTCAAAGCCGAGGCTAACTATTTATACCTTTATGTTTATGAAACAAATATTCTTTTACTAAACATTTGATTTCATCAAAATATCCGAGGATATAGATCCTTCATCACATATTCCAAAATGATAGTTGTCACAATAGTAATAGCTCAAATTGTCATTATAATAACGTAAATGGAAGGTCCTTTTATAAGCATTGGACCTTAAGAGGTCAAATACATTTGCATAAATGAACTACAAGAGGCCATCGAACAGCCTACATTTGAAAATATGTTACCGGCATTTCATTCATAAATATTTTAAGCAAATATCAATCAATATCAGCCAGATCTGATCGAGAAATCTAATCGGCAAAATCATAAGCAAGAAACATAAACACGAACCATATTTATCTATAGCAACAAAACGTACCTTTAAACGTCCAATCCTACGATTAGATTCGAATTTGGAACAGTTGTTTACACCGAAAGTCCAACGTAACAAAACTATGAATTTTAGAAACGACTATAATATTACACTGGGATTTAAAACGTGTTCGATTTTTGATTTTATTTGTATTTTTTTAGTAATAACTCGCGTGTTTTGTTCGGCGATTTTTACGCATGCGTCGTGAGGCCGCGAGCTATGAAACTGTACTAACCTAACCTAAAGCACAGATTACTGAATAGTTACTACGTAACAGATACTTCACTCAGTAGAAAAATTCCAATACCTACTACGATAATTGCCTACTCCTTCGCGTCAACAACCACTGTATGCTAAAATGCGCCTAAATGCTCAAGCGTACAGCAGTGATTGCTTCGCACCGCACGAGTCCACAGTAATCGCAGGGCTGCATCTTCGGTAAAATTAAATTAACATAAATGTTTATCTATGTTATTGAAAACTGTGAATATGTTCTGACTTTTATGTGGCAGTTAAAAATTTTATCATTTATAAAATATTTAACCAACTTAAAAAAAAGGAGTTGATCAGACATAGGTACAGGCCAAACTGAGAAGTTTGACTTGTATGGTTTGTAGGTATGTATGTTTGTGCGCGATAATCTCGCGTTTGGCTAAACCGATATCGATGCGGTTTTCAGAAAAGGATTTGTTATATTTAGGAGAACGTTTTAAAATAATTATACTTCTTAGTTTGATGATGATCTTCGGAGATGTGCACTAGAAATGAAAAAAAAAGCCTTAAAAAAAGAGAACCGACTTCAAATAAGGCACTAAGCCGTAAGAAATAATTTGTTTTTTTTTTATGTTGGTGCTAACAGCTGGTAATTATGTTGGTGCGAACAGCTGTTAATTAGGAATCGAAAAAGCACCGACATTTACACCCATCTACAGCACATAAGGCACCACACGGCATCGTAATACGCGTACGAACGAACAGCACTATTAGAAGTCGGTTAAAAATTGAACGACGTGCGCGCGCTTCGCTTGCGAAAGCCGCACTGAATTTGCTCCGCCGGCGGACCGAGACCGCTCGGCTGGGCGGTAGGCACTTATAGCGCGCAAGTACATGGAGTGACGGAGGCCTGCCTAAAGACTGTCGGTGACTAGTCGCTTGCATTTGTTTTCATACACAAATGTATAGGCTGGTTTTAGACTTCGTATTTACGTCGGTACTATCAACTATAAACGCGAAATTTTACGATTAAATGCGAAAGTTCGGCATTTATTATTATCTATCTCCCGTTTTGTATAGTATTGTGTCACAGTGACATAGATTTTGTATGTTTTGATAGCAGATGTAATGTTTTCTCAATAAAGTAGTCGTTCAAGGTTGTTACTTGCACAAATTAACATATTTCCATAATAAATATAGTATTTTGAAAGTATGTGAGAATCTTTGCACGAAAGACTGATTTGTAATAATACGTTTTGATAAGAATGATAAAAGATAAAAGTTACTTATAACTTTTAAAGAAATCGAAAAAACACTTAAAGTCAAATAGAACAATTGTTATCAAGAGGTCAAGATCATAATTTCGCTTCGAAATTCCAAAATGTTTCTGTAATTCATATTGAATGAATTGAACGCAGAGTGAGCACCGAATGTATTTATAGACGGCAGCACATCAACCTACCCGAAACAGTTAAATTTTCCCAATCTAATTTGAACCATATGCTTCAGCAATAAAGTTGAAAATCCATTAAGGAAATTTGACGTGCAGGCTATACCTTTTCAAACCGAGCTCATTGTGAAATGCTAAAACTCGTAATATGGTTGACGCTAATACCTGCAACGTGGATGATGGTACTAGTATAAAATATGGTACTAGCTTCCATCGTCGGCTTTACTTGCGTCCCGTGGGAATAACTCCGCTTACTTGGAAATAAAAAAAAATAAAGCTATAATTGGCAACTGTATACGCCTATTTTCAAGTCCTTATTATTTTTATACAGAAGCTGTTGGTGTGCCTTATTAAATTAAATTAAATAAAAAAAAGTTAACTAAAGCCCATTTATTGAGAAAGGCCCAATATATTTTTTTCCTGAGGCAGCCCGCTAGCTGAGTTTAGCTAGAGCATTAAAACATAGTCCGTAATAATAATTACCAACAGATCCAGCCCGTCCATTTGCTGTCCTCCCCCCAACGACGCCTTGAGCCGAGGTCCTAAACCCACAGGGTAGCCCTTAGCGCTGTCGTTTGGTTTTTAGGTTTATAAGCCCCTGGCTGGAGGCCTAAAATTCTAATAGGTTCCCATAGGAAAGTCCGGTTAAGCAGTACACGGCTCCCTAGCCTAAACCTCGAGAAGCCATGACAAAAAAAATACCCTAAAACTTCATGCACCCCAAAGTAACCAAAAAAGTTCCTTGATAAATATGCTATCCTGGCTATCACTGAAAGACTACTCAGCTCCCTTCCTCTCTCCTAAAATGTTTATCTTTTAAGCTATTTTTACATGTATGTAACATACGGAATGCAATAAATAATAGAGTATTCAGTATTGAGACTTTTTTCAAATTTGACCAGTAATTCCTGAGACTAGCGCATTCTTCTAAAGCAAAACAGACAAACTCTTCACCTATATAACATTCGTATGGATGATGAGTAATGTAAAGGAGAAGTCAGTGAACTTAACTAAATAGGTTGTCCCAGTAACGGTTAGCGGTAAAATATTCAGAGCCATTGTTTTTATTATCATACAAACAATTTGACTATTATCAGGGTCGACGACTCTAAAAATAAATTAATTACGAATCAAACAATTTAATTTTAAAACATTTAAATTTATCGTTTCGGTCGTTTCCCTAAATTTTAAAACTAATCAAACGCATCTATCATTTTGTATCTATGACGTAAATAGGAAAATAAATAATGAATACTCAATTTGTTATACCTATTGGAAAGTCGATAATTTTTATTGAAACCATCATAATTTATATTTAATTAAATGTAGGTATAATAAAACTGATTCTTATGAGGATAAAATTGTCTAGATATATCATAATTTGCATAGGAGTTTAATACCTATAGGTAATCTATACTGCTATTATTAAGCTGTAGTTTTTCAGTTTGTTTCAACACACTAATCTTGGGAACTACTGCACCGATTTGAAAAATTCTTTCAGTGTAAGATAGCCCATTTATCGGAGAATCTATAGATCATACTTTTTATCTGGTTGCGCGGAGTAGTTCCCACAGAATGCGCGAGAACGCGCTGGCGGAAGCTAGATATGGTATAAATGGTATGCTATAAAACGAGAATCAGGCGCTATTAGGTGATACATCCATGTTAGGGAGGGCTTATACCCAATACCATAGAAGTCATTAATAAATTAATGACTTCTGATGTAACTATATAATAGCCATGACAAACATTCCTATTTACAAACACATTTAACTGGTAGGCCGTGAAAACTAACATTGGTGTTATTCTAATTGCGGAAGTACAAGAACGGACTTTGATAAACAGAGTTGATTGACACCAAACTGACAAAATGACTAATTATGATCAAAACGTATCGTGTGATGTGGTTACTTATTTTAACAAGGCGAAAAAGAAGGAGATGGAATATGATAGGGTTTAACCAGATGGCGCGGTGGTTAGTGAACCTGCCTGCCACGCTATAGGTCGCGGGTTCGATTCCCGCATAAGTCAAACATTTGTGTGCATGAACATGGGTGTTTGACTTAGTCTGGGTGTTTCTATGTATAATATGTATGTATTTACAAAAGAAAAGTATATTGTATGTTTATCAGTTGTCTAGTACCCATAGTACAAGCTCTGCTTAGTTTGGGGCTAGATGACGATGTGTGACTGTGTGAAAAAAAAAAAACCTACCACTGTCTGATTTCAATAGCAACAGGAAAATAGAAGAATTACATACATTACACGAGACAATCTTTTAATAATTGACTTTTTTTTATTTAAATCTAGCTTCTGCCCACGGTTTCGGATATCGCATCGAATACTTCACGCACGTGGATAAAAAGTAGCCTTTATTATTTATTTAGCTTAAATTATTCTGATCAATAAGCTAAAATACTGTCAAGTTTCATCATGATTCATTCAGTAGTTTTGCGTGAAAGAGTAACAATCTTGTAAGAATATCCTTACATGGTGTATGTATACTTATTATTAATAAAATTTATTTACTAGCTAATTCTTCTTCTTCCTGCCCTGTTCCCAATTCTATTTGGGGTCGGCGCAATGTGTTTTCCTCTTCCACTCATTTCTGTTAGACGTCATACTACTATCCACTCCCTTCTTAATCATATCGTCTTTCAGGCAATCAATCCATCTCTTCCTTGGTTTACCTCTATCTCTCCATCCATTCACATTCATACTTATTTACTAGCTAATTAATGTATTATAATTCTAAATTAAAAGTTATTTAACAAATCAGATAGATAATAAAGTCGTTAAAATAGGCCTTGTCTCTTTTTATTTTCATACCCAATTAGTTGGTAATCGTGATAACAGTTTCCACATACATAACATTACGCACGCTATCTTCTACAAGTAAAGGCTACTTACCGAGCCATGGGCTTGTCGTGGGCGACCAATATTGGCCGCAATCAGTCTCTCCATATCTGCCTAGACTTTTCCCAAGCTATGTTGGGGTGAGCTTCCAGTCTTAACCGGATACAGCTGAGTACTAGTGTGTCTGACCTCCTCAAACCAGTTACCTGGGTAACCCAGTACTCCTTGGTAAAACTGGTTTTTCAGACTTTCTGGCAAAAATGACAGCCGGGACCCACCAATTTAACGTGCTTTCCGAAACACGCAGGAACTCGTCATGACAAAATGGTCACCCATCCACGGAGCGACAGCGCCAAGCGCTTTATGATACTGTGCCTCTTTTACTTAGCCACGAGCTCCTCAATCAGTACATATTCAGAATCAGTCAAATAGTTAAGTCGAATCAGTTTCAAAAAAATAGTTCTCAGCGAGTATGCGGTCAATAATAGCCACCTGCGTCCGTCGCGTATCTCTGAAATGTACCTTAAATTCATATTCATATTATTTATTGCATTTCTTTATGTACATAAGAAGGTGGAAAATTATAAAATGATTGTCACAATTATGGACCCTGATGGGCCGACTTTTTATATAAGTTAGTACGTAGTTCTGTCGCCAGTTGCGTGAGACGACAGCAGTTTACAAGCGTTTTTCCTACTATCAGCCTGTTTAATAGCAGTCATTATTGTTGTATGTTTTATGTATTCGCCAGATAGTTAAATGGTGTGAATTGTTAGCGTTACCACGCTAAATCTATTATGGACTTTGATGTCTTTCTTAGTACCTACATTAGATTTTTTTATTGAGGTAGTAATAAGCCAAGCTTCCTTAATTGTGCGGAAGTAAAATGATGATCAGGCTGCAATAATCTGCTGAAATAAAGAAGTAAGGCTGAAATAAAGAAGTAAACTATAAGATATACTATCACCATAATGAAGACCCCATTGGCGCAATGTTATGGCGAAAAATTAAAATGGTCTGTGAATTTTAGTGTGGTTCTATAATAATATGTCATGAAATCTTACTAATCATATTTACATCTAAAAAAAATATACATGGACCTACTTATTTACAAAGTTATAAATACTACAAATACATAAAAAAAGTATTTACTTAAAAAAATACTAATAAAAGCCGTCGAATAAATCACTTGGCAGTGTGCAAAAATTACTTACAAAACAAAAAAGTTAAATAATTTTATAGGATGACTTCTGCCTAACCTTCCCAACAGTTAAAGTAACAATGACAGTAAGTGGTCTCCACAGGAACCCGTCACTTACAGCCGCTCTCTCCAATGAGCCGCGAAACGAACGCATTTGAACTGTCTAATGGCTAAAGCAATAAACTTATATTTGCTAACAGTGGCGTAACTGTACCATCTGGGGCCCGTGGCCAATTCTTTTGATGGGGCCCTATCAGTAGAAATCGTCACAACATAGCCCCAACACCAGCCCGCTGTTACAAAACGAGGTCTTAAAAAGTACCGCCTATGTATAGTGCTAGCTTAAAGCACCCTCTATTAAAACCACGTTTTATGACAAGTTGTCTCACTGTAATGGGTTTGGAGCAGAACTAAAAAAACTCAGGGTACAATGATAATTTTTTTTTTCTGGGCTAGCAGGGGACCGGGGCCCTCTTAGGTCAGGCGCCCGTGCCCATTGCATGTGGCAGTGCATTTTGACAGCCCTGCCACCCTATAGTTACGCCACTGTTTGTTGCCTCAGTTGAATTCCTCAAATAAGCAGTTTTGGAGTTAATTGCTGTAATTTTTTGCGGAACCGTCAAAATATATGAACAAGACTAATACACATACGCGCGACCCACCAAATAGCTGACTTTTAGCTGAGCTGCACCTAAGCTACGTTGCTAAAAGTCTAACACTACCTCCAGCTGCGCCCACAGCGGGAGGGGTTTGATATATTTTGATGATTTCCCACGATAAAAAGAAGTAGCGAAGTAGCTCATTATCGCTTCAAGTGACCCTAAGGTTGGTTTTTATTTTGGTCAAAAGTTAAGCATTGCCATCCAAAGCAATTTCCAATGCTGCCAGCCTCTTGGGTACCTACGCTTCTAGTGGACAGCTAAGAGGAAGAATTTTCTTTGACGCCATATTTTAAGTTTTATTTATATACAACTATTATTAGATATTTACTTTATAAATAAATATTATAATAAACTCTGTAATTAATCGAAAATGATTGCATAATTCATTACAGATCGTTAAACCAAAGCGGAAATAACCTTCATATAGACATGCAAGTCTAATCATGACATAGATAATTTTATATTTCCGATAAGTATAGTATAAGTTTTACTGAGAAGTTCACACCGTGAAAACTGTAAAATAGTGAAGTTTTTTACATTTTCTACAAAGACACAAGTCCTACGAAAGCTTTTAAAAGGTTTTTACGAAAGCCAAAGTATGTATTTTAATAGCTTTCCTGATATTTTTTTATTATGTATCAACAAAGTCAGACTTCTTCCTAATATAATAAGGTTATCGTACACGGAAATAAAGCAAAAATACATATAATCGCAATATTTAGCACTAAGGTCAACGGCCTTGATACTTATGCTTACAACTACAGAAAAAAGTTTGACAAGAATTTATTAATATTGCTAGGTTTAATTAATTATTCTCTTTGTGAAAAACTGTATTTAAATTCCTTCTTGCTGGTTTGGAATTTATAACCCTAGAGCCCACGACAGCCAGACCTTCGTTATTTTATAAAAGTTGAAAGTTTCTCTGTAGATGTCTCCTATACAGGTAAGAACGACCAGCGACTATAAAGTTTGGGTTGTGGTTACCTGGGCAGGTAACAGGTAGTAAAGGTGTATAAAATAGTACTTGAAATTCGTTAAAGTATAAAGCTCAATTTTTTAATATTTCCTTCGGTATAACTTTAAAAATCTCGTCATCCATTGCCGGACACTTATGACAGTTGCTACCCCCTGCCAGACACCCCTCAACTTTAATAAATTATAATTATACTTTCGTTATAGTATAAAACCTAAATTTTATATATGTTACTTGGGGACTTATAAAAAGATGTTACCTCAATAGCCAGACAGTTTTCGTGGTTTTTACATCTTGCCAGACACATCGAAAGTCCACTATAGGTACGAGCGCGAATGCTTAGTCGATTACTATTTTTTAAGATATCTAATAAAAAATAATGTTATTACGTTCATAGCCATGTTGTATAAAGTAAAAAATGTTTGTTTAATATCATAAAAATATAAAAAAAGGATAATTACAAGTAAAAAAAGATAATTAAACTTATTTATTAATTTAAACATTGTCGTCGATGTTTTCATTTTCTTCATCACTACTACTCCAGTCGATGGCAGAATCGTCCTCAACATCACCTTCATCTTCAGTTTTTTATTTTGATGATGTAATGATGATGATGGCATCCAGGCCGATTGTCGGCTACGGCGGCCGTTCTCATTTATGGAGATCAGCCAGCTGCGCAGGACATATTATAGTGCACAAGTATACGCGCAGACACAGGTGCACTCTCTATTCCCTCACTCTCATAGTCCGATGGGACGGCAATCCGACACGACCGGAGAGAGATCAGGCGCAGGACCGACATTTACGTGCTCTCCGATGCACGGGTGAATCAATCACCAACTTCCAGACTCCAGGCTGCTTTGTGAAAGTTTCTCAAAACCCACAAAGCGATTTCGGCCCGACCCGGGATTCGAACCCGAGACCCCGTGCACAGCAGTCGCGCCTTGCAACCACTAGACCAACGGGGCTAGTACTAGAAAAACAGATATAGTCTGTTGATGAACAATAAAAAATAATTTGATCAAAAATGCATTTCCGAGGTTTTCGCTCTAAGATCGCATTGTACCCTCACCAAAATCAGCCCTTTTTTCTTCTTCTTCTTTTAAATAACAGATGGTGCGCAGTAAAAGAACGCACTCGACTAAGCGCTCTATCTCACTCGCACCTACTTGAACAGTTGTTACCCCGCACTCGCACCTATAGTGGACTTTCGATGTGTCTGGCAAGATGTAAAAACCACGAAAACTGTCTGGCTATTGAGGCAACATCTTTTTATAAGTCCCCAAGTAACATATATAAAATTTAGGTTTTATACTATAACGAAAGTATAATTATAATTTATTAAAGTTGAGGAGTGTCTGGCAGGGGGTAGCAACTGTCATAAGTGTCCGGCAATGGATGACGAGATTTTTAAAGTTATACCGAAGGAAATATTAAAAAATTGAGCTTTATACTTTAACGAATTTCAAGTACTATTTTATACACCTTTACTACCTGTTACCTGCCCAGGTAACCACAACCCAAACTTTATAGTCGCTGGTCGTTCTTACCTGTATAGGAGACATCTACAGAGAAACTTTCAACTTTTATAAAATAACGAAGGTCTGGCTGTCGTGGGCTCTTAGGCTATTACTCAAAATAAATTATATGATATTTTTTTTGTTTCTTTTTTCGTTTTCGCACGTCGTATAAATATGTACATTTTGAACTTTGTTCTGGATGGATTATTATTGTCTAGATGTCAATTCAAATACCGTTTTTACTAGCCGGCCTGCCTTTTTTTCTCACAATATAAAAACCTTCTCCTGTCGATAAGAAACACAATAAAAAAGTGGGTTTGGTCCAGCAGTTCACGCATGATCAATGTAAATAGCCAATAGGGATTAATTTTCATTGTAGACTATTTTGAAAAAAATAATACATATTTCTTATGTGTCCATGTCCTGCTCAAAGCAATAATAACCAGGAAAAAAGTTTCCTGGCATATCAGGTGCAAGATGATCTGGTTGTCAGACTTTATGGCTTCTGACTATCCGAAATGACGGCCAAAGCAAAGCTGCTCATATAGCAGCCGGGCATACCAATTTAACGTAGGTACCTTACGAGGTATGGAGGAACTCGTCATATCAAAATCCATCCTCGGAACAACCGCGCCCTGCGTTGTTTAACCTTATGATCGAACGACTAATGCGGCTGTAAATAAGCTACAATTTGCTACAACTGCTCTTCCGCAGTTCAACAAACTTTTAAAACGCTCCCAAAAAATATACAATATATACACGGCAATTCAACACTCAGTGACCTTCCTAACCGCATAGATATGTGACAGCCAACTTCCAAACACCTATGAAACACAATATGCTACGGAATGTGGCAACTTGTGGTTTATCGTACGCATGTTTTATATAACCTATTTAGAATGTACAAACGCACATCAACCTACCTCAATCTCATCATCTCCCGAACCTTTTCCCAACTATGTTGGGGTCGGCTTCCAGTCTAACCGGATTCAGCTGAGTACCAGTGTTTTACAAGAAGCGACTGCCTATCTGATTATTGATTATATATCTAGGTTAGACGGGTGTCAGACTTACTGGCCTCTGACTGCCCGTAACGACTGCCAAGGATGTTCAATGACAACCTATCTCAATCTGTCAAACTTTAATAAATTCACACTCCCGGTATGAGTTAAGCAAAAAGGTGTCCGACTCTTGGCAGATTCAACTTCCTAAAGCTCTTTATGTTGCTGGGCTATGTCAACTATTGTTAACAATCTCGCAGCCTTAGCAACCTAAGACCCTAAGGAGCGGAACAAAAATAAATTTTCGAATACAGACCAGCAAAACTTAAAGTCATTATTCTACTAACACTTAAGGAATCCGGCGCATAACAAGCGTTCGAAATCACAATAACTAAGTTCTGCAACATTGACCTACAATACCATTGCTTAACAAGATGCTCTAATGGATATCTATGTTGGCAATTACTGTTAACGAGGCGTGTATCTTAAGTGTATCATCGTAAAGGTTTAAGTGAATAAACTGGGTTTACCTTATACCTATGGACCTAACTAATCGAGTTGAAAATAAAGATGAACAGGATTTTTTATGGCAGTACCTATCTAATAAGGACTTTTTCATTTTTCTGAAACAGTTCTTGCTTCTCTTTTCAGAATCGTCGCTGGTCTATTTTTATTGATGGCAACTACGTCGTTGAAGTACAATAGACGAATAAACTCTTGTGACATTTTTGCCGTGCGTATAGGTACGCGCAGTAAATTCGGTAGTGTGAACGCGCTGTTGATGCTCTAATAAAAAGGTAGGTAGGTTTCAATCTATGAATTGGTATGTGACATGACGACCTAGGCATAAATCTTAGGTATCATTATAAGCACTAAGTACGGTAATCACATACCTACATCGGTTCGATGCACTGTCTTGTTCCCATTTGTAATTAACTCAAACTTCAATCCTATTTCAATGGCAATAAAGTATATTGTCAATTGTTTCTTGTTGTACTGTCATAAATAATGGATAGGCAATGCGTTGCTTTTTTTCCATTTAAGGCTTGTCTGAGCCTTAGAGGTATGGAAAAAACAATAGTTGTAGTTTACAATTAAGGATTAATTTGCAGTTTGTAATCACAGTGCAAATAGCAGGAAGCTACATTATAATATAGACCAATGTAAATTGTAGAAGCAGGGTCATGGTGTCAGGTACCCATATTACATGGTATATATCGCGATACTTCGACATCATAGTAAGATAATATAATTCTAGAGTACATTCGCAAGAATTACTGTGGCCCTGGCACACAGGAACCTCTAGAAGGAACAAGTGGGTTTTGGCAGTTTGAGTCTAAGGGCCAGTTTCACAGGTTACGGATAGCCACTATCTACCAGATAAATTCAAAAATGGACCGGAATTTCAATGAAATTATCTGCCAGATAAACTCTCTGGAACTTATCAGAAACCTGTGAAACTGGCCGTAACACTCCCTTCAGCTGCACCCTAAGCGGGACGGATCATCTGAGGGCACGGGAGTGCCCCAGCCAAGTTTTGTGATTTCCAAATTTATCGTAATCTTAAAATTTTGCCGATATTTGCTAACATATATGTGTATAATTAGATATATTATTTAAAAGACATTTTACCTTGGACTTGGCACTTGGATATTCAATGCTATATTATTTAACTACTATGTTGCAACTTGGTAATAAAACTGAATAAGGAAGTCTGGATGAAAAAAATCCTCTTAGTACGTACTTGGTTTTAATTATCTGCATGCAAATTACCAAGAAAAATAAAATTTTCAACCTACAAGCAAGCATTTCTGCTGCAGCTGTACATGTACAAGTATGTTTGGTCAGTATGTTCGTCACCAAGATATGTTCGGCGCATATGGTCATTGTTTCGACAGCGGCAAGTCATCAATTCACCTTCCGTACAGTTTAATTTGTGTTCAGCCAGCATGTCTTTCACTTTCATACGTCTTTGTCTAGCGTTATCTCTTAAGTGACATTCTTTCCAGTCAATATTAATTACACAATACATATTTTTTTTACAATAACATTAAGTAATATTCGTATCGTACTCTTCCTGTTTTTTTTTTAATAATTTGACATTTTACTGGATAATTAAGTAGCATAGACAGATAGCATGGACAAAATAAACAACATTTTTAAACACATTCGATATCAGAATGTATTGACGTCAGACGCAAGGAAAAATATAGACTTATATTAATATGTACCCTTGACCATCGCCTTACGACGCATACAATTAAATGTCAGATAATACTTGAAAAAAGTCTACTTTTCAATTTAAAAATATATTTACAATAGTCGTCAACGTCATAGCTCTCATTTTATTGAAAGGCGGGTTTGTAAATAATATCAATCCATCACGTTAATAAATCCATCGGAAAAACGTAAAGATAGTGAACTGAAACGATCAGGAAAAGATGACCCTAAAAGTAGATTGCATTCGACCGTGATCGATCGCTCAAGACGTAGCCCAGATGGTGAAATCAACAACTGGGATCACATTCACAATGATTTAGAGTACGCAGACACAGAAGACTTTGAAAAATGGTGACAGCAATTGCAACGTGAAATGACCCTAGCAAAGATATAAGATATAACACAACGTCCAACACATCGTCTAAATGCTGAGAAATTCCGATAAACAAATAAAGTGCTGAAAAATATTAGTTGAACATTATGAGATAATCAAGTAAAAAAATATGATTGATACTATATTGTACATGTGCTTATAATTAAAGACATTAATAAAATGAGTATTAGAAAGTGACAGTCGTATTCTTTGTATAGCCACTTTTACTTGCTAATGGGAAAACTTAATGAAGCTACAAAACCCGGAAGAACAGTTAATAATAACATATGTCATTGACATTTAAAAACAAATACTACATCGAACAGAAACAGGCGACTACAGTAATAAAGAACAATGATATCATATTCCAAGAGATTGGATCAAAAATACGTGGACCTGGTTTAATCAGACACCCATTTTTTAATTCTTCAACAAAAGGACGTATAAGCGTTATACGTTTTTTGCAAGCGACACTTAAGTTTTAAGCAAAACCTCTCAATACATTCAAGAAAATTCTTTGAATCTTTATGGAAAAATCCTTTCTCATCGTCATCATACTTACAGCACTTAAAGATAATAATTTGTCCACCCGGAAGAACTATTTCAAACTCACGTACCTAGCCATTATTCCCTGATATCTATTTATCGTTGGTTTTAGCTACAATAACGTTTTTTACTATAAATGTTATATAGTCGTAAACATAAAGAATATTTTGGTTATTACCATTAATAATAATAGAATAAAAGCATGTGTCCAGTTAAGATCTGAGATTGGATCTGCTTCGTCCATTAAGGTATTTTGATTGTTCTATTTCTAATGATATTTTACTTTAATTACAAACAAACAAAAACATTCATCAAAAACTTTCTTGACGTTCATGCGTCTGAAAATGTCGGTGTCATCCATATTGTTTTCAATATTGTGTTTAAATTGCTGTAAAAGTGCTTACAGCTTTTATTTGAGTGAAGAAAGAAATGAAAGCTTAATAACGTGTATTACCGGTTTATTAGAAAAATACTTTTCTGAACAAAAAAGTCTAACGCACGTTGAGTTTGAAACAAAATCAGATAACGTACGGCTTTTGAGAGCAATTCATTCATCGGGGATCACGACACTGATAAATAAAGATACCAATAAACTGTTACATGTAAGTCACCGAGCATATCTCATAACTGCAAGTGATGTGACAGAGTTCACAGATAATTTTAATAGCCTCGTCGACTTGTCTACTTGGAACCCTTCTGCACGATTTTTGATCATAATAAGAACGATGCATGAAGAAGAACTGAATCAGATTTTCGATGTACTTCTGATATGGCATGTAATCAACGTAATTTTAGTTAATGGCACTAACGGCGCTCAACTTTATTCCTACAATCCCTTCGAAAACTACGGCTGTGGAAAAACTTACACCGATGTTATAAGACATGGCTTTTGTCTGGAAACGAATTCTTATCTGTATCCAAATAAACTAGTGACAGGACTGCGGAATTGCACTTTACGTGCCGCCATTCCTCACAGGCCACCGTTCGCTATCCACCCATCATTGGAAGGAAAAGACAACAAAATGAAGATGGGATCCGAGCAATATATGTTCCTCCTGATCGCTGAAACAGAACAGTTCAAAGTTGATTATTACTACGAAGACGATAATTATCCATTTTCTAGATTATATGACAACATAACTATCCCTGTACCTATGATGAACTTGCGCAGTAATAAATATGACGTCATGTTTGGAAGTGTAATGCTGGCAGCAAGCCGGGCAGGAGCATTCACGTATCTACACGGTCATCTGGACTATCATGATGAAATTCGATTCATAGTAAGGAAAGCTGATCATGTAGCCAACTGGAAAAATTCTTACTTAGAATTCCATCCGAGGGTGTGGTGTATCCTGCTAGTGGTTTTTCTAATATATTCAACGCTATTGAATATACATCTACGCGCCAAAGACAAAACAGGTACGATGGTAAAAATGTTTGATCTATTGCTGTGCCATGGATGTAAAATGCCCCATCGAATGAGTTCAAGGTGTCTACTATTAATTTGGATATGGTTTGCTTTTCTCATCAACAATATTTACCAATCAGCTTTAGTGAGTTTAATTGGAAGTCCCGTAAAAGAGTATCAAGTGCATGATGAAGATGATTTAGTTAGATTCAACCTCCAACCTTGTATAACTCCATCGTTGCTTCAGTATATGTTCACGGAATCAAATGTATCAAATTCAATTAATAGTAAATGTACAAATCCATTGACAAGTATTAATTTAGTTATGACATCTACACAATATTACTCGGTTGTACAGCAGTCAGTATTTGTTTACAACAAAAGACGTTTTTGTAATGAACACGGTAAAAATCTCATCTATTACTTCGACAAGCCATTTGCGAAGTTAATATTTGGTATATTTTTTTATAAGGGATTCCCTATTTCTGATAGAATGAGATATAACGCTATTCGTTTGAGAGAAGCTGCAGAAGCAGAAAATCATTATCGATCAGGTATTCGCTAGAAGATTAAAAATCAGGTATCATGATAAACGCTTTAAATATCGGATCGTCGTACCTTGGTTTATTTATATAGGAGGGTGCGTTATAGCTTTCATTATTTTGATTTTCGAAATAATCTGGGGTCGTTACAAAAACTAGTATACTGTTTCAAATTCAGAGCTTTTTTAACACTTTTTTCTCTATATTGCACTTATATACAGCTATATTTTAATGTTGATATTCTTACTTGATGCTATTAAGTGTTGTCGACAGTATAATTTTATGTTTAATATTTTTTTTTTTTTACTATAATAAGACGAAAGTACCTGTTTTACCACTATTTCAGCAGTAGGTAAAGCTTAATTAGTGGGTAGTTCAATAGTTCAAATCGACTTACACTACTATATTTACTATACTTATACTTACTTATATTGAAGACTAATCATTATTTTTAGTTGAATTTCAAATGATATAACTTTAATCATTTAAGTCAACTAGAAAATCCAAACTTTTGTTATTTATGATAGACTAGCGACCCGCCCCGGCTTCGCACTGGTAATGTAAGCGGGAAAAATGAAATTATTTACGACATCACATTGGAAACCACAAAAATAACAGTACTTCTCCAGTATTTAATGGATGTTATTATACATATAAACCTTCCTCTTGAATCACTCTATCTATTAAAAAAAACCGCATCAAAATCCGTTGCGCAGTTTCAAAGATTTAAGCGTACAAAGGGACATAGGGACAGAGAAAGCGACTTTGTTTTATACTATGTAGTGAAGTTGACAGACAAACGGACAGGCACAAAACTCACATACAGTCAACAATGCGTATTTAGCGTTATATCTGATGCTGCCCTGATAAGCCACAGACTAATCGGGTATAATGTACTGAAACTTGTAATCAGCGTCAGATTTTAACCACATTCGCTCATTATGATCAATGAGATTGCCATCAAACAATGATTTATAGACTACAAAGGCTAGTATTCGAAAAGGGTAATATCATATGCATTTCCAACGATTTGAAAAATGCTGGTGGGTTGTTTGCTGTTCTTATGGATATACAACGAAGCAAACTGCTACAAAATACCTGTACCCAGTCCTCAATACAACAAAAATCTAGTACAATGTGTAACAGATATCGTTCGAGAACATTATGCGGAAAAAAAAGTTATTACTTATGTCGGTGATAAATTTGAAGATGAAGAGCTTTTAAAGGCAATCAATACAGCCGGGACCGTAACAATAATTTCAAAAAAATCTACAAAAAGAATGATAATCCCACACGAAGCTTATTTGCTGTCTGGAAAAAATGCAACTTTCATTGCCAAACATTTTCCCAGTGTCAAAAAAGAAACTTCATGGAATCCACTGGCCAGATTTTTGGTCCTCGTCAAGGACCTTAAAGAAAGTGATTTGAGAATTGTGTTTGATACTTTCCTCAAGTTACACGTAAGACATGTAATAGTAGTGAATGCTACTGAAGACGCTCACTTGTACGGGTACAATCCTTTCGATAACTACGGTTGTGGTAAACGCTATGACTATGTGTACAGCTACGGAAAGTGTGCGCACGCATACTACTCAGAGTTATACGTAAAGAAAATCATAACCAAGCTAAAGAACTGCACATTTAACGTCATCATAACCCAATGGCCGCCATACACAATATTACCTACCAACGACTCAGATAACTCGTCTTCACTTCGGCATGGAGCAGAACCATACTTGTTTGAACTAATAGGTCGCATGCAGAATTTTAAAATAAACGTCACATACGATTATACAGCTGTTGAAGAATTTCCTACGGTATCTACAGACATGGAAGCTGTGGGCTCTTTGAAAAAGGTTCAGGATAACGAAGCTGATGCTGCGATAGGTGGTATGTTACTAACGCCTTCTCGGGCTCTCGCCTTTTCTTTCGTTTACGGTCATCTAGCTTACACTGACGAAATACAATTTATAGTGAAGCGAGCTTCGGACGTGCCTCCTTGGAAAAACATCTATTTGGAATTCGACTGGACTGTGTGGGTGATACTCCTGCTGACTCTAATGTTATACTCGATGTTAATAATACTTCTACTTCGAACAGATGACAAAAGTTACGTAGTGTTAACACTTCTGGGAAATCTTCTACTTCATGGACACAGTTTTAGGAGTCGATGGACAGTGAAAACCGTTCTCTTATTATGGGTATGGTTCGCATATTTGGTGAATACTTTCTACCAGTCCAGTCTATTCAGTCTCACTACTAACCCAGCTCAAGAATACCAAATTTCAAACGAAGAAGATCTGACTCGGTTCAGACTGAAACCCTGTTTTAGCAAGGTGATGGAAAAATATTACATAGAATCAGTGCAATCTAATGATGGGTACCAAAGAGTTGAGGAATGCGATGGTTTAGTGGAAAGTGTGAATACCGTGGCAAATTCTGAAGACCTATACACGATTCTTCTTAACAGACAGTTTAGATACAACATGCAAGAGTTTAAAGACAAGTATGGAACATCTCGTGTTGTTGCACTACCTAAGCCGTATTCTAAGGTAATTTATGCTATATTTTTGTACAAGGGATTTCCTATGATCAACTATTTGCTTCATAAGTCCCTTCGGCTGAGAGAACTCGGTTTGGTGGATAAAGTGATAAACAACTTGACATACCGCAAGTTGATCAAATTCCGTTTCCACGATAAGGAGTTTCAGACACGTTTTGCTATTCCTTGGATAATTTATATTTTTGGTTGTTCAATTGCTATTATTACATTTGTTATTGAAATTAATATGCCTAGACGTTAGATTATAGCTTAGCTAGAAAAGTTATACAATCCCTTAAATAGCGGATATATAATTTTAAAAAAATCATCGTTAAGGCCAATCCTAATTATAAAAATGTTGACAAAGGTTGCGCTAACAAGCATGCTTACTAATAGCCCTTTGATTGATGTGTATCCACAGAACACGTAACTATGAAATAAATCAAATATAATAATGCCACGCCCACTACTGTAATTTAATGGCGCTGAAATTACAAACGTATTTTAATAATATGTATAGCACCTAGTGAATACACATTCTGTTCTGTTATAATCAGGACTTATAATACAAACCATTACAATATAATTTCGAAATTATATCATATAATATATTATTTATATTATAATATAATTATAATAATCCATCCACGTTGTGTGAATCACAACGTCATCTAGTCCCAAACTAAGTAGAGCTTGTACTAGGCAACTGATAAAGGTACAGACGCCAGCACGTCAGGCTACCCGAAACTGTCAAATTTTCCCAATCGACTTTCACCTTATGCATGACAGATAGTAGTAGCCTGATATGCTGGCGTCTGTACGTATATACTTTTTAGTAAATACATGTATATTATGCAAAAGAACACCCAGACTAAACGAAACATTATGTTCATGCACACAAATATTTGACTTATGCGGAATCGAACCCACGACCTCCGGCGTGGCCGGCAGATTGACTAACTACTATGCCATCTGGTCGTCTGCAGACTTTGATTTTAAGTATCTATTATTGTAATTACGTAAGTTTAGTTGATTTTTTTGCAATATTTCATAATCGTGTGGCATTGTAATCTTTATTTTCATTAAATATTAACGGAGTTGTATAACTTGTTTTTTATTTATCTCCACTAGAAATAAATTATGAAATCTACAAATAATATTATTTATTATGTAATAACTAGTACCTACATTGTTAATGGAGTAAGTCAGCATGCTGTGGCATAGATTAGGTATAATAAAGCTGTCTCTTTATGATTTTCTTGGTACTTCGAATGTTATTGTCATGTAAATACAATTAAAACCTAATTTGATTATATTTTCCTTTATATTGTAATCCATACTGAACGAAAACGAATTTTATGAATAGAAGTTGCTTTACAGAGCACGCTTGTAGTGGTCTTCTTTTAAATTTTGTATTTTATACTTACTCAATTTGTATTGATAAAAATCCATACCTTTTATTACTAATACTCATATTGATATTTTAAAATGAGTGAACAAAGACCCATCACGCTGATTAAACCATAAAAAAAACAACACGCGATCACGGAAACGCATATTTTTCAGACCTTAATGACAATTAATATTGCTATCTATATAGCAATCAAAACCGACAAATATGCAATGATCATAGACTCTATCACGCTACAAAATGTTAGTCGCGTGGGTTTCTATAATACTGTTTACCATCGGACTGTGTCAGATCTCATTACCACCAGCATATGAAGATAACCAAGAATTCAAACAATGTGTAACCAGCATACTCGATAAATACTTTAACGAGAGCACAGAATTAACGTACGTCGACATGGAAACTGATAATGACGACCTTCTTCAAACAATATATAAATCACAGAAGTTCTCGCTTGTTACCCGAAATTCGACGTACCAGTCGGTGTTACCTAATTATGGATATCTGGTCCTTACGCGAAACGTGAACACCTTCACTAAATACTTTCAATACCTGCAAACTGATACAACATGGAACCCGTATGCACGATTCTTGATTATCATCGAAGTTCTCGAAGATGAAGAGCTGAAAACAGTCTTCAATATCTTGTTGAGCAAACATGTCATCAATGTGATTGTTATGAATGGAACTACAGAATCTCATCTCTACACCTACAACCCCTTTGATAACTACGCCTGCGGCAAATACTATACGGACATCATTAACTATGGGCCTTGTAAAGATAATAAAAGGAACTTGTATCCATACAAAATAGTGACTGGCCTCAAGAATTGTACCTTCAGAGCCGCATTAGTACACCGACCACCCTTCACCGTTAATCCGCTAAAAACACCAAAGACCATACCAGGCACAGAAGAATACATAATAAAAGTACTAAGTGAAATAGAACAATTCGAAGTAACTTTCAATTACAGCGTCGACCCGGCTGTATTTTCTACAGCCGCTCCCAACATGACAGCCTTCGGTCCAATGGAAATGTTGCAGAACAATGAAACTGATGTCATTTTTGGAGGCTTAATGATGATCTTGTCGAGAGGCCAAGCCTTTTCTTTCCTCAGCGGTTACCATGATTACAACGACGAGCTGCGATTTGTAGTGAAGAGGGCGTCTCTGGTTCCTATCTGGAAAACTATGTACATAGAATTTGATACAGTAGTATGGATGTTAATACTGCTGGCTCTTGTAGTGTACTCCTTCATGGTTATATATCTTCTTCAGACTAAAGACAAGGGCTTCGTTTTCATGGAGCTCCTAGACAACTTGCTGACTCATAGCCGAGACATACGTTGCTCAATGACGATCAAGTACATCCTGATAATATGGGTGTTGTTCGCTTACTTAATCAACACGTGCTACCAGTCCAGCCTCTTCAGTCTAACAACAAACCCGAGTAAGGAACACCAAGTTGCCAGCGAAGACGACATCGTACAATACAATTACAAACCATGCTTCAGTACGGCTTTAAAGAAATTCTTGTCTTTAGAAATATCCGAAGGGTTGTTGTCCAAACATTCTTTGCCCAACGATATTGATCCGAATTCATGCAGCACTACGATCCAAGCTATAAGCACTGTTAGTAAAACGAAAGGCGTTTATTCCCTTATACCAAATTACATCTATTTGTATAACAAGCCAAGTTTTAACGACAAATGGGGTGATCCTTTGGTTTATTATCTCGACAAACCTTTTGCAAAATTTTTGTATGCTTACTATTTTTACAAAGGATTTCCAATCTCCTCTCGGATGAGACTCAACGCGATAAGGATGAGAGAGAATGGCTTGGCGGACAAAAGCATGAAGGATCATTTCTTCAAGCGAGCACTGAAACAAAGATTCTCTCAAAAGGAATTTGAAACACGCTTTATTTTGCCGTGGGGTTTGTATATAATCGGCTGTGTTATTTCTATCATCACCTTCTTGATTGAATACATGTCGCAAAGTCAATTGAAAATTCAGGAACCGCATTTACCGTGATTAACAAATACTAAGAACTTTAGGTAACAATTTGGCATAAACATGATACAGTGTAGTTTATCTGCATAGGAACTTTACCGCAAAAAAATGACAAAAAACCACGATAAAAACGTGTGTTTTTTGCCGAATACAAAGTTCAAAAGTTCAAAATATTCATTTCTATCATTGTTTTAAGTATGTTTAGAAGTAGATAAATAATATTATAATAGTATACTTGGTTCCAAATTACTAAAAAGTGTAAAATGTAACTCATAGTGATTTGAAATGGCGTGATTATTCATTTCTGATTGACGTATTAAGACAATAGTTTTTGCTTAGTTTTTGTTTCTTAATTTTAATGTTGCTTACACTATAAGTATCCATCCATTTATTTTCTTGCGCCCTTAAATATTATTACTAATCTAAACTGTGTTTTCTGCGTTTTCGCTGTATTGATAAAACACAACACATAATATTTAAAATTAAAATATGAGAAAAAATATCAAGACGATAAATGACGTTCTGGCTGTAAATTCATGCATTATATTTGATGTTCTTAAATGATTTCAATTATAATAATTTTATACACAGAGCACTTACCATAATACTCTACCTGTTGAAAACTATAAGCGAGTATTTGAAAGTGACTAATTACATGTATCATTATTACATAGAGATATCACATCTTATTCTCATAATTATAGTGCGTACGCCTAATTGGGTACAATCACTGATATTACCAACTAGATAGAGACGTTACCATTACCACACAATAAATCATGATTCACTATAACAGCCTATATTTTCACTTTAAACTAAACGTTGCAGGACTCATAAAGTAATATGAGGGCTGTTTACTTACTTGTACTCCTACTCTATAGTGGAAACTGCGTAAAAATACCCATTGCCCGACCAAAATTCAGTGAACAACTAATCCAATGCGTCGTAAGCATAATCAGAGAGTATTTCACAGAATCAAAAGTAATAACATACATTGGAAACTCATATCAAAATGAGGAACTTCTGGAGGCTCTTAATAACGCTAATATTATATCAATGATAGCAAGACGATCATTGATAAAACGATCCACTAAACACCGAGCATATCTGATAACTGCGAGCAACGCAACTTTTTTTGCTATGAATTTTATCAAAATAATTAAGGAACCATCATGGAATCCAAGCGCCCGCTTCTTAGTCATTGTCAATAATCTAGATAGCGATCTTAAGCTCATGTTCAATACGCTTCTTAAAGTGCACGCAAATAATGTAGTAATTGTGAATGCAACGGATGACGCTCACTTATACACTTACAATCCGTTCGATAACTACAACTGTGGCAAACGCTATGATGAAATCATTAGCTATGGAAAGTGTTCACAGGCTCACTCATATGATTTATACCCAGAGAAGCTCGTAACAGGCCTACAAAATTGCACATTCAATATCCTGATAACACAATGGCCTCCATACACTATCATAACTGGGAATGATTCAAACAATGATGATCCGCTAAAGAGTGGGGCGGAGCCGTACCTATTCCAACTAATTGGAGATAAGCTGGGATTCGATATAAACATTTTAACCAGTCATAACGACAGTGACGAATTTCCTACAGTATCATCCGAGATGACTGCAGTAGGATCGCTGAAAAGAGTTCAAGACAATGAAGCAGACGTTGTTTTAGGCGGAATGTTGCTCACACCGTCCCGAGCGTTAGCATTTTATTGCCTATACGGTCACTATGTGTACACGGATGAGATAAGGTTTGTGGTGAAAAGAGCCTCAGACGTAGCTAACTGGAAATATATCTATCTGGAATTCGAATCAACTGTGTGGCTGCTATTAATACTGGCCCTAATGACATATTCGATGCTAATAATGATCCTTCTTCGTGTGAAAGACAAGAGCTACGTAGTTTTAATTCTTTTGAGCAATTTAGTTCTTCATGGACGCACATTCCGCACTCGTTGGTGCGTGAAATATGTTCTTATAATATGGGTGGTGTTTGCGTACTTGGTGAACACTTTCTACCAATCCAGTCTTGTCAGTTTAGTCACGCACCCTGTCCGCGGATATCAAATATCAACCGAAGAAGATATAACTAGATATCAGCTTAAACCATGCTTCAGTTCGATAATGGGGAAGTATTATCTCGAGTCTGTGCAATCAGGTGCGGGTTACGACGTAACGGATGGCTGTTATGGTCTGCTGGAAAGCGTGACTACAGTTTCGCAATCAAAGAATATGTTTACAATACTCCTGTATGGGGTCTACCAATATCATGAGCAGAACTTTTTTGATGAGTATGGCAATCCTTTGATTATTCCGTTACCAAAGCCGTATTCGAAGGTGATATACTCTATGTACTTGTATAAAGGGTTTCCGATGATGGATCAGCTACGTCACAGGGCCCTGCAGTTGAGAGAGAACGGTTTGGTTGAAAAAGTCATGCGTGATATGAATTTCATGAAGCGGATAAAGCATAGTTACCATCAGCGTGAGTACACCGCGCGATTTGCTATACCGTGGCTTCTTTATTTTATAGGATGTTTAGCTTCCATAATTTCATTTGTAATGGAAATTATTTGGAAACGAAATATACATACAGCGGCTTAGTCGATGCCTAAGTCTCGTTGATATAGACTAAACCAGGTCACCAAATGGACTTTAAACCCGTTGAAACTGAAGTCTAATTAGATTGCACATTCGTGTGAATCAACTTTTGATTGAAAAACCTGTTACGTTATTTAATGAACTTAGGTAAAGTATTTGATTAATTAATGTTGGTATAATTCTTAGCGACCACCGAACTATTATTTGGTTATTTACTTTTGGCTGTAAAATGTTTGCTTGTAATCAATAAAGGGTTTCAATCACCTCTTTTATTTTACAATAAAATACCTTTTTTTAGAAAACATTACCTACCTACTTCATTTCAAAATTTATCAAGTGCATCATAATTGCATTCACGTCCTGGAAACGTTGCTGAAATATCTCAACGATCGTACACAAAGATTTAAGTTACTTGCTGATCGTGCAATCATCGGAAGAAAAACTGCTGTATCCTCTGTTTCATATACAAAGAGCTCGTAAATTTATACTAAAGTTTGTCAAATCATCCCGACCTTTCATTTACATTAAATTTTTGAAAACCTTCCACCTATTAATATTTAAGTAGGTACCTAGTTAGGCATTGCAGCCAAATGTTTGTAGCCCCATTATAACTTATTCATACCGTAAAGTTTAAATTAATAATTTCCTCTCACAACCATAATGACGAAAGATGTTTCCTTAGGCAAAATTGCGAATCCGTTATCATGATGGAAACAGTCATACATGGTTAGGCTCACTGTGAGCCAATATTTCTTCGGCTGAGCGCTTCGATAGCCTAACATCCCGGATGCTAGTGCTATTAGGTCTACCTGTTGCTAATCTGTAAGTAATGATGTCCAATTAGATCTAGTTTTTCTTTTTTTTGCTAGAATAAATTTCTTCCAAATTAGCCTTTAATAATACTTAGGGCCAGTTTCACCGGTTGCGGATAACGTGTCATTTAGTTTCAGATTGATAGTGCTATCTTCCAGATAAAGGCTGGTTGTAACTTCTTTTTGTTTCACCATTAACCAACACTTTATCTACAAGATATCGCTATCCGACACATGTGAAACTGGAAGCTTTAGTTTATCTGCCAATATCTTCCTGATAGGCTATCAGAGACTTTATCCGTAACCGGAGAAACTGGCCTTTAATAGATATCTAAGTACACTATAAAGGAATCGAAGCCGCGACTTTGCGCATGTAGCGAAACTCCCTATACCATAAGTTAAAACAGATATCGAGTAGCTTGTCAGATGTAAGAATAAAACGCTACCGCGCATGCGCGAACTGTAACTTCAGATAAGTGACAATAACTAGGCTACGAAGTGTACCAATGTACATACATTGGTACACTTCGGCTGAGCGCTTCGATAGAATAAGGTCCCGGATGCTAGTGCATTATATTTCCAATCTGTGAGCACCATAGGCTTATCTGGTTGTAGTATCTATCAGATACTGGCGCCCGCCAACAGTAAAACTCGCGTCCTGTGTGGACTAGAAGTTACTTAATACACAAGGATACAAAGTTGCAACCTTCCTCGATAAATGAACTATCTAACACTGTGTTTTTGATATACTTACTTTAGAAAACGTACCTAGAAGCTGTCTCGATAATGCGGCCCTGAAAATGCGGAGAAATGGTTCCAGTTAAGGATGGTACGCCTGTGTTTGCTTCGCGCTTACCTTGGCGGGGGCACTACCGTGCCTCCCCATTTGAGTGATTTTTTAACTTGACCACTTGTATCCACAAATATCTTAAACAAAAACCACCATAGCTATATTTCATAAACCATTTATTTAAAAAAAATATATAGGTACAAAACATCATACATTCTATAACCATTAACATCTACCGTATCAATAAACAATTGGACCACAATATTATCTAAATTATTACATCACTAAGTACAATGAATATTACCATGATCCCTGAATGTGTTAAAATAACTATTTACTAATGGTAATGGTAATCTGAAATGTCTATAATATACAGAAGAGGTCAAATAAATATGTATTTATATATAATCTGTATGTATAAAAATGAATCCCTGATTTCCCTTGGTTACGCCATCACGCGTCAACAGCTGGACTGATTTCACTTTTTTGTTGTGTTTGTTACTGTCAGGAGAAGGTTCTTATGAAAGAAAAAAAAACAGGAGATCTGTCGGGTCAGCTATCTATACATTTAGAAATAAAAATAGAAAATAGGCCGTTGTAAGCTTGATTTGAAAGAAAATCTGAAAAACGCTGTTCTACCTATAGATTAGACCTTTAAATGAATTAGATGAATAATGAAATAAGAATTTTAATATAAATTACCATTAAAGTCATCGAAAACCTTAATTACAGCAGTCTTCATAAATCGTAAGTATTTATTTATTTATCATAAGTAAAGTAATTAGTAACATTTTAATTACCATTACCACTGAGGCGAAAATTACGTCTATCTTTGATATAAAACGGCAAGCCCGTCAGGCAAGAAATATGAATAATTTATGAGCAAAGTTATCAATTAATTATTAATTTATATTTTCTAAGAATGTTAATGTTTAGGCTCTTGTATTGGATGGTATCAGATCTCAATGTTAAATAGAATTATTTTCGGCAAATTAATCACATAAAATTTTATAGATGGATGGATTATTGTATTGTATTAAGAAAATATAAAGGCCACCGTCTAAATTAAATCAGTTTTTTTTTAATTATTTTATATTCATAATAATCTATACTTCATTATAAAATGTTTAATTTATAAAACAGTTGTAATTTCTATTATTTTGTGAACGTTTTAACATTATCACACGTAACTATCACATTTCGTAGGTTAAGAATTTGCATTTACAAAAGCCGTTAGAACCAAAAATAATATCACTTCATAAACCAAGTGAATATGTCATGTTTATTTAGAAATTCAGCTACCAAAATCTTTTTTTGTGTGTTATTTGCAATGAATATGAAAATGCATTTTTTGTCATTCCTATGCAGACATGTTCGAAGGATTCCATATTTTTTCATAACATATTCGAAATGTACAGAGTCCCTGAGTTCAAAGTATAGATATAAAATCTGTTTATCACAATAACTGCGTAAATAAAACTAACTAATGCGATTGTAACTTTGTCGACACCAACTTTCCTGTTTATTAACAAAAAAAAATGATTGAGTTATTTAAAAAGAGCAAATTTCAAAAGAAATATTAGCTGTTGTACGTCTACATTAGTCACCTTTGGCATGAATCGAATCAGTACAACTTTCAAAATTGCCTTCAAAAACTCAATCCACCACAATAAGTCGGTCAAATCACATTTTCATACAAATATTATTTTGACAAAGTGACAACCCTAACTTAAAATAGCTTGTTTGGTTTTCTACCCTAGTTGTATAGAAATAAGGTTGGTTTTCGCTTATCTGGTAGACTTGAGCTTCCAGCGCAGGAAGAGGAACGCGGATATACGTAGGACGAGGAAAATGAGACATAGCGCCGCGATGTCCAGGGTGAAGTCAGCGTTCAACATGTCGAGCTCCTCCAGAGTCGTTTCTGGGTTCTTGAAGTGGCAGTAAGTCTGAAATTGAAAATAAATATTACACTTTCCCTTAAATTTTATTATTATATCCATGTCCATGTATGGGTGACTATCTTCTCATGACGAGTTCCTCCGTGTTTCGGAAGGTAGGTTTAATTGTTGGGCTATCATTTGTACATCTTTATCCGCCATTGCGAGTAGTCAGAAAGTCTGATAACCAGTCTTAACAAGGGGTATCAAATTGGCCAGGTAACTGAGTTGAAGAGGTCAGATAGGCAGTCGCTCCATGAAAAACACTGGCAAATCCGTTAAAGCCTGGAAGCCGACACCAACACAGCTTGGAAAAAGGCTAGACAGAAAAAGTAATCTAGTTCTCAGTCAAATTTCCAAGGCCATAATATGTAAAACTTGGTGTTTCTTTAGATAATAATAACACCATTCGCGATTTGAGTTAGTAATTTATTTAGGAATGCTACAAGTTTCGTCACCCTGCATTGATTTATTCATTGCCACATGACCATTCAAATTCACCTATTGGGAACTTGTTATACCATTAATAGTAATTATTATCAAGTATAATATTATACTCTACATAAGATACAAGTATTTACATAACAAAATAATAAAAAAAAGCCATCCTGCAAAACGTGCCGCAGCTGGCAGCATTGCCACGTTAAATGGCAACGCTTCTCTGACTAAAGTACTAGTCAGCCTTTGGGTCACTGGAAGCGTTAACCATTCGCTTTAATCATCCAACAATATAGGATTGGAATAATCATGGTGTCTAGACCGACTGTCGGCTGCGGCAGCCGTTCTCTCTATGGAGATCAGCTGCGCAGGACATATTATAGTGCAGGCACATTCGCGCAGACACAGGTGCATTCTCTATTCCCTCACTCTCATAGTCCGATGGGATGGACATACGACACGACCGGACAATATAACAAGTTCTTTAACTTAAGAGCCTAGCTCTTGTCGGTGCAGCTCCTTCCATTTCTGCCTATCGTATGCCAACTCTTGAACATCCTTATACGTCTCAACTCAAATTCTGTTCCATTTTTGAATTTATCTGGTAGATAGAGGGTATCCGTAACCTGTGAAACGGTCCCTAAGTCGTGTGTTACCTGATGGCACTTGAGCTTGGGCCGGTCGAACGAGTAGGTGGCGAGCGCGGTGCCCTCGAAGCCGTAGCGGATGTAGGACAGGTACGTGATCCAGCGCAGGTACACCGGGATCGCGTTGAACGACACGAAGAAACCGCTGAACAGCAGGAACGGCACCGACATTACCGGGGCTAAGAATACACCGTTCTGAAATAGAAACAAATGAAAATTACATTCATAATGATAACAAAGGGCTCTCGTTTGGGCAGCTGGGTCAAGGGACTGATTGAGACGACACGGAGCGTGAGGAGGTTTATGTCTCTAAAGCCCTAACCGCCGGTAGCTTGGACCCTGTTCCCAATATCGCTTGTCACCTATGTTATATATATTTTAATATTTTCATTAATTTGTTTGTTTAAAGATAATTCTCGATATTTGATCTCAATAATTGCCTTTTGGACCAATTTGTCGGCCATGGCAGCTGTTCTATCTAAGGAAAGGAAACCAGCTAGGAAATACAAATAAGTTGTACCCTGGAGACAGTTTTGATCTACTATTTATCCTGGTGCAGGGAAGTTCCCTGCCTAGCGCTATGTTTGAGAATAGTAACTAGTAATATAATTTACGTGCGAACTAACCTGAACATTCATAGCAGCGCCAACGACAAGACCGACGCTCTGCGCCACGAAGGAGATGAGCAGACACGAGGACAGGAACATCGCGAACCTGAACCACACCGGCGGCTGTGACGTCAGCAGGTACACTATCACTACGTAGATCACGCAGAATATCGCCTGGAAGAGAACAAAATTACATCAATTGTAATTTTTAACCGACTTCCCAAAAAGGAGAAGGTTGTCAATTTGGTCTGTATTTTTTATGCATGTACAGACGCCAGCACAGCAAGTTACCCGTAACTGTAAACTTTTAACCATATGCTCCAGCGACAAAGTTGAAAATTTGTTAAGGAAATTTGGCAGATTTTAGTAGCTTGATGTGCTGGCGTCTGTACACCGATTACTCCGAGGTTTCTATTCCGAATAGTGTGATCCTTATAGAAATAATTATGACGACTTATGACTAAAAAGCTAAAAAAGAAAAAAAACTATGTTTCACATCTTTATGTTAGCAACAACGAAGCAATTTAAAATCCTTCTAATGTACTAGAAATTCTTTTTTAATATTCATAGGTCGTCGAGGCAAGACAAATTATAGAATATTTTATTACCTAATGGTTTATTTCCAGGTCATGGTAAGATCGAACATAAAACCTAGTTTAGCGCACAGTCGTCGATGCAAAGCTCTTTTATGGTCACACAGGCATTGTTTATTCGTAACACAGATGCATAAGAACTCATATTTAATTAACAAGGACGCATAAAGCTTAAAAGATTTATGCTATTTCTACGTCAATAACTATCGATTACTGAAACGATACTAACTTTGAAGGTATCTTTGATTATATCTTTGTAATTCTTTGAAGTTTACGTTAAAGTTACTTCTTAATCTGTACTAATATTATAAAGCTGAAGAGTTTGTTTGTTTGTTTGTTTGATCGCGCTAATCTCAGGAACTACTGGTTCTATTTGAAAAATTCTTCCAGTGTTAGATAGCCTATTTATCGAGGAAGGCTATAGGATATACCATCACGCTAAGACACACGGGAGCGGAGCAGTAACCGGAGCAGTAATGCGGGTGAAACCGCTGGGGACAGCTAGTTTTTTGTAGAAAAGGCTACTGATACAATAGCGTGTCTAATATAAATATATTATGTGTCGAGACACCTACACCTTTTTCACACACTGTCACTCAAGGTAAAGGTATTGATTAGCTAGTGTCATGGGTGCCAACACAACTGATAAACTACTACTGTACGCATTTATATTCATAAATCCATCATTATAACACACAGCCAATAAGCATGCTCGTCACACACATGACAGCCTCGAATCGAACCTGGGACCGAAGCTCGGTAAGAAATAGAATTGAACCATAATTACCTGGAATGGTATATCAGACACGGTGATAGCGAGATAATAAGACCGCAGCGAATACCATCGATTGAAGTGTTCTTTAATCAGCACAGGCATCTCAAGGGGAACTGGAAAACAACAAATATTTCATTAATAATACAAACAGGTAAACAAAATTATTTGTTAGTGGTAATTTCAACTTTATTACCAAGTTTTTAAAGTTTAAAATTGTTAAATACTATAAGATTCGATGGGTGTTCTAGAAGGTAAGGATTAATTTCAGCTTTATTTGCGAAGATATTAAAGTTCAAAATTGTTTACTACATTTGATTTTATATTGCTTATTAATGTTCAGCTTTATTGGTGATACTGGTTACGAGCACCAGTTTTTATACATATTTCTCGCTTCATAAACTAGTCTGTAATAAGTAGGTAATACTAAAACATAAGGAAATACTTATAGACTATTTTTACGACGATTTTATGTGGCTTTGAACATTTAACACTTAGACAAAGTGAGAATGCGAGAACTAAAAAACCAAATTAATTTTAGTACCAATTAAACCTGAACAAGAAAATAGTTTTGCATAAAGATAGAAAGAAGAGGAGGGAGAAGAAGATCAGTTCAGTCGTTCGAAAGTAATATTCCAACCTAAGGATATGGGGAAAACCATAGAGTCTTCAGCAGAGAGAACTCGAAATAGTGAACTACTATTTAGATCAAGATTTTGGGAGATAAAAGTTGCAATTTAACGTATGCTTAAAGGAATTCTGCCAATATAAGGAAAAATTTAGGAAGACTGTCATCCTCATCATCATCTTCTCAGCCATAGGACGTCCACTGCTGAAAATAGGCCTCCCCTTTACATCTCCACATACACCGGTTGGAAGCCACCTGCATCCAGCTTCTCTATATCTTCCGGCGACCTTTATAAGGTCGTCTGTCCATCTCGTTAAGAAGACTGTGTTCTATCTAAATTAAAATTAATACACTAAAAGAATACTCACAACTAAGTATAGTGATTGTCATGGACGTGTACATGAGGAACAGCATATTGAAGAACAAGAATCCGAGGTTAGATAGCACTTTGGAGCCGTCGTCGCCGATGTCGTAGTACAGTGCGCCAATCAGGAAACCGACCAAAATGTGGGCGAAAAGACGGAGGTACATCAGAGTCTGTGGGGAGAGATGTACATTGATTAGTAACAATAATCGTATCGTTGCCGATTGCCGGCCACGACGGCTGTTCTCTCTAAGGAGATCTGCGCAAGACATTTTACAGTGCACAAGCATTTGCGCGGATACATAATATGCACTCTCTATTCCTTCACTCTCATAGCCCGATGGGGAGCGTAGAAACGACATTAACGTGCTCTCCAAATGTACGGGTGTATCAATCACCAACTTTCACACTCCGGGGTACTTTGTAAAAGATTCTTATAACCCACAAGGCTATTTCGGCCGAAATGGACGTATAAAATGTCAGTATTGAGAAAACAGTTCCCACATAACTTTGCTTCTCTCAAGCTAACCATTTGAAGACTAACGCATGGATAGAAGCGGTTTGTTCATACATTTTATGCGCTTTCAGTAAGTTCTCTTGTAATTAGGTTACAAATAGTGTAGATTTCATGTTCCGTTCCCGAAACCTTCACAGATTCTAAATTCGCAGAAGCAAAGTAAGTTTTTGGAGCTGTATGGTGATATAGTATTGTAAGCACATTTATTAATTGCGCCAAACGAATTTTAGTATTCTTCCATATGAAATCGGTCAATCGTCCTAATCTGGAAGAACCCCCCAAAAAGGCAGACGAAGTCAGTGACGTCATCAGATTCGAAGCGGCTGAGTCGGCTCCGATGAGAGAGCGTTCACCATAATAGAATCACTTGCATATATGCCGATAGATTAGATAAACAGATACCATGTCAGATAAATAGGACCAGCTGTAATGAGTCATTGGTAGTAGTTCCCAAATTACTATGCTTACTGGGTAGCGGCATAGTTTTACGCGACCGATAAGAAAATAATATTTTGTTAATAGAATATGAGTCATGTTGTATCACAGGTGTCCCTATGTGTCATAGGATAGTAGGTATTCCAAAGGTTTAGTAAATAAAACAATTGAAGGAATGTCGAGAGTACATGTATCAATAGTTTCTCGATAGTTTGCTTAGGGATCAAACATTTTAAACTTTTCTTGAATCTCACTATTGTAAACAGTATAATATATATAATATATTCTGGGTACGAGAAAATAATGTCGTATTGCAATCTGTCTCATATTGGATTAATATTATTAATTTTATCAAATGACGTCTTTGTTTGCGCCAGAGTTTCCTAGGGCTGGGTAAAACCGTTATTTAACATACGACGGTAAAATATTATTTCTTAATTTATTGTCATTCTGTCTGTTTAAAATTCTAGTATTTTTTGTCTATTTACGCATTTGTCTAGCACCGTTACTAGTTTTTGTTGCAAAAGTTTTAAATAACTTTTAAGAAAAAATTACTGGCTCGGCCGTCGACTGTATCGGCATGAATATGTACAAAGTAACAGGTTTTTATACGGCATTAAAGATATTATGTGGAAAAATATTGTTTGACGTTCTTTCTCAGCATTATACCTTTGTCGTCAATATGTTAATTGATTTATTTAGGCTACACTTTTTCTTAAAGTCGGAGAAATTATGACCAGGTTATGCTAAGTGCAGTTTGACATTTTATATTCAAGGTCCGATAACTAGTCACACTAAGAAATGGGAGTTAATCGAAAATGAAATAGTGTTGAAAGTCAAGGCTTAGTGTGAAAAGTAAAATTTGAAATATTTCATAAAATAGTAACTGCTCCTTTACTGAGGAAAGTTGTACATTCTCGACAGTTAAAAATGTAAAGTGAGGTTACTTTTCGATTTACTTATAATAAAAATATGCAACTGTAAGGTAAAAAGTATAAACAAAACTAAATCCACACCAAATATATAGGACATACACTGCTTCCAATAAAAAGACCTACATAGTTTAATTTCTATGTAAATTTCAGTCGCGTGTCCAGTTCGCGCCCAATATCTTTTCGCTTCTCAAATGGACCATTTGAATCCATGGGCATCTTGTCAAGAACCCTTGCTTGTCAAAAGGTGTATGTTGTTTGTTCATAAATTTTGACAATCATGTCCTTCGACTATACACTAATCGCAACCCGACTACAAGAAAATCAATTTGCAAGCGGAAAGTAACAAAATATGTACTCGTAATGCTCACTTGTATTACCTAACGCTATATAAAAAGAACGCCTTTATTTATTAGACTAAAGAAACAAAAGAACTTAAACCCTTCAGATACAGAACCCTAAGTTTAATAGCATTTTAATAAATCTTTGTCACAGATATTTTTATCGTTTGTGACGTTATTATTTATGATTCTATTGTAATGTCGATCTCCTGCTATGAATCATTGCATAGTTACGTACTTAATACCAACTACACTACTTAGTACCATCAGTGTAATAAACGGTTGGCACCTAAGTTTTTCTGTTTCTTGATAAATTATGTAAGTATGTACATATGTAGTGAGTATTTATTAGACCCTTTGTTTCAAGAAAACTCGTAATTGTACTAAATTCTCTCTGTTAAACCAGCAGTCTCCCAAGTGCGAGTTTGATTCCAGGTCAGGCAAGTACTATTGTAACTTTTCTACATAATATGTAGTATCTAAGTATATCTTGGAAACCAATAAGTGAGTAAAGGCTCAAGGAAAAATATTTGAGGAAACTTGGATTTAAGTCTGAAATATTCTTTCAATTATTGAAATCAGGATGTGGAGGTTCAAATTCTGATAACGTAAAAACTTACCCAATCTCTTCTACTGAACAGCAACGTCCTCTTGAGTACCACCCAGAACTGCGTGAGTTCAGACGTGGCGTACCGTCTGGGAGAACCTTCGCCGCCCAAGAGTGCCACCTCCACGTTGTCTTGTTTCTCTGTGTCCATTTGTACTACTAGCGGGTCGCCTGGAGACAAAAGATTAAAGGTATAATTTAGAATGATAGTGAAGGTCTGTGTCTTATCCCTGTTATTTGTATAGACGCCAGCACATCAAGTTACTACAATCTGTCAAATTTCCTTATAGATTTTCAACTTTGTCGCTGAAGCATATGGTTCAAAGTTGATTGGGAAAATATGGTCAGTTTCTTAGTAGGTAGCATGTGCTGGCGTCTGTACTTTACGTACATAATGGCGTTCAGAACGTTTGCCGGCCACGGCGGCCGTTGTCTCTAAGGAGATCAGTCAGCTGTGCAGGACATACAAACATTTGCGCAGACACAGGTGCACTCTCTGTCCCCATTCAACGTTACGACCAGAGTCCTAGAGACTAGACGAAATATTTAATGTGCCTATGCTGAGAGCGACACAAAAATCTTTGAAACCAGTTATTGAAATTCTGATTAAATATGGAATTCGGTTTGATGGTAATTTTTAATTCTAGACAGGATTTCACGAAAAAAAATATTTTTTTTTAGCTAAAGCGAAATAAAAAATAAACACATCTTTCAAAAGAAACTACTTTTATGACGTACACACATTAAATAAAAAAATGTTTTCCTTGACTTTGATCCTAACATAATAAAGGCAAAAAATATAAATTACGTAAATGAAATTGCTTATAGTATCTTAGTACTTAGAAACTAAAGTGAAGAGTTCACCTAAGCAGTTAGACCATGTAAAATCCAGTTATGCTGGAAGCTGAACTCCGCTGAGTGGAGAAAGTTCTATAAATCTTTTTTTATAAATTTTGCAAACATGGCAGCATTATATTCTAAGCTTAACATAACCGGTCTCATAGATTACATATATTATTAAAATGAAAACAAATTACTTATAACAGGAAATAATTTGTACATTCGCAATTAACCAACCCCCTTATCTGACAATTTCCTTTCAAAATGAAAAAGTGCAATTCTCCTAATTACTGAACCCATACGTCGGAACTACTAAAATGGGAGAAACAAGGAAACCGCTTATAACCTTCATTTATATGAGCAGAGACAACACGGCGGGTCAAATGTCAAGGCGGCCATGATGCTATCACGTGAGCGCGTAGATACAGCCATTAATGTATTAACACGAGTGTGCAATTTAATAAGGAAAATTTATTTTTAGTCGTCTAACCTTCTCTATATTATACTTTTGATGCACATCAACCTACTACAATATGTCTTTCTTAGATTTTCAACTTCTTCGCCGACGCATATTTATATGGTTCAAAGTTCATGGGGATAATTTCAAGCTAACCGAAATTTGACAATTTCGACACTTGTTGTGCTGGAGTCTGTACATACACTATCGATCTACTGGCTGGATCTACAAGCTTTACATTTTATGTGAGATTTTTTTGCTGTCAAAATGACTGAAATTTAGATTTTGCATTTTTTCTGTCCTTTGCTTTGCTTTACAAAATCTACATGGTAAACGAAGTTGGAACGTGGTAAAAGCTATGTAAGATATTACAATAGTAAAAATAGTCGCTGTAGACCGGCTGCAATGCTTGGCCACATATTTTCCCTTAAGCTTAAAATGGAAAAAGCTTGGCCAATGTTTAACCGAGTAAGAAAACACATACACACACTTATGTGCATTAAAACGATCTTTAGCTAAACTGTTTGCTAACATTTGAGTTATAATTTCAAGATAAAGAAACAAAAGGTGTTTTATGTAACAATTCTATTACAGTAGGTTTTATCAAGCGATCTCTACACAATCATATGGGTATTTAATTTTTATCGCGACTTCAATAAAATATTATTATAACAATACCTAACTAAATAGTACTATGACTAATATACATAACAGAGGACTGTCAGAAATACAAATAATTTCCTTTGTAACGTAATCTAATTATATTACTCAGAAGTTATTTAAAGATTATGTATATTATATTAAAATTCTAATACGGGTACTGATTAATGATTGTCTGACAACCAGTGGTTGTCCAGGTAACTGGGTCGAGGAGGTCAGGTAAAAAGACACTGGTGCACAGCTGCATCAGGTTAAGACTGGAAGCCGACCCCAATACAGCTTGGGAAAAGGCTAGGCAAATGATTACTGATTCATGTTTTTAAAGAAATACCTGCTTAGCTATTACTTATTTATCCATCTTAAAATAAAGTATGTGCATCTACATATGCAAATTATTGAAGGAGGTTTAGGCGATACATTATAAAGTTATAAATGAATATCTAGTTAATTTCTGACGCTTATCCGTCGTTACAGCCTTGGACATTGACATCATGAGAAGCATTTCCGTAACTTTTCTATGATTAAGTATTTATGACAGGCACTAAAAAAAGAGGAGCTAAGTAAAAGCCGCACGGGTCGATCGATCATAAGGCTAAGCAATGCTTGGCGCGGTCGGTCCGTGGATGGGTGACCATCTTGTCATGAGTAGTTCCTTCATGCACGTTAAATTGGTGGGTCCCGGCTGTCATTTGTAAATCTTTGGCAGTCTCTAAGGGTAGTCAGAAGTCAAAAAGTCTGACAACCAGTCTTACCATGGTATAAGATGGCCCAAAAAACTGAGTTGTGGAGGTCAGACAGGCGGTCGTTCCACGTAAAACACTGATACTCAGCTGTATCCGGTTAAGACTGGACGCCGACCCCACACAGCTTTGGAAAAGGCCAGGCAGATGATGATGATAGCACTAAAACTCCATCATCATGATTCAACAAATAAAGATTTTGAGGTTGAGTTTGAACTATAATGTTTTTGCTTTGCAATTTCTAGAGTTGCATGGAAATCTAACGGGTACTATTCATGATAATATTAAAACTAAGTACACAGCCGTCAGTTTATCGGCGTACAAAGTTCATGTATTGTGGACTGTTATCAATGTACGGTGGGACTTGCGTAACTGCCGTGGTATCCGTCCGCAGACCGGTACAGTCGGCGTCAAAAATATTTTATCCTTTAGGACCACCATCAGTTACCGATTCATCAATATTTTTCTTTGGTTAATTGCGAAATTGACCAAAACAAAATTTGATTGTTTAAAAAAAGAAGAATGTAATGACGTGCAATTAATTAAATATTAATAATATTTATATACTATAGCTAATTTACACTAAACTTTGTACTAAATCTTGAAATATGTGAAAAAGTAGTTACAATATAATTTCATGATCTTGATGACTTGAGACATTTAAATATTTTTTATCTATGAATAGATATATTTTTGGAGCCGAATGTACCTCATAGTACTTCCTATAGACTAAGCTCTAAGCGTTACTTCCTACTTTTGCGGGAACGTTTATCATTACACATGATAATGTAAATCGTAAACATGTTTTTAATTACTACTCCAATTGTTTTTCACACACAATTCAACTGTTATTTTGAAATAATACGGCAACAAAACAATTGAATACAACGTCTAGTCTATTTTTATTTAGCAAGACTTTTTACTCGTCTGTCCACCAACAAGATGGACAGGTCGCCGGAAGACGCTGGATGCAGGTCGCTTCCAAACGGTATATGTGGAGATCTAAAGGGGAGGCTTATGTTTAGCAGTGGACGTCCTATAGCTGAGATGATGATGAAGACTTTTTACTGTGTTTATTTTATCAAAAACTTCCCCCCGAGTAATATATAAATACTAGCTGTACCCCGCGGTTCCACCTCCCATCCGAGGGAACTACCTCGTGGGATCGGATAAAAAGTAGCCCATGTGCTTTCTCAGGCTCTAGACTATGTGTCTACCAAATTTTATTTAAACCGGTTCAATAGTTTTGACGTGAAAGCCCGGCAGACATACCGACAGAGTAACTTTTAGGGTTAAGTTACACACATAGTTAGACAGAGTAAGTTTTGAACATACTGCTTGCATTGAGTAAAAACAAATATTTTGGAGTCCCAAACGAAAACGACTCCTTGCCAACTTCTTAAACTAATATTTTCAAATACTCTTGAAAGTATTCTTTCTAATCACGATTATCAGATGCGACAAACAGGATGCATGGTTACCTCTGATCTCTGCTATCAATCAGACGCAAGCATGCATAGCCTTATCAAACGAATGCTCCATATATGGATATTTTACATAAATAATATACACGTGAAATAGGGTTATCTCAAAGATAAGCTTTCTATAATAATGTGTGAGTAATCACTTGTATCTAAATTACAAGGTTTTTTTTTTAATATCTGTGAAGGTCGTTTGCTGTTGTACAGAACATGTCCTAATGTTAACCTTGTGTGGAAAATCTGGTCGTTGGCCTATATCATAGATGAAGAATCATTATTAACATTCAATTATAAATTGGTAATTTATCAGCTTTTATTGTCTAGTTTAATAGTTCCCAATATAATATTTTTGTTTTATATTTTGTTACTTTTAGTCATTTTATAATTAT
Source organism: Heliothis peltigera (assembly GCA_958496145.1). Lineage (NCBI taxonomy): Eukaryota > Metazoa > Arthropoda > Insecta > Lepidoptera > Noctuidae > Heliothis > Heliothis peltigera. The sequence goes on along the minus strand of OY292329.1, from coordinate 10,084,035 downwards.
TCGTAGGTGGGTTACTCTATCAATTAGTACGAGGACTGACAGCAATATTTTTAATGGAAGTCACAAACGAAAGACCAAAAACTTGTTCCCAAAATGGGTACTTAGTAACAACATTTGTAGGTCTAAATAAATTATTATTTATTATGTAAGACAAACTCGCAGGAAATAATTAATTCACACTGTATATATCGAGCCCATCCGGAAGTATTTAATATTTATATTAAGGTGACGTCATAATCTATGTCGAGGCCTTTATCTTTGTTTATGTCTGACTGGAGATACCCTTTTACCCGTGAATTCAAGAATGGTACTAAATATTTGCCTCTCTGTACTACTTACATGGTTGCAATCCTAATAAAATATCAACTAATCACACGCATCTATACTAATTTTATAAAGAGGGAAGATTGATACGTAGATACCTTGATATTGATATATCGCGATTAAGTCACGGTTATGTATAAATACGTGCACACGTGGCTAAAGTTTAAAAAAATCTTTATTATATTCATTTATTGGCTTTATTAATCAAAATAAATATGCAGCTTGATGTGAAGTATGACGTACTTCACACTTTCATAAAAATGTATAAAAACACAGTTCAATAAAAGTATAGAATTTGACAAATCGCTAGCTTACCTTTAGCAATTTCGCTAGCAGCAAACTGCAGTATCCCATTCTGTAAGTTTCCATTGCCATTCGTAGTGTTTCCATCGCGGAACTTCTCCTGGACTTGCGCCAGGTCGTTCTTGTTCCACTCCTTGTTCAAAGATTCTTCCATAGCCTTCTTGTTGTTGTAGTCGGGCACTTTGCTGTCTGGGAACGGCATGCCGTTTCTGAAAAATAAATTTGTGTTAGGGAAAGTTTCTCGCTGTTAAAAGGTAAAATATAAAAAGTCATTTATTCAAAGTAGGCTGAAAATCAGCACTTTTCGAAGGTCAATTCTACAAAAGACAGGCCCAAAAACGCCCGCCCTTCACAACTTCCTATGTGTTATCGCTGGGAAGAAGAAATGGTGGAACAAACTCCCCAGCAACACAATTCTGTTTGTATGGTTTGAAGAACCGATTTTATATAAAACAAAGTATACATATACACAAAGTATACATAACAATACATGAAGTATTAAATTCACTAAATATCTAACCATGTTGGCTAACACACATGGTTAGATATTTAGTGAATTAAATACTTCGTGAATTTAATAAAATATGTTGATTTTTAAGGTTCAAAGGAGGTCGTATCATGTAAATGGATTTGTCTAACATGGGTACCTATGCGTCGCAAAATTGTGGAGCAAGTCTGTCATAGCTTGTGTAAAGAAACCACTGATAATTTTAAATGTGCAGGTATTATATCCATCTTGCAGAAGTTCAAAATATCACGCAACATAAGATTACAGAAAGACAAAACATGTTATTTTAAAATGCGTCAATTGAATTTAATAATAGTTTACAAAACCTGTAAGCAAGTTGTAAACAAGTAAGATTAGGTCGTAACTCATAAACCTGTCTCAGAATTTCTGTCTGTCTATCCTTCTACACATTTTGTTCAATTTATTATCTTTAGAAAACAATTTGTTAATTTTGACTCACAAAATTAAAACAAGTTCTTTGTCGCATTAATAATATTGTCTCATGAGCAATGAGCATACCCAAATCATCATCTCCCAAGCCTTTTCCCAACTATGTTGGGGTCGGCTTCCAGTATTACCGGATTTAGCTGAGTACCAGTGTGGGCAACCCAATACTCCTTCCTTAGATTGGCGTCACACTTCCTGGCTTCTGACAACCCGTAACGACTGCCAAAGATGTTCAATGAGAGCCAAGACCTACAGTTGAACATGCTATCCGAAACACAGCTTACCCAAATAAGATATCTAATATACTAACCGCCTGGCCACAGCTAACCGCGGCGCGAATTGCGGCGCGAATTGCGGCGCGGCAAGCGGTGAGCGGCGAAAACAAATGGTAGAAAACCTATGAAGTATGCCACAGCTACCGGCGGAGCGAATTGCGGCGCGACTTGCGGCGCGGTGAGCGGCGAGCGGCGCGCGGCGGCTCGGGCGGCGCGTTGTGCGAGTGAAACAAATGTACTAGCGAGTATCGAGGTGGCCACAGCTCAGAGCGGCGCGCGGCGGCTCGGGCGGCGCGTTGTGCGAGTGAAACAAATGTACTAGCGAGTATCGAGGTGGCCACAGCTCAGAGCGGCGCGCGGCGGCTCGGGCGGCGCGTTGTGCGAGTGAAACAAATGTACTAGCGAGTATCGAGGTGGCCACAGCTCAGAGCGGCGCGCGGCGGCTCGGGCGGCGCGTTGTGCGAGTGAAACAAATGTACTAGCGAGTATCGAGGTGGCCACAGCTCAGAGCGGCGCGCGGCGGCTCGGGCGGCGCGTTGTGCGAGTGAAACAAATGTACTAGCGAGTATCGAGGTGGCCACAGCTCAGAGCGGCGCGCGGCGGCTCGGGCGGCGCGTTGTGCGAGTGAAACAAATGTACTAGCGAGTATCGAGGTGGCCACAGCTCAGAGCGGCGCGCGGCGGCTCGGGCGGCGCGTTGTGCGAGTGAAACAAATGTACTAGCGAGTATCGAGGTGGCCACAGCTCAGAGCGGCGCGCGGCGGCTCGGGCGGCGCGTTGTGCGAGTGAAACAAATGTACTAGCGAGTATCGAGGTGGCCACAGCTCAGAGCGGCGCGCGGCGGCTCGGGCGGCGCGTTGTGCGAGTGAAACAAATGTACTAGCGAGTATCGAGGTGGCCACAGCTCAGAGCGGCGCGCGGCGGCTCGGGCGGCGCGTTGTGCGAGTGAAACAAATGTACTAGCGAGTATCGAGGTGGCCACAGCTCAGAGCGGCGCGCGGCGGCTCGGGCGGCGCGTTGTGCGAGTGAAACAAATGTACTAGCGAGTATCGAGGTGGCCACAGCTCAGAGCGGCGCGCGGCGGCTCGGGCGGCGCGTTGTGCGAGTGAAACAAATGTACTAGCGAGTATCGAGGTGGCCACAGCTCAGAGCGGCGCGCGGCGGCTCGGGCGGCGCGTTGTGCGAGTGAAACAAATGTACTAGCGAGTATCGAGGTGGCCACAGCTCAGAGCGGCGCGCGGCGGCTCGGGCGGCGCGTTGTGCGAGTGAAACAAATGTACTAGCGAGTATCGAGGTGGCCACAGCTCAGAGCGGCGCGCGGCGGCTCGGGCGGCGCGTTGTGCGAGTGAAACAAATGTACTAGCGAGTATCGAGGTGGCCACAGCTCAGAGCGGCGCGCGGCGGCTCGGGCGGCGCGTTGTGCGAGTGAAACAAATGTACTAGCGAGTATCGAGGTGGCCACAGCTCAGAGCGGCGCGCGGCGGCTCGGGCGGCGCGTTGTGCGAGTGAAACAAATGTACTAGCGAGTATCGAGGTGGCCACAGCTCAGAGCGGCGCGCGGCGGCTCGGGCGGCGCGTTGTGCGAGTGAAACAAATGTACTAGCGAGTATCGAGGTGGCCACAGCTCAGAGCGGCGCGCGGGGCGGCATCGCTGGAGGCATTCGCTCATCGCGCGACCGAAACAAATCATTTTGTTTTTTTCGCGCGTTCTTATAATAATTGAATATGGATACATAAGAATTCATTGCTGAAATACTGTGTAGACCAGCAATATGGATGTCAAAACATCCACATCATAAGTATAGGCACATAATTAAAAAAATGTGGGAAATAAATCATAAATTTCCTGGTAATAGTGGTATTTATTACCTATTTTTTACAAGTAGGCAATTTAATTAGATAGGTAGGTGATGAATTTAGTTTCGTAGATATTTACAGTTTCATTGATAGTTATCTACCTATTCATTGATTGTTACCTACGAGTTATTTGTGTATTCATGTATGAGTATTAGGTATGTAGGTACCTTAGCTATAGTCTACAGATTATTGAAATAAGAATACTTGAGCTAAGAATACACTTGATTCAAGGCAATACCGTGCCACTTTTGATGGGGCCATTCTCTTAAATATTATTATGTCCACCGCCGCTGACGCCGCCGCGGTCGCAACTAGTCGAGCTGTGGCATACCACCGCAAGTCGCGCCGCCCGCCGCGCCGCTCGCCGCGCCGCGCGCCGCACCGCCTTTAGCTGTGGCCGGGCCGTAAGGGTCTGAGTTTCGTTTGAGCATTCTAAATATGAACCTCTAATTTTGTCCTATTTATTTTATAAATGCTTAAAGAATATTTTCCCTCACCTGATATCATTCTTGCCGTTGTCGATAGCGCGCACCAACTTGCCCGTGTTATCTCCGTACTCGCCGCACGAAACTTCAATGATGAACGACGCAGGGTTGTGGTATGATGGACACTGCAGGCTTAAGCTGCCTAGCCATTCAACTGTCGAAGCAAAAAAGGAGCGCTAAGTTATTTTAGAGAATTTGGTGGTCTAATAGGGTAAATTACGAAGACTTGCAACGGTTTTTTTTTTTATTCTGGACAAGCCAAAATGGATCAAGTACTATTTCAATAAAAACAATTTAATTCGCTAAGTGGGTACAACTTTCTAATAATAGCACACACAATTTAAAAGAACAACTTACCAAGTCGTCCAGTACTGCCTTGGTATACACACTGTCCATCAGCCAACGTGTACAAATGGTCAAACATTTCAAACAGCCTAGCAGACGGCTGGTGAATAGTACAGATGATGGTCCTACCCCCTCTCGCCAAGGTCTTCAGCAACGATATACATTGGAAACAAGAGGAACTGTCCAAGCCTGATGTGGGCTCGTCGAAGAACATGATAGGAGGGTTGTTCACCAGTTCCAAGGCGATTGACAGACGTTTCTTTTGACCTCCGGAGAGGTTCGATGTCATTGTCTTGTGGTGCTCTGATAGGCCGAGGGTTTCGAGGATTTCTTGGATCTGGAAAGACAGTTCTTCTATAATAATCCTTTGACACCCATAACAAAAATGCCTTGACTATTCCTTGGGTGAACTAGCCTAGCTGATGAAAGTAATTTAGATTTCAAGGCACTTTTCTTAATGTGTAAGCAGTCACAATCACCAGGTAATCCAAAGAGGTATACACCACTATAAGAAAACCAGCATTATCTACTTACCACTTCCTCCTTATCAGCGCTGGTGGTAGCACTGGGCAGTTTCAACGCAGTGGCTACAGCCATGGCCTCCTCAACGGTAAGGTTTCCATGCAACTGGTTGTCCTGCATGATGTAGCAGGACAGCTTACGGAAACTTGAGAGGTTTCGCTCCATGCCGTTCACTGTTATACTGCCTTCCATTCCTGAGGTTCTGAGGAAGAAAATGTAAAGTTACAGCAGGTGTTCATACATCAACATGCTGTTGTTTTTATTTTTACTATCTTTTAATTTTTAGGTGGGCTTTTGTTCCGCTTGGTAACCAGATTTAATCTAATCTAAAGCATTTTTATGACATTCACTTTACAAGTTAATGAGGGAACTTTAGTGCAAGTAAAGGTCAATCTATATATCGGTGCAATCATACTTATTCGGTACTTCTATCGTATCAACTACCTCTACTTTAGGTATACCAATCAGTAATCACCGTAATGTCATGTCCGTTTGGTGTACGTTGTACTCTGTTTAATACAATAATGAAGCCACGCTTCCAAGGGAATTCAATTTTGTTAAGTATTTGTTTTCTACAAAAACAATAAACGTAAGGTTACGCTATTAATCACAAAGGTAAAACTTTGAGAAATTAGTTCCTCTCCGATTATCAAACTGTACGTAGATTATTTTGGATATTAAAACAGTGAACAGAGTGATTGTCATCGCGATTTATTACAAACGGTCCAACATTTTAAATTATCTGATTTCATATTGTATGAAAATTACTTTGACATCGTCCCCCAAGGCCAACTGTCCCATAGCCTATTAAATATCTATGATATACCATGCTATACTGCCAATTATTTAATCGATGTGAACAAACGGAGGAAGGATCGATATTCACATGGGTATTTGGAACTTGCAATTGCATTGCATATTGTGTGTCATTCGCAATAATTGCATAACTACAGAAATATGATCTAACATAAGCATTAAAGTTAAATGAAGAAATAACTTACTATCAAGTTACACATAATATATAGCCTTGCCATCTTTAAAGATATACAAACATGTGTTGTACGTATTGTAAGATTTGCATGAGCTTGGTTATAATGTATACTACTGAAAAAAAAACATCTTTATATATAGGATATTGTAGACGTGACGCACAGATATTCGTATAAAAAGTTGATTGAATTAACGATTACCTTCAAAATTAACTGTCAACGAACCATCGGTCGACAGTTCCTTCAGTGTGCGTGGGCTCTTAGTGTATAAGTATGTAGTAAATACTGGTAGATGTCGATTGCGGCAATACAATCCGTTCTACTTGTGTGATTGCCTGCAGAATACCATGAAAGCTACTTTCTTCACTGCACTACGTATATGTGTGTTGATTACTTGGCTACGATGTGAACTTGCGTTAGCACTCCAACTATGAAGTGATAGACTGACCAAAATGAGATTGATTCGAGACTTATCGATAAGTACACAATAATTTCATCGTTCAACAGAGAATTCCTAGGATGGGTATTGGTATAGATCGAAAGAACAAAGAAGCCAAGCCTACTGTTGACTCAAAAAAGAGACTCAGAGAACAACAAAGAATACTTTTGCGTTTATTTACATTAAAATAATGTGTTAAAAAAATACGAAGACTAATTTGGAAAATCTAATATAATTAAAGGTCACTCACTTGATTTGATCTTTAATTTGTTTAGAGATAAGTTATAATTTTGCTGAAGTACAACCTGAGACACGGTTCCGAGTTGTTAAGCAAATATTCAAGTACGCTGGACCTCTTATTATGCGTTGATCTATAACAAGAGCTGCGACAAATAATATGATCCGTGAAATTCCGAATTTCAGCTAAGAAGACAAAGGTGCATGCGCGTATTGGAGTAGATTGCTTCTTCACGATGCGTCGTAGTTTTATTAAATCGTAACAAATGCAGTAATGAATACTAAAACGTATTCAAAATCACGGCGAATTTGTCCTTTCTGTGCAGCGGGGTTAGCTAAGACGTCTTTCTACAATCGTTAACGCTAGAAGAAACGAGAAAAATTATAAAAAGAAGAAGTAATTTTCATTTTTTTTTTGTTTCTATATCGGAATACATCTTGTCTAACCTCGTAGGACCTAAGGTGTTGTCACAACATTGACTAAATGACATACTTTTGGCTTTCCGAAACCACAACAATAAGTTGGTATTTTGTGTTTATAAATACATTCCTGCTAAAGGTGACTGACCATTTTATAATGCGTCTTGAATTTCGAGAATCTTGTTGACAAATATACACAATAACAATTGAAATTAACCATATCCTCTGTCGCACTGTCAATGCTTGATTTATGTAAACGACCTCATAGAACTTTTCTGAAAACATTCCAAGCTGGAGCCTCATACGAAATATACAATCCGTGATTATAAATATAACTTGTCTTTAAAATTATTCCGGAGCATTGCTTTGTGACGTCAATAGATCGATAAATATTCCGGTCTTCATTATCAACACGATTGATTTAATTCTAGCCTAATATTAATAGGTAGCATACTACTAGTACGACCTGTGTTCGCGTTAAAAAAAATCAGAATGATATAATAGTGCTATAGATAGGACATTAAAATATCAAATCAAAATTACTAGAGTAAAAAATATACATCGGAGGTCTCTATAAACAAATAAAATTGGAGTGTATGTTTGTAATATTAAAATAACTGCTTTTAGAAAGTACATATATATGGATTTCTACACGATACGTGTACCACTATTTATTTGTTTAATTTGTCTGTCTGTATACCGGCAAATCTCTGAAAAGGCCTGGACCGATCTTGTCAGCACACACAACGTACTTTCGGCACTGGTAGATAGCCGATGTAGTAAGGAGTAACTTCGGCTACTTCTTTACCGGGTGCGGGAAGTAAGTAGTTCCCTTTGGAACAGCCATTTTACAATATAAACTGTTACTTTATATTTATATATAAATATTTATTATTTATAAATATTTATATATAATATATATTTTATAGTTATAAACTGTTGCTTTGTTTAAGCGGAAGTTGAAGGAGCACTATCTCTCTCTACAGTCATAGATGCTTGTAGTATGTAAAATGATTATTGTATGTGCATATTGTGTATTTATTTATATTGTTTTATATATAGGTATGTAATATATATATATATATATATATATATATGTTACGGCTAAAACCCGAAGTGCGGCTACACCTAGTTTTAGCCGGTTAGAACTAGGTGTAGCCACTCACTCTTGGTTACACCTAGTACTAGCCGATTGTTTTCGGGTAAAACTAGGTCTATCCTTCATCGTGCCGGTTAAAACTAGGTCCAGCCATTCCCTGTTGGGTAAAACTAGGTCTATCCGATATCATTCCGGCTAGAACTAGGTCCAGCCATTCCCTGTTGAGTAAAACTAGGTCTATCCGATATCATTCCGGCTAGAACTAGGTCCAGCCATTCCCTGTTGGATAAAACTTAGATGCGTACCCCGTCACGCCTTCACACTCATGGCTCACAGCATCTGCAGCAGCGGCGCGGGGTGGAGACACGCGGCTCTGCAGGTTGAGAGCGCCAGGTGCTGCTGATCTATTGCAGGTCTCCTAGCGAGTGTGACCCACAGCGTCTGCAGCAGCAGCGCGTGTCTTAGTTTTATCCAACAGGGATTGGCTGTAAATAGTTGTAGCAGGCATGCTATCGGCAGAACTTTTTAGATATAAAAAAAAAACACCCAATAATAAGAAACGTAGAGAGTTTCGTTATTCTTAAAATCACATTGTTTTAATTAACACCAAATATTAGGAGTATAATTTTTATATAATAGTAACAATCAGGATTTTTTAACAACATACAATTTGTTGTATTTTATAATTTAAAGAATATTATTATAATTATAAATAACACTTGTATAATATCAGGGAATGGCCGGACCTAGTTCTAGCCGGAATGATATCGGATAGACCTAGTTTTACCCAACAGGGAATGGCTGGACCTAGTTTTAACCGGCACGATGAAGGATAGACCTAGTTTTACCCGAAAACAATCGGATAGTACTAGGTGTAACCAAGAGTGAGTGGCTACACCTAGTTCTAACCGGCTAAAACTAGGTGTAGCCGCACTTCGGGTTTTAGCCGTAACATATATATATATTTAGATATACGTATATATTTTATTGTAGGTTAGTGAATAAATACTGGTTCTTTCAGTTTACACAGTCTGTCTACATCTCTTTTTATTCTAACTCTCCCATAGCGGGCCTGCTGGAAGAGATTTCTTAAGAAATAAGCTGTGCCTTTGTACTTGATTGTTCTATTTTACCTCTTGTCTTATTTGCTGTGTACATAAACTGTTAAATAAATAAATAAATAAATATAAAAAAATCTTTCAAATAACCTACTTGTTTGAACTAAAAAAAGTAGGAAATCTTTGGCAGATAAAACATTTATAACAGTTTTTTTTTTCTATTATTCATTCACCAACGCACTTGCGGTTTGTTCGCTTTACTGTTAAAATTGTTACAGCTCCGAGATGAGAGATTTTAATCAGTGCAGTGACAGAGATAGTAGCTTGCATCTCTCTCTAATAAATGTTCGCAATAGTACACAAACTGCGTAAATTGCCGCTCGGACGCTAGTCTCGACCCACTTTGCTAGCCGTGATAACCAAGTCCGGTTTGATGATGAAAACAATATTATTTGTTTTATTCCTTGGGTAAGTAATGATGCATATGACAAATAACAACAAATCCACGATCTCTTGGACTTTGACTCGCAAATGTTCTACAGTTAAAGTTGAAATTAATAATTTACTGCAAAAGACAAAGACTTATATCAGATTAACCTTTAAACTGTATGTAGATTATTGCATCCTCAATGTTTCATGAAGTTTTATATGCATTACATATGCACATAATATACATTCTTCAAGCAATAAATATTGAACAAATGACGAATTAAAAAAATATCATCAAAGATCAGTTTCGACATGAGTTTCGGCAATAAGCTTCTCTATCTGGGTAATTTATTTACCAACACAGAAACAAAGGGTGTTAATATGTTTGACTCGATATTTGGGGATAAACGTTTTATTTATTATCTTCAAGATTCCCTCTCACCATGAACATACATAAATATTTTAATGTATATTTTAGATGTAGAAACGTCCGTTCTCTAGCAGTGGAATTCCTTTTTTCTAAGATGACAAAACAACAATTATTTCAACGATAATGATTCTAGCTATTAATAAATGGGTTCTCAAAGTAATTACTTAACGATGTCAATTAATAGGCTGTTTACTCGTTTAAAATTAAAGTTGGAATTTAGTTTATAATATGTCTGTTTTATTTAGTCACAAGGGTTTGTACTTGATTCGAAACACGTGCACTGTTTTATAATAGTATCTTCAAATTAAGTGGGTATTTTGTGAACAATTATTATGGAATTAAACAATGACTTTTAAGTTAAATCTTCATAGTGGTAAGGTAACCTACGTAAGCAGTATCTATGAAGACTTCATAAGATTTGCAGTGGAGATTTCCTTAAGACCTTTCCTTTACAAGCGCTGGTCAAGGAAAATTACTGATATCAGTGTGCCTTATAATAGAGACAATAGATAAAATAATCAAGAAGTCTGAATAATTGAGGCTTTATTTCAATAATAATTAGAGAAGGTAGGAATGCAATGAAACAACACAAGGCATTGGTGGCCCGAAATATATAGATGCGTCAAAACAACGGCTCCACAAATTTTCAAAACTCAGTAAGGAAGTCTATTGAAGAATGTTCCTTATTCTTAGTCCTCTTCACAAGAAGAGGGCTTCGTCCTTTATCAGGACCAATAATAGGCAAACCACAACATCGCTTCCGCATCAAATCTGTTTATTTACCAGCCCTTTGAACTTCGTGACATTGAAGGCGTACGCAATATCACTAGATACAAATTAAGTGTGATACGTGATTCTAGCAACACATGAACTATAAACCAGTTATTTCAACTCATGTAGGTAAAAAATGTATCTGTGACATCAAAGCCACTGAAGGTCTTATTTTTATAAGAAACAAGTGAGCATGTTTTATTTAAAAGGCAATTAATACCTACCTTAACAAGGCAACATCTATAGTATCATAAAACAACGCTCTGTGGAGACCGCAATGCACTCAAATTAATAGCAGGTATACTAAGAACATAATCTTAGATCTATTCCTATTGCAATTAACTCATCTTTATGAGAAAAATAAAATATGCAAGGTAAAGTAATAAAAGATTATTTTATAAACATTAATATAAACTAAGAATGAGAGCCATACAGATATACATAAGAAGAGTTTTAACATGACACAGTTTGCACATGTGTACAAATTGCATAACGTTGTCGTAAGTTTTGCGCCAACTATGCTAGGAACGATGACATTAGCAGATCACAACATTCTAAGTACAGACACCAGCACATCAAGCTAGTACAATCTGACGAATTTTCTTAATAGATTTTCAACTTTATCGCTGAAGCATATGGCCCAAAATTGTTTGAGAAAATTAGACAGTTTCGGCCTCTGTACATGAATAAAGTACACGAGGATAATTTAGTATAGATGACGTAATCGACAAGTTTTTTAACACATAATTGGGTCTAAAGATGTACGAATAGTAATGTAATAAAATACAAAAAATAGTAATAACTAGCTTAATTGTGAACCTTTTCTTCTTGAGTTTAATAATAAAATGTAAATATGTTCGCAAGAACCTAGACTATTCCAAAAATAGACAAAACTATGCTAATGTAGCATCCATTTATGAGAATTTATAATTCAAAGGGAACGTAGCAAGGATTTGACATAATTTATCATCAAAAGCTGGTGATAAATGAGCGTCTGTGGTCATTGAACATAGGCCTCCCGCAATCATCGCCAGTACGAACAAACCAGTGCTACCCACATCTAACAAATTCTCACGATAATACCAAATAAATAGGTCATACGAGTGGGTTGTTCATTCCAGTCGTTCCTAAGCTGTTCCTAGCGTGTTCAGGCAAACCAACTCTTTTATAATATTAGCTTAGATTCGAATAAATGTTTTGGAGAGGCTTTCGTATTTCGTAAATTGGCCATTTCTAGACATGGCATAAGAATTTATAATTACTTAAAATCAGTAATACTCAAACGCGTGAGGCTTTTTGTAGAAACGTATACCTCTAGGATTCCTAAGCCCACGCATGTGAGTTCTTAAAATTGAATTATTTGCTATGACAGAGATCACATACCTAATTGGAAAGATTATCGAAATGCTTATTTTACGACCATTCCGGCCATTTGTAATTAAATAAAACCCAACCGTTGAATAAACGTCGCAATCGATTTGAAGCATCAAATATCTGCATGTCAACCAATTTGAAACAGTCTTCTATGCAATTCTAGGTTTCAATGACTTAATCAAGTATTCATATGCTACTTGTCCAAAATATTCTAAAACGGGGCAGAAATTGATGGCTTAGAAATCTTTTAATTTTAGAACTCGGCGGCATTTTATAAAGCAGGATCATATATACATTTTTATTTTTATATGTATAAAAGGCGACTAACTTTAAACCATAAAACGAGTTTTGGCTCAATCCAATCAGTATGAAATGTACGACCCGCCAAGAAGCCTTAGCTTCGTGCCAACTCAACACGACATATCGGTAGTACAATTGGCTCGACCAAAAAAAAAGATCAAACAATGTCTTCACTTACTTGTATCCTGTAAGAATGTTGAGTAGGGTAGATTTTCCAGCACCGGACGGGCCCATGATAGCCGTCAGCTCGCCAGACCGAAGTCGGCCCGAGACCGACTTGAGAATTGTCTTCACATCTAGGCAAAACAAAAATAATAATTAATAAAACCAATATTTGAGAATTTTTGAATTCCGAAGCAGGTAAAAAAAGGCTTATCTCTACGGGGATCGATTATGCATTTAGATAATCTAAAAATTCTTCTCAAAATGAATTATTACGTTTATTCTAATCATACAAAGCCTTGAGCCATATGCCGCGATTTAAACATTAATTTTTATTCATGAGAATTGTCGCCAGACAAATTATGAGATTTTGCAAGTCAGAAGGCACAAGAGCCTTCAGAATTTGGGTAATTACAGAGCATTAAGTTAATAAACACGCTGTTGCTTAGAGGTCGAGTTTTTGTACGGTTCACAGACCTGTCTGTGCAAAAAAGAGTCGTACACGAATTAATATTAATATGCGAGAATAACAGTGACGTATTTCTTGGACCTTCCAACTTAAATGTCAGGAAGCTTAAATAAAATTGCCTTCCTCGTTTTACCATTTCTGTAAAGTTATCCAGGAAATTAAACTGGCTGAACGTTGCCTAGGATTATTATCTTCTGAGGAATATACAGGACCAAGATAAACCTTTGAGGAAATAAGCAAGGTGTGCTAAAAATTGTGCGTAAGCAATGAACCTCGATAACTCCGCCTTATAGACCGACTGTACAAACAAACAATGTCACTAATTTTAAAGTCAAATGAATATTACGCATAGGATTTTCCGTCAATAGTTATGGCTAGTCAGTAAATAGGTAGCAAAGCACAAAATATGTATAGTTATTTTTGTATACACTGACCACTAATTCAGGATCGGAATATACATTCCATCCAAGTTCAATGACACATCTTAAGTTTAGTTATTGGAGAAGCTAAGATTCAAAAAGAAAGAGAAGTATGTCTATTCGGCTTTAGCACGGTCTGCGATTTACGAATGTATACACTTTTAGAGGCAGCGTCAGCTACTGTCAATCTTCTTACATACATATTATACAGGCTGAAACTTTGTCTATACATCCACCCTACAGTAGAAATTAACTCTTTTGCTCTTGAAGCAGTTTGTCTCTTGGTAGCTTTGGAAGATTTAAAACACGGCTCATAAAAATAGCTCATATTTTTCTCCTGAACGATTTCAGTTCAGAAATTTTCAGTCTTTTAGCCACAGATTTTTCGTTCACCATCAGTCTCTGGTCGCTAGTTTCGCTCTTTTAGTCACTGGCTCTCACTCCACTTGTTTATTTAGTGTTTTATCATCCTCCACCTAAGTCCTGTCTATATTTTTGCTACCTACAGATTCCATAACTATGTTGCCTCTGAATTATATCAACCGCTATTCTTTTTTCTTACTAGGTATATTTATAATCCTCATTGACGACATCAAAATTAAGAAGCGTTTTTTTTTAATATTTATTACAAAATAAGTAGCCTCCAACAATATTTGCTTTGAACATATTGCGAGGTAGTGTTGTTGTTACTAGGTAAACACTTACTAACATCGTTAAAGCGACCGGTTTTCCTCGCACGATGGCTTAAGATACTTACAGCTTGCGTAGTGTAAGGTATTTATGCTGCTGACTTCACAGAAATGCTTGAGCGTATGGATTTTCTGTGTCCTTATTATTAACATTTAGTATTTTCGTGACCACAATGGGACATGCGATTATTAAAAAAAAATATATAGGTACTTGTGTCTTTTGCTTCGTTCAGTCAGTAAAACTTAGTAAAAAAAATAGACATAACAACCCTCTGAAGAGGACTTACAGATATTGTATAATAATAAAAGGTTAACGCCGTTTAATAATCTACAAACTTTACTGCAAAAATTACTGATTCATATAATCGCTTTACAAATAAGATTTTCCAAAATAATCAGAAGCAATCAACAAATTTCCTCCTTCCTATTAGCGAAACAAACTTCATTCCAATAGAATTCTGTACACCGCTAAACTTAAGGGACACCTATCAGAATATTAAGTGGTAACTTTACATACGCAATGTATGTTCGTAATCCTTTGTTCTCGGCGTCAAACGTTACTCATGCGTTAAAGTCCATTGCCCATATGGGCTTTGGTTTGTCCATTATTGTTGTAGCATTCCTGTATTTTAGAGTCTCGCACCCAAAAGTAGTAAATACGGTTACGTTGACTGTAATCTGTGCTATTACTAAGACTTCGCTGTCTGTTTGTCCATCTGCCTGTTACTAGGCAAACTCACGAACCGTAATAGCTAGAAAGTTGATTTTATTACTTACTTAACCAACAAATAAAATATTTTAGGAAGCATCTGCTTGAAATATTCACAGAATTTTCAGTTGTAATTAATATTTCAGGGCTCCCATACAACATTTACATATTTTGGGCGTTTTATACGTATCCTTCATGTGCGAGTTCAACCTGCACTTGGCCTCTTTTCTTGTAGTTATGTTCCGCCGAGAAAGTAAGATAAAACATCCAAGAAGAGAGAAAACTAAATATAAAAGTCTAATGAATTCTTAGAAATAATCATCTTGGAATAAGTAAGTCGATCTAGCAAGCGAGGTACAAGCCAATTAAGGAAAATAAATATCCTTGTATTAAAGAAGTCGCTAAATTAGTGTCCAATTATAACATTTAAGAATAGCTCATTTTATATTGAAGTTATATTACATTGTTATTGTTTCACAAACAATGTTTACAATGACTTCCTACTTTAGATTGACTGGACCCTATATACACAAGCTATTAGCATTGTTTAACTTATTATTATATTTCTCCACACAAAGCATGAAGATAAGCAGTGCAAAAAAAATATCAGCAAAAACTGTACTTCAACTTTTTGTAGTGACGTATCTGCAATCCATCTTAGCCATGTCTCCGTGTACAGTAAAATTGCACATTGCATTAAGTGCAAAGGTCAAACGAATGCACTTATAACTCTATAACACGTTATACTTCATCATTAGTCGCATGCAAACCATCAATTTTAATTAACGACCTCAAGAAAATTGCTAGGGACACCATTCGTATAATTAATACTTGTGTCTTCTTTTTGCATGTGTAAAGTGATATAAGACGGTTCACGCGAGTTACTGTGTGACTGAATTCAGGAAACAATGATTTCTTTTGAAGAGGTAAATATGTATGTTTGAGTCTACTTTTCAACGTTGTATAAGTAAACTGATTTGCTATTTTTATACTTAATTAAGAATGAACGAACTAAATATTCAAGCATTCAATACGTGTGTATGTATTAGACGAGTATTTTGCTGTGTTTTATTTGTATTGCAAAACGTTTCCTACACATTCAGGCCTACTTTCCTAAGCCCATGGTCATCTACGTACCGATAGCATTCGAATAGAACCTAGTACATACATATATTATTGTTGGGTACCAAAACAAGGCTTCGCATCCATAGTAAATGTCAATAATTATAATTGGGATATCTAGATATGTTACCATATATTCGATAATCCAACGTGACTGACAAACGCAAGATCCACATAAAGAAAAATGGTTTCGTGGCCACTTACACAGAAATTAGATGTAAAAATTGTAAAGTTGACAGTTAAAACCTGAGCTTTCTTGTTATTAAATACAAAACTTTGCATTTAAATGTACTTCAGTGGCTACAAGTGTTAAATATTGCGAATCATATTACCCGGAATCCAACTAATCCTACTAATATCATAACCACGAAAGTTTGTAAGAATTAATGTACATACGTATGATTATCACTCGTTCACGTAAAAACTACTGAATCGATTTTGAGTAGACATGGTAGCAACATAGCTTATACATCAGAATTAAATATAAGGTACTTTTTATCCATGTACGGAAAATAATTCTCTCCGGGCGCATGTGAAACGGCGAGCGGAAGCTAGTCTAAAACAATTAGACTTATATGAATACAAGATGAACATTTGTGGTCCAGTCACATTTACCTGTTTCATATTTAATATGAAACGCTCTAGATTTAATTAGATGGATTTAATAAAGGCCTACGCGACAGGCTAGCGAGGTCAAATAAAAATTTTAATTAGATAACATATCAAGATAGCAAATCTATTAAGACTTACAGAATAATACTAATCGTTTGAATAAATGTGACAATGATATGGAAATACAATTTCAATAGAGGAAATAACGCAACAACATAATGGTCAATTCTCATAGAAGTCGTCACCAATATTAAAGAAGTTCCAAAGAGCACAAAACATCTGGGTAGTACCATAAGGCAAACTTAGATTCTATCTGTAGTGCCTTGTTTATATCAAAACGTGAACAGGTGAAGAGTGTACTCTATTTATATAGTATTAGGTCTCAAATAAAAGCATATAATACATTCTTACCGTTTATATAAACACCCTACTTTAGCTGAATCTAATCCTATCTAAGCTACTCCCTAGACTACATAAAGGTTACCCAAGCCTCGTAACATACCCATAGGTTTTGAATTCAGGAACCAAAGTCGGCAACTGGTTGATTCTTTTGTTACAATAGGGCATACAACATGCTTTTACTGACGTCATTTCGACGCAAAAACCTTTAATGGTAATTCGAGTGTCAGGTTTTTGGCATTTCACCGTACCATTGATTCTTCCTGCTTCTTCCAAAGGTTGAGATCAACAATTAAAGTAAAAAAATCAACCTTTTCACTGAATTACAAATGGAGTTATGCATTTACCTTCCTCTACGCCTACATAAGGTCATTAACCTGCAATCTACGTACACAGTGATGCATATATTTTCCTGTATAAAGGCATGTAATATATAGTAGAGTAACTTAATAAGTATTTGTTCGTTTTTTGATTTGAATCGAAAAGACTGATGACTTTTAACGCGGATGGATTAAAAGAGGCTGACTGATGCGAAGAAGAGAGACAAAGTCCCCTATGGAGGATGCAGGAGGGCACGCAAAAATTACGAAGATTTCATTCCGAGAATTATTGCATAGAAGAAAGATTCCAACAGAAATAGACAAATGATAGTGAAGTGTGGCAACACCACAGGGCTAGCTTGGTGGGCAACTACAGCCTTGGTCTAGATACGCATTTCATTTATCGCTACGCACAGAAACCTTTGCTTCATATCGATAACTACATAGAACTGCGATAGATTGGCCAAGTGAAATTATAATGATACGTTTCTTCAACATACAAATTATGTGAATCTGGAATGCAACACATTGCTAGTAAGAATGTATTTTATCTTGTAATAGTACCTATCTCAAAATATCTATATATAGGGTACACCTCAATAAAGAGATTTTCTGAGTGAAAGAAGGCTTGTGCCCAAGATTCGGGGGATAAAATGACTGATGATAATGATAACATTGCAAATAACTTCATCATTCCACCTTCATCCCATAAGATTTGTAAACATGCATATTACCAACCTAACCAACTCTAGTATGAGTGCTGTAATCTTTTTTGAGAGTATCCCTATATAATTACACAATAATAAAGCGGAAAACGTTAATTACACTCAAAAGCGATGAATGGAAGTATTTACCTGTTTCCCTATTTACAAGCAGGTACCAAATGCCATGGTCAGTTTGCAACCATTTATGTAAAACGTGTGGTTTTCCTCGTGATACCATAATGCACAGGTCTCCAAGCATGATGTGTTCCACAGCTTATAGTAAGGATAACCAATTACGTATTTATAACTACTGTGGATATCAACTATTAGATCTTAGTGTATCAAACCGTTGATGAGTTTCTTCCCTATAGTCATAATATGATAATAATGTGCTGTCGACGAAACGGAAGAAACTGCCAAAAAGTTAAAAGATATACAAATATTTACTCATAGATAAAGTCTTAAAAACATTGCTAATAACGTTACAAATACTACTAAAACTATGATAACAACTACGAATTAGCAAATAAGCATTGTTTATTAAGAATATTTGTTGAGATAATAAGGAAAAATAAAGCAAAAGTTGAAGAGACCTCGCGATACTATTGAACAGATAATCTAGGGGTAGCCCTTGTGTCATGGTATGGATATTAAAATAAAATTGGTGATGAGTGTGGTTGGATGTTCAGAATTAAGACAAAAGAGTTGTGAATGGTTGCTATCGTCATGAGATCCAGGGAGAGATCAGGGGATGAAATGGACACCTTGCCAAAGGAATGAGCTCAGAGAAACTATAAGCGAGATAAGAGGAAAGTGGAAAGGGAGAACTTTAGCCTGCTATGGGATACTACAAGCCAGAAATAGAAATGACAAAAAAAAGCACCGACAGTAATAATTTGATACAAAGTATTTGAACATGAAATATCGAGACACCTCAGGTTTGGTAATCACTATCAATCATTATCGATCGCTGCTAAAAACCATCGTAAACATGTAATCTATCGAAGTATGCGAGTTTAATTAAAAATTGTTAAGTTTCTCAACTTGTGCCTTGACTATAATGATAAGCAAATACCTGTTCTTATCAAGCGATTAAAGTATTAATGTAAATTTATCTTACATCGCAACTATTTCATTTTCAAAACTGCGATATTGTGTTAGATAAATTCGTTTGGCTACTGATTTTGTAGTAATTCAAGTACAATGAGTACAGCACTTATTGTCATTATAGTTATACAAAACAATTACATGATTATCAGCTACATAGAAGAGAATGGAAGACAAAAACATGCTGCGCCGACGCCAAATAAAATTTGGGATAAGAGCAGGAGGATATAATTGCTGAGGAGTTTGTTTTGCTGGGGAGTTTGTATCACCACTTCTTCTTCCCAGCGATAACACATAAGAAGTGGTGAAGAGCGGGCGTTTTAGGGGCTGTCTTTTGTAAAATTGACCTTCAAAAAGTGCTGATCTTTAGCCTACTTTGAATAAATGCCTTTTTATCTTTTTTATATTTTAATGAGCTACAATAAATAGAAAAAAAAATTGACAAGAACGCGTAACCTTTTCCTGACCGGTTCAATGCAATTAGAGTCCTACTCGTTGAACCTTTCTATAACGATTAGATGAATCAGCAATTTATTTGAACTAGGTCTATGCAAGCCAGCTCCTATGAAACGCGAAGTACGCGAAGTTGTATAATTGATAAACTAGATTATGCAATATAGCGACAATACAACATTGCAAAATATACACCTTCTACGATTTGTATCGAAATTCAAACGAAATTAATAACTAACTTTAAAAATAATTAAAAAAAACGACCGAAGCTAACGAATGGACATCAAAAATGTTACAGTGTAAACATACAAGATGAAGTAGATTCAGTAACAGAGTTAATTAGTACACCCGCAATGAAAAGAAAGTTTTATCTAAAGATATAATCTATGAAATCATTTTGGTGATTTCGATTAATTCTTAGTATCAGTTGTGAATAACGTAGATCACCATCTATTTCCGATACTCTACTCGTCTGAATTACATCTATTTTACCTAAACGTCGCTTTCTTACTTTTCTTGCTAGAATATTTTCATACAATGTTAGAATCATTTACGGCGCCAAGTCGCAGTGGAATTCTACCATGGAGCTAAATACAATGAAAGATTCCACAAGTTGACGAACTAACTTAGTTTACTCCAGGATATTAAGGCACTATTTAAATTTTCTGTCAACGACATAATTAAACCAAGAAAGGCAAGTACTGATATTTTATCTTCATCCATTATTTTATGAATTGTGATAAAGAGTTAACTTTGCACCACTGAATTAGTAATTGTGTCACTGTTATCAAAATATATGGAGTGAATCAGCCATGAAACACAATTGTTGCTAACAGTTAAGATAAAAATACTCTAATGGATTTGAGCAATACGTAACTCATAAAGATGAAAGACTCATGTAACAAAGGTTGGAAACACACTTCCAAAGGACAACGCACTCAAGAAATGTATGCAAAATTAACACTTGCTAATGTTATTCCTATAAAAGTAAAGACGATTTTAATATTGCCTGAAATATTGTTGTGTAATATGAACGGCAGTACGGCAGAGGCATACGATCAGCCATTACCTATTCCAACGGAAGAAGTAAATTGCTTGGTGGACGCCTACCCATACCTACGTACAATGACTGTTTCCTTAGCCGTTTCATTAATAAATTACTAGTCGGCTATCTCGGTTGATGCCCATCTAAAGAAACAGAGAAACATTGCATGATAAGGACTTCCTACTTTTATCTATATATCAGAGTGGTATTCAGACGAAATATCGGATTACTTGCTCTATTAATTTTATTGTAATGTCGTATACTGGACACCGTATTCAATTGAGGTGATGGCAGTAATATCAATAGAGCACTTTTTTCGCAACCTTGAATTTACAGTGTATGATGAACGAACATTTGAAATTTCCATAAGCAATAGAGCATTCATAACAATCACATAGTGAACATAAAACTCTCCAAACGCACTTTCTCTTTACTAAAAACTTATCTTTTCAAGAGAGCCTAGTTACGAACAAACATACCGTTAGATTTGCGGACTCGGTATCAAATTGAGCCGACAATGTTTTTACTGCAGATAATCGTAGCCTTGCATTTGAGGTCGGAGTCAAGACGGATAATGACAAAAAAATATCAAGTACGAGAACATACCCTAGTAAATATGACAGTTAACCTAGCAATAAAATACAATGCATCACCACAACTATGTGAAAACTAAATCACGTGTCGAAATGCAATTAAATCAACATGCATAATTACAGCAAACGATGGAGCAAAGTCATCTGAACGTTTAAGCCAGAAAGGCTCCAACCTTGACTGGCAAGGATAAAGATGAACTGCGAACTGAGATAATAACTGTAGTAATTATAGTACCTACAAGTATACAAACGATGCAATATCTACAGCTGACAGGATCTTGGAAAAAGGAGCTGTAAATGAACTGTTTTGGCTCGTATCCCAAAAGTACGGAAGATGGCGTTGACTTAAGCGCAGTTTCTGCCAAAAAAAATATTTATTTCATAAAATACTGAGCCTCTAACAAAGACCTCAAGTGTAATAAATTAAATTTTTATTTATAAGCGAAAAAAAATTACCTGAATGTTAGTTTTCTTTGGACAAAGACACTGAAAAATAAACGCTAAACGCAATTTCTTGGTTAACGTAGTTGGCAAGTAGTATGCAAGTGGCATCCTCAATGAAGCAATAGCTATTATCGTAGCCGGAAAAGAGGTAAACAAAGAAACGCAACAATGGATCCCTTTGATATGCAATGACAAAAGAAGGATGTTGAGGAAAATATAAACAACAGAAAAAATATTAAAATTTATCACATGGGCTTTTAGCTTGAATCTAAACCTTAATAATATCCTGCTGTCAGATTTTCCCATCAAAACTACTGAACCGATTCAAATGAAAGTTGGTACACGGATAGTCTAGAGCTTGAGATAAGCTACTCTTTAGCCGAAAAGTGATTTTTCCGAGAGGGATATCTAGAAGATAAACTGTTTAGTTCGTTTTTAACTCAACTGCCTATTATCACCGATGACCGAAGTGGAATTACAAGTCTTAAGTAAAAATGCATTATAGTTCAATCCCAAAGATTAAAATAAAAACATACACGCCGCAGGTATGAAGCCATCCAATGCTAAAACATAACCCTTCTTGGCAGTCGGGTAAAAAGTCATTGACTTATTTTGAACAGGAAAATATATCCCTTTTTTGTTTAAGATTATATACACATGTATGCATTTTTTAATACGTATACAAAATTAAATATTGCCATTTTAATAAATCCTTCCGAAGAACGACAAATCATGCTATCAAGAAAGAATCGCGACTAAAACAATAGGAAACAGTTGGGTTTAGAATTTTTTTAGAAGCAACCGAAAAACCACAGTTGCAACAAGAAATCCCTCATGCAATAAAATGTGGTATTCATTTTTGTTTTATAACTATTCTACTTCCAAATCAGTTGTTCGCTGACTGATCGAAATTATTCCATGTGGGTTCACCCTAATTCTCAAGTTAATAAGGAAATAAAGAATTCGAAAGGGCTTCCAATACGGGTTAGGTTGAAGTATATCAACTAGCTGTATATTGTGGTTCATTGTCAATTTAGATCATACAAGTTTGTATTCTTATTCCTCTTATAATGTTCTTCCGTAGTTTTGCGCTGAACTCCCGATAACATTCTCAGTGTTTGGTACTTTGGCCTCATTAAGCTTCCGATCTGGCTCAATTTTTAAACTATGTTTGGGTGTAACTAATAAATGAGAATCTTTAAACAAAAAATAATTTTATTTCGTATAACGAACGTTATTAACGGAGTAACGGTATATAGGTTTATAAAATTTAGTCTGATTTTTCTAGTTTTATGCAAGTACGTGGGTATCAAAACAAAATACCTAATGGAAACGGCAATCATGATGCGAGATGTTAAGGTTAACCGTTTATAGTTACATGGTATTGGAATTAATTCCTTTGATAAAATAAATATAAACATCGAACTTATCTTGGACATTGAGGAAATATAATGATTGAGGTCATAGGTATAGTCTCATTAACACGGACATAATTAACGATTTAGACATCGTTGGAAACATACATTAAGTTTGTTATTTAAATAATTAAAGACACTTATGTATTTACGCAAATAGAATCAATAGAGGTAATCCATCGGATTGTTCATACTTTTCATTGTTTCGAAGTCATTGTTTAATTCCAAGTGGAGAATAAAGATTTACTTACTGCTTTTTCTTCCCTCCTGAACTTTGTACGTGAGTTCAGTGAACGCCAAGTCCACTGGCGGTCTCTTGGGCAGATGTGTGAGGGTCTTGTGCTGCGCCGGTGTGATGGTCACCTTTAAGCTCCCTTTCCTGTCAGAGAGAATGGGCTTAGTGTCCACTGGCCCCGGAAGGCACAAATCTTTGTCCACTTTCATTTTGTACAAAACACAATGGGTTTTATTTAACTAAGAAACTCTGGTCATTCGTACGTCACAAAGAAGTAGATAAGTGTAAATGCGATTGAAGACGCGCGTTTCGCGCGAAGCTCCCGCGCGCACTGGTCGCTGCCGAGTGTTCGACTGAGCGGCTCCCGTCAGGGACGATACAGTCGTGACGTACACTGATTAGCTATACCAGTTTTGAACTTTGGCTCATAACGTCCATACATCATATGGGCGAATGTTCGTAACTTGTTTACTTGAATGCTGTGATGAAACAGTGTGCAGTACTCATTCATATCCTGTTTGTATGCCTGTCTAAGTGTGGCGTTCATGAAGTTGGGCACTGATTTTGCAGATTTGTGTTCCCTCAATAAATATAAAGAGGATTAATTTCGTTTTGCTTATTGATGATAGTAGTTTTTGACTTAAATACAGATTATTAACCAACTAAGCCAGCAGTCAGTCAGTATTAAATTTATTTTACCTTATGTTACTTTGCACCACAAAAAGTAAGCAATCAGTAGAAATGCCATTATGAAATTTGAAAAGTATTGAAGATTTTAATGGCAAATGAAATTAAAACTAGCGGAGGTGATCTGAACAGTTACCATGGTGCCTCTCATTAAACTTGATAAGTTTTTGTCAAAATTATGATTGAGGTGTTTAAAAAAAATCTGTTAAAAGCTATAAAACATAATTATTTCTGCTGATTTTGACTATTTACTTTCAAAAAGCCAAACCAATTTTTTAACTGCTATTATTTTTATTTTGAAAACAGTAACGGTAAGGTACGACTCACCTACCTAAAAAACGGAATATATTTTCATATGCACAATTTAAGAGGCGTTCAAAGTCATTCAATGTGTATGTTTAAATGTCACCAATTATAATGTTTTTAAACCCCCGATACAAAAAGATGGTTGTTATAATTTGGACAACTATGTGCGTGTCTATCTGTAACACCTTAACACATAAACAGCTCATTTTATGTTTAACAAAAAATAAACGTAAGTGTGAAAACTATAAGGTGAATTAGGGTTGTTCGTTAAAAATAAATGAATTTCAATCTGCATTAAATGAACTACATTGCAATGCAAAAATGCTTATGGATCAAATGTAAATAAACTCAAGTAAATAGTTTAAGTGCCACCTTACAAAGGATTTAAGTAACTACAAGTTATGACCAGTCCTTTCTGATTGTATGCTTTACAACTTTCTACAAAATATCATAACGACAGGAGTGAGAATACAAGAGGTATAAAAACTTTCTCTTGGAGTGCATTTCACTGCACAATCAACCTTTTGTGAAGTACGAAAGCGAAGCAATACAAAGAAAATCATACATTTGTAAAATTATACACATACATCACGGTTCATATAATATTTAGATACGTTGCAAAGAACAAAGTTGCGACATAGACACGCACTCATTTCGCTTGTTAACTTACCTCAAATTGTTTAGTATGTATACGTTATCCATCTTGCGCACTTCATATGAGCGAAAACTTATCTAAGATTAGTAAAAAATAAAGTTATTGGTAAAAACAAAAGTAAATCGTTACACAAAACAAAATACTCTTGATGTTATGTATGGCCAGTAGGTAGACACATACATGTCATGTTAATAAAAAAAATGCACTTTCTCCTAGAATAAACACAGGGTGTGCAAGCAAGATAAGATATAGTACACGCATCGAGTGCGACAGAGATGGATTGAAAATTTCGTAGATGACATTGACAGCTTTCAGCTGTTGAGAGATATACAGATATACTGTTCGATATCATGTCAAAAATGTCAATTAGCAGTTAAAAATATTCTTTTTTTTTAAGTTCCCGAAATGAAAAACAATTATTCAAAAATATCAACATAATCTTATAAAATATTTTTATCATTGTTTTCTAATAACATGAAGTTCGAATTTCCCTTTATTTATATGGACATAATTATTTACAATTTAATTATAAATATAATACTATATACAAAGAAAATAAAAAAGAGACAAATTAAAATAGTGCATCAAAAAATTCCTCCGCATCGCTGTCAGCGGGGATCGTGCCCAAAAGGCTGGCCGCATTGCCACGTTGAATGGCAATGCTGATTCGTTGGCCAAGGTATTGGCCAGCCCTTTGGTCACGTGTGGACTCCACTAAACGCATGCTTAACTCTTTGAAAAGTTTGTGGGCACTTGGGCCCTTTGGTCCCAGTGTTCCAACCCCAAACGGTTCAAACATGTAATTGCCGATTAGGTTTACATATTGAGGTTTACATGAAGTTCTGATATTTTTACAAGGAATACAAACCGCTGTCGTGCAACACGTTAAAAACTACCATTTGAGTACTGCCCGTATGAAATAAGAAACAAGAAAATGGTAACTACAACGAAATATTGACATACTACTTTATCATGTAGGTTGTTCCGAATAGCCATCTTGTTCATTTTGATTTTGACATTTCTGGAAAATTCTCCATAAACCCTGAGAAAATAGTTTTAGCACTTTTCTTATGACCTCTCTTATACTAAATATCGACATGTTGAACTTAAACTATTCATCATCTCTTCAGCTTTCCCATACATGTCGGTATTGGCTTTCAGTTCAACCAGCTATACCTGTACAAATGTGTTTTTTTTGTAGTGACTGCCTATCTGACCAAATCAGATTGACCTCATCATCCCAGTATGTAGCCTTGGCACCGCTACATCCCTTTGTAGAACTGGTCATCAGACTTTCCAGCCTTTGACTATCCGATGAAATACCCGAAAGATTTTCAAATGATAGTCTTTGTAACGAAAGACAGAGCTAAGATGGACACCTATTCACGGACCGATCGCGCCAAGCACTGCTTAACCTTAAGATCGATCGACCCGTGCCGCTGTCACTTAAACATTGGACTATTAGTATCATGAATTATTTTGTATTATGTTTTTTTCTGACCACCAAGAAGGCGATGTAAAATGTTATTTATAATCGTGGCTTTTGAGTTACACAACATGTTTTGTTAGTCGTTTCATCATATTATTCTTATTTTGGTAGAAATTTAGGAATACGATATCGTCGTTCTCATTTTAAGAATTACCATCCTAATGTCATATATATTGTCACAGTGTCATGTCATTGTATTTTTACGTAAATTTACGTCAAACAAAATTGAACAAAATAATGTGATTATTTAATTGTATAAAGATTGAATAATGAAACTGTGAAAAAATTTATTCTAACACAAAATGGAGAGCGTTACAGTGAGTACCTTTAAGATTGAACCTTGATAGTACGATGTTGTTTATTGTTCATTGTTCTTAATTTTTATTGTTTCAGAATTTTTCTGTATCGCTTATCAAAGGTTTCATAGACAGCTTACGAGGTGTAACTGTACTCTTATATTTAGATAAAGAGATCAATGAGCGTGCACTTAGTCGGTCGCCACCGACGGAATTTGAAAACACAAAAAATAAACAAAAGCAACCAAAAGTGAAACAGTAAGTTTTTCAAATGTTTTATTCATAACATATTGTCCACGTATTGGACCCACTCTGCCACGTGTTAATTAATTTTTTTTTTCTTACTAGAATTTAAAGTGCAAATATTATTTTATTTCGTTTCTTTTTTCTGTCTGTGTTTAGCACAGTTTTTTTATTAAAAAATACAGACAGACAGAAATAAAATTCCTAATTGTTTATATATTAAATCCTATATTATATACATGACCAATAATACTGCCAAGTTTCATAAAAGTTTAATACATATATAGTATATAGTATTTGGATAAAAGAGTAAATAAGACACATTTTTTAAATTTTGCATTAAATATATCTTTTTTTTTACAGGGAATCAAAAGTACTTACGAGAGTGTTACAATCATGCATTCTAAACGGCTTTATATTTTTGCTTAGCATATTAATATTTGAATACGTACTGTTGCCTGCGGTCAAGTACTTAGTAACGGTGGTCTTTGGCCACAATCCCGGAGTAGCCCATAATGTATGGGCGTGGATGCAACCGTTCCTGTCAATGACGTTCAGGATGATATGGGTGCTTCCGTTATTCTTGTTGAGTAAACTAGTCAACAGTTTGTGGTTTCAAGTGAGTATATTACATGTTAATTCATCTGCCTAGCCTTTTCCCAAGCTGCGTTTTGGATGGCTTCCAGTCTAACCGGATGCAGCTGAGTATCAGTGTTTTAGCTGCCTATCTGACCTCCACAACCCAGTTACCAGGGCAACCTTATACCCCTTGGTAAGACCGGTTGTCAGACTGTCTGGCTTCTGACTACCCATAACGATTGCCAAAGCGTACAAATTATAAATGACAGTCGGGGCCGACCGTGCCAAGCATTGCTTAACCTTATGATTGATTGGCTTTTACTTAGCCACAAGCTCCTCAGATTGGATGTTAACTAAACTCATTAATTATTTATGATGATCAACTTTTATTTTATGGTAAATCAATGACATCATCAAATTATGTCATACTTGGTTTTAGTTAGATAGCTCACCGAGGCAGTCAGCTATAGCTCATAGGTGACTGCCTCGGTGGTCTAGTGGACGCAAGGCGCGACTGCTGTGCCCGGGGTCTCGGGTTCGTATCCCGGGTCGGGCCGAAATCGCTTTGTGGGTTTTGAGAAACTTTCATAAAGCAGCATGGAGTCTGGAAGTTTGTGATTGATTCACCCGTGCAACGGAAAGCACGTAAATGTCGGTCCTGCGCCTGATCAATCTCCGGTCGTGTCGGATTGCCGTCCCATCGGATTATGAGAGTGAGGGAATAGAGAGTGCACCTGTGTCTGCGCGAATGCTTGTGCACTATAATATGTCCTGCGCAGCTGGCTGATAATAAAAGAGAACTACCGCCGTAGCCGACAATCGGCCTGGATGCCATCATAGGTGTTTTAAACAAAAAAAAATCTGCAACCAGGCAAGAGTATACTCAAATTAAATTAATAATAACATTTTATTTTGTCCAGGACATCGCAGATAGTGCGTACCGCCACAGACGCGGCCGGCCGCAGTTCATGTCGAGCGTCAGCAAGATCATTGCTGATTCGCTCTTCAGCTTGTTGGTGCAAGCGCTATTTTTAGTACAGGTAAGCTAAGAAGCACAGAAGTATTTCTTAAATAGTCCAGCATTCAAAAAGTTTCTATCTAGTGATGATGCAGAAGATTTGTTCGAATTCATGGCCCATGTTTTGTGAACAGGCATTATAATTGATTAGGTTACGATGGGGCTGGCATAAAAAGAAAAATGGCCTAAAAATTAATAAAGAAAAACAAAGCGTTTCTATACATAATAATCTGAAATGTTTAACTGTTTCCCAGTTTGTTTGCTTTCGATCCAAGAGACGATACTAGGCTATTTATAATCCAAGTGCTCAAAGTATTTCCTTCGAAACGCAAGTGATTCAGCCGGAAACAGCTAAATACATACACCAATATTACTAAAGCGAAAATTTGTGTCTGTGTATGTGTGTGGATTTTGATCAGATTTTGGTGTAATATAGCTTTGGCATCAGAATGACCTATATAGGTTTTTTATCCAGGTGCGGGAAGTAGTTTCTCAGGAATGGGATAAAACCGCTGGCGAAAGTTAGTATTAAATATGATGGATATTTGAGACTTTATGACTGTAGACATTTACTGAGGGCGAGTGGGTACTACTGATGTTCTGTATAATATGATCATACTGCATAATCCTTTTGTGTCTGAGTAACAAATCAGAGGATTCCTATACAAAGAAACGCCACATCTTTAAATAGCATAAACTTGTTTCCTTGTTTTGTTCAATAGCTGCTTATAAGCACGGAAGTTGCTTGCGGAGTCTAAAAATACAATACCCCTTGTTATAAAATGAGCTTCATGTTGACATCAAACTTGCAACCCTATTTTGAACTTTATTTCAATAGAGATAAAGTTCATTAAGAACTTTACGTACGTTACGTAGAGCAAACAAGTACCAAGTTTAAGTCAGTTGTTGTTAGAAAAATGTATACAGGATTATATTATTTTTCTAAATTCAATACAAAGGACACATGACAAATTTATTGTCAATTAATTAAATAATAAGTAATAGGTACTCATTATTATGAATATTGTGGTGTGGTATATAGAAATAACTGAAAACAATATCTTTTTATTTCCAGAGTATGTTAGTAAGTATGTTACCAATAACGTACATAGGCGAGCTACTCTGCCTTATACATATGTGCCTACTCTACTCCCTGTACTCGTTCGAGTACAAATGGTTCAACATGGGCTGGGAGCTCCACAAGCGGCTGACCTTTATCGAGTCCAACTGGCCTTACTTCCTCGGCTTTGGACTGCCGTTGGCTGTTTTGACGCAAATACCACAGTCTTATATTATTAGGTGAGTTGCCATTTTTTTATAGTAACATCTACTAATATGGAAATAATGTTGAGTCATCTTGGGGTCAATAGTAGGTATCTATGCTTTTTTGTAATGTGTCTTAATCTTAATTAAATTGATATTATATTGTATCCATATGTACAGACGCCAGCACATCAAGCTACCCGAAACTATCAATTTAGAACCATATCCTCCAGCGATAAAGTTGAAAATCTATTAAGGAATTTTGACAGACTTTAGCATGCAGTTAGTTAGTAGCTTGATGTGCATTATTGCATTATAGTGCATTATTCTTTTTAGATTTTTTATTAATATAGAAAAAATCTTTATTTCATAATTGATCATGATTCTTTGACTGTAAATTTTTCAGTTATCAAATTCCACTTAAAATTATTGATAAAATGATAATACGATATCTAACAAAATTGGAGGCTTTATTAAGTTGGTACCTGTTCTATCTATGAATGGAAAATTATCGGCACTTGTCTCAAACAAGCAAAGCTAAATCAAGCAAATATTAAAACAAGTGCGTCCAAAGTCCACAAATGACTAGACATTTTCCGTTTTTGCTACTCCAATACTAAAGACATAATTAAGTTTTTATAGCGTCTGTTTTTGATAATATTTTAAATATAAAATTTGAATGTAAGTCTAGTCCAATTCGTTGAAATTAAAAACTTATTATGTAACATAGTTATGACATTGTGTAAAGTACTTATAGCTAATTAATTATTACTTGAATGATGTAAAGACGTACTCGCTATTGATAAGAACATATTTATAAAGCGTACATCATAGTGCGATTGTAATTAACTTTTAAGTAAAAATGATTGTCGTGAGTAGTATGACCATATATGACCATACGTTGATACCTCATTATTATAGAAACTCATCTCCCGAGCCTTTTCCCAACTAAGTTGGGGTCGGCTTCCAGTCTAACCGGATTCAGCTGAGTACCAGTGTTTTACAAGGAGCGGCTGCCTATCTGACCTCCTCAACTCAGTTACCCGGGCAACCCAATACCCCTTGGTTAGACTGGCGTCAGACTTACTGGCTTCTGATTACCCGTAACGACTGCCAAGGACTTTAGCACTTTTCGACCCCATCGGCCATCTGCCATCCAATGAGTTCTTATAAAAACAAAAATATTCTTAAGACATATTCAACCATATCTATGCCTTATAGTTTATACATACCTCCGCTGATATTTATGTGGCTTTTATAAGGAAGAAGAAAATAATCTATTTTTTTCTTTACATTACAGTGGTTGCGTGTTCTCCATATTCTTCCCCGTGTTTATACTGAGCGGCAACGAGGCTACCCCCGTTATAGGAAGGTAAGAATCAGTACCTGTTTCACCACCTGCGAATAAGTTCCAGTTAGTTTATTTAGTAGATAATTTTCGTACAAATTCTGTTCCATTTTTTAATTTATCTGGTAGATAGTGGCTATTCAGGCATTGTGAAACTGGCCGTTAATATATTATTCCCATAGAAGGGGATGTTTTTAATAGGTAACTTCTATCTGAAAAATATAATATAAGATGTCATAGTTATATATCTGTCAAACTGATATGATTATTTTTAAAATATATTAAATTGTCTGAAAGAGTTCCAGTTGTAATATCTAACTAGAGAACTAAATGACAATCGAATGGACTCCGATATTTATTTTGATAAGGATCCAAATTAACAGATTAGCGCATTATTATCTAAAATGTTTATGCTGATAAGTCCTTTAATCTCCAGAAAAGTGGTACCTTGACCTTGTAACACACAGTCTATACTCATATTATAAATCTAAAGAGTTTGTATGTTTGCTTGTACGCTTAATCTCATGAAGTACTGGTCCGATTTGAAAAAATATTTCAGTGTCGGATAGCCTATTTAATGAAGTAGTCTATAAACTACATTTTATGTGGGTGCTCTGAGTAGTTCTTCTTTCTTCTCGGGGGTCCGGGTAAAACCGCTATCGGGAGTTAGATCCCAGTTAATGTGAATTTATGATATGAATGATGTTTTTTTTTTGTCCATTCTCAACGTTTTCCTTAATAAAACTAGTTACATACGTAAATATAAAAACGCTACGTTATAATTTATCTATCATATCTAAATGCGGTACCAAGATGGGGGCTCTATTTAAACAGTCTGTCACCCACATTCACTTATTGCAACGTCGGTCTTTTAATCAACTGTCTAGCCATTTTCAATGTCTAAGCTTAGTAACCAACCCGCATTGAGCAAGCGTGGTGATTAACGCTCACTCCTTCTTCGTGAGAGAGGAGACCTGTGCCCAGCAGTGGGGCGATAAAAGGTTGTGATGAAGCTTAGTATTTATTTTTTAAGAAACGTGTGACCTTCTTATAACTGTTTTTTTTTTTTCAGCGAGTACCCTCTCCGTCTGTTCTCGCCAGTGGTGGCGATATCCAACGGAATGTTCCGTTTCGTTCGCCAGGGAGCCGAAGTGGTGACCCAACGGAACAGATGACTGCCACCCAACACCTGAGTTATTGTACCTTTACATATAGCAGAACGGTGCAGGGTTGTGCAAACTTAGTGTTGTTATAGATCATTTAAATTGATACATAGATAAATATTTTTGTTAGGGACATTTTAAATTTGATGAAATGGGATTAGGATTAGGTTCGGCGTCATTGCAGGCTTTCGACAGATTTATACGTAGATTGACTAATTGGGAAATATGCCAGAGACACAAAATGGTCAAATTTTTATCGCAATTTTAATTGCTACAAAACATACCTAAAAAGTAATGTTGAAAAAAAGTCATGAAAAGCTGAAAAGCTTTTTTAAAGTTTCCTCGCATAGGTAACTAGAGATAATCTTGATATAAATGATTTAAAAAAGTAGTTTTAAAATAGCATGCATATAAAATGTAAATACGATAATAACAATCATTTAATCAACAAAAAATAAATAACCAAACACTTCATTGTTGACATCGGAAGTCGTGGAAGATTTTGACGTCACAAGACGCGCCAAAATGGCCGCGTTGGAAATGACAATGATTTTAAATATATTTTTTCAGCTTAATCTCATCATCAGCGTTTTACATTTTGGATGACTTACATTCATTTTTGATAAAGGAGAAACGCTTTATTAAAAAAAAAAATACATGCACATTCCTTACCTATATTAAAAAAAAATCTTATAATGAAAACCTGTACATATCTGACATCAAAGGAGTCAGATTTACTAATGAACTAAAAAGTCGAATTGTTTTGAATTCTGGATAATGTTCGAAATTGTTCTGATTTTAAAAGGGCTATTTTAAAATTCCCTGTTCAAATAATTCGTCGATTGTTCGAGAACAAAATGGCGTCAACTGTAGCGATGTATGATCGATCACCATAATAAATATCAACTTACTAGTCAGTTCGGAACATATTTATTTATAACAATTTTATTATATTTTTATCATTAACAAATTATCTATATTTTTACGAAAATCGAGAGGCAGCTTTGGTAGTACCTATAGTTATATAATTTCATACTAAAGTAACGAATATTTACATATCGTACTAACTTGACTGCCAACATGCTCTCACGCTGTTGTAGATGTGACAAACTACTGAAAAATAATGTAACGTTTAACGGTCTATTTTAGTTATATTTGAGACTTGTTACACCACTAGAAATTTACATTTGCAAATATTTGCATTTGCAAATGTTTTCAAATGTTTTTATAAATTACATATGTTTTTTTGTGTACCGTGCCGGGACACTGTAATTTACTCGGATGTAGAGAGACTAAGAAATTTATCAGAATTTCAAAGAAATATTTTAGTTGATATATGTATGCGTCCTGTTAAATATTAATTATCAATTTATAATATTGTATTTTGTAGTGTTTCACCCGCATTCCGTTATTACTTCTTCGCGCACCCGGCTAAAAAGTAGCTAGAAGCCACCCTCGATAACTGTACTATTTAACACTGAATCAATTCAAATCAGTCTAGTATGTTCTAAGGGTGTTACTAGACCTATCGATCGACCGTCAATCGACGCCATCGATCGCAGGTAGAAG
The DNA here is from genome assembly GCA_958496145.1 of Heliothis peltigera. Lineage (NCBI taxonomy): Eukaryota > Metazoa > Arthropoda > Insecta > Lepidoptera > Noctuidae > Heliothis > Heliothis peltigera. The sequence continues at coordinate 10,049,911 of OY292329.1, read as the reverse complement.
GGATTGGTCGACGCTATCAGTATGGTGTAAACGTCGTCGACCATTCCAATTTAGCATCGATACATAGCATCTATCGACAATCTTTCGATTGGTCTGGTACCACCCTAAGATTAGCGCGTTCAAGCAAACAAACTATTCAGTTTTATAATATTAGTTTAGAATTATATAATCTGAGATAATTAGATCTTATTTTTACAGCAAAGATCTCTATAAGCGTTCATGTTGAAAGCTCCAAGATGTAACAGGTCCTTTATAGAAAATGATAATAGCGTTTGCACAACCCTGTAACACAACAAATGTGTTGTCCGGAATATATTTATGTATACTGTGCTCATTGATGTTCGCATTGCTCATGTTATCGAAGTTGACGGTAGGGGAGGATTTGAATGACTATCCAATAATTGCAATCTTTTAATTTTTTTCTAATAATTTCAAGTTGCCGGATATATCTTGGCAAATACAGTCTTTAATTAGAGTTTCGCGCATTGTCCGCTTAGTGACCCAAAAAATGGTTACTTTTAGTGTTAGTGCATTATGCATTAGTGCCGGGACAATTTTTGTGATTAAAAACTGATGAAATGACTTCCTCCTTGAAATGGTTTGAAATCAGAGGGTTGTATAAACAAATAATTTTAATCAGACAAGTGGCGCCCTCTATATTTCAATGAACTTTTTAAATTATGCCAGTGTTGGATAGTCAATCAAAGTTGTTTTATTATATCAAATGGTGCCTGGAATTATTCACATTTAAACTTAAATAAATAATGAGTAATCGCTTCGTATAAGTTGTAATTATAGTTTATATAATAATATAATTACAATCATTCTTATTTAGAAACGTCTCAAATTGTGATTGATTTTTTACATGACATTATTTATTAAACGGACTGACTGATCTACTCTGGTGTTTTAATTATTTGGTTACAATGTGATCTCTACTCGTACAATAAATCCTGTGTTTATTAACCTTACAAAACTTTATCTGAAGTTGCAGTTGTTTACCCTACCTATCCAAAATGCAACCTCGCCTTTTTTTGCGGAGAAATCCTCCTGGTCTATCCTCCGCCTGGGAGGAGGCGGAGGGGTGTGCGTGTGCCAGACTCTTGCCGGCTAAAACCACCCCGGTGTCTCCTCGCACGTGCGCAGGGGGCAAGGGATTCAAGATTCTTCCGCAGAACCTCGTCTACACCAACCAAAACCGATGGCACCACATCTGCTAGCCGTGCAAATACATCTCATCATCTCATGATATTTGAACACAGAATCTTAACACCGCGATTATATAATGGAATACAAATGTTAACATTATCAAATATATTTATTTGGAACAAGAAACACGTACAAATATAAAACTCTTTCTGGACATATCTGCGCCGATGCGATAGACCTAGAGGATCACGAAGCATTTTTATCCAGCACTACACAGTATGAAGAACATACATGAAGGAATAAGGTAGAAAATAGAGCACAAAGGCGTCTACTTTTTTAATAATACAATTAGATAAAATACGTTTTAAATCCCCTTTGCATAAAACAAACATCGCAGCATGTTTACTTTTGTTCAATAAAAGAGGGCGCTGTGCATTGGCAGTCGAATTCTGAATCGCGCTATGGTTTCGTTACACGGCGATGCATAAGTACTGGTTCACCCGTGCCTCGATGTGAAATTTCTGAAAAGGAAAGCCGGACCAATAAAGGCTTAACCTTATTGTTTTTGGGATATCGTTTCCATTTGATGGAAAACCGATATTAATTTACTTTAACATTCCTTGCGTTTTTATTTATGACTCAAGTTATAAGGTAAGCAAGCAAGCTTTCTTTTTATATTAGTCGAAAATATTTTTGGTACGCGTCGATCAAGAAATCGGTGCCTTGAGTGTTTCAATGAGGCTTTACCACAATAGATAATGAGAATATAAATAAACACATTATAGTCACATAAATAATTTATTTAAAATTTAATTTCATTCATTCTTCAACATATTATCACAAGTTTACAAACTATTTGAGTTCATATGTGTTTACAGTGCGTCGTTACAATATTAACTGCGATGCTGTAGTACTGACCGCAATCCTAGATGGCGCCACTACGAACAATTAAGCTCAAATACTACGAGAGCACATTATTATAGTAGTAGGATGATATAAGTATACTTAGAATGTAATTTCACAAAATTGACAGATTGATTTCTCAACAAAACATATATATTTTTATTATGTTTATATACAAATTGCTACTATAGTTATTTTACTATACAAATTACAATAGGTATTCCCTGTTTTCATAATCATATAACGAAATGAAAATGGATTATCATAATTAAAAAACATTAAAAGATATATAAAAAATAATACGAAAGATTCTCGCGTCACATTTATAAATATCGAACGTAATTATAAAATGCATTGTTTGAATCCTTCTGGTAACTAGGTAATGAATAAAGCAATGGCTAGACAACAAATTATTACACACTACACAATACATACAATATTAAATAACAGTATATCATCTATTACTGTTGACATGCATTGTTACTTAAAAATCCGAATAACGGCTACAATATACGTCTATTGTAAAAAAAATGCCTTTATCTTCAAATTGAATGCAAACTTTTTGGACTGATTTACCAGTAAGGAGGTCCTTAAAATTAAAATCAGGTACAAAACTATTTAATTCACGAAATGAGGTCACGACAAAACACGATTTTTAAATTATTTATATTATACATATACCTACATGATACATTGGCTAATTCACAATAATAATAAAAAACAATATACATTTCACTGTATGTACATAACTACTTAATTATGTATACGGTTATTATCTATATGAGATCTATAACACATTTACTAAACTTAACCAAACATACATTTTTTGAGTGTATATTTTTAAAGTTTGCTATATTTAAAATTAATATTGAATTAAATTGATTATAATTGTAAAGTGTGGAACACAAATGCAAATGCAATTTATGTACTTACTGCTATCTTTTACCAAATTATAAATAGTTACATTTTTTTTTAATTAAAATTTTCAATGGCAGCTGTATACAAGTGTCTTTCTACATAAAATAAAAAGGAATCGTGTTTAAAAAAAAAAATAAACAGACGTTTGAACGCGGTTACAAAAATCGAATATATTTACTTGACAATCGAAATCGAATAAAAAATTAGTGTTCGATTTTTTTAAATCACATGGTAAAGTTTTTTTTTATAATAACACAACAAAGGTTTAACTAATGACTTATTTCGTTACTCACGTTTGTGACATACATTTATCTATATACATACATATTCAAGATAAATATATTAGACATATTAAGTTTTGATATTACTCAATACCATAACGTCAATGCATATGTTGATATTCACAAAGCGGTGTTGATGACATAGAAAGCAAGTCACAGACAGACGCAGACTTCATCATCTCCCGAACCTGACCCCAACATAGTTGGGAAAAGGCTCGGGAACTATGTTGGGGTCGGCTTCCAGTCTAACCGGATTCAGCTGAGTACCAGTGTTTTACAAGGAGCGACTGCCTATCTGACCTCCTCAACCCAGGTATCCGGGCAACCCAATACCCCTTGGTTAGACTGGCGTCAGACTTACTGGCTTCTGACTAGCCGTAACGACTGCCAAGGATGTTCAATGACAGCCGGGACCTACTAAGACAGACACAGACTTACTAAATAAAATTAAATAATATTAAATTTCTCATAAAAGCTAGTCAATATAAATAGGAATGTTTATGTCAGGTGTAAATTGCATTTTAATATCAATTTTCTATGCTACGGTCAGTTATTGTGTCGAATTATAGTAGGATTAACTTATAGTTACTTAATTATGCTAAAATTGTAATAATCATTAAAAAATCAATATACAAACTAAAATTTGTAATTTAAACAATTAAATGTAGATTTACTGGTGAAATATTGATTAATTTACGTCAAGAATTGAATGTCATTGTATATGTCTTTATTATATTGAAGCAAGTGCCTATCGAAGAAATACAACTATAGCATGTATTAGGTACTCAAATAAAAATTACAACAAGATATGGAACACATTTGCGGAGTACTGTATTAATTTGCAAAGCAAGGAAGACTTAATACTTCAATAACTTCACATTTCTACATAATAATCAGGACATAGCGAAGCAGTCAAATATACGAATTCATTAAAATAATATACTCAAAGTATCTTTATGACTTTTCATAATCAAATCATCCTTGCTCCTATGCCTTTTCTACGATCATATAATACAGAAATCCTATGACAGCCAGCTGAGCAACCTAAATCCCAATAAGTTACAGACACCAGCACATCAAGCTACCGAAACTGTCAAATTTTCCCAACTAACTTTGAACCATATGCTTCAGTGATAAAGTTGAAAATCTATTGAGGAAATTTGACAGATTGTAGTAGCTCAATGTGCATCTGTACATCGTACATCTTGTGTCTGTACAGCGGACTACGTACTTTCCTTCTATAACCGGATACGAGCAGTTTATAGTAAGTGCACGAGTAGCATGCCGACCGCTGCGCCGGCGCACAGCCCCACGCTGAGCATGGTGGCGATCAGTCCTGACGCTTTCTCACGCTCGTGCATCTCTACCACCCTGGAAAAATAATTTAAGGTTCTCTAAAAAAAGGATTTTAATATTTGATAATCTTTACTCATCATCTCCCGAGCCTTTTCCTAACTATGTTGGGGTCGGCTTCCAGTCTAACCGGATTCAGCTGAGTACCAGTGTTTTACAAGGAACGACTGCCTATCTGACTTCCTCAACCCAGTTACCCGGGCAACAGAATACCCCTTGGTTAGACTGGCGTCAGACTTACTGGCTTCTGTCTACCCGTAACGACTGGATAATCTTTACTTATAAATTATAAATGCGAAAGTTATTTTGTCTGTCTGTTTGTCTCATACGCTTTCACTACTTGTTCAAGTTTACCAGTTTCGCACACTATATTATTTTATATCAGACTATGTATTTGTTTATCGTAGAAAATTAAGATAACCTAATTTACTAGACTCCGCACATAGTCGGGGTCATATTGATAGCTAGCCACGTGTTTATTAGTATATCTGTTATTTTGTAGTCATAGACGTAATGAAACACAATAGTTGTAGCAGCAAGACTGACAGTTTTATTTTTAATTCGAATTTTCATAGCTAATGACATAAGCATAAAAGTATTTAATCAATACAATGCAAGCAGTTTATATTCTAAATATTTTGATAATATTTTAACACCTCCACTTATCAAAATAAACTAAAGTCACTTCAACAAACAAACAAACAAAAAAATAAAACTTCTTCATCATTAAAACTTAACAAATAAACATAATTAAACAAGGCTTCTAAGTCCTAATTGTTTAACAAAATTATTATGTTTATTACTAGTTAAACCTTTTGTTAAAAGATCAGCTGGCATTTCAGAAGTTGACAGATATACAATTTTAACAATGTTATTGGCAACAGTTTCTCTCACAAAATGATGACGGATATCAATATGTTTAGTCCTCCTGTGGAACAAAGGATTCTCTGTCAATTTCTGAGCACCCTGATTATCATTGTATAATGTAATTGTATAATTACAGCTTACAATTTCAGACAACAAGTTCTTTAAGTATATAGCTTCCTTACAAGCCTCTGATATTGCCATATACTCACTTTCTGTGCTAGACAATGCTACAGTTTGCTGTTTTTTTTACATTCATACGACACTACAGCACCTGACAATATATAACAGAAACCCGTGTAGGACTTCCTATCAATGTTATTAGAACCCCAGTCAGCATCTACAAAGCCTATCAAATTATTATCATCTTTGGTATACATTAATCCATATGACTTGGTTCTCTTTAAGTATTTTAATATACGCTGTGCATGTTTCCAATGAACTGCTGTGAAACAATTATTAAATTGGCTTAAATAACTGACACTAAAACTGATATCTGGGCGTGTCAATACTGATAGATAGATCAGGCTTCCCAAGAGCTGCTGATAAGGAAACTGTTTCTCAACATTATTAGACTTCTCCAACTTTAAGTTATATTCTATTGGAGTATCAATACCATTACAATCTAACATGTTAAATTTCATTAAAATATCATTAACAAATTGTTCCTGATCCAATGATATACTTCCATCTTTATATGTCCTAACCCTCATACCTAAACAGTTCATTACCTGTCCTAAATCTTTTATCTTGAAATTCGACATTAAATCTTTCTTTAACTTATCTGTCATAGTGCTACTATTGGAGAAAATAAAAAAATCATCGACAAACACTGTAATAAATATTTGTTCATTATTTTCCTTTTTGCTGTACAAGCACGGTTCTAGTTTAGACTTTAAATATCCTAATGCTAATAAACAATCATTGAGTCTTTGGTTCCAGGCTCTGGCCGATTGCTTTAATCCATATATAGCACGTTTCAATTTCAGAACAGTATTGCTTTTACAATTTAGGTTAGGTGGAACCTGCATATAAACATTTTCATTTAGATGACCATTAAGAAATGCAGTTGTTACATCAAAATGGGTTACTTTAAAATTCAATTTAACACTAAGCGCAAACAACAATCTCAGAGTGGAGTATCTCAAAACAGGAGAATAGGTTTCGTTAAAATCGACTCCTTCTTTCTGGGTGAAGCCCTTTGCTACTAAACGAGCTCTATATCTCACCTTGTTATCACCTTCGAATTTCTTTTTGAAAACCCACTTGCATTTAACAACTCTGTCTGCTTCCTTTTCATCCACTAGTTCCCAGGCCTGGTTTTCTTCAAAAGCCCTGAACTCCTGCTCCATTGCTTGTTTCCACATCTCACTTTCAGGCCCTTTCATCGCTTCTTCATATGTTATTTCACCATTACATGACTTCAGCTTATCGTCAGTGATGCTAAGATTTGAAATTCCATACCGTTCTACAGGTTTTCTAATACGTTTGCTGGGTAATTCAGGAACTTCAACAGCTTTTAAATCATCATCTTCTTCACATAGTGTATGATATGAGTCTTCTGACGTTGAGCTTGAATAAGATGTGTCGGGAACATAGCTAAGGTCGTTTGGGTCTACAACTGTCCTGTCATGTTCTGATTCTTCCTCCACTGACTGTGAATCTTCCTGTGTAACAGTCATTTCCTGCACTACTATCTGAGCATTATCAGAGATTTCTTCTTTTTCCATAATAGTCACATCCCTGCTTACAGATACTTGCTTTGTTTCTAAGTTGTATAATCTGTATCCTTTAATGTTGTCTGGATACCCAACTAACATATACTTGACTGCCTTTTTATCCCATTTGAGTCTTTTCTCCTTGGGTACATGCACCATGACAGAACTCCCAAACACTCTAACATGGCTCAAGTCTGGCTTTCTGCCTGTCCATTTCTCAAATGGTGTAATATTTCCTAGTCCTGAGGCAGGCGATCTATTTTTTAGGTAAGCTGCTGTATTTACAGCTTCTGCCCAAAACTGTTTGCCTAATTTAGCCTCAAAGAGTAAGCATTTAGCACGTTCAACTAGTGTTCTGTTGAGACGCTCGGAGAGACCATTTTGTTCTTGGGTATATGGATTAGTCCTTTGATGAGCTATCCCTTCAGACTTCAGATAATTCTCCATCTCCTTAGAACAAAATTCACCTCCATTATCTGTTCTCAGCACTTTAATTTTGTTTCCGGTTTGATTCTCGACCAACTTTTTATACTCTTTAAAGTACTGCAATGCTTGATTCTTCTCTTTCAAAAAATATACACTTGTCATTCGACTGGCATCATCTACAAAGACAAGAAAGTATTTCGCCTGACCAATTGACTTGGTCTCCATAGGCCCACATAAATCTGAGTGCACAACTTCTAACAGTGTTTCACTCCTATGATTACCTGATGGAAAAGGTAAGCGAGTCTGCTTTCCTTCGCAACATACTTCACAGTTGGATTTCTGGATGTTTGCTTTATCTTTATAAGATACACCCTCCACTGCACCATTCTTCATTTTGTCTAAATCAACGCTGTTGATATGCCCAAGTCGCCTATGCCACAGCCTTGCATCTGATGTGTGTACTGCCGAAGCTGCGAACCCTTCTGTCTTCACTGTATTCAGTTTATACACTCCATTAATTAAACTTGCTACTCCAATCAGCTTATTCTGTTTGTTTCGGATATTGCAACAATTATTCTCAAATGACACTGTGTTTCCGTTAGCTATTAGCTGGCTAACAGATAACAGATTTGTTGTAAGGTTGGGAATGTATAAAACATTTCTTACAGTAATATCAAACTCATGTTTATGTACACATGTAGTTATTCGAGTATCGCCGGCACACATAACTGGCATAGATGTTTTGTTCGCCACAACTATTTCACGTATCGTGTGTTTTCGTATTTTCGATAAACTTTCTTTATTTGCCGTCATATGGACACTGGCACCTGAATCGATATACCAATCTTCTGTACTGAATTCTCCATGAAGAAAGGCCACACTGAATGCACCTGTTTCCTTAACCTTTAATTCAGGACATTGGTTTCTATAGTGTCCGATTCTTTTGCATTTAAAACATTTTATTTGTTTACTTCCCGAAGACAATGACAAGTTTTGATTTTGTTTTGATGCTTGTTTTTGTTTGGAATGCACGGGATTGCCAACTTTCGGTCGACGATTCATCCAAAACGCTGCTTCTGGTCCACTGTTGCCAGCATCAGAGGACATATCTAGAAGTTTTGTTTTTATGACGTCAGCGCTTACTGCCAAGCCAGAATGTTCGATCGCCATGATCATAGGTTCGAACTTTTCAGGCAGACCGGCTAAAAGTAAAGATGCGATCCATTCCTCACTAATTTCAAAGCCTGTCCCTCTTAATCTCTGCGCTGTTTCTACTAGTTGAGACACATAACTAGTCATAGATTCACTGGTTTCTAAGCGGATGGAAATCAATGTTCGAAGTAAACTGATTTTTCTAGTAAATCCGGTGTCATCAAAAAGTTGCTTCAATTTTTGCCACAGCGCGCCAACCGTTTTTTCAGTCTTGATATGTACGAATAACGAAGGCTCGATAGTCATAACTAGTTTGGCTTTAGCTTTTGCTTGTTCATTGTCACTTAGATCTTTGGAAATGTTGTCCAAATCAATGCCTTCCAACACCATGAAGTTTTTCACGGCGAATGCCCAATCATCATAATTCTCGCGACCTTTTAGTTTTGGTACGTTAACTATGTAACTGCTAGACGACATTTTTAACGAAAATACTACATGAACTTGTATTTAACTTTGGAAAATATGGGACTGGGCCCATAACCTAATAAAACACAATAGTTGTAGCAGCAAGACTGACAGTTTTATTTTTAATTCGAATTTTCATAGCTAATGACATAAGCATAAAAGTATTTAATCAATACAATGCAAGCAGTTTATATTCTAAATATTTTGATAATATTTTAACATACTTTTCATGTAATTTATGTAAACCATGCTGAGCGACAGATTGCTACGAAACAAATACCAAGTTCCCTGGCCCCCAGGGTAGCTTCGTATGTTTACTCCTAATCAATCAGGAATAAAGGGAAATGACGAAGGTCATTTACTGTGCACGGGGTCTTGAGTTTGATTCCCGGGTCGTTTCGCCCAAGGTTCACAATCAACGAATAAAAGAGGCCAAAATAAATGCATGCACTATCTAAGAAAATGAGCATTTTTATGTTTCTTTACAACAAAAATTATGATTTGGAATTATCTAAAACAGTAAGACATTATACAGCGGAGCTAACCGATTTTTTTTTTACTTTTTTATGCATTTATTTTGATCTTATAGAGCGATACTTTTCTTTGTTCTACTTAAAAGCAATTGTGCGTATAGGGTTTCTTTATACCAATGAAGTAGGAACAAAATGAGTCTTACCTTGTAGAATTGATCATGACAATATTAGTGAGGTATCCATTAGTGAAGGCGAAGACGATCATAATGATGATATACTCCCAGTCCCACATGAACACGACTGGCAGGTGCTTGCGGGGCTGCGCGTTACATAGCATCAACATCGGCACGCCGATCACACGGAGGATGGAGGCGCCGGCAATTATCCACTGGTTTGTTGGCTGGAAACAAAAAAAAATGTTAACTAAGTCCTTAAAACAGGCCGTTCCGTATCCTCATCATATATGTATATCAAGAAAATATTTAAGTACAGGAGATCAAATATACAATTTTGTAATACCAACAGTTGTTACATTGAAACAGCTTTACCTATTACTAAGTGACATTCTTATAACTAAATGCAGAACCAATTATAGGCAACCAAAATTGCTTGCACAATAGTAGATGTTTAACCTGTACCTAGTTCTAGCAAGAACCTGAATAAATAACCTAACCTAAATGCAGTTTTACAATATGTACACCACAATTTCAGCTAAGTTTATAATGAACGGTCTAAACCTATATATGAAATTTATCGCTCGACGACGCTAGCCGCCCGATAAAATATTTCTACAAACAATGAATGTAGAATTCACCATTCATACGGAACTCACGATAAATGGTAACAGTTTTTTTGCAAATAGTAATTTATACACCGGTCCATAGATTTCGAGATTAATTAACAAAAATATATTTAAATAAATCTTTAAGAAATTGTTAATGTTATAAGCGTTTTGGATAAATAATCTATTAGCCAGTGACATAAATTGAATAAATGAATAAGTTGGATCAAACTGTTAAAATCAGTTAAGTTGTTTGAACGTCCATCGTGCACAAATTTTAAGATTTAAAAGATACATATGTTTTATACTTAAAGGACTTACTCGCAATAAGAACCCGGCTACCATTCGTCCTGCATAGTCTCCGCAGTTGAAGATTAAATAGTTCACCACAGGAACGAAGAATATATCTGGAAATAATAGTTATAAATAAATTAAAAGTCTTGATAACTGTTATATGCAATCAGGGATGAAGTTGGAATACAAGAAAAATTTATGCTCTCTACAGTTTACGTACCATACTTATGATATAAGACACAACTATACATATAGAACGAAAACTAAATAGGTACCCTTGTCTTTATTTATAACAGTAAAAAATACGCTAATTAGAAGACTTTGAATAAGATAAAAAAAAACACGTTAAGGAAACATAACAAAAAAACAAAAGCACAACAGAAATAACAAAGGAGAATTAAAACACAATTTTATGGGAAAAGTGTACATAAAAGCCTTTCTCCGACGCGAGATATATCGAAAGATAGAGGAGAAAAAAGATATTAGGTACTAAAGATAAAATACTCACTATTCCAATCAGTTCCCGCTGTATCCGGATGAGATTCAACCAGAACAGTCACAGCGGGATACACCGCCATACTTATTGCGAACACAGCGAAAATGCTGAACGCGTACACCCATACTTTCTTTATCACCAATGTCATATACACCTCCCGGTGTCTGTTAGCCGCTATGCCCCCCGACCCACGTAAAATATGATATGTAAAGAAGTCAATCTTGTATAATACGGCGTAGGATATCAACGATGTTACGACCATGATGTCAGCGATCACGAAGTATATTAGGGCACTGTGTAACGGTGATATTTTGAACGCTAATGATATGATCTGAGCGACTGCAGCTATGATACCGCCTAAAGATTGGCCGCTAACTACAGCGGCCATGTATTCTTTGGAGAATCTGCTCGCGATCCCTACTAGTCCACCGATGAAGACCGCGCTGGCAGCTGAAAGAAAAAAGGGGGAATTTTATACAGTTTGCAATTTATAGCTTTTTTTTAATTTGGGGAATAAAAAGCATCTATCAAATTGTTATTTGAAATTATTATGGGTCTCATTCATTATACCTGTAAAGGTTTGAATGACAGGTCCGATGACTTGCCTCCCAAAAAAAAAAGAAAACGTAATAAACTTGGGCTTAGCAGAACATACCCTTATATTATATTATATACATAAATAATCGCCGCTTTTCAAATAACCATGCATTTTTGCCAAAGGTTTTTGCTTTTTTGCTGTCTGGTGAGTTCTAAGCATAGATTTTTAAGCACATAGCATTTTTGTATCTCTTTAAATTCGTAATTTTATCCCTCGCACCATTTTTTTAAATATTTTTTAATGTAAATCTTCAGAAAGTGTAATCAATATTTTAAGGTCGTTAAAACGAAATTTATACTTTATAAATAGTAACACATAATCTAATCCTGTCCCATGCTACATCACACATGAGTCAGCCGCCAGTTGCTAAACCAGATTTTGGTGTTTGTAAGTTCTTTTTTGCACGAACGTGTAGAACAAAAAATTACCTTGAAATTGTAATAATAATGTCAATCGGGTCACCTACGGAATTAGTTCGCTACGTTCTAAATTTCTTTATGGACTTATATTGAAAAATACCGCCGAATCCCGTCTATCCAGATGGCACTATAGTAGGTTTTATGCTTTGGTACACAGCATTATAGCAGAGATATAAATTTAGTCCGTATCCTATCCAGCTGTTTTTGGTATTCGATCTGGCATACTTTGGTATATTATTGTTATCAAAATTATCCTTTGTCGCGGTTTAAGTTTCAAATTTAAAAACATAGGGATTTGGAAACTTCGTTTTGTAATAGTTTTAAATCGAAAACAGAATGCAAGCAATCTATTATCGAGTAACAAAATCTTTAATCTTTTAATGATATTCCCCTAAGTAATATATCGTGTAGAGTGACCGTGAAACGCAAGCTAGGTCATGCTATAAAGTCACGCAAGGCGCTTTGTGTCAGGTTCGCAGACCATGGTGTATTTATTTACTAGCATACCTAATGTAGGTCGGTTTTTAGGTACTATATATAGGTACCTCTAACACGTCACCTACATACATGTGAATGTCTGTAAGAATTAATTTCTTTGATAATATTTGTTTATAAAGACGATAGAAGAGATTTAAGGAAACCATGTTCAGGATTACCACCAGTTTAGATGTTACCCAACTCTGAAATCCATTCTATCATATCACACTTTAGCAACATTTGAGTCATTTAATAATTTCCCGCTTAAATCTATTCAAATATGGTGAATTACGGTGTGTTGCCATTGCAAATAAAACTTAATGTGCAATTAAACCAGCTCGGTGGGAAAACCTTATCTTAAGCTGTTTACTGCTCTTTTAACTTACGAAAACATGTTTGAGAAAATAGATAAGTTCTTAATTATCTAATAAAAGATCAAAACAACACATTTCCAGATCTTTATCTAATTTTAAAGATGTTAAAATGTAGACAACGATTCATAAAGGTGTAGATACAAAAGGACACCTTAAATGTGAACTTATAATGATGATGTTGATGCTAGCCTAAAAGAACTAGGCTTCGCATTCTGTGAAACATAGGGAATATTTTGAAATCAAACCCGTTCCTAAGTAGAGACCACGTATGTCGCCTAAATCTGATATCATTAGAATCGAAACGTGTGTAGATTAGGTACCAGTGTGAATATAAACAAAGCACCTCATCAAAACATTATTGCGCATTTGGTTAATTTTCGAATGTAGCCATACTTAATCATCATCATATCATGAAACTGGCCATATTTATTATTTCATTTGTCAATAACTTCTTCTACACCAAAACTATGAGGGTAAGTATATATTCAGTGCTAACATAGAGAAAATAAACGAAACGTGACCCAGATATAACACAAACATTATCGAATGCATCAGCAGTCGAGAGTCGAGGTAGTGAGGTCAAATGCACATCTGCATCATTACTTATATTTAGATAAGAAATAATTTGTATGCCCCTATCAAATGGTTCGTTTGATCGGCAGGAAATTTATTTAATTGGTATATCAAATTTTCTTTAATTTAATTAATTTCAATTTTGATCGCCAGAGAACTTTTTTGCAAACTGCAACTAGCCTGTTGGTTTCCTTTCAAAGAAATAATAATAATTTGGTTTTTATATCCTCCATAATTGGATTCCTTTTAAATCCTTTCATACATCACACACACACACACATCACAGTGCATCGTTATGACGATTTTGGAAATCAATGCAAAACACCTTAGACTAACAATTACTCATAATTTACTTTGTGGTTATGTTATTTCCGACCTACGCCAGATATACGCCATAAAAAGATACGGGTACAATTAATGGCCTCAAATGGAGAAGACACCATGAGTCATTACTTCACTAAAGTTGCTAGTCTGGCATAAACTGACGTAGACTTCGGCAGATTGCCATTAAAGAAAACAAAAAACTATTTTTGGAATTTTTATCATCACATTTGCATGATATCAATTATATTAAACAGATGTTGATTCAGCATACGATATTACGATATGATAAGACAAAATTACAGTCACCAATTGAAAGAGGATCCTTATGTTTTAAGATAGCCCCTTATGAAGTCTATATCAATCGTTATTTCGTCTTTTGTATTTTAATTCTAACTCCTAGCGTCCGCTACACTTAAATAAAATATACGAAGGTATGTGATCGCATGGCAAACTTTCTACTAGCAAGGAAATACGCCACATTTTTGCTGTATGCTGTCATCAAACTGATAGTGTATGTTATGATGGTGTTGAAAACTTGTTTAATGTTTCTAACATACTTATTTTATACTTAATGTGTATATGTTATATGATTCACCAAAACAATCTTCAGTGATTCATTGATCAAGTCAACATGTTAGCCATTTACCTACTGCTACTACAAATATAGAGTTTAATTAAGGATTGTATTAAGACTAGAAGCCGACTCCAACATAGCTTGGGAAAAGGCTGGGCAGATGACGACTAATTAAGGATTGTCTTCTTCTTGAAAAAATATACACCAATCTAAAGTGGATTTTGTATCTCAAAAATTTTCGGCTTTACAGATGTTTATTATTTTTTAAAAGTGGCTTTATACTCATTTCCGTGGTTAAGGTTCAGAAATTATTTTGATACCTACTGTTTGTTGGCTACAGATAGACTACAGGCAGGGGACATTTATATGTTTTGAAGTCAGATATGTCTAATCCTACTAATATTATAAAGGCGAAAGTTTGTAAGTATGGATGTATGGATGGATGGATGTATGGATGTTTGTTACTCTTTCACGTAAAAACTACTGAATGGATTTGAATGAAACTTTACCACAATATAGCTTATACATCAGAATAACATATAGGCTACTTTTTATCCGGGTATGGAAAGTACTTTCCTCAGAAAGCGGGTGAAACCGCTGGCGGAAGCTAGTATAAAATAAATTTAAGCGGGAATACAGACTTAAAAAAATACCATAAAAAAATGAATTAGACTCACCAGTCATAATAACAACAGACACAATAGTGATGATAAAGAAAGTGTTCTGCCATTCATCCGTGTTGATCTGCACAAATGTAGTTGTTACCAGGAAACATATTGTCACTATAATCAGTGAGCCTTGTAATCTTGCCTTCAGTGGGACTCTGGAAGGAATGTAACAATATGCATTTAAGTAAAGGGTTATCTGTAGCGTGGTATTGTCAAATAGCTAGAAAATATAATCAATAAGTCTTATAATATGGGTCTATAGGATTTTTCACAAAAGTTACCGTGGTCCTGTCACATATAAAGAGCTTCAGAAGGAACAAAAGTCAATAAAAGTCCAACATTATAGCTGCACCCACAGCAAGAGGAGTTGTTTGATGATATCCCATTTTAAAAAAGTCTACCATAATGTCATTGGAGAGTAGTATGATCTTCAATCTTTATACTGTACACTTCAGGCCTCTGACATACAGAGAGGAAAAAAATATATTATTAGCAGCCCCGAAATCAGGTAATAATAATTATAAAATTATTAGCAAATAAAAATTGTTTTCAAAGGTGATTAGTAATTAATTGTTAAGTGATATATTTGCAATCTTTATTATATTGTTGTGCAGTAAATCTTTCAGTAGTAATTACTACTAATTAGTCATTATCATTAGCAACGAATTTACAAACACCAATTAAGTAAATAGTTGTTTTGGTATTATTTTTATACTATTATAGTTCTGAAGAATTATATTTGCTAATTTGTATGCGCATGTATGTGGTCTAACCAAGAGGGTTGCCAGGGTAACCGGGTTGAGGAGATCAGATAGGCAGTTGATCCTTGTAAAAAGCAACTGCCTATCTGACCTCACACGAAAACAAACACTGGTATGGCTGAATCCGGTTAGACTGGAAGCCGACCTTAGTTGGGAAAAGGCTCGGGAGATGATGAATTTATGCGCATATCAATAGCTTTACATTTTAATAATTGTAAACAGATTGCTGCTTTTAATTTGTTGTCAAACTACATATTGTCACGTATTGATATGAATAATATTCAAACCAAAAGGCACTTTAGTATATATAGTATATATATAGGATAGTCACTTTAGTATTCTTAATTTGATTTATTACACAACTTTTTCTGTGTCTAGAGGGAACTAGATCGCACAACTGGATAGGAACTAAACTATCTCTATCTTCAGAATAGCGTCCAATCTCCATGTCAATTTCTATCTCAGGCTCAGCCGTTAAAGTGTGCAAGTGTAACAAACTAACTTTCACATTTATATTCTAGATTATCATACTTACAAGTGCCCATACAAAGAGTTCAGTATGAGGAACAATAAATTGGGGATGGCAGTTGCCACGTTGAGGTATGAAGTGAACTCGGCTTGGAACGGTGTCTTGCGTACCACCATTGTGAGATTATTTGGTGTGACATCTCGGAACTTGTACATCCAATACTATAAACAAAAAGAATATACTTTAACAACCCTATATTAAATAAAAAATATATTTGAGGTTCAGGATATCACATATTGTAAAACATTGTATTATTTTCATATTGCGACTTGTAATTATACTACTTAAATCTGTAGCTTATGACATTAATGACTGTCAGCCTAGCACAGTCAAGTAAAAGAGGCCTACTTTCACACTACCTAGGTCAACTTATGCATTATTTATTGTACTTATAGTGACTCCCTAGAGCTTTACAACAAAATAAGAATATTTTTTTGTAATAAACCTCAAGAAAGAACAAGAAAGAATAAATAATTATGTTTACTAACAGGTAAATTTAATGATAAGCAACAATTCGCAAAGAATGCAATGCTACCATTAATAATTAGAGCCATTCATAGATAATTATTAAGGTCATGTAACAAAAAACCTGCCAAAATAGCATGAAGGTCAATATCTTGGTCGCAATTAAAATATATTCGAAAAAATAATACTTACATCATTGGCGGTGATCAAAAAATTCCAGGGCACTAGTGAAGTGACTCCAAATAGGTAGAACAGTATGTAAACAATGCAGTATTTGTCTCGAGGCTGTTCGCCCGCATCCAGTACCTTCGTGGAACATGAGTCAGTAACCAGCTCTCGCTCTTCAGAATCGTCAATAACTTCTTCCTCATTTTCAATGCTCTCTATAACGTCAGTATTAATAGACCCTGTTGCATCCATTGTTACCGTAAAACACTACAGCTGGATTAATTAACAATAATATCTAATACTCTTCAGTACGTTTTTTTGTTTCTATCCGTAGGTCTTCGAGTGTAGTTTGTCAATTGAGCACTTGCACTTATATATGTTTGGTTTTCATTAAGGTTTTCAGTCACTTTTCACTTAAACATTATGAGAAAATTAATATTATTTAATTATTTTTGTTCGATCGAATCGAATATTGAATAACAGCTGTCAATCCATGCGTCAAACAAATTCAACTGATTCACAACCACAGACTACTTAGAAAATTACAAATGAACGCAACTGAATGAATGAAATGAATAACAAAACGAGCGTCGCTTCTTCGACCAATCACAGAGTACTAGTGCTGCGCTGTTAAAAGTAGAACTGCTTATATTCGTTTGCATAGTTAATTACCGAAATTAATAAAATTAAGTAAATACTCTTTAATTACCATCCTTTCAAGGTTACTCCTTACTTTAAATTAGGTAGCTTTCGGTAAAATAATTTCAAACATTAACTAACTACAAAATAAAAGAAACCTACTGTGTTGTGACTTTGAAAGTTAAGAATTTTAATCCCACAATTGTTTCGATTAAAGAAAATAGTGACTTCCAATGACAAACCATAGGACGGGGGCCATTATTGCTTTAACATTTTCCTAAGATGCATAATACAGAAAAAGTTTAAGATGTGTACATATTGTAGTTAGACATATTTTGCTTTAACAACTTGGAAGAGTTAGGGCGTATTACGAAACAAGGATACCTACTGGAAATGATCAAATAATACAAAAGGGATAATTTTAAATTAAACATTATTTTGTTACGAAAATACTGTGTCCAATTTAATTAATATTTCATCAGTTGATTAAATCATTATATTTGTCATACAAACTAAATACTTAATTAAGATTTACTATTATTCTTGTACAATATACATTTAAAGCATGAACATTAGGTCATAATATTTTGTTACATGTAATCGTGTAAAAAACTTATGTTATAAATCTTTATAAAATAAGGCAGTAAATAATATTTTAATAAATACAGTCAAAAATCAGTGTGAACATAATTTTAAGTGATAAGCTGAATATAAAAAAGTGTACGTCCATAGAAACGTAAAGTATTAAAACAAGCTGAAGAATTACTATAGCTTCGCTTTACTACAGAACATGAAAATAAAGTTCTAATAGACACAAATTCGTCAGATGTTCGTACAAGCAATCGGAAACATAGAATAACAATAAGATTACAATTTAAAATTAATTACATTTAATAACTATTGTATATGGAAAGACTGTATCTTAAAACTAATTTATAGTTACCTAATTATATTATTTTGTCAAATAAACATTGTTAAGACATTCAACACTTAAGGACGGACGTGCGTAAATACGTATCTAATATTGCATCATAAACATTAATTACAAATACAGTATACGCCTTTTAGATAGGTACCTACTCCTTTTGTGATACATGCAAATATATTTTACTTATTAAAAACTTACATATAAGGCATCCATTTGTCCATAAGGCGTAGCATTAGAATTTAATTTGTTTACTTTATTATGAGATCGATCACCTCTGGTAATTTGCAAAGTCATTATGACTTAAAATAACTTTATACATAGACATATAACTAAATTACCTACAGGGACAGAATATAAGATAAAGTGGAATGTCAGAAGTATAAAAGGCACTTGTATAGATAACATGCATGAAACTAAATGCAAGAAAAAATAAAATATCTCGATAAAGACATCATAAATCAGTCTTTTCATTGCTTTTCTACTTTACGGTAGGATGGTGTGATCAACTCCTTTAAATATACTATAATAATAGTAATACATATACCTATGGCCATGTCTCGGCCATGTTAAGTAACACTTTATGTATAATATTTCGTTATATGCGAGTTAGGTCATGCTCACTACATAGCAGTTTCCAAAGGCTGACTGTGTGACCTGCTGGCTTCCGACATCGGTGTTGGACTCGTATCGGCATCTTCGAAGTCGAAATTCGTTTCTAACAACGCCTCGGATTTAGATCTATGATGTAGTTCTGGTAGTGGCGAATCATCGAATTCTCTAGAAAGATCCTGAGGACTGGAATCGTAGCTGGGTATGTTGTCAGACGCAGTAGTGTCGTAGGCACTAGAATATACTGGTGGGTGAGGTGGGCTTGGTAGGTTGTCTTCGTAATATTGCTGCTGATCTATGAACATAATAAAAATATTGGGTTTTAACGAACATGTTCTAAATGTTATTTGTAGATAGTTATAAAAAAACGCTGTTTATTTTCTGAACCAAAATTTCCCTTCACTATTACATTTGCAGTTCGATCTTTTTGCTGTCAACTCAAATGAAAATCGTTCATTTCATCTATCTGAATAAAGGCGCTGGATGTTGTTTTTTACGTAGTATTTGTATTCTGTTTGGTTGTTTTTTTACTGTTTTTTAGATCTACAGTTTACGTTACATTAGGTAATGATTAAAAATGTTTAAAAAAAGGCTGAGAGAAAGGCTTCGTTCTTACTTTTCAATAAGTGATTCACATTGGAACACAAAAAACATGTATTAAATAACGATTAATAGACTTGCATTCCAGAACAAAAGACGTCAGTTTTGAAGTTGTCATTCTAATCAAGTTACAGAAGTAAAACGAGAGTAAAACGGAGTGTGAACTTTTAGGTAAGTGCACACTGATAAAAGTAGTGCTTTTGTACTTGATTGTTCTATTTTACTTCTTGTCTTATCAACTGTGTATAAACTATTAAATAAATAAATAATTGAACATGGATGTATGTAACAAGAGCTTATATACCTGCAACATTATTGCGTTGCCCAAAGGTAGTGGCGGGCACTGCTCCCGCTTGCGGTTGGTCGGGCATTTTCGACCGGAGCTCCATGAGGAAGGACAGCTTCGGTTGTGCGCCGTAGCCGGCGGCCGGCGCGCCGTACGGCCCGTATATCTTGCCAGCTCTTTCCAGCTGCCTTTTCATTGTGTCACCATCCTCGGAATTGTCTCTCAATGGCAGTGTGTCAGACGTGAAGTACTGGGAGTCACTTCGTGGTGACAGCGTGTACTCGTCGGGGGGCGATCTCAATCCATCCCCGTGATGAAGTATAGGTATTTCTTCTGTAGCTACCGTATTTATTGACGGCGCTCCACTGGCTGTTCCTGAATTGTCCCTATACCCTTCATTCCTAAATGCTAAGTTGTAGGGTCTAGTGTTATTTTGTGGCACGGAATATTCTGGAGTTATAGGTTTCTTTACAAATGTGGTGTGTGTGAGAGGCATCACGTTCGGATTAGGGTTGTGGGCTTCGTAAATGTCGAAGCTTTGGTTGTCGTCGAGTGAGGAGTTGAACTGGCTCTTTTCCATAGATTCCATTGAAGTTGTTGACGCCAGCATTTTTCTGTAGTCTGAGCCTTTCGTTAACGTGTCAGTTGAGCGGGTACTCTGTAGAAAGAACACGATTGTATTAAATAATAATTAAAATATGACGTCAAAAATTCTACGTTTTCGTTGGAGGACAATGCTTAACTTATGACCAAAATTAAAACCAGCCTTTGGATGATTCGAAGCGTCAACGAGCCGCTTTGCTACTCGTCTACTCGTATAATGAGTTTAGTTAAAATGATAATGAGTGAGATCTTACCATCTGAGCAAGTTTTCTTCTGTAAGGCGTATCAGGGAAACCACCGTTAATGCTGCCGATGGACCGGACCGAATGCAATGACTGCCGAATCGAGTTGCGCCGCTCTAATCTTTGGACATGTCTGCGGAAAATATACAAATCGGCTTAGAGAAAAAGTCACAGTATGTTTTGCTGGTCTTATAATATGGACAAAATTAAAGGCATTTGAGGAACTTTATAAGAACTAAGAAGATATCATATTTATATCACCTAAATACGGACATAATGAACGGAACAAACCTGTGTTTAGACTTGGAATACCAGCAGATAAGAGCAGCTCCAACTAACAAGACGGCAGCTATCAGTACACCAATGAACGCCACAGCCAGAGTATCTCCACGCCACGACATTGGGTCAATCATGATTTTCGGATCTGGGAATTTAAATTATAAGACTGAATATTATGAACATAATGGTGTCTAGACTGATTGCCGGCCACGGCGGCCGTTCTCTCTAAGGAACAGCCAATCAGCCAACTGAGCAGTACATATTATAGTGCACAAGCATTTGCGCAGACACAGTTTAACTCTCTGTTCCTACTCTCTTAGGCCAGATCTATCGCAGAACCGACATTTACTTGCTCTCCAATGCACTGATGTATCGGTCACCAACTTCCAGATTCCGGGCTGTTTCATGAAAGTCTCTAACCTACAAAGCGATTTCGGCCCGACCCGGGAATCCAATCCAAGACCCCGCAGTGCACAGCAATCTAAATCACTAGACTAACGAGGTAGTTCATAGACATAGTATGGATACCAGTACCAAATGAGTATCAATAGAACCATGAAGAAATTGAATTAATTAAAAACTTTATATTTCTAGAGGTTAAAACGACATCGGTAAAGGTTGAAATATTCACTCACCAATTTCGCAAATGAAAGCGTTCTTCTGATTACAGTCAGTGATTTCAACATTCGAAAATGCAAAAGAAGTGCACTGAGTAACATAGTCGATATGATTCACCCAAACTCGGTCTCCGTATTGGAACCACTGATTTTGACGGTTGATAAACTCGTAGAGCGCCGCGTAGTTCCCTGTTACGTACGGCATCGATGCGTTGTCCGACTGTAAAAAAAAAGGTAGAAAAAAACCTGTTTTGTGTGAACTAAGAACCGGTTGCCACCCTTTGGGTTCGAAACCATAAAACGACAAGGGATAATAATATGACTAATGGACTATCGGTGTCAGAAAAAAGTTTTTGTGCACTTTTTTCAAATGGCAAAAAATAGAACTCGCCTAATCTTGTCAAATTAAGCCTATTATAAATTTATTTATGATCCTTAAAAGTGTGAAGAAGAAATCTCCATTCATAATTTTTTGCGTGACTCATATCACGAAACACAATAAAAGGTTAAAAAAAAAACAATGCTTACCAAACAGAACAATCTCGCTTCCTCGTACGTCATCGGTGCCCCAACGTACATATAACAGGTTCCAGCGACCGCATCCCAACCCGGAGGGCATTTTCCTCCACCCAGGACCGTCTGGTTATTCATATAGAACGGCCTGTAGTCTACTTCTAACAACATTGGGTTATCACTCTGGTCTCTTATTCGGCCGGCCACGGCTAACGTTTCGTTGTAACTCCAGAAATTATGCTTCGCGTCGATTCGCGTGCGCCACAAGTCCAGGGAACTAAAATGTTCACAAGAAAAACTTTAAAACAACTCAGAGTATAGGGTATTTGACTGTGTTTGATTTTGTACAATTTTTTTAACGAAACAAATAAACACATGCACAAGGAACATTTTTCTGAAAACAGCGCCAAAATTGGTTGATAAATGGAGCAGCAATCCACATTTTAATATCCGTACGATGAAAAGTGGGATCATAGTGGGGACATCTTGCTATCTCTTTTGCACATCCGTGATCTAATGGCGTTGACGTCACAGGCTTGTATATGCATCCTTTTTCTGTTATTAAACTGTTTGACTTTTGAAAGGTTTATAAATTACTTATTTCTCAACGGATTCCAAAAATTATTTCTGTTTTTGGTTTTGTAAAATGTTACTTTTGATATGAATAATTAAAAAAAAAGAGTCAAATACCCTATTGTAATAAATTCTCAAAATGTGCAGTATGAAGATGAGAAGTTTGGTGTAATTGTTAAAAAATATTCAAAGTCAGTAGTTAAAAGTACGAGTACCGAGTACCTACCTGCCTATAGTACTAGATAGATAGATAGATAGACAAAACTCTTTATTATGTACACATCAATTTTAATAGCAAAGAAAAACTAAATATTAAAGGACAAGGTAACGTAGACGGTGACCACTATAAACAAGTAACTAAACTAATTAATAAGTAGAGTTGTATAGTGTCATTAGAATACGTTTTAACGATGTCATTAGTGATTTAAACAGTTAAGTATTTGAAACTGACAGATTCCGACAACTGATAGCTAATATTCACTAGATAAAGGAGATGAATGTTAGATATTTATAATTGGGTAGGTAGCATCTTAAACATACAGTTATCTTCATTTATCGTTTTGACGGATAAATTGTGTTACGTCTTAGTTTGCATTTTCCTGTAATCAGCATATAAAGTAACAGTTTTTGACAATGTTATTGAATTTGACTATTTGTCAACTACCTTATTACTGTTGCTGTTAAATATTATAAAGAACTGTGACAATAGTAGTTATTGTTAAAAAAATAAGCTTAGAAAATAATATATTCTCTAAAACTAAAACTAAACCCTATTACCGTGCATTAGAAGAAGCGTGCTAGTGGTTAAAAGGCCAAATTAGAACTAGAACATGTACGTGCAAGAATGATATTTGATGAATCAAAAATTTGATCGATAACTCACCTCATGACAGTTGGATTATAGTCAACAAAGCTATTGTCCGGGTAGCCATGCAACAAAAACATGCAAGATAATTTTAAATCTTTCCTTATAAATATGCTTAATTAACATGCGGGGAAAATAAAAGCATTAAAATTTGATATCGAAACCGATATTTTGACCGAAACAAAAACAATAAGAAAATCATCCATATACACCTATAATAGGCATCGGGATCGAACCTATGTTTAAAACCTGTTACAAAAATGCTTAGGGATTGTTCTGATAAAACATCCATTTTAATAAAGACTTAATTAAGAGCCCGCAAAAATTTACCAAAAGCAATAGGAATTATTAATCACAAATAACGAAGCTATCATTCAAATAATTAGAATCAGCGAATAGTACTTACATAGATCTATTGACTGTAATCATTTCGTAATCATTGTCGGGGTTGAAGAATATGTTGTCGACGTAATTCTGGCCAGCTGTTCCTGCGACAACTGTGGCTCGACCTTCTCTGTCAGTAGCATAGTTTCTGAAATGATGATTAAGTAATTAGCTATGAAATGATCTTTAAAATAATTTTATATAGCAAGCACACAAATCACAACCGTTCAGATTATTCCCGTATGGGATTTGAAGTCTCGCAAAAATAACTAAACATACATAGGCCCGTCGGGAAATAAAAAAACATGGCATGTAGGTTCCTGTTCTCTAGACGACATCAACTTACTTGTAAAATCCGTTATGTGAAGTAGTCTGATAAATAGGCAGCCTGACTTTATCGAAGCCTGAAACTTCGAGAATCCTCATGCCAGTATTATCATGAACATAGTTGTACGTGAAGTTGGAGACCACCTGTCGCAGGATGATGACGTCACTGAATGGTACTCTATTGCGAGTGAAGTAATTACGATATATCGTAACCTCTTGGTATGGTGATGATTGGCGTCCTGAAATAATAAATTAGCAATAAAATTTATACCATTGCAGAATAAAATAACAGAAGAGTGTAGTTGGCAACTTTCTACATACCTTCCACTTTGAGACAAGGAAGGTCATGGTTAGCAAAGAACAAGTTGTTATGGATCCATCCACGGAGCGAAGTGGCTGATCCTCGAGAATCTGCTCTGACTAATAAGCCTCCCACATTATTGCGCACCAAGTTGTTCTGAAAATAAATTAATTGATAAGAAATGAAGATTTCTCTTTAAGGTATAGTCTCACCAATGGAACATGGTATTTGGACTTAAGATACTTACTCTAAATACCAGCGTCTGTGTATTCTGAACATCCACTCTGACAGCGGCTGGACATGAAGTAAAGTTCCCATACAGCTTAAGACAGTTGTCTTTAATTTCGTTCCTCGTGATAGCCACTAGAGGATTAACTTCACCAACGGACTGATATGTGATGGCTCCATCTCTGTTATTGATGAATTCACTGCTCGATATATTGTGCTGGACATCACGGTCTATAAAAAACAACATGTTATAAGTAAAAGGTAACTATATAACTTTGATAACATTTAGTTGGTGGAGGATCAAAATATACTTACTGAAACCAATAGCTGATATCGGTAAAGTAACAATCTCCGCAATGAATCCATGGACAGCAGATGCTCCGTTTGCGAACAAAGAAACACTCAAACTCGCACCTTCAGTCTTGAAGAGCTTCTTTTCATCAGGAGATCCATTCTCCAAATAACCGATCATCGGCGCAGTGATATTGTAAATATCACCGTCATATAGCGATATAGAGTCTCTTTTACCATAGTTCTGTGTGTGGTTGAAAAGATTGAACTGAAGTAGCCTGAATCCAAATGGCTTCACTCGAAACATGCTCTTGAATATCTTTACACAGTTCACAGGATTATTATCATACTTATAGTACAGCAGGACTCGCTCTTCAACTGTGATCATCTTAGTACTATCACAAATGTCAATAAGCGAAAACAGGTGATAGGGAAGATTTAAATCCTTGAGCGGCGTAAAACTGGATTCATCAGATTCTCTACCTTCCCCATTCAATGATATGGCACTAACACCTTCCCCTAATATATCATTCACAGAATTAAACATCATATTAACAGAATCGGTGGGTGATATTAAATTAATACCATGATGAGCGCATTTTGTTATATTTACATTCTGTATTCTAGGATTCTTAATTATACTTTGTACAGCTGGAGATTTCTCATTGTGCAGTATGCCAGCACCAATAATTTGCACGTGAACTAATTCGCTTTCAGATTTTTTCATTGTTTCATGCGTATGATGGTCGTGAATACGGTGCTCGTAAAGAGAATACTCAAATTCTGGATTGGCAAATCTAATGCCACCCCAATATTCCAGATTTTCATCTAGGTTTCTTTGGCCACAGTGAATGAATACAAACTCAGAATCCCATTTACATTCATGTCTATGGCCATAAAGTTGTCCGTTCAGTCTTATTGGGCATTCTTCATAACGATCTTCAGTGCCGACACACTGCAAAGGCTCAGGCCAAGACCAAATCCTCGATAAAGAATTACTATGATATTCGACACGTCTGTCATGAGCAAAGAACACGTTTATTGGATCGAAACCCAACTCCCTGCACACCACTTGAGCATTTCTTTCGGTAAAGCGATTATCACACATGGGCACCCATTGAAGAGTGGTCTTATTATAGTATTCTAGAAAGCCTTCATTTGTTCTTTCAGCTGAATTATCGTTGATAGAACAATTTCTTCCCGTGCACAACCTTATAGAGTTCGGTATGGTTAATGATTCTAGTTGACGTCTATGTTTGTGATGGGTTGATGAATACTGGCTTACGTCTCTCTTTTCTATCCTATTAATTTCTACATCCGTTGATCGGGTCAATGGTCGCATTACTATAGGCGCTTGACTGTGACCTATAGCTTGAAGGTTACCCATTACGAGTATACCAACATTAGGCGCAAATTCCAAAATAACTCCAGGACTTATTGTTAAGATTGCATCTGGCATAACAGTGATGTCAGCTCTCACCGTGTATGGAGCAATTCTGGATTCAATAGTAAAGTTTGATAATAACCTGCCTCCCAGCTCGTTTGTATCTATAATTATTTCTGGGCTGAACGAAGCAGACACACTAGAATCTACGCTCTCTTCAAGTAAGTACGGCAAGTACGTAGCAATAGCGTGGTTATTCCAATCGTCAAAATCGAATATCTGATTCCTTATATCCTTTTCTACAGTGCTTCCCCACCAGTTTTCAGTCACATCTAATAAGTTATTGATCTTTGCTGTTTTAATGCCGGCGAGTAGTGTGTACTCCAGGGCATTATTTCCGAATAAGTTCCTACTTACTTTAACTTTCTGTATTCCTTTGAATCCGATCACGTATGTCGGCTCAACGTTTCTTATTAAAGCACCTCGACTGACTTGCGCTAACATATGCTTATTATTCTTTACTTGGTTGTATATGAAAAGAGCATAAACTAAGCCCATAATTTCACTTTGACTGTCCATATGGAATTTCACCATAAACTGTCCGTTATTCCTTTCAATGAAATTCCCATCAATCATCATCTTCTTTTCCATTCCTTGTATGGATATCAGGCCAGTTTTGCAATTGTTATCTGTGAAAATATTTTTCGTTATGTTTACCTCGGCAAAATGGCCGTCTACGATCAAAGCAAAGTTTTGATTGTTACGCCACGTATTATTATGCATGTAGACGGAATGTGTAAAATTTTCATTATATTGCCAAACATATGGCAAGCTCACATCAAAACCACCTTGTCTATTTCTTTCTATTGTATTATCCTGGAGTATGTAGTGATACAAATTGTTTGAGCTTCTTAAATCTCTCGCGAAGTGGAATATTCCTTTGCCATTATCCGTAATCAAACTGCTGTTGACCATAATAGTGATCTCTGTTATATTACTTTCGTGGATATCCCAGAACGGAGTATTGACGTAGATAGCTTCCTCTTTATTGTGTGCGATTTCACAGCTAAATATTTTGATGCTTTCATTAGCTTTCCTTAAGAAGTGGTCCCCTAATTCATTTAAATAACGATTGTAGTATAAAGCTTTTATTCCTTTTGTATTTCCTTTTATTTTGGTATTGACCACCTGTAATGTAGGCACAGGTCCTCTCACTATTCTGTTTCTTAGATTTTGTACTGGAGCTATGATCGTGCTCACAACTAACACGACACCACCTAAAGCATTCGTTCCACTTTCATATGTTATGACTACGCCAAAGCTGCTGCTTGTTGTCGGAAATGTCGACAGATCACGATCTAAACACCATTTGACACTCGCTTCGTTTATATTTTGTGAATCAAATATGCAAATATTTTCCGTTGAAAAATTGTGTATAGGATTCAAAAGCTGTAGTCCAAGAACATAACCTGGATTGCACTTGATGTTGTAAGTTTTTGAAATACTTTCTCCTTGTCGCTTTGTGAAAACGATGTGCCGTGTTTCACCATTCACTAAACTTATGTCAGTTTCATATTCCGGAATCATAATTGGATGATAATTAGATTCGTCCATGTTGAATCCAGGATCCAAATTAAACCAGCCAGCTATTTCTCTTTGCTGGGGACCAGGAATATGCGGGTTGTGTGAAATTCCTGCCAAATTATTATTTTCTATTACGGAACCATATACTTTTAGACCCAGTTGCTTGAAGCTGATTCCGCTTCCTCTGTTATTGCTAAACTCTGAGTTACGTACTGTATTAACTGCGTCAGCTCCATATAAATCCGAATACAAAATACCCAGTCCGTCGTGGTAATTATTAGTTATTTTAATGCTTTCTAAGCTATGGCGAGCAAAATCTATCTGGAGAGCTGGTTTGAAAATATTTGACGAATAATCCAAAAGTCCAGCTTTCTCAACAGTTACGTACTGTAAGTCTGCTCTTTCGGAAATTACACTGAATCTGACCCCAGCCCAGCTTGTCTCATAACATCGAATGCCAACATCATTTTCATGGGTACAAGAATTTTCAAAGTGGTCTTTAGTTTCTGCTTTACATTTTGTAATATCGTTATCAAATTCTGAGCATTCGACGTTGGACAAAACAATATCTTCTGTCATACCTGCAGATGGTATTTCATTAGGTTCCAGGAACCAATCATCTGGATTCAAAGCGAGGCCAAGTTGATTGCAGACTAATGCCGCGTTAATTATATTCCACCTGTAATTGCACACAGTGCCCCATTTGTCATCGAGCCTCACTTGCAATCGACCTTCATGCTGTGTTCTGCCACCTAAAAGCCTTATTGGCACAATAGGCTCAGTGTATCCAGGTGTAGTAGGCTCAAAATCTGTTTCATAAACACTTTCGTTTGTCATCACAACTTCTTCTTTTAAGGTAAATGTAATATCATTGGGCCGTTTTCCTCTTGCGTCTAGTTTTCCAGCAACCATTATTCCTATCGCTGGAGGGAATTTTAATGTGACACCTGATTGTAATACTAATTTTCCTCCAGGACGAATGTTAATGTCTTTATCAACATCGTATTCTCCTTGACGCAGAATTTCAATTCCTTCAACTTCACCTCCTACTGTGAAGGTTCCGGGTACATTAAATTGAGGCACATAAAGTGAATTATAATTGATTTGTGTTGCTCCAGGATTACTGCTATGTAATAAATATGGCATGTAAACAATTTTGGCCAAATTGTACCTATCCTTTCTGTGGAATAGTCTGTTGTATACCTTTTCCTCTTCACCAAAGCCAAGCCAGTTGTAGGTACAATTCAATATCTTACTCTGGTCTTCAACATGTGAGCCGATCTCGTATTGAGCTTCTGGGTTATTTATGATATTTCTGTAGACGTCGATATTACTCGACGCTAGAACAATCGTCGCAGCAACTCTACTTCTTGGAGTCAGCCTAGATGATATGCCTTCGAGAGGTTCATACGGTTCTCGAACTTTATTGTCTCTGAGGAAGTTTCTAGAAAATAGAATATACTGCAAATCACTATAGGGTGATAATCCAAGATTCACTACAAAGGGGCCCTTATTTCCAAAAAAGTAATTGTGTTGTATATGGAATCGGGCCGGTAAAATTTCAAACTCTTCTAAATATTTCCCTTCTATTCTGTTTAAAATAACGATCGCACCATAATTGCCATGTTCAAAATAATTATATTCAATCCTTCCGTTTATATTGAGAGCCGGTTGGATTTTAAGAGGTACTCTTTGGTTTTCGTAAAATCTATTATGACCTACTTGCAAATTGAGCAATCTTGTTGGATTATTAAGCCTCCAACAAGTAGATATTTCTACCGTACTTTCTACACTGGTGTTAAACCAGTTTCCAGTAATATTAACCCAGCTGTCACCACAAAAGTTTCCATGTAATATCCCTACGTCTAAGTTTTTGAATATTTCTGAATATTCAACTGCAGTTGTCTGGTTAACTGGAATATATTCCGTTTCTTGAGTATTATTTATCCAAACAGCTATACCATAACCCTGGTTCGAACTTAAAATACTTCTTGATATGTTTCTGTTTCCTCCAGTGACGGTAATGTTGACACCATCACCTTGGTTGAATGATATTCTGCTTTCCGTTACATTCACATCACCAGCCCCACTGACGACTTGAAGACCAGCAACATGATTATTATTAGATATTGAGGTACGATGTATGTGAATTTGTGATCTTAAGTTTTCTATTACCACACCTCTGCCATTGTTATCGGATATAATCGTGTCGGTTACATTTAAATCGTACGTTTTGCTAATACCTGAAGTCAGCCTCAAGAAACCAGTAATATCCGTCCTCGTGTTAGCTCGGAATCTCACGTACATGCGGTTCCTTGTTGACGTAACACTCTGTGGTCGCGTGTGATTTCTAATGTTGAATGCTATTAAGAGTTTGTCGTCTGTTGTTAATCCATCGTAAACAAATAGTTCACCTGTATTGTTTTGATTTGTCAGTAGTTTGATGAAACTCAAAGTTAAAACATGATCCGGTCGAGTGTAAAATTTCTGATGGCAATCTCTTTCCATATTAGAATATCTTGATTGTTCAATTGACATTTGAATAGGAAACGTCTGGCTCGGTGTTGAAGCTAATGTGCATAAATCAAATATTTCACTCCTGTCGAATCTCTCATCGATGTTCATTTCGTGCACCACGTATTTGACCCCGTCACCGCCATTGTCGTGAATCAAGCAATTCTCGATCTTGGCCATACCATACGTAGAGTTCACATACACGCCATATCCTCTATTGTTTTGAATCGTGCAATTATTTATAACGATGGGAGCGTTGGGTGACGTCACATTTATCGCGTTGAAGGCGGAGTTAGATATTTCTATGTCTTCCATGACCGGTGGGACTCCTATAACATCTAAGGCACTTGTTGCATTGTTATCTCTGCCTAGACCTGCATTTTTTATAGTGATATGCATCAGTCTGGACATTGATGTAGGAACGTAGAGAGTGTTTGCTGCTGTGAGAATTCGTTCGAAGATAGCATTTTCAAAACGTATTCCTCTCCAATGTCTTCTAGAGTTACCAAGATCATTAACATCATGGTGGGGTGAGCATTGAATTGCTAGATCGGGATGGTAGTCGCAAACGCCTGAACCAAGTTGTCTGGAGTTCCAGTCACATTGGAAAAGATCGTATTCTGTTCCTTTACATTTAGGCTCTTCAAATAATAATCGTGCTCTTCTGCCAGGTTGGCGATCAATCCAATTGTAGAACGATCCTCCCATGAAGCCTAATTGTCTGCAGGCCGTCTCCATATCGTTGACAGTCCAACTGAAAAGATAGAAAAGATAAGCATACATTACAAACCGCAATTAGGTAATATTTAAAACTTCAGTGTAATATATACAGTTCTTTTTATACTTACTTTCTGGAATTGGTGCAGACTGATCGCCATTGTCCCCGATGTAACAGTTGGACTCTTCCCGCTAAGATGGATGGTCCGTCCACCAGACGGATATCTGGTATAGGCTTTGAAGACCTATCGGGTTCTTCAGTACTTGTGAAAGTTATCCCCTTTTGATGTTCACCCTGTAATTGAGCGACATAATTATGTTAGGACACAAAATATCATTCCAACTATAGCATGTCTTAACAAATATAAACTACTTATGATAATTCTTATTTGAATTAGAGCCAATTTATCTTTTGATGTAAAAACAAAACTAGGGAAGCTATCGTAATGGATGCTATTTTTTACGAGATATACAATAAAATGATTACACGAATGATTCGCTTAACCGACACCTAAAATAACATTAACCAGGAAAACGAAAGCAGCGTGAAATTTTATGTGGAACAAAACAAAAGTTTATGTTATCCCATGCACAATTGAGATTGTGTACTTTCTCACAATTATGAAAATTGGAATTACTCGAAATATTGATATTGGAAGATTTAAGCTTTGGAGTTTTTAGGCTAAATGTAATGAAGACTGCCGACTGCCCTACATATCGATATAGATCAAAGATGTCACAAATAACAGCATCTTACAAGTGAAAGGGATGTGCAACGTGCAAATGTAATGTTCACATTGTATTGTTCTGTATTTCACAAGGCATCGATTAGAGAGTCGGCCAAGCGCACGAGGGGTGCACCAAGAAGAATAGGCGGATGTCTAAAACACATTTAGCAATATTATTGATAGTTGTTAAAACGTAGGTTCATGGCATATTCACCTGTGCGTGAAGTAACAGAAAGACCGACAAAAATACAAACAAGTATAAACCAGACGGGATGTCCAAATAGAGAAAAAGTTTGTTATCTCTGCAGAACGGATGGTAGCTAGCCATGCGTAGGCGATGATGATAAATGGAGTTTTGTGAAAAAAGTTGCACTGTAATATATTATTTTGCGAACTAAAATTATTGGAAGACAGACAAATTAGTCAGTATTTTAAAGATTTATATGTATCCACCCTTCCAAGTGTTTTAGACGAACTTTGTACGGTCAATAGATTCCTTTAGATAGACTTGTTGACCTATTTATGATAGGATAATTATACAAAAAAAAACCGGCCAACTAATTCTCATAAATCGACCAAAAACTTATGTTTGAGATATGGGGGACCCTTAAGATATCTATTTCACTTATTTTTGCTATAACTGCAATAGAAATACGTCATCTATTAAAATTTCAACGGCTTTCACAGTTCGTGACAGACGGACAGCGAAGTCTTGTAGTAGGGTCGTGTTTTAACTTTTCGGTATGGAAAGCTAAAAATATTTGTTTTTAATTATGTTAGTTGTGATAGATTCTTATCATTCTACCATAATCGGAAGGACAATACATCAGAAATAGGTTATATTGTATGTGTAAATAAAATATATTTACATTTAATTATTAAACAATGGTCATCGACACTAATGCAACAGCTACATGACATCATACCGTGCCTGCGCTGGCTCCGTCGTACGCGCACGCACGATGCGCCCTTGCACTTCGTCGCAATGGCTTCCTGCCTTTTCACACCACCCTATTCATACAGTCACGATCTGCTGCCCAACTGTTACCTAACCGTCTAACTCGGAATGTGAATGATGTAATTCCGATTAGGGGAACGACCGACAATGCACCAATGTAATTGACACATAATTGTCGGTTTAAAAAACGTATGTCCGCGAAATCGAGTCCTACTTTTCAGTATTTCAATGTAGGAGAAAGTTTACTGTGGTTTTGTCAGATGAATGACCAGATATTTATGCTAAACGATCTACTTGTGAATGGTCTAGTCTAGACGTTGTCGCCATTAGTTGGCATGTAGGCGTTGAGTATTTTGCAATAGGCTGACACCTCTTTAACACAGGATTTCATGTTTGCTATAAATAGTTTAGAGACCAAAAATATATAAGAAGTCGAATGTGTTCCACTTTTTACCCGAACTTGAAAGGAACAAGTAAACTACAACCTCGCGTGAGCGTGACAAACCGATACCCAAAAGGCTTTTTTACGATTCTGTACACGTCACCCGGAATATTTTAAGGCAGGTCGCCAGACGTCCGTTAAATCGTTACGCGTGGCTAACTATCTGCTACGAGTCATAAAAACTCCACATAAGATCAAACACCGGTAAAGAAACTAAAGGACGAGGCAAGGACACCAGTTTGAACTGTGAGTCAGCAATAAAGCATAGTAAGTTGTAAAGATTTTCTGTTTCTTTTGTTATTGGACATGTTTAATAGGGAAATTGAGAGCTATAACATTTTATTTTAGAAGTGGAATCTAAAGGGTCTCATCCTACACAGTAAACAGGCAGCATAGAAGAAATAAGAACAAGTTATAACGATTGAAGGTCACAAGAATAGCTCTTCCCCAATGAACACATTTACGTAAGTAATAAGAATCTAGATGGGCAGGCACACCAAACCTGATTGTTAATTTGGCATAAGTGCCTATACTTTTTATGAACATTACGCAAGACGATGGCAATGACATATGATATCAGCCGGCCGTAGGTTGTGAATTTGGAAGCGTGTTCATAGTTTGCGATATTGAAAGGCGAGCTAACCATTCAGGTTACCAAGGCTGCTGCTTAACTGCATTTAATAGGTAGACCTACTATAGTCTAAAAAGCCTGCACTATACTACTGCAGAAGTATCGATTTGAAAGATACAAAATTGCGATAGTGGATCGGTGAAAGTTTTAACCTACATGTATCATATTCAAGTTCAAGACTATATTATTCTATGAAGGTCAAAGTCAACAAAGTAATGCGATAAAACGTTACATAAGCACACTGTTGCATAATATAGCATGAGTTCGGTAGACTGTATGATTGGAAATTAGACAATTAGTTATAATTAGGTACTAATGTGATTTTTAGAGTAGTTTATAACTCTAATGTTTTACCTTCTCAACCAAACTTTGCCAAAAAGAACGACTAATGTGACTCCTGATCCTTCTACCTAATCAAAAGTGCATTTCTATAATGGTTATAACTAGAGACCGGATAATATGCAACATAAAAAGCTTGAAATATGCATGCAAATATGCATGAAAAATGCCTAAAATATGCACGAAAACTGACAGAATATGCAACATTAAATGAGTTTTTTTTGTTTTGTAAATATTATTCCTTTAGATTTAAGTATTTTGTTAGTAAATACTTGTCTTATTTATGTTTTACTTTATTATGTATGTATCTTTTTAATTTCTTGTTATTTGATAAAATAAAAAGACTATTAAGTTTTATATTTTTTATTAAAAAATCGAGAGCACGAGCGTGTCAACAATCAAAGTAATAATGACATGCATAATAGGTGGGAGTAGCGCGGTAGGCGAGCGCGCGGCGGCGCGATCATTTGTCTCTTTCATTTTTTGAGTACCTACCAAAACAAAATACGCGCGGCTGCCGAGTGCGTTACGCTCGAAAAATACCTACCTACTGTAAATTATAGCAATAATATGCATCATCACTAGATATTAGTCAAAATATGCTATTAGTCTTGAAAATCGCTTAAATATGCAAATGCATATGCAAATATGCAAATGCATATTATCCGGTCTCTAGTTATAACCATGCCTTTGAATAAAGCGTTGATAATAAAACACCAACGTCAACGGTGAATTTACACCAACATGGCATTAGTATAACTATGGGACATTCAAGGCAAATTCCAAGCCTGATGGCGACGACTTCCTGTGAGGGACGCGTCGCGTGGAATCACAAATGAGGGTTCACGACAGGTGAAGATAGGAATAGGTGCTATTTTAGTGAAAAACAAATGAATATGGTCGTGTGTACTTATTATTTACCTTAGTACAATATTAGGTGACAACCGTCCCTCGCTATTGGCGAAATGGCAAGAATGTTAGAAATATAATGCTTTTGCAAAGTCACGTTTTCAAGCGTCTAATGTCGCGTATCCGTAACACAGGCTTTGGTACCTGTTATACAGTCTAGAAACACTGCTAATTAAGCTTCTGTTGCACTAATTACAAAGGGCTTGATCACTATGTCTCTGATTAGAGGAGAAATTCTCTAACAAAGTGTCTGGACTAGCGGTCCGTGCTTCCGCCGATTTCTCCGTGCACCATGCCTCACCATGGATCGTGCTCGTTATCCGCCAAGTAATTTATACAACTGCTATTTATGGCTGTCTGGATTCCCATGGATCGGTCACGCTGGCTGGTTTAAAAGTAACGACGTATCTACTACCCAGTATCTGTAGGTTGTAGGGACTTAATCAAAACAAACACAGTTATTGTAATTCGTTTCCAGATTTGCAATAAGCAAACGTAAATAGAAGAAAACAATAAGCAAACGTAAAGATATAGCATGACATTAATAATACCATTATAGATAGCATACAGGTACCATTAGAACCGAAAATAGTAGCTAGTGGCCTGTACACAAAATAGCTATGTGACTTTATAGACCAAAGCAATGAGCTTTTGTTCATAACAGTAATTAGATATGAACTCTCATGTGAATATCATATTTAATTTAATGTACAACAGGAAACTATAAAACAATGTATACAATGTAGAATGACCTGTCGAGTCCCAGTAATCAACTGAACCAGAACAAAATCATGCAACTTAAATATACCATTTCGAACGAGGAGTATCAATTCTCGAAAAATAAAAAACTTAAGAAGACTTCAGTTATCAAAAAAGTTAATGACCCAAATGAACAACTTAAGGAACAGGCAACTTATCTAGGTGCAGGCGAAAATGAACGATTGAACGAAAACACAAAGGATTGACTTGAAACCCGCAAACAAAAGTTGGAATAGACACATCAATACAGTTATGACCTCCACATTAAAAGTTCATTGTTCTCCGAATTCAAAGGTGCCAAATTGTAATAACAATGTCTGCCTGCACCAGACCTAATGCTTTGCGAATAATTTCGTAAGCATTATCGTTTAGAACAATGAACTGTGTTACAATTTCCTGGAAACATTCGAAATCTGTGAACCTTTTTATTTTCATAAGACAGGATGGGGTTGATTGGGCAAAGATAGTTCTTGCCAGGGCCACGATGTGACCAATACCGGACAACTGGCCTCAATACATGAGGTAGCTGACATTACACGTTTGATTAATGAAGCAAGACAAGTGAAAATTAGACTATGAACGTCGCGAACTATTAGCTCTGTATTAGCGTATGAACACTTTAACGCAAATGATCACGGCTTCGATACTGCTCAGAAGATATATGATTGGTAAGATATTTTTTGATTCGTTCATCATAAACCAGTCAAAGACCCCAGTCATATATGGCAGGAACACAATCGAGTACTAAATATGGTTTGACATCGTCATCTGATAACTATAAGATGCCCATGCCATGATCGCTGAAAACGGCTCAGAACTCAAGTCTCTTATCATATGAAAATGTGATGCCTACTTGTCCACATATTTAGATTCTCATTAACTTGAAAGTGTAATCTACATTTAGCGATAATGTCTTTCAATTCAGTAATGACACTACAAAATAATATCAACTTGCTTT